>OX424564.1:35808562-37246735 GCA_949152475.1 Terebella lapidaria
TGCTAAGTATAATACTCACAGTGGAGTGTCCTTAAGAAAGAGGCCTAAGCTTTGCCGACAACCTTGCTTTAATAGCAACAGTCTGTCGGACTTTAGTCGTATTTGATAACGCTTTCAGGTAAAACTGCATGAATAGCGTCGATATCACTACAAAAAACACATACAGGTGGGGCAATAAACGTCGTTATCACATTGCAAATACGTTCCCAAGGGCTGGTTCTTTCTCTTCTTTCTTTTCGTGCAAAAAAAATCATTAGTAGTAATCATTCTTGAACTCAAGCCCATATAATACCTAATGTCAGTTATTTTTATTTTTAGGTTACCGGACCTATGGTCCGATAACCTATTGCCGTCGCGCTGCGTCCGTCGTCCGTCCGTCGTCCGTCCGTCGTCCGTCCACTTCTGTATCTTTAAAGTTTACAGGCGGATTTTTCTGAAATTTTGCACAAAAATGCCTAAAAATATTTCAAGAGAGAGTTTTTTTTTAGTTTTTTGATTTTCGCATTTTTCCCAAAATGGACGCCATTTTTAACGAAAAATGGCAAATTTTGGACTTTGGCGGCCATTTTCTCAAAAACTGTCAGATCAGTTTTGAGATTTTTGTTTTAAAAGATTCCCCTTATTTACCTCTATGATGTGTATAAGTTTTGTTGCCCTTGAATCGCCGGTCTCCGCGTGGCGGCCATTTTGAATTTTTGACGGGTCGGCGAAAAAAAAAATTTTCGCCCCAAATCGCATTACTATACGTTTTGGGTCATTTCTAGGCAAAAAAAAATTTTCACCCTTTGAAAAAAATTTTGGATTTACAAAATTTTCGGCACTTTTTTCCTTCATAGTGGAAGCTGCCGGGACTGTACTCATAGAACACTTGAAGATAGAGCTTAGAAATTGGCACTTTCAAATGGGAAGTCATATATAGCGACTTGTGTGGTGACCTTGAATTTGACTTGGATGACATTGAAAGGTCAAAACAGCCATTTTTGGGTCGAAAAATGGCCAAATTTGCACCTTGTCTATCTTTTCTCGAAAACTGTCTGATCAGTTTTGAGATTTTTGTTTCAAAAGATTCCCCCTATGTACCTTTATGATGTGTATAAATTTTGTTGGCCTTGAATCGCCGGTCTCCATGTGGCGGCCATTTTGAATTTTTGACGGGTCGGCGAAAATTTTTTTTTTTGCCCCAAATCGCATTACTATCCATTTAGAGTCATTTCTAGGCAAAAAAAATTTTCACCCTTTGAAAAAATTTTTGGAGCTTAGAAATTGGCACTTTCAAATGGGAAGTCATATATGGCGACTTGTGTGGTGACCTTGAATTTGACCTTTGATGACCTTGAAAGGTCAAAACAGCCATTTGTGGGTCGAAAAATGCCCAAATTTGCAACTTGTCTGTCTTTAATCGAAAACTGTCTGATCATTTTTGAGATTTTTATTTCAAAACATAGTAATTGGGGTTTTTGACATAGTGTATAAAGATGTATATAGTGTATAAAGTGCCTTGAATTGCTCAAAAGGCTTGAAATCTAGGCTGAATAGGCCCCAAATGTAATTTTCGGTCGTTTTCCTTCAAATTTATCTGATCAGTTTTGAGATTTTTGTTATAAAACATGCTAATTGGGGTCCCTGACATTGTGTATGAAGATGGAGTGCATGGGATTGCTTGAAAGGCCCCCTGAGTGTGTGAATTGGCCTCTACAGCCAAAAAATGTTTGTAGGTATAGCTGGAATTGGAAGTCATACATACCACTTCTTTTGGTGACCTTGAACTTGACCTCAGATGACATTGAGTGCTATATCTCAATGTCACGTCCAACAAGAAATGTGTAAATTTCGTCTATAGACAGAAGACTTTTAGATAGACCTTGTATTTGTATTTTGAACATACATGAATACAAGCTTATATGTTGCACACTTAATGATGACATTGAAGTCCACGAAGATGACCTTGATTGGTTAATCTGAATGTCATATCTCACCTGTCGTGTTTCAACTAAAATTGTCCGGTAACCTATCTTAGCCCTTGGGCTAATTTTTATTTATTGATGGAAATAATCCGTGCCCATCTCGAAACCCATAACTTCTCAATACCGTGACGTGGTCACACGGCTTTTTTTAATGCACTCATGACATCATGTTCTGTTTTTATCTGTGAATGTCAGATAAAATGACATTATCATCATTATCAATCACTATGATTACGGAATCGATTTTCTCGGGCAATATCATTGCGATTTTCATGTTCTGCTTCGTCTTACTAAACACATTGCTAGATCGTGAAGTTATTGGTTCTGGAAATAAAATTTGTGCTATTTTACACCATGTTCATTACATATGAGGCCTATATCATGCTATATAGAATTACTCTCAATCTTTAACAAATTAAATCTATGCAAAAAATCAATTCAAATTAGGTGGAAACACATGGTTGCACCATATGTTTGTTCGATAACATCGAAAATTGTGATGGAATAATATGTAGCATCATTAACATGTTCAATATCTACGGAATATTTCATTCGGCCCCCAAAGGCTCTCATTTCGCTATTACTTTCCGAATAGTAAAATCCCATATATTATGTTCATATATGAATCATCATACATCCTGGTCCAAAACAATCGAGGTCTTTATCAATGAATGAATGATACTAGTAGATAAGTACACACCTGATAGTAGATCAAGACGTACGTGCGTTATCAGACATATGTCGAGGGTATTTTCGATTTTTGGGGAGAAGAGTATCCAAGTAATTTATTGGACTGAACACGACTATCAAAATAAATCGAGCTGGCGGCATACAATCCTGTATCGAAATCTAATTTGATCACCATTCGTCACCATGTGCCAAATATGCAGAAATCAATAATCGCCCGAAAATAAAGTCAATGAAACATTTCAGATATAAAATAACGAATAGCTCTTATCACGCTTACTTCTTCCAGACATATCGCAGATGTCGATTTGGTTGGATATTATTCCTGTCGTAATTCATATATCTGGATATTGTAATATCTGGATATTGTAATTTCACGGGCATCACAGAATATATTTGATCACGACGTAGGCCTACATCTCTTTTTAGCACTATCTTACAATACGTAAGCGCAAATGCACTAATACCTGACCACTTCACACGGATATGCTGGCGTTTCAAGCAATATACGGCTCAGATACCCAGTTCGGAACGACTATACATGTCAGAATGTTTTGACAAACCATTATTACACCAATGAGATGGTTTAGGCTTCTCTTTGTGCATTCGGGGAAATGTTGTTATGGGTATGATGTATTTCTGATCAAGAATCCTCACGCAGCATTTGCACAAGAAGTCCTGAGATACGTCCAGCACCGATTAAATATGTACCTAAAATTTGGGACTGTCTTAAATAATGAAATTTGGCAAACTCCTAAAATATTTTTCAGTATTCCAGTTACTGGTTTCAACATTCAAGCCAACGTCTTTTATATCCCTCTAGATCTGGTCCGAAATGCATTTGGTTACACAGTCCAAAGTCAATTACTCGACCTCTAGAACTGGCGAACAATAATAAAATTTTTGGTAATCTGTGTTCTTATTCTACGAAAATTGTTCCCAATTGGGAAGTAACATTTTGTGGCGACGATATGGACATTAATTTTATAAATGAATGGACGGCGTGTGAGAGGTGTTTGTGATGTCGTTTCACGTAATCATTGTACTACACAGAGTAGTGTAGTAATTAAAAGCGATTCATTGATACCCATAATCAAGTAGGTCTTATGACTTTCAGAATCTACCGTGCAAGTACAGGACGGATAATCCTCCCTCACATATCATATCGGCTAGGAAGTACAATAACGTGGGCAATTTTATTAGCAACTAATTTTCATTAAAGTGTTCTTTAATACAAACTACATATTCGTTTTATCTGTATTTATCAGTCTGTGCCACTGATTAACTCATCATTGTTATTGATTATCATACAGAAACAGGATTGCCCCCTAAATTGTACAAGTGCTCCATCATATCATCATATTCCACATAGACACACCCATGTTACTCGTCAATTACTGTGTATTCATCATGCCCTACGGCTGTTCTTCGTCTATTCTAGACTTGCATTCTTACGCTCATGATATGATTGATTGATTTATTTGGGTAAAATCCATACATGTACATTCAATGTTGACACAATATTGTACATATATAAACAAAACCGAGGATAACACAAGAAAGCATAAAACTTATTTCCGTTGTGGTCCTCAAGGTCCCACGGATGACACGTGGTGTACTATTCAACTAAATTTTGTTGTTGAAAAAAGTTTGGATATTGCCATATTAGTGACACATGAGGTATATATATCATTATATTGGTAATCCTTACCCACACTGGCATGTTTCCGGGACTTTTCGCCCCATGTCGGCGATCTGTCCCGGCGAGATCCGGCCCGTGTTAGTCCTATTCAGTATGGAGACCATCTTGGCAGTAGTATCGCCAACTTGTAAGTGAAATCGCTATGTCCAACACGTTATATAACTACCGATACGTTAAAAAAATTATACTCCGTGTTTGTTGGCGGACACGCGTTGAGTACAACTCTGTTAAAGTACTCTGTTTGAACATCACGTGTACACTCGAAACATTCCTAGAAGGTACTGACGACAACTGACTCGGTTCTGCCTTGTAAGGGTTTTCACGGACCGGTGGTTATCAATTAACACGATTCTGCGCTGGCTTTACCACTAGGGTTAGCGAGGGCGGGTGACCGCGTGATTTCATACTTTCCATGAGTTTCTTTGTGGTTCTTGACATTCCAAAGGCGTTTGACTCGGTGACTGAGTGATGTCATAATGTCATACGCACAACCCCATGACTGTGCGAGCGAAGGCCATCAGTGACATTGTATAAAGCAACAACAAGAAGGGCGTTTGGCGTATCATGTATATTTAATACATGTTTCTAGTAACAAATGTATATTTTGGCATTGTTTTCATTCTTTTAAAGCAGTATTATATCGCTCATAATAATATTTGTCAACGACATTAAAATCCTGATCGTGTCTTACCCATGTTTACAACAAATGGATATAAACAAAACCCACCTAGTTCATAAAACAATATTATCTATGGTATCTTGATTTGTAAGACTGAGAACAACATATAGCATAAGTACATATTTCGACCACTACGAGACAGGTTTATATAAGCTACCATAATAAGGTGAATTTGTATAAAACATATGGAAACAGGTTTTTATGGTGGGGAACCAAACATATCTTATAGCATTTTTTTGTCCATGAATAGCTTCCATCAGCTTCAAATGATGTGAATCTTTGTACTCAATAGTATGTCATTTACAAGTCACAAATCTTGCCATGTCGTATATTAACAAATGATGTTTAAATGACAGAATAAAATATTTGTTGACAATACAGAGAAAATAGGGTACAAATGCCCGAAATCCGCTTAAATGTACAATATTCATATAGTGCACAATTCACAAAATTAACATGAGACCAGTGGTTTTAATCAGCTCTGTACAAATACAATCGTGCGTGGTATGCTTTTGTTATTCACTTATTACATGCGAGTGATTAATATTTTACCCATGTCAAGTTTTAACACATCTTAAAATCTCTGGTTACATCTGAAATTTTGATTGTACGTCGAACACACAATTTTGGACACAAGGTGATTTTCAAGTTGGCGGAAACAACGCACTGATGTGTCAAAGATGTCAGAGGATTTGTGGTGAGTTATTACCAGAATGCTAATTACCGCAAAACTGGTAAGAAAGTGACAAATGTATAATTGGACAAACGAAGGAATAGTTTCAAATTCCCGCCTAATATGCACGTCAAATATCCCTTCAACACACAAGTTGGCACAACCGAATATCTATGTCTAATAAAATTCTAGCTACGTTCTAGCTACGAGACAAGATTTATACTGACTTATTCTTACATGATTTGATCATGCTAGTTGCATAACATCTTTGAACTTATGCATCGGTGCACATTGACTCGATATGTTTGTGCGGAAAAAGGACTAATCTAAGGCCTATAATTTGATATAAAACACAAGGCTTGCTTTTTGTTGCAAATGCCAATAACAATATCAACTAATGAAACTATAGCAACGTTTGCTAAACATAGCTAAAACAGACTATGATATCACTTGCTCAAAGCTCTGTCAAGTATTATGCATAATTCAACAATATAGCAACAACAAATGGGAAATAAGCTCCCAATTAAATGTAGGCTTTCTACTACAGAAAAACGATCTACAGAATTACATGGCAAAGAGGAGTTTCTACAAGCATGAGACGCTACTTGTCTTACATAAACACTGGACTAAACAGACACTCATAGAAGGTTTCGAAGCCGAGACAACATAAAATTACTAGTAGAAAACGTAAGAAGGAGCCAGGAAATGATGGTGAAAACACAGGGGAGAGAAAAACTGCATAATAAATGTAGAAAAGAAAAATCATCGCGTAAAGTCGGTTTACAGGGAGATTTTGGTGAGTTTAGTCCCCGGACTTGTATAGCTGTCTCTGGACTCGCTTGGCCTGACCCGTGGTCTGGTCTGTAGTGTTGAAATCCTTGGAGAGAGCCGGTCTAAAGTTACGGAGTATACAGCCGCCATACTCGTCATCAACAGCGGGGGTCTCGTCCTTAGCGTGGCTGTGCAGGCGTCTCAGGGCCTCCAACTGCCGGAAACATAAACAAGGTATAGTATATAGAGATGAATGTACATGTATGCTACACTGTTAGTCATTGAAGGTGACATCGATGATATTGCAATGCACCGAGCAGTATAGATGATCTTACAAGATATAGTTCAATAGATGTAGACTCGATCATTTCCCCGTTGAATTGTGATAATTAACTCCCAAATTTTACAGCAATAGTTTCCTGACGCACCTGCTCAGACGAAACCTCCTGGGGTTCCTGGAAGACGATCCAGTTGACGGCCTCAAAAAGAGGAGGCGTGGTCAGGGAGCCGTAGTAATGCCAGTATCTCAGACGGTCTTTCTCTGCAATATGAACGCAGCGAGTCTTACAAAAGACGTATTTTAGACTCCTTTACAATATACAATATGAGTCCCTTCTGGGCATCACAACGATCTGATTTGTGGATATGTGGTCATGAGGAGGCGGACTTTAAAGTAACCGCATGGCAAGAACCGGGTGCCGCGTGTTCAACAGGAAATGTTTTCACCCAAACACGTATTCATTGAACACTGAGCTCTCGTGCAGAACCACAAACTGTTTCCTGTATATATCGCACGTAAAATACTTGTCACTTGTGCCAGTGACTTTGGCTCACTACATGTTTCTTTTGTCAATTTTGGAAGCAGAACATAATGACGAATTTGTCATGATGTGAACGAAATGTGTGATTTACCGAGGCCTCATGGTACAGCATGTTTTGATTGCATCATGATCAACTGATTGACCATGCTCTAAGAAGCTGTAGAAAAGCAGCCGATCCTCTGGTTCTCAACTACATAAACTGCTTTGAACGCCTTTGGCTGATCTTACCGTCAGGGAGCAGCCAGGCAGGGTCGTAGCCGGCAGGGAGGTTGACAGACTGCCCCGCATATTCGACGTGGCCGAGGTAGTCCAGGAGCCGCTGTAGACCGTCGTGCTCACGGCCCACCTACAGGAAGGAAGAGTAGGCTAAATCGTGTCATATAGTGGGGATCTTACGACTTACATTAATACGGTCAAGGATGCGTTCTTTCTGGACCGAATATCTTATCAACCATTGAGCGAGCTCAAAAATTGTGCCGGGGCTTCGTTTATTTTCAATTAAGAGCCATTCACTGACTGTCATCTTGGCGTAAACGCCTGGGGTATTGTCTAAGCTATAGGCTGTATCTGACCTTGAAAAGAACACCGAGCACGACCAGACCGCCCGGTTTGTCGATAGCCTCGCCCGCATCCTTGAACAGGTCCCTGTTGTAGTGTACGAGATGTCCCTGTAAGACACAGAACAGACGGAATGTTCTTACAGGAGACATCGTGGGGTGACTTCTGATTCAGGTGCGGTAAGAATACTAAGTGTTTTTAGCTAGAGCATCCAGAATTGGTAGCAGACAAACTTTTATTTTTTTCAATTCCAAAAAAGGAAGATGTACTACATTGTTCACTGAATACCATAAAATGCTGAAATAGTGTGTTGAAGCCCGTTATACTTACTTCGAGAGCGTAGGATTGACCGTCGACAGTGTGTTCTGATCCCTCGCTGTCATCCTTACCCCAGTGGAAATGGAATTGTGCCAGGCCATAATTGTGCTTCACCGGGCCGCCACGGAACGCTGGAATATCAGGTATATATGATTACAAATGACTATTTTAGCATTGGTGACAATATATATGTACATGTATATAAGTATAACTTACAGTAGTCGCCCTTGTCTGCGAAGTCACACGGCTGGACATCGACCTGGACCGACTTGCCGGTGTTTTTCACCAGCTGACTCCTGTCCGGAATGTATCTAAGAAACGAAAGCGTACTGAATTATAGCCTGAGAGAGACCACACAAATCATGATAGAACTTTTTCTATAGCACGTCTATACAAGCACATAACATAATTGCTGCTCGCAATATCGGGTATACTCGTTATATAGCAAAACAGGCTCTGATTTGAGTTCCTGAGCAAGATCAGTTTTCAGAATATCAGATTATATCGACCTATGAGTGTACCTGAAATCCAGGGTGGGCCAGTCAGTTTTTACAAGGTCAGGTGTTCGTTATATCGAGACATGACTGTACTTAAATTTTGGGGCAGTCGGTTTTCAGCACATCGTTATATTGATACCTGACTGTATCTGAATTCCGGGGCGGGCCAGTCGGTTTTCAGAATATCGGGTGTTCGTTATATCGAGATATGACTGTACTTGAATTCCGGGGCGGGCCAGTCGGTTTTCAGAATACCAAGTGCTCGTTATATCGAGATATGACTGTACCTGTATTCCGGGGCGGGCCAGTCGGTTTTCAGAATATCGGGTGTTCGTTATATGGAGATATGACTGAACATGAACTCCAGGCCGGGCCAGTCGGTTTTCAGAACATCGGGCGTTCGTTATATGGAGATATGACTGTACCTAAATTCCGGGGCGGGGCAGTCGGTTTTCAGAATATCGGGTGTTCGTTATATGGAGATATGACTGTACCTGAATTCCGGAGCGGGCCAGTCAGTTTTCAGAATATCGGGTGTTCGTTATATCGAGATATGACTGTACCTGAATTCCGGGACGCGCCAGTCGGTTTTCAGAATACCGAGTGTTCGTTATATCGAGATATGACTGTACCTGTATTCCGGGGCGGGCCAGTCGGTTTTCAGAATATCGGGTGTTCCTTATATCGAGATATGACTGTACCTGAATTCCGGGGCGGGCCAGTCAGTTTTCAGTTTGGCCTCACTCGTCTCGATGTTGATGGGCGACTGTCCGTATTTCGGATACTTGGCAATGGCCCAGTGGTCCTCCCACACGTGCGGACCTGGGGGGGGGGGGGGGGGAGGATGTAGTTCGGTGATTTCTCATTTAGTTTATACAAATATATTGTATTTCTTCTTCTTTTTTTCAACTTTCAGGTGCGTTTACTTTCAGTGGAATAAATGAAACAGCGCAGGGAATTGTCGACCAATTTTCCGATTTTGGGATACTTCAACAATCACTCAGTTCAAGATGCGCATATTAATGCTTTATAGCTTACATGCTGCTCTTCCCCATATAAGCTGAGAAGTGTCAAGAAAAGTCAATTGTTTCAGTAAAAAAGAAACCCTAAAAAATATATGCGTTTGTTTTTAAGGGACACTCTTCAGTATTCGTGGGAAGCTGTTTCGTAAATTGTTGGTCATCAGTAAAACCAGAACCAACACCACATTTGGACAGGCAAATTGTGATTGACCACATAATTGACGACTTCCCTAGACTGTATTCGATTCATTGGAGCAGAGTTTATAATCTGAAATGTAGATGGTAACTAATAATTCCAGTTCACCTTTTGTACTCCCACCCAGTGCCGAAAAAAAACCCAGATCATCACCAGACCATGTGAAATACAAAGTTTTTTTCACCTGTAGCTAAGAACAACAAGGGCAACAAAAATCGCAAGAAAACATTTTTATCCGGAACCTATGACTGGTACCAGTCTACAGTACGCCCAAGTAGAAGGTTAGCCCATGTATCCCAGGCCGCGAGGGGCAAACCCACGGTGGGAATCAGTGAGCTGTGTTCTGGTACTCAGCTGTTTTCTTCCCAAGTTTTACAAAGATTCCTACATGTGATTTATCATAAAAGCCCCGGTCGAGAGCTGATCCAGACCAGGCTAGGTATCTTTCTGTAAATACCCGGCGTAAAAAACTGCGACACCGTGGATAGACGGCGAGGGAAGTCCGGAAAAAGGGACGCCATTACATCATGCTTCCGGCGGGTGGAGTAAGAAAATATACATTTTTCTGTCTTGCAAATCTTGATATCATGAATATTGTTTTATCGCCGTTTGTGGCGTGATTCTGTGGAGGATATGGTCTCAGTTATATTGTATCATGCGCATTCTTTTATTCGATGCTCGCCTTGTCAAATGGCTTGTCAGATTTGAAATTTGCAACCAAGACATTATCTCCAGTTATTTTAATCAAGAACAAAAAATTGTGTGCATGCTTCACAGGTCTACGAACATCTGATTTAACATCTCTATGTCATGCAAAAACAACAACAACCTAAAACTTGAATATATATTTTTTGCCAGCTCAAAAGTAATAATTTTGTGCAAACGATGTACCAAAAATAGATGTAATTCATCACAATGACTTAATGAGTATCTTATTTACTTTTTGAAGGAAAAACATCCACTGATTTATGCTTAGTGGTGGAACTAATATGAAGTTGTTGTCTAGTATGGCTTTGAAAATATGGCTATGTCGAATTAGCTAAATGATGCAATAAATTGATGACTTTTCCGCTCTTATGTATACTTTATCCTCGTTTTAGCCAAGTTCTAGGTCAAAGAAAAATATTCGATAGAAAGCTGCAATAAATATACCCACTTCCCAAAATAAATTTATATTGAAGCGTCCTATAGTTTGCAACACACACACTTGCCTGACATACATGTTAGGTTGTATTTGATCCAATTTCAGCACATTGTCTAGATTTTGATATTATTTGACACAAACAGAATGTTAAATTGCTGGCTGGTTCTTACCGTTTTTCTCGCCGTAACCCCAAGCGAAAGACATGGCTGCTACTAGAGCTCAACGGAACTTCTGAAAAAAAGTATAAATCGTAAATTGAAATTATCCAGTTGTCCACATAAAGTGTATATTGGACGAAAGATATCATACATACATCATTGGTAAATAACATAATATCGGATATAAATAGCAAGCTCTTTATATGCGAGATACAGGACACAAAGTAATGGGTCAAAAACGTTACAATCTGATAGGCCAAGAAAAGAAATAAATATAATGGCTGTTTGACATTGCCCTATATTTAGTCATATCTTATCATTTTGGTGATAAAAGTTGACGACGATGAAAACATTATCACTTGCTGCTGATCTTTTGCTCTCATTTTTCTTACTTACAAGTAGTATGTACGTTGAGATAAACTATTATCAGCTATTACAAATATCAATGTCATATTATGAAAAAATATATACAGTTATCATATTTGTGTCATCAACTGACAACTTGTACATTCAACCGGAGTAAAACAAATTTCATCGCATAAATTGCTTTATAAATGTATTCTAAATATAGCGTGCACATAATTATATATCTAAAGTCGTGCATGACAACTCCATATCTTGATCATCAACCACCCATCGTTAAGTAGTGGAAAAAATGAACATTTTCCGCCACATAGTTACTTATGCATCTATATTGTATGCAGCTTATCTCGTACAAATCTTAACGTTACTGGTCTGTAGCATTTACCAGTGCAGTAGATTGTAAAACGCATGTCTTTGTCAGTAGCAAAATTCCGTTACCGTTAATACCAAAAACTATGTACGATCAATATGGAATCCAACATTTGCCCTGCATTTTTACCGTAAGATGTGTGGAGACAAGCGTGTGATTTACTCATCCGAGAGTGGTTCATCTATGTTTTACTATATATGTAGGTAAAAAAAGTATATTACACAGGTATGAGACGGGGGATTTTGATGTGGAAAAATATATTGAATAATTGATATGCTGTATTATTATGATTATTATGATTAATTGGATCACATCATTGTGTTTGATTGCATGAGCTCACCCGCATAATGCTTTATAACTCATCCACAGTCATGAAATATGATTAGAAATGATGAAAGGTTCGACGTGTAATTAATTATACATTGCAAATTAAAAAGATAAATATCAATGTATAGTGTCAAGCCATAAAATTGACCTTCCAAGGTTATTGAAGGTAAAATTCGAGGTCACAGCTGAAACCGCCATATATATCTTCTCGTTTATGCCAACATCAAACCTCTATTTTGAAGTATTCTAGGAGTTTACTCCAAAGTCTGTCATGGTATTTTTCCCCGACAAAAAGGCAGTTTTGACCTTCGAAGATTATCGAAGTCAACGTCAAATCATCATATTATGACTACCTCTTTGAATGTGTCAATATCTACACGTAAACTCTATTCTATCAAAATGGCCACAATTTCTTAGAGGGGGAGGACCCGAAAAAATACATCCATCTTTTATTAAATTTGAGTATCATTCCCCCCCCCCCCCCCCAAAGTATTGGACCTTAAACTTTAGAGATAAAATGTGGACGACGCACGGACGGACAACCAACATCGCCACGACAATAGGTTATCGGATAACGGTCGGGCTGTCCAGTGAGAAACACATATCAGGTACTACATGTAGTGGAGGACATGTAACTGCACGTACTGACACAAAGTACAAAGAAGACCCATGATCCAGATTTTGAAGGACATTGTTCCACTGGTGGTTCCCCCAATAACAAAACCTCCTAATCTCCATGCATGTATCTCCCTAACCCGTTACATGTACGTAACTCGCAATCAGCAGACGGTTCGGATGCTAGTAATAGACCCAAGGACGGCAGCGTCCCCTCCACCGAGTCCGGACACTAATTGGCTACCCCCGACGGTCTGGCAGCTGTGTGGCAGCGGGAGTGACCGAGAGGGCGTAGTTGTCCGGGTAAGAAAATTAAAACCATCAAATTATACACATTTTAGAACAAAGCCTGTTTTTTGCTTCCACGTGAACTTTATGATAATCTTTTGTGATTGCTCGCCTTTTACTACATGTGAAAATTAGATCAAACCCTACCAATTAAATTTGGTAATCGCGAATTGAAATTGCGAATTCACGAAAATTTGGTGTGGTGATGACTCGCTGACAATATTAATCGTCATTCAATGTAAAGATTTAAATTGTTTCTGTCAGCAATATATTTACAATTCAATTTTGAATACTTTACAGTGTAATAAAGATTGTGTTCGTTGGCAGTGACATCTAGGAATATCATTGATTGACGAAGCAAGTCCTCGGAGAAAGCCTGGGGTGGAATATCAAGTTATATAACAGGTCACTTCAAGAATTGAGTGGTTACTGCACCTAATGTATTTCACGGTATGAGAGACGCCGGTACAACGCATTGTGAATGAGTGCTATGAACGCCATGCCATGGAAGAACGAACTATGATATTATTGATTCTAAAGAGGAATGAGTTCAAATGTTGAAACAGTGATGGTGTCCGAAACCATCACACAGAAAATATTCTTATTTTAATTTTCGCGCTGGTATATGCTCCATCAATATAGTTTCCAATCACATTTTCAGGTTGCAATAAAAATGGCTTACTGTAAACCCTCTTAAATTTGCATCCGTGTAAGTTCGCGTTTTCATGATATGGAGTTATGGACAGCCATAGAATTTCGCGTTTGCATTCACAAATCAAAACATGTGTTGTGGAAGAAATAATCCGCGTCCAGAAATTGTGTGTTTCAAATGAATACGCAAAAACCGCGAATATTAATGGACGCGGAAAATTAAGGGGTATACAGTAATATAATGCTTCCAGTGATGATGATTCTATATATTATGGCACACTTGCAGGTTCGGTTTATGATAGAATATACATCGTGAAATAAACCATTTCAATCCAAAGTTTTCGCTGTTTGCCATTTGTAGAAATAGCACGTGATATGTTGTTCTTCCAAAAACGGGAGCAGTCGGCGTGCGCACAAAAACACAAGTGTTGTGTTGTACAGAGAGCTGGTGGCGTAATGCATCTAGTATGTTTCAAGAGGAGACTGAATTCTAGTTCACACATTCTATTTCAGTATATTAGGTAATTCTGAGTACAACAAGGAGGTCATACACGCATTGAATAGAAATGTTCATTTGTGTAAATATATATGTTCATCAATTGCATGAAAAGAAATTCCACACTTAGTCTAGAGTTCACAAATTTGTAGACCATTTCTACATACACTATTTGTGTAAAGCCCAAAATGTTCAGAAATGGGCCAGGTTTTGATCATTCCATTGGATATTATAGTCGCACAGTGTAGGCCTACATATGATCAAATCTAGTACGAATGTGATTTATATGCTTATCAGTGAATGCCTATAATATTTATTGACGAAATAGGGTGTTTCGCTTCACGCTTTTTGCACGAATTGCTTTATGCTCGGTACGTTCTTTGTTATTTATTCAGACAAAAAGAATGCGAAATGACCCTGTTCACATCACGTATGCCTACAAAACTACATGCGTTCCTCCTTTAATAATAAATCAGTTTCCTGACATATCTGTCATGTTTCCCGACGGATTTCCCTTCCAATTTCGTGTCTCATACTAGGCACTGTGCAACAGAAAACTAGGCATTTTCATCTACATAAACGATAATCACACTAAAGCTTTTTTTTCTAGGCTAAAGGCTAAGGTACATTTGTTTTGTTCACTATGAGGGTAGCCCAAGCGTGATGAATGATTCACTGTTCGCTACTGACTTGTTTGTTTTGTGTAATTAATCACAATAACCAAAAGTTTCATTAATTAAACGGAGTGATAGCCGCAAGACGCCAATGTTACAGCTTTGACCTCTATTTGCCCTTCAAGTGTTACCGAGATAGTATCGGCGGGCTCGAAAATACAATGTACTGAGAAACATACGTTTGTTGGTATCATCGTATTGGAGTTTATTCCATGAGTGCTATAACAAAATATCCGAACAATTATATAGGCCCATGTTCCTTGTTTCATGTAAAATGTCAGTGAAACTTTCCTGGAACTGTAAAACCTGAAACTGTAAGTCAAGATTGCAATGTGCGTTGCAATGTGATAATATGTCTGGTGTATCATATTATGGCATATTGTATGCCATAATATGATAATATGATCTTATTATAATTCTCTTGGGGAAATGAACATAAATAGTGTGAAGGTGTATTCAATATCCACCGTATTCAGCCGATATAGGTGTCTTCTGATCAGCGATTTTTCCAGTACTATGTCACATGACGTCACTTCTGCACAAAGAAATGGGCAAAGCAGTAGATATCCTCCCAATAATACCTCATACACCAATGGGCGACCGGGAGAGATGGTTTTGTGGGTGTACGCGATAAAAACACGGTCTGTCTGACTTGGAATCCGTCTCGACACATGTATTGGCGGCGTTCTCGGGGTATTGATCATGTGCTCTCGGTGTTTCGTAATATCCATCGGGACATGTGCTACCAAATATTACAGTAAAAGATGCGCATTGTGAGACTGTTGCCATGGATACGAAATGTTGTCAGGCCCATGGTCAGAAGACATTTTAAGATCATTCATATTTCATCTTATTTGCTTATAAGCATCAACTGACATGGTGCCCGCTAGTGTTTAGCAAGTATAATATGCTGCAGTATACACAAAATGATGTGAAACGGCAATATACATGTAAATGCACATACTATATTCGGATCCGAGTAGAGTATAACCACTTGAGGGATTTCTCAATCCTAACGCAATACTGCACGGGGGCTCGTGCCAATGGAAAAGTGGCCGAGTTCAATAAAACGTTCATGTTCGAACGGGAAGTTTACTAAGCAATACAGATTAGTTGTAGTTGAAAGCAAGTCTTTCATACAGTCGTACATACAGGCTCACCACACGCAATTTGTTCAGAAGAACGTTCGATATCAGTTTCATCCGTTTCGAACAATGTACACAATTGTTTTCCTGGTTCTTTCCTCTTACAAAGTACTAAAAGTAATGTACGCGTACACCACCAGTCCATGTTCATGTTTGGGATAGGCCTAGGCAACGTATGACTAGTTATGACAAACGCCAGAGAAATGATTTTTATCAATTCGTAGATAAAACTGGATCCTGGATCTACTAAAACAATGAGTACATTTTTGTGTTACAAATATATCTTATTTGTGACCACCCACCTAGATTACGATGCTCGCTGTAACATTATCCTTTTGGATAAACGTTTGTCCCATGGATTTTGTCGAGACGCAAGATCAGAAAGGCTTTTATCAAGCTATGATAGTAATAGACCGGCATGGGTGCTGCTAAATTTCAATATCCGTTTTTACATGTAATAGCCAAATATAGAAACGACAGAAATGGAACGAGCTGTTTTCAAAAGACCCTCAGGAGTTACATGTAACATGTACCAGTTCTGTGCCTCACTCACATGTGATTAGATGTTACATGATTGTACGGTACGCGTTGTTCCCATGGCAACCGAACAGCGCTGCAACATTACATAAAAGGCTGCAATTTGGAATGATGTATGTTTGTTGTGTGTGTGTGGGACAGGGGGGTCATTATAATTATAGCGTGAGACAGAGGAAGTGAATGTAAATTGCAACGGAGATTATTCGATATGTAGTTTGAAATCAGCTAGTTTGAAATTAACTAATTATGCAATTCAAATTAACTAATTATGCAATTCAAATTAACTAATCATGCAATTCATAATTATGCAAGAAATTCCTTCATACAGGCTACATATATCACAAGTTTTCGCTGATAAGTGTTAATTTCCGCAAAAATGTACACTCATGCAACTTGCTTCTTTTTTTCAAAAGTAGTACACCATAGATATACCAAGTAGGCCTCACATATATCCCGATATTCGATATTCACATGCCTTCTCTCGTTTCACAACAATTATTGTCTAGTCGCACACCAGCAGTCAAATAGAAACAAGATCGGTATATTAAATGCTCTGTTGTTTGCAAAGTGCTCAGACAATAACACAAAAACTGTCAGCGTCAAGTAAGAATGTTTCGTAATGATTACGAATTTTCTCAACCACGTATCCACTTTCCCAAACATACAGATCTATATCGGCATCGCAAGTATACATTCTATGGCAAATATGTAGATTGATCAAAATCCTGGAAAGTATGTCTGTACAGCTGCATGATTTCACATGGGAGGCAGGACATTATACACGAACAGGTATTGATACATTGACGAGCCTGCCATAATTTTTCTTCTCGAAATCTATCTCAAAATGCATGGTGTGCAAACTTGTACGTACAGTATAACAGCAACAATATAATAGTTGGAAATCATTTGCATTAAGTGAAGCCCTAAAAGAGGTCATAATTAGTTTTTCACATAAATATGTCATGTATATGTAGATACCGTCCCACATTCTTTTCGCTAATTTTTTCTTTCGTTGAGATGGTGCAAAACTACCCTAGGGACGGGCCGAAATCATTCGGCTACTTAGAAAACATCTAGTAGCCGCACACGATACGTTATCTCCGCGTTCCTGGTGGTTTCTGCAGGCGGCTACTGTTGCAATTGGCTCCATATATATTTTTTTCCCTCGCGTGATATATTTGTCTGCGTTTGTGTACATATAAAAATTATTCGTTTTGTGTAAGTATAATAAATTTATCGAAAAACGTCCCATTATCGCAGTTACAAATGAAGAGTTTCATTTTTGCCTCGTGTAATTTATATGAAACGTATGGACCAACTTATAAACTTAAACAAAGAATTAGGCTGGTTTTGTCTCTGTTCTAGGGCAGGCATAATTTTCCCACCGAGCATATATTTTTTAATAGATTGTATTCATTTAACGATATCTATCGTAATGCATATGATCCCCATATCATATTGATGCATATTAAACGATTTGAATTCAATTCAATGCAAAAATATGACCTTTTCGGTGAAGTCACAGAAAGAGCACAGACTTTTGCCTCATACTGTACATAATCAGTCACAAGAAGTAATTAATTATCAACAGTAGACGTTAAATACATCCGTTATCTTCACGCGCGAAGGACGAGTTTTTCTGAGGGTCAAAACCTTTCAAAACAGCCTATGACATACAAGACACTGAGGTATACCGTGTCCATTCTGTCCATGCATAAAGACTGTCAGTTAATCCATCGTCAGTAGACGTAAAGTCCAACATTGCCGGGATGATACGATGATGTTGTACCCCCACATCACGAACAGCGCGCTTTACCTGTTGTCGATGAGACAAAAGGCTACCTGTATCTAATTAAGCAGGGCTTCTGTATGTATTACCGAGTGATCAGGGTAAAGTCGCTACACGACACGGAAAGCAAGGTGACATGGGATGTTCGTTAACCTGTCATATTTTTTCCCCCTCAGAGAGTCATTGATAAATAACATGTTATGTCATCTCTGTACAGCTCTGTATTTCTATATTCACCGAATGAAAGTAAGTTGGACTACTAGTACTTGTACTTGTAAAATGTGCAACCAGTTTTTTAATTTTGAAAATGTTACTCTCGCAATGCTTTTCTCGACAACTATTATCGACAATGCTTTATCAACGAGGATTCCATTAAAATTGTGTATGGTACATGAAAGTACCGATTGTATAAGATTAGCACATGTACATCTCTTCTTGCAGGACACGTATCTCTTACAAGAGCAGTCTTGGTTCCAATTACTGATTCAATCAATCAGATCGGATCAATATAATCGATTATCTTAGCTCTGTTGGGTGGAATCCTTTGGCGCTAAAGACGCTCAGCAAATCAGGCAATAAGAATGCGCGAGGCAGCTCAATGAGATGTAGTACTAGGAATTCTATGCAAATCGAAGGATCATCTATTCTTGCCCCATTCGTGACCTTAATGACCTTATCCGGTTGCGCAATGTGGCTGACAGTTAATTTGTTATTGGCAGTCCTCTGTATGCCAGTCCGCCAAGAGCAGGGCAAATCAAATGATTATGTCATCCGCTCCAAGCTATTACATACGCTTTTTTTTCTATAAAACAATGGACTAGATGAGTCCACACACATTTTTTCTGTTGCTGGTGAATTCTTTCAGTAAGTGGTTTAAAAAAAACAAACATGCTTGCATATGCTCTGGATTTTTGACATGATAAAAAAACCTAAAATGCCCAGGATTTGCAATCTCGAGTTTTTTCGATAGAAAATTAATTTCTTACCTGAAAATTGAGGAGAAAATGTTCGTGCCGAGATAAATCTCCGTCCACAGCGACCGACAACTAAGCAAGGACACAACCGGCTCCGCCAAGGAGAAAAGAGTCCAAAAGAGTAGAGTATCCGAGTTCAGACTCAGAGGGCAGGCTACAGACTATTTCGCTATCTCTGATCCCAGGTAGTGCCCGCCCTCCAGAAGTGACTAGTCATTGACGCCTCGCTGGCCACGTGACTTCCGTCGTCTGCTACAGCGGGCAATAGTCCCAGGCGGCCTGTTATTGTTCTATAATGGATACGACCATGTTTATTGGTGGTTATGTCTCGTTTAGCGCCTGTTATCATGAGTACTTTATGGTATGTTGCAAATCGTTGATCTGTGGCCGCACCAATGAGCCCGTGGCTGTGATATGGTTGTGTCGAAGCATTTCGCTATCACACTTGGCTCGACGCCCGCAGGATTATTTTCATACTCACAGACGGTTAACTGCATCGATCGATATTCATCCTTGCTTTGCTTTTATCAATGAAGAGCTGACTGGTTGTGCTGCTAACCCACGCCGGCATTGTTCGTCCATGTTGTACAATCCACACGCGTTTTACGGCCGATTTAGATAAAATGGATTATCCAGTTAAGAGGTCGATAATGCTGACTTTGGACCTTGATAATCTTTCATTAATCCCCTAACGTTATCAATGGTAGAAACGGTCCAGGACGTTTGAAGGTGACCGCTTCGCTGAAAAGAGGGATATCGATTTTTATGTTGTCCTGCCTTCTCGGAACCGATCATTACCGAGGTAGCGTTCGGCAAACTTCGGGAAGGCGTGTGGCGGGAAAATCGAAGTTCGTTTTGCTGCTTGCTCTAGCTGGCAAGTATAATAGATGTTGGTTCCAAAGAGCGAAATCTAGCACTGATGTCCATTTTTGCAAAGGTACACAGGGCACGTGCCTCATGTATATGAGAACGGTAGAAAAAAAACGCAATAGGCCAGGCGGTATGCATTTATCTTTAAAGTAGGGCCTATATACATGGAGCATATGTAGGAAAATAAAATATACCTGAGAAGGAATAATTGAGTAGAAAGAATTTTTTTTTATCCAGATTCGACACTAGTTACACTCCATAGAATGCCATTCAATCAAAAGTGCCATTCCTGGCTACGCCACCGAGTGATTGTGGCATTTTTGGGGCGCCTGAATGGCTTGATGCATGGCTAATATTGTCAGTTACATTACTACGTAGGCCTACAATGAAACGAGACAAATGTGGGGGTTCGAATTCGATCATATGTCTTCGATCAAGGTAGACCAGATGTAAAAACAACAATAAATATTTTAGTCTCTTAGTGCAGTCTGTAGATCTGAAGGATTTCATGTACCAACCAAGAGTTCAACTCAAATCAAGGAACTTAATTTCACAGAGTGAATATTATAGACCAATAATTTACAGCATGTCAATATCTCAATGCTCAATGCTGATTTTAGGGATATTACAGTTCAAGTGAGAGAAAATTGTAGGACAATTTGAGGCAACGTCGAAAATATCTCTAAAACGAAAATGTATCTTCATACTTAAAAACATGCGCAGTGTTTTTTTGTTAAACAAAAGATGATAAATCAGCTCGAATCGAGTTGGATTTCAATTTGATCTCCCGTCACGTTCACTTCCTTTTCCAAATATTGCACATTTTGTCTCAAACAAGGTAAATTTCCAACCATACTTATATGTATTTCCTGCAAATTACATCCAGCAATATTTACTTCAATGCTTACTATCTCCATGTCACCAGCAAGTGTGGCAATATATTGTAATTTTCCCACCGAATAAACTGTTCCGGTTTTGACGACCACGGGGTCATCATATGGCACTCGATTAGCTGATGAGTTTTCGCATTTTTTTTCAAAATGGCGGCCGTTTTCGTCGAAAAGCAGCCAATTTTGGACTTTAGCGGCCATTTTCTTAAAAGCTGTTCAGTAACTTTTTTTCTTTTTCATGCATAACACTCCTTTTGTGTACCCATGTGACATGTATAAATTTCGTTGCTCTGAGTCGCTCGAACTCGGCCCAAATGGGACTTTCCTATAATGGGACACATTAAGCCTAATATCTCACATAATATCGAGATTAGAGACTAGGAAACAATTGTGGACATATAGGAAATGATATATGCTGAATATTCTCGTGACCTTGAATTTGACATCTGACCTCAGTTTCAAGGTCAGAGCACTAAATGGCCAATATCTCGCTTATTATTGACTTTACAGCTTAGGAATCAATTGTGGACATATAGGAAGTGATATATGCTGAATATTCTCATGACCTTGAATTTGACCTTTGATCTCATTTTCAAGGTCAGAGCACAAAATAGCTAATATCTCGCTTATAATCGACTTTACTGCTTAGAAATCTAATGTGGCCATATAGGAAATGATATATGCCGAATATTCTGATGACCTTGAATTTGACCTTTGACCTCATTTTCAAGGTCACCGGACAAAATGGCTTATATCTTGCTTCTTATCGACTTTACAGCTTAGGAATCAATTATGAACATATAGGAAATGATATATGCAGATTATTGTCATGACCTTGAATTTGACCTTTGACCTCATTTTCAAGGTCACAGGACAAAATGGCTAATATCTCACTTATTATCGATTTTACAGCTTAGGGATCAATTGTGGACATATAGGAAATGATATATGCTGAATATTCTCGTGACCTGAATTTGACCTCTGACCTCACTTTCAAGGTCAAGAGCACAAAATGGCTGATATCTCGCTCATTATCGACTTTACAGCTTAGGAATCAATTGTGGACATTTAGAAAAAGGTTTAAGCCGAATATTCTGATGACCTTGAATTTGACCTTTGATCTTATTTTCAAGGTCACAGGAAAAATGGCTAATTTCTCGCTTCTTATCGACTCTACAGGTCAGGAATCAATCATGTATTTATAGGAAATGATATATGCAGATTATTGTCATGACCTTTAATTTGACCTTTGACCTCATTTTCAAGGTCACAGGACAAAATGGCTAATTGCTCACCTATTATCGATTTTACAGCTAAGGGATAAATTTTGGACATATAGGAAATGATATATACTGAATATTCTCGTGACCTTGAATTTGACCTCTGACTTCACTTTCAAGTTCAAGAGCACAAAATGGCTAATATCTCGCTTGTCATCGACTTCACAGCTATGGAATCATTTGTGGACATTTAGGAAATGATATATGCCGAATATTCTAATGACCATGAATATTCATGACCATAATATATCACTTATTATCGACTTTACAGCTTAGGAATCAGTTGTGCACCTACAGGGAGTGATGTATGCCGAATATTTTGATGACCATTAATTCGACCTTCGACCTTATTTTCAAGATCATAGAACAAAATTGCTATTTTTTTTTTTACTTGTAATTGAATTTACAGCTTAGCAAGCAATTGTGGACATATGGGAAATGATATACATGTTTGCTGGATATTCTCATGATGTTGCATTTGACCAGTGAATTTATTTTCAAGGTCACCGGACAAAATGGCCAATATCTAAAATTCAGAGCATATTTTGTCCGGTAACCTGTCCTAGCCCTTGGGGTAAGGTTATCATCATCGAGTTCTCTTTAGGGTTTGGAGTGTCATTCATGACGGGCACCACACGGGGAGCATGAAAAGTTCGTTCGCTCTATTGGAGACAGCTCGTGCCACGTTCGCCTCGCCTCACACCGTGTGACACGGGACTCGAATTTAGGACTGGATAAATGCTAGGTCTATATCATCATTACGTTCTACCTCTTGGGCGTTATATTATGATGGTGGTATTCTATTGCGGGGGTGGTAATTCTTTCCAGGATTCTGTCAGATGTGATGATTTGTGGTGACGTTATGATGATCATTAAGGTTGCTCTGGCTTTATTTTACGCTGTTTAGATTATATATCATCATGTAGAAGTTTTCACTATAGATGATTTAATTGAGATCTGTGGGAGCTTTGTTCATAGAATTTGTTGGAATCAATACGCCAATGGAAAGAATTTTGTGTTGATGCTGAACGTATCCCGAATATATCGTTAAATGCCTGAAATAGTTGAAAAAATAAGATGTTGGATTTGGTATCGATATGAAGTTTGCTTTGCATAGGCTATATATATATATATACCGGTATACGCATTTGTTGAGATTTTATAATACTTTGCTCAGACATGTTGTCAGAATAACACGTGGAATAAATGAAGCAGTCAGAGAACACAATTTCCCATAAATAAATATTTTATGTACATAGATTATCATACAACATTCAACAGCACATCATCATTGACATGTTCCAAAGTCCAAGATATACAAATCTACGTCAAAATATATCTCCTATCATTTATATGAAACAACACTGACTATATTGTGAAAGTTGATATCAATGCAATCATACCTGTCGTTAATAGTGACATTACATGTGTCACTCTACACTAAATTCATGGGAACATCTTAGTCTTGCGTTTTCTAAACATAAGTAATTAGCATCCATATGTTTTTGGGAGTAAATATATCGCTATGTCACTCTAATATCTTCTATTTTCGTGTCATAGTACAAAAATCCTATTTACATTCCGATAATGTCCGTTAGTTTGTTCACAACACGGTACAACTTTCCATACATAACACAATACAATCACGATATTCAGCAAGTACACATCACAGTGATAATATAGCAGCTTCCAGTGGGGGCAGTTAACTATGATCACTAGTTCACTAACTGTTAACGAATCACGAAATTGATGCGTCATTCCGACGGTGAATCAATTCATCGGTAGCTCGTGTCGCAGTCATTATCAAGAGTTTGATCACTTTGATTGAATATTCATGGTTTTCAGAGTTCAACCATAAGCAGGTCCGTAGCTAGGCTGTCAACGTCGTCATGACGTCAACAGGTCCGTCGCCAGTTCTGCTGTTGGTCAGAATAACCGGCTAAATCTACCAGCTGTTGCCCGATACCACGATAGCAAATCACAACCAACGACGACATACTACGGAACCCCTAATAGGCTCCGTAACATACAGTTACACCACACTAGTAAATCAATCACAATGTCATCTTCACGAAGTGCACACATAGCTAATCATGCAGTCAGGATTACTGCCAGTAAAACTAGAACAATATTCGATTGTCAAAACGCATCCAGACATGAGGTACATTGACGTTTTCAGTAACCCCTAGAGATCAATAAATAAGTATTTTTCATTATTTTGGCGATCAAATCATGATTCCAGTCAACTTCTCCAGACAAAGAGAAGCGGTAACAGACACAAAAACGTGATGTAGGTCACGTGATGTGACGTCATGCTTGTGGCGCCACCTTTCGAGTGCAGCATGATCGCGTGGAACTCGTAAGATGGCGTGACAGCTCTCATGTGGTCGCTACACCGAACGAGTGGGGGCTGGAACGACGTCGGTCGCTTGTACGGAGAGTACAGCTTGCCTTGTGTCGGTCTCTGCCCCAGGAACAGCCTCGTCATTTTGTGTCTGGTCTCCAACTTGAGAATCTCGAACTCCATATGGGGCAGCATGATTCCCAGTGCTGGACAGCCGCTGGTCGTCGTGACGTCACCGGCCTGGTTGAGTTCCCAGCGGCCGCTCGAGCCACATCGCTCCTCACCATCCGCCCTCTGGTTGAGCAGCGCCACAATGGACGAGTCTGTGGGCTTGATGCTCGCCCGGAGAACTTGGAAATCAACCTCGTAAGCCCCTTCGATGATCCTCGACGGCGTGGATAGGGCGAGCTTACCCTTGACGTAGATGGAGAACTGTGGTCTCTGGCACTGTCCGTCCAGGAAATGGTGGTAGTAGCCCTCCCATGTTTTGTTGTCGTCCCCGAAAGACAGGTGGCGAGTCACGAAGATCCCGTTGGGTCGAGTCTCACAGGACTCGCTGAACCAGGACCCGCTCAGCTCCAGGAGAGGAACCCGGTGTCTGGAGAGCAAGGGAGGCTGGAGCTCTGTGGAGTCGTGGATTGTTTGACAGACAGGGCAGCCGTGAATCTATAGGAAATGTCAAATGAAAGTTACATATTGACAGTGGTGGGCCTCATAGATTCGAAATCTCATCTTTGATTTATTCTTAAAAATTACCCAGTATATCTCATTTCACCTTACGCTCAATCGTTCTACATCTGACGCAGCAGCTACTATCACGCACCTGTTCAGCCAGCAGTAGAGGGTCCTGGAAGCCGGTGGGTCGGTAGGTACGCCTCTGGTCTGGTCGGGTGTGAATGTCTCCCAGCAGCAGTCTCTGCTCCATGTGGTGGTGCACGAGGCGCCGCTCGACCCTCAGCAGCTGTAGTTCGTGTAGAGACACGCTCAGGGCGTCCAGACAGTCGAGGTCTGCCAGTAGGTAGGCGTCCTCATCCCTGTCTCTCCCGGCATACGCCTCCACGTAGTTGAAGATGTCATAGTAGCGTTCCTTGAGCCACGGTTGTGGCCTGGACGTGGCCTGGACAACGTGGCCTGGACAGGTCATGTTGACTTTTGCCGCAAGAATGGCGGCCATTTTGTCCGTGTAAGGCAGGACGGTCACGTGGTTGAGTTGGTATTCCATCTCAGTGGCCCCAGGCAGGAGCCAGGACGGCTGGAACACACTGTAGCTCCCTCTAGCGATGATGACGTATAGAGGACGCTGGCAAGACGAGTCTTCATAGTAGAACTGGTGCAGAGTGAAAGTGAAAGCATCGTGGAAGTGGTATTTCCGCAACAGGAATTCCGGCCCAGGACGAACCTCACACCTGTATGAAGTGAACATTTCGATGAATTGAGTAATGGTTTAACTCCCAATATTACAATTACCGGTATAACAAATCTCTATCACAGTTGTTCGATGCTATTCTCTTAATATATTATGGATAATAATCATTTATAATTCCATTCCGACTCCAATTGGCTGCACTAGTATAATATCAAAGCCTGAGAAACACAACAGGATCTCCACCAATTGTGTGACTGTGCTCTGCCGTGAAAGCACTTTAACGATATCTAACGAGACACGTATACAGCAACACCCTCAGACTGACAGCACAGAACGGATCAGTTCTAACACAAACTACCTCATCAAATTACGGTATGGTAGGATTCTATACCAACAGTGACCAAAATCACTTGACTTTCGAACTTTCATTTCGAAATCTTCTTCAATCTTTTTCTCTTCAACATTGATGTAAAACCTCGTGAATATTGGAACTTGTGCGTTGGTGGTTAATATTGGCTATTCTCAAGAATGCTTTACACTTGACATGGGTAATGCAAGGTGAATAGCTACATATATTTTTTTTTCCAAATATTATTGAACCTTGATATAACAGTCAGATAAATTCTCACATCTTGAAGCATATATGTATCAACCTGGAACGGTTACCAAGCGGTTGACACAATATCTGACAGCACCCTCTACAACACGTCCATTTGGCACAAGTGCCTTCCAGAGATATGTTTGTTTGGGTCACTGCGGTGTCCGGTTAAACAATCCAATTACAGGCCAAATTGAGGCAATACTCGATGACCTCAGCATGGACCGGGGTAAGAATTGTCCAACTGGAAATAAATAGGCTTTTCTACTGACATCTGAAAGCTTTCCGCCTGTCATGGGTAAATGAAATGTGAAAGGAGAAAAAGACAACATCAGATTTGAAGCCGCGGTGAAGCATATGTATAGAATTTTGAAGTTTTAACTCCAGAATAAACAAGACGACCTCCATTTCCCCTGCCTTTTTATTATTATAATTAAACAATCAGGAGGACTTTATAGCGATGTGTTAGTGTCGAAAGCTTTCGGAGATCACATCTGAGCCATGACACATTCAACCTCACGTTTATGCCTTTCGTGCGATCTGTCCAAGCGCATTTTCCGGTGTTCTGAACCTGCCTTTGTTGTAGTTTTTCACTAGAAGACAAACATGATTCACTGGCGTTGAGATGCGCATGGAAATGGTTATTTATTTTCTTTATCCCAGGCTTGGGTGGTAGTTTATACCGGTGTGAAATCGCCTGTTTACAAGTCATCAGGACGTCTCTCTGTGTCTATCCTTTCTCAGTAATACTCGCAATTTATGTTAGATTGCTTGCAAGGTGTTCAAGGAAAAAACTGCAAGGAGAGTGACAGAAAAAATTCTTCAAAGCGCAAAAAGTAAAACTTGTCATATAAGGGGTATCAGGACAGAATAATTTCGTTGCATGTTTCGGCTTTAACACAAAGAACCCCTCAGAATAACACTGTCAGTTGAAGTTGGCTTTTCGTTGGGATTTTGACAGGAAGCGCGGGTGATCTTCATGTTCCTTTTCGCTAGAAAAAAAAGTACCGTGTCCCACATCTGTCCATTGAGACTTCTTGCTGGATATGCAAGAAGAAAGTGATCTTCTCGTACCTAAATGTACAAATAACCATCATCCAGTCAGAACATTTGGTGTGAAAAATTACAGTATGCCGAGATCAGAGCGTTGATAATGTTTTGAATTATCTTGTTCCTCTACAATACAACCCAAATATGAACTAAAATTATTAGAAGTAAATTTCTTGGCATCAAATTCACTGAAATTCCAACCTTCAAGTCATCGCTTAGATATGACATCATGAGATCCACGCGCCAAGGCAGAGGCCACAAGTTGCTATGGTTTGGCCCTCGAGTTCGGTATGTGGTCACCGAATGTCGCCTGCTGATGGACCATAAGTGATGTACAAATGACAGTTTATTTGTTGAGGCGATGTAAACACGTCCAAATTAATTCTGATGGGCATATAAAGAGCGACGGGCGCAGACAACAGCGGAGCCTGGGAACTGATAAAGGTGCGAATCACTCGAGACGTCGGGTCGGGTTCTCATATATAGGACACGTCGGGACATTCCTTTATTGTGGGTGCTGATGATGGGTTCGGGCCTTGTGTGAAAACGTATCTCCAAATTACTTGAAAGTGAGTGTTTATCAACTTCACCTTTCAAAGGTTAACCACAAGTTGGTTGGTGGCAATGATGTCACCATGCTCAATTATGAACTAATCAGCCGTCCAAAAAATGTTTTTGAGTTTCCCAGCCACGATCATATTTAATTTTCTTGATATTGCCAAGTAAAATAAGATTCCCAATAAACATTGACCGAAACCAAATAAATCGGATACGCTGAAGCGAGCAACTTCCGTTGCCAAATTGGATACACCTCAAGAAAACCACATCATCACTGCATCTGCTTTACGAATACACAAACTCGGGATGGCGGAGAGTCATTCGAGGAAATATTCGTTTTCATAAATAAAGACTATCGGTCGTTTCAAAGATAACAGCGTTGCTCTAAATTTTGATCATATCTTCGAGCATGACTGAGAGCGCAAACCAATTGACTGTAAAGAAATATTGCCTTCTTGTCAATGTGAGAAGGCCCTCCAACTTCCTCAATGCATGAGCCCTCAAATTGGTGAATAAATCATTTCCATCTGCATCTGCAAGAGTCATCACCTCAGAGCGAGCAACTTCGGCGAATGTAATCCGACTGCAGGAACGCACAACTGAAACCCAGCTAACGAGTAATATGGTAAGGTTGTATGCACGGCCTACCGGGAAAACATGAGGGAAAAATCGTAATTTCGAATGTGAGGGCGTGAGTTTAGCTTTCTTTACTACCGAAATAAAACCGTCATATTTCTGACAATAGTTGAGGGTATTTTGGATAATTTGTCGGTGTTTCGCGCGTTTTGGTCACGTGTTGCACGTAAAATCTTCACCACAACTCTCGTACGATTATGTGTCATAACTGTGAAACTGATATGATTCAAGACCGAAATAGCATTTTTAAACATGGAAGCAAAATGATAAAACTGCGTGGTGATTTTTCCTTGTTGTAATAAAAACTGATTTAGTGATCAGTTTGTTCGGCTTAGTTTGGTTTTGGGTACCAAGAATTCTTTGATGTGGTTCCACTGCAAAGCAGCGTGGGTTTATGGTTGCATCGGGAAGTTTATACGTTCGAGTGGCAGGGCGATTGAGTTTTCTTCTAATAGAGGCAAGTTAACGTTGCGTGGTTGGAAGATGGATTAATATTCTAAAGAACCTAGGTGGTAATTAATGTAGAAATTTTATGATATTGTATTTTACACATGGACACGCTATGCAATACAATTGGCATGCAAGGAGTGCCCAATGCGGTAGGAGAACTGTACGTGCCGAATTCTATGTGAGTATGGACACTTCTCATTAATGGACGAATCAATTGAAGTGCTGATTTTTAATTGGATTTTGCTCATTATTAGGATCTATTGTCATTTGTTTCGCGATTTTTTCTGTCTCGCAGATTACTGAAAATTATTTGTTGGGCAAAACCTTGGGAGATTCTCGAAATGTTTGAAAGCTCACATTTTCACAGCATAAAAATATTTGAAAAATGATCTGTTTGAACAATTGCACAAGTTCTGTAATACAGAGAAATGTTTCAATATTTGCACATCCGTATGTTACAAACGGGTGGAATTGGCCTCACGTCCGTCTCTCTTCGAGTTACACCACCTACATGTATGGGCATCCCTTCCGCAATATCGGACATGAATTTTGTAACATTAAAACAACAATAAATCCATTTTCTTGGCCACCCAAGTATATTGTGACCATAAGCCCCTTCGTTCAAGCATATAAACGAATTTTACGCTGTGAGGTTACGTTTGCACCACAAAGAAAACAGTTCCGATTTGATTTACTTCTGAAGCAAACCTCGACGAGATTTTCAGTCGCCCCTTCAACAATCCAAATAGATAAACAGGACGATTTTTTATTTTTATTTCCCCAAGTCCCACCCCCTATTTCAATGAGAGTTGCTTCATCTATACCCCCTTTAACCTCATACCGCCCGCGTTGCGGGGCAAATGTACCAGAAAAGGGGGACTTCAGAATTCGGATATATATTAATGATTACAATAATTTACACTGGGCGATGTACATAAATTTCACAAAATATACCTCTCCAGAAACAAAAATATGTCGTTGTTATTACAGGATAAATGCAAGTCCTTCGCGGCGACATGATGGTAGACTGTACTATTTTACTGGAGTAGGACGTAGAATAGAAGGCCATAGCCCGCCGTATGTTCACTTGACGGAGCGGCCGACTTCAAAGTAAATAGCAACCTTAGAATCCATCTTTCAATCCCGCGGGGTCATCAAAGTTGTAACAAGGGATATTTATCGGATTTACAGCGCGACCGTAACACATACGTACATTTTGCGAACACTACTGTATCTGAAAATCAGGCGTCTAAAGATTGCAAAATGCCTATGAGAGAAATTATTCTCAACCCATTTAACTCATCAATTAAATCACTTCTAACCAAGTGGAATATATGCATGTCCAATTTTATTTTTTACATTCACTTCAAAATGCATGATTAGTGAGATGGTAGGCCTATGCTTCGCATTGCAGGTCCGTGCAATTCATTCCTCATTAGTGTTTGTAAGTGTATGGCATTTCATGGAGCTGATCCCTCCATAGGATATGCAGTGTCTACAAGTACGACGTTAATTAACTCGTCATCCTATAATACAGTACCATATTGTACATGTCTTGCATAAATGGCAGTGTCGTAACTTCCACGAAGACGTTATCTCACCTGTTGATGCAAATAACTGACCATTATCGATCACGTAATAACATACACCAGGAAGACGCCTGCATCATTATTGATCAAAGTTAATGCCATGCACCAGCAACAACCCTCGTATTTCTTGTCGGTGATCTGTGAGACTATCACGAGTTTGTGAAACTTGAGCAGCCTAATAAAAGGGCACCTGCTGATTGATGCTAACGAAAGATGAACTGCATAATTATCACTTAATGTTCCTGGTGTAGAAGTGGACTTCATCGTAAAACAAGTTAACAGTAATTCTGTAGCTTAGCCCCTATTGAAAAATAAATTCTGGAATTTGTTAATAAATGAATAGCGGTCAATGAATTGTCCTGAATGTATAGGCCTCTGCAAGTTCGTAGTTGTTTGGTACACTTTCTATCAGTTTTGCCATTGAACTAATAGCTTTTACATCCTGACACACATTATCGAGAACAAAATCAATCGATCGATGAGTTTTTGGCATCATACAGACAGACGGAATGTGCCCCTCCCCCTCTCTCTCCCTACCTCCACACGAAAATTATAAACGCCCCAGACTCCACATTGGCATGTGGTCTGCACCTTTTGGCCCAATTTGTGATAAAGTTTATTATAACTAGACATTTTCCAGGTACCGTTTCTCGTCCTGACCTCAATTAACTGCTGCACTGGTACAGTCATTAATTTTGCACAAACGAACCCAATAACGTACGTCTGCATAGTTTATCATAACTATTCTCCGCAAAATATTGGCTCGAAATACCGCAAGTCTTGAGTCATTCACACAAATACATATATATACAAAAGTAAACCGCTTGCAACGCAGTGAGCGTCTTTGTAAACAAGGTGTATGTATGAATTGAATTGTACCTTTTTTTCAATACGCTGAATTAGGCAAATTAATTTCTGCATACATTTTGACCATTCAAAACATCTGCCTATCTTCACCTGTAAAAAGGCGAACAATGTAAGCGACCAGCTGAATTCCCGGTTCCTATCTGTGAGAAGTAAATCAATTTTGCTATCATCTTCGATGGTGACATGATATAGGCCTATACACGTGATGCTGTTTGCAGGGGACAGAAAAAGCGATGACGGTTCCAAATTATCTTGGCACCGCTTGTAACATTGTACTTTGTGACCCAGCTCGATACTGCAATCAAAATTGTTATCTTCGAATTAAACATCGAACAATGGAACAGAAAGGATTTGTATCACGGAAAGAGTGTTTGATCTTTTCATGAGGTAAATTGTCATCTCCAAGGAAAAAACATTTCTTATTAACGCCCTTGAGTCTGTGATGCGACAACTGGAGTCTCAAAGACGATAATATTCAGTCCAATTTGTCATTTGGGGAAATAGGTTTGTACACTGAAAAATTACCTCGTCATAAACTCGTCATTATGACAAACTTATGGGTTGTCTTCCCAAAAAACACATTTCTGACAAGGGTAAAGTCGGCCTTGTCAAAGAACTCGTCACATTGACAACTTTATGTCGTCATGCAGTGCCACATACTGACATCATTTTTATGTTCAATATCATGCATGTTAAAGCAGACTTGCAGTGTGCTTGACAGCACAAGAACTTGACACGTCGTCAAGTGCATTTGACGCAGTTTTGACTTTGGGCAGAGTTGCCCTGAACTCTGAGTCCGTGCAATGCATGGCCCATCTCTCGTAGAAATTAATAAAATTTGATATTGCTGTAATAGTAATTATTCCAAATTTGCATAGTACCGATGACGAGGATTTGACGAGTTTACGGTTGTCAAATTTTGTCGCCGACAAGGCTAAAGTGCTCCGTTTTGGCACATGTGGTCTGCACCTTTTGGCCCAATTTGTGATAAAGTTTGGCACAGTCAAATTGACAGTCGAAAACTTGTCATTTTGACAATTTTATGACGAGGTTATTTTTTCAGTGTACGTTTGTGGAAACATGCGGGTTTGCCACATATATCTTGCGAATAGTTTTGTGAAACGCAGACGGGTGATTTCGATTCTAAATTCTAAAAGAGTGATATGTAGCTCTATGTGGGGGTAAATCCAGGTTAACATCTGCTCACCCATAAATTGTAGACAATTTTCTTGTATTTTCAATTGACTCTCTCCTGTTTGGAAGTAATTAATGATGACCAAAACTAATGCCTGTACAGTTTTCGTGATTTGGCCACCACTTTTTCGTCCAGCTTGTAGCGTGACATGATGACCTTGCAAGGTCAACCGCGGTGCCCTCTTGCCATAAAGTAGCTACTTCAGTTGATAAAATGGTTCTATAATTGTATATGGCATGATGTGGTGGCACACTGTGGCACGCAATGACATCTGGACAAAATCCGCGATCGGTCACTCACTTCAAACAATCAAGTGTTGTTCGAATTTATTGATATATAATGTTACCCATGAAAATATTTGTCATACTTGGTGCCCACATCTTACAAAATCCTTTTCAAATGAATAGACTATTGGCGCACGGATCAAGAGCTTCTTGTGAGCAATAGTCTAACTATTTGGGTATTTCGTGCTATTTCTGATCTAAAGGCAATGTTAGCAATCAGGATATCTCAAAACAAATATCATTTCAACGAAAGCCACTTAATTGTGACTTGTGACACGCGGTTTCAGGATATATAATATATATTTGTACTCCCAACATAATATAAAAATGCATTATTTTGTAATCACCTGATCGATGTCCACTCCCCTCCCAGCACTGGCGGGTAAGGAGTGCTGACGTCATCACGGTACACGCGCGCCATCTGGCGGGCACACGTGTCATCAATCGTGGCGTCATCAGCAGGCGACATCCGGTTGTAATCTATCTGGATCTCATTTCCGGTCAGCTTACGGCAGGATACTGCAAACAATATAAAATTGGGCCATATATTTTATATATTGGTGATACAGTTTTTCCTAAAGTCATACAACAGAGACTGGGTCATTCGGCCTTCATAAATGGGATACATTTCTTGTCTACAGTGTTACATTAATTCAGTTAGGATTTTAATCAACAATATAGACACTATATTTTGGGAAACATGCCTATATTGTATCCCAAAATGCAGATTAATATATATGTATTCCCGAACAATCGTTTCTCACAAAAAAAATGAAAGTAGCACAATATTATTAATGCATACTCTTTGCTTTGCAAAGTGCCTGTCTATGTTCCGGACATGCTAATCGTCCGCTTATCGGGCATACGGCCTTCCATACACCGAGTATCTATGGTAAGCCATTAACCACTAGATAAGTTAACCTCTGTAGTTTTGTTCTGACTAATATGGAAAAGGACCGAAAATGCAAAAAGTACAAAGTTAAGCTCGAGTATACTGTCAACACAGGATCGGGAAGATGGACTCGCCACTTATAGGCACTTTGTGGTTTCATTGTAACCAATACAGCATTTTTACTTATATAAAAAAATTATGAAATATGTAAAAATAGCAAAGGTAATTAAGCAAATACGGACAAAATCGTATTCAGAATAACTGGCGATGAACATTTTTCTTTTGGAAGATGTTTGAACATGGGAGAATAGTTAAAGTTTGTAATTATTTGATATCATCTTTTCATCATTTGAAAAGTGATAATACCATTAAATGTTCAGATATCAATAGACAGACCTCCTGTTGTAATTATATCTAAATCGTTTCTAATTTTACCCAAATTGCACTACAGTTTTCTCTGGCAATCTTGTTTGTGCTTATCTTAACAGACGCATTACAAAGGGAAAACAAAAACAAAATACATTGCTGTCTGGGTAAAACAGGAGTTTTATCGCGATCGTTGCAAAGGAGCATTGCAAATCGGAACCCACAGATTCCTGCAAAATTCAGACATCTGTCGGCGTATTGGAAATTCGTTTTAATTATTTCTGTAAAACACCTGAAGCATTTTTGATCATTCAAAGACTGGGCGGATAGCCTTCTGGAAATATATGTTCTGGTGGGAACGAGATTTAACATCACCATCTCTATATCTTGTACATTTCTGCCACCTAACCCACATTTGAAAATGAAGGTTCAGATTTCTACAAATCCGATGGATTGAAGCATGCGGTTTCAAGTTCAGCTTATAATCTTCGCAACGAAATAAATGACATGGTCTTTGGTGAAATCCATAAGACGCAAAACTTGTTTAAAAGATAAAATATACAATAGTTTTCGAATAATTTTATAAAAAGTTTGTCTTTGTAGCTGTATAAATTTTGATGCCTCTGTGTCACAGCTCCAATTGATAATTCAGGGCTACACAGACAAACGATAACTAAATTTTCCAGCAATCTGATGAAGTTGAATGCGTATACATACAACCGAAAGATGACGGCGGACAGGAATGTACTTTTGTGGATGTGATTTATCGTGGCACGGTAACTTTCACGCTATGTGTTAGACACATTGTATATCATTAGATACACTAGTTCAGAAGTTAGTCGGAAGGAGGTGAAACGTGATACCCAGAGTTTAATTACATATGTTTCGTCCTATTTATCTCCAAATGAGTCTATTATCGAATATGTGGAGTGAATTTATTAGTTATTTCACTCATTTCAACTTCGAAAGTATGTCACACATTTGTCATTGGATTTTAAATGCGATACATTTTTCATCTTGTGCACAATTAATAACGTACCATGAGGATAAAAAATACCACAAATATATATCGATTTTCATATCGATGAACACGCGCCCATATCATATTGTTGTATTTTACATGTGTAACAACAATACGAACTGGTTAAGGTAAAAAAAAATTTGTCGTCTGAGTTCGTAATTTCGTAAATCGTATTTTGGTTGTCTGTCTTATATCGATATTTTTATACTGACAAACATTACATTGGTTGTCAATATAAAATATCGATATAAAACAGACAACCAATTATCAGGTAATATTTCAGGGCTAGGACTTCGCAATGTTATAATTCAAAAACTCTAACAACAGGTCAGACACTCTTGAGGTTCCCAGACGCCTTTGTAATATTCATATTTCATCAGATTAATTATCGTATAATGCTCGCTTTTACAGCGATACTTGTAGCTGTAATTGATGTAAATTTCAATATTTGTAATAATATTTTTCCAATACATTTTGTCCCTTTCTCATATCTGATACATTCATATTTTAGAATCACACCCTCTCTCGTGCAGGCTTTGTCATGATACTCAATATCCTCAAATCCACTTTGACCACCAATAAAGTCCTATCAATATCCAATCATACCTCGGCCATACTTCGCAGAAAATAGATACACGGTATGTAAACATAACCATTGAGTGACAGAACATTGGGGTAAAAGACGAAAAAAGTTTATATTTCTACAAAAGAAAAGCGCGGTTCCAATATCAATAACGTTCTTTCAATCATGCTTCTATAAGCTCCGCCGACACTTCAACACTGAATCAATAAGCTTTGTTTACATTGCAACACAACACCACGGCCATTTTTCAATTAGGGACAATGATATACGCCCCGAGAATGCACACAAAACACTTCGTAAATTGCTAAATAAATCAGTTACACTTAAGAAGCAACAAATTTCTTTCATGTGAAACGTTCACACTTAAATACCCTATGATCTACGCATACCACCGTCAATTCCTCATAGACCAACAGCGTTTTGTATCGCGAGCTTTGTTTTGTATATTTACGCTAAGATTTATCGCATTCAATTACGTTTGTTTAGTAATCATTGCCTGGTTGTTAGAACAATACAAAGCAATGTACAGGGCTGCAACAGCCGAAACAACTGACCAATTAGGAACTATTTTTATGCATCTCTGCCTCCCATATAGCACAACTCAAGTGCATAATTTCCTCAATGTGACGTCACAGTAGAGGACGTTCCCGAGTGCTTTGCTCCTCGGGCGAAAAATACCTTGTAACCTTCGAAAAAAATTGGGGCAAAACGGCATCAAAATCTTTATTGCCGGTCCGAGACGCCGCTTGTTTCGGCAATAAAGGTTTTTGGCCACCAATCGTGAACTCATTCGTCATGCTCGTTGTCTGGCGTTGGGGTTTTTTGGTAGAGAGAAATGTAAAGTCCCAGGAATTTGCAACAAGATTATTAGGAATACTTTTCCTTATAAATCATTAATTTGTGTATTTCACAGTCTATAATCGTTTGTTAAAATAATGACCACCAAATTCGACATCAGCGCTTCAAAACAGTGAACACCGATAAGTAACAGGCTAACAGTAATGATAGCAACCCTTATCTTTATTATGTCGCAGAAAAAAATATCATACTTTTGCAAGATGTCTCTCAAAACTGATAAGATCCTATAGAGCGACGGATAACCAGCTAACATGTGCAAACATTTCCTGCTATTTCGAATCATCTATACTCGAATTCGTCGGAAACTGATAATCATAAATTAATTTGGTGACAATGTAAACTACACGTTTTTTTCGCTATCGGACAACAATCCAGTATATATGTATGTGTAAATGACTACACCTTTACAAGAGGGCACTTCAGAAAAGTCGTAGGACTCTCAAAATGCACCAAGACACGGAGAGATAAGACTTTTGTTTTTTGTCAATTATCTTTGTTAAATATTACCTCAGATGCGCAACATGTGTCAAGACTTTTTTCCATCTCGTTGCGCGCAGGTGATATTCGCAATACATATTCGCATTTACGTAATTTTTTCCATATTCTATTATTGACAATGATTTATTCCGTGCATTCTATCATTAAATATCAAAATAACTAAATCAGAGAAAAAAAATAATTAAATTTAATTAAAATATTACATCATTTGAAACGAAACATGGTCAATTCTCTTACCCAAAGATATTGTAACCGCAAGAAGCAGCAAAGCCCGTTTCATTTCTCCTTTGTCCAGCAACATCACTACCTCCATCTTCTTCTAGGCTCCGCCTGAGAGGTAGTGACAAATTTAGTAATATCACTTTTCTTCCAAGTATCCTTGTGTGCAGAACAGCAGCAAAGTTTCCTTTATTCCTGAGGACTTCCACACATTTTCCGTCGTCGATCCAGTCCAAAATAAAAGTCCAGACAATTTGACCAAGCCTCAGGCTAATGACAAATATACCCGACGGTTCAACACACCGGGTAAATAAAATATAGCTGTTCCCGTTTCATCTGTTCTTCACAGTGGCTCAAGACGTTTGCGACGGTAGAGCCGAGAAGCCGTGACTGTCTTTTTCATCAGAGATCAACCGTCTACATGTGACCCCCGGCAGTGGAGGTTAGGATTAAAATTCCCGTGGGGCAAGGCGCTAAAGCCCCGGGGTGTGAGGAGGTGGGTGGGTGCCCAGGTATCCAATCGCTGTGTTCTCACTGGCCGAGCACCACGCAGACGCGAGCTGAGATATATACCAGGCGAGTTTGTTCCAAGGGCACGGCTCCTTTGGGGGTACCGCGGTGTCTATCCAAGTCACCTTCGCCACGGCACAGGTGCCCCAAGAGCGCACCTGCAAAAGTTGCTGAAGAAAAACGTATATATGTATAAATGACCGAATCGCCACAGCGATATTACGACATAGGAATGCTGATAATCAAGTTAGACACTTGGAGATGGAATTCACATCAAATGGCAAGTTGCCTTTTCGCTTGCGCGTTGCGAAATGGCAGTAACCCCTGCTGTTCTCGGCTTATTGATTCATGGGTTTTATGCGTATTGTGGTCACTAATTGTGGGTTTGTGTGGTTCCCCTCCCGGCAGACAGGGGCACAGGTAAAGCAGATAATGGCCGGCATAGACAATAATGTATTGTACGGTAGATGAAAAGCGAAAATCACACACCCAACGGCGTGTAACCGAATAAATAAAAGCATATCTCACACCTTCTTAATGATCTTTTACCTGCCCAAAGTATTACACAACTTTATTAACACTATGAAAAACTACGAACCACTAAAAGATAACGGTCTGTAATTTTCTGAAAGTGAAAAAAAAAAACCGGTAAGATACGCACTTGCTGATTACATTAAAAGCCTACAATCCTAACAACTTCATCAGCATTAATTCTCAGCGATGAATACTTTTGCAACAAGATATATCCATAAAGGTCCGTGATATCCGCCGACTTTGATTGTTCATTTGACATTCCCTTGGCTAATAATGAGTGGTTGTGAGCCAAGTTGGCCCCTAAGCTACTGCAAAATGGTCATATATCCCCAACAATTGCGCTTTACCTAAAAGAGGCCCTCCAAAATCTACGATATTTTGTGAAATTCGATACCCGTCCGTAGAAATTCCATATCAGGCGTTTGAACTCGATACTCATAAATTTACTGCATATGAGATAGGTTTATATGTTCCTGGGTAATTTCTGTCATGAGCTGCAGTATAAGGGTGTTTTAATTTATAGATCCGCTTACCTTTGAGGTGAGAACACCAATGAATGCCTCAGAATCGGTAGGTCTTTTCGTGTACCTGCGCGGTCCTTAACCGCTAATATACTATAGTTCTCCGGAAAACGATCCAATAATTTTTTAATCTCGTTAAGTTCAAGACTTATGTACGTGTATAGTATGTCACGAAGGTTATCATTTCAGATTTCTCATCCAAAATCAGGAAATCAGTTACCAACCATGCTTCACCGAGATACGCTGGAAAAGTGGAATTCCTCACAACACACTGAGCCGGCCAGAGCCCTTCACTTTGGTCAGGGTGGTTCGATACAGCAGTGAATTCGAGAAGAAAGAAAAAGATTCAGAGCTGCTCTCGAAATAAAAAGGGCCACTCACCGGCGAAAATGTTTCCTATTCGCTGGTGTAAGTGTTGAGGGCCCTTCCAAAGAAAACCGTGCTATTCAGATGTCATTTCAACGCCTGATATCGTTGTTTCTGTGGATACCAATTTGCCTCCACCCCCTTAAACTCCCCCGTGGATTTGCGAGGATGCGAATGAGCACTTTGCTTCTATTAACATTTTCCGCTAAAGAGAAAAGTCCCTATATTGGCTTATTACGTAACAAGTCGCCTCTTCACAACGGCTCGTTATGTGAAGCAGGGCGTATTGATTTGGGATGTGACACTGTAATTAGTTTTTCACACTTGTTGCTAAGTTACCAGAGAATGCTAAGTATTTCTGATGAATTTTTGTTGTAATTTGTTTGGAGATGCTGGGCAACGTGTGTGCCAAACAAACTACTTCTCGAGCATGACCTGTCTGAATATGATACAAGTTTGATTTGTCATCATGTCCAAACAATTTTTCCAAGCAGAAATCAGATCGAATATTGAAAAGTTGTTCGTTTTCTCACAAAAAGCGAATGCGCCCTACAATTGTACACATGCGATTATTTCTCGAACCTGGAATATTAAATTGTAGAACAAAAGTGAACAAAAGTACAAAGTGAACAATAAAGATATTTATCAATCACAGATAATGCGAAAGTTGATCCTAAGAGGCTTTTTCTGCCACTAACCGATTTATGAAGATTCCCGCTGGGGGAGAAATTAAACCAGGTGTCAACGACAAGATTAATTCGACACTATAGACAAAAGAAGCAGAAAAACTTCATTATATCGGCACCATGGGTGACGGAGAAATCGGGAATTATTCGCAGTGTCGTGGGTCGTCTGTCCTTGAAAGGTCTTTTTATTTTGTATTTTGTGGAAATAATAACGAAGGTTTGGATATATTTTGAACATATTTACGAACTTTAAATCAACTTGTGAGCATCTATTAAGTGTGAAAAATTAGCGCAAGAGCTATACAAAGGCTACCGGGGAATACATTGTGTTAAGGTGCCAAAGTCTGAAAAAGGTAATTGTTGAACGTTTTGACCTTTCAAGTCATATATGACTTCCTATTTGAATGTGCCAATAACCAAGCTCTATCTCCATACATTCTAGGAATACAATCCACCTTGTTCCTATTGAAGAAAAATGTGGCTAAAATTTTCTGAAAACAAAATTTCAGACGCCATTTTTCATCTGCTGGAAATAGCTCAAAATAGTACCAATATTGACTTGATTTTGGACCAAAAAGTCTTTTTCGCTGACCTGGCGGAAAATCAAAATGGCTGTCACACGCAGAACGACGAGGTAAATAAGGGGGAATCTTCTGTGTGATTTTGAAAAACATTTTTCTGAACAGATTTTGAGGAAAATGGCTGTTAAAATCCAAAATTGGGCGTTTTTTCGACAAGAAATGTACGCCATTTTGACCTTTCAATTTCGTGGGATTTCGAAGGTCAAATTCAAGGTCATAACTCGTTACTGTAACCACAATATATGATTTCCCATTTGAATGTGCCAATATCTAAGCTCTATCTTGAAATGTTTTAATAGCTTACTCAATACAGCTTCCATTATGAACGAAAAAGTGGATGAAAAGTCCAAAAAAATGTTCAACATGTAAATGTTTTAAAACGAATAATAACCTGAAAATACCTTTTTCAGCAAAAATGGCCGCCATTTTGAAAACAATATCGAAAATGAAAAAAGAAAAAAAAATTTTGAAAATTTTTTAGGCATTAACGACGTCCGTCGGATGCAACGTCATTACAATAGGTTATCGGACCATAAAAGCGGTAACCTTTTTGTTCATGATATATCATGTCGTTGTAAATGTATACAGATGTATTCCAAGTGAAAAAAAATAACCATTACAAGTACCAGTCAATTTTGGCGGTTCACACATGTATAGCAACATGTACATTTAACTGAGGCGGAGGAGAAATGGTCATATAGACCTACTATGGTCTGATACGATATTCTTGGTGGGGTTGATTTCATAATTTCACGAAACCGTGCATTGTCAGCTTTTTTTATTACCAACCGCTTGAATATTTAGCTTGAGATTTGTGTTGTGAACACATTTGACTGCTCGAACACAGGTCGTGTGGACATTGGATGGAATGATGAGAGGTGATGAAATGGTCCGTACTTCCTTAAAAATGATTTAATATCAAATATCATAACGTTTAATTTTCACATGTTCATAACGGAGTCATCATCACACCCCCTATAAACTGAACTAATAAAAACAAGCATCACAACAGCAGAACTTGAGGTTACGTGTGCGGCCACAGGGACAAAGGAGAGTAGAACCAGTACTCGAGGCTGAGTGAACACAAAAAAAATCAAGGATAAGTAGACACAAAACACATTTCTTGGTTAAACAACCAAACAAAATATTGTGGGTCTTGTTTCCATGTGATTTTCCATTCTAATTGTGAACCTGAACGTTATGACAACCTGTCGAATATTTTGATGTCCATGGGTAAATTGATTCTCACCTGCTCTTTTGTTGAGTTGCCCATTATTCTTGCCCAAATGTGTTTTGGTTGAACTTTCCACAAAGGACTATGGTGTGTGTTTTCACTCACACAATATTTGCAAATCAACTTAAAGCCTATTGATTAGTTTGATAACAATATGAAACAATGAACTCGAATCGTATTGTAACTCGAACTCGTATTGTAATAACTCTATACTTCCCTCTCACAGAGAACAATTCTCGTAAATGGTCTTACACTACCATAATACCTCCAATGGGTTGAAATGACCAATTATTGTCTGCATTTAAATCAATGTTAAATTGGGCAACTTCGGGTGTGCGTTTCACCTTTCCAAAAAAAAATTAGGGCTTAACGGTTGACAGGGTGTGATAGTATAATCATAGTACTTCAATAAAATCTAGGTCACTATAGAGCATGATAGTACCAATTTTTCATAAAATGACGTTGAACAGGACCCCTGTCAATTTAGCTCGTTTTCAGATCGCAATTGCCGACATAGCATACATTCAGCAAAACCTTTCTCTACTCCAAATCCCGGGGAATACCATCGGAATTTTTGCTTTTCCCAAAACCAGACTTCCACACGCGCAAAATAAACCAGCACGTGGATCAATATCGCTTCGCGTTGTCTCCCTAGGCAACCATACATCTGGCGAAATGACGTCACTTAAAACGGAATCCTCAATGTGTGAGGCATCCCCAGGTCTATTCCTGGCTTCTACCCTGAATTCATATATGTGATATTGTGAATAGAGACTTGATACTCTATTATGAGGTAGAGTGACATATGGCCAGTCAGGACCTAAAATATCTACTTCATATCTCATTGCGTTCTCATGTTACAGCACAATTCATACCGGTACCCCCTAGTGCTGAAAATCACCAATGGAGCACTATATCAAACGTTTATTGTTCAACAGCCAATTGAGTTTTCCTAAGATATGTTTCAAATTTTCAGGATTGATACATGATGTGATTGCAATTAGCACTGTATACAATTTGGTGAAATATTCCTTAGCTGAGTAACATTATTTTGAACAAATTCCAACAAAAAATACATATTAATTAAAAAAGAAACGCAATATATTGTTTGTGAAGCATAGCAAAAACTACAAAAACTTGCAAAAACCAGCTTATTAGGTTTTAAGCAACTGATATTTATGATGTAGATGCACACTGTAAGGTCCAGCGCTATATCCATGTGACGAGGCATGCTATTTATGAGTCTCAGATGCGCCGCCAGGCCGACCCATTTTTGGTCAATTGCAACCTCGGGGCGGGGGGGGGGGGGGGGGGGCGGCGGTGTTCCACAGTTTCTGGGCTCTCAGTCGGCCTCGAGTAAATCCTGTATAATGATAATTTTTATTTCGTACACAAATTTGTACACATAGTTACATATTTCTTCCAATGAGTGGGGAAGACAATTTCTCAATCATTGCCGTCAGTGTATTTAACATGTAATTTTCCATTTCTCTTGGAGCCCAGCCAAACATGCCAAAATATTCTTTAATTTGTATTGAATATCTTCAGTGGTCACACAATTCATCATTTCATGCCTTTTCAAGTATCCTGATGCATGAAAAAATAAATTTCTGTGATTCCTTAAGGGTTGAAATGACCAATTATTGTCTGCATTTAAATCAATGTTAAATTGGGCAACTTCGGGTGTGCGTTTCACCTTTCCAAAAAAAAATTAGGGCTTAACGGTTGACAGGGTGTGATAGTATAATCATAGTACTTCAATAAAATCTAGGTCACTATAGAGCATGATAGTACCAATTTTTCATAAAATGACGTTGAACAGGACCCCTGTCAATTTAGCTCGTTTTCAGATCGCAATTGCCGACATAGCATACATTCAGCAAAACCTTTCTCTACTCCAAATCCCGGGGAATACCATCGGAATTTTTGCTTTTCCCAAAACCAGACTTCCACACGCGCAAAATAAACCAGCACGTGGATCAATATCGCTTCGCGTTGTCTCCCTAGGCAACCATACATCTGGCGAAATGACGTCACTTAAAACGGAATCCTCAATGTGTGAGGCATCCCCAGGTCTATTCCTGGCTTCTACCCTGAATTCATATATGTGATATTGTGAATAGAGACTTGATACTCTATTATGAGGTAGAGTGACATATGGCCAGTCAGGACCTAAAATATCTACTTCATATCTCATTGCGTTCTCATGTTACAGCACAATTCATACCGGTACCCCCTAGTGCTGAAAATCACCAATGGAGCACTATATCAAACGTTTATTGTTCAACAGCCAATTGAGTTTTCCTAAGATATGTTTCAAATTTTCAGGATTGATACATGATGTGATTGCAATTAGCACTGTATACAATTTGGTGAAATATTCCTTAGCTGAGTAACATTATTTTGAACAAATTCCAACAAAAAATACATATTAATTAAAAAAGAAACGCAATATATTGTTTGTGAAGCATAGCAAAAACTACAAAAACTTGCAAAAACCAGCTTATTAGGTTTTAAGCAACTGATATTTATGATGTAGATGCACACTGTAAGGTCCAGCGCTATATCCATGTGACGAGGCATGCTATTTATGAGTCTCAGATGCGCCGCCAGGCCGACCCATTTTTGGTCAATTGCAACCTCGGGGCGGGGGGGGGGGGGGGGCGGCGGTGTTCCACAGTTTCTGGGCTCTCAGTCGGCCTCGAGTAAATCCTGTATAATGATAATTTTTATTTCGTACACAAATTTGTACACATAGTTACATATTTCTTCCAATGAGTGGGGAAGACAATTTCTCAATCATTGCCGTCAGTGTATTTAACATGTAATTTTCCATTTCTCTTGGAGCCCAGCCAAACATGCCAAAATATTCTTTAATTTGTATTGAATATCTTCAGTGGTCACACAATTCATCATTTCATGCCTTTTCAAGTATCCTGATGCATGAAAAAATAAATTTCTGTGATTCCTTAAGGGTTGAAATGACCAATTATTGTCTGCATTTAAATCAATGTTAAATTGGGCAACTTCGGGTGTGCGTTTCACCTTTCCAAAAAAAAATTAGGGCTTAACGGTTGACAGGGTGTGATAGTATAATCATAGTACTTCAATAAAATCTAGGTCACTATAGAGCATGATAGTACCAATTTTTCATAAAATGACGTTGAACAGGACCCCTGTCAATTTAGCTCGTTTTCAGATCGCAATTGCCGACATAGCATACATTCAGCAAAACCTTTCTCTACTCCAAATCCCGGGGAATACCATCGGAATTTTTGCTTTTCCCAAAACCAGACTTCCACACGCGCAAAATAAACCAGCACGTGGATCAATATCGCTTCGCGTTGTCTCCCTAGGCAACCATACATCTGGCGAAATGACGTCACTTAAAACGGAATCCTCAATGTGTGAGGCATCCCCAGGTCTATTCCTGGCTTCTACCCTTCATATATGTGATATTGTGAATAGAGACTTGATACTCTATTATGAGGTAGAGTGACATATGGCCAGTCAGGACCTAAAATATCTACTTCATATCTCATTGCGTTCTCATGTTACAGCACAATTCATACCGGTACCCCCTAGTGCTGAAAATCACCAATGGAGCACTATATCAAACGTTTATTGTTCAACAGCCAATTGAGTTTTCCTAAGATATGTTTCAAATTTTCAGGATTGATACATGATGTGATTGCAATTAGCACTGTATACAATTTGGTGAAATATTCCTTAGCTGAGTAACATTATTTTGAACAAATTCCAACAAAAAATACATATTAATTAAAAAAGAAACGCAATATATTGTTTGTGAAGCATAGCAAAAACTACAAAAACTTGCAAAAACCAGCTTATTAGTTTTAAGCAACTGATATTTATGATGTAGATGCACACTGTAAGGTCCAGCGCTATATCCATGTGACGAGGCATGCTATTTATGAGTCTCAGATGCGCCGCCAGGCCGACCCATTTTTGGTCAATTGCAACCTCGGGGCGGGGGGGGGGGGGGGGGGGGGCGGCGGTGTTCCACAGTTTCTGGGCTCTCAGTCGGCCTCGAGTAAATCCTGTATAATGATAATTTTTATTTCGTACACAAATTTGTACACATAGTTACATATTTCTTCCAATGAGTGGGGAAGACAATTTCTCAATCATTGCCGTCAGTGTATTTAACATGTAATTTTCCATTTCTCTTGGAGCCCAGCCAAACATGCCAAAATATTCTTTAATTTGTATTGAATATCTTCAGTGGTCACACAATTCATCATTTCATGCCTTTTCAAGTATCCTGATGCATGAAAAAATAAATTTCTGTGATTCCTTAAGGGTTGAAATGACCAATTATTGTCTGCATTTAAATCAATGTTAAATTGGGCAACTTCGGGTGTGCGTTTCACCTTTCCAAAAAAAAATTAGGGCTTAACGGTTGACAGGGTGTGATAGTATAATCATAGTACTTCAATAAAATCTAGGTCACTATAGAGCATGATAGTACCAATTTTTCATAAAATGACGTTGAACAGGACCCCTGTCAATTTAGCTCGTTTTCAGATCGCAATTGCCGACATAGCATACATTCAGCAAAACCTTTCTCTACTCCAAATCCCGGGGAATACCATCGGAATTTTTGCTTTTCCCAAAACCAGACTTCCACACGCGCAAAATAAACCAGCACGTGGATCAATATCGCTTCGCGTTGTCTCCCTAGGCAACCATACATCTGGCGAAATGACGTCACTTAAAACGGAATCCTCAATGTGTGAGGCATCCCCAGGTCTATTCCTGGCTTCTACCCTTCATATATGTGATATTGTGAATAGAGACTTGATACTCTATTATGAGGTAGAGTGACATATGGCCAGTCAGGACCTAAAATATCTACTTCATATCTCATTGCGTTCTCATGTTGCAGCACAATTCATACCGGTACCCCCTAGTGCTGAAAATCACCAATGGAGCACTATATCAAACGTTTATTGTTCAACAGCCAATTGAGTTTTCCTAAGATATGTTTCAAATTTTCAGGATTGATACATGATGTGATTGCAATTAGCACTGTATACAATTTGGTGAAATATTCCTTAGCTGAGTAACATTATTTTGAACAAATTCCAACAAAAAATACATATTAATTAAAAAAGAAACGCAATATATTGTTTGTGAAGCATAGCAAAAACTACAAAAACTTGCAAAAACCAGCTTATTAGGTTTTAAGCAACTGATATTTATGATGTAGATGCACACTGTAAGGTCCAGCGCTATATCCATGTGACGAGGCATGCTATTTATGAGTCTCAGATGCGCCGCCAGGCCGACCCATTTTTGGTCAATTGCAACCTCGGGGCGGGGGGGGGGGGGGGGCGGCGGTGTTCCACAGTTTCTGTGCTCTCAGTCGGCCTCGAGTAAATCCTGTATAATGATAATTTTTATTTCGTACACAAATTTGTACACATAGTTACATATTTCTTCCAATGAGTGGGGAAGACAATTTCTCAATCATTGCCGTCAGTGTATTTAACATGTAATTTTCCATTTCTCTTGGAGCCCAGCCAAACATGCCAAAATATTCTTTAATTTGTATTGAATATCTTCAGTGGTCACACAATTCATCATTTCATGCCTTTTCAAGTATCCTGATGCATGAAAAAATAAATTTCTGTGATTCCTTAAGGGTTGAAATGACCAATTATTGTCTGCATTTAAATCAATGTTAAATTGGGCAACTTCGGGTGTGCGTTTCACCTTTCCAAAAAAAAATTAGGGCTTAACGGTTGACAGGGTGTGATAGTATAATCATAGTACTTCAATAAAATCTAGGTCACTATAGAGCATGATAGTACCAATTTTTCATAAAATGACGTTGAACAGGACCCCTGTCAATTTAGCTCGTTTTCAGATCGCAATTGCCGACATAGCATACATTCAGCAAAACCTTTCTCTACTCCAAATCCCGGGGAATACCATCGGAATTTTTGCTTTTCCCAAAACCAGACTTCCACACGCGCAAAATAAACCAGCACGTGGATCAATATCGCTTCGCGTTGTCTCCCTAGGCAACCATACATCTGGCGAAATGACGTCACTTAAAACGGAATCCTCAATGTGTGAGGCATCCCCAGGTCTATTCCTGGCTTCTACCCTTCATATATGTGATATTGTGAATAGAGACTTGATACTCTATTATGAGGTAGAGTGACATATGGCCAGTCAGGACCTAAAATATCTACTTCATATCTCATTGCGTTCTCATGTTGCAGCACAATTCATACCGGTACCCCCTAGTGCTGAAAATCACCAATGGAGCACTATATCAAACGTTTATTGTTCAACAGCCAATTGAGTTTTCCTAAGATATGTTTCAAATTTTCAGGATTGATACATGATGTGATTGCAATTAGCACTGTATACAATTTGGTGAAATATTCCTTAGCTGAGTAACATTATTTTGAACAAATTCCAACAAAAAATACATATTAATTAAAAAAGAAACGCAATATATTGTTTGTGAAGCATAGCAAAAACTACAAAAACTTGCAAAAACCAGCTTATTAGGTTTTAAGCAACTGATATTTATGATGTAGATGCACACTGTAAGGTCCAGCGCTATATCCATGTGACGAGGCATGCTATTTATGAGTCTCAGATGCGCCGCCAGGCCGACCCATTTTTGGTCAATTGCAACCTCGGGGCGGGGGGGGGGGGGGGGGGGGGCGGCGGTGTTCCACAGTTTCTGGGCTCTCAGTCGGCCTCGAGTAAATCCTGTATAATGATAATTTTTATTTCGTACACAAATTTGTACACATAGTTACATATTTCTTCCAATGAGTGGGGAAGACAATTTCTCAATCATTGCCGTCAGTGTATTTAACATGTAATTTTCCATTTCTCTTGGAGCCCAGCCAAACATGCCAAAATATTCTTTAATTTGTATTGAATATCTTCAGTGGTCACACAATTCATCATTTCATGCCTTTTCAAGTATCCTGATGCATGAAAAAATAAATTTCTGTGATTCCTTAAGGGTTGAAATGACCAATTATTGTCTGCATTTAAATCAATGTTAAATTGGGCAACTTCGGGTGTGCGTTTCACCTTTCCAAAAAAAAATTAGGGCTTAACGGTTGACAGGGTGTGATAGTATAATCATAGTACTTCAATAAAATCTAGGTCACTATAGAGCATGATAGTACCAATTTTTCATAAAATGACGTTGAACAGGACCCCTGTCAATTTAGCTCGTTTTCAGATCGCAATTGCCGACATAGCATACATTCAGCAAAACCTTTCTCTACTCCAAATCCCGGGGAATACCATCGGAATTTTTGCTTTTCCCAAAACCAGACTTCCACACGCGCAAAATAAACCAGCACGTGGATCAATATCGCTTCGCGTTGTCTCCCTAGGCAACCATACATCTGGCGAAATGACGTCACTTAAAACGGAATCCTCAATGTGTGAGGCATCCCCAGGTCTATTCCTGGCTTCTACCCTGAATTCATATATGTGATATTGTGAATAGAGACTTGATACTCTATTATGAGGTAGAGTGACATATGGCCAGTCAGGACCTAAAATATCTACTTCATATCTCATTGCGTTCTCATGTTACAGCACAATTCATACCGGTACCCCCTAGTGCTGAAAATCACCAATGGAGCACTATATCAAACGTTTATTGTTCAACAGCCAATTGAGTTTTCCTAAGATATGTTTCAAATTTTCAGGATTGATACATGATGTGATTGCAATTAGCACTGTATACAATTTGGTGAAATATTCCTTAGCTGAGTAACATTATTTTGAACAAATTCCAACAAAAAATACATATTAATTAAAAAAGAAACGCAATATATTGTTTGTGAAGCATAGCAAAAACTACAAAAACTTGCAAAAACCAGCTTATTAGGTTTTAAGCAACTGATATTTATGATGTAGATGCACACTGTAAGGTCCAGCGCTATATCCATGTGACGAGGCATGCTATTTATGAGTCTCAGATGCGCCGCCAGGCCGACCCATTTTTGGTCAATTGCAACCTCGGGGCGGGGGGGGGGGGGGCGGCGGTGTTCCACAGTTTCTGGGCTCTCAGTCGGCCTCGAGTAAATCCTGTATAATGATAATTTTTATTTCGTACACAAATTTGTACACATAGTTACATATTTCTTCCAATGAGTGGGGAAGACAATTTCTCAATCATTGCCGTCAGTGTATTTAACATGTAATTTTCCATTTCTCTTGGAGCCCAGCCAAACATGCCAAAATATTCTTTAATTTGTATTGAATATCTTCAGTGGTCACACAATTCATCATTTCATGCCTTTTCAAGTATCCTGATGCATGAAAAAATAAATTTCTGTGATTCCTTCATATATGTGATATTGTGAATAGAGACTTGATACTCTATTATGAGGTAGAGTGACATATGGCCAGTCAGGACCTAAAATATCTACTTCATATCTCATTGCGTTCTCATGTTACAGCACAATTCATACCGGTACCCCCTAGTGCTGAAAATCACCAATGGAGCACTATATCAAACGTTTATTGTTCAACAGCCAATTGAGTTTTCCTAAGATATGTTTCAAATTTTCAGGATTGATACATGATGTGATTGCAATTAGCACTGTATACAATTTGGTGAAATATTCCTTAGCTGAGTAACATTATTTTGAACAAATTCCAACAAAAAATACATATTAATTAAAAAAGAAACGCAATATATTGTTTGTGAAGCATAGCAAAAACTACAAAAACTTGCAAAAACCAGCTTATTAGGTTTTAAGCAACTGATATTTATGATGTAGATGCACACTGTAAGGTCCAGCGCTATATCCATGTGACGAGGCATGCTATTTATGAGTCTCAGATGCGCCGCCAGGCCGACCCATTTTTGGTCAATTGCAACCTCGGGGCGGGGGGGGGGGGGGGGCGGCGGTGTTCCACAGTTTCTGGGCTCTCAGTCGGCCTCGAGTAAATCCTGTATAATGATAATTTTTATTTCGTACACAAATTTGTACACATAGTTACATATTTCTTCCAATGAGTGGGGAAGACAATTTCTCAATCATTGCCGTCAGTGTATTTAACATGTAATTTTCCATTTCTCTTGGAGCCCAGCCAAACATGCCAAAATATTCTTTAATTTGTATTGAATATCTTCAGTGGTCACACAATTCATCATTTCATGCCTTTTCAAGTATCCTGATGCATGAAAAAATAAATTTCTGTGATTCCTTAAGGGTTGAAATGACCAATTATTGTCTGCATTTAAATCAATGTTAAATTGGGCAACTTCGGGTGTGCGTTTCACCTTTCCAAAAAAAAATTAGGGCTTAACGGTTGACAGGGTGTGATAGTATAATCATAGTACTTCAATAAAATCTAGGTCACTATAGAGCATGATAGTACCAATTTTTCATAAAATGACGTTGAACAGGACCCCTGTCAATTTAGCTCGTTTTCAGATCGCAATTGCCGACATAGCATACATTCAGCAAAACCTTTCTCTACTCCAAATCCCGGGGAATACCATCGGAATTTTTGCTTTTCCCAAAACCAGACTTCCACACGCGCAAAATAAACCAGCACGTGGATCAATATCGCTTCGCGTTGTCTCCCTAGGCAACCATACATCTGGCGAAATGACGTCACTTAAAACGGAATCCTCAATGTGTGAGGCATCCCCAGGTCTATTCCTGGCTTCTACCCTGAATTCATATATGTGATATTGTGAATAGAGACTTGATACTCTATTATGAGGTAGAGTGACATATGGCCAGTCAGGACCTAAAATATCTACTTCATATCTCATTGCGTTCTCATGTTACAGCACAATTCATACCGGTACCCCCTAGTGCTGAAAATCACCAATGGAGCACTATATCAAACGTTTATTGTTCAACAGCCAATTGAGTTTTCCTAAGATATGTTTCAAATTTTCAGGATTGATACATGATGTGATTGCAATTAGCACTGTATACAATTTGGTGAAATATTCCTTAGCTGAGTAACATTATTTTGAACAAATTCCAACAAAAAATACATATTAATTAAAAAAGAAACGCAATATATTGTTTGTGAAGCATAGCAAAAACTACAAAAACTTGCAAAAACCAGCTTATTAGGTTTTAAGCAACTGATATTTATGATGTAGATGCACACTGTAAGGTCCAGCGCTATATCCATGTGACGAGGCATGCTATTTATGAGTCTCAGATGCGCCGCCAGGCCGACCCATTTTTGGTCAATTGCAACCTCGGGGCGGGGGGGGGGGGGGGGCGGCGGTGTTCCACAGTTTCTGGGCTCTCAGTCGGCCTCGAGTAAATCCTGTATAATGATAATTTTTATTTCGTACACAAATTTGTACACATAGTTACATATTTCTTCCAATGAGTGGGGAAGACAATTTCTCAATCATTGCCGTCAGTGTATTTAACATGTAATTTTCCATTTCTCTTGGAGCCCAGCCAAACATGCCAAAATATTCTTTAATTTGTATTGAATATCTTCAGTGGTCACACAATTCATCATTTCATGCCTTTTCAAGTATCCTGATGCATGAAAAAATAAATTTCTGTGATTCCTTAAGGGTTGAAATGACCAATTATTGTCTGCATTTAAATCAATGTTAAATTGGGCAACTTCGGGTGTGCGTTTCACCTTTCCAAAAAAAAATTAGGGCTTAACGGTTGACAGGGTGTGATAGTATAATCATAGTACTTCAATAAAATCTAGGTCACTATAGAGCATGATAGTACCAATTTTTCATAAAATGACGTTGAACAGGACCCCTGTCAATTTAGCTCGTTTTCAGATCGCAATTGCCGACATAGCATACATTCAGCAAAACCTTTCTCTACTCCAAATCCCGGGGAATACCATCGGAATTTTTGCTTTTCCCAAAACCAGACTTCCACACGCGCAAAATAAACCAGCACGTGGATCAATATCGCTTCGCGTTGTCTCCCTAGGCAACCATACATCTGGCGAAATGACGTCACTTAAAACGGAATCCTCAATGTGTGAGGCATCCCCAGGTCTATTCCTGGCTTCTACCCTGAATTCATATATGTGATATTGTGAATAGAGACTTGATACTCTATTATGAGGTAGAGTGACATATGGCCAGTCAGGACCTAAAATATCTACTTCATATCTCATTGCGTTCTCATGTTACAGCACAATTCATACCGGTACCCCCTAGTGCTGAAAATCACCAATGGAGCACTATATCAAACGTTTATTGTTCAACAGCCAATTGAGTTTTCCTAAGATATGTTTCAAATTTTCAGGATTGATACATGATGTGATTGCAATTAGCACTGTATACAATTTGGTGAAATATTCCTTAGCTGAGTAACATTATTTTGAACAAATTCCAACAAAAAATACATATTAATTAAAAAAGAAACGCAATATATTGTTTGTGAAGCATAGCAAAAACTACAAAAACTTGCAAAAACCAGCTTATTAGGTTTTAAGCAACTGATATTTATGATGTAGATGCACACTGTAAGGTCCAGCGCTATATCCATGTGACGAGGCATGCTATTTATGAGTCTCAGATGCGCCGCCAGGCCGACCCATTTTTGGTCAATTGCAACCTCGGGGCGGGGGGGGGGGGGGGGCGGCGGTGTTCCACAGTTTCTGGGCTCTCAGTCGGCCTCGAGTAAATCCTGTATAATGATAATTTTTATTTCGTACACAAATTTGTACACATAGTTACATATTTCTTCCAATGAGTGGGGAAGACAATTTCTCAATCATTGCCGTCAGTGTATTTAACATGTAATTTTCCATTTCTCTTGGAGCCCAGCCAAACATGCCAAAATATTCTTTAATTTGTATTGAATATCTTCAGTGGTCACACAATTCATCATTTCATGCCTTTTCAAGTATCCTGATGCATGAAAAAATAAATTTCTGTGATTCCTTAAGGGTTGAAATGACCAATTATTGTCTGCATTTAAATCAATGTTAAATTGGGCAACTTCGGGTGTGCGTTTCACCTTTCCAAAAAAAAATTAGGGCTTAACGGTTGACAGGGTGTGATAGTATAATCATAGTACTTCAATAAAATCTAGGTCACTATAGAGCATGATAGTACCAATTTTTCATAAAATGACGTTGAACAGGACCCCTGTCAATTTAGCTCGTTTTCAGATCGCAATTGCCGACATAGCATACATTCAGCAAAACCTTTCTCTACTCCAAATCCCGGGGAATACCATCGGAATTTTTGCTTTTCCCAAAACCAGACTTCCACACGCGCAAAATAAACCAGCACGTGGATCAATATCGCTTCGCGTTGTCTCCCTAGGCAACCATACATCTGGCGAAATGACGTCACTTAAAACGGAATCCTCAATGTGTGAGGCATCCCCAGGTCTATTCCTGGCTTCTACCCTGAATTCATATATGTGATATTGTGAATAGAGACTTGATACTCTATTATGAGGTAGAGTGACATATGGCCAGTCAGGACCTAAAATATCTACTTCATATCTCATTGCGTTCTCATGTTACAGCACAATTCATACCGGTACCCCCTAGTGCTGAAAATCACCAATGGAGCACTATATCAAACGTTTATTGTTCAACAGCCAATTGAGTTTTCCTAAGATATGTTTCAAATTTTCAGGATTGATACATGATGTGATTGCAATTAGCACTGTATACAATTTGGTGAAATATTCCTTAGCTGAGTAACATTATTTTGAACAAATTCCAACAAAAAATACATATTAATTAAAAAAGAAACGCAATATATTGTTTGTGAAGCATAGCAAAAACTACAAAAACTTGCAAAAACCAGCTTATTAGGTTTTAAGCAACTGATATTTATGATGTAGATGCACACTGTAAGGTCCAGCGCTATATCCATGTGACGAGGCATGCTATTTATGAGTCTCAGATGCGCCGCCAGGCCGACCCATTTTTGGTCAATTGCAACCTCGGGGCGGGGGGGGGGGGGGGGCGGCGGTGTTCCACAGTTTCTGGGCTCTCAGTCGGCCTCGAGTAAATCCTGTATAATGATAATTTTTATTTCGTACACAAATTTGTACACATAGTTACATATTTCTTCCAATGAGTGGGGAAGACAATTTCTCAATCATTGCCGTCAGTGTATTTAACATGTAATTTTCCATTTCTCTTGGAGCCCAGCCAAACATGCCAAAATATTCTTTAATTTGTATTGAATATCTTCAGTGGTCACACAATTCATCATTTCATGCCTTTTCAAGTATCCTGATGCATGAAAAAATAAATTTCTGTGATTCCTTAAGGGTTGAAATGACCAATTATTGTCTGCATTTAAATCAATGTTAAATTGGGCAACTTCGGGTGTGCGTTTCACCTTTCCAAAAAAAAATTAGGGCTTAACGGTTGACAGGGTGTGATAGTATAATCATAGTACTTCAATAAAATCTAGGTCACTATAGAGCATGATAGTACCAATTTTTCATAAAATGACGTTGAACAGGACCCCTGTCAATTTAGCTCGTTTTCAGATCGCAATTGCCGACATAGCATACATTCAGCAAAACCTTTCTCTACTCCAAATCCCGGGGAATACCATCGTTTATTGTTTATTGTTCAACAGCCAATTGAGTTTTCCTAAGATATGTTTCAAATTTTCAGGATTGATACATGATGTGATTGCAATTAGCACTGTATACAATTTGGTGAAATATTCCTTAGCTGAGTAACATTATTTTGAACAAATTCCAACAAAAAATACATATTAATTAAAAAAGAAACGCAATATATTGTTTGTGAAGCATAGCAAAAACTACAAAAACTTGCAAAAACCAGCTTATTAGGTTTTAAGCAACTGATATTTATGATGTAGATGCACACTGTAAGGTCCAGCGCTATATCCATGTGACGAGGCATGCTATTTATGAGTCTCAGATGCGCCGCCAGGCCGACCCATTTTTGGTCAATTGCAACCTCGGGGCGGGGGGGGGGGGGGGGGGGGGCGGCGGTGTTCCACAGTTTCTGGGCTCTCAGTCGGCCTCGAGTAAATCCTGTATAATGATAATTTTTATTTCGTACACAAATTTGTACACATAGTTACATATTTCTTCCAATGAGTGGGGAAGACAATTTCTCAATCATTGCCGTCAGTGTATTTAACATGTAATTTTCCATTTCTCTTGGAGCCCAGCCAAACATGCCAAAATATTCTTTAATTTGTATTGAATATCTTCAGTGGTCACACAATTCATCATTTCATGCCTTTTCAAGTATCCTGATGCATGAAAAAATAAATTTCTGTGATTCCTTAAGGGTTGAAATGACCAATTATTGTCTGCATTTAAATCAATGTTAAATTGGGCAACTTCGGGTGTGCGTTTCACCTTTCCAAAAAAAAATTAGGGCTTAACGGTTGACAGGGTGTGATAGTATAATCATAGTACTTCAATAAAATCTAGGTCACTATAGAGCATGATAGTACCAATTTTTCATAAAATGACGTTGAACAGGACCCCTGTCAATTTAGCTCGTTTTCAGATCGCAATTGCCGACATAGCATACATTCAGCAAAACCTTTCTCTACTCCAAATCCCGGGGAATACCATCGGAATTTTTGCTTTTCCCAAAACCAGACTTCCACACGCGCAAAATAAACCAGCACGTGGATCAATATCGCTTCGCGTTGTCTCCCTAGGCAACCATACATCTGGCGAAATGACGTCACTTAAAACGGAATCCTCAATGTGTGAGGCATCCCCAGGTCTATTCCTGGCTTCTACCCTGAATTCATATATGTGATATTGTGAATAGAGACTTGATACTCTATTATGAGGTAGAGTGACATATGGCCAGTCAGGACCTAAAATATCTACTTCATATCTCATTGCGTTCTCATGTTACAGCACAATTCATACCGGTACCCCCTAGTGCTGAAAATCACCAATGGAGCACTATATCAAACGTTTATTGTTCAACAGCCAATTGAGTTTTCCTAAGATATGTTTCAAATTTTCAGGATTGATACATGATGTGATTGCAATTAGCACTGTATACAATTTGGTGAAATATTCCTTAGCTGAGTAACATTATTTTGAACAAATTCCAACAAAAAATACATATTAATTAAAAAAGAAACGCAATATATTGTTTGTGAAGCATAGCAAAAACTACAAAAACTTGCAAAAACCAGCTTATTAGGTTTTAAGCAACTGATATTTATGATGTAGATGCACACTGTAAGGTCCAGCGCTATATCCATGTGACGAGGCATGCTATTTATGAGTCTCAGATGCGCCGCCAGGCCGACCCATTTTTGGTCAATTGCAACCTCGGGGCGGGGGGGGGGGGGGGGGGGGGGGCGGCGGTGTTTCACAGTTTCTGGGCTCTCAGTCGGCCTCGAGTAAATCCTGTATAATGATAATTTTTATTTCGTACACAAATTTGTACACATAGTTACATATTTCTTCCAATGAGTGGGGAAGACAATTTCTCAATCATTGCCGTCAGTGTATTTAACATGTAATTTTCCATTTCTCTTGGAGCCCAGCCAAACATGCCAAAATATTCTTTAATTTGTATTGAATATCTTCAGTGGTCACACAATTCATCATTTCATGCCTTTTCAAGTATCCTGATGCATGAAAAAATAAATTTCTGTGATTCCTTAAGAGTTGAAATGACCAATTATTGTCTGCATTTAAATCAATGTTAAATTGGGCAACTTCGGGTGTGCGTTTCACCTTTCCAAAAAAAAATTAGGGCTTAACGGTTGACAGGGTGTGATAGTATAATCATAGTACTTCAATAAAATCTAGGTCACTATAGAGCATGATAGTACCAATTTTTCATAAAATGACGTTGAACAGGACCCCTGTCAATTTAGCTCGTTTTCAGATCGCAATTGCCGACATAGCATACATTCAGCAAAACCTTTCTCTACTCCAAATCCCGGGGAATACCATCGGAATTTTTGCTTTTCCCAAAACCAGACTTCCACACGCGCAAAATAAACCAGCACGTGGATCAATATCGCTTCGCGTTGTCTCCCTAGGCAACCATACATCTGGCGAAATGACGTCACTTAAAACGGAATCCTCAATGTGTGAGGCATCCCCAGGTCTATTCCTGGCTTCTACCCTGAATTCATATATGTGATATTGTGAATAGAGACTTGATACTCTATTATGAGGTAGAGTGACATATGGCCAGTCAGGACCTAAAATATCTACTTCATATCTCATTGCGTTCTCATGTTACAGCACAATTCATACCGGTACCCCCTAGTGCTGAAAATCACCAATGGAGCACTATATCAAACGTTTATTGTTCAACAGCCAATTGAGTTTTCCTAAGATATGTTTCAAATTTTCAGGATTGATACATGATGTGATTGCAATTAGCACTGTATACAATTTGGTGAAATATTCCTTAGCTGAGTAACATTATTTTGAACAAATTCCAACAAAAAATACATATTAATTAAAAAAGAAACGCAATATATTGTTTGTGAAGCATAGCAAAAACTACAAAAACTTGCAAAAACCAGCTTATTAGGTTTTAAGCAACTGATATTTATGATGTAGATGCACACTGTAAGGTCCAGCGCTATATCCATGTGACGAGGCATGCTATTTATGAGTCTCAGATGCGCCGCCAGGCCGACCCATTTTTGGTCAATTGCAACCTCGGGGCGGGGGGGGGGGGGGGGGGCGGCGGTGTTCCACAGTTTCTGGGCTCTCAGTCGGCCTCGAGTAAATCCTGTATAATGATAATTTTTATTTCGTACACAAATTTGTACACATAGTTACATATTTCTTCCAATGAGTGGGGAAGACAATTTCTCAATCATTGCCGTCAGTGTATTTAACATGTAATTTTCCATTTCTCTTGGAGCCCAGCCAAACATGCCAAAATATTCTTTAATTTGTATTGAATATCTTCAGTGGTCACACAATTCATCATTTCATGCCTTTTCAAGTATCCTGATGCATGAAAAAATAAATTTCTGTGATTCCTTAAGGGTTGAAATGACCAATTATTGTCTGCATTTAAATCAATGTTAAATTGGGCAACTTCGGGTGTGCGTTTCACCTTTCCAAAAAAAAATTAGGGCTTAACGGTTGACAGGGTGTGATAGTATAATCATAGTACTTCAATAAAATCTAGGTCACTATAGAGCATGATAGTACCAATTTTTCATAAAATGACGTTGAACAGGACCCCTGTCAATTTAGCTCGTTTTCAGATCGCAATTGCCGACATAGCATACATTCAGCAAAACCTTTCTCTACTCCAAATCCCGGGGAATACCATCGGAATTTTTGCTTTTCCCAAAACCAGACTTCCACACGCGCAAAATAAACCAGCACGTGGATCAATATCGCTTCGCGTTGTCTCCCTAGGCAACCATACATCTGGCGAAATGACGTCACTTAAAACGGAATCCTCAATGTGTGAGGCATCCCCAGGTCTATTCCTGGCTTCTACCCTGAATTCATATATGTGATATTGTGAATAGAGACTTGATACTCTATTATGAGGTAGAGTGACATATGGCCAGTCAGGACCTAAAATATCTACTTCATATCTCATTGCGTTCTCATGTTACAGCACAATTCATACCGGTACCCCCTAGTGCTGAAAATCACCAATGGAGCACTATATCAAACGTTTATTGTTCAACAGCCAATTGAGTTTTCCTAAGATATGTTTCAAATTTTCAGGATTGATACATGATGTGATTGCAATTAGCACTGTATACAATTTGGTGAAATATTCCTTAGCTGAGTAACATTATTTTGAACAAATTCCAACAAAAAATACATATTAATTAAAAAAGAAACGCAATATATTGTTTGTGAAGCATAGCAAAAACTACAAAAACTTGCAAAAACCAGCTTATTAGGTTTTAAGCAACTGATATTTATGATGTAGATGCACACTGTAAGGTCCAGCGCTATATCCATGTGACGAGGCATGCTATTTATGAGTCTCAGATGCGCCGCCAGGCCGACCCATTTTTGGTCAATTGCAACCTCGGGGCGGGGGGGGGGGGGGGGGGCGGCGGTGTTCCACAGTTTCTGGGCTCTCAGTCGGCCTCGAGTAAATCCTGTATAATGATAATTTTTATTTCGTACACAAATTTGTACACATAGTTACATATTTCTTCCAATGAGTGGGGAAGACAATTTCTCAATCATTGCCGTCAGTGTATTTAACATGTAATTTTCCATTTCTCTTGGAGCCCAGCCAAACATGCCAAAATATTCTTTAATTTGTATTGAATATCTTCAGTGGTCACACAATTCATCATTTCATGCCTTTTCAAGTATCCTGATGCATGAAAAAATAAATTTCTGTGATTCCTTAAGGGTTGAAATGACCAATTATTGTCTGCATTTAAATCAATGTTAAATTGGGCAACTTCGGGTGTGCGTTTCATCTTTCCAAAAAAAAATTAGGGCTTAACGGTTGACAGGGTGTGATAGTATAATCATAGTACTTCAATAAAATCTAGGTCACTATAGAGCATGATAGTACCAATTTTTCATAAAATGACGTTGAACAGGACCCCTGTCAATTTAGCTCGTTTTCAGATCGCAATTGCCGACATAGCATACATTCAGCAAAACCTTTCTCTACTCCAAATCCCGGGGAATACCATCGGAATTTTTGCTTTTCCCAAAACCAGACTTCCACACGCGCAAAATAAACCAGCACGTGGATCAATATCGCTTCGCGTTGTCTCCCTAGGCAACCATACATCTGGCGAAATGACGTCACTTAAAACGGAATCCTCAATGTGTGAGGCATCCCCAGGTCTATTCCTGGCTTCTACCCTGAATTCATATATGTGATATTGTGAATAGAGACTTGATACTCTATTATGAGGTAGAGTGACATATGGCCAGTCAGGACCTAAAATATCTACTTCATATCTCATTGCGTTCTCATGTTACAGCACAATTCATACCGGTACCCCCTAGTGCTGAAAATCACCAATGGAGCACTATATCAAACGTTTATTGTTCAACAGCCAATTGAGTTTTCCTAAGATATGTTTCAAATTTTCAGGATTGATACATGATGTGATTGCAATTAGCACTGTATACAATTTGGTGAAATATTCCTTAGCTGAGTAACATTATTTTGAACAAATTCCAACAAAAAATACATATTAATTAAAAAAGAAACGCAATATATTGTTTGTGAAGCATAGCAAAAACTACAAAAACTTGCAAAAACCAGCTTATTAGGTTTTAAGCAACTGATATTTATGATGTAGATGCACACTGTAAGGTCCAGCGCTATATCCATGTGACGAGGCATGCTATTTATGAGTCTCAGATGCGCCGCCAGGCCGACCCATTTTTGGTCAATTGCAACCTCGGGGCGGGGGGGGGGGGGGGGGGGGCGGCGGTGTTCCACAGTTTCTGGGCTCTCAGTCGGCCTCGAGTAAATCCTGTATAATGATAATTTTTATTTCGTACACAAATTTGTACACATAGTTACATATTTCTTCCAATGAGTGGGGAAGACAATTTCTCAATCATTGCCGTCAGTGTATTTAACATGTAATTTTCCATTTCTCTTGGAGCCCAGCCAAACATGCCAAAATATTCTTTAATTTGTATTGAATATCTTCAGTGGTCACACAATTCATCATTTCATGCCTTTTCAAGTATCCTGATGCATGAAAAAATAAATTTCTGTGATTCCTTAAGGGTTGAAATGACCAATTATTGTCTGCATTTAAATCAATGTTAAATTGGGCAACTTCGGGTGTGCGTTTCACCTTTCCAAAAAAAAATTAGGGCTTAACGGTTGACAGGGTGTGATAGTATAATCATAGTACTTCAATAAAATCTAGGTCACTATAGAGCATGATAGTACCAATTTTTCATAAAATGACGTTGAACAGGACCCCTGTCAATTTAGCTCGTTTTCAGATCGCAATTGCCGACATAGCATACATTCAGCAAAACCTTTCTCTACTCCAAATCCCGGGGAATACCATCGGAATTTTTGCTTTTCCCAAAACCAGACTTCCACACGCGCAAAATAAACCAGCACGTGGATCAATATCGCTTCGCGTTGTCTCCCTAGGCAACCATACATCTGGCGAAATGACGTCACTTAAAACGGAATCCTCAATGTGTGAGGCATCCCCAGGTCTATTCCTGGCTTCTACCCTGAATTCATATATGTGATATTGTGAATAGAGACTTGATACTCTATTATGAGGTAGAGTGACATATGGCCAGTCAGGACCTAAAATATCTACTTCATATCTCATTGCGTTCTCATGTTACAGCACAATTCATACCGGTACCCCCTAGTGCTGAAAATCACCAATGGAGCACTATATCAAACGTTTATTGTTCAACAGCCAATTGAGTTTTCCTAAGATATGTTTCAAATTTTCAGGATTGATACATGATGTGATTGCAATTAGCACTGTATACAATTTGGTGAAATATTCCTTAGCTGAGTAACATTATTTTGAACAAATTCCAACAAAAAATACATATTAATTAAAAAAGAAACGCAATATATTGTTTGTGAAGCATAGCAAAAACTACAAAAACTTGCAAAAACCAGCTTATTAGGTTTTAAGCAACTGATATTTATGATGTAGATGCACACTGTAAGGTCCAGCGCTATATCCATGTGACGAGGCATGCTATTTATGAGTCTCAGATGCGCCGCCAGGCCGACCCATTTTTGGTCAATTGCAACCTCGGGGCGGGGGGGGGGCGGGGGGCGGCGGTGTTCCACAGTTTCTGGGCTCTCAGTCGGCCTCGAGTAAATCCTGTATAATGATAATTTTTATTTCGTACACAAATTTGTACACATAGTTACATATTTCTTCCAATGAGTGGGGAAGACAATTTCTCAATCATTGCCGTCAGTGTATTTAACATGTAATTTTCCATTTCTCTTGGAGCCCAGCCAAACATGCCAAAATATTCTTTAATTTGTATTGAATATCTTCAGTGGTCACACAATTCATCATTTCATGCCTTTTCAAGTATCCTGATGCATGAAAAAATAAATTTCTGTGATTCCTTAAGGGTTGAAATGACCAATTATTGTCTGCATTTAAATCAATGTTAAATTGGGCAACTTCGGGTGTGCGTTTCACCTTTCCAAAAAAAAATTAGGGCTTAACGGTTGACAGGGTGTGATAGTATAATCATAGTACTTCAATAAAATCTAGGTCACTATAGAGCATGATAGTACCAATTTTTCATAAAATGACGTTGAACAGGACCCCTGTCAATTTAGCTCGTTTTCAGATCGCAATTGCCGACATAGCATACATTCAGCAAAACCTTTCTCTACTCCAAATCCCGGGGAATACCATCGGAATTTTTGCTTTTCCCAAAACCAGACTTCCACACGCGCAAAATAAACCAGCACGTGGATCAATATCGCTTCGCGTTGTCTCCCTAGGCAACCATACATCTGGCGAAATGACGTCACTTAAAACGGAATCCTCAATGTGTGAGGCATCCCCAGGTCTATTCCTGGCTTCTACCCTGAATTCATATATGTGATATTGTGAATAGAGACTTGATACTCTATTATGAGGTAGAGTGACATATGGCCAGTCAGGACCTAAAATATCTACTTCATATCTCATTGCGTTCTCATGTTACAGCACAATTCATACCGGTACCCCCTAGTGCTGAAAATCACCAATGGAGCACTATATCAAACGTTTATTGTTCAACAGCCAATTGAGTTTTCCTAAGATATGTTTCAAATTTTCAGGATTGATACATGATGTGATTGCAATTAGCACTGTATACAATTTGGTGAAATATTCCTTAGCTGAGTAACATTATTTTGAACAAATTCCAACAAAAAATACATATTAATTAAAAAAGAAACGCAATATATTGTTTGTGAAGCATAGCAAAAACTACAAAAACTTGCAAAAACCAGCTTATTAGGTTTTAAGCAACTGATATTTATGATGTAGATGCACACTGTAAGGTCCAGCGCTATATCCATGTGACGAGGCATGCTATTTATGAGTCTCAGATGCGCCGCCAGGCCGACCCATTTTTGGTCAATTGCAACCTCGGGGCGGGGGGGGGGGGGGGCGGCGGTGTTCCACAGTTTCTGGGCTCTCAGTCGGCCTCGAGTAAATCCTGTATAATGATAATTTTTATTTCGTACACAAATTTGTACACATAGTTACATATTTCTTCCAATGAGTGGGGAAGACAATTTCTCAATCATTGCCGTCAGTGTATTTAACATGTAATTTTCCATTTCTCTTGGAGCCCAGCCAAACATGCCAAAATATTCTTTAATTTGTATTGAATATCTTCAGTGGTCACACAATTCATCATTTCATGCCTTTTCAAGTATCCTGATGCATGAAAAAATAAATTTCTGTGATTCCTTAAGGGTTGAAATGACCAATTATTGTCTGCATTTAAATCAATGTTAAATTGGGCAACTTCGGGTGTGCGTTTCACCTTTCCAAAAAAAAATTAGGGCTTAACGGTTGACAGGGTGTGATAGTATAATCATAGTACTTCAATAAAATCTAGGTCACTATAGAGCATGATAGTACCAATTTTTCATAAAATGACGTTGAACAGGACCCCTGTCAATTTAGCTCGTTTTCAGATCGCAATTGCCGACATAGCATACATTCAGCAAAACCTTTCTCTACTCCAAATCCCGGGGAATACCATCGGAATTTTTGCTTTTCCCAAAACCAGACTTCCACACGCACAAAATAAACCAGCACGTGGATCAATATCGCTTCGCGTTGTCTCCCTAGGCAACCATACATCTGGCGAAATGACGTCACTTAAAACGGAATCCTCAATGTGTGAGGCATCCCCAGGTCTATTCCTGGCTTCTACCCTGAATTCATATATGTGATATTGTGAATAGAGACTTGATACTCTATTATGAGGTAGAGTGACATATGGCCAGTCAGGACCTAAAATATCTACTTCATATCTCATTGCGTTCTCATGTTACAGCACAATTCATACCGGTACCCCCTAGTGCTGAAAATCACCAATGGAGCACTATATCAAACGTTTATTGTTCAACAGCCAATTGAGTTTTCCTAAGATATGTTTCAAATTTTCAGGATTGATACATGATGTGATTGCAATTAGCACTGTATACAATTTGGTGAAATATTCCTTAGCTGAGTAACATTATTTTGAACAAATTCCAACAAAAAATACATATTAATTAAAAAAGAAACGCAATATATTGTTTGTGAAGCATAGCAAAAACTACAAAAACTTGCAAAAACCAGCTTATTAGGTTTTAAGCAACTGATATTTATGATGTAGATGCACACTGTAAGGTCCAGCGCTATATCCATGTGACGAGGCATGCTATTTATGAGTCTCAGATGCGCCGCCAGGCCGACCCATTTTTGGTCAATTGCAACCTCGGGGCGGGGGGGGGGGGGGGGCGGCGGTGTTCCACAGTTTCTGGGCTCTCAGTCGGCCTCGAGTAAATCCTGTATAATGATAATTTTTATTTCGTACACAAATTTGTACACATAGTTACATATTTCTTCCAATGAGTGGGGAAGACAATTTCTCAATCATTGCCGTCAGTGTATTTAACATGTAATTTTCCATTTCTCTTGGAGCCCAGCCAAACATGCCAAAATATTCTTTAATTTGTATTGAATATCTTCAGTGGTCACACAATTCATCATTTCATGCCTTTTCAAGTATCCTGATGCATGAAAAAATAAATTTCTGTGATTCCTTAAGGGTTGAAATGACCAATTATTGTCTGCATTTAAATCAATGTTAAATTGGGCAACTTCGGGTGTGCGTTTCACCTTTCCAAAAAAAAATTAGGGCTTAACGGTTGACAGGGTGTGATAGTATAATCATAGTACTTCAATAAAATCTAGGTCACTATAGAGCATGATAGTACCAATTTTTCATAAAATGACGTTGAACAGGACCCCTGTCAATTTAGCTCGTTTTCAGATCGCAATTGCCGACATAGCATACATTCAGCAAAACCTTTCTCTACTCCAAATCCCGGGGAATACCATCGGAATTTTTGCTTTTCCCAAAACCAGACTTCCACACGCGCAAAATAAACCAGCACGTGGATCAATATCGCTTCGCGTTGTCTCCCTAGGCAACCATACATCTGGCGAAATGACGTCACTTAAAACGGAATCCTCAATGTGTGAGGCATCCCCAGGTCTATTCCTGGCTTCTACCCTGAATTCATATATGTGATATTGTGAATAGAGACTTGATACTCTATTATGAGGTAGAGTGACATATGGCCAGTCAGGACCTAAAATATCTACTTCATATCTCATTGCGTTCTCATGTTACAGCACAATTCATACCGGTACCCCCTAGTGCTGAAAATCACCAATGGAGCACTATATCAAACGTTTATTGTTCAACAGCCAATTGAGTTTTCCTAAGATATGTTTCAAATTTTCAGGATTGATACATGATGTGATTGCAATTAGCACTGTATACAATTTGGTGAAATATTCCTTAGCTGAGTAACATTATTTTGAACAAATTCCAACAAAAAATACATATTAATTAAAAAAGAAACGCAATATATTGTTTGTGAAGCATAGCAAAAACTACAAAAACTTGCAAAAACCAGCTTATTAGGTTTTAAGCAACTGATATTTATGATGTAGATGCACACTGTAAGGTCCAGCGCTATATCCATGTGACGAGGCATGCTATTTATGAGTCTCAGATGCGCCGCCAGGCCGACCCATTTTTGGTCAATTGCAACCTCGGGGCGGGGGGGGGGGGGGGGCGGCGGTGTTCCACAGTTTCTGGGCTCTCAGTCGGCCTCGAGTAAATCCTGTATAATGATAATTTTTATTTCGTACACAAATTTGTACACATAGTTACATATTTCTTCCAATGAGTGGGGAAGACAATTTCTCAATCATTGCCGTCAGTGTATTTAACATGTAATTTTCCATTTCTCTTGGAGCCCAGCCAAACATGCCAAAATATTCTTTAATTTGTATTGAATATCTTCAGTGGTCACACAATTCATCATTTCATGCCTTTTCAAGTATCCTGATGCATGAAAAAATAAATTTCTGTGATTCCTTAAGGGTTGAAATGACCAATTATTGTCTGCATTTAAATCAATGTTAAATTGGGCAACTTCGGGTGTGCGTTTCACCTTTCCAAAAAAAAATTAGGGCTTAACGGTTGACAGGGTGTGATAGTATAATCATAGTACTTCAATAAAATCTAGGTCACTATAGAGCATGATAGTACCAATTTTTCATAAAATGACGTTGAACAGGACCCCTGTCAATTTAGCTCGTTTTCAGATCGCAATTGCCGACATAGCATACATTCAGCAAAACCTTTCTCTACTCCAAATCCCGGGGAATACCATCGGAATTTTTGCTTTTCCCAAAACCAGACTTCCACACGCGCAAAATAAACCAGCACGTGGATCAATATCGCTTCGCGTTGTCTCCCTAGGCAACCATACATCTGGCGAAATGACGTCACTTAAAACGGAATCCTCAATGTGTGAGGCATCCCCAGGTCTATTCCTGGCTTCTACCCTTCATATATGTGATATTGTGAATAGAGACTTGATACTCTATTATGAGGTAGAGTGACATATGGCCAGTCAGGACCTAAAATATCTACTTCATATCTCATTGCGTTCTCATGTTACAGCACAATTCATACCGGTACCCCCTAGTGCTGAAAATCACCAATGGAGCACTATATCAAACGTTTATTGTTCAACAGCCAATTGAGTTTTCCTAAGATATGTTTCAAATTTTCAGGATTGATACATGATGTGATTGCAATTAGCACTGTATACAATTTGGTGAAATATTCCTTAGCTGAGTAACATTATTTTGAACAAATTCCAACAAAAAATACATATTAATTAAAAAAGAAACGCAATATATTGTTTGTGAAGCATAGCAAAAACTACAAAAACTTGCAAAAACCAGCTTATTAGGTTTTAAGCAACTGATATTTATGATGTAGATGCACACTGTAAGGTCCAGCGCTATATCCATGTGACGAGGCATGCTATTTATGAGTCTCAGATGCGCCGCCAGGCCGACCCATTTTTGGTCAATTGCAACCTCGGGGCGGGGGGGGGGGGGGGGGGCGGCGGTGTTCCACAGTTTCTGGGCTCTCAGTCGGCCTCGAGTAAATCCTGTATAATGATAATTTTTATTTCGTACACAAATTTGTACACATAGTTACATATTTCTTCCAATGAGTGGGGAAGACAATTTCTCAATCATTGCCGTCAGTGTATTTAACATGTAATTTTCCATTTCTCTTGGAGCCCAGCCAAACATGCCAAAATATTCTTTAATTTGTATTGAATATCTTCAGTGGTCACACAATTCATCATTTCATGCCTTTTCAAGTATCCTGATGCATGAAAAAATAAATTTCTGTGATTCCTTAAGGGTTGAAATGACCAATTATTGTCTGCATTTAAATCAATGTTAAATTGGGCAACTTCGGGTGTGCGTTTCACCTTTCCAAAAAAAAATTAGGGCTTAACGGTTGACAGGGTGTGATAGTATAATCATAGTACTTCAATAAAATCTAGGTCACTATAGAGCATGATAGTACCAATTTTTCATAAAATGACGTTGAACAGGACCCCTGTCAATTTAGCTCGTTTTCAGATCGCAATTGCCGACATAGCATACATTCAGCAAAACCTTTCTCTACTCCAAATCCCGGGGAATACCATCGGAATTTTTGCTTTTCCCAAAACCAGACTTCCACACGCGCAAAATAAACCAGCACGTGGATCAATATCGCTTCGCGTTGTCTCCCTAGGCAACCATACATCTGGCGAAATGACGTCACTTAAAACGGAATCCTCAATGTGTGAGGCATCCCCAGGTCTATTCCTGGCTTCTACCCTGAATTCATATATGTGATATTGTGAATAGAGACTTGATACTCTATTATGAGGTAGAGTGACATATGGCCAGTCAGGACCTAAAATATCTACTTCATATCTCATTGCGTTCTCATGTTACAGCACAATTCATACCGGTACCCCCTAGTGCTGAAAATCACCAATGGAGCACTATATCAAACGTTTATTGTTCAACAGCCAATTGAGTTTTCCTAAGATATGTTTCAAATTTTCAGGATTGATACATGATGTGATTGCAATTAGCACTGTATACAATTTGGTGAAATATTCCTTAGCTGAGTAACATTATTTTGAACAAATTCCAACAAAAAATACATATTAATTAAAAAAGAAACGCAATATATTGTTTGTGAAGCATAGCAAAAACTACAAAAACTTGCAAAAACCAGCTTATTAGGTTTTAAGCAACTGATATTTATGATGTAGATGCACACTGTAAGGTCCAGCGCTATATCCATGTGACGAGGCATGCTATTTATGAGTCTCAGATGCGCCGCCAGGCCGACCCATTTTTGGTCAATTGCAACCTCGGGGCGGGGGGGGGGGGGGGGGCGGCGGTGTTCCACAGTTTCTGGGCTCTCAGTCGGCCTCGAGTAAATCCTGTATAATGATAATTTTTATTTCGTACACAAATTTGTACACATAGTTACATATTTCTTCCAATGAGTGGGGAAGACAATTTCTCAATCATTGCCGTCAGTGTATTTAACATGTAATTTTCCATTTCTCTTGGAGCCCAGCCAAACATGCCAAAATATTCTTTAATTTGTATTGAATATCTTCAGTGGTCACACAATTCATCATTTCATGCCTTTTCAAGTATCCTGATGCATGAAAAAATAAATTTCTGTGATTCCTTAAGGGTTGAAATGACCAATTATTGTCTGCATTTAAATCAATGTTAAATTGGGCAACTTCGGGTGTGCGTTTCACCTTTCCAAAAAAAAATTAGGGCTTAACGGTTGACAGGGTGTGATAGTATAATCATAGTACTTCAATAAAATCTAGGTCACTATAGAGCATGATAGTACCAATTTTTCATAAAATGACGTTGAACAGGACCCCTGTCAATTTAGCTCGTTTTCAGATCGCAATTGCCGACATAGCATACATTCAGCAAAACCTTTCTCTACTCCAAATCCCGGGGAATACCATCGGAATTTTTGCTTTTCCCAAAACCAGACTTCCACACGCGCAAAATAAACCAGCACGTGGATCAATATCGCTTCGCGTTGTCTCCCTAGGCAACCATACATCTGGCGAAATGACGTCACTTAAAACGGAATCCTCAATGTGTGAGGCATCCCCAGGTCTATTCCTGGCTTCTACCCTGAATTCATATATGTGATATTGTGAATAGAGACTTGATACTCTATTATGAGGTAGAGTGACATATGGCCAGTCAGGACCTAAAATATCTACTTCATATCTCATTGCGTTCTCATGTTACAGCACAATTCATACCGGTACCCCCTAGTGCTGAAAATCACCAATGGAGCACTATATCAAACGTTTATTGTTCAACAACCAATTGAGTTTTCCTAAGATATGTTTCAAATTTTCAGGATTGATACATGATGTGATTGCAATTAGCACTGTATACAATTTGGTGAAATATTCCTTAGCTGAGTAACATTATTTTGAACAAATTCCAACAAAAAATACATATTAATTAAAAAAGAAACGCAATATATTGTTTGTGAAGCATAGCAAAAACTACAAAAACTTGCAAAAACCAGCTTATTAGGTTTTAAGCAACTGATATTTATGATGTAGATGCACACTGTAAGGTCCAGCGCTATATCCATGTGACGAGGCATGCTATTTATGAGTCTCAGATGCGCCGCCAGGCCGACCCATTTTTGGTCAATTGCAACCTCGGGGCGGGGGGGGGGGGGGCGGCGGTGTTCCACAGTTTCTGGGCTCTCAGTCGGCCTCGAGTAAATCCTGTATAATGATAATTTTTATTTCGTACACAAATTTGTACACATAGTTACATATTTCTTCCAATGAGTGGGGAAGACAATTTCTCAATCATTGCCGTCAGTGTATTTAACATGTAATTTTCATAGCATACATTCAGCAAAACCTTTCTCTACTCCAAATCCCGGGGAATACCATCGGAATTTTTGCTTTTCCCAAAACCAGACTTCCACACGCGCAAAATAAACCAGCACGTGGATCAATATCGCTTCGCGTTGTCTCCCTAGGCAACCATACATCTGGCGAAATGACGTCACTTAAAACGGAATCCTCAATGTGTGAGGCATCCCCAGGTCTATTCCTGGCTTCTACCCTGAATTCATATATGTGATATTGTGAATAGAGACTTGATACTCTATTATGAGGTAGAGTGACATATGGCCAGTCAGGACCTAAAATATCTACTTCATATCTCATTGCGTTCTCATGTTACAGCACAATTCATACCGGTACCCCCTAGTGCTGAAAATCACCAATGGAGCACTATATCAAACGTTTATTGTTCAACAGCCAATTGAGTTTTCCTAAGATATGTTTCAAATTTTCAGGATTGATACATGATGTGATTGCAATTAGCACTGTATACAATTTGGTGAAATATTCCTTAGCTGAGTAACATTATTTTGAACAAATTCCAACAAAAAATACATATTAATTAAAAAAGAAACGCAATATATTGTTTGTGAAGCATAGCAAAAACTACAAAAACTTGCAAAAACCAGCTTATTAGGTTTTAAGCAACTGATATTTATGATGTAGATGCACACTGTAAGGTCCAGCGCTATATCCATGTGACGAGGCATGCTATTTATGAGTCTCAGATGCGCCGCCAGGCCGACCCATTTTTGGTCAATTGCAACCTCGGGGCGGGGGGGGGGGGGGGGCGGCGGTGTTCCACAGTTTCTGGGCTCTCAGTCGGCCTCGAGTAAATCCTGTATAATGATAATTTTTATTTCGTACACAAATTTGTACACATAGTTACATATTTCTTCCAATGAGTGGGGAAGACAATTTCTCAATCATTGCCGTCAGTGTATTTAACATGTAATTTTCCATTTCTCTTGGAGCCCAGCCAAACATGCCAAAATATTCTTTAATTTGTATTGAATATCTTCAGTGGTCACACAATTCATCATTTCATGCCTTTTCAAGTATCCTGATGCATGAAAAAATAAATTTCTGTGATTCCTTAAGGGTTGAAATGACCAATTATTGTCTGCATTTAAATCAATGTTAAATTGGGCAACTTCGGGTGTGCGTTTCACCTTTCCAAAAAAAAATTAGGGCTTAACGGTTGACAGGGTGTGATAGTATAATCATAGTACTTCAATAAAATCTAGGTCACTATAGAGCATGATAGTACCAATTTTTCATAAAATGACGTTGAACAGGACCCCTGTCAATTTAGCTCGTTTTCAGATCGCAATTGCCGACATAGCATACATTCAGCAAAACCTTTCTCTACTCCAAATCCCGGGGAATACCATCGGAATTTTTGCTTTTCCCAAAACCAGACTTCCACACGCGCAAAATAAACCAGCACGTGGATCAATATCGCTTCGCGTTGTCTCCCTAGGCAACCATACATCTGGCGAAATGACGTCACTTAAAACGGAATCCTCAATGTGTGAGGCATCCCCAGGTCTATTCCTGGCTTCTACCCTGAATTCATATATGTGATATTGTGAATAGAGACTTGATACTCTATTATGAGGTAGAGTGACATATGGCCAGTCAGGACCTAAAATATCTACTTCATATCTCATTGCGTTCTCATGTTACAGCACAATTCATACCGGTACCCCCTAGTGCTGAAAATCACCAATGGAGCACTATATCAAACGTTTATTGTTCAACAGCCAATTGAGTTTTCCTAAGATATGTTTCAAATTTTCAGGATTGATACATGATGTGATTGCAATTAGCACTGTATACAATTTGGTGAAATATTCCTTAGCTGAGTAACATTATTTTGAACAAATTCCAACAAAAAATACATATTAATTAAAAAAGAAACGCAATATATTGTTTGTGAAGCATAGCAAAAACTACAAAAACTTGCAAAAACCAGCTTATTAGGTTTTAAGCAACTGATATTTATGATGTAGATGCACACTGTAAGGTCCAGCGCTATATCCATGTGACGAGGCATGCTATTTATGAGTCTCAGATGCGCCGCCAGGCCGACCCATTTTTGGTCAATTGCAACCTCGGGGCGGGGGGGGGGGGGGGGCGGCGGTGTTCCACAGTTTCTGGGCTCTCAGTCGGCCTCGAGTAAATCCTGTATAATGATAATTTTTATTTCGTACACAAATTTGTACACATAGTTACATATTTCTTCCAATGAGTGGGGAAGACAATTTCTCAATCATTGCCGTCAGTGTATTTAACATGTAATTTTCCATTTCTCTTGGAGCCCAGCCAAACATGCCAAAATATTCTTTAATTTGTATTGAATATCTTCAGTGGTCACACAATTCATCATTTCATGCCTTTTCAAGTATCCTGATGCATGAAAAAATAAATTTCTGTGATTCCTTAAGGGTTGAAATGACCAATTATTGTCTGCATTTAAATCAATGTTAAATTGGGCAACTTCGGGTGTGCGTTTCACCTTTCCAAAAAAAAATTAGGGCTTAACGGTTGACAGGGTGTGATAGTATAATCATAGTACTTCAATAAAATCTAGGTCACTATAGAGCATGATAGTACCAATTTTTCATAAAATGACGTTGAACAGGACCCCTGTCAATTTAGCTCGTTTTCAGATCGCAATTGCCGACATAGCATACATTCAGCAAAACCTTTCTCTACTCCAAATCCCGGGGAATACCATCGGAATTTTTGCTTTTCCCAAAACCAGACTTCCACACGCGCAAAATAAACCAGCACGTGGATCAATATCGCTTCGCGTTGTCTCCCTAGGCAACCATACATCTGGCGAAATGACGTCACTTAAAACGGAATCCTCAATGTGTGAGGCATCCCCAGGTCTATTCCTGGCTTCTACCCTGAATTCATATATGTGATATTGTGAATAGAGACTTGATACTCTATTATGAGGTAGAGTGACATATGGCCAGTCAGGACCTAAAATATCTACTTCATATCTCATTGCGTTCTCATGTTACAGCACAATTCATACCGGTACCCCCTAGTGCTGAAAATCACCAATGGAGCACTATATCAAACGTTTATTGTTCAACAGCCAATTGAGTTTTCCTAAGATATGTTTCAAATTTTCAGGATTGATACATGATGTGATTGCAATTAGCACTGTATACAATTTGGTGAAATATTCCTTAGCTGAGTAACATTATTTTGAACAAATTCCAACAAAAAATACATATTAATTAAAAAAGAAACGCAATATATTGTTTGTGAAGCATAGCAAAAACTACAAAAACTTGCAAAAACCAGCTTATTAGGTTTTAAGCAACTGATATTTATGATGTAGATGCACACTGTAAGGTCCAGCGCTATATCCATGTGACGAGGCATGCTATTTATGAGTCTCAGATGCGCCGCCAGGCCGACCCATTTTTGGTCAATTGCAACCTCGGGGCGGGGGGGGGGGGGGGGCGGCGGTGTTCCACAGTTTCTGGGCTCTCAGTCGGCCTCGAGTAAATCCTGTATAATGATAATTTTTATTTCGTACACAAATTTGTACACATAGTTACATATTTCTTCCAATGAGTGGGGAAGACAATTTCTCAATCATTGCCGTCAGTGTATTTAACATGTAATTTTCCATTTCTCTTGGAGCCCAGCCAAACATGCCAAAATATTCTTTAATTTGTATTGAATATCTTCAGTGGTCACACAATTCATCATTTCATGCCTTTTCAAGTATCCTGATGCATGAAAAAATAAATTTCTGTGATTCCTTAAGGGTTGAAATGACCAATTATTGTCTGCATTTAAATCAATGTTAAATTGGGCAACTTCGGGTGTGCGTTTCACCTTTCCAAAAAAAAATTAGGGCTTAACGGTTGACAGGGTGTGATAGTATAATCATAGTACTTCAATAAAATCTAGGTCACTATAGAGCATGATAGTACCAATTTTTCATAAAATGACGTTGAACAGGACCCCTGTCAATTTAGCTCGTTTTCAGATCGCAATTGCCGACATAGCATACATTCAGCAAAACCTTTCTCTACTCCAAATCCCGGGGAATACCATCGGAATTTTTGCTTTTCCCAAAACCAGACTTCCACACGCGCAAAATAAACCAGCACGTGGATCAATATCGCTTCGCGTTGTCTCCCTAGGCAACCATACATCTGGCGAAATGACGTCACTTAAAACGGAATCCTCAATGTGTGAGGCATCCCCAGGTCTATTCCTGGCTTCTACCCTGAATTCATATATGTGATATTGTGAATAGAGACTTGATACTCTATTATGAGGTAGAGTGACATATGGCCAGTCAGGACCTAAAATATCTACTTCATATCTCATTGCGTTCTCATGTTACAGCACAATTCATACCGGTACCCCCTAGTGCTGAAAATCACCAATGGAGCACTATATCAAACGTTTATTGTTCAACAGCCAATTGAGTTTTCCTAAGATATGTTTCAAATTTTCAGGATTGATACATGATGTGATTGCAATTAGCACTGTATACAATTTGGTGAAATATTCCTTAGCTGAGTAACATTATTTTGAACAAATTCCAACAAAAAATACATATTAATTAAAAAAGAAACGCAATATATTGTTTGTGAAGCATAGCAAAAACTACAAAAACTTGCAAAAACCAGCTTATTAGGTTTTAAGCAACTGATATTTATGATGTAGATGCACACTGTAAGGTCCAGCGCTATATCCATGTGACGAGGCATGCTATTTATGAGTCTCAGATGCGCCGCCAGGCCGACCCATTTTTGGTCAATTGCAACCTCGGGGCGGGGGGGGGGGGGGGGCGGCGGTGTTCCACAGTTTCTGGGCTCTCAGTCGGCCTCGAGTAAATCCTGTATAATGATAATTTTTATTTCGTACACAAATTTGTACACATAGTTACATATTTCTTCCAATGAGTGGGGAAGACAATTTCTCAATCATTGCCGTCAGTGTATTTAACATGTAATTTTCCATTTCTCTTGGAGCCCAGCCAAACATGCCAAAATATTCTTTAATTTGTATTGAATATCTTCAGTGGTCACACAATTCATCATTTCATGCCTTTTCAAGTATCCTGATGCATGAAAAAATAAATTTCTGTGATTCCTTAAGGGTTGAAATGACCAATTATTGTCTGCATTTAAATCAATGTTAAATTGGGCAACTTCGGGTGTGCGTTTCACCTTTCCAAAAAAAAATTAGGGCTTAACGGTTGACAGGGTGTGATAGTATAATCATAGTACTTCAATAAAATCTAGGTCACTATAGAGCATGATAGTACCAATTTTTCATAAAATGACGTTGAACAGGACCCCTGTCAATTTAGCTCGTTTTCAGATCGCAATTGCCGACATAGCATACATTCAGCAAAACCTTTCTCTACTCCAAATCCCGGGGAATACCATCGGAATTTTTGCTTTTCCCAAAACCAGACTTCCACACGCGCAAAATAAACCAGCACGTGGATCAATATCGCTTCGCGTTGTCTCCCTAGGCAACCATACATCTGGCGAAATGACGTCACTTAAAACGGAATCCTCAATGTGTGAGGCATCCCCAGGTCTATTCCTGGCTTCTACCCTGAATTCATATATGTGATATTGTGAATAGAGACTTGATACTCTATTATGAGGTAGAGTGACATATGGCCAGTCAGGACCTAAAATATCTACTTCATATCTCATTGCGTTCTCATGTTACAGCACAATTCATACCGGTACCCCCTAGTGCTGAAAATCACCAATGGAGCACTATATCAAACGTTTATTGTTCAACAGCCAATTGAGTTTTCCTAAGATATGTTTCAAATTTTCAGGATTGATACATGATGTGATTGCAATTAGCACTGTATACAATTTGGTGAAATATTCCTTAGCTGAGTAACATTATTTTGAACAAATTCCAACAAAAAATACATATTAATTAAAAAAGAAACGCAATATATTGTTTGTGAAGCATAGCAAAAACTACAAAAACTTGCAAAAACCAGCTTATTAGGTTTTAAGCAACTGATATTTATGATGTAGATGCACACTGTAAGGTCCAGCGCTATATCCATGTGACGAGGCATGCTATTTATGAGTCTCAGATGCGCCGCCAGGCCGACCCATTTTTGGTCAATTGCAACCTCGGGGCGGGGGGGGGGGGGGGGCGGCGGTGTTCCACAGTTTCTGGGCTCTCAGTCGGCCTCGAGTAAATCCTGTATAATGATAATTTTTATTTCGTACACAAATTTGTACACATAGTTACATATTTCTTCCAATGAGTGGGGAAGACAATTTCTCAATCATTGCCGTCAGTGTATTTAACATGTAATTTTCCATTTCTCTTGGAGCCCAGCCAAACATGCCAAAATATTCTTTAATTTGTATTGAATATCTTCAGTGGTCACACAATTCATCATTTCATGCCTTTTCAAGTATCCTGATGCATGAAAAAATAAATTTCTGTGATTCCTTAAGGGTTGAAATGACCAATTATTGTCTGCATTTAAATCAATGTTAAATTGGGCAACTTCGGGTGTGCGTTTCACCTTTCCAAAAAAAAATTAGGGCTTAACGGTTGACAGGGTGTGATAGTATAATCATAGTACTTCAATAAAATCTAGGTCACTATAGAGCATGATAGTACCAATTTTTCATAAAATGACGTTGAACAGGACCCCTGTCAATTTAGCTCGTTTTCAGATCGCAATTGCCGACATAGCATACATTCAGCAAAACCTTTCTCTACTCCAAATCCCGGGGAATACCATCGGAATTTTTGCTTTTCCCAAAACCAGACTTCCACACGCGCAAAATAAACCAGCACGTGGATCAATATCGCTTCGCGTTGTCTCCCTAGGCAACCATACATCTGGCGAAATGACGTCACTTAAAACGGAATCCTCAATGTGTGAGGCATCCCCAGGTCTATTCCTGGCTTCTACCCTGAATTCATATATGTGATATTGTGAATAGAGACTTGATACTCTATTATGAGGTAGAGTGACATATGGCCAGTCAGGACCTAAAATATCTACTTCATATCTCATTGCGTTCTCATGTTACAGCACAATTCATACCGGTACCCCCTAGTGCTGAAAATCACCAATGGAGCACTATATCAAACGTTTATTGTTCAACAGCCAATTGAGTTTTCCTAAGATATGTTTCAAATTTTCAGGATTGATACATGATGTGATTGCAATTAGCACTGTATACAATTTGGTGAAATATTCCTTAGCTGAGTAACATTATTTTGAACAAATTCCAACAAAAAATACATATTAATTAAAAAAGAAACGCAATATATTGTTTGTGAAGCATAGCAAAAACTACAAAAACTTGCAAAAACCAGCTTATTAGGTTTTAAGCAACTGATATTTATGATGTAGATGCACACTGTAAGGTCCAGCGCTATATCCATGTGACGAGGCATGCTATTTATGAGTCTCAGATGCGCCGCCAGGCCGACCCATTTTTGGTCAATTGCAACCTCGGGGCGGGGGGGGGGGGGGGGCGGCGGTGTTCCACAGTTTCTGGGCTCTCAGTCGGCCTCGAGTAAATCCTGTATAATGATAATTTTTATTTCGTACACAAATTTGTACACATAGTTACATATTTCTTCCAATGAGTGGGGAAGACAATTTCTCAATCATTGCCGTCAGTGTATTTAACATGTAATTTTCCATTTCTCTTGGAGCCCAGCCAAACATGCCAAAATATTCTTTAATTTGTATTGAATATCTTCAGTGGTCACACAATTCATCATTTCATGCCTTTTCAAGTATCCTGATGCATGAAAAAATAAATTTCTGTGATTCCTTAAGGGTTGAAATGACCAATTATTGTCTGCATTTAAATCAATGTTAAATTGGGCAACTTCGGGTGTGCGTTTCACCTTTCCAAAAAAAAATTAGGGCTTAACGGTTGACAGGGTGTGATAGTATAATCATAGTACTTCAATAAAATCTAGGTCACTATAGAGCATGATAGTACCAATTTTTCATAAAATGACGTTGAACAGGACCCCTGTCAATTTAGCTCGTTTTCAGATCGCAATTGCCGACATAGCATACATTCAGCAAAACCTTTCTCTACTCCAAATCCCGGGGAATACCATCGGAATTTTTGCTTTTCCCAAAACCAGACTTCCACACGCGCAAAATAAACCAGCACGTGGATCAATATCGCTTCGCGTTGTCTCCCTAGGCAACCATACATCTGGCGAAATGACGTCACTTAAAACGGAATCCTCAATGTGTGAGGCATCCCCAGGTCTATTCCTGGCTTCTACCCCAATACTGGTGCAGAGCTTGTCCATGCGAAAATTGATTATTACTCGCATTTGTTTGTCGATTCGTCCATTATTCTTGCCAAAATGTGTTTTAGTTGCACTTTCCACAAACGACCAAGGTGTATGTTTTCTTTGTTCAATATTTGCTACTTAACTTTGTTGTAATCTGGGATTGTGACATAAATATGGATCATGTCATCGCTGACTTAATTCGGTAACAATAAGTCCACGCATGGACAAGCTCCTCACCAGTGGTACCATGGGGTCAAAATTACACTAACAGATATAGTACGGCTAACGCCGCACAATATATCATAACGCTCAGTTTCATTGGATAGTTGTAGATCCCACTGAATTCATGCTATCGTTATGATGCCAAATTTTTACTGTGATTGTGCGGCGTTAGCCGTACTATATCTGTTAGTGTAATTTTGACCCCATGGTACTACTGGTGAGGAACTTGTCCATGCGTGGACTTATTGCTACCGAATTAAGTCAGCGATGACATTATCCATATTTCATGTCACAATCTCAGATTACAACAAAGTTAAGTAGCAAATATTGAACGAAGAAAACATACACCTTTGTCATTTGTGGAAAGTGCAACTAAAACCCATTTTGGCAAGAATAATGGACGAATCGACAAACAAATGCGAGTAATAATCAATTTTCGCATGGACAAGCTCTGCACCAGTATTGGAGGTATTATGGTAGTGTAAGACCATCTACGAGAATTGTTCTCTGTGAGAGGGAAGTAGAGAGTTATTACAATACGAGTTCGAGTTACAATACGATTCGAGTTCATTGTTTCATATTGTTATCAAACTAATCAATAGGCTTCAAGTTGATTTGCAAATATTGTGTGAGTGAAAACACACACCATAGTCCTTTGTGGAAAGTTCAACCAAAACACATTTGGGCAAGAATAATGGGCAACTCAACAAAAGAGCAGGTGAGAATCAATTTACCCATGGACATCAAAATATTGGACAGGTTGTCATAACGTTCAGGTTCACAATTAGAATTTTTATATCACATGGAAACAAGACCCACAATATTTTGTTTGGTTGTTTAACCAAGAAATGTGTTTCGTGTCTACTTATCCTTGATTTTTTTTTTTGTTCACTCAGCCTCGAGTACTGGTTCTACTCTCCTTTGTCCCTGTGGCCGCACACGTAACCTCAAGTTCTGCTGTTGTGATGCTTGTTTACTTTGTATTATCCTAAGAACAAGTTGGGATACACTTGCAGAGAATAAATTGGCTGAAGACAAAAATTTCAACAAACACTTAATATCACATTTTTTTTATTGAGTTCTTTTCAATAACACTTGACATTTTGTTTGTCAATATATCATTGTATGATCCAAAATAACACAAAAATAAATCTGATCAGGTACCTCATTGAAAATTACAATTATCTTGATATTTCTGTAGTTTGGCCTGAGTTACTGAATATTAATATTCTAAATAATGTATTGGTCCTAATAGTAGCACGGTGAGCCAAAGCAAGACCTCCTGCAGCAGCAACCACAAAATGAAGTCAAACTTGAGGACAAATTTGTAAAAATCACTGAATAATATACCTATAGGCTTCAATCGCGTTTATTGTTATTCAAATATCATGTGTGGATTGGAACACTCCAAGAGAATTACAAATGTCCATTTTTGGGGAAAAGAGGGGGTGTTGTACTATTAGGGCACGTGCCACTATTAGGACCTATAATGTTATCCCACATTAATGAAGCATGACCAAAATCAATCAATATCTATAGCAAGTATGGAATTCCCATTACGAACCGCGAGCTGCGTACTGCGAGCTATAAACTGATACAGACTGCGACCTGCGATGTCAATACTGCGACCTGCGAGGTACAAACTACGACCTGAGAGCTCACGTTATGAACTGCGACCTGTGTGCAACAAAATACAATTTAAATATTTGATAGGTCTATATACATTTTCCGTATTAAACCATGGTTTACTACGGAATATATATATACGATATCATTTCTCGGTTCGTAATGGGAATTCCATAAGCAAGTGACCAAAATGATCAACAACATTGATTTACTGTTCATGATTTCCCCAGCTGAGGCAATGAAATGCAATGAAGAACGTTATACAATGGCTCAGCGATAGGAGTTGGTTTGAACTCCATAATCAATCACTGGTTCATAATCTGTTTGGCAAACCAACTGACTTTTGATTAATGATTGGTTTAACCGTGATATCATAATCAAGTATGGCAGAGTATTCATCGGCATAATATATATTATAAGGGGGAATTGATGGGGCATCAAAGTAAATATTGTATATATAATTCAATTTACAACTTACCATTTCACAAATTTGCAATTGAAAATTGGGACTTTTGAGACAGAGGCTCTGTGGACTTTTCATGGATTACAAAGAATTTTTGTAACTTTTAGATAATCGATTATAGGATTCCATAATTGATCATGGGAATGGGTTTGACAAACCAAATGACTTTCAAAAATAATCGATGATCGGCCCATCAGTAGAATGGTTCCAATGATTTAGCAACTGGGGCAGGTACATAGGCCTCCAAACCATGTGTTTGTTGCTTGTAATTTTATATGTTCAGGGAAGCAGGCTTCTGTTCGACAAATTTCCATGATTTTTATCACGATATTTATAAGTCACTGCTCAACTAGGTACCGGTATGACAAATTTACAGTATAAGAGCAAATATATCACATTTTATGCATCACAATTTTCACTGACTTCTTGCTCAGTACAAAATGATCACATTTATAAGGCAGTGAATATAGATCATTCATCACGCGTCATTCATATTGATAAATATGGTACACCGCTGTATTTTTGTGCATTTAAATACAGATACATATAGTAGTCCAAGTAGCTACCTATCTAAACATAGACCTAAATGCCCCCCAGAAAAGCCTCATACACTGTTATAGTGTTCAAAATAAATATCTTGTATAACTCTAGTACGGGTATGTAGAAAACAGGTGAGCTACAAATTAAATATCATGATAAGCAGGCATAAAACATAAATAGCATCTCATGTGACTTATTTCACATTGCTATGTTTTAAACTATCCATGTGCAGTTATGACTTGTTCCAGTTAATTACACACAAAAGGGCAAAAATTCCAAATCACGAACAATCAAATTTCTGATGAGAGTCAAAGTCAATGGCATTGTTAATTTGAGGATACAACAGATTACAACAGATACAGAGCAATCTCGCAGTGATCATTATTCAAACAGCAACAAAATAAACTTGAACAAGAATATTGAACAATCCCAGGCATCAACCATTTGCCGGAACATTTTCTTTGCATTTATCCAACAAAACTCACACTTAAATTTGAACAAAATTTTCAATCTATGCATTCATACCTGACTGATTTAAGCATAATTTATTTTGCGATGAATTACATGAGATCAATGTAACTGTCACATTCCAAGCATTTTACAGGAAAATTTCTTGAGAGAGTGTATCCGGTACTGCATAAAGCATCAAGGTTATTCTCACAAATCTTTCACCAGTGCAGTTTTCCTGAAATGAAGGACAAAATAATTCATTAAAATATTTCTTCATAGATGATTGTCCATTAAAATATACCGATATGACCCAACGAACTATAATTTATCAACAGAAGTTTGCAGTTTGAAATACACAAAGTACGAAACGTTACGATCAAGATATCCGGCAATATCCGAAGTATTAACTCCTCACCCGCACAATTCCCTACCTCTGTTGCCCTGGAGTTGTGGTTGTTTCCTTCTTGGACGCCTGCCCCAACTCCACAGTCCGGACCCGCTGGGCAAAGTTCAGGGTTGCTATGGTTTCTCCGGCGTTCTTCTCCACCGGCGCCACCTGGACAATCATCATCGTCTTGCTGTCGCCTCCTGGAGGCAGAAAATGGCAAACAATTTTAGGGGCATAATCGATAACATTATGACGGGTTAATATCATAATGCTATCATTTGGCTGAAAGCTAGTGAACTTCAATCAATTTTACCTGAATGAATACATGTATTTCTGTTTTTCAGGCTTTGAATATATCTGTATTCATATAATGTTTGCTGGAAGCACCTACCGAGTGAGTCTTGGAGCAGGTACGTAAGACGGGAGTTTCTGTATGGCACGTGGCTCTGTTTGCTGCGCAGTGCGTGGATCACGTCACCAAGAGTCGCCAGAGATTTGTTGATGTTCTGCGCTTCTTTCAGTCGCGTGCCCTCCGCCCCGGATTTACTGACACGCTCGGAGCCTGCCAAATCCACCAGGTTCAACTTGCCTGTCAAACACAAAACAGATTACATAACTTTCCTGCCTCAGTAAACTACATCTGATCCACAGTTCAAGGTCAGGAAAGTTACACAACCTCTCCCTGACCTGTAGTTTTGACGCCTGTGGACAAGTTAACCCCCACGATCTCGACACAGAGCAGGGCGTGGGACCGAGACGACCGCTCGTTCATGTTTGTAGCAGCTGTCACACGATTCTCCTGGCCAATCGCAAACACCTGAAACAAGGCATGCAAAACTAAACAAACACTTTTTCTGGACAATTTTAATAATTACGAAAATATAGCTCTACCATCTAGAAGTCTTGAAATGACAGTATAATTTTTCAGGTTGAATACTAGTATACAATTTTTATTTAATACCTGTGAAGCCCCTTAGAGCATTATTCGTATAAGGGGCTATACAAATGTCATGTATTGTATTGTATACCAAAATAAGTTAGCTATCGAAGATGGATTTGGACGTCTATTTTCAATTTCTCCCCTACGCGAGTGACAATGTTGAGAGTTGCTTCCGGCACACAGACATGACAAGACAACTACAGACCTGGTTGATGTCGTCGATGTTTGTGACCTGGTAGGACGCCACGCCGGGGACATGAAGCCCGCCCTCCGGGTTCATTTTCACCTCCAGCTTCGTGTTTGGTGAATCACTTAGCAGATCTCTGCACGAATGGAAAATGTTTCATTCAGTTTACTTCAGTTCGCAGAGGCTGAGTTGATTTGACTAACCTAATCCTTTCATTTAGTTGACTTCTTGAACAGTTAATATATTATAGATTGCAATAAAGCAAATTATATACCTGGTAATTGCATTATACAGAATTCAGCAGAGAATTTCAAATTCATCTCACAACTTGTACGATAAGATGTTGATGTTTTCAGCTGTGCTTACCGTATGTTTTCGTTGTATATCTCGAGCACGCTGACAGTTATAGTGAAGGACCAGTCACGACTTCTATCCTCCGTCTCACAGAACAGCGAGCGCAGCGCCCTCTGGTTGATACCCGGGTTACTTGCTTTACCCTGGGGTACAACGTGAATACCGTAGTCACTTCTCATGTCATATAAACATATTCACCATGTTCCAATGTATTTCAAATGTAGTTTTAAGACAAAGTAGTATTCATACCTCCATGGTGTAGGTTTTTCCAGAACCTGTTTGTCCATAGGCAAAAATGCAGACATTATATCCGTCAATGGAAGATGTCACCAAAGCTTCTACTTCACTGAAAATCTGCAACAGACAACAAAGCAAAAATCCCTGAATCAATCAATTATTGAGCCATGTTTATGGATCACTTTAGCATGGTGACTTTGGTGTTTCTTGGTAATCTCCTTGCATGATTTATGGATTTAAAATTTTAGAAAATTTGATCAACAACCACGCACATAACAGTTAGTTCACAATGTCCGAATTTACCGATTCACTGAATGTAATAACACAAGTGACCCCCACCCACCCCCCATACCTCTTCCTGTGTGCTGTTCATGTCGAACACTCGGTCGAGCTCAAAGTTGTGTTTTCTGTCCTTGTACGCGACGCTGATCAATGCATCATCTGCAGGGTCAAAGGTCACGACCTTGTCGGCTTGTGGGCCGGAGCCATCTTCCGTGATCGTGGGGCGGACTCGGCAGAACACTCGGATGTTACCTGGGCAAAAGTATTAGATACGCATAAAGTTAGGTTGCTCTAAATGTCTTTGTGTTCGAATTTCAAGTCACTTTTCAATTGTATGACTGTTGTTTCGTCATCAAAATCAAAGCAGTTCGCACTAACTTAAGTGCACAGAGATATGGCTCATACAGTCAATCTCGAACAATCTTGTTTTCTGATTATTACCTCTCAGTTCCACAAGTTCATTGTGGTATTTCTTGCGTAATTTCATCTCTTTTCTGTATTTTCGAAGCAGTTCTAAGTTGGATTCACTGATGTCCGCTATGGCTTCGCAAACCTGAATCAAAACAATCAAACAAACAACTTTAAAATCATTTGAAAATAGTAATCCCAGAATAAATTGCAAACCTTCTAAAAATTTTGCATGATTTATATATTTCACTGAACACTTGCACACATGAAATAGCAAAACTCAGTGGCTAACCTGTCGACCGATGCTGTTGACGACGAGGTGTTTTTGAGTGGGCATGTCCAGACAAACCCTGCGTAGAGCCTCGTATTCCTCCCTGAGCTCCCCAAGCAGCCTCCAGGTGTCACGCAGGTCCTGCTTGAGCGACGTCAGGCGATCACTCGACATGCTGCTCTGTGTTTTATGATGGTTTTCAAGCTCATCTATCTCAGACTGCTTTGCGTCGAGAATCGTCTGAATCTCATCAGACATCTGGGATTTGATGCTGGTGATTTCCATCTTGTACTGGGTGATCTGAATAGATATGATTAGCAGAAAATATAATAATTACTGTCAGAACCAAAGTGGATTACTCTAGAAAACTTTCATAAATACACAACAGGAAACATATTCCTATAACATTTACGATTTTATGAATTGAACTCTGTCAGAACTGTTTCTAAAGCTGAAAAGCTCGGATGTTTGTCTGCACCTTTCTCTCAAACTCCTGGCTCTGTAGCTGTTTCTGGTCGAACTCTCGCTCAGCGTCCTGACACCTGGTGGACAGCGAGGTAACCTTGGTCAGTAGCCGCAAGTTCTCGGCCTCAATCTCTTGCAGCTTGGTGAGCTGTAACATCATCAAATAAGCTATGAAAATCAATCCTATGCAACACATTTATAACAGTAAGATACCGATTTGTAAGTCTGAATCACTTTCACATCAGTATCCTAGTATAGGAATTCTGAACAGGTAGAACACGTGGTGTACCTGCTGTTCACTATGCTGCAGTTTTGATGCGACATCATGGTAGCGTTTCTGCCATGACTTAGCCTCTTCCTCTGCCTTGGCAGACTGGTCTGTGGCAGAGTCTAACGCCTGTCGACATGCCTCCAACTGAGCGAGGCATGCCTTCGACTCAACTTCCACCTCAACCTGCTCTGTCCGCGTGATCACCTGCCAGGGTTTATACGGCAATAAAGATCATTATTATGTGAAGAATCTATACAGCTCTCTAAAGAGGATCATACATGTTGCTGGTTGAACATGTTTGGAAACATTTCCACACCTACCCATGCCTACATCCCAGCCCCTTCCCCACTCACCCCCTCCCATACTGCAAACGAGGACTCGCCAATGGCTGTCCTGATGACCGAGCCCTAGCATCTGCACCTCACCCCCATACCTCAGGAGGTCGGGCCTCGGCGGTGGCTGCCCGGGTGACCAGACCCTGGTTCCCCCCTCACCCCCATACCTCAGGAGGTCAGGCCTCGGCGGTGGCTGCCCGGGTGACCAAACCCTAGTACCCCCCTCACCCCCATACCTCAGGAAGTCGGGACTCGGCGGTGGCTGCCAGGGTGACCAGACCCTGGTTCCCCCCTCACCCCCATACCTCAGGAAGTCGGGCCTCGGCGGTGGCTGCCCGGGTGACCAGACCCTGGTTCCCCCCTCACCCCCATACCTCAGGAGGTCAGGCCTCGGCGGTGGCTGCCCGGGTGACCAAACCCTAGTACCCCCCTCACCCCCATACCTCAGGAAGTCGGGCCTCGGCGGTGGCTGCCCGGGTGACCAGACCCTGGTTCCCCCCTCACCCCGATACCTCAGGAGGTCAGGCCTCGGCGGTGGCTGCCCGGGTGACCAAACCCTAGTACCCCCCTCACCCCCATACTTCAGGAAGTCCGGCCTCGGCGGTGGCTGCCCGAGTGACCAGACCCTGGTTCCCCCCTCACCCCCATACCTCAGGAGGTCAGGCCTCGGCGGTGGCTGCCCGGGTGACCAAACCCTAGTACCCCCCTCACCCCCATACCTCAGGAAGTCGGGCCTCGGCGGTGGCTGCCCAGGTGACCAGACTCTGGTTCCCCCCTCACCCCCATTCCTCAGGTCAGGCCTCGACGGTGGCTGCCAGGGTGAAAAGACCCTAGTACCCCTCTCACCCCCATACCTCAGGAGGTCAGGCCTCGGCGGTGGCTGCCCGGGTGACCAAACCCTAGTACCCCCCTCACCCCCATACCTCAGGAAGTCGGGCCTCGGCGGTGGCTGCCCGGGTGACCAGACCCTGGTTCCCCCCACACCCCCATACCTCAGGAGGTCGGGCCTCGGCGTTGGCTTCCCTAGTAACCAGACCCTAGTACCCCCCTCACCCCCATACCTCAGGAGGTCGGGCCTCGGCGTTGGCTTCCCTAGTAACCTGACCCTAGTACCCACCTCACCCCCATATCTCAGGAGGTCGTGCCTCGGCAGTGAGTGCCCTGGTAACCAGACCCTAGTACCCCCCTCACTCCCATACCTCAGAAGGTCGGGCCTCGGCGGTAGCTGCCCTGGTGACCAGACCCTAGTACCCCCCTCACCCCCATACCTCAGGAGGTCGGGCCTCAGCGGTGGCTTCCCGGGTGACCAGACCCTAATACCCCCCTCACCCCCATACCTCAGGAAGTCGGGCCTCGGCGGTGGCTGCCCGGGTGACAAGACCCTGGTTCTCCCCACACCCCCATACCTCAGGAGGTCGGGCCTCGGCGGTGGCTGCCCTAGTAACCAGACCCTAGTACCCCCCTCACCCCCATACCTCGGGAGGTCGGGCCTCGGCGTTGGCTTCCCTAGTAACCTGACCCTAGTACCCACCTCACCCCCATATCTCAGGAGGTCGTGCCTCGGCAGTGAGTGCCCTGGTAACCAGACCCTAGTACCCCCCTCACTCCCATACCTCAGAAGGTCGGGCCTCGGCGTTACCTACCCGGGTGACCAGACCCTAGTACCCCCCTCACCCCCATACCTCAGGAGGTCGGGCCTCAGCGGTGGCTTCCCGGGTGACCAGACCCTAGTACCCCCCTCACCCCCATACCTCAGGAAGTCGGGCCTCGGCGGTGGCTGCCCGGGTGACAAGACCCTGGTTCTCCCCACACCCCCATACCTCAGGAGGTCAGGCCTCGGCGGTGGCTGCCCTAGTAACCTGACCCTAGTACCCACCTCACCCCAAACCTCAGGAGGTCGTGCCTCGGCGGTGAGTGCCCTGGTAACCAGACCTCAGTACCCCCCTCACTCCCATACCTCAGGAGGTCGGGCCTCGTCGGTAGTTGCCCGGGTGACAAGACTCTGGTTCCCCCCTCACCCCCATACCTCAGGAGGCCGGGCCTCGGCGATGGCTGCCCGGGTGACAAGACCCTGGTTCCCCCCTCACCCCCATACCTCAGGAGGTCGGGCCTCGGAGGTAGCTGCCCAGGTGACAAGACCCTGGTTCCCCCCACACCCCCATACCTCAGGAGGTCGGGCCTCGGCGGTGGCTCCCCTAGTAACAAGACCCTGGTACCCCCCTCACCCCCATACCTCAGGAGGTCGGGCCTCAGCGGTGGCTGCCCTGGTAACAAGACCCTGGTACCCCCCTCACCCCCATACCTCAGGAGGTCGGGCCTCGGCGGTGGCTGCCTGGGTGACCAGACCCGAGTACCCCCCGAGTACCCCCCATATCTCAGGAGGCCGGGCCTTGCCGGTGGCTGCCCTAGTAACAAGACTCTGGTACCCCCCTCACCCCCATACCTCAGGAGTTCGGGCCTTGTCGGTGGCTGCCCTAGTAACAAGACCCTGGTACCCTCCTAACCCCCATACCTCAGGAGGCCGAGCCTCAGCGGTGGCTGCCCTGGTACCCCACTTCACCCCCATACCTCAGGAGGTCGGGCCTCGGCGGTGGCTGCCCGGGTGACGAGGCCCTGGTTTTGTTCCCGTAGCTCCTGACATTCCCGTCGTAATGACTCGACCTGCTCCCTCAGATACGTCTCAGCCCCGGAGACGCTGCTCTGTTGTCGTGAGAGATACGCCTCGACCGAGTCCAGTCGTGTCAACAGGTCCTCATTCTGCTGTTTCAGCTTCTGTAAGTGTAGGAAGTAGTTCCATTGATAACGATTCCCATTTAATGGGGTAGCCGCAGGTGCCACGTGCAATTCGGGTATTTTTGAGGCTCCAAAACAGTCCATTATAAACAAGAATTAGAAAAACGTCATGTCCATTGTCTAAATCATGCAAAAACAAACATGAAAAAAATGAAATGTAATATTATTATGTTATTCTACGTATTTGCGCGGTAGACTGTTTCTATGCTTTATCTATACCCGAATTGCTTAGCAGCGATCCTGGCGGAAAACCACCACCCCATTGTAGTCTTCACATCTGCATTTACATCTAAAAGTACATGTACTGTACAGAGTACCTTCGAAGAATGTTCTAATGTTATTCCACTCCTGTTTTCATTGTCCTTGTATTATAGAAATAGTTTTCGTGCCTAGAACTAGCAGTGTATCAGGTATATAACAACACACACACAAGTAATATCTCACAACAAGGAAAGCAGTATATATAGCTGTGACGCTGTAGAACATACCTTGGACTTGCGCGGGGCACAGCCGCAATAAAACATTTTGATAAAGTCCTTACATCATCATAAACACAGCTAATATTCCTTGTCCAAAAAAGTCATTGTCAAAACTCCAGAATATTAACACATCTGTTCTAATTGATTCATCCTGTATTTAATCCATGATCTTCAAAATGAGACGAACAATGACAAACTTCATGGGCTAAATCAACTACTTAATGCCTGGACAAGCGAATTGTATCAACATAACTCGAACATACACTAGAGAGATGTGAATGCGAAGTTTTTACTATGGGATGCATGCACGATTATGCGTTAATCAGATAATCCTTGGGTGATAATAGTAATACCAGTGTTGCCTAAGGCCATCACCATTTCGGCTTAAGTTATGCTGAGAGAGATATTAATAAGAGTCAATTGCCACCTTTTTGAGATAAGGTTTATGTATGAAGGGCACACGTGCATTCACAGAAAAATTGACTCCCACGGTTGTGGCAATACGCATACCAAAAAAAAGTAAAATGTACACATATATAGACAGGCTACAATAGCCTACAATGTACACAGACCTTGACAAGGGCTCATGATAACTTTACCACAGGATATTACGCATTAGATGAACACAAGTGGGTGGGTCACGTATGAAAGGGTTTTTCCGTCATGAGAGCTATGGCCTTCATGCTGTGTGTTTCATGACGTTGGTTTCTTTATGAAATGAGTTAATCATGACATTACATCAAGGTACTCAGAAGATAACTCGACAGTCATCAAGGAAACTGATCTTCATCTGTCACTGGCATTATATACACTGGATACAAATGTCTGTTTGAAATGTAGATTAGGCTAACACATATATCATGTATATGTACAGTATACCAGTAGCATAGATTATGTAAATATTCTTTTCGCATTTTCTTCTTGGTCTTCTTAAGTGTGTTATTTCATACACCTTCATAGACCTGCGTTTGGGGTGCCAACTGTTCAAATCAGGATCAGTGACTCTAAATTAACAAAAGCTGTGATAATGGAGACAAACTGGAATTCAGACACTGATGAATTGCTGTTTCAACAACTGAACATATTGCTGTAATTCGCGACCTTGACCTTGGTCTATCATGTTGGTGACTTTGAACTTGGTTCACCATTTGGTGACCTTCATCAGGGGGTATATAAATGTGTTTATCTTGTTAATGAGGTCTACAGTGTAGGTGGCCTTGACCTAAAAGGCCTAACGTTTAGGTGACCGTGACATGATATGACATGACCTTGACCTTCAAGGTCTACTGAGTGCGTGACCTTAACCTTCAAGGTCTACTACACAGGTGACCTTGATCTTGAAGAGATATATGACATTGACCTTAGATATCTAATCTGTAAGTGACATTGGACATGGAGGTATATGGTGTTGATGAGCTTGATCTCAGAGATCTACCATGTAGGTGACCTTGACTTCAAAGGTCTAATGTGTATGCGACATCGATCTTAGAGGTCTTACGTGTAGAGGATCTACCTTGACCTTGGATGTCTATTACATGGATGAACTCGACCTTGGTTAATCATTTTGATTACCTTGTACATTATCTACTACCGTAAACCCAGAAGTATCAGCGTCCATTAAGTTTAGCGTTTTTGCCAAAGTGGACGTATTAGCTGCCATTAAATTTAGCGGGTGGATGAAAGAAACAGGAAAACAAACCTGTATTTTATGACCTAGCGTCCGTAAATATTAGTGATTTTTTTTCAAAACGGTAAAAACGCTAAATAAATGGACGCTAATACTTTCTGGGTTTACAGTATGTTATTGACCTTGATGTCAGAGGTATGTCATGTTGATGACCCAGATGACTTACTGTATTTGAGATTTGTTCCTGCCAGGTTTGTTGTTTAGTTGCTTCAAGTTCACACTGCGAGGTGACTAGTTTGCTTTCCAGTTCGGTCACTTTCTCCGTGAGGTAGTCATTGTGTATTTCCAGCTTACAGACCGCCTTGACCGGGTCGGAGTCCACCCCAACCTGTACATGTGAAAATATTTCCATACATTCAATCAATTCCAGATCTACATGTACATATATTCCGATTATGACAGAATGTAATCTTTGTGTATGGGTAACATTACATGAACATTATGATTATTGACATTACAACAGTGATGTATGTGTACTTTATGATGGGCTGATGAGCTGCACACAAGTGGAGAGTGAACATATCGAGGTTTACAAGTACTAGTTGATATTGCTACCATAGTTAGCTACACTTTAGTACCCCACTGACCCGTGAGTTCCACTGTTTGATCAGCGCATCCTGTAGCTGTTGTTTTTCTTCTAACAATTTGTCGTAAGCCTCCTTCAGGTTGCTGGCTTCCTCGTTGCCATGGTTACGGTTGTTTTCTACAGTGTTTTTCAGGACTAGTAACTGTTCGGTGAGATCAGACTTCTCACTCTGCAGTTTGGTGATTTCTTGGACTAGGGTTTTGATGCCGAGTAGGTCTTTCGAGGAATCTTCTGGAAAATGAAACCTGCATATTACCTCATTGTTTGGTTACTGTGATATTGAATACAGTAAGCCTTGGAGGCATGGAAAACTATTTCATGCTTTGTATGTGGGTATGCCCTTTCTGCCCTTATTCCCCAACCCCCGTCCCTCTCCCTCCCTCTAAGTACCTGTGGGGTCAGAGTCCTGCTCCTCCCTGATGACCTCTCTCCCCTTCTTCCTCTCCCAGTACCTGTGGGGTCGGAGTCCTGCTCGTCCCTGATGACCCCCCTCCCCTTCCTCCTCTCCCAGTACCTGTGGGGTCCGAGTACTTCTCGTCCCTGATGACCCCCGGCTCCCCTCCCCAGTACCTGTGGGGTCGGAGTCCTGGGGTCGGAGTCCCTGATGACTTCCCCCCCCCCCCACCTCCCTCCTCTCCCAGTACCTGTGGGGTCGGAGTCCTGCTCGTCCCTGATGACTTCCCCCCCCCCCACCTCCCTCCTCTCCCAGTACCTGTGGGGTCGGAGTCCTGCTCTTCCCTGATGACTTCCCCCCCCACCTCCCTCCTCTCCCAGTACCTGTGGGGTCGGAGTCCTGCTCGTCCCTGATGACCCCTGACCCCCCTCCCCAGTACCTGTGGGGTCGGAGTCCTGCTCGTCCCTGATGACCCCTGACCCCCCTCCCAAGTACCTGTGGGGTTGGAGTCCTGATCATCCCTGATGACCCCCCAGGCCCCCCTCACCCTCTCCCAGTACCTGTGGGGTCGGAGTCCTGCTCCTCCCTGATGACTTCCCCCCCACCCCCCACCTCCCTCCTCTCAGAGTACCTGTGGGGTCCGAGTACTTCTCGTCCCAGATTACCCCCCCCCCAGTACCTGTGGGATTGGAGTCCTGCTCGTCCCTGATGACCCCCCAGGCCCCCTCAGGCCCCCCTCACCCTCTCCCAGTACCTGTGGGGTCGGAGTCCTGCTCCTCCCTGATGACTTCCTCCCCCCCCCCCCCCCCCACCTCCCTCCTCTCAGAGTACCTGTGGGGTCCGAGTACTTCTCGTCCCAGATTACCCCCCCCCCCAGTACCTGTGGGGTTGGAGTCCTGCTCGTCCCTGATGACCCCCCAGGCCCCCTCAGGCCCCCCTCACCCTCTCCCAGTACCTGTGGGGTCGGAGTCCTGCTCCTCCCTGATGACTTCCTCCCCCCCCCACCTCCCTCCTCTCAGAGTACCTGTGGGGTCCGAGTACTTCTCGTCCCAGATTACCCCCCCCCCCCCCCCAGTACCTGTGGGGTTGGAGTCCTGCTCGTCCCTGATGACCCCCCAGGCCCCCTCAGGCCCCCCTCACCCTCTCCCAGTACCTGTGGGGTCGGAGTCCTGCTCCTCCCTGATGACTTCCTCCCCCCCCCACCTCCCTCCTCTCAGAGTACCTGTGGGGTCCGAGTACTTCTCGTCCCAGATTACCCCCCCCCCCCCCCCAGTACCTGTGGGGTTGGAGTCCTGCTCGTCCCTGATGACCCCCCAGGCCCCCTCAGGCCCCCCTCACCCTCTCCCAGTACCTGTGGGGTTGGAGTCCTGCTCGTCCCTGATGACCCCCCAGGCCCCCTCAGGCCCCCCTCACCCTCTCCCAGTACCTGTGGGGTTGGAGTCCTGCTCGTCCCTGATGACCCCCCAGGCCCCCTCAGGCCCCCCCCCCAGTACCTGTGGGGTTGGAGTCCTGCTCCTCCCTGATGATCTCCTGGAGTCGCTCCACAAGGTGTTGTTTGTCCTCCAGATGAGTTTTGTACGTTTTCTCCAGGATTTTGATCTGCTGACGTTTGCTCGTCTCCTCCTTCTCAAGCTTGTGTTTGTACAGTCTAGTTTTGTCCGTCAGCGTCTGAAACAACACAGAGTAACCAAGGTGACAGCTGGGAGTTATTGTGGTTGATATTGATGACCAAGATCATTAAAAACATTTGCATGCTTTTGCATTCTGCGGAAAATATTATGTACATGCAATCAATTTTTTCTGTCTCACAGAAATTACCCTTATATGCACATATCAGAAGAAATGTTTTATTGTTCATGCAGATCTACTTCCCCAAATTGCAGGACTGACAACTTACGTTAGAACTGCCAACCACAGTGAATGCGCTACCGAAATTATTTTCAGAGGATTCAGTGATTGAGCCAGTCATTGTCGAAACATTCGCATTAGGAATCAAGCTCAGTGTATTGGTAGATTTTGACGAGCTTTGGGAACCTCTTGGCTTGGATGTTGAGGCCTTCAGTGGCTTGTCAAATGTCGTGCCTTGACTGGCATCAAAATTGGTCAGGTTGGAACGCTGTTCATTCACAGCATCTCCATCAGGGTTAGGTGTTGATTGACTGTTTTCTTTTTCAGAATTCTTGTGTGTGGTCTCTTTTACAGTTAACCTAGAATGGTCTGACACTGTTGTTTTTGCAGGACTGGATGTATTGGGCATGTCTGCAGGCTTTGAAGCCTCAGCAGCGAAATTTGGTACAGTTTCTACATTTGAAACATTTTCAGAGGTTGTGACATCTGTTGGTTTTGATGTCGACATGCTTGACAGCTTTGGCATATCTTCACTCTTCAATGATTCAAATAATCCTGCAGTGTTTTTTGACACTTCTTGTAATGGTAGTGAGTCCTTTCTCGATTCTGATGCAGGACTCTTGCGATCTTGGACGATGACTGGCAAGACTGAGGCCTTGTCTGGGTTTTGCACACTGCCTGCAGACTTAGTAGCAACAGTTTTCACATTTGCAAATGTTTCGACATCTGATGTTGATGCAGATGTCGGAGACCCAGATGTTGACACACCTGACAATTTTGACACATTCAGAATCTCTGTTGAGGATTTTGACACTGTTGACGAGTCTGGCAATCTGCAGGTTTTAGATGAGTTTGACGCTATCGATGATTCCGCAGGCTGGGTGGCGTCTGATGCCTTTGGCACGGTTGCAGGTGAAACATCAGTTTCTTTTGACACTTTCTCAAGTTTTGGCACATTACCTAATCTTGTAGGTTTTGGCAAGCTGTGTGAGGATGATTGAACATCTGCAGGTTTTGATATGACTGATCTGTTTGGCACACTGACAGAAGAATTTACACCTTCTGGACACTTTATATCTGCAGGTTTTGGCATGGTGATTATTGGTGAAGAGTCATTTGTGACAATTGGGAAAGAGTTGGATGATATCACAGATTCGTCATCATGTTTAGATGTTGCGCTATCACAGGGCTTCGCTTTTGACACATCTCTCATGGATGTCAGAGAATCGGTGGAGTTTCTCGTCAATTCACGGATTGAACTCCCTTTCATGTGCAGTCCAGATGCAAGCTCATCACTACTAAGCTCGTCCAAGAGTTTTGCAACCGGCACTTTCTGTGTTCTACTGCCGTGCTCTACTCTATTGTCACGGCCATTTCTCTTCTCAGTGGCAGAAGTCACCTTCATTGGTGTATCTGTTAGAGATGTTAATCCATCCTGTTCTTTCTCCATCAGCTGTTTTCCAATGTGCGATGATTTCTGTGAGCTTGCGTGAGATGTTGGCGTGGCATGATCCGTCCAATACGTGACCTCCATGTCATTCTCCAGAGTTCCTGAGTCATTCATGACCCTGCTCAAGTCGGTCCTTCTCTTGCTACGATGGCTGGGGGTTGTGTTCAAATTGTTGGAACCTGGGAGATCTTCCACATCATTGTACACACTTGGCTTGTCCAGTTCCCACATATCACGAGAGTTTTTGGATCGTTTGCCAGGTTCTCTCTGCAATCCAGTGGAATTTTGGCTGCTTGCCAGCAGAGGACTGCAATGAACCACTGTCAAACCATTGACTTCAGTCGGAAATTTTGCACAATCTCGATAAGTCACAGCCTGTGTAAGACAACCATCGCTTGCAGGGCCTTCGGCTCTCTCAGAAGGCTTTGTGGATGTTGTACATGTATCCAGCACAGACTCCTGGGCTGCTTTGGGGTGTGTCACGCCCTGAACGATGCCAAACCTACTGCTCCTGTCCCCTGCCTTAGTTTGTAAAAGTTCTACAGGTCTCGACGTTTCGGTCCAGTGTTTTATCTTTACAAGATCAGGACCATCCTGAGGCAGTGAAAACTTTGACCTGCACTTCAACCGTGGCTGGGTTATTGATTCAGAGCTATCCAGTTCTCTGATCTCAGTCCCCTGGCAGGACTGAAAGTCTCTGGGCAATTTCAATTCATAGACAGGGTCTTCACAGATTGTGACATGCTTTTTGACGTGAGGTTTTTGTTTTTTTGTTTGGGCAAAGTAAGTGCTTGAATCAGATTCATTCACAGTGGAAGATGCAGATATGCCCGATGTTTCCTTCAGCTCAAGTGTATCGTCCATAACATCTGGAATATCTGAGTCCCCTCGGTTATTTGTAGGAATAAGGGGCAGAATTTCAACTTTATCCATCCCAGTTGATTCAGCCATCTCTCTGTTCCCAAAGTGTAAAATCATGGCCGGTCCATTCAGTGAGAAGTGAAGAGGCGTGCTCTCTGAAAGGACCTTATTCCTTGGGTCCTGGAAACTGTAGAATCCAGATGACAGATCTCCAGACATCATTCCATCATCAACAAAGTCCAACGTCCTTCCAGAAACGTCATAGTCATTCCACTGAGGCCGGAGTTGAGGGCTCAAAATACTTGGATGTCCATGTCCATTGTACAGAGTAGATCGGGTGCTATCTATTCCTAGAACAACCCCGGAATCCTCCAATGTACCTGCCCTGGGTCCCAAGTAGTATGGCATGGTGACTGGCAGCTCCATCCTCCAACAAACATCGCTAACACTGGACATTATTGAAGTCACCCAGTTGGATAATTCCTACTTAGTAGACATTCGAAGGTGCTTTGCCATATTTCCTGGTGTTTTTTTGTTGTCGTCAAAAGCCCAGTGTTATATCGATACTTGGCCTCGCTTCAACGTCATCAAGTATTATCGAGTGCTTGGATTCCGGCGTGCAATTGTGAGCTTCTCGCACAAAGACATGCGTTATATATCATGATTATGGCCTGTCGGACGTATTTATGTGTGCACAGCATGGATTTTTTTTCGTAGGATGTACCAAGACTAGTAACAATCACTTCACTAAATCAAAGGCCAATGACAGACTGAAGTGCTTTGTATATGTCGATCAATGATGCATTTAGCTCGTTCAGAAGTCAACCGCTTTTGGGCTTAAGTTGTCTGACATTTTAGGTGGCTGGGAGTGATGCAGTATGAACCACAGGTTGCATATCATGATGTATTTAGTCAAATGGAGAGAAGAATTTGGGGGGGCTGGGGGGGGGGGGGGGGGGAGGGGTGAACAAAATAATTATGAGGGTGGTGTGGTATATAGGAGGGTGAGGGTGGAGGGTCGTTTTGTGACAAATCATTGGATGGATTTGTCTGCGACTCGTAGAAAGTGTGTGATAAATCTTGACGAGGCTTAATTGCCTCGTTATTAATTCGATGGTAAATATTTACGGTACAAAACATCTATTGTTTTTATGGATTTGTGACAAAGTTAGTCCAAGATTTAGCTGATTATGTACTTAAGTGCAATCAAACGAAACAGCAAGACGGGCGTGATAAATCCAACATTCGCTGACGCACCACTGTTAGGGTCAATAGGTGACATAGAATTGTGTGAAAGGAAAATATCGTGTCTCCAATGTGCGACGTTCAAACGGAGCACACTCAGTCACGTGTCACTGGTCCTAATCGCAACACTGAGCATGCTGAGTGGCAGACCTTTTACAATATATACCCAATCATGGTAATCCTATCGGTACATAACATGAAGTTTTATCAAAGAGCCACATGTAGTACAGAGATGAAAGGGCGCTTCAGTGGATGACATCAGAAAAATGACCGACTGTTTTTTTTATTTAAAAACTTCCGAAATGTACATGTACATGTATGGCATGTTTTTTTTCCGCCTTTGATGTCCTGAAATACCGGGATATGTTTAAACTCCAATATTTAATCTCTTTCCTGTTTATAGGTTGAAAACATCCACATTTAGTTTACTCTCTCACAACAAAATATATTTTATTCGCCAGAACGTCAGCCACAAAGGAAACCTCCGTGGCCACCAATAGTGTATTTACATGTGATTCACTTTGAATTTCGACACTGAATGTCGTACATATGCAGGATCACCTGGTTCAATACTCACCCATAAAAGATACTAGGATAGGTGTGAAATGTTATCAGCAAACATATCGGGATTCATTCATGTCAGGGAACCAAACACTGTCCCATTAATCATTGCTAATATAAACATGCTCCATGCAGTTCATAATGCAGGTTTTTAACTTTGCAAACTTTAACTTTGCAGAACTGGATCGAACCACGTATCCCCATACTTGTACTTCCACCCCACTTCATGATCATAATATAGTGAAATCCTTCAGACACAAACTGACCTTGATGTGGAAGAGAAGTTCGTCTCTCTGCATGTCTCTCTCATCTAGTTGAGTCTTCAGACTTTCGTACTCGACCAGGGAACACACCCCGGGAATATCTGAACATAGAAAATCTTGCTAGACCGTACAACCTCAGTTTACAGGATTTCCCCATAACAATGAATGAAAACAACTTAATTGTCTAAAAGAACAGCGTAGCTGTTGTATCTATGCGTATCCCTGCCATACATACCCTTGTGTAAGTTGTCGTTGCTGTCGAGATCTGACTCGGTCTCTGAGGGGCAGTCCGCTGCGCCATCTTCCTCTGTCCAGCAAATTGGTTATTTTATTCTTGCAGGTTAGAATTTAGCAGTTTCCGCAAATACATATATGTCATGTATTCTGACACTTACGAATCAACTAACACAATTTACATACATGTGTATGGGACTGTGTTGTCCATATACAACAGACATGCAAAAATTCATTTACAGCCACATATTTTTAAGAAATAACTTTCAGGAATTGTTTATACATGTATTGATACCAAAAGCAAGGCCAGACGACTCACCAGACAGTCCAAGCTCCTCCCGCCAGAGTTCAACCCTAGAGGGTGAAGGTCGCACAGAATTGCCGACTATTCTAGGACTGAACACCATCGGTGTTTTGAAGACACTTTTGTCCGACTGCATTGGGGATTCTGGCGGATTGCTATAAGGTTTTGTGTGGACTGATACCTGCATGGAAACACAGCAGGAGAATTCGTAAATTCATAAATTTCCCAGGTACCGGGTATGATGTTCCTGTCGTTCAAACGTATACAATTTAACGCGGTATGATTTACCTGCAAATATGTGTACCGGTATACAAATGGGTTACGAGTATTTGCAAATTAGTTATGGTTCATTAGGCATGAATCAATTCATGGTAGATATCATGTGTGTTGAATCAATACATGTGTGATCAAATAGAAATCAATTGCTAATAGACGCGAGATACTGAATAGATACCAATCTGCTTTATAAAATTTTCATTCAAGCCAACACTTTGCTAGTATTCAGCGCACATTTAGACATATGGTCATTATTATTCCGCGCAAAAATAGTTGCCTCTTACAATAGCATTTTAAAAGCAAGGTACATGTACACATTTACAGCAAATCCCATGAAAATATAAAGTAGATGTTCTGTCATTACTGTTAACAAGTCTGTACCCCTTATCACACCCCCTACAGCCTCCTTGCCACGAAATCTCACACAATGTCGGATCGAACTTGAGAAAGCAAGCCGACATCAGTCATTCTCTGTTACAACATCAGGTATTTGAATAAAATTAACCTTAGGTCTTTAAAAGGTCACTGGAGAAATGTACAGTATTAAGCCACAACTGTTGTTTTGTAGTTTTCACTAAAATTGTAATTTTGACCTTTCAAGATCATTAGGGTCAAATTCAAGGTCACCAGATTATGTGACTTCCCATTAGAAGCTCTATCTTGAAATGATCCAGGATCTTACTCCATGGCAGCTTTCATTACGAAGGGAAAAGTGGAAAAGTACTGTGCAAATTAACTAATTGAATTCCAATTCAACAAAATTTTTCAATGATATAAACAAACAACACAAAACTTTTGGCTGGAAGTGCCTCAAAGTAGTGGGAATATGTAGATTTTGAACAATGTTGAACCAGCAATATTTTTCTCACCAATCTACTTGAGGTCAGTCAGAAAATCCAAGTGGCAACCATGCACTACAGATGAGCAATTCAGAGCATAGGAGCAAATGAAATTTACATACATGTACATGTATGTCACAACTGGCAAGGGTATACTGGTATACACGGATAGCACCATTGGAAAAACAAAGGGCTAAAATACCGAATTATCCAGAAAGGCAATGGATACATACAGGGAGTTCTATGTATGAAATCAAGTCACATGATATAGTGAATTGATTTCAGACCGAAAAAAAAAAAATTTTTGTCGTCAGAAAATAAGAATGTGGGTTGGGATGGTAAGCTAGCCGACCAATTTAATTTGAGTGGATTTTTTTACTTACGAAATAGATGTACCCATGAGCTTATAGGTGAGACCAATGACCTCTAGATGCTCCGTGATTGATTCTTTGGGGGGGTCTTAGAGACAGGTTCGGAGCCATATGTTTCATGAGATATCGACTCCTGAGTCCAAATATGAAAGAGCCACGACTTAATTCCTGCCTGCGGGGTACCGTGATACAATCAGGCGTTTCTGTGATTTCAGCAACACCAAGTACATAATATCTACCAGTGCATTGTGGATTGTAAGTATACTTTTGAATAAGTTCAAAAGGTGCTGTCTGCACTCACCAAAAAATATTTTGACTTAGTATCTCTAATTTTAATGTAGCAATGAAAGCATTTGTGGCCTAAGGTATGTTCTGACAAATTTATGGGGAAATTCATCATGCCAAAAAAAAGTTACAGACCCGGACGGACGACGGACGACAGACGACGGACGGACGAAAAACCACGATAATAGCTTATCGGCCCAAAGGGCCGGTAAGCTAAAAATCAATGTAGCAAATGAATTTATAGGCATATAAATAATTCACAACAGTCCACAGCCAGGCGTTGTATATATTGTAAGTTGCGCGAATTATGACAAAGGTTATGTTTTCAGAAGGGTCTGTATCACAAAAAAATCACCCACTTTGTAGTACCAAGTAAAATTCACCGAATTAAGCCAAGTTTCGCCAGTGCAAACATCACTTTTGAATCACTGGGATATGTTCTATGCAATGATAAAAATATAAAATATATAGGAAGCAACTTTTCTCTGACATGATCTTAATGTTTTTAAAAATATATGTATCGTATTTTGCATTTAATTAGCATTTAGCAGGTTGTATTATGAAACACAATCATAATTTTGTGGCACTGAGGAAGTGTGGATGGGTTTCTCCTTCCAGATGTGTTTACACTGTATGTGCCATGATCTGAGAAAATAATGCAATTAAGAGTGAGGATGTGGACTATTATTGAGAAGTAGCGGCCAAACAAATTTCCGCAAAATTGCTGGTCTTCAAGTAATACGAAATCTGTGCTCCAACGAAATAGAAGATACTCCAGATGTAGATTGAATGCAATCTCTGTGATCTTGACATTCAAGCTTTATGTATAAACAATGCAGTAGAAAACGTCATACTAGTAAACGTAATATGATGATCGGGTGGGAAACTAAAAATGGGGATCGATAATCATGACTAAAAATGAAAACATTTGTCTCAAAAACTCTGGATACAACGACTCTGCACTCAGTATGGTAAATTCCGTGTGTATATGCAGTAAGGTGAGTTATCTTAGATCCAAACTACATGTGTTAGATGGTGTCCCTCGTCAGTTTTCATATGTGTATTGATGTTTCAAAAAGTCGTTTCTAATAAAAAGGCATGTTGGTTTACAGCCGCTCTGAGGCTGTTTTTTATGGCTACTCCAGATGATATAGATCTACTAGACGACAAACAGATAAACATACGATAACCACTGATAATTTTATTGTTATAGATTATTGAATCAATATTCGATAAACCCATCTAAAGGAAATCAATTAAGACGCTCTCACGTCTCACAGTTTGACTCTGCACGTGCAAATGTTGTGCGCGATTTGCCAATTAGCACGATTTCGAAATCGCGCTGCGCGAACTGCAAATTTTCAAATCGCGCGACGATTTCGAAATCGGCGCGCAATTTGAAAATTTGCAAATCGCGCAGCGCGATTTCGAAATCGTAAACATTTGCAAATCGTGCGTTATACAAATGCCAGTTGCAATTTGTAAAAATACAACTTCACGGGAGAATAATTTGATGTCGCTGCGGGAGCACGGGAGTTGGTGATGAAATGCTGTGAACATGTGCTCCCAGGTATACCCTGTATGGATGGTGCACTAGCGGCGCCCAAAATGTGTTGATGTGACCATGGATGTTACAATGTTCACACAACCAGAACAGTCTTTTTAAAATACAAACTTGTTTTGAAATGTCGCCTCGATTAGAACTGTAAGTGCCCCCTTCAAAACATATGGGATCACAAATTTGAAGTTCATTTACACTTGAATAAACTGGAAGATAATATTTTATCGAAATCTTCACCTGATAATAGACAAAAACTGTATATCAATTACGTTTGAGCGATTTTCTTGCGAGATTCCTCGACTCAGAGATTCGTAAATACCGCCCGTGCGCATGCGCGTTTGCGCCCTTAGGGTGTGAAACTAGAAAGTTTGGCACGCAACTAAAGGCACAGAAGTATCCTTCATATGGTGATTTCCCCTAGTTCTGAGTCGAGTTGAGTGATGCCTCACTGCATGTGTGGCAAGTGCTGCACGAGTGCATCTGTGCTGCACGAGTGCATGTGTGGCAAGTGCTGCACGAGTGCTGTTGGAGGTGCGTCAATACCTTCTGCATAGAGGCGTTTCCATGTGAGGTGTGCGAAGTTTGATCTCTACGACTGGTCTACCATATACGATGCCTTGAGGGACATCCTGCATCTGAGGGAATGCCTTTCCCCGCCATCTTCCCCGCCATCTCCGGTGCTTCGAGGCCGACTCGGCTCATTTGAATTTAGTGCTGAATTCCCCTGTGAGTGTAGACACCCTGTCCCACTTAGACACTCAGGGATTTTATATAAATTTTACTGATTCATCAGTTTATGTTTACCACCTCCTCCACTTGGCCGTGCACCCTCTTGGCCTCACGGGTGTCGTGGGAGATGTGGTGGGCCGCTTGCTGATCAAGGCCCTCAGCTTATGAGTGTTTGAAGGTTGATCGATTGCCGCTTGTGTGTTGCATGATGGCGCTAAGCTGCCGGGATCCGATCAGGTCCTGGGTACCGATAGGAACACCGATTCCATTTCTGAGTCACTGTCAAACATGCACCTGTTGTACAGTGGCATTCGGCTTCCAGGACCCGATAGGAATGCGGACTTGTTTTTCGAGTCACTGTCCAACACTCATGTGTTGCACTGTGGCACACAGCTTTTGGGACCCGATAGGAAAATGGACCCCGTTCAGGGTCCGATCGGCTTCCGGTTTCTGTAGGCTGATGCCCAGTGGTGCCCGTAGCCATAAAATTTGTACATGCACATGCTACTGTACAAAAAGCGGAGACTTGTCTACCGGTCTGGGGGTTCTGGGGGAGCCATAAGCCGCCTGAGAAATAAATGCATATTTAGTCTCTACAGCACTTCTGGCCTGTAATTTGATCACTGTCAAAATATTTCGTTACACACCCACATTTTTTTTTCAAGATTCTATGCCACAGTGGATCCAATCAAGTTTTGGCAGTGAACATCAGGGAAGTGTTTCCATTTTAATACTGCATATATAGATAACTTACATATCCCGGATTTAACCATATAACAACCCCAGAAATATAATGATATATCTTTAAACTTGATTTTATATGTGTATCAAACATTTCTGAGAAAATTTACTGGACACACTTGCGTGTACTGCTGATGCCTACGCTATCACTGAGTACTCACCCGCGCCTCTGGGCCGTATATTTAGGTGGGAACAAGGGAACAAGGGCAGGAGGTTATGAACCCATGCCTAACTCTCACTCTCTCCTTCAGACGATGTCCCAACGAAACCAGTCAACTCCAATGCGCCTGCAGCGAATCACCATGCCCTCGTCCTCAGGCCGCTCTTTAGCAGAGTCCGTACTACCTTTGGGCTGCTCTTTAGCGAGTCTGTGCTACCTTTGGGCCACTCTTTAGTGTAGTCCGTACCACCTCCTTCTCTGCCTACGTCTGTCGGGCTTTCTACTGGCACAACGCCTTTGGAACTGCCAGACCTGCAGCAACTGAAGGTGGATCTCAGCTCGCGCCTGGCAGCACAGTTTCCCCCGGAGCCCCCAGTGGATAACTACTCCTATGTGGACCCTATTCGTGTGGCCTTCCGGTTCCTCTCACGAACACCCGCCAGCAGCTATCACTCAGTAGAAGTGTCTAACAGGCTCCAAGGTCCAAGGGAGACAAGGTGAAATGGCCGAAATTGTCCAAGCTGTACGAGCCATCACACAATGACTTTTCCATTAAGCCTACAAAGCCCTCCAAGGAGGCCCTACAGTTCATGTCAGCACCTATCTGGGTCTTAGTCCTGATCCTGATCACCGCTGGAGGAGGTGCAGTGTGCTTTGCGATCTGCCACTTTGATTGCCTCTGCTCAAGTTTGGCTTCTTGTGTCAACCGGAATCTGCTTAAAAACCTTGTACGCTAAGCAACGATGAGCCCCCGTCTCTTCAGAGTCACTCCAGGAGCAGCTTACCTCCGCTATCGGCTGTGACCGCCTTCACCAGACCATTTACAGCACGTATGTGATCGAGTAATGGCATCAGGATGCCTACCTCAAGTCCCTGTCGTTTAAGGCTCCAGATAATGTTTGGATGAAGCTCCACACGGCCCCCATGCTGCTCTCTTGCGCACAGGAAGCCCTACAGGACAAGTCTCTGAACTCTCTCTTTCATGATACAGACCTGAGGTTGGTTCGAGAAGAGTGCTAAGTATCAAAATGCAGCCAGGCGGTGAATAATCAGCTGGTACATGACTTACTTGTCAAGCAAAAAAGCTGGAAAACTGAGTCTCACTCTCAGGCTCCTTCGGCCTCCAAGACAAAGAAGCAGCTCGGCTCCAACCGCCATGGCAAGTGCAAGATGGGCTTGTCCAAGTGGCCAGTAATGACATCCTGGATTATTCCAGTGCTAGGCTTACACGTTTACACTGGGACCAATCGAGTGAATCGACCCATTTTCTTCTAATCCCTGAATTCAAATTCTTTTGGTTTTTACCTCTGAAGTTCGGAGGTAATAGTATGCAGTGATACCAAGAGCTCACTCTCTTTCAAACATAAGGAAATGTTTGATGCTGGGTTGCACAATATTTTATCTAGGCTTCTGGATATTGATATGTCCACATGGTGGAGTAGACAAGAAGAAACTGCCTTCGTGACTAAGTATGGCCTCAAGGTAATGCTGTTCGACCTCTGCAATGCCCCAGGTGAGATCTCTGCACTGGGAATGGTCCTCAAGCAGAGCCTCTGGAAGAGGTGCATGTTGTACATTGATAACGTCGTCATGTATGGCCACTTCTGTGAGGAGACCGTAGCCAATCTCCAGATGGTGCTCACCACTTGAGTGGAAGATCTTCGCCCAAGATCTTCGTTGTATATAAAACAAATATCTGCATGGTCGGACTAAATCCAAAATGTATGCAGATATGGCCATGACCATGTAATGTGTCCCATGTTAAGTCTTTTGTGGGATTCACTGGCTACCGAATGTTTTATCAAGGGTTTTGCTGAGATTGCATTCTCCCAGTCAAAAATAGGGATTGATTTTGTCTGGGAAAAGCTCAGGAAGAGGCATTCACTGACCTCCGACAATCCCTCATGTTTGCCTCAGTGCCCCCCATCATCATCCCGACTTTGAGTTGAACTTGGACAGTGATACTAGCACTTATGCTCTTGGCAGCGTTCTGTCACAGGTCTCAGATGGTAATGAGTAGATGGTAGAGGTTGTTGCTCACAGGTAATTTACTGCATAACCCATCATGAGGTTGTGGTTGTGACTTTAATCAAAGGGAATTTCTTGCTATGAACTGACCTCAGGTCTTTGAGGTGGCTGCTGAACTGCAGAGGGACTGATGGTTTGATCGATCAATATTCAAACCATTCGACCCACAGATGAGGCATAGTCGATTGGTTCCTCTGTGGATAGATCTCATTTGACCACACTATAGAGATATCAGCTCATGGGAAGAGGCTGAATGATGACCTCCACCTGCAAGGATAATGGCCACTGATCAACAATTAGATGGTCAGATAAGCTGTCCTACTTGGACGACTATTTCACTGAAGAACACGCTGTGGGGCAGAGGGCAAATGCCGCTCTACAGCTGATGATTCAGGCCATGGAGGACGGTAGAAAAACAGATCGACAACAGCAGGTGGTTGTCCGAGGTGTATCGATAGTTGGGAACAGCTAATTTTGTGTTACAACCTATTATACCGGCAGGTAACGTGTGACAATGCCATATATAGAGGCCATCAGGCAGGTTGTTCATCATGCGGCACTATGAAGTGAAGCACTCCAGAAGACCCAAGTTACTGGTCACCTGGGCACGAAGAAGACCATCACTCGGATGCAAGTGCTTTCACTGGCCTGGTTACAATTTGGATGGAGAGTGGTGGTGATCGAATCCCCTCGGATATCCTGGATATCATTCAGGTAACACCTTGTGGCTACTGGTATTTTCTGGAGATTTGGAATTATTCCACCAAGTACATCAATGTATTCTCTCTCTGACAAGAAGACCTGGATCAGGTGGCTTGGTGATTGGTTTACGATTACACACCTAAACAGGTACACTCGGATCAAAGCAAGCAAAAAATGAAAGCAGTGATGGAGACTGTAATCCATGACATGGAGCTGGATGAGATCTCTGCACTGGATCACCAGCCAGTGCCTATAGTAACGTGCATGAGTGCATCTGCCATATTTTTGGCAAATATTTTCCATAGATGATGACATCGTTAGGTCTGTCTGACCCACCAGATCATATCAGGTGCATGTTCTGCACTTCCTACGATTTGCACTTATATTCCGCCGCATTTAGGCAGGTGAGTGTTGTCGTCCTGTAACATTCTTTGAGGACTTTGTGGACTTTACAGCCTATATGCTCACGATGAGTGGCATACACAACTTTGTAGCAGCATGTTACCTATATCGGCGGCCTTATGGTTTTCAAGGTCACCATACAATCACGCAAAACCCCTTTCTAGTGCCTTTCAATCCAGATTTATTTGTTTCATCATAATTGTGTGGCAAGGCTAAGCACATCTTTTGGATCTTAACGCGGCACAGAAGAATCTTCTGGAATGGGGGGCTCATTTTGTTACCTGTACCCCATAACCAATTATTCTGGGACATATGTTTAACAAGCTCACCATCTCTGTCATGGGAAATGAAGTTTGTGCACTCTGAGCACTATATACACTGCCTCTGGTCACTGTGCTGGTGTTCTTTATCATTGGGTGTGTCGAGCATCACTAGTTGCATATCACACACTTCCTAGAACGACATTTTTAGGTCTCTGCACCTCAGTGCACGATCACATTATATGGATCAGATACTGATTTTCTAACGTTGATGATGATGATGATGATGATGATGCGGATGATGATGATGATGATAGGAAATTTAATTAATGTGGTCGTTCCAATGAATGTGTCAAAAACGTAATTATAGGGCCCACACTGAATAGCTCGAGCATAGCCTCATTGACAGGGTTAAATACTATCTCAGCTATCTGGCCAGTCATCGTGGTCGCGCCTGACACTGACACCCTGCCACCAGAAATACATAAGTGGGTCAGGAATAGTGCCATACTATGTTATACTATTATAATATACTATGTTCTGACTTGTTTACACTGGTTGTTGACGATATTTTCGCGGTGCTGAATGTTATCGTTCTATAATTTGGCACACTTCACATGGGAGCCAAATGGCAATTTTCTTCCAAATTTCAGACTTCTATCGCAAAATTTGAAGAAGTCGGCAATCTAACCCAATGTTAAATTTCAGCCCAAAAAGGGATTTCGAGAATCTGAACATATTCGAGGATTTGGTCCTGCTTACATCCATCAGGATTCAGAATATCGTTGTTATTAGGGACCAGAAGTCAAATGGGGTGTATTCTACACAAATATGTTGATTTCGAAACAAAACCGAGCAATTAAATGCACAAAATTGTGTGCGGACCCAGAATTTGAACAGGGCTGAATTTAACATTGGGGTAGATTGCCAACTTTTTCAATTTTCGCGAGAGGAATCTGTAATTCGGTAGAATATTGCCGTTCTCAGGGTACCTAATCATCGACCCTGTCCTTGATCATCGACCCCTGCAAACACTGCCCAACAGCTGTGCAAAACAGACATCTGACAAAAACCACATTGAAAGTACCTCTAATACACATTTCAGCACATTTCACATTTTAGTTTATTCAAGTTTTGCCCAGCCGTTTGCAGGGGTCGACGATTAGGGAGGAGTCGACGATTAGGTACTCTGACGCTTGCCAAGTTATAGAACGATACCGTTTATCGCAAAAATATCAGTGAAAAGCAATGTAAACGAGTGAGAAAAATCAAAGTACCAATTTTTCTGCAACTTTCATACCGATATATTTGCGAACTACTATTAATCAATATTTTGTGAGATATTTCTGAGTTAGAATTTTTCATTCAGTTAAGCTATCCAATGCAGGAAATAAAGTGTACACGAATGTTTTATCCATTCAAGATTGTTCAGTTATAGGGCAGTGTACAGTAATTCGCTCAGCCAATCAGCGAGCGTTCACCTCACTAGGCAATTTAAAGGGAAACTGTTGTTAAACATCGCCTCATATATTTTTTAGGCCAGACTTCCGGACGAGTGTATATTCACCTGAAAGAACGCAGTGCTGGGATATAATGACCCGGTTTTCAAGGCAGTATCTTGTTGGCGTTCTTCTCAGGAGCTGGGGAATCAAAGGGGTTTTGCATGGGCATCAGTACCCATAATTTTGGGTATTTTCACCCCGGGTCCATTCAAGGCAGAATAGCGAAAAATCCCATGTGTCGTCAAATATATTCATGCTTACCACGCGATGCCCAATACGTTGAGGGATAAAACTAGCATACTGGTTAGGCTGGGATTTTTTTTAGGAAGGTGTTATGGACCGTCAAAGTAAGATCATTTAACATTGAGTTGAATGGCCAATATAATTAATATACAGTAGCCTATATGGAGGATCCATTTCATAATATGTCCTCGTTTAGGTGTTACCGAGACATTGCTACCAGCGAAGAGTAGACTATGCTTTAAGCTTTATACTGTCAAAGAAAAACAACAAAATGGCAAGCGATCGAAAAATCGCAGAGGGAATGGAACACATTCGCCAGGCAGAAAAATGGTATGGTTAAACTATGAATATGTCTTTGGTAATCATAATTTCCGAGATGATTAACTTTAAAAATAAATTTTCACTGATTATTGACGATGGCAAATATTAGTTGAGCGATAATAAGGAGAATTGACGTGCAATGGTCAGGCGTAATACACCTGTCATGCCTGTACACGGAACAAATACAGAAGGCGGCTGCATGCACTCCCCGGGTTATACCTATTTGATTGGATTTGATTTTATTCGTTAACTGATGTAAAACATATATAGCAGAAATACATGTATATGATGAAAGACATTGAAAACCAGGATAACACATGAAAGTGAAAACACTTATTTCCAATGTGGTCCTAGAAACCTTACTTTGAACACTATACGTAATTCTAATATTCTATACCGTGTACATTTCATATGGGATAGGGAGAATCAGTTTCTTCGCAGGCATTTGTCTCAGGAATTGTTGGGAGCTGAGGGCTGGGGGAATCTTTTATTGGATTGATATCCAGTACTGACCCTGAAGTCTTCATGGCTCCTGGTTACTCCTCGATTTGAATGAGGAACCGGTAACAAGTAGCTAACTTTTATTCACACCAGTTATATACCCCCACCAACTGAGCCCATCCTGAGACATGCCAGTGAGTTTCTTGGCACAGTTTGTTGCAGATTCCTTATTCTATATTAATCAACCACTACCCAGCCCAGATCTAACAGGACATTTTCATAATTTACCATTGAGAGATAAATAATTTTGCCAGATGGCAGACATCTAATTGCATTTATATAAAATGCCAGCACAACAGTAACAGTTGAGATTGAGAGTTTATTTTAGCAGACAATGCTAACTTTCTCAGAAGAACTTCCTGACACTATCGTTGATAAATACATAATCTATGGCATCATCGTCTCATGCCACTGAGAAAAACAAATAACCATTATAGCCGGTTAGTGGGGTTGTTTTTAAAACATCATGCGGAGCAATTGTGTTTTGTTTATTTACATTTATTACATGGAGTGACCTAGTTTTCCATATCTAGACATCAGCTGTTATGCAACCATAAATGAAAATGATATCTGCTGCTCTTCTCTTCGAGCCATCCATCCTAAGTTTGCCACATTGCAAAATTCGCTAACAGTGTTTTCACTTTCAGGCCTCTAATGCAAATGTAGCCAATCAGTTCTATCATCAATCGATACTCTGATATCCAATACTTGTACCAGCAGTTTATTTTCCACAAAACAAGCTTCTGAACTATGATAATATTGAGTTGGCGAAATTTGGGATGTGGCGAATGGCTGGTACAGTGTATTTTCTCTTTCCCAGTATGAAGACTGGTATTTTCAAATGGAAGCCAGATTTAGATGGAGCAGCATCAGAATTCAGCAAAGCAGGTAAAGCGACTTCATGGCTACATGTTGTTGGTGACAGTTGGGTTTGAACAATCACTACTAGATCAGCCATGAAAAGTTTTTTTTTTTTCAGCCGTGGCCTTCAAGAACGCCAAAGCATTTGAGCAGGCTACAGGCTGCTATTTGAAATGTGCAGAATACCAGCAGAAAATGGGATCGTATCCTTGCCGTGTGATATGTCATGTATTCCAGCAATTTGAATTTAATTTACATAACACTTCTAGTGGGATTTATAATGTAACAAAATTTGTTCACATTGACACTTACTTGTTCTCTTTAACATTCTGTGATCAGTGCATTTCATGCTGCGAAGTAAGTACTTTGCAATCTATTTCAGTTTAACATGTTTAAATGAGATAATCACATTACCTTAGATTCGTTTTGCATTAAGTTTCAATATTAACAATAAATGTTCACATGACCAGGTCCTTAGAAAGTGCCGCGCTGATCTACCGCGACATGAAGAACTTGGACAAAGCCGCTGATTTGGTGGAGCAAGCCGCCAATTTGTACCTCGAGCACGGGACGGTCGATACGGCGGCGATAGCTCTGGACAGGGCTGCGAAGTGAGGCCGGTTTGAGGGTGACAATATCCATATATATCATATATATCATTGTACCTTAACAGAAATCTCTGTGAATAAGGTTCTGTTATTGTTGTCAATATTTTGTTGACAGAATGATTGAGTATGACAAGCCAGATCGTGCCATCCAACTGTTCCTACGGGCTTGTGATGTATCAGAGGTATTCCTGTCAATGACACTGATCTGGTGTACCGGTATTTGTGTACAAGAGCAAACCACCGAGAACCACCTGCTATGTGTGATGACTGTTGAGTTTGTGTTCCTTTGACACAGGCTGAGGATCGACCACGCCAGTGTGCGGAGATGGTTGGCAAAGCAGCCAGAGTTCAGCTCAGGCTCAAAAAGTAAATATTGTTAATTGCATGAATGTATAAGAAAGCTGGGCTGTAATTTCAATGAAAAGATACAACAGTTACAGCAGTATCACTTCAGAAAAACCAGAATAAAACACCCATATATTTCCGCACGTGCAGACATGCAACCTCTGTATTATCATTCAAATTGATTGCAGGTTGGAAGATGCAGCCAGCACCTTACAACGAGAACTCGATTACTATGCCCAAGTGGACAGTGGTGGCCTCGTCAACAAGCTCGTCCTGGGTGTGGTCCTGGTTCAGTTACATCGACAGGATTACGTGGCTGCAAGTTTGGTCTTCAAATCTGCCCTGAGGTCTTGTATATGATATTGCAATTTAATTTAAGATTCTGTGATATATTAGGTTTTATTTTTTTCGGTCTGTATTTTTTTTCGGTCCGTCATATCATATTTTGAGAAGACTGTTTGACTTGTGCCTGCAGCAGTTACTCCGGGTTTGCGACCAGCGAGGAAGCCGGCCCGATAGAGGCGCTGCTAGACGCATACGACCAGGGAGACCAGGACGCAGCAGATCAAGTCACTGGCAGTCCACTCTTCAAGTTCATGGAAAACGAGGTCCGAAGCCTGAATTATTGACTATTCTTATCTCAGAACATTTAAGCTCTGATTTTCACTCAGGTTTAGTATGTTTACAATTACAAAACAGGTTAATCTTGCCGTTTTATTCCCTTGTAGTTCACGAAGTTGGCCCGAGATCTGCGAATCCCTGGTGGATGCAAAAAGACGAAGAATTCCAGTGATGTTACATCGGCCGGGGATGCAGGGGGAGAGGAAGATGAGGAGTATGAAGGCGGGTTACTGTAGGGAGTCATGGGGTCGGGGAGGGTGGGGTGGGGAGGGAGCGATATTATTGGGGGTTGATGTGGGGGGCTTGTGTTGGAAGGGACGGGTGTTGGTCATCACATGAGCTATGTATTTGCTGCAGTTTTAGTTGAATGTCGAGCAATCAGTTATTGGAATACTTGTGCTGAGGTGTGTATGGAATGTGTACTATTCAACTCTAGAATTGTATTTGTTATTTGTTGGGTAATACTAGTGTATCATGGCATAGCTATACATGGTAGTATATCGTGTCATTTTGAATTTATTCACTGTAAAATGTCAATCCATTAGTATACCATTAGGGTGTGCATGTGTTTGTAAGATTTAGTATTTTCTCTCATCAATGTCTATTGGTCAATAATTGTACATAGAGGAATGCAGATTGACATAATGAGGATATCAAGTCACAATTAGATGTGTGTTTTGTAGAATCAAACGATATGATGTTGTTGGGGGTTTTTTTTGCATTTTACTGGACAATTCTCCTGAACATTCCACAATGCATGGTGTTTTAATCTTCAAACATTGAATACTTCCATAACTAGTGTCATATTGTATAAATACGTATACATGTAGGTTAGGTCATCATGATGTCATAAATGTTTAAATTTGTTATGGATATTGTCTTGTCACACATGAGAAATCACCCATGTGTGATTATGTTAGCTATTTTACTGTACATGTATTCAAAACACTGATGTTACACATATAGATTTCACATGTAAGAGTAGATGGGTCTGATGTGTTTCTAGTAACAGGCAGTAAAAAATCATGAATATACAAATTGGCTTGTATTCAATCATGGTCACATTACCCTATTTTATCATATTTTGTGCTCGACTCAAATTTCTAAGTAACTATATATCAAGAATAGATATATTTCATGTATCAGGTCCATTTGAGGCCCAGTTACATATAAAATGTAATTATGCAACTAATATCACTAATTTAAGTTACCCGGTATATTGATGGTTGACAGTGTGCAAGTTGACACCAACATGTGGCCAAATTACATGTAATTGTTGCAATAAAACAGTTTCTCACAATGAACCTTTTTTAGGTTACCGGACCTATGGTCCGATAACCTATTGGCATGGCGTTGCGTCCGCCGTCCGTCCGTTCACATTTTTATCTTTAAAGTATATGGTCAAATCTTTCTGAAATTTTGCACAAAAATACCTAAAAATATTTCCAGGAAAGATTTTTTTTAGTTTTCTGATTTCCGCATTTTTTTCAAAATGGCGGCCATTTTTGACGAAAAATGCCTGATTTTGGACTTTGGCGGCCATTCTCTCAAAATCTGTTCAATAACTTTTTTTCTTACTGACGCATAACACTCTTCATATGTACCCCTACGATCTGTATAAGTTTCGTTGTCCTTGAATTGCTCGAAGTGGGCCATTTTGGGCCCAAACTCGGCCCAAATGGGACTTTCCCATGTTAAATTCTCCTATGCTTTATAATGGGACACATTAAGCCTAATATCTCACTTAATATTGATATTAGAGACTAGGAATCAATTGTGGACATATAGGAAATGATATATGCTGAATATTCTTGTGACCTTGAATTTGACCTCTGACCTCGGCTTCAAGGTCTGAGCGACCATTTTAGTCGAAAAATGGCCAATTTTGGAGTTTGACGGTCGTTTACTCAAAATCTGCTCAGTAACTTTTTTCTTATCGATGCATCACACTCCTCATATGTACCCCTGTGACATGTATAAATTTTGTTGCCCTTGAATCGCTCAAAGTGGGCCATTTTGGGCCCAAACACGGTCCAAATGGGACTTTCCCCATGTTAAATTCTTCTATGTTTTATAATGGGACAGATTAAGCCCAATATCTCACTTAATATTGAGATTAGAGACCAGGGATCAATTGTGGACATATAGGAAATGATATATGCCGAATATCCTTGTGACCTTGAGGTTGACCTCTGACCTCGGCTTCAAGGTCAGAGCACAAAATGGCTAATATATCGCTAATTATCGACTTTACAGCTTAGGAATCAATTGTGGACATATAGGGAATGATATATGCCGAATATTTTGATGACCTTGAATTTAACCTTTGACCTCATTTTCAAGGTCACAGAACAAAATGGCTAATATCTCACTTATTATCGATTTTACAGCTTAGAGATCAATTGTGAACATAAAGGAAATGATATATGCTGATTATTCTTGTGACCTTGAATTTGACCTCTGACCTCGGGTCAAGGTCAGAGCACAAAATGTCTAATATCTCGCTTATTATCGACTTTACACCTTCAGAATCAATTGTGGACATATAATAAATGATATATGCCGAATATTCTGATGACCTTGAATTTGACCTTTGACCTCATTTCCAAGGTCACAGGACAAAATGGCTAATATCTCACTTATCGACTTTACAGCTTGAGAATCAATTGTGGACATATAGGAAATGATATATGCCGAATATTCTGATGACCTTGAATTTGACCTCTGACCTTGAATTTGACCTCTGACCTCGGGTTCAAGGTCAGAGCACAAAATGTCTAATATCTCGCTTATTATCGACTTTACACCTTCAGAATCAATTGTAGACATATAATAAATGATATATGCCGAATATTCTGATGACCTTGAATTTGACCTTTGACCTCATTTCCAAGGTCACAGGACAAAATGGCTAATATCTCACTTATCGACTTTACAGCTTGTGAATCAATTGTGGACATATAGGAAATGATATATGCCGAATATTCTGATGACCTTGAATTTGACCTTTGACCTCATTTTCAAGGTCACAGAACAAAGTGGCTAATAAATCACTTATTATCGATTTTACAGCTTAGGGATCAATTGTGGACATAAAGGATAGGATATACGCTGAATATCTCGTGACCTTGAATTCGACCTCTGACCTCGATTTCAAGGTCAGAGTACAAACTGTCTAATATCGCGCTTATTATCGAATTTACAGCTTAGGAATCAATTGTGGACATACAGGAAATGATACATGCCAAATATTCTGATGACGTTGATTTTGACCTCATTTTCAAGGTCACAGGACAAAATGGCTAATATCTCACATATTATCAATTTCACAGTTTAGGGATCAATTGTGGTCATATAGGAAATGATATATGCTGAATATTATCGTAACCTTGAATTTGACCTCTGACCTCAGTTTCAAGATCAGAGCACAAAATGGCTAATATCACGGTTATTGTTGACTTTACAGCTTAGGAATCAATTGTGGACATATAGGAAATGATATATACAAATTATTGCCATGACATTAAATTTAACCTTTGCCCTCATTTTCAGGATCACGGGACAAAATGGCTAATATCTAGCTTTTCATTGACTTTACAGCTTAGCAATCAACTGTGAACATATAGAAAATGATATATTCTGAACTTTGTCATGACCTTGAACTTGACCTTTGACCTCATTTCAAGGTCGCAGGACAAAATGGCTAATATCTCGCTTATTATTAGCTTAGGAATCAATTATGAACATATAGAAATTGATATATACTGAATATTGCTATGACCTTGAATTTGACCTTTGACCTCATTTTCAAGGTCAGAGAACGAAATGGCTAATATCTCGCTTTTCATCGACTTTACAGCTTAGCAATCAATTGTGGGCATATAGAAAATAATATATTCTGAACATTGTCATGACCTTGAACTTCATCTTTGAACTAGTTTTCAAGGTCAGAGGACAAAATGGCTAATAGCTCGCTTATTATCGACTTTACAGCTTAGGAATCAATTATGAACATATAGGAAATGATATATGCTGATTATTGTATGACCTTGAATTCGACCTTTGACCTCATTTTCAAGGTCACAGGACATATGGCTAATATCATGCTTATTATTGACTTTACAGCTTAGCAATCAATTGTGGACATACTAGAAATGACATATGCCAAATATTATCGTGTGCTTGAATTGACCAATGACCTTATTTTCAAGGTCACGGGACAAAATACTAATATCTAAAATATATATTGTCTGGTAACCTTTCTTAGCCCTTGGGCTAATTTTTTTTATTTTAAATCGAGTTGAAAGCTGTTAAAACTGTTTTGTCATAAATGATAATGATGTCATTTTGTTCTCAAACACAACTTTCGACTCCACAGAGCAAAAAAGGCATATTCGATAAATAAAATATAAGTACAAGATACAGTCATGATTAGTTGCGACAAGTAGTTGTGTCAAGGGCAAGACTGTTGTGGGCTGTGGGACTGGCAGTCGTACTTCTCGGCTTTGCAGAACTCTGCATGATAAGTGATGAATGGCTGTGGATCGTCAGGACAACACGGATAGTACTTGACGCCAATCGTCGCCGTGTCACGTGACACTTTCCAGCCTTGTTGTGTGACTTTGAAATCATCATCGTCCAACGTCTCCCGGCCGAAGAAATGCGAGAGCGTCATGATCCGTCCATCGTAGTTATAGGATCCGAACGTGAGAGGACAGTCAAATACATCGGGACTTGTTTGTGTGCAGTCTGCTTTCAGTAGCACAGTTGGGGTGTAGATTACTGTACCATCCGACTGAACATGTAAAAGTGCATCTTTTCCAAGCTTTGGTTCATCCACACTGCAAATTGAACGAGGGATTAATATATTTATTATTTATCACTATAAGCTTCAGAGATTGGTGTAAATTATCGTCAGGGAGTTTCACGGCTGTCTGTATCACCTGTAGTGGTAGAGCGTGATATCTGGGGTCCAAAACTGTTGACTGGGAAGATGAATGGTCTTGATGCCAGCGAATTCCTCAGCCTCGGGGTCCCACTGAAGTCGGTAATCCGTCCAAGTCTGCCATAGAGAGAGAGAGAGGGAGGCAATCGCAGTCATTACATGTACTCATTACTGACGCTACAGTAAAATTTGTCATTTATGCAATATTGGTCTCAACACATTCCTCAACACAAGTCTCAATACATTTTTGCAATATTGATGATTTTTGTTTCAAAAAGTAGACAAAAAATCGACAATTTTTGAGGGATTCAGTAAGTGTTTTTTTGTCATCTTAGTTTTAGTGATTTTTGTCAATGTCCAACACAAGATCATCAGCACTGAAAGGAGATAACTCACTGTACATACATTTACCAGTATTTATTCCAATTTATGTCGGACAGAAAGATACTTGATGTACAATGTACGCACCATCCTGAGCCAGCCGTTGGCTGTGACGACATGTCGTTGTTCGTCGATCTCAGCCCGAGCGAGGGCTAGACCCACGCCCACATTCAGAACTTCGCCCTCCGCGTCGGTCGGGATAGATCTGCTGACCTCGTTCGACAAGCCGAACAAAGAATCTCGCTCTAGCGAACAATACACTAACGCCTGTCAGGGATGATGTGCCAAAGGATCACACATGTATGGTGAAATGGTGAATATATGAAAAACTCTGTCAAATTTGATTCTTATAATGAAATTGACACACATAGCAGAATATTATTCTTAATCTTATGGAGAGGTAAAGGAGCTTGATACAGCTACGATCATATCAGACAAAATTTGTCTCACTGATGGGAGGGGCTGACCCATTTATAGCCTTCACTCTTTGCTTGAAGATGGTTATGCTTTCAAAATGAAAAAAACATGTGATTTGAAGGATCGATTTGTTTCTCGAGCACTAGATCTAGAGTGCCATGTTTTTTGTTAATGGGGAATTCCCATGCCATCGTCATTTTGGGTATTCAACTGTTCAAAACTGGTCAGAAAGTGGTGATATAATATTTCAACAAAACATGTTGCTGTCATCAAAATAATGTGAGCGATGTGTCCGTATGAAACAGATCAAGGACTCAATTTCCAACAGTTCTTCGTCTCTCTTTCTTGTAAATACTAGTAATGTACAATTCAGTCATGGTTAGGCCAATTCTAATGAAACTGTTTTGGTATTAGACTAGAAATGTTTTGTTATAATGCAAACAGATTCAATTATGAGCACAAGTATATATCGTTGCGAGTTTATTTCGAGGAGGCAAACTCATAAATATAAAAGCAGTTCATATGAAGAAGAAGACGATGATACTTTCCACTTCGCCTTCAAAATATGTTTGAGGTGTCGGTAACCTACATACACATTGACCTCTATATATGGTTTTAGGTTACCGTAACCGATAGTTCCCAATCATTCAAAGCAAAATTGATCAACCGTCAACGTGTCGTGAATGATGACCATGCGATTTGGATTTGAGCTAAATATATTGACCTGAATACATCTGTCACTCTAGGTGTAGTCTCCTGCATAGGCCTACTACGTCGTGTAAAGATGTAGGCTAGTGATATCAGGGCCTACCTTCGCAACACAAACCGATATGACTGATGACTGGTACGAGTCAGAAATATCGATTTCGACTTAGCTTCAAATCGTACCTGTAGAGTTGCCACAAACAACAAAAGACATACGAAAATGTAGTCCATTTCTGATTTGAAGATGCAGAATAGGCCTATTTCCAGTTTTATACTGATGTCAAGAAATGTCACAGCGCTCGCTACCAACTATCTGCAAACAACACTCTGCTTGTCTACATGTATGTGTATGTGTAGGCTAAACGCCTGCGAGACCACGACTATTTGTTTAGCTCAATCCATACCAGAAACAAGCGATGCCAGCGGGTCGGTTTAAGGTAGTCCGCTCCAAACAGTGAGAGGAGGGGGTCAAAGAGTTTTTCAAAATAAATGACTGTATTAACCAAATCCAGAGCTTCAAAATGACATATCTTATAGAGTAACTGATCAGCATCCTAATACTGAAAAGAAAACAGGGGTCACCGTATCCGTTCTCTTGGAAAACAAGATGCAAGATGTGAATATGGGCAAACAAATTTGTAAAAAATACCATAAATTAAGTCATTTTAGTAAATGTTTGTGATTTTTTATCGAATATGTCGAAAAAACAAGCACGGTGACCCCCTATTTTATTTTCAGTATTAGAATGCTGATCAGTTACTCTATAAAATGTGTTATTTCGAAGAGATAATATTCAAGATTTAACTTTTAAATTTTGACAATTCATTACCTCCCTGTTTGTAGCGTACTACGTTAATACCTTGTGAAATGTGGGCCATGTCGGTCGGATAACCATTTGGGGCGTGTCAATCAGATAGCTGCGTGGTCGGATGGGACTAGATTGATCGACAGAATGAAAGCGCATAAATTTCAGGAATCATAATAACATTTGGAAACAAGCATATTGCGATCATCACCGAACCATATTACCTAGATCACTTATATCGTTGTTCAATCGGAACATGTACATGTACATTGAAACCGTGTGTTATATTAATCCACAATCCAACCCACAGAACATTCCAGTAATTAAGGCCATAATATTGAATTAATTGGCAAACATAATATTATTACATAACATTTATATCCTAGGGAACTTTATGCAATGATAATAACAGATCATACTTTCATAGCATGGGGAATGTCATGATAAAATCAGTAAGATGAAGTCAATAATTGTGCATCAATTAAATGTGGCCTCTCACTTGCGGAATACACCTGAATATACAAATAACAATCTGATGTCACGAAGCGTCGCCGTTTCTAAATATACGCCCTAATTGTAAACTCTAAAGAAAAAATTGACACAATTCTCATCTCAATTGTGCATATCCGTCTTTCGTGGGAATTACATAAAATGGAGTACATAGATTCTTCAGATCTTCAACGGCATGAGGAAAGTATTGGTTGGTCCACCGTGTGATCACGCGCCGAGGCACATCAACCTAAAAATGCCCTTTTAAAAGCATGCGCCACAGGGCCAGTGCTGCTACTGCTGCATGGTGACAGTCATCGTAGGATACCATGCCATGTCATGTCATGACCGGATTTCTCATAAGAGAGCACCAATTTAGGCATGACAATACCAACAAGTAACACAAAGGTTAGACATACAATTATGGGGCACAGCAAAATAAGCAGATATGAGTGTGACGATTTTGCCCAAAGATCGCAATAGGTTTTTAGCCGTTTCAGTACACCCTAGTTTGGCTGCTTCACATTTGAAGCTTGCGTCTTCCCGAAGACGAATGTCATATCAATCCAATGCATTGTTTTATTGGATGTGGCGTCACACCCTGGTTCTCGTTAACTGGCTATAAATACATCCAACCCGCTTTGGTTTCTCTGAGTTGTCTCAGAGCTGCCAAAGCGAGAGGACGATGGTGAGTGCTCCCATTCCCTTCGTTCTGGCTAGAGGGTCCTAGCACCTTGGGTACAATTCCAATTCGGGGCCAGGAAGGAGGCTACTCTGATCCGGTGTTCACACATCTGGATTTGTAGATACGTGCCCGTGTTCTGGGATGCTGCTCCCATGGCTCTCGGGCTGGACAAACCAGGCTACATAACTGTGATGATGTATTTCTGAGTTGTGTATTGTGTATAAACCGGATGGTGTGGTTGCCAAAACTGATGTGGCCAAACACCACATCAACCTCCTGGATGAGCATCTGATTAAGCAGCGTCTATGACGGGCAGCTATCGTGTACCAAGGAGGTATAGAAGATGCTTGAGGTATACACCATCGAACCTAGTGATAGACCTTGGGCCAGTCCTGTCGCTATGGTGAAGAAAGACGGCTCGTGGAGGCTCTGTGATGACTTTTAGTAGCTTAATGATGTCATGCGGAAGGAAATTAGATCCTCTTCCCCATATAGAAGACACCTTTGATGTCCTGGCCGAATTGCACTGTGTGCTCGATCTGGCCTCCGGAGAATGGAGATGGGGGAGAGTGATAAGGCCAAAACGACCTTTGTCACCAAGAACAGCCTTTACCAATTCAAGGTAATACCGTTCGGGCTCTGCAATGCGCTTGCGATCTTCGAGCAATTGATGGAGATGGTGCTAAAACGGTACCTCTGGAAGAGATGCACGGTCTACATGGACAATGTCAACGTGTTTAGCCGCTTCTTTGAGGAGACCCTCACCAACCTCCAGATGGGTCTCCATCGCATTAGAGATGCAGTGCTCAACTGAAACCGACCAAGTGCAGAATCTTCACCCGGGAGATTGTGTACTTGGGCTTCATGGTGACCGGACCCTGTGAAGCTTGAAGCTGCTTTTTTGGGGCTTCGCAAGCTACTACCACTGGTTCATCTGGCACTCCAAAAAGATCACGCATCCTTTGACCGTCCTCACGGAAAAGGATGCCGACTTCATCTGGGAGGTTTCCCAGGAGGTAGCTTTTGAGGACTTCCAGAAGGCCTTGACGTTTGAGCCTGTGCTCTGGCATCCACTCCCCGACAGTGAGTTCATCTTGGACACTGATGCGAGGCACTTTGGCTTGGCGGTGTCCTTTCCCCCTCATCATGGAAGGACAGGAACGTGTGATAGCTTATGTGAGCAGGGCCCTGAGTCACTCTCAAATGTAGAGAGAGCACGACCCAACATGAGCACCTTGCGGTGGTGACAATGGCCAAGTGCCTCTGGCATTATCTGTTAGGGCAGCACTTCCGGTTGTGGACTGAAAACAGTTTGCTCTGATGGTTGCTGAACTACAGTGAAGCTGATGGCCTGGTGGTACAGAGGCTTGTCAAACTCCAACATGGCAATGCTGACAGCCTGTCACGTTGCCATAAGTGCAAGAATCCAATCTGTGTGAAATTACTCCTTTCCAGGATGGTGAGGATTCTCCCACAGACTCAGACCTGGACCTCCCGGGAAGACCACAGCCCACCACAGCTCTCAGTACCACATTTGATCCAACGGTGCAACCTGGACCTAGCAAGTCCTCCTCGGCAGTTGGGATGTTTTTCTCCCGGGAAGTCACCCTGACCACGAGCCAACCTTGATAATGGCCGCTAATCTGCAGCCAGATGAGCGGGATGAGGAGCCGACCTACACGCACTTGGACAACTACTGGATGCAAGGCAGTGGGCAGACAGTACCTCATCACTGTTCATCAAAGCCTTGGATGCTGGACAGAGGGAGCCTACGAAGAGGGAGCAGAAAACCTAAACAGAGGTCTCCTTGTGGGAGCAGCTCGCTCTGCGTGAAGGCATTCTCTACCGTGAAGGCCCCGTACTCTAACCCTGCCTTCTGGCAGTCGTTTCTTCCCACAGCACTGTGGAAGACAATGCGCCACCAAATTCTGGGTGTCCAGAAGACCATCCACTGGCTGTAAGAGCACTTTCCCTGGCCTGGTAGCAGGCCAATGAAGCCCGCGGTGCCAGGCTTGCCTGCTGTGCCAGAGTAGCTGGTAGCTAGTAGCTTGCCCGTAGTGCCAGGCTCAGAACAGATTTCCAGGTCCCGGCTGCCACTCCCTGACTATGGCTAAGGCTGGAGCACCATTCGAGAATCACCCTGGATATTCTGCACCTAATATTATATCATATACCTAATACACCGATGCCTACCCTCTGCGGCGCCAGACCGTGAACAAAGTGGCTAGGTTGCTGGTGAATAAGTGGGTGGTGCATGGCGCACCCATGCAGGTACACTCAGATCAGGGCAGGCAATTTGAAAGTGCCCTGTATGGGGTCTAACAGAAATGCTAGGAAGTACTAAGTTCTGCACCACCCTTTACAGGGTCCAGTCCAACAGACAGGTGAAAAGATTAAACCAATCTGTCCTCAACATGCTGGAGGTCTTTGTGAATGACCGTGCAAATGACTGGGATGGCCACCTCCCATACATCTCAATGAGGTACAGGTCGTCGGCCCATGCCTCAACCGGGGTGACCCCGTGGTGTTGTAAGGCCAGGAGCTAAATCTGCCCAGGGGTACCATGTATCCAACTGTGGCAGGAACGGGCCCAGTAACACAGTGTGGCCCCGAGTACATGGAGTGGGTTCGGCACGCCCTGGCGAATGCTCAAAACATTGCACGAGCATACCTGTATGAGTCCACTATCCAGCAGAAGTGAGGCTATAATGCCCGTGCTAAAGATAGGCCGCTTTTGTGGAAGGCGACAAGGTGCCCTACTAATATCCACTGGTCAAACAAGGCAACAAGTTTGCTAGGCTGTGGATAGACCTCTTCACCGCTCCACAACAGGTGACCAAGGTGAAATATAGGATTCGTCTGGATTCCGATCCTGACAGGATCTTTGTTGTCCATACTGATATCTTGAAGCGGTACGAAGGTCCGCTCGTTCTGGATCTGCTTGTTCAGGATGCAGAACCGAATGACATTCCAATCTCGGTCAGCATCCGTGGACCTCGGACGAATGAGTATGCAGCATGGTAGGTCATTATTTTAATGCGTCCGGTTGTGGTCCGCACATGCGGCCCGAATGTGTCAGTTGGGTGACGCTTGTTTCGTCTTGAAAGGTTAGGTTTACGTGTGATTCGGTCGAGATAACCGAAACCCCTTCCCTTCTTTCAAGAAGGGGGTTGAATTCTACGTGCGACAACATACTTTGTGGTTTTTAATCCCTATCCTTACATTTCTAAGGTCAATATGCCAGTCTAGTGTGGTTGCCTGGGGCTGGACTCCAGCCGCGGGCAGTTCTGGAAAACCGCCGGCAATTGATTTCATCATCTCTAGGGTTTTCTAGATTGGGCGCCAGCATTGCAGGGCTCTGCCCCCTAACCTTTGAGTTATGGACAGGTCGGCTCCTCATCCGAATCTATTAGATTGCACTCCCTTAGTCGATTAGTGGCTCTAGGTTTTGAACAGAGTTTGCTCAGTGACTCTTTCTGTACGCCGTGGTCACTAGCGGGCGCCTAGCTGACGCCCACATGTCGCACTGCGTCTATGAAGCTGCAGGGGGCATACGCCTCCACCTTGTAAGTGTATTTTCGATTTTGAGGAGTGATTTGAGTTATTCACCCTTATTAGGGCGTCTAGTTTCATATCGCACTAGACTAGATTTCGAAATGCCTTTATTTTATTTATTTTTTTTTTTTTTCACTTTTTGGTTTCCGCTCGATAACTTCAATTTGCCTCGATGTATCTTCGCCAAATTTTCATTGCTGGTCAGAAATGTTGTGTAGAAGAGGCCTGATGTTTTTGAGCTGGCTCCGGGGTCCGTGAGGATGAAATCAATGTTTCTGGTTTCCGCACGATAACTCAAAAAGTATTATGGCAATGACTATGGAACTTTGCATGGAGGTTCATATATCACCCAGGAAGAAGCCTATCGATTTTGAGGCCGATCCGTCAAACGGCCTTTGACCTAGGGCTCGAAATAATTTTAGCTGAGTCATCCTTGAGGCTCTCATGCATATCTCGGAAGCTCTGCGTTGTAGAGCGAAACTGATGTTATTTTTGGACTCATCGCCCTAGACAAACATGTCTTAAGGGTATTAGGGATGAACTTTGACCTTGACCTTAAATTTTTTCGCTGAGTCGGCATTTTTCGTTTTCATCGATATCTCAGAAACGGTGCTTCGTAGAGCGAAACAGGCATTAATTTCCTACTCGTGGCCCTAGACAAACATATCTAAGGGATACTAGAGATAAACTTTGACCTTGACCTGAAATTCTCACCCTAGACAAACATGTCTAGGATGAAAAGACAAACATTTTTCGGCCCAGACAAACATGTCTTAAGGGTATTAGGGTATTAGGGATGACCTATGACCTCGGAAACGGGGCATCATAAAGCAAAATGGACGTTATTTTCGGACTCGTCATCCTAGACAAACATGTCTAAGGGGTATTTTGGATGACCTCTGACTTGACCTTAAATTTTTTCGCTGAGTCGACATTTTACCTTTTCGTCGATATCTCGGAAACGGTGCATCGTAGAGCGGAATGGACGTTATTTTCGGACTCGTCGCCCTAGACAAACTTGTCTTAAGGGTATTAAGGATGACCTTTGACCTTGACCTTAATTTTTTTCGCTGAGTCGGCATTTTTCGCTTTCGTCGATATCTCGGAAACGGTGCGTCGTAGAGCGAAACGGATGTTATTTTCGGACTCGTGGCTCAGACAAACATGTCTTACAGGTATTAGGGATGACTTTAACCTTAAATTTTTTCGCTGAGTCGGCATTTTTCGTTTTCGTCAATATCTCGGAAACGGTGCATCGTAGAGCGAAACGAACGTTATTTTCGGATTCGTCATCCTAGACAAACATGTCTAAGGGGTATTATGGATGACCTTTGACCTTGATCTTAAATTTTTTTGCTGAGTCGGCATTTTTCGTTTTCGTTGATATCTCGGAAATGGTGTATCGTAGAGCGAAACGGACGTTATTTTTTGACACGTCGCCCTAGACAAACATGTCTTACGGGTATTAGGGATGACATTTGACCTTGTCCTTAAATTTTTTCGCTGAGTCGGCATTTTTCGTTTTTGTCGATATCTCGGAAACGGTGCATCGTAGAGCAAAACGGACGTTATTTTCGGATTCGTCATCCTAGACAAACATGTCTAAGGGGTATTATGGATGACCTTTGACCTCGACCTCAAATTCTTTCGCTGAGTCGGCATTTTTCATTTTCGTCAAAAACTCGGAAATGGTGTGTCGTAGAGCGAAACATACATTATTTTCGGACTCATCATCATAGACAAACATGTCTAAGGGGTATTATGGATGACCTCTGACTTTGACCTCAAATTTTTTCGCTGAGTCGGCATTTTTCGTTTTCGTCGATATCTCAGAAACGGTGCGTCGTAGAGCGAAACGGACATTATTTTTGGACTCATCGCCCTAGACAAACATGTCTTAAGGGTATTAGGGATGACCTTTGACCTTGACCTTAAATTTTTCGTTGAGTCGGCATTTTTCGTTTTCATCGATATCTCAGAAAAGGTACTTCGTAGAGCGAAACAGGCATTAATTTCGGACTCGTGGCCCTAGACAAACATATCTAATGGATACTAAAGATAAACTTTGACCTTGACCTGAAATTTTTTCACCGAGTCGGCATTTTTCATTTTCATCGATACCTCGGAAACGGTGCGACCTAGAGCAAAACAGACATTAGACAGATAGTCTTAGGGGTATCAAGTTTGTCCTTCACATACATGTAATTGCACAAATGTCTTATAGGTCTCATTGGGAGCTTCATCATGTTTTTGCTGAGTCAGCATTTTGTTTTTTTCATGCTTGACCCTGAAATGCCTTTAGGGCCTTTAGGCCTTGATGTCTAGTTTATGGGTGGATCATTCAAAACACAAGTATGTGGCAAGTCTTTGGAGAATTCTGGTCTCGCTCAATTTTTGATACAATTGAGATAAGTTTTGTGAAATTTCCTCCATGGTGCAACAGAGCATTGAAAATAAATGTGATTTTCGCTCTCGAAAGAGGGGTGTAGGGAATTGTGTTGATTTTGGCAGTGGCGGCATGCTGTGATATTTTGAAAAAGACTGGAGAACAACAATTGTCTTTTTCGTCTAGTTTACTTGTTTCCATCCACAAGTGAATGGCTACTGCCAATTTAAACACAATATTTACCTTGCTGCAGTGATAGTTTCTCGTCATTGACCGCCATGACCTGATGTTATTACTAATCTTTTACTTGCAAGATCTCCCGGTAAAGAATTTTATTTTTTTACCCGTTTCCACAGTTTGATTTGGAGTCTACCGGGAGGAAATGCCTGCCCCTGTATGAGCGTATAGAGTGTATGTTATTTTGGCCTGGGTAATGTGTTATTAAGACTGAGGACAGACGTCTTCAGGAAACCACGTGCCATATGTGACTTGTGTCATCGTCCACATTTTATGTTCAAAATACAATAATAGCTAAAAACATTTCAAGAGGGAGGTAATTTTTTATTTTTTATTATTATTATTTTTTAACATTATTTTGGATTTGGAACTTTGTTACCATTTTCTTAAAATATGTCCGGTATTTTTTTTCTAATTTATGCATAAGACTTCCTATATGTACTCTTGTGATGTGTATACGTTTAATTTCCATTTAATCACCAGTGTGTGCATGGCAGCCATATTGATTTTTTTATCGGCAAAAAATATTGTTGGGTCCAAAAGTTAGGTCACAATCAGATTTGAGCAATTTCTCCCCTCCCCCCCCTCCCCCCCTCCCCCCACTCTCAAATTCGACTTTCATGACTTTGAAAGTTAAAAACAGCAATTTGGGTAAGATAAAGAAAAAAAATATTGTACAATATAAACATGCCAGAGAGTGTTAAAAAAATATTAAAAAAACTCCAGAACTGGGGTTGTGTTGTGAGACTTTTTAAGCAAAAAATATTGCAAGAGCAATGGGATCGAAGTTGCTGCATTCTCGCATCTTTTCGATGCCAAGTAATTAATAAAATTGGAAGCTGAGTAACATGGAGAACGTATATTATTTATTGGAATATAGTTTAGGAATTCCCATGTTTATGCAACTGTGAAGAGTTGTTTATCAGTTTATTTCATGTGAATTAGTGACAAATAATTCATTAATAGGTAAAGTTTAGCATATTTCGGTCATTTTTAGTAGTATTGTTGTAACTGAGGGGTTAATTTGCTCAGAACAACGTGAATATCATTGAGGTGAGCGATAATGGGGGTGGACCATATTTAGTTTCAGACACACGCCCAACAAAGAACCGCATTCTCGACATAGTTTCCTGTTTATTGTTTCAAACACTCATTTGTGGGTAGTCAGACACGACTATTATGCATAACTATATATTAGAACAATCTTAATTCTCTGCTGTATTTTCTGCTTGAAATTTTCATTGCATATTTACTTTCATATTTTAGTTGTATTTTCCATTGGGAAACCCCACAGCAACCATGCATGTAAACTTCAACTTGTATTAGTGGAACACATGGTAGTCGATATATGCATGTGTGCTGTATGCTTAGAGTCTGTATGCTGTCATGTTTTTACAGTACGGTCATTACATACAACATACAACATGATGGTCGCTCAAATTCACGCCTGATGTACTTGAAAGCTGATTTTAAAAAGACACAATGGCTGAACAGACAGAAAACTCATCCAAAAGCGATCTGGTGAGATTGAGCAATGAGATACATCAAGCAAAATGTACTCGGCAACTGATTAATTGATAGACATATGTTCGGTGATTATTTGGCGATATCAAACAACTGAAAAAGTGCAAAGTTCATATATTTATACTGTGCAAGTTATTTTTGCAAAAAGCTGTTATATTGAGTTTGTGTATTACTGCTTGATTATGATTGTGCTCTCACCCAGAAATTTTTGTTTTCAGGCAGCTGCCATGCAGACTGATCATGCTGATGAAGATGGTAGGAGTGACAAAGGTGGGTATGATGGTTAATTTTTCATATGGAAACAAACTGTCATTTGTAGAGTTTTGTGTTATCATTTCGTAGAAGAAAGATTACCAAAAAAAACCTTTCTTTGAAAAAAATAAAATCCCCCAATATGGTATAAACAATTTTCAGTGAAGTCTGTGAAGGTCATCAGAGAATTGCAGTATTCATTTACTTTTTAACATAGTAGACAGCACTAGTGTACACAACAAACCAGTACAACAATTTTGGGATGCATTCGTCAACTGGTGGAATAATATCAATATACCCAAAGTAAATCCTTTTTTGGGTGAAAACATTATATTAGGATTTCCATGCATTTCAGATGCAGATTGCATTTTGAATTTCTGTCTGATACTAGCTATAAATACATAATTGCGAAATGAATAGCAAGGACATCTTTTTCTTGGCATTTTTGTCATTACTGAAAAGCAAAATGGAAATTGAAAGACAAATCAGTATCCAAAGAAAGAATAATTATTAGGGCTGTGACGGTGAGGCCGGTTGCCAGTAACGACATTTTTCGTTTCTAAGTTTTCTTACATTTTATTGACTTTGGCAGGCTTGCTCAAACGTTTTTTTCAGTCTGTGTCGTTAGCAGTGGTTAGTCTTGATCTAATTTAGCAGTGTGCATCAATTTTCTGGTGCTTTTCATGTCGGTTTTTGGCCTTTTATAGTGCTGACTACCCCAGTCATAAATGTATACCGTTACTGGTAGCGGTAGTGAAAACTCGTGAAAGGTTCTTGGTAATGATTTTTCCTTACCGTCACAGCTGTAATCATTATCTGTTCAAATAACGCTGAGGTCTCCTGTATTCAAACATGTGAAAATAATTTTTCCTTACATGTGTACTATATCTAGGCATACGTACATGTACTGCTCTTTTCCAAAAAGTTGTCAACTCCCCCACCCTCCATATATACAAACGAATATGGTCCTTCGCAAATGCCGCACGTGTCTCTATGTATACATGAATATTCATAGTGTCGAACACATGCTTGTGTCTTGTACCTTTTAGTTTGTTGTTCATCATCATGTTTATGCTATGTTCATGTTACGTTGTATGAGATATTCATGTCTAATAACATGAATCACCAAATTTTTTTTAAAAAGTAGACAACACTGTGATGACTGGTGAAGGTGCCAGAATGTTTGGAGGCCTGGGAGATATATCGTCAAATGCCGATTGCAAGGAAAGGCTGCAGAGTTTGCTGGACTATGCTGATAGAACGAACCACCCAGCCCTTGCTGACGAGAAACTCAGAGCCGTCATCAGGGAATTTATTGTAAGAACCACTAAGATTATTTCAATTTTGAATTTTTGCTATAAATATTAATGATTGTTTGTCTTTTTCGCCATTTCTAAATTTTCTATACTTGCTTTTATCTGGATGTTCGATGTCCCTGAGTTCTTATAAGATTGAGTTTGGTTCCAAAAACATGTACCCGTAGGTTATAAAGTAGACTGAACATATATGTGTACGTAGCAATGTAGCAAGTTACAATGTTCATGTGAAGCCAATGTAGATGGCATGTACTCATCCCAGTTATCAGTTGCACAGAATATGTACCGGTATGTGAATTGCTTCATTTCAGGAATATGAAGATGATTCTGACAATGCCAGTTTTGCCATGCCACATTTTGCCTTGATGTCACTACTACAGGTTAACATTCTTAGTGTTTCGCTTATGTATTGTAGCTATATTAGCACTACATGGCATCTTTTACATAGAGTAAGCTACTTAAATGCTTTTGTATATTTACCGTATAACATTATAACACTTGCCACATATTCAGATTTGTACAGATTTCGAGAGTTTTCATGTATGTAGTGCATATTTCTCACCTGATTATCAAAAATTTATTCAATTACCAGAGAAGCAAAGAATTCATTCAGAAGAAGCAAGCGAAGCGCCTCGAGTCTTTGCGCACACCGCTGGGCGAACCCCTCCCGGACATCGACGAGGATGAAGTTATGCCGCCGTGGGAACCTGACGAGTCTATTGAGCTGGCAGGTGATCAGAAGTCGTTTGACGCGGTTGTGGAGCAAGCTTTCAGGACTGTGGATGCGATGGAGTCAGCTACCAAGTTCAGCACCCAGTGGGATGGTGAGAATCTGTGCATGTCCATAAATAATTTTAAGTTAAAGGTATAAACAATATTAGTTAAGAACTGGTACGTTCAATACTGGCATCGATGAAAGACACTGGCATGGCAGTAATGATATTTTGTCTGAATTACATGTAACATATTCTGGGTAATAGGGAAGATAGAGCATGAAGGGGATACACCCAGCCCCCATGTATCCAGGCATAGTTTGATCTGTGATAAGAAGCTGATATAGGGTGCATAATATGGCAACTGACAAAATTGTATTTCAGTGGGCGGTTTATCCAGTTGAATTGTAGCTGATTCATATACCTGTTTATTTTATACATCACCAATCTAAACTACTACATGCTCCTTTTCGATCCTTTGGATCGTTCTGGATAGAAATTCGCGTACTGAAAGCAAGGCACGATCGTCTGCCTGCATGACTCGAGCGCTCCTTTTGCCGCCAAAACCGCCGCGCATATGCGCGCGCAGCTGCGCAGAAGCTTCACTTTTCTGTCCACCGCCATTTTTGCTTGGCAGCTTTGGATTTTGGTTCCCGGTGAATTCGTAGAATTTAGTCTGCAAACTAGACTTTTGCGATATATTCTTACGGAATTTCACCTGCCACGTTCATAGACATCGTTTTGTGTCTATTTGGATAAGTATCGGTCGATAGTTTGTTACTTGCTAGATCGTCAGCGATTTGTATAGCCAGTTCACCCTATTATCGTCCATCCGTCGTACTTGATAGTGTACTTGTTGTTTACATCTATCAATAGTTCTACGTTAATTTTCTACTGTATATATTGTGTATACGTATACTGTAGTTTATATATTCGTAGTCCTCTTAGGGTTCTTTTTTCAGCGCGGTCTCAGGTTTGCATATTTTGCCCGCCCTGTTACTGTGTGTGGTTAGTTCCCTTGTGTGATCATGACTTCACAATCCTCCCTTGGTACCGGTGCCATGGACGAACGTCCATGCCCGAAGTGTCTGGTCAATACCCTCCGAGGAGGGGAGAAACACAGTGTGTGTTTCGACTGTTTAGACCATGGCCCGGTATCTATGGAGGATTTGAGGTGTGATCTGTGTCGTTTCTGGCGTCCCTCTTCCTTCGTGCAGGCGACTGCAAAGTATTCCGAAGCCTCGTTGGCTCGTCGGGATGCTTTGAGGCTTGCGGAAGCTTCGGCTCCGCAAGTCCGCCAGTCGCCCATGGAGGTGGAGACTCCGCCTGTGACGGCACAGATTGCGTCCGGTGTTAGCCAGCCCCTGGGGCTAACACAGGACATGGTCAACGCGGCTGTGCAATCTTTCTTTGCACAGTCGTTATCGTCCCTTCAGGGTCCCCTCCTGCCGGGTCTCTCTTCCCTGCTTGGACAGGGAGTCCCGGCCGGTTCTTCGGCTGCCCCTTCGTCGCAGGGAGAGCTTGCTCCCCCTGCTGGCAAGAAGTCGAAATCTTCTAAGAAGAAGGTTTCAGTTCTTGCCAAGGCGAAAGCAGCCAAGGAACCGCACTCCACCTTCGTCGTCCCTCAGTCGGGGCCGATCGAGGTGGAGGGGTCCGTTGTCTCTTCCCCGGGGCCTTCCAAGAAGAGGAAGCGTGCTTCCTCTAAGCGCCGTGGTGCTGAGACCACATCGATTTTCGATGTGGCTCAGGCTTCGTCCGACCTCTCGGTGGGCGACGATCAGGCTTCGGGCTTCGATCGGCGGAGCATCTTGGATGGCTCATTCGGGTCCTCGGTCTCGAGGTTCGAGGGGGGAGAGTTCCCCTTGTTTGGGGGTGAGGCTCTCGATCGTTCGTGCGATCGGGAGTCTTCACTTGGCGATCGTGCTCCTGGTCCTCGATCAGGGCACGATCGGGCGGGTGGTGCTGGGGTCGTTCCTCAGGGCCACTCAAGTCCTGTGTACGCGGATGTAAGTCGCCGGACGGGCGCGATCGCTGAGCAGGCATTCCATCGCCCGTCCTTTGATGTACCCTTGGGGTCATCGAGGTCTTCGATCGGACCTGTGAGGTCCAACGATCGGGGGGGTCGAGTGGAAGCTGATCAGGAGTCGTCCTCCTCGGAGGATGAGACTTCCGATCAGGCCGGGGGTTCTAACTTCCGGTGGGCTTTGGAGTCGGTTGCGAGGCGAATGGACTTGCCGATCGATGCTCCAGGGCCCTCACGGGGAACCGGTAGGTTCGCGTCGGCGCCAGTTCGTCGGCCGATCCGGCTCCCTGTGGCTCCTGCGTTGGTCAAGTCCTTCGACAAGATCAACAAGGGAGTTACGGCTAAGAAGGATGTGGCTCGTACGGAGTCGACATTTCCGACTAGCCGTGTTCGACCTGAGTCGATCGACACCTATCGGACTGTAGAGTCCGAGGGTGGACATCAGACTTCCGTCCCGGTCGAAGACCCTAACCTTCACCTGCTTTCCCGGAAGCAGGGTACGGTCTGGTCAGCTTATGTGAAAAAGGCTCGCCTTTCTCACTGGCAGACGCTGTCTCATCAATTGATGGGGCAGCTCTCGTTGACAGATCACCTGACCACCTTGGTTCAGGAGTTTGTGGACGAGGCGGATCTGGAGGAGGGGAGTCGCGCCAACATACATGCAGCACTCGGCGTCTTGGCCGGAGTGGTCCATGCTGCTGAGCGTGACAGTGCGCACCTGGGCGCACAATTGGATCTCACCATGCGTGATGCCGATCTCCGTCTGCTTGACGTGTCCGCTACGGACGTCGCTGAGCTACGTGGGAGGCCGCTTTTCTCAGGCTATACCTACGCCAACCTCTCTCGATCGGATATTTCCGTCATGCGGGAACATCTCCGGGATGAGGCTATGGCCAAGGCTTTGCTTGGGAAGTCGGCGGGGTCTGGGACAGGCAAGAAGACCAAGGGTCAGAAGCCTGCCCAACCTCAGGCACCACATGCACCCGCTTCTACGCAGCCGCCCTTTCGTGGGGCGCAGCCTCCCCCTCCCCAGGGGGATGGCAAGCGCGGAGGCAAAGGGGGTGGACGCTTCAAGGGCAAAGGGAAAGCTTCTAGTAAGAAGTGACTCGTTGCGGGAAAGCGTAGGCTCTGTGGAAGGTTCAGTTCTATCGGAATTCGATCTTCCACAACCTGGTCCAGTCGGGGGACGCCTGGCTCAGTTCGTCCAGAACTGGAGCGATCTGGCGTCGTCAGACAATTCAGTCGTGGCATGGGTGAAGTTCGGTCTCACCTTCAGATGGGAGGCTGGAAAACCACCGATCAGACCCAAAGCGTGGTTCTTCCCTGTGCCCGGCGATCGGGAAAAGTTTCAGCTTCTGCAGCACGAGGTGCAGCAGTTGCTAGAGAAACGTGCGATCGAGGTGGTCAAGGACGAGAGAGGATTCTATTCTCTCATCTTCCTAGTGCCGAAAAAGACAGGCGGGTGGCGTCCCGTTTTCGATCTGTCAAACCTCAACAAATTCCTGATCATACCCAGGTTCAAGATGGAGTCGGCGCTTTCCGTCCAGAAAGCTCTGTCCAAGGGGAAGTGGGCAGTCAGTATCGACGTCAAGGACGCGTACTTACATGTGCCAATACACCCAGCCGATCGGCGATACCTCAAGTTCGCCTTCGAAGGTTCGGTGTATCAGTTCAGGGTACTTCCTTTTGGAGTAGCCACCGCCCCTTACGTGTTCACCCGTATCGTAAGGACGATGGCAGCCAGGTTTCGATCGGTTGGAATTCAATTCCACCATTATATCGACGATTGGTTAATCATAGCCGACTCCCCGTCTCAGGCTATAGAGCAATCCGGGTTCGTCCTCAGGTTGGCGACCAGCCTTGGCTGGATCCCCAATTGGGCGAAGTCTCATCTGTCCCCGACACAGAGGTTCGAGTATGTCGGGGTAGATTACGATCTAGAGCGAGGAGTAGCTCTTCCTCCGCGGAAGAGAGTTCTCAAGGCGATTGCGGCGATGGAGGTCGCGCTGACGCAGTCGTCGATCACAGCTCGACAGTTTCTGTCCATCATCGGTCTGTTGGCGTCGATGGAGAAACAGGTGCCGTTCGGCAGGTGCTTCCTCAGACCCATTCAATGGTGTCTAGCGTTGCAATGGCGGATCCTCACCGATCGACTAGACCAAGTCGTATCGGTGGACGATCGTGCTCGGGAAGCAATGCATTGGTGGCGGGACCATCGGAATCTTTTCCGAGGGATGCCACTCGCGGAGTATCTGCCCGATCGGACCTTCTTCACCGATGCGTCAGAATTGGCTTGGGGAGCTCATATGGACGAGCACGAACTCTCTGCTGTGTGGAACACGAGCGAGAGGGCGTTGCACATCAATGTCCTAGAGCTGCGAGCGGTGAGACGTGCGTTCGAGATCTGGGGGCCTCAGAGTCCCCCAGGGACGAAGTGGTTGGTCTTCACAGACAACAGCACAGTAGTGGCGCACATAAACAAACAAGGTGGAACTCGGTCGAGTCAGCTTTGTTTGGAGGCCGAGTGTCTGATCAGGTTTGCCTTCAAGTACCGTCTGTTTGTCAGGGCGAGGCACCTGCCGGGTCACAGGAATGTCCTAGCGGACGCTCTGTCGAGACCGGACAAGATCATAGGCACGGAGTGGAGTCTGCATCCGGGGGTGTTTCGGCGCGTTTGTCAGGCGTTCGGGACACCGAACATAGACCTGTTCGCAACCTCTCGGAATCACAAGCTCCCGGTCTACTTCTCACCTCTGCCAGAGAGCGAGGCACTGGCTGTGGACGCGATGTCTCAGTCGTGGGACGGGATGTTCGGGTATGCGTACCCGCCAACTCGGTTCCTAACAGAAGTGCTGCACAAAGTAGCCAGGTCTCAGTGCGAGATTCTGTTGGTGGCGCCATGCTGGCCGATGCAGGCGTGGTTCCCCCTGCTACTGTCCCTCCTGATCGATGTACCACGGGTTCTCCCGATCGAGGACAGGTTGCTGAAGCAACCGGGGCGGGATATATTTCACGATTCCGTCCACGTGCTCAAATTACACGTCTGGAGGCTATCGAGCGATCCTTCCAGGAGGCAGGGTTTTCTCAGCAGGTGTCCGTACATCTCGCGAGAAAGAATAGGAGATCCTCCTCTAAAACGTATGAGGCTAAATGGAGAGTATTCGTACGTTGGTGTAACGGAAGGCGCATTGATCCGCTCTCTGCCCCTCGGAATGCAGTGCTAGACTTTCTCTGCTATCTCTTTGATAGGCTTAATTTGAAGCCTACTACGATCGAGGGATACAGGTCCATGCTGGGCCCTGTATTCCGTGCTAGGGGGATCGATTTAACTAATAATCGTATCCTTGCTGATCTCTTGGCGTCCTTTAGGACGCAAAGGCCACGTGGAGTTCCTACTCTACCGGATTGGGACATGGCTTTTGTGCTATATTGTCTTACTAAAGCACCTTGGGAGCCTCTCAAGGAAGTTTCCTTGCAGAGGTTAACTCTTAAGACTTTCCTGCTAGTTATGCTAGCAAGTGGTCGAAGACGCTCAGATGTCGCGGCGATCGACGTATCGCGAGTCGCATTTGGCGCGGATGGGTCCGTTTCCTTATACCCAGTACGTGATTTTATGCCTAAAACACGTGCTGCAGTTGAGGGCGGGAAAGCGTTCTCCCCTATCGTAATTCCGTCGCTGGGCGGTTACGTAGGACGGAATGAGCCGGACGCTCTATTGTGTCCGGTAAGAGCGCTGAAAATCTACATCGATCGTACCAGATCGATCAGGAAAGATCGCAAGCGATTATTTATTTCCTATCAGCCTAACAGGGCTACGGATATCTCCACAGCTACACTATCCCGATGGGTGAAGGTTGTAGTGAGGACTGTCTATGCGGAATCAGGTGCTGACGATCGAGTCACTTACAAAATATCGTCCCACCAAATCCGACACATCTCGATGTCTTTGGCGGCCAGGTCGAATATTCCGTTGGAATATATCGTGAGGGCTGGAATGTGGACTAATTCTACGACATTCATCGGGTTCTATCTGTCCAATGCTGCCGAACTTCAGGACCAGTCGTCCAGATTTAGACTGGGTCCGCTGGTCGTAGCGCAAGCTGTTGTTTGAACCAGCTGGACAGAAAAGTCTTGGTTTTAATGTGCACGTGTATATAAGCAACACTTTGTGTTTGTGTTTGAGTTTCTTTTTGTTACGGTCTCAAGTAGAGTTCCGTTTTCCACCGATGGGTGAAGAAGAAATTCGTGCATGTCGGAGGCAAGCGATCGCACCGCTAGGTGAGTATCTTTATTATATTACTAAAGATATATCGAAAATGTAGCATTTTAGCGATTCGCTTGAAATCAAGACTATCGTCTGTTTTCATGACTCTCTAGCACTACTGCTCCACCGCCTATCCTTTGATTCTAAGGAGCATGTAGTAGTTTAGATTGGTGATGTATAAAATAAACTTCCCAAATTTTAATTGTAAATTTGCCGTTTATTGTTATTACTCACCTCTAAACTACTACAGTAAAGGCCCTCCCATCCATCCCCGCCAGTTGTGTGCTAGGGGCTTCCTTTTGTCGTTTTTTGGACAGAAAAGTGAAGCTTCTGCGCAGCTGCGCGCGCATATGCGCGGCGGTTTTGGCGGCAAAAGGAGCGCTCGAGTCATGCAGGCAGACGATCGTGCCTTGCTTTCAGTACGCGAATTTCTATCCAGAACGATCCAAAGGATCGAAAAGGAGCATGTAGTAGTTTAGAGGTGAGTAATAACAATAAACGGCAAATTTACAATTAAAATTTGGGAAATTTCCGACTTTCAGGCCTGTTTGAATGGACAGAAAACCTGCGGACAGCTGATGGGGAGACCGAGATTACAAGGTCTCATGTTAAAGGCTACCAGATGGACATCCCAGCCTCAGAACCAAATGTGTATGTGACACTATAATATACTATACAGATCTATAAAAATGCTACATATATAATATTAACTAGTTTGAACAGGCTTACTTAATCAATATTGTGATAAACACCTGTATATTTGGCTGTATCCTGATCATGATTATCATTATCATGTATCTCCAAAAGGAACACAAGGGGCTGGCCGTGCAGACTGTCTGTGATATTCCTCCCACAAGACAGTCTCAAACCCATAGCAATGATTCTAGAAAACTCCCGTGTTCTGAGACTGAAGTCCCAGGACGACTCATCAATGAGACAGCTTCACATACTAATGGCTCAGGATCTTGTATGTTGACACTTGACGGGCATGCAATTTGTAGTCTGACATGATTGTCTCAAATAGAAGACAGATTTGGGAGACATCAAAATTTTCTGTATTAGGAAATACCAGTAAAGACCACTTTCATTCACTTCTATGTACACTTTCATGTGTTCAACTTCACTGTAAAAAATTTGAGTTTACATTTGTTTACACGTTTTGAACTAATTTGTGACAGGCATGTGCGGTGCAGTTTCCACCCACTTTAGGAAGTACCTCTGTCATGTTCATACTCTACGACAAACAACGAAAGAGAACGGTTGGACTTCTGCCGAACAAACAGAAAGACATTCTCATTCTCATTAGAGAAATATTTGTCAAGGAGAAAGAAAAACAGCAAAAGGTACTGGACAGCTCGTGGAGTTAATATTTCAAGCATGATATAATTAGAGACCTGTAAAATCATGGAGTAAAATATAATGTCGTACCGGTATCTGGTTCTTGAAGGATGGTATCGCTCCAAGGGCTATAAAACCTAAGCCAGACCGACGGAAGGCAAACAAAGTAGATGTGACTGGATCGTCGGGAGTACTGCGGAAAAAACTCGTTATTACTGATCTCGACTCCTCTGTCACGATAGTTCTCCTGCAGGTAATCTATCCTTGAACATGTAGTGTTTTGTGAGGTTTGCTGTCAAATTCATCCATGATAATGATAAGAATATCTTGGTGTTTTGTTTTCTGTTGTTTTGTCCAACTGCGGTTCCCTGAAATTGACAGATTGCCTTTGCCACCATTGGTGACATCGAAAAGGTGGAAATCAAACATTTTGCAACTGACACAGACCCCATCTTCATAGGGGAAGTCATCTTTGTGAATGATGAGGAACACACATTCAAAGCAGTGCGCAAATTCACTGGTGCTAAATTATTTGGTGAGAGCTGATCAGGCAGTCAGTAGTCATTTATATGTTTGAAGTAGTGTCATTCAGTAAAAATTGAGAGTCATCCAATAAAATTAAGTTATTCCTATGGGTTTGCATTATTTCCAGGCAAGAAAATGATGATCAGCATGAAAGATTTCATGGACTATTCAAAGGAGAAAAATCCTGGGGATGCCAAAGGGTTTGTTTCAACATGTTCAGATGTTAGGAAACATAATTACTGAACTCTTGTGATATATAAATTATTAAAATTATATTTTCTTTTTCAGCAATGACAACTCATCTGGAGGAAAAATTGAATATACTCAGAAGAATATGCCTGGGAAGAAAAAAGTAAAATACATTACATCTACTCAATATACAGTATTTCAAGTTGTTCCATATCAAGTAGTAGAGGATCGTTCTTGACTTGAATTGCTTTATATGCAGTGAAAAATATATTTTACAATGAAAATGGCTGTGTTCAGGAAGTAAAGATGGAGATGTGATAGTTCACAATTTGCTGAACTAAAAGTGTAGTGTGATTCTATGCTTTGTGTCGCACGGTCATCAAGATGGCAAAATGTCAATCCTGCTTGTCATCCAAAAACAACAAAACAGCAAAAAAAAATAACTTGCAGTACACACTTTTGTTGACTCCAAAGCAAAGTTTTGATGTTCCTCAACACCGTCTTTCCTCGGTGAACTATTCAACATCAGTTGGTGATATGGGTTTTATTTCTGAGTTTTATATAAGCACAAAATGAACATTTTTTCATGAATTCTTTTTTTTAAACCTAGAAAACATTATTGTTTTATTTCGTAGCATGTACGATCCGGAACCTCTTGAAATACCGATATGTAAAACATCTTCAATCAGTTTTGTGATCGCATGACCAGGTATCCACTATCCAGATTCAATAAACATAAGATGGTATTGGAAGAGGCCTGACATAAATCAAAATTTACCCCATTTACTCGAAAAAAAATATTACGGTTATCTAAAATGTCAAACAATAGATTATTTGTAAGTGAGGTCACAATGTTTTTTTTTTAGTCTGGGCGCTGAGGCTGAGCGTTTCTTTTTCACCCGCTCATGAATTCGGGATAAAAAATGAAATACTAGTAGACAGACAGTGGCGCCATCTGGCGAATACGGCTGTAGCAAGTAGGCGCTTTCACGCTGGGCTTCAAAAAGTTCGCTTAGAAACACGTTCGCTTAGAAACACGGACAAATTAGCAGGTATAAGGGTTGTAACAGGGATCGAAACTCATATTTCCCATGAAAAACAGTATGACTTTCCATTTTTTTCGGAGAAAATCCCAACCAAGTGCTTTTCCCAGGCTAGGGAGGGTAATCATGATGGTCGTGCCATACGATGGCCAGTGGAGCATGGCATGCTCGTGCCAAACAGGCAAATGGCTACTACAAAACGGTGAAATAGCTGAAAATCACGCGGATTGCCTTAGAAAATTTAACCACTGTTGAAATGCAAATCTCTAGCTAAAAATTCAACAATATTGTCATTATTGTGCATGATTAGGCCTGACTTCAGGAATTCAATGGAAATTTTTCTGGAAAAACCATAAGAAGTTGTGCTTTTTAGGAAGAGCAGAGCTCTTCCTCTATGATGTTGGTTTTTTTTGGATTTTTGAAATTTTCCCTTTGTTTACATTCTTGAAAGTGCCACTTGGAACCACAACAGGCCATTCAACTGTGGCTAATTGGGAGGGCCCCGGGCCCGTTGAGAGGAAAATGACGCCCGTGTACCTAATCACGGTTAATGTAATAAGTTATTAGCGATAATAATCCCAGGAGACGTGTGTTCCGACCGTTTGTTTTTTTTGTATGTCACCGTTTCATACCCATCACCAATCCCGTTTTGATCTTCACTGAAACAGTGCTTTCTTGCAATCATATGCGCTCAAAGTTTTGGATATACATTCCGCACAATATATAGATACAGTATGCTGTTGCAAAAACGAAAAACAAGTTGATACGGCAACATAAAAATTGAAAATTTGTGGCGAGTGCTGGTATAGCAAGTAGGCCAAATGCAATGACGTGTGGCCCCTTTCGTGTTCGCTCTACTTCCAGGAAGTAGTCCCGCGAGCCAGGCTTCGCCTACCGATAGTCCCCCCCCCCATGCACCCCTTACCAGTGAAGACGTCGGCTGGCCAGTGGCCGGGGTGGCGGGGGGGGGGGGGGGGGGGGGGTTGGGGGGGGGGAGAGGAATCAGGTCTGCCGAACGGTCCGATGTGTTTTACCACTGTTTACCGCATTGAATATCTAAATTATGTAGAAATAGGATCCATCTCGACCGCATTGAATATCTAAATTGTGTAGAAATAGGATCCATCTCGAAGTTATGCCGATGTCCAGAAGTTTTTGCGCAGGGCCGACTGGTCGTTGGCTTAGCGTGCCTCGTATAGCCTAATGAATAATTAATTGGATGGCAAGCGGGATTGAAATCTCGACAGGAAAACTTTGCAAGCCACTACAAAACCATAACTTTTCATATATATAACTGCAGTAATTAATAATTAAAGGTCAAAGACATGTGCGTTGGACAAGGCATGACAATAGTTTGATATTTCACGATGTGTTTGTGATATTAACCTAACTAAGGGCAGCCTAACAATGCTAGCAGCCTACCAGCAGCCGTCCAAACCCACTACTGAAGCTATGCTGGCGTCTCGGTCGAATATTACTCTGCTGTGTTACCGGTAGATAGCCATGTGCTCCTGGGCGTTTGCAAGTAAAAATGTGTCTATTATCAATCTGGATTAATAAGTAGCACAAAACTGCATTTTATTTTCCGATGATTCAGCAAACATGAAACATTGCACTGGTAATAAATGTCATCTATGTATCATTTCAATCGTTTTCCATCGGAACTATTCACAACACACACCGCCGCGGGTTGCGCACGCCGGGATTTGTAAACAAGGCAAAAGTGACTGGTCACAACGTAGTTGGTGTGATCATCACACTGATCAATCATGAAATTTAATTATAATTGATGGTTGGTTGGTTGAGTCATATTTCAAACACTTATTTTGTGCAGGATATAAATCGTCAGTCGAGTTCGTAATGCAGTCATCATTAGACTGGACAATTGACATCATAATGCACCGCAAAATTTTCCTGTGCATAAACCTGATCGAGGGCGCCATCTATTGAATGTCATGTATGGTATAACGGTTTTATTGTTACACCACTATTATTGGTGGTGAACTCAGGCATGGGATTCGTGATGGAACATTATCAGCTGTGTTGTTTGGACAATTTTGAGTCATGTGTTCAAGGTTGATGGAAATAGCGATATATATCATGTATATATTAGTTTGTTTAATATGTGCTGCAGAGACTGTATCTCCTAGGATATTTGACAATTTATTTCTTATTTGTATGTGTTAATTCTGAGGTGAATCTGTATCATACTAGTCAAGCAAGCGGAGACTATCTAGTTTGGAAGATGAGAGTAGATGGGATCAGAACCTGTCCTTAAGAGTAGTTTATAAAAATAAGGTGGAAATCTCCAATCATCTGAACATGGTCAATCATGTTGGGAAGCGTCAAGAGTTTCCCGACCGGAAGAAGAAAGTGTAAACAGATAGGGAAACGCTAAATAAATAATAATGGTATCATTACGTGTTAATCAATTTAATATTAGGCCAAATTAACAATAAGCAAATCAGTTGGTACAATGGGTCAGTTGGTACAATGCCAAAGCTACCATTACAATATGACCACAACATATATGTACCAAATAACATGCAGTATTCCAGGGGTTTTTATGTGCAAACATTTTCAAAGCTCTTCCTTTGAGGCCAGTGGCCCTTGTTCAATAATCACTATTGTTGAACCCGTGGTTTTGTCATTTCTAGGGTTTCAATGAGTAAAAAAATTCGCGACCGGTTACTCGTTAGCTTGTAGGCTAACCGAACTGTCATCCAAAAATATAGAGCTAAATATTGTCCAAACTAACATCAATTTTTTTCACAGTTCGCATTTTATCAAACCTCAGTGTCAAAAAACGGGTCAAAATTTGCGCCTAAAACTCTAAATTAGCAATCATTTTCACGTGAGAATATGCATATTATGAGGAATAAACATTCTATTCGGAGTGATAAATCAGTTCTGCACGTTTAGGTGGAAATTTGACTGATGTCAAGTGTTTGAGGCTGGATTACGTTCACAATTAACCGGTTACAAAACCTGTAACCGGTTACACTCTGTAACTGAATCGTAACCGGCTATCCGAGTACTTGTTGAAGCTCTAGTCATTTTTGATCAAGCTCGTGGTTTTCCTATTGATAATCTTGTTTTCATAATGACAATTGGTTATGATAGAAAAATGTTCATCACCTCACAACCATGGTTGTTTTACTCATAAACTCATATTTAGTGGTCAACTCCCTGCCCAGCGTCTTGTACTCACATTGACACAAACAAGGAGTTCACATTTAACTAAAAATCAACTCTTTTGCCTTTCTATCCAATAAAATTGATCAAACGTTTTCCCAATGATGCGCAAAAGTGAAATGCATTCCTTTAGATATGAAATGTAACTTAGCAAAATAAGTATGCCTGAGCTGATATAAAGGACTCGTTCAGAATACCAGTATGTCTTATCGTCCACCAATGTTTATAAATATATAATTAGGCATCCCGATTAAAAATCGGGAGGCCTTATGTTTTTGTCTGTTTTTAGGTTACCGGACCTTTGGTCCGATAACCTATTGGCATGGCGTTGCGTCCGTCGTCCATCCGTCCGTCCGGCGTTAACATTTTTATCTTTAAAGTTAACGATCGAATCTTTCTGAAATTTTGAACAAAAATGCCTAAGAATATTTTGAGAAGGAGGTATTTTTAGGTTACCGGACCTTTGGTCCGATAACCTATTGGCATGGCGTTGCGTCCGTCGTCCGTCCGTCCGTCCGTCCGTCCGTCCGTCCGGCGTTAACATTTTTATCTTTAAAGTTAACGATCGAATCTTTCTGAAATTTTGCACAAAAATGCCTAAAAATATTTTGAGAAGGAGGTATTTTTTTGTTTTTTGATTTTCGCATTTTTTTCAAAATGGCGGCCGTTTTTGTCGAAAAACGCTCAATTTTGGACTTTGACGGCCATTTTCTCAAAAACTGTCTGATCAGTTTTGAGTTTTTGGTTTCAAAAGATTCCCCTCATATACCTCTGTGATATGTATAAGTTTGGTTGCCCTAAATCTGCCGGTTTCCGTGTGGCGGCCATTTTGAATTTTTGGCGGGTCGGCGAAAAAAAATTTTTTCGCCCCAAATCGCATTACTATCCATTTTGGGCCATTTCTAGGGCAAAAAAATTTTTTCACCCTTTGAAAAAAATTTTGGACTTAGAAAATTTTCGGCACTTTTTCCCTTCATAATGGGAGCTGTCCGGACTGTACTCATAGAACGCTTGAAGATAGAGCTTAGAAATTGGCACTTTCAAATGGGAAGTCATATATGGCGACTTGTGTGGTGACCTTGAATTTGACCTTGGATGACCTTGAAAGGTCAAAACAGCCATTTTTGGGTCGAAAAACGCTCAAATTTGCACCTGGTCTGTATTTTCTCAAAAACTCTCTGATCAGTTTTGAGATTTTTGCTTAAAAAAATTCCTCTTATATACCTCTGTGACGTGTATAAGTTTTGTTGCCCTTGAATCGCCGATCTCAGTGTGGCGGCCATTTTGAATTTTTGACGAGTCGGCGAAAAAAAAATTTTTCGCCCCAAATAACATTACTATCCATTTTGGGCCATTTCTAGGCAAAAAAAAAATTTTCATCCTTTGAAAAAAATTTTGGACTTAGAAAATTTTCGGCACTTTTTTCCTTCATAATGGGAGCTGTCAGGACTGTACTCATAGAACGCTTGAAGATAGAGCTTAGAAATTGGCACTTTCAAATGGGAAGTCATATATGGCGACTTGTGTGGTGACCTTGAATTTGACCTTGGATGACCTTGAAAGGTCAAAACAGCCATTTTGGGGTCAAAAAATGCCCAGATTTGCCTTTGTAGATGAAATGCTTGCAGATAGAGCTCATGTTTGCATTATGAACATATAGGAAGACATATATGGCACAACTAATGATGGCCTTGAACTTGACGTCAGATGACCTTGAGTGCCAAATGTCTGACTTGGAATGTGTAAATTGACCTGAGCGGCCTAAACGATTCCACCCAACATATAGAATATCAAATGCCGCACACATACATGTAATGGTTACATCGAAGTTCATACGGATGACCTTGATTGGTAAATCCCAAGGTCATATGTTTACACTGCGAACCTTGATTGGTAAATCTCAAGGTCTGTTACCTGCCAATGCTGCCATGGCCAAACCAAAATTGTCCGGTAACCTATCTTAGCCTTTGGGCTAATTTTTAGGTTACCGGACCTTTGGTCCGATAACCTATTGGCATGGCGTTGCGTCCGTCGTCCGTCCGTCCGTCCGTCCGGCGTTAACATTTTTAGGTTACCGGACCTTTGGTCCGATAACCTATTGGCATGGCGTTGCGTCCGTCGTCCGTCCGTCCGTCCGTCCGTCCGTCCGTCCGTCCGTCCGTCCGTCCGTCCGGCGTTAACATTTTTATCTTTAAAGTTAACAATCGAATCTTTCTGAAATTTTGCACAAAAATGCCTAAAAATATTTTGAGAAGGAGGTATTTTTTTGTTTTTTGATTTTCGCAATTTTTTCAAAATGGCGGCCGTTTTTGTCGAAAAACGCGCAATTTTGGACTTTGACGGCCATTTTCTCAAAAACTGTCTGATCAGTTTTGAGTTTTTGGTTTCAAAAGATTCCCCTCATATACCTCTGTGATATGTATAAGTTTGGTTGCCCTAAATCTGCCGGTTTCCATGTGGCGGCCATTTTGAATTTTTGGCGGGTCGGCGAAAAAATTTTTTTTCGCCCCAAATCGCATTACTATCCATTTTGGGCCATTTCTAGGGCAAAAAATTTTTTTCACCCTTTGAAAAAAATTTTGGACTTAGAAAATTTCCGGCACTTTTTTCCTTCATAATGGGAGCAGTCCGGACTGTACTCATAGAACGCTTGAAGATAGAGCTTAGAAATTGGCACTTCCAAATGGGAAGTCATATATGGCGACTTGTGTGGTGACCTTGAATTTGACCTTGGATGACCTTGAAAGGTCAAAACAGCCATTTTTTTGGTCGAAAAACGCTCAAATTTGCACCTGGTCTGTATTTTCTCAAAAACTGTCTGAGCAGTTTTGAGATTTTTGCTTAAGAAGATTCTTCTTATATACCTCTGTGACGTGTATAAGTTTTGTTGCCCTTGAATCGCCGATCTCAGTGTGGCGGCCATTTTGAATTTTTGACGAGTCGGCGAAAAAAAAATTTTTCGCCCCAAATCGCATTACTATCCATTTTGGGCCATTTCTAGGCCAAAAAATTTTTTCACCCTTTGAAATAAATTTTGGACTTGGAAAATTTTCGGCACTTTTTTCCTTCATAATGGGAGCTGTCAGGACTGTACTCATAGAACGCTTGAAGATAGAGCTTAGAAATTGGCACTTTCAAATGTGAAGTCATATATGGCGACTTGTGTGGTGACCTTGAATTTGACCTTCGATGACCTTGAAAGGTCAAAACAGCCATTTTGGGGTCAAAAAATGCCCAGATTTGCCTCTGTAGATGAAATGCTTGCAGATAGAGCTCATGTTTGCATTATGAACATATAGGAAGACATATATGGCACAACTAATGATGACCTTGAACTTGACGTCAGATGACCTTGAGTGCCAAATGTCTGACTTGGAATGTGTAAATTGACCTGAGCGGCCTAAACGATTCCACCCAACATATAGAATATCAAATGCCGCACACAACACACATACATGTAATGGTTACATCGAAGTTCATACGGATGACCTTGATTGGTAAATCCCAAGGTCATATGTTTACACTGCGAACCTTGATTGGTAAATCTCAAGGTCTGTTACCTGCCAATGCTGCCATGGCCAAACCAAAATTGTCCGGTAACCTATCTTAGCCTTTGGGCTAATTTTTATCTTTAAAGTTAACGATCGAATCTTTCTGAAATTTTGCACAAAAATGCCTAAAAATATTTTGAGAAGGAGGTATTTTTTTGTTTTTTGATTTTCGCATTTTTTTCAAAATGGCGGCCGTTTTTGTCGAAAAACGCTCAATTTTGGACTTTGACGGCCATTTTCTCAAAAACTGTCTGATCAGTTTTGAGTTTTTGGTTTCAAAAGATTCCCCTCATATACCTCTGTGATATGTATAAGTTTGGTTGCCCTAAATCTGCCGGTTTTCGTGTGGCGGCCATTTTGAATTTTTGGCGGGTCGGCGAAAAAAAATTTTTTCGCCCCAGATCGCATTACTATCCATTTTGGGCCATTTCTAGAGCAAAAAAAATTTTCACCCTTTGAAAAAAATTTTGGACTTAGAAAATTTTCGGCACTTTTTTCCTTCATAATGGGAGCTGTCAGGACTGTACTCATAGAACGCTTGAAGATAGGGCTTAGAAATTGGCACTTTCAAATGGGAAGTCATATATGGCGACTTGTGTGGTGACCTTGAATTTGACGTTGGATGACCTTGAAAGGTCAAAACAGCCATTTTTGGGTCGAAAAATGCCCAAATTTCCACCTTGTCCGTCTTATCTCGAAAACTGTCCCATCAGTTTTGAGATTCCCCTTATGTACCTTCATGATGTGTATAAGTTTTGTTGCCCTTGAATCGCTGATCTCCGTGTGGCGGCCATTTTGAATTTTCGACGAGTCGGCAAAAAAATTTTTTTCGCCCCAAATCGCATTACTATCCATTTTGGGCCATTTCTAGGCAAAAAAATTGTTTCACCCTTTGGAAAAAATTTTGGGACTTGGAAAATTTTCGGCACTTTTTCCCTTCATAATGGGAGCTGCCCGGACTGTACTCATAGTACGCTTGAAGATGGAGCTTAGATATTAGCACTTTCAAATGGGAAGTCATATATGGCGATTTGTGTGGTGACCTTGAATTTGACCTTCGATGACCTTGAAAGGTCAGAACAGCCATTTTGGGGTCAAAAAATGCCCAGATTTGCCTCTATAGATGAAATGCTTGCAGATAGAACTCATGTTTGCATTATGAACATATAGCAAGACATATATGGCACAACTAATGATGACCTTGATCTTGACGTTAGATGACCTTGAGTGCCAAATGTCTGACTCGTAATGTGTAAATTGACCTGAGCGGCCTAAACGATTCCACCCAGATATATCTTTGTATTATGAACATGTAATGGTGACATCGAAGTTCACACGGATGACCTTGATTGGTAAATCTCAAGGTCATTTGTTCACACTGCGAACCTTGATTGGTGAATCTCAAGGTCTGTTACCTGCCAATGCTGCCATGGCCAAACCAAAATTGTCCGGTAACCTGTCTTAGCCTTTGGGCTAATTTTTAGGTTACCGGACCTTTGGTCCGATAACCTATTGGCATGGCGTTGCGTCCGTCGTCCGTCCGTCCGTCCGTCCGTCCGTCCGTCCGGCGTTAACATTTTTATCTTTAAAGTTAACGATCGAATCTTTCTGAAATTTTGCACAAAAATGCCTAAAAATATTTTGAGAAGGAGGTATTTTTTTGTTTTTTGATTTTCGCATTTTTTTCAAAATGGCGGCCGTTTTTGTCGAAAAACGCTCAATTTTGGACTTTGACGGCCATTTTCTCAAAAACTGTCTGATCAGTTTTGAGTTTTTGGTTTCAAAAGATTCCCCTCATATACCTCTGTGATATGTATAAGTTTGGTTGCCCTAAATCTGCCGGTTTTCGTGTGGCGGCCATTTTGAATTTTTGGCGGGTCGGCGAAAAAAACATTTTTCGCCCCAGATCGCATTACTATCCATTTTGGGCCATTTCTAGAGCAAAAAAAATTTTTCACCCTTTGAAAAAAATTTTGGACTTAGAAAATTTTCGGCACTTTTTCCCTTCATAATGGGAGCTGTCCGGACTGTACTCATAGAACGCTTGAAGATAGAGCTTAGAAATTGGCACTTTCAAATGGGAAGTCATATATGGCGACTTATGTGGTGACCTTGAATTTGACCTTGGATGACCTTGAAAGGTCAAAACAGCCATTTTTGGGTCGAAAAACGCTCAAATTTGCACCTGGTCTGTATTTTCTCAAAAACTCTCTGATCAGTTTTGAGATTTTTGCTTAAAAAGATTCCTCTTATATACCTCTGCGACGTGTATAAGTTTTGTTGCCCTTGAATCGGCGATCTCAGTGTGGCGGCCATTTTGAATTTTTGACGAGTCGGCGAAAAAAAATTTTTTCGCCCCAAATAACATTACTATCCATTTTGGGCCATTTCTAGGCAAAAAAAAATTTTCACCCTTTGAAAAAAATTTTGGACTTGGAAATTTTTCGGCACTTTTTTCCTTCATAATGGGAGCTGCCGGGACTGTACTCATAGAATGCATGAAGATAGAGCTTAGAAATTGGCACTTTCAAATCGGAAGTCATATATGGCGACTTGTGTGGTGACCTTGAATTTGACCTTGGATGACCTTGAAAGGTCAAAACAGCCATTTTGGGGTCAAAAAATGCCCAGATTTGCCTTTGTAGATGAAATGCTTGCAGATAGAGCTCCTGTTTGCATTATGAACATATAGGAAGACATATATGGCACAACTAATGATGACCTTGAACTTGACGTCAGATGACCTTGAGTGCCAAATGTCTGACTTGGAATGTGTAAATTGACCTGAGCGGCCTAAACGATTCCACCCAACATATAGAATATCAAATGCCGCACACATACATGTAATGGTTACATCGAAGTTCATACGGATGACCTTGATTGGTAAATCCCAAGGTCATATGTTTACACTGCGAACCTTGATTGGTAAATCTCAAGGTCTGTTACCTGCCAATGCTGCCATGGCCAAACCAAAATTGTCCGGTAACCTATCTTAGCCTTTGGGCTAATTTTTTGTTTTTTGATTTTCGCATTTTTTTCAAAATGGCGGCCGTTTTTGTCGAAAAACGCTCAATTTTGGACTTTGACGGCCATTTTCTCAAAAACTGTCTGATCAGTTTTGAGTTTTTGGTTTCAAAAGATTCCCATCATATACCTCTGTGATATGTATAAGTTTGGTTGCCCTAAATCTGCCGGTTTTCGTGTGGCGGCCATTTTGAATTTTTGGCGGGTCGGCGAAAAAATTTTTTTTCGCCCCAGATCACATTACTATCCATTTTGGGCCATTTCTAGAGCAAAAAAAAATTTTCACCCTTTGAAAAAAATTTTGGACTTAGAAAATTTTCGGCACTTTTTCCCTTCATAATGGGAGCTGTCCGGACTGTACTCATAGAACGCTTGAAGATAGAGCTTAGAAATTGGCACTTTCAAATGGGAAGTCATATATGGCGACTTGTGTGGTGACCTTGAATTTGACCTTGGATGACCTTGAAAGGTCAAAACAGCCATTTTTGGGTCGAAAAACGCTCAAATTTGCACCTGGTCTGTATTTTCTCAAAAACTCTCTGATCAGTTTTGAGATTTTTGCTTAAAAAGATTCCTCTTATATACCTCTGCGACGTGTATAAGTTTTGTTGCCCTTGAATCGCCGATCTCAGTGTGGCAGCCATTTTGAATTTTTGACGAGTCGGCGAAAAAAAAAATTTTCGCCCCAAATAACTTTTCTATCCATTTTGGGCCATTTCTAGGCAAAAAAATTTTTTCGCCCTTTGAAAAAAATTTTGGACTTAGAAAATTTTCGGCACTTTTTTCCTTCATATTGGGAGCTGTCAGGACTGTACTCATAGAACGCTTGAAGATAGAGCTTAGAAATTGGCACTTTCAAATCGGAAGTCATATATGGCGACTTGTGTGGTGACCTTGAATTTGACCTTGGATGACCTTGAAAGGTCAAAACAGCCATTTTGGGGTCAAAAAATGCCCAGATTTGCCTTTGTAGATGAAATGCTTGCAGATAGAGCTCCTGTTTGCATTATGAACATATAGGAAGACATATATGGCACAACTAATGATGACCTTGAACTTGACGTCAGATGACCTTGAGTGCCAAATGTCTGACTTGGAATGTGTAAATTGACCTGAGCGGCCTAAACGATTCCACCCAACATATAGAATATCAAATGCCGCACACATACATGTAATGGTTACATCGAAGTTCATACGGATGACCTTGATCGGTAAATCCCAAGGTCATATGTTTACACTGCGAACCTTGATTGGTAAATCTCAAGGTCCGTTACCTGCCAATGCTGCCATGGCCAAACCAAAATTGTCCGGTAACCTATCTTAGCCTTTGGGCTAATTTTTTTTTTTGGACTTGGAATTTTTCCCTTGCCTGCCCCCATGCAGATGTAATACTGTAACTGAGCCATGCTACTGTATTCACTGACTGCAGCCTGCATGTCCAGCATGAGGCTAGGCTCTGCCCTCTCAGCTAGTGCAGTATATGAGAGCCCTGCTCAGTAATGCCTTACAAGATCAGACACTGTCCAGCACAGCGATAGGCTCCGCCCCTCTCAGCCAGCCCTGCTCAGTTAGCCTTACAAGATCAGCCAGTCTGTCCAGCACAGCAATATAGGCTCCGCCCTCTTAGCCAGCCCTGCTCAGTCATGCCTGACAAGTGATACAGCTAGCATGTCCAACTTGACCCCAGGCTCATATCCATGCATAATCCCTCACTCCCCCTCCAAAGCCTGGTTTACAAGTGTGTGTACATGGTAAAAGAATGAAGTTCCACCCCACAGAATACAATAGTTGGTTAATAAGCCACACACATGACACAACATGCTTGGGGGATGATTTGCCCTGTCTGCATTTATATTGTACAAACATGTATTGTTTGAATGTTTTGTTATTCAACTCTATTTCACATGCAATGACCAAATCATCATTGTTTTAGTTAGCTGGGAAATGTTTGGCTTTGGTTATAATGTGAATGCGAAAATTCCGCTGTATTGTACAAGTTTTGAAATCACAAAATTGGCCAAGATGACACAGCATTCTTTTAGTCACGTATCATTTTACATTTGACAGGAGCACCTGAAAATATCACGAACATCCTGATTAAATATACTAGTATTCTGAATATTGGCTGGGTAGTACTCTGAATATTGGCTGGGTAATTGTCCATTCATTTTGGGTGGCAAATGTCTGGTGGGCCAAGTTGTCAAGATGATAGAAAGCAGTTCTGGTAAGAAACTGTCTGATGAGCTCTCACTCTTACCCACATACAATGGCCTATGTATCCTTTTTTCTCAGTCCAGTATGACCATTTGAAATAATAACAAATTGGGGGATGCCACAAAGCCTATAGGCTTTTATGTCTAGTTATTTGGTAATATTTCTTTTTAGGATAACATTTCACCAATTGGTCAAGATAAAATGATGGCATCAAGAAACAGCGACCAGCCTCCAGATCTTTGTTCGTCTTCAGAGTCTGAGGACGAAAATGTGAAAGGTATAAAACTGGATGAATTTGGCATTCATTGTGTACAGGCTACAGCTACTTATCATTACGTCATCTTTTTTAAATGTTTGCTGAATTAGTTCAAGTAATAGAATCTTTGCTCTTCTGGAGCAAAATAGATTTCGGAATGTTTGCTTATAGCTTAATTTTAATGATTTACAAGTTTTAGTTTGAGATTTTCGTCAGAAAAGTTCTTACAAATACCATCTTAGAATGTTATATATGTCACAGTAATAGATCTCTGTCCTTTAGCCTGAGAATAAGTTTGTGGGGCCTAAAAGTATTTTTAGGTTACCGGACCTTTGGTCCGATAACCTATTGGCATGGCGTTGCGTCCGTCGTCCGTCCGTCCGTCCGTCCGTCCGTCGTTAACATTTTTATCTTTAAAGTTAACGATCGAATCTTTCTGAAATTTTGCACAAAAATGCCTAAAAATATTTTGAGAAGGAGGTATTTTTTTGTTTTTTCATTTTCGCATTTTTTTCAAAATGGCGGCCGTTTTTGTCGAAAAACGCTCAATTTTGGACTTTGACGGCCATTTTCTCAAAAACTGTCTGATCAGTTTTGAGTTTTTGGTTTCAAAAGATTCCCCTCATATACCTCTGTGATATGTATAAGTTTGGTTGCCCTAAATCTGCCGGTTTCCGTGTGGCGGCCATTTTGAATTTTTGGCGGGTCGGCAAAAAAAATTTTTTTCGCCCCAAATCGCATTACTATCCATTTTGGGCCATTTCTAGGGCAAAAAATTTTTTCACCCTTTGAAAAAATTTTTGGACTTAGAAAATTTTCGGCACTTTTTCCCTTCATAACGGGAGCTGTCCGGACTGTACTCATAGAACGCTTGAAGATAGAGCTTAGAAATTGGCACTTTCAAATAGGAAGTCATATATGGCGACTTGTGTGGTGACCTTGAATTTGACCTTGGATGACCTTGAAAGGTCAAAACAGCCATTTTTGGGTCGAAAAACGCTCAAATTTGCACCTGGTCTGTATTTTCTCACAAACTGTCTGATCAGTTTTGAGATTTTTGCTTAAAAAGATTCCTCTCATATACCTCTGTGACGTGTATAAGTTTTGTTGCCCTTGAATCGCCGATCTCAGTGTGGCGGCCATTTTGAATTTTTGACGAGTCGGCGGAAAAATTTTTTTTCGCCCCAAATAACATTACTATCCATTTTGGGCCATTTCTAGGCAAAAAAAATTTTTCACCCTTTGAAAAAAATTTTGGACTTGGAAAATTTTCGGCACTTTTTTCCTTCATAATGGGAGCTGTCAGGACTGTACTCATAGAACGCTTGAAGATAGAGCTTAGAAATTGGCACATTCATTTGAGAAGTCATATATGCCGACTTGTGTGGTGACCTTGAATTTGACCTTCGATGACCTTGAAAGGTCAAAACAGCCATTTTGGGGTAAAAAAATGCCCAGATTTGCCTTTGTAGATGAAATGCTTGCAGATAGAGCTCATGTTTGCTGTATGAACATATAGGAAGACATATATGGCACAACTAATGATGACGTTGAACTTGACGTCAGATGACCTTGAGTGCCAAATGTCTGACTTGGAATGTGTAAATTGACCTAGGCGGCCTAAACGATTCCACCCAACATATAGAATATCAAATGCCGCACACATACATGTAATGGTTACATCGAAGTTCATACGGATGACCTTGATTGGTAAATCCCAAGGTCATACGTTTACACTGCCAACCTTGATTGGTAAATCTCAAGGTCTGTTACCTGCCAATGCTGCCATGGCCAAACCAAAATTGTCCGGTAACCTATCTTAGCCTTTGGGCTAATTTTCTATATGCAATTCACTTGCTTTCATGATGCAAATTTTATGGTTCAACAGAAAATATGCCAAAATACATGCCGAAAGATGCTGAAGGAATGGCACAATTTGAATATCTGGTACGGATTAGAACGCTCTCACCACTGATCTTCCCTCAACAAGATACAAAATATGAACCGTCTAATAAATGGCAACAGATGCTGTTGAATGAAGACTTGCTGAAAAAAGAATGGTTGGTTGTTTTACTGTGGGTTTTTGTTTACAAGAATATACTTTGAGTTGTGAAATATCAAGTTCTGGATAAATGTCAAATAATGACAAATGTTCTCTTTCAGGTTAGAGTCCAATGAATATTCCTCTCAGCAGATGTACAATGCTGTTGAGTTAATGCTCACTGCTGTTAATCATGTCGTGCGAATATTGGTAAGAATGCTGGAGTGACCAATGGAATTCGCTTTCGTGAAAGTTCTGCTAAACTTTCATCACATAGGCTATATTGCAAGGTTGACATTTTGTTTGTTATGGATTTGTTATTGAAAATTTTCTATTGCAGTCAAATACGAGTCAAAGAAATATAAATCATCGACTTGTCCAAAATGCTGAGAAACTAACTTCAAGTATAACAGAATTGGGAAAGCAACTGCCTAAGAGTGAACTGAAGTGAGTTATCTCTGATATAAATATATGTACTTATTAACATGTAATATATATACTTATTCGTTTGTAGAGATAATATTACACATATTATTATATGCCTACGAAAGTGCTACAATGGATTCCACAGAGTGCAATCGGTCCAATATATTGCGGTATTGACCGCCTTAATATTGACCGGCGTCGCGCATAGCAACAACCGACGGTCTTTTGAAGTTTACGTATTCATGCGCTGGTGAAATGACGTTTTTTGGTTTTGTAGTACCGGTACATGAAAATGTTCATAAAATTATTGCTTTCAGGGTCTAAAATGGCTTGAAAATGTCAGTATTTGTAACCATATCTCTCCTGAGGGGTATGCATATCATGACGCGGCATATAATAAGTTAATCGACTGGATACAGTATTTGAGGCCCTCTGTCGTGTCTGTACTCGCAAGCTCGAGCGTGCTAAGGCCCAGACACGACCTAGGGCCTCAAACACTGTATCCAGTCAATTACCTATAAAAACACCAGTGCAGGCCAGGATATACAAAAAAGAATCATATATATATATATATATATATATATATATATATATATATATATATATGTATATATATATATATGTATAGGATATTCTAGATTAGCATCATCTTTGCTCTCATTATTATGAATTTCGTCTATTTTGATTACAGACAGTTTGACAGAAAGCTCGGTTGTAGTACATTTAATGAAGACAGTATTAACGCTGCCCTACTTTATACCTGTCACCAGTGTAAGTCCAGACAAGTATACTGACACCAGTTGTTAAATGTCTTTTGTATTTGATTTGTCTACTAGTGTATATATAATATATTGGGGGAATTTTTTAATAATTTGGTTCGAGAACTCAATGTATTTGTGTGTTTTGAGACTTCCACTTGGTATTTTTTCAGATGATACATTGTGTGTTGAACTTCAAACAGAGGATGTTATTACTCAGTTTGAGAAAACACGCAAGAAAGCAGATGAAGTGAGTGTAACTCGCATGATACCATGAAATATATATACTCCATTCAAGGGCTGCATGTAGTATCATCAATAATAATGTTTTTAAAAACTTTCTTTTTCAGTCTGCTTTTGAGTTGAAAGTAAAAGGAAATGACAGTTTCAAAGACAAAGATTACGTGCGAGCCTTGGGTTTTTACTCTGCTGGGTTAATGCGAAGGTCAGTTATAATTATAGCCATCAACAAATTTTCAACACAGTAGTCTTTACCCGGTAAAAACTACTGAACTTGTCAACTTCTGGTATTTGTGTTCATTTCTAATTCTGTACTTCTGGTTACACAGTCCATTCAGCTATATACTGTATGCCAACCGAGCACAAGCTCTGCTGAAGAAGGGTGATGATACTTGGCTGGCGGTTATGGATGCCCGGCGCAGTATTATTCTCAATAAACATTTTGCAAAGGTACGCTTGAGCACATTGTAAGCACAGGTCATTGGTGATTCTCATGCAGCATGATAATAGCGTTATGACGTGGTGGCTACATTAGTAGTGACACAACAGTTATGGCGCGAACGTGCGGACAGGTTTATAAGACATTTGCTGACACTCCAGTATTGGGGTATACCTCTTTATTGTTGGGCCGAACTTTACACGTCGTACATGTCTGAATCATCCTACAGGGATATTTGCGCTGTGCCGTCGCCTGGCAACAGATGAGAAATTATGACGAGGCTTTGAAAATCTTAGAGGAAGCTAATGAGCTGGGCCTAGATCCTGAAACCATTTTATCCTACACAAAGAAAATAAAACGTCAGAAAGGTATGTCCGATGGTGCCAATGGCCATGATGACAAAACTCCTCCTACCAACTGCATTAATAAAACAACAGGCGTTCATTCACCAGGTGTAGAGAACTTCCCCCTGTCGGGCATCGCCCCAAAACCAGCGGGTCACGTGTACCCAGCAGCAGTGCTCACCAAACAAGACAAGGTCAGACTCCTTGCGAAACTCTGCTCTACTGGCAGATTGGTTTCTTCATGCAGTGTAAATATATATATATTTACATTGTATGTCATGTCTTTCACAGAATATTCCGGTCAGCAAAACTACTTCAAAGCCGAGAAAAACCTCGACCCATGAAACTGAGGTTGGTTTCTTCTTACTGTCACGAGTTTGATCTAATTTTAAAACTGACCAGCAATATCTGGTCTGGAGATATTATCTGCTGCTCCATTTGAGACTTGTTTATGACGTGCATCACAGACACCAACCAAAGCAAAACCGAAGGAGAAAAGTGTAGAGGAGTTATTGGCCGAGTACAAGAACCACAACAAAGTAGGCTCGAAATATCTAGTTGACAGGGAACTGAGGGAAGCAATTAATGAATACACAGCAGCTCTAGACCTGATCAAGACCCTGTCAACGGTGGGTTCTAATGTGTACATAACTCGTCAATACATTTGGTAATTTCTGTACCTCATGAAAGTACATTGAATTTTGTGTTCGATATTTGAATGAAAATCAGAGGTGAATCGAACTTCCCACTGATATTACTTTCCCTATATATACATATATTTCTCTGTATTTTTCCAGCGATCCAGAAATATACCAGTGATTGAGCAACTAGCCATTAAATATTCGTTGGCCTCGGCATATCTTGAATCTGGTTCCAAACATGTAAGTAAAAAAACATACTTGGATATTCCCACAAACTGCACAATGTAGAACACACAAGAGTTTATTGTGTGGGAGAGCTTAATGTGTGTATCCTTAATGACAGGACATACACGAGGCGGTGAAGTTGTTAGAAGACGTCCAAGACAAGGAGAGCAGTCGACCATTTCCTCTCGTTCACCTCGGACTTGGCAAGGCTTATCTCCTCCAGACCAGGTAACATGTATAGACTGTTAACAATGAATGCTAAGGGTGTGTGGTCGATGCAGTTTTTGAGCGGTATCTCATGAGTTTGCACTGTTATTGCAGGTTTTCTGAGTCACGCGCCGTGCTCCAAACTGGTCTGAAGAAGACAAACCAGCTGAAGAAAGTCTGTTACCCGCAAACTGATGTTGAGATTCCTGAGAGCTACAACCAGGCTGCGTACAAGGTATTGTGGCGAAATATGCCAACACCTGAGTTCTTACATGGAGTTACATGGATAAAATCTCTTTTTTTTCGGGAATTTCTGTGCTCTGTTCTGTATTACTGTGTCCGTGAACTAAAGTACAATGTTCAAATTGTTCTATCAAGAGGTTTACTAATCTAGGAAGACTCCACTGTGAAATAAGTGAAAGTCACTCGAAATGTGCTATTGATGGAATAATGTGATATTTGCCTTTTCAGGAGGCTCTGCGTCTGGCCCTGAAGGAGTGTGATAACCCTCCGAGGCCTGACGCCGTGTGTCGGGCCGACTTCCCAGGGACTCATACCAGGGCTGCCATCTACATCAGCGAACCCGATTTCAAGGTCAGTACAGACGTGTTACTGAGTGACAGTGTGAGTCATACATCATGGCATGTGTCTACGAGAAGGATAGGATTCCATCATGTTCTGTCTTCTGTTGCAGGGTTACGTGCGAGTCAAGTGTTTTTCTCTTTGTATCATCGACTATCATCCAGACTGTTACAAGAAGTTGGCTGCAAGTCGATTCAAGAAGGCCTCCGACAAGGTTTGTATACTCGAATCTGTGAGAACAGTGATAAGCTCGTATTTAAAGAATTCTGTGAATTCAGTCTGTATTTTGTAGGAGCTGTTGCATACTTCTTGCTTCACACCTGACTGTGACTCCGTCATCTGTCTCATCCTGATGTTTGACAACGAGGGTGTCGAAAAACGAAGGGTGAGTGGCATCTAGGAAGGAAGGTTGACACATCAATACATTTCTACAATTAGGAGTTGAGCATGTAAAATTGTATGGTAGGTTCAGGCCATTGATTTCTTGTTCTGACTTTTGGTTTTGTGAAGGTGGAAGCTGAGAAACCACCAGTCGTTGCCACCAAACAAAAAACGACGAAAGAAGCCAAGAAACCTGCTGCGTATGTATTCAATGTATGTAGTAAATTTACAGTTGAACGGCATAGCTCATACACATGTGTGACAAATGTAATCTGTTTGTCTTCACCAGAACAAAGGCAGCAGCACAACGAAATGACCGAAAACAAAAGAAGAAATCACGTAAACAGGAAGATCCCAGTCCGCCAAAGGACAAGGAGGCGGAGCCAAATGAGGGCGCAGCTATATCCGACCAATCCCAGCAGCCACAGAGCTATGGAAATGCACAGGGTGCCAGCTCTTTTCTTACAGTCCTTTGTAAATTCATGAGTATTATAAATTTTAATGTATAGATAATTGATTTGAAATTATATTTATTCAGCACCTGTTGTGCCTTCTGAGGAAGAAATTGCCAAGTTTGCAACAATACTAAAGAAAGAAGAAGATGCTGAAGCGCAAGTGAGTTGTCATATTTTGTAACTTCAAAGCAACAGGAGAGACCCTTCATGTTATTCATCGGAAGCAAATAGCACAAAGCTGAACAGAGATTACACTTTTGGTGGTCGGTGTTGATCATCATGTCGCCGATTGTTCTCCATATTACAGCAGGCTGGAGCAGCACGTGGAGTGAAGGTTAAGAAGCGCAAGGAGAAGCCGAAGAAAGCCATGACTCTGGGAGAGTTTGTAGGTAACCAGGACGACGGCGGGCTATATGACTGGGAGGGGGAGGAAACTGATGATCTCGAGATTGCCTACACCCCGTCCTGCGCGTCTATGGGCATTGATGACTTCGAGGTGCCCTCGTATACCAGGTAAACAGGCAATCAAACACTCTAAACCACTGTCAGTATTCTTGCATCAAGGGCTAACGACTCACCGTTGAAACATTTCACAGTAGAAACTACCCAGTGCTGGACCATAGCCAGCCGTTTGTTGTCCCCGAGTACATGCGGGACAAAATCGCTGTGTTTGAGTCGTCCCGGGCGCCGGCTGCAGTCCCCGTCAGAGAGCCTCAGACGCCGTCACAGTCAGGAAGTGCCAGCCGTCTGGACCAGCTGGACGAACTGGATCCTATCACCCCACCCCAGGCTCCGAAGATGCAACTGGACGACTCCGTCATCACAGACTTCTTACACTCGTGGGTATCCAAAACATTGAATAGAAAGTTCAGGTGGATTTTAATATGAACTATGTGCCAGTTATGATCTATGGTCTTATATCTGCTTTGTTCTCTTCTGTTATATAAGTTTTTCTATCTCAAGACACATTAAGTCGTCCTGATCCAGTGTTTTTTCCCCGGCAGTTACTTTGCGGGAGTGTTAGAGTATGGTCCTATAAACATCAATGATCCTATCCTGGCTCAGCACCTCCAGTCCTTCCCGACACCAGCCCACGCAGTCATCGCAAACCATGGTGATCTGCCAACATTTCTCGCTAAAAACACTGAGAAATTCACTGTCATCGGAAAGTATCTTTGCCTAGTGCGTGATAAATCCAAGGCCTTGAAACTTGTGGAATCGGCCAGGCCTAGAAGTCCAAGCAACCAGGAAAAAGACAAACAATCAGAGGTCCCACCCTCAACAATTTTTGATACACCTACATTGGATGATGATCAAATATCGGAATGTTCCTATACTGGGAGTGAAACTAGTGGATATTCTGAAAGCAGTTCATCGAAATCTGACTCTCGTTTTAAACCTGGGGGAGCAAATTCTCGCCCATTGCAGAGACCTAAAGGTGGCTCTCGAAGTTCCGTTAATCCGGACTCGCCCAAAATAGCAGAAAGGCCAGAGTTTCCAAGCTCTGTGAATGCCAGTGGCCTCAATACAAAGTCTCTTAGTGAGAGGATCGATCGGGATGTGTCCTCTAGCAGTGTTGATTCTACGAATGCTTTATTGTTTGATCTACAACAAGTTAAACTCGATGGTTCCGGTGATGGTTTGTCAGAGGGAGAGAAGCAAGTTACACCAGCAAGTCGTATAAAAGATAATAATGATAAAGAATTGGGAACTACTAAATCTAGAATGGACCGTGGCTCTTCTTCTTCTAGCAGTGTATCTTTGGATAAAGCAGATGTGTTTGAACAAGGTGACAAATTATCTCCTGGTGTGATTGGTCAAAAGCCTCAAAGACCTCAAAGTCTTAGTGATATTATAAAAGCAGGAGCGCTCCAGCGTTCCCTACAGAAATCTGCTAGTGAATCAGCCAGTCTAAATGTGAGTCCATCTCAAGCTCCTATCGGCAGCTCTGCCCAAACCCACGGGGGCCAGCAGCCAGAAGTGACACTGTACGGACCTCAGGGAGTCACCGTCCTCGGACAAAACTTTGTCGTCAGCCCGAAAAAAGTACCAACGAGCCCAAAGAAAGTCACCAGTCCACGGTCAGCAGTGGACGTCATGGCCGAACCTCGGCTCCAGCCCCGGATAGTCGCAACGTCTCGTGCAACAAACACGGACCCGATCCTGATGGACTGGGGCGAGGTGGAAGCTCTCATGACCCAGCTGGAAGCGGACAAGAAACAGCTGGAGACACAGCTGAAGGCGGAGATGGTTGGCAAGGTAGAAGCAGAGAAAGCTGAGCGTCGCGAACTCGTTCAGGAACAGAGCGAACAACTGGAGCAACTCGTCACTCAGATGATGGTATTCAAAACATTGACATTACTGCAAGGGTCCAATATCAAATTTATCATACTAGTGTAATTCGAATGGCTGATACAAGTTTCCATAGGCTTTTACAGAACTATAGAATCTTACGATAATTCACAGTCATAAATATACATTGTGAACATGTTCAGTGTCTATGCTGTGTGGTGAATATTTCATTCGAAATAAATTACTTTATTCAAAATTAAAGATATACTCCACTACGCAAATAATACCAAGTAGCCGTTGTCAAACAATGTAGTTGCTGTATAGTAACAAGTAAGTCGCTGTATATCACAGAACCAGGAAGAATTGTTGAACAAGCTGAAGAAGGAGAAAGAAGTAACAGATGCGAAGAATGCTGAACTCACGAATGTCAACTCACAGCTGCAAAAGAAGGTCAAAGAGTTGGAAGCCTCGTCGAAAAGGTTAACTTAGTTGACAATTTCAATTTCAGTGTGAGACCAGACTGTTGTTCAGTGCAAGCTTTTATCACAAGTGTCTTTGTGACGGTCATGATTAGTTGTTCCTGATCTTTGATCGTACTTTTCCCAATAACTGAACAATGAGGAATTAGCTTGATGCCTCGTATACTTGTGGCAGCTCCATTCACATGCATTTATACAAATTACATTATACAAGTCGTAGGCTGGCAGACCGAGCAAAAACTGAGTTTCTCTTAATGTTCGTGTTCCAGTTCCAGTATGTGAATGTATATCTTTTCTGAATGTTGCATACATAGCAAACAAACATAGCATAAACATGATCTATAATTGTCTTGAAAGGGATAGCTGTCATAACAAAATATTATAGGGACAATAGAAATTATAGGGACAATAGACAATACATGAAGTGCAATTCAGGTCTAGCCATCATGGTGTATGCAAAAGTACAATAGCAACTAAATACAATGACCACCTAGCGATTCTAATACATGTCACTTGTCCGATCTTGTCTTCTCAACGAGGTTTTAATGTTGTCTAAACTTGTACATTGTATTACATAATACAATTACTGCACTATTGTTACAGTGTTAGCTACAACATTATAGATATGACCATGAAAAAGCTAGTGATAAAATTATATGAATAATTGAGAGATACTTGTAAATAATGGCTAATTTGAAGGCTACATATAATTGCTCACTATGACACATTGTTGTAGCCATGACATCAATCTCAGTTGTAAGTGTTGGACACATGTTGCACAGAGCAGAAGTGTAAAAATCAATATTTTTGCCCTTCAGCAGTCAAGATGCAAACTTGAAGAACAAACAGCTGGAGGAGGAATTGACTGAGTTACGTCGCCTTTTGGAGGAGAATAGGTAACTTGTGTTGTCCAGGGTTACATGAAAGAATGCTTAAGAGTCAACTATATGTCAGAGATAGTTTATGCTTGATTTCATCAAGTCATATGTGATTGGTGCCTTCTGGGATGGAACATAACAAACAAATTTTGGTGCATTTTAAGGAGAGATCGAGCCAAGGAGATTGAAGAGTATGGCAAAGAGGCTAAGGTGATGGCTGAAAAGTACGGAATGGACTTGCTGCGCGCTGAAAGAGCCGAGGTACACAATAGTTAAATCATTTCGTGTTCACTCTCCCATGATGTGATGTGGTTGTAAATGGTAGAGTGGATAATTTCCATTAGACAATAATCTCTTCACAGTCCTTATCTAGTTCTGTCTAGATCATTTACGCAATGTTTCCAGATAAGCTTGTTGAAGTTCAAACAGCAAAAGTCAATGGAGAACTTTGAGAAGAGTGTCAGTTCGGCCGAGAAAGAACAGAAAACCTACATGGAATACATCACCAGGTACAGATCTGATTTGTCTCTTCCATCCTGTTTCTGGTATATCTCCTCAAACTATCCTGTCATGTACTTGGGATATGATTCTGTTTGTAGCATAGAGAAGGAGGGAGGTCGGGCGCCCCCAGAACTGATCGGAGTCTATCACAAATGGTGCCAGATTGTCACGGATCTCAACACGAAACAGAAACTTTGCAAGGTCAGAATGAGCGTGTACATGATCAGTCAAGCAACAGGGTTAATGTAAGTTTAGGTGCAAGCGATGGACACATGCAAATGTCGATTTGAGAACCATTCTGATTGAACTAGGCCGAGAGAATCGTGATTGTTCAATGGTCACATTTGTATCAAAGTCCCGTATGTTCCCACACCGACAGGCTACATTTGACGAGCAGATCCTGAAAGTGAAGCGTGGGGAGCGTTTGGATGACTTGCCTCGTCTGGAGATCGTAGACCCACCGTCCCTCCCACAGCGACCAGCTGAGCCTGACCGGGCACGCCGGGGCTCCGGTTCTGGACCACCTGGGAAGGAGAAGCCTTCGCTCCTTGGGCCGGGTCCTGGACACACAGCGGGCGCCACTCGGGCGTACAGCGGTAATAGTCTGCGCAACCAGTCGGGATTTCTCGCACAACCAAGCCGGACTACTGCACAGAGGCAGGGGCCCAAGAAAAACAGCTTCGAGAAAATCATGCAGGCTCTGTCCAGCATGTTCCCGGACTATAGAGGGTAAGTTGAACTACAATAATGGACTGTTGCTTCTGTAATGTTTGAATATGATAATGACTTTAGTTCTTGAGAGTGATACTTATTGTGTTGTTCAGTTATACACATACATACAATGGTTGTAACCTTGTGCCCTGATAGTACGGACATCAAGCAGTACATCCTACGTCTCCGGGAGTCCCGAGGTGGCACTCTGACTGGGATGAATCTCCAGCAGATCGTGGCCCGAGTTGCCGACATGATCATGGAACACAACATGCGAAACCCCGGCTTCAAGGTCAGAAAAAGGGCAGGAAATTGATTCCGCAACAGTATTGTGCAGTTGTTGTTAAAAAATTATATATACATTCCACTAGAAGTAGCAATTTACAGTCTTTGCCACTAAGATAATGTACATAATGTATGGTCTTTTGAAGAGAAGTCTTGTTTTCTCCCCCCAGGCGCCAGGCAGCCAAGCGACACAGTCTCGGGGTGTGTGGCCCCCCCAGATTCCAATGCCTGCCCAGGCGGCGGTCACAGAGGAGGAGATATTCGAGGAGGAGGAGGATCCTTGCGTCATCTGTCATGAGGAGCTGTCGCCTCAGTCACAGATGCAGGTCGAGTGTGGACATCGCTTCCATGACCAGGTGAGCAGCGTGTCGTGTCTTGGTTGTGAGAATGTGGTGATTGTATCAAACGAATTCAGCAAAGATCTCAGTCAACCTGTATTCTGAAAATTGGAATACCTAAGTTGAAATCTGATGTATAGCAGTGTTTCTCAATCTACACGATGAAGCCTAAGATCGTATTATTCCGTCCCTACAGTGTATCCGCCGCTGGATGAGGGAACAGAGCACCTGCCCCACCTGTCGTAAACACTTCCTGCTGACAGAGGACTTCCCAGCTCTCGCTTGATCATTGCCCCACCACCTACGGGAGAACAGCTCACGTGCTCTCAGTCAACTAGAGTAATCAGTGAGCAGTCTCATACAATATGCCCTATGGATCGTCTCAAGTTCATTTAGATGCTAGGAAAGTAGTATATGAAGCTAATGCTTCGAATTTTATTGTGTGTGCAATTATTTCTAGAATTATATGTAGAACCTTTTGTTGTGTTCTGTACTTAGGAATTTGTTGGCACCGAACCTAACCAAAGCGTTTTCTCCTTTTCATGTACGTTTAAAAAATTGTATCCTATGTTTTTGTTAACATGTCTTTTACACCAAGTTAAATTTTTTTTTACAATGTGCATGTCCAAATGTTGAAGAAATATTATATCATATCTATGCAACAACAAGTGTGGCACGAGTGGTCATGTCTGTGAAATATAGTGTTCAGCGGTCATAATATACATGTATATACAAGTTTTGTTTATAGTTGTGGTGTTTTTCTGTTGCCAATTGTGTGGTTCCATGTTCACAATGTAGTTGTATCCAATGTTTGATGCAATATTGAAAGTGGTGCAAGAGTAATGCCATATTTTGGTTAATAAATAGTTATTGTCTGTGAAAAAAATCCCTTTTTATATAATAATGTAGGAGTGTGACAAAATGGAACAAAGTCATCAGTGTTCTTGATAGTTTTGCATGATTTATTATGGACACGTTTACATATAAATTGGACAAACATACCTATAAATGTTATAAACTTCACAAGATATCTCCAAGCACGTCCATGCAATTCTCACATGTACAAACATTTAGATACAAAACAAGATATATATGGCATGTACAAAAAGCTATCGGTGAAATGACTAGGTTTCATAGTTATCTGATACATAAAGCATTACATGTACAGTATCGGAAGTTGTTCAGGCCTTACAGTCTGTTCGGACAAATCGGTCGCCTCATGATTCACACTCGAAAGAAAGGATAATGTGTTCATGAATGGAAGAGCTTATAAAAACAGGTATTCACCGCTCCTCTCAAAACATTACAACACTGTCCTCAAAAGTAGAAATGCGAGCCATAATCATGAATGAGATGTTCTATAACAAAGCTAGACATTATTGTAGGTGAAGTCATAGTTTGGAGGATCGTCAGGGATTGGAGGCGGAGTTTCCGGGATTTTGATACCCTCCGTGTCCAGAAGACAAAGTTTGATCTCCATATTCAGCAACATCTCCAGCTCCTGCTCCTTCAGGTCACTCGTCATCTGAAACAACATCAAAACTCGTCATCTGAAACAACATCAAAACTCGACATCTGAAACAACATCAAAACTCGTCATCTGAAACAACATCAAAACTCGTCATCTGAAACGACATCAAAACTCGACATCTGAAACAACATCAAAACTTGTCATCTGAAACAACATCAAAACTCGACATCTGAAACGACATCAAAACTTGTCATCTGAAACAACATCAAAACTTGTCATCTGAAACGACATCAAAACTCGACATCTGAAACAACATCAAAACTTGTCATCTCAAACAACATCAAAACATGTCATCCTAAACAACATCAAAACTCGTCATCCTAAACAACATCAAAACTCGTCATCTGAAACAACATCAAAACTCGTCATCCTAAACAACATCAAAACATGTCATCCGAAACGACATCAAAACTCGTCATCTGAAACAACATCAAAACTCGTCATCCTAAACAACATCAAAACTTGTCATCCTAAACAACATCAAAACTCGTCATCTGAAACAACATCAAAACTCGTCATCTGAAACAACATCAAAACTCGTCATCCTAAACAACATCAAAACTCGTCATCTGGACATCAAAACTCATCATCTGAAACAACATCAAAACTCGACATCCTAAACAACATCAAAACTCGTCATCTGAAACAACATCAAAACTCGACATCTGAAACGACATCAGAACTCGACATCTGAAACAACATCAAAACTTATCATCTGAAACGACATCAAAACTCGACATCTGAAACAACATCAAAACTTGTCATCTCAAACAACATCAAAACATGTCATCCGAAACGACATCAAAACTCGACATCTGAAACAACATCAAAACTTGTCATCTTAAACAACATCAAAACTTGTCATCTTAAACAACATCAAAACTTGTCATCTTAAACATCAAAACACATGAGAAAAAACATCATTTGAAACATCAAACACATCATCTGAAACAACATCAAAACTCGTCATCTGAAATCACATCAAAATTCATGATTTGAAACAACATCAAAACACATCATCTGGAGGGCATGCGTAAATGTGGTGGTAAGTCACAGTTCATCTTCGTACAAGCCTTAATACATTACACTCAACTGAAGGGATCTAGTATCTAGTTTTATCTAGCAGCACTACTTGAAAAGCATGAAGGACAATAGTTCTACCTCATTGCTGAGTAACGCGTTTATTCCGTCGGTCCACATACTGAAAGTCTCTGCATCGGGGGCAATGAAGTTCAGTGGTTCACCGATTTCTGCCTCAGTCTGGATACTGAAGTGCAGACTGACCATCGTTTGCTGAGGAAGTAAACGCAAAATACTAGTATGTGCAAATCACATCCAAGGTAACATGACGGGATGTTGGCGGAGGATTACAGTCCCATTGGTCCCTACCTTTCTACGCTCTTTGACGTGGGGACAATCCTTGCCAGTCAACAAGCGCTTGATGTCAACAACCGCCACTGGAAAGATCATGAGAATATTGGCATATATCCCCATAACTGCAGTAATCATGTTAGAATTTATTCCATCTCCAAATTTTTTTTAACAGTCACTACTTGATCGCCATCATTGTATAAGATTTGTTTCTATCACTGGAGAAGAGATGTAGGACTGACATTTGTTTTTGAGCTGGCTGATCGGAGGTTTCACGTTCTCCTCGCACTCCCCAGAGTAGAATACTTTGTGGTTAGGCGACAAACAACAGTACCAATACCGCTCTGAAACAAGATCAACATTTAACATCAACAGTACACATGCACTGGCCTATCAAACTGTATAATATGACATCAGTGTTCGGGCGCGATAAATACTTTTCACCAGAAAGTCTACCATGCAATCGAGTGCTGACAGAAGTCTGCAAACAGCCTGTTATGAGAAATGCTCCCGTGACTCACCGCCTCTCCTGCCTCCCCTGTATTGGAACTGCGAGCCCTCAACCAGGTAGCTGAGTCTCTGCTGTTTGATCAGGTCCAGAATGTCGGGCTTCAGCCGCTCTCTAAGCTCTCTGTCCACAGTAAACAAACAAGTAAACAATAAAACAGAAACAAACAAACCAATTTCTGAAAATTGTTCAGTCAGACTGATCGGCCTGGCCTGACACATTCAAACAGGTGGCCTTCCCTGACACACTCACACAATTGGCCTGGCCTTAACACATTGCAATAGCTGGCCGGCCCTGACACACTTACACAATTGGTCTGGCCTGAGATTCGCCCTCTTCCTTGACTTTTCGTTCCCTGTGCCAAATTTTTGTGATCTCGGAGTAGGAAAGACTCCAGAGTTGGGTGCGAAATCGGTCAAAGTTGTCGGAACTTTTCATCAGTGTACGTGTGATTTGTTCCTTGGCAACCTCTAACACCTGGCAATGGATGAAGGGGATATAAACATGATAAATGGGGACTATCAGTAAGTACTGTGCTAGCTCCTATCGACACAAAATTCATACCTTTTCACACAAATCCTTCCCCAACATGTATTCAATTGATACAACATATCCACAAAGAATGCTAGAAACCCGCCCGCTAACCTTCGAGAAGTCAGCCGCAGCAGCGCGCATTTCCTTCCAGGTTTTGTTGAAGAGTTGTATAGCTATACAGTAGAGTTCAGCGAACGGGTTCTCGTGTGTAAACATCATGGCGTAGAATACTTGGCCTTCCTCTGTCGCTGTGAAAACAGACAAACTCCAGCTACACTTGAAATATTCAACGAAACATTGCTTTCCAATTAAGAAAACACATATGAAAACACATATGTTCCGATCAACAAAATTGAACATACGTGGCGTTCCGATTTTGAGAATGTCGCAGAGGACACGGGTCAGCTCGATACTGGCCCGAGCAAACGGGACATCGTGATCGTCCGCTCGAGTCGTGTTCTCCAGAATAACCTAGACAAGGGATGAGTGGAATCTAGCCAATAAGCTATTGATTTAATGTGCCACACAACCTCCTTCTTCATCAGCTAATCTTTCATTCATGTTGAATTAGTACTGTTCATTTAATGAAAGTTTACCAGCTTTTCTCACATGCAAATGAAGTGAAGCTCATTAGAATTTACGCAAAATCATGAAGAAGCTGACCTTTGTGTATTCATCCTGATGGTGTTTGGCGAAATGAACCATATTGTGAAGTGCGAGAATTCCCGGTGGGACCACGGTGAAATCGTCCACTGGATTGGCATGGTTCTGTGGCAAAATAAATATACTCAATATTGTCCAGTAATTTGTTGTTAGGACTTTCAAACTTGCACAACTGAAATGCTTGAAGAGTGGACCACGACAGATGATTTCACCTTGAAGCCGAGTTTTTTGTACTGGTTGACGTAGTTCTGTTTGCGACTGGTCGAGTCGTGTCCCTCCGGGTCGAAGGCCAACCGCCGTAGATCCATGATGTCTTTCAGTGTGGACTGTTGAAATCAGCAAATAAAAATGTTTTCATCAGTGAACCATACAATATCATTTTGTGCAAAACTTAACACAGATTTACTTCCATATAGAATCCTACAGTGCATTCTATAGCTAAATCCGACAAAAACACATACAATTTCATCAATGCAAAGCAAGGTAACGGTAGTTTACTTCTGCACTGTACCAATTGAATCCACATGCCCAACCCCTCAATACATTCATCTGTATACAATTCCCACCAAAAAAACAATATTGATTCAGATATTATAATTAAAGCACTGCTGACATTTCAAATAATCTATCTCTCCATACAAAGATATCCCATGAACTATGCATTATGAACCAATCACACGACCCATCACGGCAGACTGCGTGCATGGCCGTCTAGCCCTGACCTGGTCGGTGTGGTCGGCCTTCTTCTGCTTGAGTTCCTGCAGCAGGTTAAAGAGCAGACTCTGGAGCAGGTAGAGCTGATGTAGCATCTCCGTGTCCATCTGGTGCTGCATCGTCATCTGGCCGTCAATCACGCTCGTGATCCCCGTCCGACGAATCACGTTCTACGCAAACGAGAGGTACGGTAAAATTACTGGTATGGTCATGGCCAAGGTTTGTTTACATGTTTGTTTCATGTGGTATTGGTTGGCTTTGACTGAACCTACATTATGTTCCAATTATGTCCAGAATGGACTTGACAAATTGCATTATTTATTACATGTGCCACATGTGTAGATTTTTACATGCACTTACATTTAGAATCACACCTCGTACACTCTTTGACTGAATTGTCTCTGCTATTTTCTGTATATGTGAAAAGAAACAATTGAACAATTCACATAATTTTACATTAGTATATATTTTTTCATTTTCAAGTTTAAAATGTAAAATAAGATCAAGACTTTATCTGTCATCAATGAAACACAAACTTAGCACGCAACTTATGTACCTTGCGTTTTGCATGGTCAGCCTTCAAGAACAGTGCATTGATGAGTGCCAGAACCTTTTTGTGGGTCTCAGGGTTCGTGGTTCTTACGGGAAAAAGAGAAGTTTATCCACAGTTAGCATCGACAATCTCCCATAGTCGAGAAGCATTAAAAATTGAGAGAATATCGAAACAATTTCAGGAGTAGATAGCATACTGACTTTGCAAGATGATCGGTGAGAGCGACCGGGGTGATTTCCTGCTCCACAGCGGCATACTGACTGGCCCTGTAATCAACAAACACACGCTTTGAAACTGAAAAGTATTGATATTTTAATTTGGATGTGTAGAATTTCGTAGAATCATTGAAGCATATTAATTTACCATAATTTCTCTGTCCGTTTGGAAACACAGATTCAAGAATATAGTCATGTTGACCTTCCATGTTACCAAACCTGCCTCGCCCCATCCCATCTTCACCACCGAGTCATTCACATATACCCATGCAAACAACTTACTCTAGATTAGAACCCAAGCTCCACCCTTGTTTTAGCCATCCACATCAACACCCCCCTTCCCGCACCCCAATACCGCAGACACTGACCCGCGAGAAACGACAGACTCGAGTATCTCTAGCGCCATCTGGAGGGTCGTGGCATCGGCTGTCGTGTTCCGAGTGATGTTCACGCAACTCGCCACCTGGGAAACAAATCAACAGTAGATTATAAATGAAAATGAGTCGTAGACAAGAGTCGTAGACAAGATATTTTGGGCATGCAAGATCACAAATGTTCCACAAGACGAGCAGTCACAAAAGTACTGACTGCTTTGATGAACTTGGGCTCCACGCGGTCCCAGGAGACGATGTCGTGATCCATGATCTCTACGAACGCCTTCAGAGCGTAACCAAGCGCCATCTGTGATCTGGAACACGCGTGTAACAACAAATAACTTGTGTACTGGAAGAATCTTAATTCTGTGGATACCTTTTTGTATAACGTTTGGTCCTTGCACAGGCTGAATGAGATTTGTGGAGATCAACATTTTTCAGCTAAGAATACGCCAGTAGCATTGTCAAAATATAAATAACAATTTTTGGCTTGCGGATCCCACAGAATAAGTACAAATACACTGTACCGAGAGTTCAACGAGCACTTACGGTATTTTATCCTCAATCTTTCCCATCAGCATCTTAAGTCCGTCCTTAGCGACAAACTCCTGTGCGTACGTGATATCGCTGGAAAGCTCGGACATGCTCTGCAGTGTGTTCTGGAGGTCGTCCTGGGACCCCCTGGATATCTTGTCCAGTGCTATCTGAACCATCTTGGCCTGTGAGATTGGGGGCAGGACGGGGGGAGGAGGTGTCACTTGTATTTGAGGCTGGGAGGGTCGTCTTTTCCCAAAGTGAAACATTTTTCCCAAGATTTTGTCAGTTTTTCGAAGATATTTCAGTACTCTCTATGTAATAGATAGTTGGTAATCCAAAGTGACTGTCTGGCTAATATCCTCTTCCTTTGAAATTTAATATCAAATATTTTTCTCATTGAATGTTGCTCATGTAATATCCTGCACTGAAGTACTATATTCACATCACAAGTTTCAGGTGGTGAACTTTTTCACATATTAAAAGGTCTATGTTCTATATTGTTTAGATTTTACTTCCTCGTTAACAGTACATGTATCTCTAAAGCTATATTCAGTCCAGTTTTCCTCCCAGGCCGCGGTGGTTTACGCTTTGTCCTAGAACATGTTAACACACTCGAATCGGTCCAAGGAAGTGAAGAGTATGTTACACCAATTTTTCATTTCTGTTCAGTATGTAATCTACCCCATGCCTCAATCAATTTTGACAACTCCACACGACATCTGGTAGTTTTATTATGTAAATAGTATTCAAACTTTTCTACCTTCCTCTTGTGTTCAAATCTAACTAGTCATGATAGACGTGTACATTGTACTTTTGACTGATATTAAGAAGGTTCTATTACTTTGCACTTTTATCAACTCTGAGGATCACAATAAATTCAATCATATTAACAAGAATATATATATACATATACAATGCATCAACTACACATAGGGAAAGTAAATATATTAGTATTTCTGTACTAGATGTAATCAGTATGAATTGATCATACTGAACAAGGAAGGTTACTGAGGAAATTTATACATGCCCCCCATCCCCCCCCCCCCACCCCACCCCCTCCGCTGGCACCCAACCCCGAGTCCCCGACACACTCTCAATACTGTCATTCATAGCAGCAAATCTTAATGGTCGACGTGCACCTCCTCCCCCCTCCCATCCACCTACATAACGACACTCGGCTGTTGAAATTTCACCTTCATAACAAATCAATAGAGTGTGTAAAGTAGCACCTAGCCATGTTTTTTTTTTTTTTTTTTTTTTCAACCATTCGAAATCTACTTCTTCAATTCAATGCAACAGCATACTTTCTCATGTGAAATTGTATTTAACTGCCTTCAGAATCCGATAACAAATGGGTCCTGTTATGGGTCTCTACTGTTATGGTAACCATGGCAACCAAATAAAGTAAAACTTACCGGGGAGTCTGTCAATTTCAAAATGTCTCCTTCTTTAATTTCAACCCGGTTCTGAAATAAAATATCGAAGATACATGTACATAAATCGTAACCATGTGTGGATATTGTCAATGTAATGTACCAAGGGTAGACACTATAATTATATAATATATATAAACACAATAAATATCACAGGAACAATGCAGTGCATTTAAATTTAGATTTTATAATTATGATCATATATTACTAGTATTACTAGTTACTAAATTTACTGTGTAATCTGCCAGCAACTTATCAATAATTCTCAGAGTGATTGACCAGTTGCCATGGTAACCTACCCTCTCGGTCACATAGTGAGGTTTTGACGTCTCTTCCCACTGTAACGCATAATTCTCGGGATTTTTCAAATGCCAGCTGTACATTGATGAAAAACACATACTCAATTTACACTTGTATTTATGTAAATAATAAAACTCATACACACAAGCAGCCTTGAGTCTTCGCATGTTTACGTAGGTAATCTGGATCAAAGAGCCTAAAATACCAAAAGGCGGCTATTTCATGCTGACGACACCATCACTGGTGATTATCATACACCTCACAACATTTTGACCACTGGTGACAGGACAAGTTATTAACTAATCTCATGGCAATATTCTTTGGTTTCAATTTGTCAAATGGAGGTACCCCATCTTGGAATCACAGGCTCTTTGGTCGGAATATTACGATTCAAAACTTACTGATCACAAAGGGATTTGATGATTGCAGCAAGCGGCAGAGACTGTAAGTTCAATATCACACAGATATAGGATGAAACATGTCTAATATATGGAGTTGCACACAGAGGAATTCCCATTCACAAAAAAATTTTCAACACATTATTAGCACAATATCAAAAGAAAACAGCAAAAAACAGGACTTGAAACAATTTTGCTCAAACCAATAAATAAGTTAATTGTACGAGTTTCCTGCCCAGTGGTTAAAAAATCTTTCCAGTCAACCAGAATTATTAAAAAGTTGATCAGTTTTATACATGTATTTCTTGTATCTGAGTGTTCCATGTAAAGGAATTCACCTTTGCCTTCTAGTTATGAAAGACATTCTCAACCATGTCATATGAAAGTAAGAATGAAGCCATCGTACCTGGTCCAGACGGGTCAGGTTAGGGACTTGACCCTCCATCTTCACCCCCACCCTCTTGGCTTCCATCGCCATGGTTACAGCTCTGTGGCAACCAAGTTACATGCACAGCTCTGCAACAATAGACACAAAGAGGGTGTATCATATTATGTAACATATTATATGCATGAAGAAGCCCATATTCAACAATGTATACCAAGGTTAAAAAGATGCAAGCCAGGATAAAAGGGATGTTTTCTATACTGCAGATGGTGCAACTGTCCCACACTTGATAACTGTTGTGTAATCACCAAAGTTATAGACCAAACAATGTCTTTCTTTGATTATATAATATGTACGTTAAAATGGAATGACAATGGAAAAATTAGCCCAAAGGCTAAAATAGGTTACCGGACAATTTTGGTTTGGCCATGGCAGCATAGGCAGGTAACAGACCTTGAGATTTACCAATCAAGGTTCGCAGTGTGAACATATGACCTTGAGATTTACCAATCAAGGTCATTCGTGTGAACTTCGATGTCATCATTACATGTATGTGTGCGGCATTTGATATTCTATATGTTCATAATACAAAGATATATCTGGGTGGAATCGTTTAGGCCGCTCAGGTCAATTTACACATTCCGAGTCAGACATTTGGCACTCAAGGTCATCTGAGGTCAAGTTCAAGGTCGTCATAAGTTGTGCCATATATGTCTTCCTATATGTTCATAATGCAAACATGAGCTCTACATGTATCTGCAAGCATTTCATCTATAGAGGCGAATCTGGGCATTTTTGACCCCAAAATGGCTGTTTTGACCTTTCAAGGTCGTCCAAGGTCAAATTCAAGGTCACCACACAAGTCACCATATATGACTTCCCATTTGAAAGTGCCAATTTCTAAGCTGTATATTCAAGTGTTCTATGAGTACAGTCGTGACAGCTCCCATTATGAAGGAAAAAAGTGGCGAAAATTTTCCAAGTTCAAAATTTTTCTCGAGGGGTGAAAAAAAATTTTTGCCTAGAAATGGCCCAAAATGGATTTGGGGCAAAAAATTTTTTTTTTGCCGACTCGTCAAAAATCCAAAATGGCCGCCACACGGAGATCGGCGATTCAAGGGCAACAAAACTTACCGGTATACACGTCACAGAAGTGTATAACAGAAGTGTATAAGAGGAATCTTTTTAAACAAAGATCTCAAAACTGATCTGACAGTTTTCGAGAAAATACAGACCAGGTGCAAATTTGAGCATTTTTCGACCCCAAAATGGCTGTTTTGAATTTTCAATGTCATCCAAGGTCAAATTCAAGGTCACCACACAAGTCGCCATATATGACTTCCCATTTGAAAGTGCCGATTTTTAAGCTCTATCGTCAAGCGTTCTATGAGTACAGTCCTGACAGCTCCCATTATGAAGGAAAAAAGTCCAAAATTTTTTTCAAAGGGTGAAAAAAATTTTTTTGTCTAGAAATGACCCAAAATGGATAGTAACGCGATTTGGGGCGAAACATTTTTTTTTGCCAACTGTTCAAAAATTCAAAATGGCCGCCACACGGAGACCGGCGATTCAAGGGCAACAAAACTTATACACATCATAAAGGTACATAAGGGGAATCTTTTGAAACAAAAATCTCAAAACTGATCAGACAGTTTTTGAGAAAATGGCTGCCAGAGTTCAAAATTGGTCATTTTTCGACAAAAATGGCCGCAATTTTGGGAAAAATGCGAAAATAAAAAAACTAAAAAATATTTTTAGGCAATTTTGTGCAAAATTTCGGGAAGATTTGATCGTAAACTTTAAAGATATCAATGTTGACGGACGTCGACGGACGACGACGGACGCAACGCCATGGCAATAGGTTATAAAACCAAAGGTCCTGTAACCTAAAAAGTTCAGTGCTTCATCTTGTTGCACTTGCTGTTTTGAAACCTCTTAGTGCATTCCCAGTACTGTAGTTCCCCCCATCCATCTGATACATAATGTAGATGGGAATCTTCGCCTATACATGTAGGCCAAATTAGCAGGATTGATTCCTGTGGACAATAAGTAATAATTGCTGTATCTGATGCTTGTTGCAATGTTCAAGACAGAACCTAGAAATCCTGTTGTTGATGTCAAGTACCTAGACTCATCTAACCCAAGCCTAGTCACAGCTATATAGACTCTCCCCATCGCTTGGGACAGGTCAATATTTAATTTGTTATATTCACCCAGATATTCATGAAAAATTGTAGATTTATTTAAATCTTTAAATAAATCCATTTGATCTGACTCATTGTGCTTTCTATATCGTCATTTTTGTTTCTTCTTCTTCTTCTTCTTCTTCTTCTTCTTCCAATAAAGCACAGGATTCTGGTACAGAATAGCACGTGCCGGTGTGAGAGCGAAAGTCATAGCAATAAAATCAAACAACCGGGGCATTATAATATATATATTTTGTTATATACAGGGGGTGCCAGGTTGCTATGTTCATAAATTGTGGCTGTTCCTTGAAGGTCTTGAGACTCTCTGTCATCGCTATTTCACTCCTCAGGCCGTTCGAGATCCTGATGCTGTCTGGAAAGAAGCTCTTCTGGTACGACTGTGTCCTGGCGTATGGAACCTGGAACTTGTCCCCAAAGCTTCTCCCTCTAGTTGTCTGTGGTGTGAGGTACTCTTTAGCTGAGATGTCAACGAGATTCTCCTTGATGCAGTAGATCATCATGGCGTGCCCTCTGCCTCTTCTCTCCTCAAAGGTGTCCCAGCTGAACAATGTGAGCTTGGCAGTCACGTTGCTGGATCGCCTGTAATCCTGGGTGATGAATCTTGCAAAGCACTGCTGAACCATCTCAAGCTGATGGCAATCCTGATTTGTGTGTGGATCCCAGATGATACCACCATACTCTAGAACTGTGTAGATCAAGGACTCGAAGCACTGCTCCTTGCTGCCATATGGGGTGCCCTTCAGGTTCCTTTGAAGGAACGCTCCTGTCCCATCGGCTTTCTTCGCAGTCCTGTCAACATGGAGTGTCCATGATAGCGGGCCGTCTCAACTTGCTCATACGTACATATGTACGTGGCCATGGATGACATATTGGTGAATGATCTGGGATCTTTTGTTAGTGATCCTCAGCAGTTCGCACTTCTGTGGGTGGAACTCCATCATCCATCATCGCTGTAGAGATAAGACCTCATTTACTCTGCAAAAGGTGAAGCCTACCGCGTATGAGCTTCGCTGCTTCAAGAGCCACCAGTCCCATCCACTCGGCCACAGAAGCGGTCGAATTGCGGACTGATCCCTGAACTGATCCCCCCGCCATAATCCCCACTTAAAGAGTTATAGACTATACTCTGATTTTTGCAAAACAAAGAGGGTCCTTCCAAGAAATCGCTTCCCATGGCATGCATTTATATGGCTTATTTGTGTTTGAGAGATGCTGTTTCCAATGTGCAAAACAAGAAAAGCTCTCAGAATATATGTGTTATTGATATAAACACCGTTTTTGAGGAAAAAAAGCATATTTGAGTTTTCGGCCGAACTAAAAGAATTCCAGTTTAGCAGCTCAACTCCCGATGTTATGTTAATAAATCCCATAAAAATGAATTATATATCTTATTTTTGAAGATTTGATACCAAATTGACGATGATTTGTTTATTTTTGCTTGTGTAGCTGACCCTTTTATGTCATTTCGGGCCAATATTTGTGATATAATTAATATTTATAATTCCATGGGGCGCACATAATTTGTGGTTCTTTACAACAAAACTGCATCCTGATTCTTAAGTACCTCAACCACTGTAGTATGTGATAACTTTAGCCCCTGACACCAAAATTTGTAGCATCCACAATGAAATAACGCATTGATGGGCCGGTTCCTTTTTTATGATTTTACAATGGGATGAAGTCCGTTATTGGCCTATAAATCCAAAGTGATATAACTTGCACCCCTGAAACTTTGTACACATGTTATCTAGATCCTAATTCATCACAATTTATTATCAGATGGTAGTAACATCAGGATCGCCTACTATTCAGGCATGACAACACCAATGATATTGCGTCATATCCGTTACAGTCAGAGAATTCCCTATTTTGAAAACGGGGGATGCCCTTGATCCCCCGCAGAATGGTGGGGGATATTTTGCTATGGCTGGTTGTTGACCCGAGCTGGTTGGCATTGCACACGAAGAGTTTCAAGACCACAGCACGCACAGAACGGCTCTGATGGCGAACGATATATATGGGTTGTCAGGCATGAAAATCAGTCGTTTTAAGGGGGTACCCTCAGAATTCGAGCTGTAGCGAAAAATCCAATTTATCAACATATATTTTCCTTACTATAGTGAGATGAGGAAATGAATTGACTAGCTTTGTATATAAGCTGCTAAGGTTGATCTTGTTCTGGGACGGAGCTATGGAGACTTGAATTTGGGCTTTTTATCATTGTTTTGTATGGCCGAAGGAATTAGTGAAATCTGTCCTTATGATGTGCGTGGAATTGTCAGTCTATCTCGCACTTATATGCTTCGTTTACATCTGCGTGTGATGGATACAGTTCCTGTATTTACGCAAGAACCGCCTGTTCAAATGAGCAACATTTCCCAGAGGACTGGCTATTTTCATTACATTTGATGTGAGTATGTTTCATTCAGTTAGTTTAGCATGTTTAATATGAAATATAGTTTTCAAAAAATATTGACTGGTTTCGAAGGCAGCTGCTTTAAATATGGTTATCATAATTCAAATCCGATAAATTAATAAGGAATTTTATTCAATTTTATAAAAGTTATAGTACATTATCAATCATTGAATATCGTATGTTTCAAGCAAGCTGAACTTGACTTTTCTAGCGAAAGATTTACGCTTTGTTATTGATTGAGTCAAGCTTGTCAAAGCAGACCATATTTTGGTACGGAGGAAAAGATGGTGTATATTTTGTCGTGTATTTTGGCCATGCACGTTGTGGGTGCTGACAAACATAGAACTCACTCCGACGGGCAATGAATTATTAGAGAATGCATGCATAAATTTCGCAATTTCAAGTGTATATAAATCCTTTAGTCTTAATATACCAAGACTTTAGAAAGGTAGATTGCCAAATTCCTCAATTTTCGCGACAGAAGTCTGAAATTCAGTAATTGCCGTTTGACTCCCAGGTGACGTATGCCTAGTTATAAAACGATGCCATTCATCATCGCAAAAATTCTTCTCCCACAAGGAGGATAATACACTAAACAGGCCTGGAACAGTGTTAGTTAGGGCCCGGACGAGTCGACGGGTATTCGAATTCGGGGCGGGTCATACAATTACACAGGTCGAAATTTCATTACCCGTACCCGAGAACGAATAAAGATATTGTTTTTGTCTTGAGAATTTGCGATAAACACTAGTAAAATCACAAGAATGACAAGAAAATCATCGGGAAAAAATCGCAAGTAGTTTTATGAGGTCATGTGATCTCTTTCAAACTTGAAAAAAAACACCAACGAAACAATGTGTCGGGGATCGATGACTGGCATTTACTTATTGTAAATTGCTCCAGTGATTCCCCTTCAAATTTGATCTATATTTGGACGGGTTACCCGGAGCAGGTCGGGTCAGACCACACGGGTACCCGGGTCGGAAATTTCCGACTCGTCCGGGCCCTATAGTGTTAGTTATAAACTGTGATTACTCCTATTATCGCCCAGACAGGCAGACATAAATTAAGGTGATTTGCCTTACCAACGTCAATTCTTGCTTACAGCAATGGTGTATCAAATGAACTGGATGTTTACAGAACAAATGCGCATTTAATACTGTCCATATTCAACTAAACTAGACATTATTTTAGAATATTTTGACAGCTGTCAAAAGGGGGAAACCCGGAAGTTGACAATATTGACAATTTGCGAACTGAAAATGACATAGCCAGATGGTTTGAGGAAGGTGCAGGATTGTACATTTTTGCCCGGAGGCATGCTATTCTGCTATGTTGGCCAATGTATATTCTGAACGATAAATTTGCTATTACGTGCTATTCCCATGCTACTGCTATTGCTACTGTTCACGGCCCTGGTGCTTACTGTGTACAGCGCTGTATAATACATTATACAGCGCTGTACACAGTAACCCTGGTGCGTGAGCCGAATGCTACTGCTATTGCTCCTGCTACTCCTCCACATGGTCGTGGAAGCGGACGCTACTGCTACTGCTATTGCTACTCCCCAGCTTGAACCAAGGCCGGGACGCTACTGCTACTGCTATTGCTACTGCTACTCCTCCAATGTGTGGTCTGGGATTCGGACGCTACTGCTACTGCTATTGCTCCTCCTCCAAGGGCTTGTCTGGCAGGCGGACGCTACTGCTACTGCTATTGCTACTCCCCAGCTTGATCCGTGGCCGGGACGCTACTGCTACTGCTACTGCTATTGCTACTCCCCAGCTTGAACCAAGGCCGGGACGCTACTGCTACTGCTATTGCTACTGCTACTCCTCCAATGTGTGGTCTGGGATTCGGACGCTACTGCTACTACTATTGCTACTCCTCCAAGGGCTTGTCTGGCAGGCGGACGCTACTGCTACTGCTATTGCTACTCCCCAGCTTGATCCGTGGCCGGGACGCTACTGCTACTGCTATTTCTACTCCTCCAAGGGCTGGTGTGGGAGACGGACCCTACTGCTACTGCTATTGCTACTCCTCCAAGGGCTGGTGTGGCAGGCGGACGCTACTGCTACCGCTATTGCTACTCCCCAGCTTGAACCAAGGCCGGGACGCTACTGCTACTGCTATTGCTACTGCTACTCCTCTAATGTGTGGTCTGGGATTCAGACACGACTGCTACTGCTATTGCTACTTCTCCAAGGGCTGGTGTGGGAGACGGACGCTACTGCTACTGCTATTGCTACTCCTCCAAGGGCTGGTGTGGCAGGCGGACGCTACTGCTACCGCTATTGCTACTCCCCAGCTTGATCCGTGGCCGGGACGCTACTGCTACTGCTATTGCTACTGCCCAGCTTGAACCAAGGCCGGGACGCTACTGCTACTGCTATTGCTACTGCTACTCCTCCAATGTGTGGTCTGGGATTCAGACGCTACTGCTACTGCTATTGCTACTCCTACAAGGGCTGGTGTGGGAGACGGACGCTACTGCTACTGCTATTGCTACTCCCCAGCTTGATCCGTGGCCGGGACGCTACTGCTACTGCTATTGCTACTCCTCCAATGTGTGGTCTGGGATTCAGACGCTACTGCTACTGCTGTTGCTACTCCTCCAAGGGCTGGTGTGGGAGACGGACACTACTGCTAATGCTATTGCTACTCCTCCAAGGGCTTGTGTGGGAGACGGACGCTACTGCTACTGCTATTGCTACTCCCCAGCTCGATCCGTGGCCGGGACGCTACTGCTACTGCTATTGCTACTCTCCAGCTTGAACCAAGGCCGGGACGCTACTGCTACTGCTATTGCTACTCCCCAGCTTGAACCAAGGCCGGAACGCTACTGCTACTGCTATTGCTACTCCCCAGCTTGAACCAAGGCCGGGACGCTACTGCTACTGCTATTGCTACTGCTACTCCTCCAATGTGTGGTCTGGGATTCAGACGCTACTGCTACTGCTATTGCTACTCCTACAAGGGCTGGTGTGGGAGACGGACGCTACTGCTACTGCTATTGCTACTCCCCAGCTTGATCCGTGGCCGGGACGCTACTGCTACTGCTATTGCTACTCCTCCAATGTGTGGTCTGGGATTCAGACGCTACTGCTACTGCTGTTGCTACTCCTCCAAGGGCTGGTGTGGGAGACGGACACTACTGCTAATGCTATTGCTACTCCTCCAAGGGCTTGTGTGGGAGACGGACGCTACTGCTACTGCTATTGCTACTCCCCAGCTCGATCCGTGGCCGGGACGCTACTGCTACTGCTATTGCTACTCTCCAGCTTGAACCAAGGCCGGGACGCTACTGCTACTGCTATTGCTACTCCCCAGCTTGAACCAAGGCCGGAACGCTACTGCTACTGCTATTGCTACTCCCCAGCTTGAACCAAGGCCGGGACGCTACTGCTACTGCTATTGCTACTGCTACTCCTCCAATGTGTGGTCTGGGATTCAGACGCTACTGCTACTGCTATTGCTACTCCTCCAAGGGCTGGTGTGGGAGACGGACGCTACTGCTACTGCTATTGCTACTCCTCCAAGGGCTTGTCTGGCATTGCTAGACTGCTATTGCTACTCCCCAGCTTGATCCGTGGCCGGGACACTACTGCTACTGCTATTGCTACTCCCCAGCTTGAACCAAGGCCGGGACACTACTGCTACTGCTATTGCTACTCCCCAGCTTGATCCGTGGCCGGGACACTACTGCTACTGCTATTGCTACTCCCCAGCTTGAACCAAGGCCGGGACGCTACTGCTACTGCTATTGCTACTGCTACTCCTCTAATGTGTGGTCTGGGATTCAGACGCTACTGCTACTGCTATTGCTACTCCCCAGCTTGAACCAAGGCTGGGACGCTACTGCTACTGCTATTGCTACTGCTACTCCTCCAATGTGTGGTCTGGGATTCAGACGCTACTGCTACTGCTACTGCTATTGCTACTGCTACTCCTCCAATGTGTGGTCTGGGATTCAGACGCTACTGCTACTGCTATTGCTACTCCTCCAAAGGCTGGTGTGGCAGGCGGACGCTACTGCTACCGCTATTGCTACTCCCCAGCTTGAACCAAGGCCGGGACGTTACTGATACTGCTATTGCTACTGCTACTCCTCTAATGTGTGGTCTGGGATTCAGACACTACTGCTACTGCTATTGCTACTCCTCCAAGGGCTGGTGTGGGAGACAGACGCTACTGCTACTGCTATTGCTACTCCTCCAAGGGCTGGTGTGGCAGGCGGACGCTACTGCTACCGCTATTGCTACTCCCCAGCTTGATCCGTGGCCGGGACGCTACTGCTACTGCTATTGCTACTCCCCAGCTTGAACCAAGGCCGGGACGCTACTGCTACTGCTATTGCTACTGCTACTCCTCCAATGTGTGGTCTGGGATTCAGACGCTACTGCTACTGCTATTGCTACTCCTACAAGGGCTGGTGTGGGAGATGGACGCTACTGCTACTGCTATTGCTACTCCCCAGCTTGATCCGTGGCCGGGACGCTACTGCTACTGCTATTGCTACTCCTCCAATGTGTGGTCTGGGATTCAGACGCTACTGCTACTGCTGTTGCTACTCCTCCAAGGGCTGGTGTGGGAGACGGACGCTACTGCTACTGCTATTGCTACTCCTCCAATGTGTGGTCTGGGATTCAGACGCTACTGCTACTGCTGTTGCTACTCCTCCAAGGGCTGGTGTGGGAGACGGACGCTACTGCTACTGCTATTGCTACTCCCAGCTTGATCCGTGGCCGGGACGCTACTGCTACTGCTATTGCTACTCCCCAGCTTGAACCAAGGCCGGGACGCTACTGCTACTGCTATTGCTACTCCACAGCTTGAATCAAGGCCGGGACGCTACTGCTACTGCTACTGCTATTGCTACTGCTACTTCTCCAATGTGTGGTCTGTGATTCAGATGCTACTGCTACTGCTATTGCTACTGCTACTTTTCCAATGTGTGGTCTGGGATTCAGACGCTACTGCTACTGCTATTGCTACTCCTTCAAGGGCTGGTGTGGGAGACGGACGCTACTGCTACTGCTATTGCTACTCATCCAAGGGCTTGTCTGGCATTGCTAGACTGCTATTGCTACTCCCCAGCTTGATCCGTGGCCGGGACGCTACTGCTACTGCTATTGCTACTCCCCAGCTTGATCCGTGGCCGGGACGCTACTGCTACTGCTATTGCTACTGCTACTCCTCTAATGTGTGGTCTGGGATTCAGACGTTACTGCTACTGCAATTGCTACTCCCCAGCTTGAACCAAGGCTGGGACGCTACTGCTACTGCTATTGCTACTGCTACTCCTCCAATGTGTGGTCTGGGATTCAGACGCTACTGCTACTGCTATTGCTACTGCTACTCCTCCAATGTGTGGTCTGGGATTCAGACGCTACTGCTATTGCTACTCCTCCAAGGGCTGGTGTGGGAGACGGACGCTACTGCTACTGCTATTGCTACTCCCCAGCTTGATCCGTGGCCGGGACGCTACTGCTACTGCTATTGCTACTCCTCCAATGTGTGGTCTGGGATTCAGACGCTACTGCTACTGCTGTTGCTACTCCTCCAAGGGCTGGTGTGGGAGACGGACACTACTGCTAATGCTATTGCTACTCCTCCAAGGGCTTGTGTGGGAGACGGACGCTACTGCTACTGCTATTGCTACTCCCCAGCTCGATCCGTGTGGTCTGGGATTCAGACGCTACTGCTATTGCTACTCCTCCAAGGGCTGGTGTGGGAGACGGACGCTACTGCTACTGCTATTGCTACTCCTCCAAGGGCTTGTCTGGCAGACGGACGCTACTGCTACTGCTATTGCTACTCCCCAGCTTGATCCGTGGCCGAAACGCTACTGCTACTGCTATTGCTACTCCTCCAAGGGCTTGTCTGGCAGGCGGACGCTACTGCTACTGCTATTGCTACTCCCCAGCTTGATCCGTGGCCGGGACGCTACTGCTACTGCTATTGCTACTCCCCAGCTTGAACCAAGGCCGGGACGCTACTGCTACTGCTATTGCTACTGCTACTCCTCAAATGTGTGGTCTGGGATTCAGACGCTTCTGCTACTGCTATTGCCATTCCTCCAAGGGCTGGTGTGGGACACGGACGCTACTGCTACTGCTATTGCTACTCCCCAGCTTGATCCGTGGCCGGGACGCTAATGCTACTGCTATTGCTACTCCCCAGCTTGGACCAAGGCCGGGACGTTACTGCTATTGCTACTGCTACTCCTCCAATGTGTGGTCTAGGATTCAGACGCTACTGCTACTGCTATTGCTACTCCTCCAGGGGCTGGTGTGGGAGACGGACACTACTGCTACTGCTATTGCTACTCCCCAGCTTGATCCGTGGCCGGGACGCTACTGCTACTGCTACTGCTATTGCTACTCCCCAGCTTGAACCAAGGCCGGGACGCTACTGCTACTGCTATTGCTACTGCTACTCCTCCAATGTATGGTCTGTGATTCAGATGCTACTGCTACTGCTATTGCTACTGCTACTTTTCCAATGTGTGGTCTGGGATTCAGACGCTACTGGTACTGCTATTGCTACTCCTCCAAGGGCTGGTGTGGGAGACGGACGCTACTGCTACTGCTATTGCTACTCCTCCAAGGGCTTGTCTGGCATTGCTAGACTGCTATTGCTACTCCCCAGCTTGATCCGTGGCCGGGACGCTACTGCTACTGCTATTGCTACTCCTCAGCTTGAACCAAAGTCGGGACGCTACTGCTACTGTTATTGCTACTGCTACTCCTCAAATGTGTGGTCTGGGATTCGGACGCTACTGCTACTGCTATTGCTACTCCTCCAAGGGCTTGTCTGGTAGGCGGACGCTACTGCTACTGCTATTGCTACTCCCCAGCTTGAAACAAGGCCGGGACGCTACTGCTACTGCTATTGCTATTGCTACTGCTACTCCTCTAATGTGTGGTCTGGGATTCAGACGCTACTGCTACTGCTATTGCTACTCCCCAGCTTGAACCAAGGCTGGGACGCTACTGCTACTGCTATTGCTACTGCTACTCCTCCAATGTGTGGTCTGGGATTCAGACGCTACTGCTACTGCTATTGCTACTGCTACTCCTCCAATGTGTGGTCTGGGATTCAGACGCTACTGCTACTGCTATTGCTACTGCTACTCCTCCAATGTGTGGTCTGGGATTCAGACGCTACTGCTACTGCTATTGCTACCCCCCAGCTTGAACCAAGGCTGGGACGCTACTGCTACTGCTATTGCTACTGCTACTCCTCCAATGTGTGGTCTGGGATTCAGACGCTACTGCTACTGCTATTGCTACTGCTACTCCTCCAATGTGTGGTCTGGGATTCAGACGCTACTGCTACTGCTATTGCTACTCCTCCAAGGGCTGGTGTGGGAGACGGACGCTACTGCTACTGCTATTGCTACTCCTCCAAGGGCTTGTCTGGCAGGCGGACGCTACTGCTACTGCTATTGCTACTACCCAGCTTGAACCAAGGCCGGGACGCTACTGCTATTGCTACTGCTACTCCTCAAATGTGTGGTCTGAGATTCAGACGCTACTGCTACTGCTATTGCCACTTTTCCAAGGGCTGGTGTGGGAGACGGACGCTACTGCTACTGCTATTGCTACTCCCCAGCTTGATCCGTGGCCGGGACGCTACTGCTACTGCTATTGCTACTCCCCAGCTTGAACGAAGGCCGGTACGCTACTGCTATTGCTACTGCTACTCCTCCAATATGTGGTCTGGGATTCAGACGCTACTGCTTCTGCTATTGCTACTGCTACCCCTCCAATGTGTGGTCTGGGATTCAGACGCTACTGCTACTGCTATTGCTACTGCTACTCCTCCAATGTGTGGTCTGGGATTCAGACGCTACTGCTACTGCTATTGCTACTGCTACTCCTCCAATGTGTGGTCTGGGATTCAGACGCTACTGCTACTGCTATTGCTACTGCTACTCCTCCAATGTGTGGTCTGGGATTCAGACGCTACTGCTACTGCTATTGCTACTCCAAGGGCTGGTGTGGGAGACGGACGCTACTGCTACTGCTATTGATACTTCTAGAAGGGCTGGTATGGGAGAAGGACCCTACTGCTACTGCTATTGCTACTCCTCCAAGGGCTTATCTGGCAGGCGGACGCTACTGCTATTGCTACTGCTACTCCTCCAATGTGTGGGATTCAGACGCTACTGCTACTGCTATTGCTACTGCTACTCCTCCAATGTGTGGTCTGGGATTCAGACGCTACTGCTACTGCTATTGCTACTCCTCCAAGGGCTTGTCTGGCAGGCGGACGCTACTGCTACTGCTATTGCTACTCCCACAAGGACTGGTCTGGCAGGCGGACGCTACTGCTACTGCAATTGCAACTGCTACTCCAAGGTCTGGTCTGGCAGGCGGACGCTACTGCTACTGCTATTGCTACTGCTACTCCAAGGTCTGGTCTGGCAGGCGGACGCTACTGCTACTGCTATTGCTACTCCTCCAAGGGCTTGTCTGGCAGGCGGACGCTACTGCTACTGCTATTGCTACTCCCACAAGGACTGGTCTGGCAGGTGGACGCCACTGCTACTGCAATTTCAACTGCTACTCCAAGATCTGGTCTGGCAGGCGGACGCTACTGCTACTGCAATTGCAACTGCTACTCCAAGGTCTGGTCTGGCAGGCGGACGCTATTGCTACTCCCCAGCTTGAACCAAGGCCGGGACGCTACTGCTACTGCTATTGCTACTGCTACTCCTCAAATGTGTGGTCTGGGATTCAGACGCTACTGCTACTGCTATTGCCACTCCTCCAAGGGCTGGTGTGGGAGACGGACGCTACTGCTACTGCTATTGCTACTCCCCAGCTTGATCCGTGGCCGGGACGCTACTGCTACTGCTATTGCTACTCCCCAGCTTGAACCAAGGCCGGGACGCTACTGCTACTGCTATTGCTACTCCCCAGCTTGAACCAAGGCCGGGACGCTACTGCTATTGCTACTGCTACTCCTCCAATGTGTGGTCTGGGATTCAGATGCTACTGCTATTGCTACTGCTACTCCTCCAATGTGTGGTCTGGGATTCAGACGCTACTGCTACTGCTATTGCTACTGCTACTCCTCCAATGTGTGGTCTGGGATTCAGACGCTACTGCTACTGCTATTGCTACTGCTTCTCCTCCAATGTGTGGTCTGGGAGACGGACGCTACTGCTACTGCTATAGATACTTCTCCAAGGGCTGGTATGGGAGAAGGACCCTACTGCTACTGCTATTGCTACTCCTCCAAGGGCTTGTCTGGCAGGAGGACGCTACTGCTACTGCTATTGCTACTCCCCAGCTTGATCCGTGGCCGGGACGCTACTGCTACTGCTATTGCTACTCCTCCAAGGGCTTGTGTGGCAGGCGGACGCTACTGCTACTGCTATTGTTACTCCCCAGCTTGATCCGTGGCCGGGACGCTACTGCTACTGTTATTGCTACTCCTCAAAGGGTCTGTCTGGCAGACGGACGCTACTGCTACTGCTATTGCTACTCCCCAGCTTGATCCATGGCCGGGTCGCTACTGCTACTGCTATTGCTATTCCTGCAAGGGCTTGTCTGGCAGGCGGACGCTACTGCTACTGCTATTGCTACTCCCCCAGCTTGAACCAAGGCCGGGACGCTACTGCTATTGCTACTGCTACTCCTCCAATGTGTGGTCTGGGATTCTGACGCTACTGCTACTGCTATTGCTACTCCTCCAAGGGCTGGTGTGGGAGACGGACGCTACTGCTATTGCTACTTCTCCAAGGGCTTGTCTGGCAGGCAGACGCTACTGCTACTGCTATTGCTACTCCCCCAAGGACTGGTCTGGCAGGCAGACGCTACTGCTACTGCAATTGCAACTGCTACTCCAAGGTCTGGTCTGGCAGGCGGACGCTACTGCTACTGCTATTGCTACTGCTACTCCAAGGTTTGATCAGGGAGGCGGACGCTACTGCTTCTGCTATTGCTAATGCTACTCCTACCAGCATTGGTGTGGGAGGCGGACGCTACCCTCATATGGTACTAGAATTATCTTGTAAAGTAATTGGTTCATTCCATATCATTTTCGATGTCGGCCTACCTCGACGTTACTCGTCCGCATTATCCTCAATATAGTACTAGAATTATCTTGTAAACTAATTGGTTCATTCCATATCGTTTTCCATGTCGGCCCACCTGAACGTACTCGTCCACACTATTCTCCGTATAGTAGTAGAATTATCTTGTAAAATAATTGGTTCATTCCATATCATTTTCCATGTCGGCCCACCTCGACGTTACTCGTCCGCATGACCCTCAATATAGTACTAGAATTATCTTGTAAACTAATTGGTTCATTCCATATCATTTTCCATGTCGGCCCACCTGAATGTTACTCGTCCACACTATTTGCCGTATAGTTCTAGAATAATCTTGTAAACTAATTGGTTCATTCCATATCATTTTCCATGTCGGCCCACCTGGATGTTACTTGTCTGCAATGCCCTCAGTATAGTACTAGAATTATGTTGTAAACTAATTGGTTCATATCATTTTCCCTGTCGGCCCACCTCGATGTTACTCATCCGCATTACCCTCAGTATAGTACTGGAATTATCTTGTAAACTAATTGGTTCATTCCATATCATTTTCCCTTTCGGCCCACCTCGATGTTACTGGTACGCAGTACCCTCAGTATAGTACTAGAATTATCTTGTGAACTAATTGGTTCATATCATTTTCCCTGTCGGCCCACCTGGATGTTACTCGTCCCGTTACACTCAGTATAGTACTAGAATTATCTTGTAAACTAATTGGTTCATTCCATATCATTTTCCCTGTCGGCCCACCTCGATGTTACTCGTCCGCATTACACTCAGTATAGTACTAGAATTGTATTGTAAACTAATTGGTTCATTCCATATCACTTTCCCTGTCGGCCCACCTCGATGTTACTGGTACACAGTACCCTCAGTATAGTACTAGAATTATCTTGTAAACTAATTGATTCATTCCATATCATTTTCCCTGTCGGCCCACCTCGATGTTACTGGTACGCATTACACTCAGTATAGTACTAGAATTATATTGTAAACTAATTGGTTCATTCCATATCATTTTCCATGTCGGCCCACCTGGATGTTACTCGTCCGCATTACCCTCAGTATAGTACTAGAATTATCTTGTGAACTAATTGGTTCATTCCATATCATTTTCCCTGTCCGCCTACCTCGATGTTACTCGTCCGCATTACACTCAGTATACATGGTATAGTACTAGAATTATCTTGTAAACTAATTGGTTCATATCATTTTCCCTGTCGGCCCACATGGATGTTACTCGTCCGCATTACACTCAGTATAGTGCTAGAATTATATTGTAAACTAATTGGTTCATTCCATATCATTTTCCATGTCGGCCCACCTGGATGTTACTCGTCCGCATTACCCTCAGTATAGTACTAGAATTATCTTGTGAACTAATTGGTTCATTCCATATCATTTTCCATGTCAGCCTACCTCCATGTTACTCGTCCACATTACCCTCAGTATAGTACTAGAATTATGTCATAAACTAATTGGTTCATTCCATATCATTTTCCCTGTCGGCCCACCTCGATGTTACTCGTCCGCATTACGCTCAGTATAGTACTAGAATTATCTTGTAAACTAATTGGTTCATTCCATATCATTTTCCCTGTCGGCCCAGCTCGACGTTACGCGTACGCATTACCCTCAGTATAGTACTAGAATTATCTTGTAAACTAATTGGTTCATTCCATATCATTCTCCCTGTCGGCTCACCTCGATGTTACTCGTCCGCATTACCTTCATTCAGTATAGTACTAGAATTATCTTGTAAACTAATTGGTTCATTCAATGTCATTCTCCATGTCGGCGCACCTCGATGTTACTCGTCCCATTACCCTCAGTATATTACTGGAATTATCTTGTAAACTAATTGGTTCATTCAATATAATTTTCCCTGTCGGCCCACCTCGATGTAACTAGTCTGCATTACCCTCAGTATAGTACTGGAATTATGTTGTAAAGTAATTGGTTCATTCCATATCATTTTCCATGTTGGCCCACCTCGATGTTACTCGTCCGCATTATTCTCCGTATAGTACTAGAATTTTCTTGTGAACTAATTGGTTCATTCCATATCATTTTTCCTGTCGGCCCACCTGGATGTTACTCGTCCGCATTACCCTCAGTATAGTACTAGAATTATCTTGTAAACTAATTGGTTCATTCCATATCATTTTCCATGTTGGCCCTTTTCGCAGAAAGACATGACAATATTTTAACATGTATGTTGTTTAATATAGAACTGGAAATGTTCATAGCAAGGCTGTTCCAGTCTCAGATCAAGCCGGGGAGTGGCAGTAGTGATAGCAGTAGCAGTAGCATCCCGGTCTCAGATCCTGCTCAGGAGTAGCAATAGCAGTAGCGTCCGGTTCCCAGATCAAGCTGGGGAGTAGCAGTAGCAATAGCAGTAGCGTCCCGGTCTCAGATTAAGCTTGGGAGTAGCAGTAGCAATAGCAGTAGCATCCCGGTTTCAGATCAAGCTGGGGAGTAACAGTAGCAATAGCAGTAGCAGTAGCGTCCCGGTCTCAGATCAAGCTGGGGAGTAGCAGTAGCAATAGCAGTAGCGTCCCAGTCTCAGATCAAGCTGGGGAGTAGCAGTAGCAATAGCAGTAGCGTCCCGGTTTCAGATCAAGCTGGGGAGTAGCAGTAGCAATAGCAGTAGCGTCCCGGATCAGATCAAGCTGGGGAGTAGCAGTAGCGATAGCAGTAGCGTCCCGGTCTCAGATCAAGCTCAGGTGTAGCAGTAGCAATAGCAGTAGCGTGCGCTTCCCAGACCAGACATTGGAGGAGTAGCAGTAGCAATAGCAATAGCAGTAGCAGTAGAGTCCCTGTTTCAGATCAAGCTGGGGATTAGCAATAGCAATAGCAGTAGCGTCCTGGTCTCAGATCAAGCCGGAGATTAGCAGTAGCAATAGCAGTAGCAGTAGCGTCCCGGTCTCAGATCAAGCTCAGGTGTAGCAGTAGCGTGCGCTTCCCAGACCAGACATTGGAGGAGTAGCACTTAGCAAGAGCTGTAGCAGTAGCGTCCCAGTCGTTATACAAGTATGGCAATAGCAGTAGCATACGCTTTTGCTACTGTGTGCTATTGTGTGGTCTGGGATGTACAAGTATAGCAGTAGCAATAGCAGTAGCATCTGGTTTTTGCTACTGTATGCTATTGTAAGATCCTGCACCTTACTGGATGGTTTTCAGATCACCCCAGCAGTAAGCTCCCGATTTGAAGCTAGAGGCTGGTACATTTCCGGATTTGAAACAAAGGCTGACTCTGATTTTCTAACTTGTTTACACCGGTTTTTGACGATATCTTTGCAATGCTGAATGGAATCGTTCTATAACTTGGCATACTTGACCTCGGAGACAACGGCAATTTTCTACCAAATTGCAGACTACTACCCAGATAGCATGATTACATTGGCCCAACAGTGGACCAACATATACATGAAAATTTGCCCAACGTTACCACACAATATCGAGCCTACTTCGTGGTGCTCATTGGGCCAACGTTGGCCCACACTTAAATGTCAGCATCGGCCCAACATTACAAAAAAACATTGGGCCAACATTGGCCCAATGATGGAACAATAAATTTCAAATTTTAGAATTGTCTCCTTGTGCAAGAATAATAGTAAAAAAATACAAACAAAATCACTTTATCGTGTAACTTTGAGAAATTCTTCCATATAATTGACGCCCCTCGTCAACTCCAATATTTCACCATATTCGAAATTGTATTTTACAAAATGGTTTCACAGTATTCACTTACACGTACCCTACTGAATTAAATGCAACTTAATGAGTTCACATTCCTCAGGTAGATTTTACTCAGTAATTTCTGGTAGACTCAGAGAGCAACTCGTTTTGGGTTGAGACAAGAACATCATCATTTATTAAACTTAAGACGGCAATATATATACACGGCATCCCCTTGGTCCCAAGGCGGTGGCGCACACCTCCAAAGGGACCAAGGCCTCCGAGGGTCCAATCAGGACGTCCGCTCGGCCCTGGGGGCCGGTCACGGCGTGAGTGGAGGGCCTCATCACGGGTCAGCAATCAGTATGCCACCGACACTAGGCCGGTGGCCTCCACTCACACACACACCACAGGTACATAGTTTAATTCAAGAGTTTGAATGAAATAGTTCGAATTACTTATTTAAATTGCAATCAAAAGGTTTATTGATGTAGTCATTAATTTGGGTATTGTCTTTGGGGTTCTTGTTATCGCCGGTATCTTGTATGGTGTAATAACAGTCCGTTTGATGTGACACGGCTTAATCCTTTGTGTCCTGTCCTGGGGTTCCGCGCGGCTGATTAGGATTTATCTTGTGTGTTTATCCAGCTGTTGTCATCGTCTGTCGTCCGAGGGGTGCTTGCGTAACGTCCGTAGTCCTTGCGATAACGTCTGTGTGATGATAAGGTGTTGGCACGATGGCAGGCGCGGTCACAGTCACGGTCTTGGGGGGGGGGGGGGTGGTCTCCCCTGGCACATCAGGGGTGGGATGTTCGAAATGATCGCAAGGTTTGCGACACAGCGCAACCACGTCGCAAGAATTTGATGCCTATGTTCAAAGACAGCGCAGATTTTGCGACATCGTTAACCACATCGCAAATAGCTCAAAATTGCGACATGGATTTAGCAATCGCAAACACTTGCGACTTGTCTATTCAGTGAAGTCAGTCAGCCGTATTCTGGGCATTTCTATCGTCGTGGGTTAGGTGAAGTGACTGATAATAATTTTAGATATAATTTAAGGATTAATTTAATAATTGCCACAATGTACATATTTTTTATCATAGCATATCAAACCCGTTAGACCTAATTAAGTCAACATCATCTAGATCTATTCATCGAACTCTGCACTTCTAGATCTACATGCGGTTTACACTTACCACTGTGGTGAGACTGGATGCGCTAACGATCGTTAGTGCTTCCCGCAATGGCGAACCCACTCGCGGTTCGTTTGAATTTCCTTCATTTTCCCGATAATTACGATCGTGATTGATACACACATACATCTGCTGATTCTTATGCGCACGAAACAATCGTTCGTTGCAAATACATGGCGATTTATGTTGGTTTGAGCATGAAAAACTCGTCTGAAAAAAAGCCGGAAGATTCCCTAACGATTGTTTTTGTAAAGTCGAAGATTCCCTAACGAACATGTGAAGATTCTCTAACGATCTTTTCTTTATTGATTCAAATCTACGTTATTTAAATGTTGAACGTGAAATGAGGTACCAATTGACATGTATTGATGTGTACATATGATCTTCTAGTACAGATTTCCTATTTTCAATGTGACATTCTCTAAATTATGTCGCATAAATCAACGAATTCACAATGGCGTATGATATGGACCTATTACAATATACACGTATTAGGCCTATATCGTTAGGGAATCTCACTTTTGTCGTTGGTGAATCTTATCGCTAATTCTTTTCCTCAACATATCTAAACAAAAAAGCGTGATCTGCTTGAAATAATTACGCATGTCTTTGACCAAAACACTAAGCTACCTTCAGAGTATCCATTAATCACAAATGGTCCTGTCATTTGATAAAATATGGTTAGAAACCAAACTGACCGTGTTTACTGGCCGCCATTGCGGGATGCACTAACGATCGTTAGTGCATCCAGTATCGCCACAGTGACTAACGCACACATGTAGTTTTGCCCTTTTTCTTGTATTGTAGGCCTACAATTTGCGACAGAACTCCAAGAGCTATGTTAGTTATAGGCTCTTATCACCATAACTATCTCAGAATTATAGGATATTCCTAAAATAGACAGGACGGGTTTTCGACCAAGTGTGACACGCGATACTGCTATGATTTATGTGTAAATGTGTGACAACCCCTATTCTTACTTATATATATGAACGGAACATACATTCCCTGATATGGATAATGGAAGCGTACGGGTCGTAGGATTCGCAGAAAAAATGACACAAAAGATTGGTATACACATGTACTTCCTATTAGGCGTAGGCCTCACAATGATGTTCGATCACTGTGGGTATGATCAAGGATCGTCTATAATTATAGACGATCCTTGGTATGATTAACCATGTGCATTAAGGGCGTACTTATTATTAGGTTACTCAATTTTATATATTTTATATGAAAATTTGCCTGATCCAACAGCTCTGTGTATGTCCAAAAATTAGCCCAAGGGCTAAGAAAGGTTACCGGACAATATACATTTTAGATATTAGCCTTTTGTCCAGTGACCTTGAAAATAAAGTCACTGATAAATTCAAGGCCATGAAATTTTCAACAAATATATCACTTCTAGTATGTCCACAATAAATTCCTAAGCTGTAAAGGCGATAATAAGTGAGACATTAGCCATTCTGTGATGTGACCTTGAAAATGAGGTCAAAGTTCAAGTTCAAGGTCATGAAAATATTCAGTATATATCATTCCTCTATATTCACAATTGATTCCTATGCTGTAAATGTAAGTATCAATCTATTACCACCAATACAATCAGATTCTGATGATGCCAATATAAGAAACGTAAAATACTACATTTTGCAATAGAAACAAACAAAGCCCGACCAAACAGTTTATCCAAAGACACACTGCCGTCTTCAGGGGCAGACAATGTGTTAAATGTAGTTGTTTCTACTGTACACCAGATGGAATTAGTATACAACTGCCCAACAACCTATGAAAATAATTTAGAAATCCGAATCTAACCCCATGGAATAGATACATGACAAGTACAAAAGTACCCAATCACAAGCCCGAAGGCTACTGAGTTGATGGTATCCTCGGGGACAGATTTAACGTCCGCCAGCAGTGACACCGACTCAGTGGTATAAATGTAAGTATCAATCTGTTACCACCAAAACAATCAAATTTTGATGATGTCAATAAGAACGTAAAATACAACATTTTGCAAAAGAAACAAAGCCAGACCAAATAGTTTATCCAAAGACATACTGGCGTCATCAGGGGCAGATGTAAAGATGATAATAAGCGATATATTAGCCATTTTGTTCCCTGACCTTGAAAATGAGATCAAAGGTCAAATTCTAGATCACCAAAATATTCAGCATACATCATTTCCTATATGTTCAATATGGACCCCTAAGCTGTAAATTTGATAATAAGCGAGATCTAAGCCATTTTGTATTCTGACCTTGAAAATAAAATGACTAACCTTGAAATTTAGGTCAAGGGTCAAATTCAAGGTCACTAGAATATTCAGCATATATCATTTCCTATATGTTCACAATTGATTCCTAAGCTGCAAAGTCGCTAATAAGCAAGATATTGGCCATTTTGTCCTGTGACCTTGAAAATGAGGTCAAAGGTCAAATTCCAGGTCACGAGAATATTCAGCATATATCATTTCCTATATGTTCACAATTGATTCCTAAGCCGTAAAGTCGATAATAAGCGAGATATTAGCAATTTTGTCCTGTGACCTTGGAAATGAGGTCAAAGGTCAATTTCAAGGTCGCGAGAATATTCAGCATATATCATTTCCTATATGTTCACAATTGATTCCTAAGCTGTAAAGTCGATAATAAGCGAGATATTAGCCATTTTGTCCTGTGACCTTGAAAATGATGCCAAAGGTCAAATTCAAGGTCACGAGAATATTCAGCATATATCATTTCCTATATGTTCACAATAGATTCCTAAGGTGTAAAGTCAATAATAAGCGAGATATTAGCCATTTTGTCCTGTGACCTTGAAAATGAGGTCAAAGGTCAAATTCAAGGTCTTGAGAATATCCAGCATATATCATTTCCTATATGTTCACAATTGATTTCTAAGCTGTAAAGTCGATAATAAGCGAGATATTAGCCATTTTGTCCCGTGACCTTGAAAATGAGGTCAAAGGTCAGATTCAAGGTCACGAGAATATTCAGCATATATCATTTCCTATATGTCCACAATTGATTCCTAGTCTCTAATCTCAATATTAAGAGATTAATATTAAGAGACGCAACGCCACGGCAATAGGTTATCGGACCAAAGGTCCGGTAACCTAAAAATCTGAACGGACGGACGGACGACGGACGCAACGCCATGCCAATAGGTTATCGGACCATAGGTACGGTAACCTAAAAAAACTTGAAAATGAGGCCAAAGGTCAAATTCAAAGTCACAAAAATATTATGGATATATCATTTCCTATATGTCCACGATTGATTCCTAAGCTGTAAAATCCATAATGGCGAGATATTAGCCATTTTGTGCTATGACCTTGAAAATAAGGTCAAAGGTCAAATTTAAGGTCATCAGAATATTCAGCATATATCATTTCCTACATGTCCACAATTGATTCCTAAGCTGCAAAATCGATAATAAGTGAGATATTAGCCATTTTGTCCCGTGACCTTGAAAATGAGGTCAAAGGTCAAATTCAAGGTCATGACAATAATCTGCATATATCATTTCCTATATGGTCATAATTGATTCCTAAGCTGTAAAGTCGATAAACAGTGAGATATTAGCCATTTTGTCCTGTGACCTTGAAAATAAGGTCAAAGGTCAAATTCAAGGTCATCAGAATATTCGGTATATATCATTTCCTATATGTCCAAAATTGATTTCTAAGCTGTAAAGTCGATAATAAGCGAGATATTACCCATTTTGTTCTTTGACCTTGAAACTGAGGTCAGAGGTCAAATTCAAGGTCACGAGAATATTCAGCAAATATCATTTCCTATATGTCCACAATTGATTCCTAGTCTCTAATCACAATATTAAGTGAGATATAAGGCATAATGTGTCCCATTATAAAGCATAGGAGAATTTAACATGGGAAAGTTCCATTTGGGCCAAGTTTGGCCCAAAATGGCCCACTTCGAGCGATTCAAGCGCAACGAAACTTATACACATCACAGGAGTACATATGAGGAGTGTTGTGTATCAAAAAGAAAAAAAGTTATTGAACAGTTTTTGAGAAAATGGCCGCCAAAGTCCAAAATCAGGCATTTTTCGTCGAAAACGGCCGCCATTTTGAAAAAAATGCGAAAATCGAAAAACTAAAAAAAACCTTCCCTTGAAATATTTTTAGGTATTTTTGTGCAAAATTTCAGAAAGATTCGATCATATACTTTAAAGATAAAAATGTGAACGGACGACGGACGACGGACGCCGGACGACGGACGCCGGACGACGGACGACGGACGCAACGCCATGGCAATAGGTTATCGGACCAAAGGTCCGGTAACCTAAAAACATAATATTGGTCGCAAAATATTCCTCTTCCTCCCTTCCCCCTCCAAACACCAGCGCGTCCGCAAAAGAAAGATACTCATGCTCATCCGTCATCTTGATCATTTGAAAGATTTTGCGAAAAGCAGCACGTGCTCATCGCAAACGTGCCTTTCTGCGCAACACTTGCCATGACTTCGAACATACCACGCAAGTACATTGCAAATTTTGGTTTGCACCATCGCAAAGTGTTCGCAACTAAACTATTTTGCGAACTATTCGAACATCCCACCCCAGATCTGTAATTAATTAGAAACATGGTTCAGTAAAAGATTTTATGTTTAATTTTAATTTCAAATATGCTGAAGTACTAGGTTATTTACCTGTGGCGTGGTGGGTTGGATCTTACCGTTGGGGAGGGCAAAATTCCAATTCTTACAACCGTTGGATCTTGGTTGTATATATACGTTGGTCCAACGTTGGTGAACAACGTCGGCCAGACATTGGCAACGTAACATTGGCCCTTCAGTGGATAAACAGTGGATACCAACGTCGAATTTCCGACAAACTGCCAACGTTGGCCCAACGTGGTATTGCCAATGTGATCGCAATGTTGGCAGCACATGCTGGCCCTGTGTTGGCCCAACGTTGTGTGGCGATTTTGCCCAAAGATCGCGGCAGGTGACACTTGATTCTGGCCTTTGTCTTGGACGCTCCTGTTCGAAGCACGCACTGCTCAGCAACGCCCTCCAACTCTCTCGCCCAGTATGCTGTAACAATGGCCTTATGTCATCTCCCTCGTTTCTCGAGCTTCAGGGACTATAAATACTCTGGAGCCGTTTTGTTCAGTGAAGTTGTTTCAGAGCTGAGCAAGGCGAGAGAATGACGGACGGCTCGGCCATGAGCTATACGTCCTCGCTCTCTGGCTAAGGCCCTCGCGGGCCCCTGGGGACAATTTCCATAGGGGGCCCAGGTGGGGGGAACCTTGATGACTCGGGGGCGTACGCCCTCTGGATCACTGGTCTCCCACTTGGAATGATGCGCAACACAGGCTCTGGCAGACCGTCGGGCTGTCCGGGGTTCAACCCCCCTCGGCAGACCTCGGCGAGACGGGCTTACAGTTAACACCACGGTGATGATCCTGTATCTGAGTGGTGTCCGCATGTCTGGGCTCGCTGGGCGGGTTGCGACCTGGTTAACATTCTAATGATAGAGTAGGCACTGCGCCCGTAGTGACCCTCGCTGACCGGACGGTTGAGCGGACCCTCGCTGAGCGTGCGTCCGCCGTGACCCGTGGTGAGAGGATTATCCTCGAGGATCCAGGATAGCGGACGACGTTAGAACTTTGCAGTTGTTTTACCAACGCCGACTTCCCCAACCAATCGCCAACGTTGGCCCAACGTAGCCGTGCTATCTGGGTATCGCAAAAATTGAAGAAGTTTGCAATCTACCCCAATTTTAAATTTCAGCCAAAAACGGGATCTCGAGAATCTGAGCATATTTGAGGATTTGATCATGCCGTTCGACTCCCAGGTGAAGTATGCCAAGTTATAGAACGATAGCATTTAGCATCGCAAAATTATCAGCGTAAAACTGTGTAAACGAGTTAGAAAAATCAGAGTATAGCCCTAAAATATGACCTAACAATTGCTTGTCTGCTTTATATCGATGTTTTATATTGACAACCATTGTTGCATATTATATTGACAACCAATGTTGGTTGTCAATATAAGAACATCGATATAAAGCAGACAAGCAATTATCAGGTCATATTTTAGGGCTAAGGCTGACGTATAGGCTGGAGAGGTTAAGATAGCCAATGAAGATATTCTACATTATTGTTCTCTCTAGACACACCTTCGTGTACGGGTTGCCACTCTCCTGGGGCTGAACAGTTGTAATGCAATTGATGTCGGACAGCTCAAGACAACGTTGTTGTACTGCAAGAGAATGCAGGGCAATGGTGAAGACATCATCAACTAATATGTCAATTCATTCAATATAGCAGAACCAAAATCATAGTACCATGTTCCATCATATTCATGTGTTAAGATAGCCAATGAAGATATTCTACATTATTGTTCTCTGTTTGTGAAAAGTATCCCAAGCATGTTGGTGAGTAATGCGTAATGCATAAGTGTATGAATAAATTCAAATAACAATATGTTTTTATTTGCTTTCCATCTCAATGAGATGCGGTTATCATTTTAAATTGATATTATATAGCTAGAATAACACCAAAAATGGAATCTACATACCAAAATACCCTTGAAAGTAAGTACCGGTATCACACATCTTTATAGCACAATTAGTTACGAACTTGAATTTTCGGGGTGTGTTTAGCAGGCATCTTGGATATCTGTTAATTAACAAAACTAATCAAATCAAGCTCTATTTGTTTAAGGATTTATTGGGATTGCAAATCAGTAAAAGTCTCTATCAGAAATATCCAAGCAAGATCCACAATTGAGACCATAGGGGTGTCAAGGGGGCTATTTTCGAGAGATATCTAAATGAATGTGTAGCGTGTACCATGTGTGCAGGTGTACATGCATCAAAAGAAATAGCTTGATTGTATTTATTTTGGTCTGAATGGATTCCCTGTATATGAAAACCTAGATATAGACCCCAAAATGAACATCCTAGGTTGACTCAGTCCGAAGTTATGGACATTTTAGTGAAAAATTATCTAATTTTGGCGGCCATCTTGGATGCATGCATCAAAAGGAATAGCTTGATTGTATTTATTTTGGTCTAAATGGATTCCCTGTATATGAAAACCTAGGTATAGACCCCAAAATGAACATCCTAGGTTGACTCAGTCCGAAGTTATGGACATTTTAGTGAAAAATTATCTAAATTTGGCGGCCATCTTGGATATATGGACATATTCCTATTATAAATGTTTATTTAACCACTGTTTTCTCATGTACAATGTATAAGGCCCCCACAATGAGCAGCAAAAGGTAACAAAGATTTTATTTTGTAGACCTATGCAGCTTAAAGTGAAGCAATCTCAAAATTCGAGATTTCGCGGGGCGGCCATTTTGAAAAATGGCCCCAAAACCAATTTTTGCAATGGATGCGCAACCGGAGACATATGTGATGTTTATTAGTATTAAAAAACCTTGAGAAAAAAGTTGGTTTTGGAGGATCATGGGGGGGGGGGGTGCAAAGGGACCCCCCGTACATGCCCGACTACATGGCCATGACACTAATAAATTCAAGAAATAATTAAACTGAACTGTTGTCACGTTATCTAACGTGGTTCAGATCTATCCACCAGATTTCGTAATTCATTCATATTTTCGAACTTCAATTGTCAATTTCGAATGACCTAAAAATGTAGTTTGTATCGCATGTGAATTCAGTTATATACAGCTGTGAACATATTTATGTGGTAGATGTACTGCATAAGATCGGACTCATGAAATAGAGTGTGTATATATGTATATATGTGTATATCCAGGTGCATGTATCTGTGTAGGTGTGTTTACAGTGCCTGTAGTGCTTGTAGTAACAACAATAGTACCTGGTGGTTAGCGGTTGTGTAACAGGCTGTGCTTCTATGGAGACTCACAATTGAGCGAGATATTGGCTATCTAATCATAATGATACAAGTATACTGTTTAGGATTATGACATGGGATGACTGGGGATAACAGTATACTTGTATCATTATGATTAGATAGCCAATAATCCGATATGCTGAATATATAAAACCTCGCTGACCGCTCATTCTCACTGTCAATGCCACTTGACAGAGTATTTGAATGAAATTGGGGGAAAAAACGTTTTAGCCAGTTTTACCCACACGGCACAATGGGTTGCCCAATCTGCACCCCTGGGTAAAACTTGCCAACCTGTGTGGCGATTTTGCTCAAAGATTGCGATAGGAGTATCGGCCGCTATCGTACTCCATATTCTCACCTGTTTTTGGCTGCTTCACGTTCGAAGCCCTGCGTTGACTTAGTGACGTATTGTTTTTTATTGATCCACTGTACTGTACCAATGGTCTGACGTCACACCCTAGCTCTTGTGCGCTGTTAGCTTTATAGCTAGCAGCCCGTCTTGCTTTCTTTGAGTTGTCTCAGAGCTGTCAAGGCGAGAGCACGACGGTGGTTACGGTCATGTGCTCCTCGTCCCCTTTGTCTGGCTAGACGGTCCGCAAGGACCCCGGGGACAATTCCAATCGGGGGCCCAGGAGGGAGGCTGCTTTGATCCGAAGGCTCACGCCCCCAAAGATTGGTAGTCTCTCGCCCTGGGATGCTGCATACAGGCTCTGGCAGACTATCGAACTATCTGGGGCTCTATCCCCGTGGTGGACTGTCAGTGAGCCGGCCAGCAACACATGCGGGTTCCGGAAGCTGCTCTCATGGCTCCCGGGCTCGTCACACCGAGCTTTATTACTATGATGATTCAATATCTGAGTGGTGTATCAAGGCCGGACTTGGTTGGCGGACTATTACCTGGTTGTAGTAAAGTAATAACGACGCCGCCGTGATCGTGCTCAGATGTGGGTGCTTGTGCCCTAGGTAGTGGGCCTCAAACCTTACATTAGTGCCGTGATAAGGATCAATCCAACGACATCCTATTGCAGTCTAACACACAGTGTCTTTGTCCCTGGGGACCAACCATTCTCCTCCAGGGCATACTAAAACAATGAGCAAAGACGACGGAAACATATCTGATTGAAGCCGATCACAGACCAGCCGTGGGAGGGACCGCAGTGGCTGAGGCCCCATGGAAAGCCGTCCGGATGACCCACAGGACCAGTCCCAGTCTGCAGAAACGTCCCAGACGTCCTCAACTCCGTCTCTGGATGTAGAGTTAAACCCTGCAGGGTTGCATCATACATTGCAGCCGGAGGTCATTTCCGGTGTACCAAGTACGCCAGGTGCAGTGGACAGGTCCGGAGACTGGCTTGCCCCACGCTTGCCTTGGACGGGACTCCATGCTCTGACGCCCACGGGCGTCCGGGCTGGAGTACTGCTGGCGTTCCGCTGGCGGTCATCAGTCCTGGGCAGTTTGATCGACTATTCCAGCTACCTCGCCCAGCCAGGTCGATCCCTTCACGGACCCCCAGTTTGGACGTCGGACAGTCCATAAGGAGTGTGGTAGATCAGCTCAATAACTCGCTCAGTGTCACTTGGACGATCTGATCACAGAGTGCGCTCACCTTCACCACGATCTCAGCTTTCCTCGGAGAGGTTGACAGAGAGAGAACGGTGGCTAGTCCAAATTGTGCTTGATGAGTACAAGCGCAGTCAGCCCGCCAGGCCAAGCCTGGACCCTACGGTCTTCTACAGCCCAGCAGGTGTTGCCGTCCCCGAATATGGGACTCGCACCTGTTCCGCGGCTTGGAGGCACCACATTGGCTACGGCCTCCGCTATTCCGGCAGTATCAAACTTCCCCGCTCTGGCATGACCTCAGGGAGATGGCTGGCAACCGGTGGCTTCGGCCCCTAGTTATGCTGGTTACCCCACCTTGCCCACGTCCTATCCCCTAGGATCGGCGGAGGCTCCCTCCATGCCCACTAGGAGCGGAGTATTTCCGGGTGTAAGCACTTGCTCCATCTGCGTCTATGGGCGTCCATGCTCCATCTGCATCTATGGGTCCTGACTCGATTCGACGGATAGGGCATGGATTGCCCCCTTCCCCGCCACTGACTCTGGGAGTCTGGGTCCGGCTCAGAAACCAGGGAGAGCTTACCCCACGACCGTAGGCCGGACCAGTCATCATGGTGTGAGCGGTTCAATGGCAACAATGCCGATCTTGAGGATTACCTCATGCAGATGTGGAGAACTGTGTTCTACGAGGGATAGACGCTGGTCAAGGCCGGTCACATCGTTGCAGGAAGCTCAGAGGGCAAGGCTCTCCAAGTTATGTCCAGTATCCCGCATGAGCCTGCGACGTTTCCTGAGGTTGCAAAGCAACTTCACTCACTGTTCACGCCCACAGCGAATAGGTGTATGTACGAGAAGCAGTTCAAGACTCATTACCGCCCAGCTACTGCATCGAGTATGCGTTCCAGCTGCGCATACTGGACCGTAAAGCCTAGCCGGGTTTGACTCGATGCTGATCGATCAGTTTATCGAGGGGCAGCCATACCATATAGGATATGCCCTGGTTGGCAGTGGTTGCCCACGAGAAACGTGCAGGAGGCCATCAATGTGGCACTCACGATTAAGGTCGCAGTCAGGAATCGACAGTTGTGAAGTCCAGTCACCCAGTGGTCGCGTTGGTTAGGGATCCATGCTGGTATCTGCCGTTATCCTTTGAGCGGGAGCTGGTGCGGTTCCTAGTCGTCTCCGGAGCAGAAGTGACCCTGTAGCCATGAGTACGTACAAGCAGGAACCCGCTTTCTGCAGCATCGAGCTGTGGGATTCCAGAAGTTACAAGCTCTTCGGTGCGGGTAATAACTGCATCCCTATCCACGCATTCATCGATCTGCCGATTACGCTTGGGGACAAGGTGTATACAATGGAGGTGATCATTGCGGATATCGGTGCAGCCGGAATAATTGAAATGAACTTCCTCCAGATCCATCGGGTGATCGCGGACTTCAGCTCCAGTGAACTCCTGAATGGAGAGGATGTTCAGGTTTGTCCTTCCCGTTCGTTTCAACTCCAGGTGGCACGCACCACAGTAGTGCCGCCCTACAGTGAGATGATCATGGAGGCACTTTGGACATGAACGCAAGTAACTACGTGCTCGACACTGTCCTCTCACAGGCCGTAGACAGACGGGAGTGTATGGTGGCTTATGTGAGCATGGCCTTAAGTCGTTCTCAAATGAACTACTGCACGAGTCACCGTGAACTCCTCGCGGTTGTGACTATGACCAAGCGGTTCCAGCATTACTTGTTGGGGCACCATCTCTGGTTGCAGACTGATCACAGTTTGCTCTGATGGCTGCTCAACTACAGTGAGGGTGATGGGTTGATGGCCCGGTGGCATCAAGTATGACATGAAAATTGAGCAACGTGCTAGAGAGCAACATGGCAATGCTGACGGACTGTCACATTGCCATAAGTGTAAGAATCTGGAATGCACAGAAATGACCTCGTTCCAGCATGGCAAGGAATCTTCCTCAGGCTCGGATCTGGACCTTCCAGGGAGACCGCAGGCTGCCTCACCCTTCAGCACCACGGCGGCCCAGGCAACAGGAGTCCACCTATCTGAGTGAACGTCCACCCATCCATGATCCAGGGTGCCACTCAACCCCAGCAAGTCCTCCTCGACGCCGGGGATATATTCTTCTTGGGTATCCTCCTCGTCCTCTATCGAGTCTGAGTATGAGTGGCAGGTACCTCCTGTGGTGATGTCTGCCGGCATGCAGCTGGATGTAACAGATGAGAAGCTGACCTATTTCGCCCGCTACTCTCCAGAACAACTGACTGCAAAACAAAGGGCGGTCAGCGTCCTAGCTCCCGTGGTTGAGGCCCTCGGGGCCGAACAGAAACCTTCGAAGGCAGATTGGAAGACCTACAAGGAAGAGACACAATCTTTGGTTTCCCAGTGGGAACACCTTGCTTTCCACGAAGGCTTTCTTTACTGGCGCTGTGATCCTCCACACCCGCGGCCTGCCATTTGGCAGCTGGTGCTTCTTGCAGCATTGCACAAGGAAATACTCCACCAACTGGACGACATCCGGGTCACTGGTCATCTGGGCATCCAGAGGACCATCCACCGGCTGCAACAGCGCTTTCATTGGCCTGGTAGTAGTCTGGATGTGCAGAGATGGTGTGCAGCTTGCCTGCGGTGCCAGGCTCCTAAGGGAATTCGAACTCTTGGCTGCCACCCCTTGACCACGGTTAATGCTGGTGCGCCTTTTGACCGGATATTCTGGATACTCACCGGGTTACTCCACATGGGTTCCAGTACATCCTTGTAATTTCGGACAATTTCACCACGTACACGGACACCTACCCGCTGCAGCGTCAGACCATGGAAGAGGTGGCTCGGTTACTGGTAAATAGTTGGGTATACCAGGGCATACCCGAGCAGGTACACTCCGATCAGGGCATGCAATTTGAAAGCAACCTGTTCCGGGGCCTAGCACAGATGCTAGGCAGTACCAAGGTCCGCACAACCCTTTACAGATCCCAGTGTGACAGACAGGTCGAACGGTTTGAACGATCTATCCTGAACAAGCTGGCGGCCTTCGTGAACAATCGTACAAATGACTGGGATGACCATCTCTCATACGTCTTGATGGCGTATAAGTCGTCGGCCCATACCTCGACTGGGGTGACATTCCAGGCCATCATCCTTTCTGGAACACTTCGTTCAAAATTGTTCATTAGGGTTTATTAAAAATTCTAGGAGTGTTATAGTATAGTTCGTAATCCCCGGGTTGACCCCCATTCTTCCAAAACATATCCTTAAGGTCTGATCTTCTGTGTCGCAACTTCTGGGTACCGCTTCCTTCAGGTTCCTTGCTCCCTTCTGGTTCCACCATGTGATACTTTGGTCGTGTTTGCAAGTTTTGGGCCAAGGTGGAAAATATAGGGGACCAACATTGTAAGAAGGGGGTAATGTGGCGATTTTGCCCCAAGATTGCGTTAGGAGTTTCGACCGCTATCGTACTCCATACTCACCTGTTTTGGCCACTTCATGTTCGAAGCCATGCATCGCCTTAGAGATGCATTGATTTTTATTGATCCACTTAACTGTAACAAGGGCCTGACGTCAAACCCTTACTCTCGTGCGCTGCTATCTTTATAGCTACAGCTCGTCTTGTTTTTTTAGTTGTCTCATACCTTTTCAAAGCGAGTGGACGATGGTGGGCACGGACATGTGCTCCTCGTCCCCTTTGTCTGGCTAGAGGGTCTGCGAGGACCCCGAGACAATTCCAATCGGGGGCCCAGGAGGGAGGCTGCTTTGATACAGGGCCTCACGCCCCCATGGATTGGTATTCTCTCACCCTGGGATGGTGTTTACAGGCTCTGGCAGACTGTCGGGCTATCCGGGGTTCTATCCGATGCAATATCTGAGTGATGTATCGAGGCTGGATTTGATCGGCCGGCTATTACCCGGTTATAGTAAAGTAATAATGATGCCTGCCGTGACCGTGCTCAGATGTCGGGCGCTTGTGCGTTAGGTAGCGGGCGTCAAATGTACACCTGCTTTATTATGATTTGTTGTAACCTTCATGAAAGTGGTAAAACAATACAAGTACAACTATACACAGAATATGATAGATGATTCTAGATTATTCTGTCATGCAAAAATGTTTTTTTTCAAACTCTATGACTGTCCTTATATATTTAATTGTAGGAAGGTCCTACATTGTTTCAAACATCATATCTAGGCTATTCGACCACTGCTCTTCTATTAGGACCAATGCGGGAACAAACAGCTGAATGTACAATTTTACTGTGATGCAGTGCGGTGCAGGGGATGCGGTCTGGTCAAATCAATGTTTATGAGAACAGCACCACACCCACCAATAGCACAAGGTAAGGTTGCAGCACCACACCGCCCCGCACTGAAATAAAATGAGCCTGCACTGCTTCATCGAATCAAATTGTCACACCGCACCGGACTGCGGACACCGGATAAAACATTTTACTCAAATTGATCATTTAAGTAAAGTGTTTTATCAGTTCTCCCGGACCACGGAGTCGGATCAAGAACAATATTGTAGGGTTCTTTCACATATTATATCAGACCAGTGATGAAAATTTTGCTAAGTTACATCAGTCAAACTAAAGTTATTGTCTGGAAACATAAACGGCGGGAGAAAATTCTTCTAAAACCATAAAGGCATTTCACAATAACATTAGTAATGATAAAAGGACCAAAAGGCTTGCATATCGAATGATTTCAGACGTTGCGAACAATATTCGAAATTCCTCTAATAATATGTTTCCTTGTATACGGACTTCATGCCTATACTGCATGAATTGCACTTAAATTGCTGGATTTCCATTTGTCAAAGCAAGTTTTAGGATTCTTTTGTCAAGCTGATGTCGAACAATTGATCATTTATGTGTGATTTTTTTTTAAAATATTAAATTTGATTATGGATTTATCCTTGAAAGTTGATCCAGAGATCTCTTCCGTGTGAATGATGTTATCAGTAAACATTAAGATTTATTACTATATACCCACTTTATGGTGACAATAATAGTCAGTGATTTATATGTAGGTCTGATATACAGTCTGATACAGTGAAAAGGTGTACTCTAGATTGCTTAATTATGAGACTGATATAGCAAACGTTTTTAACGATTTGTGATAACTAAATAAAGAAAAGATATATACTTCTGGTCTTGAACAATATGACGGTTATAAAAAATTTAGAAGGCATGGATATACGGCAGATCCCCACAAAATAGTTCAGAAAACACATAGATGTGTGAACAGAGAACTGCAGGTGAATATCAATTTCCTGTTTGATTCAGCATTTTCGCATTGGAATGCTTAAACATTCAAATTCAATTAAATCGAATTTATGTGGAATGCGGCTGCCTACGTGTATTGGGTTATTGGCATTTTTATCAGCTGATGCGCGCTGGATATATACATGTTTATACACACCAAATGTCAAATACTCCCGTGTAACACAGAAAACAAAAAGCCTATACATTGCAAGTCCTCGTGGCGGTGGCGGCATCTGGAAAAGTATTGTTTTTCCCTCCACTCCTCAGAAATACTGTCTGTAATCAGTAGACCCATTGTAAAAGCAAGTGGGTAACTGCATAACTGCATTGATCTTCGGATTATACACCAAGTCAGTCTGCCATTGGACTCAATGTGTAGACGTTGGACAGAAAATAGTGGATCGATTGTGGACTCCAAAACATTAAAAACAGAAGCACACAAACACATCAGGTCATTTTATCAAGAAACCACAGTGTACGTTGCCATTTTACAGCGTACCGCATTTGGACTGTCGTAGAAAGTAAAGACATTCGGTACTTCAGAAAACAATATGGCGACCAGTGACACGTCAAACTCATCGTGCAAGGGAAGAGTTGCCCTTATCACAGGAATAAATGGCCAGGTAAGTGTCTAACAATAATAATTTGGAAGCTGAATGTCCGTAGAAATGAAAGTGGTCATGTTTACGGAGTTTCAGACCGAACTTCTTTGGAAAAACCTTGGTGAAGTTACGCGTCACACCGGCGTACCAACTGACTGAGTTGTTGATTGTGTCCAACTGTGTGAAAAAAAAAATTAAATCTGGATTTGTCTTCACCGAATTAGATTTGATATCTTTACACATTAACGTCGGTGATTTCATACAACTATTCTGACCTTCATTATACAGGCCTACATTTGTTCAACACGGTATCAAAAACTTTTGATCTCAAGTTTTTGCATCACAAGTTTGACCATGTTGACAAAGGATGAAAGGCTGGGTCAGTGAGTGGGTGTGGCAGGCAATGCAATGCAGGGTCAAAAGATGGGTGTGGCAACTTAGGCCTATAATGGGAATCAGTACCGTGGGACATGTTTTTGTGTGGTCCTTGCCTCTAATATAACGTCTTCACCATTCTATTGACTTATGTCTTATTGTTTTAATGTATGGATTTTGAAAACTTAGAATTAAATCAAAAACCAAAATCAATTTCCCACAATCGCTGACAATGGAAATAAGTGATCGCCTGATTTTCATGTATTCTTGTACTAGCTACTAGTACATAAATTTGACTGGTATTTAATTTACCAGTTCAGATTCAAGGAACCCTATAGTCATGATAGTTCATGGATGTACTTTTACATTTGTTTTATAACATGATTCAGCATATATCACTCATTTTGTTTATGATAATATATTTCAACAGTTTCATTCATTCTGTCCATGTATATTTTTAGGTATTAAACTTCTTGCATTTGATGTAACTATTTCATTACTTTGAGTATGAGTTGTTTCACACAAATGCACACAGGATTCTGTAATTTCAGTTAGGACTTGGGGGAAAAGCAAGAGTATGAATCTTGGTTCCCATCAGTCTTAATCAGTGACACCTTGTAACATAGTACCTAGTTCTCGGTTATCTGTTTTTTTGTGTGAAATTTTCATCTGTTACATAAATATTGTTGCATCACCATTCAAAAGTCTGATATCCACAATTTTTACTCTAGTTCATTTCACACAATGTCAGCTTCTTTTGCTATAACTTCATGCTTTCTATACCATGTACATGTATACTCACGATACTGACTTATGAGTAATTTTTATTGTGTTTTCCCAGGATGGTTCATACTTGGCAGAGTTCCTACTTGAGAAAGGCTATCAGGTATGTTGCTGTTTAATACTACTAATATTGACTCAATCTGAATGTTGAACAATTATTTTACATGCGATATCAGCACACCAGGCACAAGAGTCTAGTTTCTCTGTTATAAACCTGACAGGTTCATGGAATTATCAGACGATCCAGCAGTTTCAACACCGGACGGATTGAGCATTTACACGCCGACCCTAAATCACATGAGTCAGGAGGTATGTAGGATATGGCTGGCCAATATCATGGCTATGAACTATATACTAGACTATTACTAGTAGTTAGGCATTAGTTCGGTCATCATGGTCATAAGGTTAGAGTGCATGCATCAATACATATCGTGATATACTTCGGTGTTTCGTATGTTTCTTTTGACCGATGATTTAAATTTCACGATAATAAACTATTTTGACAAATTTTATTTCTGACAAAAGTTAACAGCACCCTAAATTAGACCCTATATCATGTATATTGAAACCTGTTTCGTATCCATGAAAACAGAAGGTGTTGACGTGAACTAACTTTATCAAGTTGTATTTATCACATTGCATGAATTACTAGTAGAGGAGCATGCGCATGTCATTGTTGGGTTTATTTCCCTGAACTTCTCTTGTTGAATTATACACCTGATATTCTGATACATGTTATTTCCCCGTTTGTGTCTTCAACAGGTGGTAAGTGGAGGATATGTGGTGACGGATTGTTGTAAATTCTGTTTCAGAAATACTCTCGTTGTTTTTTACCTCAAAGTACAAAAGTGTATGTGGCATATTGAAGAGAGGTGATAGATTTTGGAAGTTTGAAGTGCTTTAGATGTGTTCTGTGTATAAAAGACAGCTAAGCGTCATCAGTACATTTTATTTTGATGAAAAACAAATCAAAATTCAATGAGGGGCCTTTCATTTCTGTAATATTTTCGTCATGGACAGACATCTCCGATGCTATACGATTTCTTTATGGACGTCTTATGGATAGAATCTGTTCTTAGCAGTTTATGGACCTCGCTCGGAATGTTTTCTTAAAATATATGTTGTCTTCATGAGCCACATATTTTATTTGTAAAAAATCCTTATAATTTTCACATTTGTCCATAAATTTGCCATCATCAGCCGAAAGATTATGATAATGTGAAAAGTTCAAATAGAAATCAGAGTGGAACGACACACCTTAGAGTAGGAAATCATAGTCCATTATTTCAAGTGGAATCACTTGAGCAGAGAGCACTAAACACCAAATACACGAGGTATCGGGCTTCAAAATCAATACTGAATAATCCAGTAATATGAATTGCTGTTGTCGACATGTGGGGAATTATCGATGGATTGACAGCATTCAAGATGTTGCCAATAGCAATATTCATTAAAATAAATTATTGATCGCTGCCTGCAACATAATTAGGAATGCTTATCGGGTTAACATTTTCATCAGCTTACAGCTGTTTTCAGCTCTCATGTTATCATTGCTCCACCATTTCTGAACAGGATTTTCTGATAAATGTAGAAAATAAATCTCCAGTTTGTTTCATTTCAACAAAATTTAGGGTTTGTTCCTCTTCAAAACTTGTGTTCAGTCCTACATTTCGGCCTGCATGTATAGTACTGGCTGTTATCAAACGCTTTGCCCATCAACATTTTCATTGCCTGGGGCGTGACATCAGGTGTACAAAAATGCATTTGTGGTTTGCCAATAGTAGACTCAGTACATGTCATATCATGTCATAAAAATCTGGCATGGCAAATACGACTGTATCCACATAAAAACATTTCATGGGATTTTATTCAGAAAATGACATAGGTGTGAGTTATGGTGTCTGGAAACAAGCTGTCGAATCGACAAAAATGCTAAAAACTCTAACTGCACAATCATATAGTATAGCTGACTCTGTAGTGGCTCACTTTTAACGGAAGAGAGCTTAGCGACTCTTCATGTATACATATATACAATAAAAGCCAATAAAATATATAATGTTAACAAAATGCATGATGGGCTGATTCCAATGGTGAACTATATATATTTGACACGAGATGAACACATTGATAATCTTTTACATGAAGTTGACATTTGAAAAAAAAAAGCGTGTGTGATCATTTCATTAATGTAAATAAATGATCTCCTGCCGCTTGTATGATATTGATGTCATAAAGAAAATGCACGGTGTGGAAATGTCAAACGGTGATATATTAAAACTGTGGAAACATATACAAGTACATTTCATGTGTCGATATATTAAGTCTGTTGCCTTTTACAACATCATTATCATGGAATGGTATAACCATATGGTAGCTTGTTTGTTATGTGATATAATCGTGTAAATTGACTGATGTGACCTAGTTCTAGACATCTGCAAAAGTTTATTCAAGTTCATTGAACACCTTCAAAAATTTCAATATGATATTTTTGTTGTTCAACAGCAATGAAGCTGCACTATGGTGACATGACAGATACAACTTGCCTCGTCAAGATTATCGCAGACATCAAGCCTGACGAGGTTTACAATTTGGCTGCTCAGAGCCACGTCAAGGTTTGTGTTACAAGATCAAAATCTTTCTCTGGGCTGCCAATACATGTGTGAAGCCAATATATGTTATCATACATAATTACATGCAGGTATCAATATGAATTAAGAAACCTAGTATGTAAGTAGCTTATTTACTTATAAAGTGATTCAAAACATCTTTGGAGGTGAATTTACATGAAAATTACACGGTTCCAGATAGATCCATTTAAAAGTCCTTACCTTCTGCATGTTCCAGGTGTCATTCGACTTGAGTGAGTACACTGCTAATGTCGACGCGGTCGGTGTACTGCGAATACTTGATGCTATTCGGACGTGCAGCCTCGAGAAAAAAGTCAAGTTCTACCAAGCGTCAACCAGCGAACTGTACGGAAAAGTTCAGGAGATTCCGCAGAAAGAAACAACTCCATTCTACCCGCGCTCACCCTATGGTACATATTTTATGCTGAAGTTTGAAAACCAACTCTCTCTGTATTATTACCTCTGCACGCCACATTTCTATTCTTTCAAAATGATAAGATATTTTCCAGAGTATTGTTTTCTTTTGAACACGCCATGCTAATACATGTATGTCCTTTGGTTTGATCTCCGATAGGTGTCGCCAAATTGTATGCCTACTGGATCGTTGTGAATTACCGAGAGGCCTACAATATGTTTGCCTGCAATGGTATTCTCTTCAACCATGAGAGCCCACGCAGAGGTAACTTGTAGATAAAGCACATGACTTTAGTTGATCTGAATACAGTCTAATGTTATATGACATAAATGTACAAACTTATTATGTACAACCCTTTTTTCATGTCACAAGTAAAGATTTGCAAGATGAATGTGTTGGAAATTTAAGTGTACAGTAATATACTAACAATAGTAAATAACACTTAGTGCTGCTATATTCGCCAGGTGAGACCTTTGTGACGAGGAAGATCACTCGTGCAGTTGCCAAGATTTCTCTGGGGCAGCAGAGTTCCCTGGAGCTGGGTAACATGGACGCTCAGAGAGACTGGGGTCACGCCAAGGACTACATCGAGGTCACTAGCTCAGCGTTTTCTTAATAGTACTTCTATAGTAGTGTTCAGTCGGTATTTATTGCAGTTTGTAGTTCATTTTGTTGAGAGCATGTTGTTTAAGGTATACTGTTCAAGCTAATAATCCAGGGAGCTTATTTTTTCTATAAGTGTGATATTTCCATTGAATTATTCTCGTTGTTTGCTACAGGCGATGTGGCTGATGTTGCAAAAAGACGAGCCTGAAGATTTTGTCATTTCCACGGGCAAAGCTCACAGTGTTCGACAGTTTGTCGAGATGGCATTCGATCACATTGGTGTCAAAATACAGTGAGTTGTTACCAATACCAATATTTATTTGCCACTTACTGGTAAAAATATTACTTATTATGGCATACCGGTACATGTAATAATATTTCAGATTCATTTCAAAGCTTGAACAAGTAAAATCCTTTGCATACATGTTACAAAGCATTATAAAGCACACATTGATGTTGCTATGGTGATGTGTCTGTAGGTGGGAGGGTGAAGGAGTCAACGAAGTAGGAAAAGACGCAAAGACAGGGGAAGTCCGAATCAAGATCAATCCAAAGTTCTATCGACCAACAGAAGTCGTAAGTAACACGGCAATTAACTAGTCATTTCTAAGCCTTCCCTTAATGCACAAAGTAAGGACATGCATTCACATTATCATTGGTGGTCATAAATTGTATTATATTATAGAGTTACATCACATAATGTTTTTGAATCTCTTAGGAATTCTTGCTTGGTGATTGCACGAAGGCAAAGCAAGCCCTTGGTTGGGAACCTACCTATGATCTGCAGGCAAGTACATCCAACTATCGAAACTTTCATGACAAGCACTTTTCAAAGTCAGACAAGATTTTCTCATTGTAAACTATTTATCATAACTTGAGCTACTGTAATGAAACATTTTCATTTGCGGTTACAGGCGCTTGTGAAGGAGATGGTGGAAAGTGATATTGAACTGATGAAAAGGAATCCTCTCGCTTAACGATTCCGCAACCTAGCTTAGTGAGTATGTGTCTGCATTGATTTTTCACATCTCTCAATAATATTATATAACTGTTTTACAATCAAGTACATCCTGTGAATATACATATAAATTTACATGTATTACATTGATATTAGTACTATAAAATATTTTCTTTTCTGCTGTATTTGTGACTTTATATGCTTTTCTTTTATTTCAGATCTCATTTCTGCCATTCAGCGGGGAGTAGTTATTTTCTCAGTCCCAGAGCCATGCTTTTGGGACCATTCATTGTCTCAACATTTGGACTTCAAGCTTGCCGGTGAAGCTGATATCATGTCTGTTCTCAAACTTACTCTATTGTAAAAGTTCAGTGGCTTATTTACAAATCATGTGCCATTATCTAGTATATGTTAATCTCGATCACTGTGATATAGGAGTATTGTTGAACAAGAAAATTTGAAATGTCATTCCTACCAAGTTCTGTCTGCATTTTGTACCTTTTGATGGCGACCTTGTCAGTGACCAGTCCAGCCAGTATTTTTTGTGCCAACTATACACAAAAATATAGTGTAGGACAAATGTATCTGCAATATGACCATTGTTCAAATCTTATTCTAGAATCACAGTGCAATTCCAGGTGTTTGTGTTCAAATCCTCAAATATAGGTATGCATGAGGTCAAATCCATTTGCAGTTTTAATTCACACATGGTCACAGGCATCTAACGAGGTGTTAGTATAGACTGTTAGAATGATCTCATTCATGTCGAGTGAGCAGTTCATGCCATTAGTTCACTGCAGATCCATAGGTAACACCTTAACTGCTTATCCTGCATGGCTTGGTCCAGTTTATTCTTGTTCTAAAACTGATAAATTTTTCAACTTACTAAAAACATTCCATTGTCCAGAGGCCACAGAAGAAAAAATAAGAGTGTTATTGCTCAGCAAAGAATTTTTTCTTTTGTGCATATTTGTGACAAAAATTGAGATGTTCAAACATATCATTTGTGTAATTTGAAGGTTGCACATTGAAATGTTCAATGCTTGATATGTTATTTCGTCGCCATTTTATCCTGAATCCTTGTTCGTAGTCTCACTGTGAATATTTTGACAGCTGCAGTATTAGTTAAAATTGAACTGGAAGGTTGCATACATAAATTGTTGTGGGTGGAATAATTTAACTGCTTACTGAAAATACATGTACATGGGTTATGTGAACTGGTTTATGTGTATCTAGATATGTGTTTTATATGTGTATCTTTAGAATTTAACAGAAAAAATTGTGTACAAGACTGACTGGGTAGTCTTTAAATCTCACGCCATCACGTCTAAACTTCCAGCTGACAAGTCTGTGATATCAACTCTTGTTTGGTACCGAAAATTTGATATTGTTTAAAATGTAGTGCACCAGTTCATTTCTTGATCGTTATCACCAAAAAACTTAGATTTTTTACATGTGATTTAGGTATGTAGAGTGAGAAACTTTCGGAATTTTCTGTGAAGTTACTAATCCACCCATTTTGTAGTCCTCAAGAAGTTGAAATGTATTTTGCAAGTTCATGAAATTTACCACCAATACATATACACTGAAGTAGTGTTGACTACGTTATGATTTGTTTGTATGTTATTAATTATGTATTCTGTTGATATTGTTGCATACAATTTGTACATTGTGGGATATGTTTTGTACTAACAGATAATTTCGTTTGAAATCTGAAAGTTAAGCTGATGCAATTTAGGAAAGGCCAGCATTTTCTAATTTCAAACGAGAATATTTGTCACAGGGGTTTAAAATAAAATGGGTTCAAACTGAAATGTTATTATGCTGTGTTGTTGTTCTTCCGCCCAGTGGTCGGTGGTGTCGCCCTTGCTTGCGTCTCTCGCCATTCACTCTGTTATCTCTTCAGCAGGAGACCTGTATAAGGGGATTGATGACTGCTACTAGCTCTATATGTTAATTCAGGAAACATATTTTAGGTACAGACGTAGATTAGTTGATGAACGACCGTCAAACTGGAGGCTAGTAGGAAACTAGTTTCTTCCAATTTTGCCTGAATTCCGTTAGATTAAGTAAGGGGTTCTCCGTCAGGTGTGAACCCATGTGGAAATGAAATAATTATTATTATTATACAACATTTATTAAGCGCTCTATATTGTCACTCAGTTAAGAGCTGCTATTGGAGGAATGGTATTACAATATTTCAGGTAGTTACATAAACAAGTCTGGAAAATGGGTTTTAAGCTGACATTTGAAGCTGGTTACAGTCACAGTTTTTGATACTGTCCGGGAGAGTATTCCAGGCGATGGGTGCTGCACTTCGGAATGATCTGTTGCCATAGGTGGATGTTTTCGACCTGGGAACGGACAGTAGCAATTGTCCTTGTGAACGGAGAGTTCTGGTCGGGTGGCACATTTCAATCAGCTCAGACGAGTAGTCTGAGGCTATGTCGTTTCGGCACTTGTACGTGTATATAAGTACCCTAAACTCCACCCGCTTCACCACTTGAAGCCAATGCAATTCACACAAGATGGGGTGATGTGGGCCTTGTATGGCACGCGGCTTCTTGAAGGAGCATGTTGCCATAATCGAGTCTGGAGATTACTAACGACTGCACAATGGCCTTGCACCCGTCGTCAGTGAGGTATCAACGATGTCGGCTGATGTTTCGAAGATGAAACCTGCAGGACCGCGACCAATATGTTTGTCCGTTTAGAGGGTCTTGTCGAGCACAACTCCAAGGTTTTTGGCATGGACTACAGGAACCACTGAGGATGAACTGACGCTCACGCTGATGTCGGGGGCACATTTGAATCCGCTGTTTCGATGGGAACACGATCAACTTGGTTTTGTCGTTGTTGACCTTAAGGTGGTTGCAGGCCATCTAATGCTTAGATCCCGGACGCAGGGTTTGAGCATAACATAAATTTGCATGTCATCTGCATAACAGTGATGTATCAGACCATGTTGTTTGATGATGTCACCGACCAGGTACATATACATGCAGTACATCTTCGGCCCCATACGGACCTCTGAGAGATACTAGTGCTCAGTCGTTGCTCCTGTGATGAGGCACCACCAATCAACTGAAGATGACTGTGATCTTGGAATAGGACTCCTGCCAACCAAGTGCACTGCCCGTGATACCGAATGTTTGTTCCAGCCGATGAATGAGGGTACTCTGTTGAATGGTGTCGAAGGTAGCCGACATGTCTAACATCAGTAGAACGGCCAGAGATCCTTGGTCCACGGCACAGACGATGTCGGATTGCACCTTCAGCAGGGCAGTCTCCGTGGAATGATGTATGCGATATGCCGACTGAAGATCGTCGGTGAGATGGTTGGTGGAGAAATGGTCATCTAACCTAGATACGATGACCTTCCCAAGGATCTTGGACATGTATGTGAGATTGGAGATGGGCCGGTAGTTGCGGAGCTCCTCTCTGTTGAGACTGGACTTCTTCAGAAATGGTCGGATTACTGCCTGCTTCATTGCTGATGAGACATGGGCCTCGTCGATGGAAGCATTGACGACAGCAGTGATAATCGGCAGCAACTCGACAGAAGATTCCTTGAACAGCCAGGTTGGAACACGGACAAAAGCCGTTTCAGTGGTGATGGCTGGAGATGACTGACTTGTTACTGCCAGATCAGTTGTGATTGTTGCAATCTTGTTGGTGCAGAACTCCTGGGGCAGCTGCTCTTGGGAGGAGTGTGTTGGCAGCACCGGTTTACCACTCTCCCCAAAATATTACTGGTGAGTCTGAATAGTGCCTTGGAGTCATTAGTGTATTCAGCCATCTTGGATGATAGGTATTGTTGCTTGGTGTAATTAAGCAGTTTGGATACCTTCTCACATGTTTCAGTGTAGAGTTGGTGGAACACCTCTAGCTTGGTTTGTCTCCACTTGCGTTCCCATTTCGGTCGTTCTCGCTTGGCCTCTCTCAGCTCTGGCGTGTACCAGGAAGCGTGAGATCTTGGCTTGATAGACTTCTGTTGGGCTGTCTCAAGTCTATCGATCCGTTCAGACATGTTGCTATTGTATCGGTCCATCAAGGTCTCAGCTGATTAGTTCACAGGCGGACATCTACGGGACACATGACATCAAAAGCACAGTTTAGGAAGATCGGTATGATTTCATGATTGGTTAGAGCATCACCATGTTTCGGTTTCATGTCTCCATTTTTGTCTCTGTCTAAGTTATGTTTTCAATGTGAACCGAACAAATACAAGCTAAATATACTGTGAGCAAGAAGCATTGTCTGTCACAGATTCTGCATCTAGACATATCATTAATTGAGAATTCAAACTCGATGCACGACCCTTGTGTCTCTTTACAAGGGCCTTGTAGCCTCTGTGGCTTTGCCTTTTCTCAAATACTGTAAAAGTTGATTAGAAAAAAACTCAGAAGCAGGAGTATTAAGTCCTTCCATGTCATGCCCTTTTTGGGAACAGGGACCATTGAGGCAGTTGGTAGCAGTCATGATGGAGCCATGGGTCTGTGATGACCATACTCTCTAAGCGGCCTTCCCCGGTGGCCATTAGGTGTGGATGATCTGGTTTACCTGATCTCATGGATGAACATTCTCACTCCCACGATGCTGATTTCGCTCGGGCCCCACAACTCCATTCCGGACAGTGTAGTAGTTGTCGGGGATCCATCAGTGGTGGTGACATTACTCGTACATCTGGCACCGAGGTAGTTGTGTGATATGTCCCAATGGCTGTTCAATTCGAAACATCAATGTCAGGACAGACGTTGACCTTTAGGTAGTAGGCTCAAAGGCTCGGGTGAAGACGTGCGATTCATTGTGCTGGTCTTCTAGTCATGCCTGATTCCTCTGACACCCAGCTAGTCATGGGCTACAGGATCAATCTCTCAGATTCTTCTTTGGTGTCAGACTGGATAGTATTTAGGAGTTGTAGGCGAACAGTGATTATTTACAGTGTGATATGTTTGGTGTGAGGTTTCCCTGTGTTTGGCATAGGCAGGTCTGCAACATCGGTGTAATGGCGAGAGAAGTTCCACGCTAAGCGAGGATTCACTGTCTTTGTCCTAGGTGTGTTGTCCCTCCTCCGTCACCTTTCAGGCTTGTTTGGATGGACACCTTAATTGGTACAGCCCAGCCTCGGCTATGACTGCAGCTCCATTGCTGGCTCGATAGTGTTGGTAAGGATAGCCAAACACTGTAGTTTCTTGGTCTGTCTTTTTATTCTGCTTTTAGGATGGTCTATGGGTCGACGGACTTAATCTCTGGGCTCTGGCTTTTGCTGCGTCTCTCCTCCCCACTGGCATGCACAACCTTGAACAGGACCATTATGGCGTCTTTGGTGTGTTCCTGGATGGATCATTGTGGTGCTGCTGCCTGTATTCATGGAAGGTGATAGGGGTTCAGGATTGGTTGGTGTCTTTGCTGGAGGGTTCCTTCTTGGTCAGAAAATCGCCAGGAATGCTACTATGGCCCAGCTTGACTTGTCAGCTGTTCAGTGTATGGGATAAGGCATAGCTGCACTCGGCCTGGTACCTCCCACTGGGCACCCAGTCAAACATGCCCTTGTGGAATAGACTCACTCTCGTCTGCTGTCTCGTTCTAGTTGGGCTACTTTCTGGATTTTGGTGATGGGGTATCAGTTCCTGGCCCACGCACATCAGTTGTGGCTCCAGTGCACATTCAACTGGTTCATCTCCATCTGACACACACAACCTTTCATGGTGACTTTCTGTGGGATGTGCATCTAAATAGTCATCTTGACAAAAGAACTGGACATCACACCACCAACAAACATAGTTATGCCCTCTTATTGACAGACTTTGCTTCAGCAGTGGGACGCTGGATGGTATCTTTTTGTAAAAACATGATGAATCCTCTCTCTCCTGGTTGGCTGCGTCCTGTAGACTTCTGGGAAATTCGATTTTTGGGATTCCCCCTCCGGACAAGATTCCAGATCTCCATCTTGTTACCGGTCTACACCCAGGCCTGTGACTCCTCCTGTATAATGCATTAAGTTCTGGGTCTACGGATGTTGCTGGGATACCAGGCCCTCTTCGGAAGTCATTCTTGCCTCCTTGTTTTGTGCTTCTTCGTTTCTTTGGGAGCTACATATTTTCTGTCAGCTTGGAACTTTGAGTTAGATTAGTCCCGTCTCTTTTCATGGTCACCAAATCATCAAGGGTCTCATTGTTGTCAACAGCTGTGGCATCTGCCAATTCTTAGGCTACCGAACATATGGTCTGATAACCTATTGGCATGGCGTAGCATCTGTTGTCTGCCCGGCTGGCTGCCTGACGTTACCATTTTTATCTCAAAAGTTTAAGAACACATCGTCCTGAAAATTTGGGGGAAATACCCAAAAAACCAAGAGGGAGTCATTTTTATTTTTGCTCTCTCTGGTATAGTGGCCATTTTTTTTATGAAAAACGCTCAGTTTTGGGTTTTGACAGTCATTTCCTCAAAATCTGTACAGATAACTTACAATCATGCATAAGATTCCCCTTATGTACATACCTTTGTGAGGTGTAGAGGTTTCGCGACGAGATGGCAAAAAAAAAATTGGGTCCGAAATCAAATCACTGTTCAAAGGTCAAATGGCAGTTTTGTTGTTGTTGAAAAACGACCATTTCAGGATTTGGCTGCTATTTCCTCAACATTGGTGGTGTGGAGATCTTAAAATCAATAAAAGCAATAACATTATGTTCTATGCCAGGGGTCTTCCTTCACCTCCATTTGCCCTCCTTTGCAAGAAGAGACAGCTATCTTGCCGTTAGTTGTAAGTCAAGAGGGCCGGGTTTCATAAAATTGTAGGGCCGTGACTGAATTCATAATTCCATATACCTCCAGCTTATACTTTAGGGCAGTGGACCGCATTCATAGATTTGAGTACATGGTGGCCCACACTCTTCCCGTTTACATTTCCCATACACTTTCCCGTGGATTCTCAGTCTTTGCTCCACACTGCAGAGGTCACATCGTGCAAAGGCATTAAAAGTCCTTCCCTCGCCTGCTCTGGAGGAAGGAAGGCCCTTCTTAGGGTGATCCGTCATCTGTGGTGTCTCGTCCAGACTGAGCTCCCAGAGAGCTGTGACCGCCTGCTTTTATAGTCCACACAGACGGGAAATCAGTTTTCGCAAAACATATGTGATCCTCTGCAAACACTTGAGCACGGCTTCGCACGACTCCTCAGTCAGGTGAACAATCCTCCGCAGGTAGTTTTGTGGAGGTAGTGGTTTGAGCAGTTCATTATAAATGCAATATTAAGGACACGGATATTGCATTTGACGTCATTTTGTGTCATTCCTCACATACGAAGGATGTTTCGAGGTATCCTAGACTTGTTGAGTAGACCTACATGTACCCGGGGATTGGACCTTAAGCAGGAACTTTACCGAGAATCGATCATAGAGTCTTCCAGTTCCAAGCTCAAAAATGCTCATGGGTCCAACAAACTGGGCGTACATGTGATGCAATAATTCCATCCGTTATTATTTTCTCGTTCCATGACAAATTTGACGATATTATACAATGAATCGTTTTGGTTTCCCTCTAGTAGACAAAACGAAGAACAGTTTTGAACGACCGAACAGGTTTACAGTCGAATCTTTCTGAAATTTTGTACACAAATGCCTACAAATATTTCAAGAGGAAGGTATTTTTAGGTTACCTATATTATGGTCCGAAAACCTATTGTCATGGCGTTACGTCCATCGGCCGTCCATCTGCTTCCGTCGTCCGTTCACATTTTTATGTTTAAAGATTACAGTCGAATCTTTCTGAAATTTTATACAACAATACCTGAATTTATTTCCAAAATAGGTTAATTCACTTGTTTTTTTTTGTTCCTATCTTCTTCAAAATGGCGGCCATTTTCGACGAAAAACGGCCAATTTTTTTACTTTGGCAGCCATTTTCTCAAAATCTGTTCAGTATTTTTATACTCTATGCATTCGATTCCTCGTTTATGTACCTTTGTGTTGTGTATAAAGTTTACATTGCTTCTGAATCGTCGAGCTGTGTGTGGCGGCCATTTTGATATTTTTGACGAGTCGCAAATAATTTTTTTTTTGCCAGAAATCACGTTACTACTCGTTTCGAGCCATTCCCAGCAACCCCTCCCCCCCCCCGCCCTAAAAAAACATTGATTTTATTTTTTCGCACCCTTTTGTTCATTGGGAGCAGCTACAGCTACAGTATACTCCTAGAATGCTTGAAGATAGAGCCTAGATATTGGCACTTCCAATTTGACCTTGAAAGGTCAAAATGAATAATATATTATTGCTCAGAAAATTGAAGCATAGCACTCCTTATATGTATCTTTGTGAGATTATAACTTTCGTTGATCTTGATTCATCGGTTTGCACATGGTGGCCATTTTGATTTTACGACGGGTCGGCAAAAAAAAAAATTTTTGGTCCGAAGCACTATTTTTTTTAGCCATTTCCAGCAGAAAAAAATGCCCTTGAAAAAACAATGGGCTTTGAAAAGCCAAATTTTTCTTTCTAGTAGGAGCAAAGGACTGTACTGATAGAATGCATGGAAATAGAGCTTTGGTATTATCACATTCAAACAGATATTCATAATGACGATTTGAGCGGGTGACCTTGAATTTGACCCTGATGACCTTGAAAGGTCAAAATGGTCGTTATCGTCAAAAATTACCATTACAGACTGACAGCTTAACATTGTACATTACTCCGGTAACCTTTCCTAGCCCTTGGGCCTTTGGTCCAATAACCTATTGTCGTGGCGTTGCGTTCGTCGTCCGTCGTCCGTCGTCGTCCGACTTCATTTTTATCTTTAAAGTTCACAATCTAATCTTTCTGAAATTTTGCACAAAAATGCCTAAAAATATTTCGAGAGGGAGGTATTTTTTATTTTTTTATTTTCGCAATTCTTTCAAAATGGCGGCCACTTTTGACGAAAAACGGCCACTTTTGGATTTTGGCGGTCGTTTTCTCGAAATTGTCCGATCAGATTTGAGATTTTTGTTTCAAAATATGCCCCTCATATACCTTTTGGACTTTCCCATGTTAAATTCTCCTATGCCTTATAATGTCGTGCTTTCGTCGTGCTTTTCCTTTATTAGGAGACTTCAAATTAGTTCGAACACACTGATTCAAACACTCATAACAATAATTGGTGCAACAACAATTACTTGTTTAATCATTGGCACTCTCTTCTGTATTTTACATAGATGCCATCTCCATACTATTTATGTTATGCGTTTTTGTGATGTATTGTCCTCTTTTTATTTGGGTGTTTATACCTGAAATAAAGCTTTATTATTACAATATCGATGGGGAGACATATCCCATAAATGGGGTATGTCATGCCATCTTAGTAACACCACAAATGTATCTGGATTCATTCCTATGGGCCTGGGTGTCCTAGTAGGGCTGGTGGTCGGGGTTTGGGACGGCGTGAAGCTAAAATGGACAAGTAAATGCGAGTCGCACTTACCCCATGGGGTAAGTACGACCAAAGTCGGACATACCCCTATCGATATTATTATTATTATTATTATTATTATATTAATAATGGCAAACATGTTTTCTGATATCTCACTTAATATTAAGATTATAGATTAGGAATCAATTTCGTGACCACGAAATTTGACCTTTGATATAATTTTCTAGGTCACGACACAAAATGGCTAATATCTCGCTTATTATCGACTTTACAGTTTAGGAATCAATTGCGAACACATAGGAAATGATATATGCTGAATATTCTCATGACCTTGAACTGGACCTTTGACCTCATTTTCAAGGTCAGATCACAAAATGGCTAATATCTCACTTATTATTGACTTTACGGCTCAGGAATCAATTGTGGACATGCTAGAAATGATATGGGCTGAATATTCTCGTGACCTTGAATTGACCAATGACCTTATTTTCAAGGTAATGGGACAAGGCTAATATCTAAAATATACATTGTCCGGTAGCCTTACTTAGCCCTTGGGCTAATTTTTTAATATTCTGATTTTCGCAATTTTTCCAAAATGACGGCCATTTTCTCCAAAACTCTCTAATCAGTTTTGGGATTTTTGTTTCAAAACATTCTAATTTGAGTGCTTGACGTTTTGCATAAAGATTGAGTGATCTGAGTCGCTGAAAATGCCAGATATGTGGGCTCAAAATAGCCAAATAGGTCTGATAATGCAAAAATTGTCGTATATGAGACGAAAACGGTTGTACATATAGGCTTTGATTTGTATTATAAGCATATATGGAGTTATATATGGTCCGTCTTTCGGTGACCTTAAGATTGACCTCAGACAACGTAGAATCTCAAGGTCATAGTGACCTTAAATGTGTAAATTGTAAGTTTGATATATACAGCACATCTTATGGTGACTTTGAACTTGACTCTAGACCACTTGACTCCAGAAGACTAAGTTTCAATGTCACTCCTGAACTGAAATGTGTATTTGCCTCGAAAGGGAAAATGCTTGTAGATAGAGCTTATGCTTGTATTATGGACATATAAGAAATCATATATGGCACACCTAATGTTGACCTTGAACTTGACCTCAGGTGACCTTGAGTGCTGAATGTCTGACTTGAAATGTGTGATTTGACCTCTGGGGCTTAAACGCTTACACCTAGAGCTTAGGATTGTGTTATAAGCCTTTAATAAATCTTTTGGCGACCTTGAGCTGGACATCAGACGACCTTGAAGGCTAAATCTCAAGGTCACGCTTGACCCAAATTTTGTAAATTGGCCTCAAAATGCATGTAGATAGATCTTATATTCGTATTATGAACATATAGAAAGCCATATGCACCAACTTAATGGTGACATTGGAGTTCATAAAGATGACCTTGAGGTCATATGTTACCTGCAATGCTTTGAACCAAAAATGTCCGGTAACTTATTTCAGCTCTTGGGCTAATTTTTTTCTTGTGATGAATCGATATTTAAGAGATACGTGTGATGAAAATGTGGGAGTGTGTTAGGGAGACCTGAAGAAGGGTATAATGTTTATTGTGGGGAGTCTGGGGACCAAGGTGAACAACCATATAGCTAGTGAACGAGGTGGACGGAATAACTGAAGAGACCCTGACGTTGACATGTTGGGGTGACTGTAACTACAGACTCACATCAAAGTCACATTCACCGTTTGACATGATGATGTATGTGTTAAGATATCGTTATATCGTTAAGCCACAGCGTTTTTAGGTTACCGTACCTACATGAAAAATCGCCATGTCGTTAGTCGTCCGTTCGTCCGTCCGGCGTTAACATTTTTATCTTTGAAGTTTACGGTAGAATCTTCCTGAAAACTGGGAAAAATACCTAATAAATAATTTAATTTTCGGGTTTTTTTTTCAAAATGGCGGCCATTCGCGATGAAAAATGGCCAATTTCTGACTTTGGCAGTCATTTCTTGAAAACCAGTTGGGACAATTTTGAGATTTCAGACGACCTTGACGGCTAAATCTTAAGGTCACGTCTGACCTGAAATGTGTAAATTGGGCTCTACAGACAAAATTCGTGTAGATACAAAGTCATATGCCGTACAGCTAATGCTAATTGTGACATTGAGGTTCACAATGATGACCTCGATTGGTAAATCTCAAGGTCATATCTGACCTATGGTGCCCTTGGTCTAAATTTCTCTATCTCCTCTTCTTATTTTTTGTCATCTTTTTTCTCATTTTCTCATTCCTTTGGCCAGAAAATAAAATAGGGGGGGGGGGGGTTGATACGGCCCTGATATCTGGCCTAGATATGTGGTAGGGGGGGGGGTGCCTCTGGGAAAAATGTACAATACCATCCAAGTAATAATGCTCACTGAATTTTAGTACCCATCCAGGTACCAATCTACAAGTTATAACGTGCAATATATATATTTATGTATGCCAGTATTGCAGATTCATATTGAAGTAATTTGGCTGTAAAATCTCAGTAGCCTAATCAGATGAAAGCATTTGTCAATGATTGACTGGGGCGGATCCAGGAATTTTAGAAGCAGGGGTTCAGGCGCATGTACCGTATCGTTCCTAATAGAAGCACGTGCCCTAGCATAGAAGAGCTCCCTTCCGTTTGCAGGAATAATTGGTTTCATTGTTAAACATCATAGCTAGTAGGCTATTTTTAACAAATTAACACATAATAGACACTGTATACAGTATAATGATTGATTTTAAAGAATCAACTCGAGGGCCAATTTTTCTGGAGAGCGTAGCGTGCTAAGCCACAAACTGCCTCAACTTATGGGAGAACTTATGAGAATATGTACCGGTACATGCTCGAAATACATTCCTAACACTCTCTACAAAAGTAAAGTCTGCAAAGGCCAGACTTCATATCTTAGGTCGGACGTGACATAAGAGTTTACTACTCAAGGTCGCAAGAGGTCAAGTTGAAGATCACCAACAGATTGACCATATATGACTGCCTATAGGCTAGGTTCAAAATATATTAAGCTTTATCTATAAGTGTATTGTGTGCAGAGGCTGATTTACACATTTCAAGTCAGGTTATGCACTGAAGGTCGTCGGAGGTCAAGGTCAAAGTATCCGAAACATCCACCTTGTATGCTATGTCTTTCCGATCTTAAAGTTTTATTTATAGGCATACTGCAAAAACAACTTCACACATGACCTTGAAACTTACTACGCAGTGTTGTCAGATGCAAAGTCTACAATTACATGATCACCAAATGATCTAAAATGTATCTTCCGATGATCACAATACATCTAAAAGGGTAATGTCTGCAGAGCCAAATTCACAAGTTTCTGGTCCAACATGACCTCAAGATCATCTGATATCAAGTTCAATGTCCCTGGAAGATCTACCAAACATGTACAAATGTATATTGACAGATTCATAACAATAAATTAGTAATTGGGTCTACAGATGATATTACTGTCTGGAAAAAACAATTTTCAAACTTTGTAATTGGGCATCGAAGTGAGATTTAAAACGTATTGGTATGTTGCGTTATTCTGTCATTTTGGGGACAGACAACTTCCCCGTCTGCAAAATTGCGAAAATTGTATTTATTCGGTTTCAAAAAATATCAATGTAAATAATTGGAAAATTCATCAGAATTTGATGTTAAAGATATTGAAACATTCCGACTGATACTAGTATTAGACCGATGAATGTATTATTGCATGAATATTACCTGGCTATTGAAGGGTTTGAATAGCCTAGATTATGTTTCTGGGCATTATGGCAATGATATTTACATCAGAAAATGTTTCAAAGATTTTAAACTGATTCAACCGTATACTTTCTTTCTGTATTCCGAGGAACTACACAAGAGTAGGCACATGTTATGTCCTATTTCAAGTGTAACATCCCCGACATAATTTTGTTTTTATCGAATTTATGCACACTTGTTTTTCTGTAGATAATGCAAGTAAATAGTTCGGATTTATTACTATTATTATAGTTAAGAAAGAGTTATGAGCATCTAAAAGAACTTTCTTGTACGGTACTTGTGAATTCAAGCTAAATCAGCAAAAGTGACGACGTGGCAATGCTTGTCCCTGAAAGTAAAAAAATTAGCCCAAGGGCTAAGAAAGGTTACCGGACAATACATATTTTAGATATTAGTATTTTGTCCCGTGACCTTGGAAAAAAGGTCATCGGTCAATTCAAGAACACGATGATAGTTGGCATATGTCATTTCTAGTATGTCCACGATTGATTCCTGAGCTGTAAAGTCAAAAATAAGCGAGATATTAGCCATTATGTCCTGTGGCCTTGGAAATGAATTCAAAGGTCGAATTCAAGGTCATAGCAATATTCAGCATATATCATTTCCTATATGTTCATAATTGATTCCTAAGCTGTAAAGTCGATAATAAGCTAGCTATTAGCCATTTTGTCCTGTGACCTTGAAAATTAGGTCAAAGGTGAAGTTCAGGGTCATGACAATGTTCAGAATATATCATTTTTTTTTTATATATGTCCACAATTGGTTGATAAGCTGTAAAGTCGATAAAAAGCTAGATATTAGCCATTTCATTCTCTGACCTTGAAAATGAGGTCAAAGGTCAAATTCAAGGTCATGACAATAATCTGCATATATCATTTCCTATATGTCCACAATTGATTCTTAAGCTGTATAGTCGATAATAAGCGAGATATAAGCCATTTTGTGCTCTGACCTTGAAACTGAGGTCAGAGGTCAAATTCAAGGTCACGAGAATATTCGGCATATATCATTTCCTATATGTCCACAATTGATTCCTAGTCTCTAATCTCAATATTAAGTGAGATATTAGGCATAATATTTCCCATTATAAAGCATAGGAGAATTTAACATGGGAAAGTCCTATTTGGGCAGAGTTTGGGCCAAAATGGCCCACTTCGAGCGATTCAAGCGCAACGAAATTTATAGACATCATAGGAGTACATACGAGGAGTGTTATGTATCAAAAAGAAAAAAGTTACTGAACAGATTTTGAGAAAATGGCCGCCAAAGTCCAAAATCAGGCATTTTTAGACGAAAACGGCCGCCATTTTGAAAAAAATAAAAAAAATAAAAAATACCTCCTTCTTGAATTATTTTTAAGTATTTTTGTGCAAAATTTCAGAAAAATTCGCCCGTGAACAAAAAAGATAAAGATGTGGACGACGACGACGGACAACGGACGACGGACGCCGGACGGAACGCCATGCCAATAGGTTATCGGACCATAGGTCCGGTAACCTAATAAGCGAGATATTGGCTATTTTGTCCTGCGACCTTGAAAATGAGGTCAAAGGTCAAGTTCAAGGTCATGACAATGTTCAGAATTTATCATTTTCTATATGTTCACAATTGATTGCTAAGCTGTAAAGTCGATAAAAAGCGAGATATTAGCCATTTTGTCCTGTGATCCTGAAAATGAGGTCGTAGGTCAAATTCAATGTCATGACAATAATCTGCATATATCATTTCCTATATGTCCACAATTGATTCCTAAGCTGTAAAGTCAAAAATAAGCGAGATATTAGCCATTTTGTGCTCTGACCTTGAAACTGAGGTCAGAGGTCAAATTCAAGGTCACGATAATATGCAGCATATTCAACGTAATCAGAATATTCGGCATATATCATTTCCTCTATGTCCACAATTGATTCCTAAGCTGTAAAGTCGATAATAAGCACGATATTAGACTATTTGTGCTCTGACCTTGAAACCGAGGTCAGAGGTCAAATTCAAGGTCACGAGAATATTCAGCATATATCATTTCCTTTATGTCCACAATTGATCCCTAAGCTGTAAAATTGATTTTCAGTGAGATATTAGCCATTCTGTTCTGTGACCTTGAAAATGAGGTCAAAGGTCAAATTCAAGGTCATCAGAATATTCGGCATATATATCATTTCCTATATGTCCATATTTGATTCCTAAGCTGTAAAGTCAATAATAAGTGAGATTTTAGCCATTTTGTCCTGTGACCTCGAAGATGAGGTCAAAGGTCAAATTCAAGGTCATCAGAATATTCGGCATATATCAGTTCCTATATGTCAACAATTGATTCCTAAGCTGTAAAGTCAATAATAAGCGAGATATTAGCCATTTTGTGCTCTGACCTTGAAACTGAGATCAGAGGTCAAATTCAAGTTCACGAGAATATTCAGCATATATCATTTCCTATATGTCCACAATTGATCGCTAAGCTGTGAAATCGATATGGGTGAGATATTAGCCATTTTGTTCTGTGACCTTGAAAATTAGGTCAAAGGTCAAATTCAAGGTTATCAGAATATTCGGCATATATCATTTCCTATATGTCCACAATTGATGCCTAAGCTGTAAAGTCGATAATAAGCAAGATATTAGACATTTTTGTGCTCTGACCTTGAAACCGAGGTCAAAGGTCAAATTCAAAGTCACGAGAATATTCAGCATATATCATTTCCTTTATGTCCACAATTGATCCCTAAGCTGTAAAATCGTTTATAAGTGAGATATTAGCCATTTTGTCCTGTGAACTTGAAAATGAGGTCAAAGGTCGAATTCAAGGTCATCAGAATATTCGGCATATATCACTTACTATATGTCCACAATTGATTCCTAAGCTGTAAAGTCCATAATAAGCGAGATATTAGAAATATTTGTGCTCTGACCTTGAAACCGAGGTCAAAGGTCAAATTCAAGGTCACGAGAATATTCAGCATATATCATTTCCTTTATGGCCACAATTGATCCCTAAGCTGTAAAATCGTTTATAAGTGAGATATTAGCCATTTTGTCCTGTGACCTTGAAAATGAGGTCAAAGGTCGAATTCAAGGTCATCAGAATATTCGGCATATATCACTTACTATATGTCCACAATTGATTCCTAAGCTGTAAAGTCGATAATAAGCGAGATATTAGCCATTTTGTGCTCTGACCTTGAAACCGAGGTCAGAGGTCAACTTCAAGGTCACAAGAATATTTGGCATATATCATTTCCGATATGTCCACAATTGATTCTTAGTCTCTAATTTCAATTTTAAGTGAGATATTAGGCTTAATGTGTCCCATTATAAAGCATAGGAGAATTTAACATGGAACAGTCCCATTTGGGCCGAGTTTGGGCCCAAAATGGCCCACTTCGAGCGATTATGGGGCAACGAAATTTAAACATGTCCTAGGGGTACATAGGAGGAGTGTTATGCATCAATAAGAAAAAAAGTTACTGATAAGATTTTGAGAAAACGACCGTCAAAGTCCAAAACTGGCCATTTTTCGACTAAAATGGCCGCTCTGACCTTGAAACCGAGGTCAGAGGTCAAATTCAAGGTCACGAGAATATTCAGCATATATCATTTCCTATATGTCCACAATTGATTCCTAGTCTCTAATATCACTATTAAGTGAGATATCAGGCTTAATGTGTCCCATTATAAAGCATAGGAGAATTTAACATGGGAAAGTCCCATTTGGGCCGAGTTTGGGCCTAAAATGGCCCACTTCGAGCGATTCAAGGGCAACGAAGTTTATACATGTCACAGGGGTAAATATGAGGAGTGTTATGCATCAATAAGAAAAAAAGTTACTGATAAGATTTTGAGAAAACGACCGTCAAAGTCCAAAATTGACCTATTTTCGACGAAAACGGCCGCTCTGACCTTGAAACCGAGGTCAGAGGTCAAATTCAAGGTCACGGGAATATTCAGCATATATCATTTCCTATATGTCCACAATTGATTCTTAGTCTCTAATCTCAATTTTAAGTGAGATATTAGGCTTAATGTGTCCCATTATAAAGCATAGGAGAATTTAACATGGGAAAGTCCCATTTGGGCCGAGTTTGGGCCCAAAATGGCCCACTTCGAGCGATTCAAGGGGAACAAAATTTATACATGTCACAGGGGTACATAGGAGGAGTGTTATGCATCAATAAGAAAAAAAGTTACTGATAAGATTTTTGAGAAAACGACCGTCAAAGTCCAAAATTGGCCATTTTTCGACGAAAATGGCCGCCATTTTGAAAAAGAATGCGAAAATAAAAAAACTAAAAAATACTTCCCTCTCGAAATATTTTTAGGCATTTTTGTGCAAAATTTCAGAAAAATCCGACTGTAAACTTTAAAGATAAAATTGTTGACGGACGACGGACTACGGACGACGGACGCCGGACGCAACGCCACGGCAATAGGTTATCAGACCAAAGGTTCGGTAACCTAAAAAAAATATGTCATAAAACTGTATTGTTTGGACACATGTGGAAAGAGAATTTGGTGTCCCATTGTTACGGCGGCCCAATGCTGCCAAAATAACTGTTTACTAACTATGAAACTGGTTTCAAAACTACGCTTAACTCAGGCATGAATAATGGCAGCATTGGGCCGCCGTACATTGTTGACCGTTTAGCATGTAATCTAACTGCTGCTGGTAGTCTACCGGCAGGCAATTTGAACATACGTTTATCTCTAAAATCATGAGTATACTCATGCAAGTTTTCACTTATTATTGTCGCCGCGTGTGACCCTATATAATAATGTCAAGGGTGACGTTGAGCACTCGTAGCAAAATCCAGCCAAAGCGACGCGGAGCTCCGCGTCGCTTTGGCTGAGCAAAATCATAAGCAGAAATCGTGTAGAATAGCCACATGTGGCGACGTTGGTTCTGAGAAATGTGGATCCGTAGATTCATACGGAAGCCCGTAGAGGCCAGATAATGAAAGGTGTAAATTATCTGGCGGCCGCCACTTAATTATCTGGCGGCCGCCACTTAATTATCTGTAGGCCGTGGCTTGAAATATGAGGAGATTCTTGTAAAGCAATATACATATTTAACTAATTAGGCCCTAGTAGCCAAATAAAAGTCGTGACATACTGTATTAATGACAATACTGTTTTTAATGAGACAATGTTATATGGGGTATTGTGGGGGGGGGGGGGGCGGGTTGTTGATATGCAAGTTATTCAACAAAACTTAACTTTCACACTCAGCATTATATAGGGATCATCAATGAATTCATGTTATTTGTTGTGGCCATGGCAACTGGGCCCTCTGCAATTATGGTTGCTACCATTGATATATAGGTTAAAGGGATATGTGAACAAATAAAAACAGTGCATATTCGATGGTGGTGACAAATATTCGTCAAATTATCTGATTAATATTGTGTGTTCCTCTTTTTCTTTGTTTTGTCCCCCCTATGGATTATTTGCCCTATGGTCCATAATACCAGCCAATGACATGAAAATATGTACATTTCATCCCCCAAACAAATATTCGTTAAATTTATTGAGGCATTCTTGGACCATATATATGCTACAATATAAATCGGCATTGACCGATCAGAGTCACTTTGCATGTGACTAACGCGCACCACTCCTATGGGATGCTGGTTTTCGAAGAGGGGGGGGGGGGGGGGGGGCAGGGAAGAAGATTTTTTTTTAAATCTGGGGTTAGTAACTTGATAATATCGACTTAGTATATCGATAATGTATCTCAAATAAAATGTAAATTTTATTTTATTTTATTTTAAAATGAATTTCTATGGATAGACCAAAATGCTGTGTTAAAGCATTAAATAAGTGACGGCCGCCAGATACTTATGTGGCGGCCGCCAGATAATTAAGTGGCGGCCGCCAGATAATTAAGTGGCGGCCGCCAGATAATTATGTGGCGGCCGCCACTTAAATATATTTCACACCTGGCACTAACGGTCTTCCGTAGATTCATATACAGCACAAATACTTAACGATTTTGTATTTCTGATGGCAGAAAGTTATTATGTTAGGCCTATGTAATGTTGTCATGACCTCAAATGGAAATTGACCCATCCAGGTACCAACCTGGTGGGTGAATGGATTTGGGGCCATCGGCATACCTGTCAGTGAGTTTGTATCGACCCATCCAGGTTACAGAAGCGTGAAAAAGACACCCATCTCAGCGGCACGTCCCTGCCCTCACTATATGCATACATACCCCCCGGGCCTGATAGTTAAGAACGTCACAGTTATCTACACGGAAGTGCTGGAGATGGATGGACTACAGAAGTGATTGGAATTATTGGGACTACATTTTCAGTTGATATTTCACAGTATTAACTGGCGTAGTAATATTCTTGAAATTGAAAAGCGCTTGCAAATGTTCTTGCAGATTACATTTGTCAGTCAAACATGTCGCCAAGGTCTCGCATTTTTCCGTGGCTTTTAGTGGTTACAAGATTCCTCGTCAATCTTGAAGCCAAATGTATCGGTGAGTAAAGGATTTCGAGATCGAATCAATGAAGGGTTGTATTAGCTTGTGCACCCAAAATATGAGTTTCTGTTCAGTTACAGCAGAAAATGGTAAGATATGAGACGAGGGAAGGAACATTACTATCACCTTTAAAATCATTGATAACGGTTAGTATTTGAGTGTTGGAGTTCAGAGTTGAGAAAGGCATTGTAAATCTGTGATTTGCATCCCAATTTCAGTGAACACAGAAACAGTCAAATCAGTGTAATGCAAAAATATTTCATTAAAAATAATGTAATATTGTAAAATGGGGAGTGTATATTTTGAGTCCCATCAAGTTCTGTCAAGTTTCTTCGGTTTTGTTCGTTCAGAATACTTCATACCTGGGTATTGGTTCCATGTTCACTACATATTATACCTATATGATATGAAATTTTTCTACATACTCGAACTTCACAGTGAATATGAGTCAACATGACATATTTTGGAAGATGTCGCGGCGATATATCAGGCAATTTACCTACGATGGCATCCTTCAACAAATTACATCACTTTGTCTCCTCGAATGACCCCCTATTCGTGCAATCACGAGGAAGTTTTGGAAGTCAGATTGATTTTAAGTCACATGAATAGCTTGATAAGTTGCACCCATCGAGCATTAATCACCATCACATCTATTTTCATATGCCAGCAATGATCGTAGGTGCCGGTAGTCTTATTGCAATCACTAGTTCTGCGATAATTATATTATCATCCATCATGTTAATATCTCCTATCTACCCAAAGTGATTTGAATAATTATAATCCCATACATTTCCTACTAAAAAATGCCCGCCGGGCCGTAATGTCATATTGCCCGCTGCCCGTCATGATGCCAGAACTGCTGTCTAGACATGAGTTAACTTCAAATATTCACAAATTTACTACTAAAAATATTACTAAAATTCCCGGATTGGCATATGATAAACTGGTTATGCCACCATATGAGTTTTTGTACCCTTGGTTAAAGTTCTCCAAAAGAGAAGAACTTGAACCGCGGGCACAAAATCCCATATTGTGGAATAAACTTATTGGGCAGTGTATGGGACGAATCGCTTCAGTTTGTGTAATCTTGTTGATATAATATGGATAGCGCAATTTATTATTATGCTGGGTGAAATTTAAGGACTCCCATTAATTCAAACCCGTCACGTGATCAAATGATATATTTCGTCTATTTTGTGACACGATCTGCCATGAAATAGTCTTGGGAATTAGTTTACGATCTCGGAAATTAGTTTACTAATACTACCACATTCCTCGGGTCAATAATTTGGTCTATTACCTGGGTAAACAGGCAGAATTTGCATAAGATGGTGAGTCAACAGAATTTATAATGGCAGAAATTTTCTATTCCATACACAAGTAGGCCTACACTTCCGACAAAAATCTAGGGATGTTCCAAATCTAAATGTAAACAGTATTGATTATTATTAGATATATCATATTGTATTGATTTTCTCAAATATATTTTCTCAAAGTATATAATGCGGGTGGTATGTTTCCAATACAATTTGTTCAAACTTCAAACTTCAAAGCTTGGTAGATTTCATTTTATCTTTAGGGAAATGAACTATACATGCGGGTTTTCCATATGAATTGGAACTTTATGTTTCACCAAACTATATGCATTTATCAGCAACGTCATTAAATTTGAATGAAATTGTGCATTTGGAACAAAGGACCATGTTGACATTGTTTCAGGATCTCCCAAGTTGTGTCCAGATTCCTGTGTATGCAGTGAGGAAATTGGAGGAGGTGTGAACATCAATTGTGGAAATAGAGGCATTTCAGCGATACCAACCAACATTCCATCTAGTACCTGGACCCTGGATCTCCATGGAAACAACATAGCATCTATCCAGGCACATGATCTGATCGGATGTCATGCACTGAAGGACCTGGATCTATCTTCGAGTGGCGTTTCTATGATAGACAAAGAAGCATTCTCTGACCTTCAGGATCTGAGGAGGCTATCTCTTCAAGACAATCGCTTGGCGTTCAATGTGGAGGCAGTTCCAAAAGGAACTTTCGACGAACTTGTCAACTTAAAAGAGTTGCACATTGATGGAAATATTTGGCAGAATATGTCTGGTTTCAGATGGGACATTTTCAAAAACAAAAAGAAATTGGAACAACTTTCGTTTGACGTTCCTGCTAGGAACAACCATTTCGGGACAGAATTTTCGAAACTGACATCATTAACAAGTCTTCATATTTCTGGCGGATTAGAACATGTCTGGAATGATACATTTTCCGCGTTTGGTAGTCTGAAGATCGTGCACCTGAAGTTGAAAAGCCCAAAATTAAAGTTTCTCGATATCTTGGCATTTTCTCACTTCTCTCATATACACACTTTGGACCTCAGTAATAACCGTAACTTGGGCCTATGCCCTAACCTATCAAAGTCGTGGTACGGCCTGAGGAACTCAAATCTCACGATCCTGGATTTAAGTAGTGTAGTCGGCCAGTTTGACTATTATGCATACAAGATCCCCCCAGATTTCTTTCAAGACCTGAAAGATACCCCTCTTCAAGAACTGTATATGAACGTCAATGGTTTGGTTGAGATTAACGTTCGTTTCTACGAAACATTCCCGGGATTACGAAAACTGTCCTTGGCATACAACCGGTTCTTTGATTACATCAATATAGTGACGATTGATGCCTCACACATGAAGGATTTATATTTCCTGGACCTAAGCAAACAATCACAATTTCCATCTTCATCCGACGAGACATACAATCATGCCTTGGGAAACAGAAATGATCATGATCTGTTATGTTATTTTGCTCCGAACTTGTTGTACTTGAATCTCTCGGGAGCTTTCCCTGCATCATATAAAATCGTCCATAATCTGTACTGGCACACCTCAGACAAACACCTTGAAGTCATAGATGTGTCATATAATATTGTACACGAGATAACTGGACGGATAATACCAATCCCAAACATGACAGTTTCAATTGGCTGTTTAAACTTTTCACATTGTGGTATTCGGAGGATTGCCCCTGATTTTATGCCACCTGAACTTACGGTTGATTCGCTTGATTTGTCCCGGAACAATCTTGGTCCCCAGTATGACAATGATTCTAGCGGTCTGAGTATGAGGCAGGTGAATGCTGTTCGCTGCCGAGAGCTGGATCTCACATCGAATGGCATCCGAACTCTATCTGTTAGATTTTTCTCGCAAATCAACAGCCTGGAGAAAATCATATTGCAATCCAATTCGTTGAGAATATGGCAAACTTCCATTTCCAGTCTCCAGAACCTCGCCTATTTAGATCTGTCTATGAATCTTTTGCCTTATCTTGACGCTAAAGATTGTCAAGAATTCGATAATCTTGGGAATTCAAGAAGCTTTTCTTTGAATCTCGACGGAAACCCTCTTGAGTGTACTTGTGATACCAAAAACTTTCTGAAGTGGATGCATTCAACGAAGGTGAATATTGTAGACAGAGATAACTATGTATGTCACATGTCTGGGAAATTAATCTCACTGCGCAACCTAACGGACATCATCAGAACGCTCTCAGTGAAGTGTTCCAGTAGAACCTGGGTGGTAGTCACTGGGACTTCATGCACGATTCTGTTAGTGATCATTTCACTGGCTACAATTCTCTATCGTCATCGTTGGGACATTCGCTACTGTATCCTCAAGTTCCAGCGTCAGCGACGTCGCTACGACCGACTGATTGACGATCGTAGTTTCTGCTTTGACACTTTCGTCGCGTATCACCAAAACGAACTCTCCTGGATCAAACATGAACTTCTCCCAAATATCGAAGAATGTGACGACCCGCTGAATCTGTGCATCCATCATCGAAACTGGCTGCCAGGACCAACTATCGAGGAGAATATATCGTTCAGTGTCGAGAACTGCAGGAAAACCCTCGCTCTTCTCTCATCAAGCTTCCTTAGCAGTGGATGGTGTAAGTTTGAACTTGAGATGGCCAGGCTGAGAGGCTTTGAAGAGGATCAACAAATCATCGTTATCGTCGCTCTGGAGGACATTCCACTCAGTAGAATGAGTGGAACACTGGTCAATCTGAGACGGACACATACCTGGCTGGAGTGGGCTCAGTACCGAGACAATAGAGCGCAGTTCTGGGAGCTGCTAAGGCAAGCCCTGAAGGACTAACTTTAGATTCCTTTCATGCATGTATTGTATGTAAATCTTTAATTCATTGCAAATTATGTAACGATGGTTTGTGTTTTGGAAGTATAAATCGTATTATTTAACAGTTGTATATATTCACTAATATTCCAGAGATTGTGTAGTAATAGTTTGCGCTTACGTAAAATGGAATATAATTGGTTTGATTTTGTCATATTATTTATTCTTGACATCAATTTGTAAACGTGCAATATTATATAATATTGGAACACATGTGAATCCAATTATCACATAAAAGGATTTGAAAATCAATATTACTGAAATAACCAGTTTTGATAAAATTGTTAAATTTGTTTCTATTTCAGTTTCATCACTGTATTTGTTTTATTTTGTCTCCTTTTATGGAATATATTTTACAAGTTTACTGTTTCTCACATTTTGTTCCGCCATTGCTTGCATGTGAATCCTGGTTTAACATGTTATGTACAGATATAAGTGGTGAATAAATGTCTTTGACTCGACTTGAATATACTGAACCGAGAGTTATGACGAATACGACTAGCCATAATATTTCATATGGTTATGTCATTGTTTCGGTAATCCTCGATAAGATAAATTTTTATTTAATGTCGGATACAGGGTCAAAACAGCAACATTAGCACAAGTGCTATTGACCGACAGAGTGGTAACAAGCAACAAAACAGATTGGTGATTTCACATCTGGTTTAGGGTACACAGGGTACAATAAGAGCAATTACAACCTGAACGTATCCATGTGTTAATATGCACTTTAAATTGCTTCACATTTTCTGCCATTTTTAAACATTGATGGCAGCTCATTCCATAACTGAGCACCATAATACCTTAATGATTTTTTTCCATTGTGTACAGTTCTGTATTTCGGAATCCTGACACCTTTAGTCAATCTGGTATCATACTCAGATTCATATTTTGAGACAATATCATACAAATAAGAAGGTCCTAATTTATGGTACATTTTGTAATTATATTCAATAGCTATATTTTTTTCACGTTCTACGAACAGAAAAAGACTTGTTTGCAAGACTTAGAAGGTCAACATAAGAGGATTTATAATCCTGAAAAATACATTGAAATGCACGTTTCTGTATCTTTTCCATTTTCTTGGTATTCTCCACTCTACAGAAATGCTAGACTAGTGGACAATATTGGAAATGCGATAGGACAAAAGTATTGAACAATTCCATAATACATTGCTTATCAATAACATTTGTTGTTCTCCTGAGAGCATTGATTTTCGTACCACCCTTTTTACAGAGCGTGTCAATATGGTGAGTAAAAGTTAAGTTAGAATCAATATGTACACCAAAAAGTTTAACAGTATCTTGTGGTTGTAGGTCAACCTTGTTGACAGTTAAGAAACTATCTGATACATCAGCACCAAAGAGTACAAACTGAAATTTATCCGGATTTGGTTCCATGTGGTTTGTCATAAACCATTCAAATAAACTTATTGGGCAGTGTATGGGACGAATCGCTTCAGTTTGTGTAATCTTGTTGATATAATATGGATAGCGCAATTTATTATTATGCTGGGTGAAATTTAAGGACTCCCATTAATTCAAACCCGTCACGTGATCAAATGATATATTTCGTCTATTTTGTGACACGATCTGCCATGAAATAGTCTTGGGAATTAGTTTACGCCCTCGGAAATTAGTTTACTAATACTACCACATTCCTCGGGTCAATAATTTGGTTTATTACCTGGGTAAACAGGCAGAATTTGCATAAGATGGTGAGTCAACAGAATTTATAATGTCAGAAATTTTCTATTCCATACACAAGTAGGCCTACACTTCCGACAAAAATCTAGGGATGTTCCAAATCTAAATGTAAACAGTATTGATTATTATTAGATATATGATATTGTATTGATTTTCTCAAATATATTTTCTCAAAGTATATAATGCGGGTGGTATGTTTCCAATACAATTTGTTCAAACTTCAAACTTCAAAGCTTGGTAGATTTCATTTTATCTTTAGGGAAATGAACTATACATGCGGGTTTTCCATATGAATTGGAACTTTATGTTTCACCAAACTATATGCATTTATCAGCAACGTCATTAAATTTGAATGAAATTGTGCATTTGGAACAAAGGACCATGTTGACATTGTTTCAGGATCTCCCAAGTTGTGTCCAGATTCCTGTGTATGCAGTGAGGAAATTGGAGGAGGTGTGAACATCAATTTTGGAAATAGAGGCATTTCAGCGATACCAACCAACATTCCATCTAGTGCCTGGACCCTGGATCTCCATGGAAACAACATAACATCTATCCAGGCACATGATCTGATCGGATGTCATGCACTGAAGAACCTGGATCTATCTTCGAGTGGCGTTTCTATGATAGACAAAGAAGCATTCTCTGACCTTCAGGATCTGAGGAGGCTATCTCTTCAAGACAATCGCTTGGCGTTCAATGTGGAGGCAGTTCCAAAAGGAACTTTCGACGAACTTGTCAACTTAAAAGAATTGCACATTGATGGAAATATTTGGCAGAATATGTCTGGTTTCAGATGGGACATTTTCAAAAACAAAAAGAAATTGGAACAACTTTCGTTTGACGTTCCTGCTAGGAACAACCATTTCGGGACAGAATTTTCGAAACTGACATCATTAACAAGTCTTCATATTTCTGGCGGATTAGAACATGTCTGGAATGATACATTTTCCGCGTTTGGTAGTCTGAAGATCGTGCACCTGAAGTTGAAAAGCCCAAAGTTAAAGTTTCTTGATATCTTGGCATTTTCTCACTTCTCTCATATACACACTTTGGACCTCAGTAATAACCGTAACTTGGGCCTATGCCCTAACCTATCAAAGTCGTGGTACGGCCTGAGGAATTCAAATCTCACGATCCTGGATTTAAGTAGTGTAGTCGGCCAGTTTGACTATTATGCATACAAGATCCCCCCAGATTTCTTTCAAGACCTGAAAGATACCCCTCTTCAAGAACTGTATATGAACGTCAATGGTTTGGTTGAGATTAACGTTCGTTTCTACGAAACATTCCCGGGATTACGAAAACTGTCCTTGGCATACAACCGGTTCTTTGATTACATCAATATAGTGACGATTGATGCCTCCCACATGAAGGACTTATATTTCCTGGACCTAAGCAAACAATCACAATTTCCATCTTCATCCGACGAGACATACAATCATGCCTTGGGAAACAGAAATGATCATGATCTGTTATGTTATTTTGCTCCGAACTTGTTGTACTTGAATCTCTCGGGAGCTTTCCCTGCATCATATAAAATCGTCCATAATCTGTACTGGCACACCTCAGACAAACACCTTGAAGTCATAGATGTGTCATATAATATTGTACACGAGATAACTGGACGGATAATACCAATCCCAAATATGACAGTTTCAATTGGCTGTTTAAACTTTTCACATTGTGGTATTCGGCGGATTGCCCCTGATTTTATGCCACCTGAACTTACGGTTGATTCGCTTGATTTGTCCCGGAACAATCTTGGTCCCCAGTATGACAATGATTCTAGCGGTCTGAGCATGAGGCAGGTGAATGCTGTTCGCTGCCGAGAGCTGGATCTCACATCGAATGGCATCCGAACTCTATCTGTTAGATTTTTCTCGCAAATCAACAGCCTGGAGAAAATCATATTGCAATCCAATTCGTTGAGAATATGGCAAACTTCCATTTCCAGTCTCCAGAACCTCGCCTATTTAGATCTGTCTATGAATCTTTTGCCTTATCTTGACGCTAAAGATTGTCAAGAATTCGATCATCTTGGGAATTCAAGAAGCTTTTCTTTGAATCTCGACGGAAACCCTCTTGAGTGTACTTGTGATACCAAAAACTTTCTGAAGTGGATGCACTCAACGAAGGTGAATATTGTAGACAGAGATAACTATGTATGTCACATGTCTGGGAAATTAATCTCACTGCGCAACCTAACGGACATCATCAGAACGCTCTCAGTGAAGTGTTCCAGTAGAACCTGGGTGGTAGTCACTGGGACTTCATGCACGATTCTGTTAGTGATCATTTCACTGGCTACAATTCTCTATCGTCATCGTTGGGACATTCGCTACTGTATCCTCAAGTTCCAGCGTCAGCGACGTCGCTACGACCGACTGATTGACGATCGTAGTTTCTGCTTTGACACTTTCGTCGCGTATCACCAAAACGAACTCTCCTGGATCAAACATGAACTTCTCCCAAATATCGAAGAATGTGACGACCCGCTGAATCTGTGCATCCATCATCGAAACTGGCTGCCAGGACCAACTATCGAGGAGAATATATCGTTCAGTGTCGAGAACTGCAGGAAAACCCTCGCTCTTCTCTCATCAAGCTTCCTTAGCAGTGGATGGTGTAAGTTTGAACTTGAGATGGCCAGGCTGAGAGGCTTTGAAGAGGATCAACAAATCATCGTTATCGTCGCTCTGGAGGACATTCCACTCAGTAGAATGAGTGGAACACTGGTCAATCTGAGACGGACACATACCTGGCTGGACTGGGCTCAGTACCGAGACAATAGAGCGCAGTTCTGGGAGCTGCTAAGGCAAGCCCTGAAGGACTAACTTTAGATTCCTTTCATGCATGTATTGTATGTAAATCTTTAATTCATTGCAAATTATGTAACGATGGTTTGTGTTTTGGAAGTATAAATCGTATTATTTAACAGTTGTATATATTCACTAATATTCCAGAGATTGTGTAGTAATAGTTTGCGCTTACGTAAAATGGAATATAATTGGTTTGATTTTGTCATATTATTTATTCTTGACATCAATTTGTAAACGTGCAATATTATATAATATTGGAACACATGTGAATCCAATTATCACATAAAAGGATTTGAAAATCAATATTACTGAAATAACCAGTTTTGATAAAATTGTTAAATTTGTTTCTATTTCAGTTTCATCACTGTATTTGTTTTATTTTGTCTCCTTTTATGGATTATATTTTACAAGTTTACTGTTTCTCACATTTTGTTCCGCCATTGCTTGCATGTGAATCCTGGTTTAACATGTTATGTACAGATATAAGTGGTGAATAAATGTCTTTGACTCGACTTGAATATACTGAACCGAGAGTTATGACGAATACGACTAGCCATAATATTTCATATGGTTATGTCATTGTTTCGGTAATCCTCGATAAGATAAATTTTTATTTAATGTCGGATACAGGGTCAAAACAGCAACATTAGCACAAGTGCTATTGACCGACAGAGTGGTAACAAGCAACAAAACAGATTGGTGATTTCACATCTGGTTTAGGGTACACAGGGTACATTAAGAGCAATTACAACCTGAACGTATCCATGTGTTAATATGCACTTTAAATTGCTTCACATTTTCTGCCATTTTTAAACATTGATGGCAGCTCATTCCATAACTGAGCACCATAATACCTTAATGATTTTTTTCCATTGTGTACAGTTCTGTATTTCGGAATCCTGACACCTTTAGTCAATCTGGTATCATACTCAGATTCATATTTTGAGACAATATCATACAAATAAGAAGGTCCTAATTTATGGTACATTTTGTAATTATATTCAATAGCTATATTTTTTTCACGTTCTACGAACAGAAAAAGACTTGTTTGCAAGACTTAGAAGGTCAACATAAGAGGATTTATAATCCTGAAAAATACATTGAAATGCACGTTTCTGTATCTTTTCCATTTTCTTGGTATTCTCCACTCTACAGAAATGCTAGACTAGTGGACAATATTGGAAATGCGATAGGACAAAAGTATTGAACAATTCCATAATACATTGCTTATCAATAACATTTGTTAATCTCCTGAGAGCATTGATTTTCGTACCACCCTTTTTACAGAGCGTGTCAATATGGTGAGTAAAAGTTAAGTTAGAATCAATATGTACACCAAAAAGTTTAACAGTATCTTGTGGTTGTAGGTCAACCTTGTTGACAGTTAAGAAACTATCTGATACATCAGCACCAAAGAGTACAAACTGAAATTTATCCGGATTTGGTTCCATGTGGTTTGTCATAAACCATTCAAATAACAACGTACCGTTTGCTTGTAAATGTTCCAAGACATCTGTAATTTAATTACCAGAGCAACTGATGGTAGTATCGTCTGCATAATTAAATACATTACATTTGTTTTGTAACATTAATAAAAGGTCGTTCATAAAGACATTGAATAAAAAGGGACCAAAAATTGATCCTTGAGCTGTACCTTGTGTCATTGTTACCCAACTGCTCATGTGATTTCCTTTTTTGACCCTTTGTTTACGAGCCGTAAAATATCGTGCGATTAACATACAACAAGAATCATCTAAACCATATGCTTTGAGTTTACTTACAAGCAGTGCATGCGACAGGGAGTCAAATCTGTGAGGACTGCACCCATGATTTCATTTCTGTCCAAAGATAATTTGCAATCTTCAACGAACCTTAGGAGTACATTTTTATACATTTTTCGAAATTCACAAGAAGTATTGCGTCGAAAAATACCTGCTTCTAAAATCCAATTCAGATCTCGTTTCAGAAATGTAGGGTTCATGAATTCATTCAGGCTAAGTACCTGGCCCGGTCATAACTCGCATTTAAACCGTGATATTTTTCAGCTGTCAGCGGTGATGCCAATGGAGTGACTTATCCCACTACAAAATGGAAATAAGTCTCTTTCACAAACTTGATCTGTGCAGGAGTTCTCATCGAGAATGGCTGTACCTGAACGGTGTTATTCACTGTGGACATATTGATAACCGTGTAGTTCCATGCAGCTTTCTGTAAATCCTGGAGGCTGGAAGGCACTTGTGCACAGCTCCCACCATTTATATCCCGCCCAGTTTGATGATGGAATCAAAAGGTGTGATGAGACTTCATCGGTCTGTGACGTCAGATTGTTTGAATGGCTGGTATGGGGAAGTGTTGAGACACTGTCCTCCTGCCCAGAAACGTTCCAAGCGAGCCGATCCGACAGGCTCGTTTGTAGTGACGGTAGTGATAGAGGCAAGTTGATTCGCCAACTCATCACGGTACTCATTCGGGATTACCTGCGTATACCCCGAGGCCAAAAAATGATGTCTAGCTCGAGCATCTCCTGCACATCAATGAACTCTTGATACACGATAACTGCTCATCGTAGATACTTGAGAGGAAGCTTTGTCGTACTTGGCAACCACTGTTTTGCCCATCACACCATTCGGACTCATAAGCACACCTGCATACTGCCGAATCAGTTTGTGGAGTGTGAGCTGTTGTCCTCAGCCGTCGTCTTCTCAACCGGTCCTTGGGAACGTAAGATTCCACATGGTCTGGCAAGGACATGTCATCCATTAATTGAGTGAGAAGATAATTATCTACTTGCTACACACATATGGTTTGAATAATATGCCCATAAACAATAACGATGAAATATGAGGGAACTAGACGTCAAGGCCTAAAGGCCTTGGAGGCATTTCAGGGTGAAACATGAAAAAAAAAAAAAAATGCTGACTCATCAAAAACATGAAGAAGCTCCAAATGAGACCTATAAGACATTTGTGCAATTACATGTATGTGAAAGACAAACTTGATACGCTAAGACTATCTGTCTAATGTCTGTTTTGCTCTAGGTCGCACCGTTTCCGAGGTATCGATGAAAATAAATAATGCCGACTCGGCGAAAAAATTTCAGGTCAAGGTCAAAGTTCATCCCTAATACCCCTCCGATATGTTTGTCTAGGGCCACAAGTCCGAAATTAACGCATGTTTTGCTCTACGACGCACCGTTTCTGAAATATCGATGAAAACTAAAAATGCCAACTCAGCGAGAAAATTTAAGGTAAAGGTCAAAGTCATCCCTGATACCAGTAAGACATGTTCGTCTAGGGCCACGAGTCCGAAAATAACGTCCGTTTCGCTCTATGATGCACCGTTTCCGAGATATCGATGAAAGCAAAAAATGCCGACTCAGCGAAGAAATTCAAGGTCAAGGTCAAAGGTCATCCATAATACCCCTTAGACATATTTGTCTAGGATGATGAGTCCGAAAATAACGTCCGGTTCGCTCTATGACACACCGTTTCCGATATATGCACGAGTGCCTCAAGAAGGACTCAGCTAAAATAATTTCGAGCCCTAGATCAAAGGTCGTTTGACGGATCAGCCTCAAAATCAATAGGCTTCTTCCCTGGTGATATATGAACCTCCAAAAAGTGAAAAAAAAATTAGCAGATCGACAAGTTGTAGATATGGTGAACCGAGATCCAGTCGGGATCAGTGTCCCGATGGATCCGGTAGTCCGCCTCAGTCTTGTTCGATCCCGCCCCACTGCACCGCGGACAGTGAAAACCTCAGTCACAAGTTTCAGTATAGTGAACGGGCCTATCCACAGCTTTGCAAGTTTGTTGCGTTGTTCAGCCATTGGATAGTAGTACCTTGTTGCCTTCTGCACACCTTGTCGCCTTCCTCAAAAGTGGGCCTATCCTTGGCATGAGCATCATAGCATGAGCCTCGCTTCTGTTAGATGGTGGATTTGTCCTCGAGGGGGGGGGGGGGGGGGGTTCACACTGTGGTACTTGGCCGGTTTCTGCCACAGTTGGATACATGATATTGATGGGCAGATATAGCTCCCGATAGTACAGCGTCGTTTGTGGTGTCCGAGAAGCGAGGGCCAATGACCAGTATGCCATCAAGATGTACGAGAGGTGATCATCCAAATTAATTGCATGATCGTTTATGCCTGGGTCACATTTGCACAGGTCGCCGGCCGATGTTGGGACATCGGTGGTGTTTACCGATGTTCCGGTCGCCGGTGATAGTTAGTCAGACATCTTTCCCATATCTTTCGAGTGGTCATGAAACCACCAGGTATTTTCCACCTGTGATCATGTGTGTCCATTCAAATTTCAAGAATTTCAAGAAAGGCTGACCAACGATGCCCTACTGGAGACAGCATGATACCCTAGTGATACCTGCTCGGCGACCGTTTGATATGTACAAATCGGCCAATTATCTGAAGGGCACCTTCCGGACATTCATCGGCGCCCGGCAGGATACCTTGCGGTGATCGCCTGGTGAGCTACCCACATTAGTCGGCCGAAAAAATTGGTTGAAACCCTCGGCATCTGGTGGGCATTTAAAGGGACTCTGGCCGGTCGCCGTTAAGCGTGCTAGCGATTCACTACCGATGTCATATTTTCCACCGGTCGCCGCAAGGAAATAACTCTGCTTATTTTCTCCTGATGCCTCCCTTGAATATCTACGATGTCCGATTGTTGCCCGATGGCCACGGATGATCTGCCTGTGCTCGGTGACCGGCCGTAATGGCCAAATTTCAGCTTTTTCAGGCATCGTATCCTAATCGGCGTAAGCATCGTTGCAAATGTGATCTACGCATTGCAAAGGCCGCCAGCTTATTGTTCGACCTGCCTTTCAGACTGAGACCTGTAAGTACCTTGGTACTACCAAGCATTTCTGCTAAGCCTCGGAACAGAGCACTTTGAATTGCATGCCCTAATTGGAGTGTATCTGTTTTGATAGACCATGGTATCCAACTCACCAAGAGCCTGCCCATCTCGTCCACAGTTTGGCGCTGCAACAGAAAGGCATCAGTGTACTCGGTGAACTAGTCCGAGATCATGGATGTACTGATATCCATGCGGTGTGACTCGGTGGGTATCCAATATGTCCAAGACAATCAGGTCAAATGGACTGCTTTCCTTAACCATGGTTAAATGGTGGCATTGCAGGGCTGGATTTCATTTGTGAGCCTACTTTGTTGCAACCCGGCCAATAAAAGTGCTGTTGCACTAAGAGATGGTCTTTTAGATGCCAGACGATGCGTCATACGAAGGTCGTGGAGTTGGTGCAGCAATTCCGTCCACAGTGACCCAGCAAGCACTGCCATATGGCAGGCTTAGGGTGCACATGCTCATAACTCTGATACAGGAGGCCTTCGGGCAGAAACAGCTGTTCCCATCTAGAGACTAGTGATTGGGTCTCCCAGGTGTATGTCAACTGCTTCTCTGCTTAGGTTTATTCCAAGGCTCGAGGGCTTTGATAATCGACACCAGAGTAGCATCCGATAGTTGCTTCGTGGCCAGCTGCGCGTTATAATAACCACCCAAGTAGGATGGTTTCTCCTCCAGCACATCCGGCTGTGATTTGGTAGCCATCGCCCATGTGGGCTGTGGTTGTTCTGGCTAAGTATGCGAGCTAGATGAGGTCGGAACCCATGAGGAGAGCACCTTGTTTTAGACGATCAGTTTCAGCTGTGCAGGACTGGTCCAAGGGTTGTTCAATCAAGCGCTTCAATCAAGGCCTGGTTCAATCAAGCTCTCAATGGATTACAATGTTCGATTATCACTGTATGTGGAAAAATCAGGCAAGGTTGTTATGAGGAGCGTGATTGGCTGATCAGACGACTGTGCTTGGAGACGGTTGCTATGCACATATACATGTACAATCAGAAATACATAACGAGAGATTATTTCTGGTACAATCTATAAATATGTATTCCTGATACCAGAGAGTAGTCTCTTATTGTTTTCTGCTCATATTAAAATGTATGAGTATATTATAAAAGACAGAAATGTATGAATGTTGACTTAATTCATTCTTAGTTCATGATGGTGCACGAAGTTCGTCTAAGAGGTCGATACAGTGTTTGGCAACCTCTGTTTTGCCTACCAAACTGTCTGGACCCAGTGGCCATGCAGGCGCAGATGGCGCCACACATCAGGCCACCTGAAAATACCTTGTATGACAACGCGAGAGTGCATGATGCAGCAACTAACCCATGGCGTAGCAAAACAAGAGCATCCATGGGGTTCACTACGAGGATAGGGATTCCGCTGAGGTCGGACCTGACCAAAGCCCCACCCAGTGCAGATCCCGAGTTTTCCAAAAACTGCTTACCGTTTATACTAAGCTCGACCATCTAGGGGAATACATGGGTGTCGTGGTTACACCTCAACAATGGTCTCGGTGAAGGGCGGCATGACTGTAGCACATGCCACCCGAAGCTGAAGGGAATGGGTCAGACCAATCCAGAAGAGTAAGTGAAACTCGTCCCCCATATGGAGGTCACCGGCACTGGACTGTTATTCCTACATTGTCCCGAAGTGTAATTGACAGATCGATCAGACCCTTGACAGGGATGCAGTCATCACCAACTCTGAAGAGCTAACTGTCGGGGTCGCGCAACTCAATGTTGTGGAGGGTGAGGAGCTGTTGGTATGCCTGTAGCTACGAGGGTGACTTCTGAAATGGAATCAACCAAAAAGCATACTGATTCGCTCCCCAAAGATTAGAGGCAAGTACCAGAAGCGAGAACAAACCATTGGACCCTATGAGGTATTTTCGGCCTTGAGCAGTTCCAGGGACGAATCCTCATTGTCGGCCTCGGCAGTGGAAGATCTGAACAGTTCCTCACGGACCACTCCAGTAGGAGTTATATCTGGACTGCCAGGCTAGTTCGAAGCCGAGGGTGATGTGGCAGGCTCTTAGGGGCTGTCACCAGATGCAATGTCCAAAATCAGCTCCAGGCAGCAGAAGCAGGGGCATTTGGTGTCAGGGTTGGACGTCAAAGTGCAGCATTGTACGGGACCCATAGCGTCCATCTCACTGCCCCAAAATCTTTTTCCTCCCCTTTGTACACTTTCTGCTGGGAGTCATGTGGAATGAAGGTGGAGCTGCCTGTACTGCCACAGGGTAGCAGTGGTAGGGTGCATTCACTGGCCAAGATTTAGGTATCTCATAATAGACCCGAGGAGCCAAAGCTTCCCACTGGTTCAAGGCCACTTCACACGCTGACCCTTCATCTGCCAATGTTGGAGCTGGTGATAGCTGTCGAGCTTGAGCCACCACTTCCACTGCGAATACTGCATTGAGGGCCTCCTGTACTGACCGCTCCTCGGAGAAACAACCAGTGTCGACCTAACCTCCTAACGGATGTGAATCTGGAAAGGCCTTACAGCTGAGCATACAAAGTTTGAAGGCATACTACCTGGACGTCTCAGTCAGGAGTCGAAGTTTAAATCTTTTTTTGTAAGCCAATGTATTCACTGTAGGGGTAAACAATAGCCACAGTTGCTCGGCAATCACAGCAAATGAAATGTTCCCTTGTGGAATGCCTAACATCACTTGGAGAGCCTTCTCTTCAATGCTTCTAGTGAGAATGTAACTGGTTTTATCATCAGTCCATCCTTCGTAGGAAAATTTTAGCTCCAGCCGTCCTCTAAGTCGACGTTGATAACGTCAAATTGCATCCTCCACGTAGACCTCCACGTCAGGCCTCTTACCACACAACCGGCGGTTACACTGTCCAGAACCATGGACCATTATCCATGGTCTCGGAGGCAGCAAGCCAGTACCCATCCATATCTTATTGGAGGTGAATAACTGTACTGCACTGTCACTGGTGCTAGCGCAAAGGCCATCATCTTGGGGCCACTTCCGGACGACACTGAGGGAACTCCTGTCTGCCCTGGCAGATAAATGTCCGGCATTCGAGATTTACTGGCATGAACCCATTGCCGTACCTGAAGTGCGGTGGATGGATCCAGACCTGAGTGGCTGATCATGGGGTCCACTACCAGAGCAGCAGTCCTGGATAGCATGAAACCTGCGTGGGTGTGGACACAGCAGCCGGAACTGAATCGTAGGTCCAGTCAGAATAACTCTCACCATAGCCAGGATGGTGTTCACCATGGAGGCCTGTCCTGGTGTATACTCAGCCATAGTGATCTGTAATACTCAGAGGACTGCTGTCAATGCAGAGACAGTGAACATGGTCGCCCGTCTTGCCACCTATACTGGTAAGGCAACCGACCACACTCGTAAGGTGAGACTTATACAGTCAACTTCATCCAGACCTATACTGGTTAGGCAACTGACTGCACTTGCAAGGTGAAACTCAAACGCTCGATTTCGTCCAGACGGTACTGTCCACGTCAGATTCTGCGGCTGCCGCCTGCAGTGTGGGACACTGGAGAGCGACACCTGTGGAGCCTTGTTCTGGGTGCCTATGTAGCACTGGTCGAAGGTTTGGGCATATGCATCAACACTTTCGGCATTAAGCAGAACAGTGGCCCATTTCCAGTCCCTAAGCTCGCACTCCAATCAGACATGTCACCAGTTTAACCTGATAGTTAACCATCGTTGCTGGCCCTGTGTTGGCTGGACTTCACATCCGTCTTGGGGACCGTTACGGGCGTCTTCACAGACTGGGCGTGTCCAGGGTATCATCTGTGTTGTATTCCGTGAAGCCGAAGCTCTCGCAGGTAATGTTTTCGTTATGTTGTGATCGAGTGTGATTTGCAACACTGTCACTTTTGGCATTTCACTAGAGGTGTCACAGTAGGAGAGTTCTTGGCTGGTACACAATAAACAGGCAATGCATTCATTGTCGGTGTAACTAATCCTGGTCACAGTATCAATGTAAAGTTTGGCGCCAGCTCTCTAGTGGGCGTACGCTCTGCTGAGTGGCATGGTTAACACCAGTACCTGTGGCCCAGGATTTAGTCAGACGAGCTGACTCATAATTGACATGATTCCAGAGATCCAGTCCCACCTAGTCCTAGAGTGTCATGGTCCTGCCGACTACTTCATTCACCTGTCAAGGTCATACTGCCTCGTCTGGCCTCCACTAATCATCTTGACAGGTTAGTTCTACATCCGTAGCATCCGTGTCATGCACTAAGGCATCATGGGGTGGCAGGGACGAGGTACCCATGTCCGAATGCTGCTCTGACGACCTGACTCCAAACTAAGTATTGGCCATTTTCCCCTCGCTGGTGTCGCTGGCATCATGGGCGTCATGACTGCAGTGGGACCCCTCAGCCATTGCATAAATTCCATGAACAGGGCCTCCTTGTCAATTTCAAAGATGCTGATTCGAAGCTCGAGGTGTGGTTGAAGGTCACAGAGTCCTGGGCTCCATCCTCACATGGGTTTCCATGGACCTGGCCACCTGACTCAGCCTGAGCAGCCACAGCCATCAAGTACTCTCGTTTACAGTATGTTTGTGCCTCCTCAGTTGCCTTGGCTCTCCAGTGTGTTTTTTCACTAGTTGAGCATCCATATCTTCAGTTGCCGGTATCTAGCATCGCATCCAGCTGTGCCTTGTCTTGCTCCTGGGCCCGCACTTGAAGCTTGCTTTAAGGTGTCTTCCCACAAACTGGCCTGTCTTCGCACCCTCCTGTCTGCCTCTATGGTGGTGTCTCTGCACGTGCCGCTAATGATTTGCATCAACTCTGTGGCTTGCCACAGGAAGTTCTGCAGAGCTATTTCTCTTACAGTAGTCAGATCTATGGAGACCTCTGATGCCCCCATTTTTCGTCGCAGTTCATCCGAGCTAATATCCAATGGCTCCAATGTCATTCACCCCAGGGGTATACGACTAAGAGTCTGTATCATTGAAGTCTTCCTGGTATCCTGTTGGCCTCCCCACTCCCCTCTGTGCGTATCAATGCTGGTCCGCTCAGTCTCTTCAGGGGAGGCGACAGTCTCCAGATCAAAGAGCTTGGCACTGGTGGCGGGGATTAAGCACCTGCAGAAGCGTACAACCATCACCTGGGAGTGACCCTCTGCGCCTGAAGTGGACACCCCTCGTGTTTCATCAGCATTGTCCCATATCTCTAGGACAACCATAGTTCTGGTGGCTGGAACCCATCGAGGTTGGCCCAGTTTTCCTTGCGCATCATACAACAGCTCTCATTACCAGTTATCTTCCCCACCAGAACTGCGAACTCCCATCTGTTCAGGACTAGTCATGGCAATATTTTCATCAGAGCATTTCCTCCCTTTCAGCTTCCACCTCACACAAATCTTGTTTAGTCTCTACTTCTTTGGTCAGCCATGCGGTTCCTCATGTTTGCAGAGGAAGCTCCTCAAACATGAGGAACCTCTGCAAAGACGAGGACCTCTGCAGTGATGAGTGCCCTCCGCAGAGACAAGGGCCTCTGCAGTGACGAGGACCCTTTGCAGCAATGATGACATCTGCAGTGCAGGACCTCTGCAGTGACGAGGACCCTCCGCAGAGACAAGGGCCTCTGCAGTGACGAGAACCCTCTGCAGAGGAAAAGGACCCTTTGCAGCGATGAGGACATCTGCAGTGAGAGGACCTTCACAGTGACGATGACCTCCGTGGAAATAAGAGACCTCCGCAAAAGAGAACCCCTCTGCACACAACGTACTTCCACAGAGTGTACAGTGGCGACTTTACTCCACAGCAACCACTCTCCGGAGAAGGCCGAGTTACAGAGCCTGGGACAATTACCTTCGTATGAACACGATCATGGGACGAGGTCGGGGCCAGGTCAGAGGCTCAATGTTAAGCAGAGTCATAGTCTAAACCTGGACCCGGCGTAACCTTTCAATCATTGCATAACTGGGTGACTTAGTCTGAACCTGTCACTATGGAAGAGGATTATATTTGATATATTTTGTAAGTGAATATTTGCTCATCGTATATTGGTACCGGTAATGAAAACCTGTGTCTTTGAACTTATGTAAACCTTGCTTATGTCATCAACATTTTTTCATCTTCTCAGAGAAATAATATAGAATTGCAGAGGTCTCACCAATAATTGTCTATAGTGTTCGGACACATGAAGGGAGGAACTACGAGAAAAAAACACGAAAAATAAATATAACTAGGGAAAATAAACAACAAACAACAGACGGTACCAACATAAACTCGATACAGAAACTTGGTGCAATGACCAGGCATACAGCTCGAAAGAACGAGCCCAGTATGTCTGACTTTGAAAAAAAAATAGATGAAGCCCTCTGCAGAAAATGTGGGAAGATCGGAGAAGCACAGAGGACCGGGAGACCTAGAAGACTGCGAGCCAGAGAGTCATAGAGATCTAAAGACTCCGGAAATGGTTCTTGTTATTTCCCGAGTGGGGGGATCCCTGAGTGGTCTGAATAGATGGAGGAAGACAGGAGGCGAGAGTGGGAGTGTTATCTGCAGAGGGTCCGCAAGAGCCCAGGCTGAGCAGTGTTGGGGAGATCAAGCTGTTACCTGGGGGACAGCGAGATCCTCATGTCTCAGGACTACTTTCGAGGCGAAGGACAGGTTAAATTGAAGGGTAGAGGACAAACTCAGAGGACAAACTCTTCTCCGCTCTTTCTGGACTCTCTCACTTGGGAGGGACCTTCATGCCAGAGAGGGTGGCGGGAACAGAGAGGAATGGGCCACGATCAGCCTACAGCCGGGCCTTCTGGACGTGAAGGTAGACCGAGCATGATGAGAGCAGTGACCCCTCCACAGATGGGAAATGCCAGTACGCTCTGCAGCCGATGGCCGCCGTGGTACAGCCAGCTCTACTGATGTATGGGCTCATGATGGTGCCGCAGGTGGCTTCACAGCAGATTCCATAGATGGCGGCTCCACATATGGCGCCGCAGATGGGAGCACAACCTCCACAGCCAGTACCGGGGATGGACTATCACCCTTAGCCATCAGGGGTCCAGCCTGAACAGATGACTGCCCCAAGACCACCTCGGGAGCAGAGAAGGAGAGATACGATTCAGAAACAGACGGTTCTACCAATGAGAGTACCATCTCTCACTGGAGGCGCCAACAGATTCCGAGTCCATGGAGACGGTGAGGCCGGAGTGACTCTGAAGGGAGTACCCCATCCTTATCCGCATTTGCGTCACCACCTGCGGAGCATTGGAGATATGTTCTCCCAGATAAGTTTATCGGTGTCTCTATGGAATTGCTATTTCTGTACCAGAGCTTCTTCTTGGTGGTCGCTAAGGTGAACAGTTGGGGGAAGACAAAACGGGGACTGTACCTAGCGAGCAGCTTGATGAGAGGGGCGAGGTGGGTCCTCATGGGGAAAAAACCGAGCCAATACAAGGAATGGGATCTGCTTGTGGAGAAGCTGAAGACACAGAAGACTGAGGAGACAAGCTTTCACCCAGCAAGCTTTCACAAGCTTTCACCCGGCAAGCTTTCGCCCAGCATATCCATTGACTGGTTGAGAGGTTGTATCCTCACTGCATGAGGCGCACAAGACCATCACATTGGAAAGCTTCCTGACGGGTCACGTGGATAGGAACATGAAGCTCATGGCCCCGATGAAGGACACGAGGACCCTGGAAGAGGCGACGGCTTTCATCACCCAGTATGAAAGTGTCAACTGTGAGCCGGTTCATGCAATTCGCACCCTGGTGGAGAACGAGAGCCCGTCTGAGGCACCACACGACGTGATGGCCTTCACCAAGTGGAATGCCTTCCGCCAAAGAGGCATGATAACTGGAGTGGCTCTGGGCCTCGACTTCAAGGCAATGTTTGAGACCCAGGCCCAGAAGATAGATCAGCTGATTGAACTGATTGGGAATATCTGAAGGAGGTGGAGGGAGTAACGACTCTGCAGATGACTTCCGCATAGGGACCTCGAGGTCAGAAGCATGAATCTTGGATGTGCTGACAACCTGGACACCTGAGTAGATAGTGCTCCCAGCCACCAACAAATATCAAGTCAATGGCGCTTTTGCTGAGGCAGCTGGAGGATTAGGGCATCCAGGAGAAATCAGAGAGTGACACGTTGATAAGCAAGCACATGTCAGGATTAGAAGGAGATGCATGATCTGTACATATTGTTAATATTGCTACCTGCAGGGATAGTCTCTGTGACCTCATATCTGAATATATTCGTGGAGCAAACTCCTGCCATGATACTGATGTTCATAAGCGCCGGTGTTCGAGCAACCGCCAGTGGGTGGGGAGGGGGGGGGGGGTGATGGCGAAATGGTCGACAAATATTCAATAAAAGTTCGGAAATTGAGGGTTTTGTTATTCGCTATTAACACACATTTATTAATTACACTGCCGAAAATGAAATTGAGCTTTTTCCAGTTTAAATGCCACAAATCACAAAAGTCACAAAGTGATTTATCGGATGAATATTGAGCGCATTTCACAAGCACTGGTTCATAAGAACCTGCGCGTTTCATAGAAAAGGTTCATATGAACTGGTTCAAGTAAAAGTTGGACCAAATCACAAAAAGTTGAACCAGTGGACACTTGGACCTATAACTGCTCAGAATTTGTGGAAGTAAAGACAATTGCCCATTGTTCACATGAATGGTTGCTATGGGGGTTTTTAATATTTTTAGAAAGTCGACAATGCATGTAGGAGTTTCAACATTTGAGAAGTGGTTCATATGAACCTGCACGTCAGCTGCACGTTTCACAGGAAAAGTTCATATGAACCAGTTTGTATTTGGTTCATCTTTTTGAGATTTGGTGCAAGTTTGAGATTTTTGGTTAAACTTTTTGGTCCAAAACATGAACCAGTTCATATGAACCTGTGACTAAGAAACGCGCTCATTTATCTGAGCAATCATGTGCAACATTCTCAGATTATTCATGAAATATGATAGTGGTCTAGAGCTTGAAGGCTCGTTGAATCGTCGCTGATTGGTCAGTGTCATCAGTGTTTGAAAAAGACCTGCAGGCTCGACGACTAGCTGGTGACGGCACAGAAGAGATAGTAAATTTTTGTTCAGTTGATCCACAGTCACAATTTTGACACCAGAGTGCCACAAAGAACATCTCTCTCCCCTGAGTGGGGATGATTGAGATGGCCTTTTGGAGTTTCTCCTCTCACTTCAGCCAGAGGAAGGGCGGTGCTGGCAGGAGGACGACTTCTGCAGAGACACACTGGGAATGATGGACTTCGAGGTGTGGTGTGTGGAGATTGACGACCTGATTTCTGCTTTGCCTGCGGGGGTAAAGGTACCCCTCATAAAAAAATCACCTCAGTCATCAACGTGGAGGACCCTCCAGCGCCACAACACCAACGACTCCTCCGAAAGCTGAGCGGAGGCCCAGCAAGTGCGTCAGACTGCAGAGGGCCTCAGGTCTCTGCAGAGCACCAATCTGGACCTCTGCTAAATACTTGATTGGAAGACAACGGCTGACGAGATCGTGGACAGACATCAGGACAAAGAGCCATTCAATGAAGGCCTACTGGCAACAGTGCCGCCACACCCAGGTGGACTGGCAGAAGGAGCTCTCCTACAGCTCATGATAACCTACAGTGTGTGTAAGGCTGTCCTGAAGGAAGTCCATGATCGGCCTCTAGGGGGACATCAGGGAGTCAGCCGGATGCTCCGGAAGATCAACGCGCAGATGTGCTAGTATGGGATGATGAAGAATGTTGAGACTTGGTGCGAAATCTGCTCAAGGTGCAGTGTGTGGACGCCACGGCCAGGCGTCCGACATCAGCCCATGGGCACTGCACTGGTGGATAACCGTTTAGAGTTGGCGATGGGCGTGCTGGAGATTGGCGTAATCTCAAAGAGGGGGCAGTGGTACATTCTCATCATAACTGACTGTTCAATTGATGGACGGAAGCCTACGCGATGCCTGACTATCGGGTGCAGATGGTAGCGAACGTGTTCGTCGTGGAGATTGTGTGTAGATGGGGAGTGCCGGCCTGTATCTTTTCAGACATGGGTCGGGGGAATACGGCCTCTTCCGGAAGCTAGTGACGATATTGGGCAGCAACAAGATCCATGCTGGCTCATACCATCCACAATTTAATGGCATGGTGGAGCAATTTAACCGGTCACTCCTCCAGATGTTGTCTACAATCATCAGCGATCACCATGACAACTGGGATGACTGCTTGCCAATGTCTGCGTATCGGGTTTCTGTACATGACAGTATGGTTTGATGTATTGGAAGGACCCTGGGGGAGAGAGGAGGCCCTGTCTGCCTGCTCCCATGAGTACATTGAGTCAGTAGGAAAAGCCACTGCCATCGCTCACGAGTACGCTTGTACAAACATGAAAGCGGCTACGGTATGACAGAAAAAAAACATGATTTGAAGGTAGCACAGAAACAGTTCCTGGTTCGTACTTGGGTGCTGTACTGGTACCCTCCGAGACTTGATCAAAGCTTGGGTTGGGGTGGACTGGGGCTTACCTAGTTGTGGAAGCCCAACTAGAGTGGAGGGTGAAGATCCAGAAAATCTCTAACGGACACACCACAGGAGGTCTACATCAACCATCTGAAAGCATGTCCGTACACTTCGGAGCAGGCCCCATGCTGGCAGACTGCTGCCAGGGTCACCGCAGATGAGTCTCCTCCGTAGATGCACAGGATTAACCTCCACAGTGTGAAGCCTACAACTGCAGTGTGAAGACATAAAAAACGTCATGATGTAATGACGCAAAAAGACAATTGTTGTGAACTGAAATACTGGGAAAGTGGGGAAAAAATTATTAGGATCCTATAAAAGACCGGCTCTTTCGTGGAATTTTGCAGTCAAAGTCAAGATGGCTAGAATATTAGAACGGTATAAATGACGACGTACATGGCTGAACAGATGAGGATGATCTGGCAGCGACACCGCGGCACACGAAATACGAGAAGTGCGAGCCCTAGTCTTGAGGGAGAATTTGACCCGCCATTGCCAAGAATTACACGAGCGACAGAAGCTGTTGGTCCACGAGTAACAGGGTTTTGACTACAGGAGGTTATGATATGCCGACTTGCAGCGACATTTGCTCAAACATGACTGGCAAGCCAGGGAGCAGCGGGGAGGCTCTGTAGAAAGAAGCCACAAGGACCGGAGGGAGGTGTCAGAGGAGCAGGCTAAGGGCGTCCTCGGGTGACAGGAGGCAAACTCCAATGAGGTGGGCTACCGGACATTCACCAAAAGAGAAGAATCCATGGCAGGAGCTTTAAAAAAAGACCTCCGGGGCGGGGAGTGACCGTGAGGAGGTAGGCGACCAGGAGAGTAACCACCAACCGGTCAAGGGGAAGTCGGGTGGCCCTCAGGTTGAGACAGCGGAAGAGAAGGCCTTGCATGATGGTCTGCAAGTGTCCGAGTCCAGCACTGATACAGAGGAGCTGCGATACGATCACCAGGTTGAAGAGCCACTTTTGGGGCTAGACAGAGGCCAGTCAGTGGTCGTCGACGTTGGTAGTGATGGAAGGAATCATCCTTGACCTCTTGGACGGACACGATCACGTCGATCTGGGGCCTCAGCGGCAGAGGTGCATCAGTGGGTCGAGGCACACTACTGAGTGTTGCTCTGACTGAACACCTCCTGCCACGAGGTGGAGGAGCTGGTGAGCTTCAGGTCTCTGAGCTGCAGAGACAGCTAGCAGCTGTAGAGGAGGCACTCCTGCAGGCTATGGAGGACAGACGCAAGCTTTGGGAGGAGAACGAACAGCTCCGAGAAAAGGAAGCGCAGTGTTTCGACGCCCTCAGGAAGATGTTGGAGTGGACCCCGATGCATGAATAGGGCCAAGAGCATGATAGAGAGTCTCAGGCCTCCGTGTGCTACCTCCATTGCTCCATGACATTGCTCCATGACAGAGGACGGAGAATCCACGAGAAAGTGTATAGGAAATGTAAACGAGAAGGGTGCAGGTCCCCATGTACTCAATTTTATGAATCCGGTCCACGGCCCTACAATTTTATGAACCCCGGCCCTCTTGACTTACAGATGACGGAAAGGGAGCTGTCTTTTCTTGCACTGAAGTGCAAGTGGAGGTGATGGAAGATTCCTGACTTGCGGAGACTCCTGCAGGCTATGGAGTACAAACGCAAGCTTTGGGAGGAGAACGAACGCCGAGCCTGGGACGATTCACCTTCGCATGAACAGGAGCGTGGGACGAGGCCGACACTAGATCAGAGGCACCGTAAGGTTAAGCAGCGTTCTTACATAAACCTGGACCCAGTGTAACCAAGTTTCAACCCTTGCATAACCCGGTGACTTAGTCTAAACGTCGTTACTTTGTAAGAGGATTGTATTTGATATATTTTGCTCGTCGTATACGCTCTAATGTCAATAAAAACCTGTGTCTTTGAATTATACATGTGTTCAAGATTTTCTCTTCTCAGAGAAAAACTATGGAATTGCAGACAACGTTCGGACACAGGAAGAGAAATACTACGGAAAAAAAACTGTACGAAAAATAAACACAACGAGAGAAAATAAGCAACAACAAACAACACACGGAACTAACACAAAATCGCTACACACTCTACTTGGGCGATGTTACCAATGTTGCCTAAGTGCGTGAAACACAAAAGCTCGTGGTACGGATGCACAGTGTGAACACGAACACGCGGTTCGGTTGGTCACATGACCAGGCCTTTAGACATTTAAATTTACCAAATGTGAATAAATAATTGCACAAATGGACACATACATATTCAAACGTTCATCAAAAATCATAATCGTTTTGTATTTTTAGAAAAGAATTGGAAAATCACGCAGAAAACGGAAAAATTAGACTCTATTATCGTTTCGGCCAAGTCGGAAACTTCCGAAGTGGTCTTTGTCGAATCCAACATGGCGGCTTTTCAATGAGTCACTTTACTTGTGAAAATGCTCCGGCTTTTGGCGGAAAACGGCCCAATGTTGTCGTCTTTTAAGCCGCCGATTGGATTCCAAAGAAACACGAAGAAACGTAGAAGAGTTTTATGTCGTTTGGTGGAAAGCTTCAAAGAAATTTGAGGCTTTCTTACGCGTTTGAATGACACTATGAATCTAGACTCGTTGTCTTTAGCTTTATCTCAAATAAGTTATACAGTGGCAAATCTTACAAAGAAGAACTACAAATCGAGCGTCTCAGAGATATCTCATGTAAGGATCCCCATACAATACATACATAAAGTACTCAAAGTTTGATGGATATAGTTTTGTAATATACAAATTCAATTGTGTTTGAATACACAAATCTTTGGAATCATTTGATTTTGAATGACACTGACAGTTTGAGTTTTGTTCACAGTTGATTGCCCAACACGGGCCAGAGGCATCGAGGCATCTGTTCAGGTGCCTCTTTTCTCACGTTGAATTTACTGGGGATGGTAAAAGTAGTGGCAAAGATTTCCATCAGGTCAGTATTGAAAATAGTAGTCTGATTGCATTTTTTAGTGTATTCCATCCCATATGATATATTGCATACTTGTTCACGTCTGAATGCCTGTCATGTATTTGAGGTTGAATTGAAAAGGTGATAATTCGCAATGTAGTATATGAAATTATGTCGGAAATATTATAAACAGTGTATTTCAAGCATATTTCATGTACGTGTCAAATTCACTAATTTATTACTCTGACTTGTTCCTATGTTTCAGACCCAGTACTTGATACAAGAGTTAGGAGTGCTGATATCAAGACCCAACTTTGTCTCGACACTTTGCTACGCGGTTGACAATCCCTTGCACCACCAGAAGGTACGAATTAATCATTAATTAGCAAGTTTTATTCAACAGTACATGTGGTTGATAACTTGACATAAATAATTTCAAGATTCAATATTTTTTGGGTTTTGCTTGTGCAGACGATCCGCCCCAGTTCTCAGCTGTTCCCTCAACTGAGTAGAGTTCTAAAGCTCTCCAAAGTTCAAGAAGTGGCCTTTGGTTTGGCTCTGCTCAATTCCTCCACATCAGAAGTCGTCAACCACGCAGCAAACTTTGTTCGACAGAAGTTACCACATCTATTGAACGCTTACATTGACACTGGTAATTCTTAGAAATTCACTGACCAGATCATATAAAACTGAATAGATATGTTTGGAAAAATAATACAAATTTGTTCATATAATCTTTAAAAAAAAATACAGTTGAACATGGTCTAAACAATGACAGATACTGGTATTGGTACTGATTTGGATCACAGATATGCCATTCTTTTATTGTACTTGCAGAATCATCTGGCAGTCAGGAAAGCGGCCTCCAGGAGACCCCCATCGAAGTCCTTCACCTCATCTTCACCCACCTCTTCCAGGGCAAGGAGAAGTTTGGCATCTCAGCTGAACAAAAGGACGCATTCCTCAAGGCGCTCCGCAAAGGTGAGCAAGAATCTTCCATGTTATGAAACAGGTAGGACTTTTAGCTCTGAGAATTATTTGCATATATTTCAGTAGTCAGTCAGGATTGTAGTTTATCATATTTCAATTACTGAGCTCTAAACGAGTATTTATGGGTACTGTGTACTCAGGAAGCCAATCAGATGCATGCAAACTGTTTTCCAGACTTCCCCCAGGATCACGTTCCTGCCGTACTAGCCCCTTTACTCTACCCCTTCACTGGTGACATAGATCTCCACAAGCTCAACCCCTCTGTCGTCAACATGCCGAAAGCCATGGTATGTGGGACTTGTAATCTTCAGAGTAGAGTCAAATAATTGCAAATTGAAGAACTGCTGATTATCTATTAAAACAATGGCAGAGTTTGCTGATGTTGATACCACTCTATTCCTTGACAGCTTGAAGGGTCCCTAGCGGAAATGATCTTGGAAGTCGGCTACACATGTACTGCCAAGTGAGTTTTATTATATTGCTTTGGGAATGACCTCATTAAGGCATTTCGCCTTTATGGTTTTAGCAGAATTTTTTTTTTTTTTTTTTCTTCCGCCACTTTTGGTTTCCGGACGATAACTTTAGATTGCCTTGACGGATCCTCGTCAAATTTTCACCACAAGTCAGAAATGATATGTGGAAGAACCCTATTCTTTTTGAGCCGGATCCGAGGTCCGTGAGGTCCGTGAGGATGAAATCAAGGCTAATTTTGAGACTTGGTTTCCGGACAATAACTGGAAAAATATTTACGCAATAGTTGCAGAACTCTGCATGGAGGTTCATATGCCACCAGGGAAGAACCCTATTGATTTTGGGATCGATCCGTCAAACGACCTTTGACCTAGAGGTCGAAATAATTTTTTGCTGATTCATCCTTGAGGCTTCCTGCATATCTCAGAAACCGTGCATCGTAGAGCGAAACGGACGTTATTTTCGGACTCGTCGCCCTAGACAAACATCTCTAGGGTGTATTATTTTTTTTGATTCGGCTCCGAGGTCCTTGAGGATGAAATCGAGGCTGATCTTGAAACTTGGTTTCCGGACGATAACTCGAAAAATATTCAGGCAATAGTTGCAGAATTTTGCACGGAGGTTTATATATCAACGGGGAAGAACTCTATTGATTTTGGGATCGATACGTCAAACGACCTTTGACCTAGAGGTCGAAATGTTTTTTTGCTGAGTCATCCTTGAGGCATCCTGCATATCTCGGAAACGGTGCGTCGTAGAGCGAAACAGACGTTATTTTCGGACTCGTCGCCCTAGACAAACATGTCTAAGGGGTATTATGGATGAACTTTGACCTTGACCCGAAATTTTTTTGCCGAGTCTGCATTTTTCGTTTTCGTCGATATCTCGGAAACGGTGCGTCGTAGAGCGAAACGGACGTTATTTTCAGACTCGTCGCTCTAGACAACATTTATCTTATATGTATTATGGATGAACTTTGACCTTGACTAAAAAATTTTTTGCCGAGTTGGCTTTTTTCGTTTTCGTCGATATCTCGGAAACGGTGAGTCGTAGAGCGAAACGGACTTTTTTTTCGGACTCGTCGCCCTAGACAAACATGTCTAAGGGGTATTATTTTAACGGTAAATTTTTTTGCGGAGTCGACATTTTTCATTTTCGTCGATATCTAGTATAATATTATAAATTAATCATCACACCGAAATGCCTCCAAGACATCTTTAGGCCTTGACGTCTAGTTCTTATATGGAGCTCGGTTTATTCGTGTCACAAATTACACACATTCCTTGTCTTTCCTCAGTGTGGAAGAATGCCGCAATACCCTGGTACAGTTCGGAGTTCGAGAGATCAATGCCTCGTCAGTGGCTCGAGTTCTCGGCGTCATGGCTCGAACACCATCAGGGCTCCAGGATCACATCAATGTACAGGTGACTAAGTAGTTTGAGTGTGATATGTTTCTTCATGATCATTGAAACAGTTTAAATGTAGCTATTTCGGCAGTGTGTGATACCTCTGGTATTTTATGTTTAGACCCTCGGTTCACAAGGCAGCAGTGTGTGGGGAGACGGAAAAGATAAAGCTGACCAGGGTGCTCCCACCTCCTGGAATGTTGATATCTTTGTACAAGTCATCAAAGACCTGGTCAGTCAAAAAAAAAAAAGATCCACAGATAGTGCTTGTTGCTGCTGTAATTTCTGTCAAAACTAATTTATCTGGGATGTGGTTATGTACAATGAGGAAACAATTTCCCCAGGCACCCCACCTGATCTGGCGTGAGGTGGTCAGTGAGCTGGATCACCCAGGGTTTGTGATCAACAGCAAGGCTGGCCTCCGATTGGTTGTCCAGGCGTTATTCCGTGGCTTACAGGACGTCTTTCCCGTCGATCTCATCTACAGACCCTGGAAACGCACCGAGGGACAGGTACGCAGCTTGAATGGTTTGTGTTATGAGCATATGATGTAGAATAGAGACATGGCGAAGATGAGAAACATGAACACGACTTCTAATGCTCAGCTCACTCAAAATGTTCTGTTGCACAGATGACTTGGATTTCACACTCGCTGAAGAATCCGGATGTGTTCTGTTTTGCTGATTATCCGTGTAATACAGTTGTCGTGGACATTCTGAAAACGCCTCCTGACAGTGACAACAGAGATATCAAAACATGGTAAATATGCTGCCCATGATACAGTTTCTCATCTACCTGTAGTCAATGTAGAACTATTTAACTTGATGTAAAGCATACTTGTTTGGGTTCATTATGTATCAAACCCTTTGTTGAGTGTCCTATACTTGGTGTTTTGTTAGGAAGTCACGGGACCTCGTGGAGACATTGTTAAGACTCTCCGATGCTGGACACTACCAGCAAGTAATGGAGCTCTTCAAGTTCCCAGTACAGCACTGCCCGGACATGCTCGTTCTAGCCTTGCTACAGATCGTAAGTGTCTTTCAAAACCAGACTCGTTCAAAATAATGGTGACAATTCTCTGCGTCCCCGTGAACAAAATCTAGACGCATTCTAAAACTGGAAGTGACAGATACGGAGCAGAGGCAGGTCTATGAATTGAATAGAAAATCAGTTTCTCGATTGTTCGCTTTCAGTCTGCATGGAACAATACCTTGAAACATGACCTTCTCTCAACGCTGATGCCGATCTTCCTTGGAAACCACTCGAACTCGGGCATTGTACTCCACTACGCTTGGCATTGTCAGGTAAGTTCACACTGGAATCTTTCGGCTTACCTGTCTGACGCTGCTTCTTGTGATATCACCAACAGAACTGATCGGATTCTGGTAGGTCTTAGTCCTTCACTACAAGTAAACGCTGATAACGATTGTTCATCTTCCCGTGAGCAGGGCCAGTCGTCAGCGATTCGCACGCTGGTGATGCACGCCATGGCTGAGTGGTACATGCGAGGAGAGAACCATGACCAGGGCCGACTGGGCAGGATCCTAGATGTCGCTCAGGACTTAAAGGTGCATATCGGAATGTTCTTTGTACATGTACTGGATATCAGTGGGTGCTGTACAAAAATCAATATCACAGATGTGGATTTTTCACTTCAGTAATGCAATTATTGTATCCCCCGAACAAAGTTCGGCGGATACTATGGATTTGGCTTCGTCGTCCGCGTCCGCGTCCGCGTCCGCGTCCGCGTCCGCGTCCGCGTCCGCGTCCGCAGAGATTTTCTTGTGAACGCGCTACAGGCCGCAATTCTCACCCGATCACCATTATTTTTTGCAGGCACATATATAATGATAAGATCCCGACACCAATCGATTTTGGTTGCCATGGCAACTGAATTGGTCGTTTGGGGACACAATTTGCGTTGAAAACAGCCTGTTTGAGACACATGGCTTGTGAACGCTCTACAGATGGCAATTTTCGATGAATCTCAATAATATTTGGAAGTGTTGTTGGGAAGGGTTGTCACGCGAAACCAATCGTTTTTCAGAGTGATCATATAAATATTAATATGTCAACAGCCTAACTTATTACAGAAATGTGAAATATCCATTTTGATATGTATGATCATTCCAATAGCCTGTACTATGGAAGTTAGTGGCAATGGTTTCTTGTTCAGAATGGAGAACTGATGTTTTCGGTGAAAACAGGACAATATTACTGAATAAGTTAATGTTAGTTTTACTAGTTAAGTCTATTATTGACCAAAATAAAAATAGTTAAGATGAGAAACATTTATTAATAAGCTCAAAAAGGTAAAGGTTTTGTCCAGTACAAATTTCATGGGTATAACCGAATAAGTTAACATTATTTTTACTAGTTAAGTCTATTATTGACCACAATAAAAATAGTTAAGTCTATTATTGACCACAATAAAAATAGTTAAGACGAGAAACATTTATTATTGGGCTCAACAAGGTAAAGGTTTTGTCAAGTAGAGATTTCATGCCTGTAACCAAATAAGTTAACATTATTTTTGCTAGTTAAGTCTATTATTGACCACAATAAAAATAGTTAAGACGAGAAACATTTATTATTGGGCTCAACAAGGTAAAGGTTTTGTCCAGTAGAGATTTCTTGGCTGTAACCAAATAAGTTAACGTTATTTTTGCTAGTTAAGTCTATTATTGACCACAATAAAAATAGTTAAGATGAAAAACATTTATTAACGAGAGCCCATAGGGCACACACTTGCCGGAACCAAAATATATGTCATATGCCAATGACATGACATATGGATTTGAACAAATTGACTAAAATTTCTTCCCTACTTACTACGTTTACTTACTTACTTTACTTCATTTTACTTTAGTTTACTTCACAAACTACTCTTACTATCAATGTTACCTCATTGAATGTCACAGCACCAAAAATAAGACATCAATGGACTCAGGAGACCAAGAACTTTCTAACGGTATACTACTTGATATGATGAGCTGAACTTCGTACTTGACCTCGATATTGAGCTCATCACAAAGTCTCAAAAACAATGTCAAATGTCATATTCAAAGTCAACTAAGAAAGGCTTCTCAATATGCTGCTATATGGTCATAGTTTGAACTCTCTACGGCGATTAGTTTCGAAGTTACTGCCATTTATGTGATTTTCACGTGATTATTTTCACGTCATTTGTGATCATTTCTATGCTGCAAACTTACTGTGAATGGATTTTTCTTTAATATGCATGTTAAAATCGTGTTTATATATGTTATAGTATCACCAGACAAGATCATAATATCTTCAGATAATAAGTTTCCCTTGAAATTTTATCGATTTGTTGCCACAAAAACGTCAATTACGTCAAAATAGATATATCAATTGAGCTAAAAATTGACAGAGCATCACAGGCCGCATCCACATCTTCTGCAGGTGTTAGATCTGCAGTAAATGTTATAAGTTTACACACCTGACACTTAAAAGACCTGAATGTCAGTCTGGAATCACGTTTGACGTCATTATGACGTCAATAGACGTCCGATTCCAAAAATGACAACAGATTTTAAAAGTACTTTCGAAGACCATTCAAATGAGCTACTACTCGATATATTCACAAAAGGTCAAGGTCAAGGTCATATTTGAAGTCAACTTTGACCTCAGGCGTCATAGTCAATGGTCACATTGAAGGTCACCTAAGAAAGGCCTTTTGATATGCTACAATATGATCCTAGTCTGAACTCTCTACGACGATTAGTTCCGAAGTTATGGTCAATTATGTGATTTTGACCTTTTCTTTGACCTTTACCTTTGACTTTGGGTCATGAAGATTGTGCATTGCCTGAGCATGGAAATATATATTATACTTGGATATTTTAGTCACAATCGAAAAAGAATTGTGGACACTATGGCCTTTTGAACTTTCAAAAAATTGACGTTGATGACGTCATTGTGACGTCAATAAACGTCAAATCTGAATATTAATGGGATAGTGTGTGTCAGGGTATAAAGACCTTCCATTTGATATACTAATTGATAGGTTTCAGTTAGTTTGGAAATTTGACCTTGAGGTTTTCCTCATGTGACCTCATTTTTCTGACCAAGTTCAAGGTCAATCATGAAATTGACATATACGTCTGATTGCCATACCTCTTCTGAATGATATGGTTCAAATTTCATGAACCTACGACGATTCCAACAGATGTTATTACCGGAAACGCGTTTTTCTGGGATTTCGATGACCTTGACCTTGACCTTTGACCTTTGTACTTCAAGTCGTAGAGGTCAATGATGTCAATATGCATATCAAGTTTCAAGAGATTCCATACAGTATTGACGATGTTATGGCCATTTGAAATTTCGGAAATTTGACGTTTTTGACGTCATTGTGACGTCATTGTACGTCGCAGCGCCAAAAACAAGATATCACAAGAATCAGGGGCTCAAGACCTTTCCAACGATATACTACTCGGTATGGTGCGCTGACCTTTGCACTTGACCTTGACATTCACCTCATGGTGAACTTGTCAAGGTCAAATGCCAAGGTCAAGGTCACTGAAGATAGAACTCGAGTTTATCTACAATATGAACTTGGTTCGAAGTCTCTATAACGAATAGAACCGGAGTTATGGCCACTTATGTGTTTTTAACATTTTGCGTGACCTTGACCTTTGATCTTGAGTCACGAAAATTGTGCATTGCCTGTGCATGAAGACATATATTATACCTGTATAATTTCATCAGAATCGAACAAGCTTTGTGGACAATATGACCTTTTGAAATTTTTGTGACGTCATTGTACGTCGCAGCGCCAAAAACAAGATATCACAAGAATCAGGGGCTCAAGACCTTTCCAACGATATACTACTCGGTATGGTGCGCTGACCTTTGCACTTGACCTTGACATTCACCTCATGGTGAACTTGTCAAGGTCAAATGCCAAGGTCAAGGTCACTGAAGATAGAACTCGAGTTTATCTACAATATGAACTTGGTTCGAAGTCTCTATAACGAATAGAACCGGAGTTATGGCCACTTATGTGTTTTTAACATTTTGCGTGACCTTGACCTTTGATCTTGAGTCACGAAAATTGTGCATTGCCTGTGCATGAAGACATATATTATACCTGTATAATTTCATCAGAATCGAACAAGCTTTGTGGACCTTTGTGGAACTTTGTGGAACTTTGTGGACATATAGGTCCGATTGCTATACCTCTTCTGAATGATATGGTTCAAATTTCATGAACCTACAACAATTCAAACGGATGTTATTACAGAAAAAGTGTTTTTCTGGGATTTCGATGACCTTGACCTTGACTCTTGACCTTTGCACTTAAATTCGTAGAGGTCAATGCTATCAATGGGTATATCAAGTTGCAAGATGCTCCATACAGTATTGACGCTGTTATGGCATTTTGGAATTTCGGAAATTTAACCTGTATGATGCAGTCGGAGTTTGATGATGCCAAAAACAAACGTAAAATACAACAGTTTGCAATGAAAATTGTAGCTCGATCAACACTTTTGTTATCTCCATAAAGGCACCAAGTAGTAGATTCTTTGTGTTTTCTGCTTCAGGCTTGATTTTGATTTAATATCCCGAAACCCATGTGGAATAATAATACCCAGCCATACACCGAGGTTGAAGGCTAGAAACGGTTCAATTTTCGTGAAAATCGGTCAAGTGTAAAGAGGTCACAAAAAAGTCTCGAAAAATTCTTCACTCTGCCGCCACAGCAGCCACACCAATGCGCAACCATGGGATATACCTGCATTCATTCTGAGCGCGGTCTCTTGTAGGTTATAATATGCTTCACACGCAATAACTTTCAAGTGACGGATTGGCTCAGTCAGTAAAGGCGTTAGCTTTTGGTGTGCAGGGTCGAGGGTTCGATACCTATTGCCACTTTTTTTTTTTTTTTAATTCCAACTAAATTACTTTTTCTGTTTCTGCGTGTTTTTTTTTGTATTAATTCTGATATGTTTTCCATAGTCACCCTTTTATCTAATTCTATTGTTCTGATAATTACAGTCTAATACCTTTAAATTGAAGTGCACTGTCAAAGTTTGAGAGTTGGCTGAAAAGTCGAAATATTGGTATGACAGGCCTTCCGTTTATGACGTCATAGCGGAAAATCTATCATGGCGGAAAAGTATCGGACAGTACCCTCCTAAACTAGAATTCAACGAGCTTTCCAATGGTGCAATCCGCTTTTCTGTACGACAAATACTTTTCGATATATAGCCCCATTTCGAAAATTGATGTTTTACGTCATGACGTCATTGACGTTGCCCGTAGCGTGCTGAAACTTGGTACATGACTGGATATCATCATTCTACATACGTTCTGATAATTACAGTCCAATACCTTTAAATTTTAGTGCACTGTGGATGTTTGAAAATTTGCTGAAAAGTCGAAAAATTGGTATGACAGGCGTTACGTTTATGACGTCATAGCGGAAAATCTATCATGACGGAAAAGTATCTGACAGTATCCTTCTGAACCAGAATTCAACGAGCTTTCCACTGGTGCAATTCGCTTCTCTGTACGACAAATACTTTTTGATATATAGCCCCATTTCGAAAATTGACGTTTTACGTCATGACGTCATTGACGTTACACGTAGCGTGTTGAAACTTGGTGTATGGCTGGGTATCATAATTCCACATACGTTCTGATAATTACAGCCTAATAACTTCAAAATTGAGTGCACTGTGGATGTTTGAAAGTTTGCTGAAAAGTCGAAAAATTGGTATGACAGGCCTTACGTTTATGACGTCATAGCGGAAAATCTATCATGGCGGAAAAGTATCGGACAGTACCTTTCTGAACTAGAATTCAACGAGCTTTCCAATGGTGCAATTCGCTTCTCTGTACGACAAACACTTTCCGATATATAGCCCCATTTTGAAAAATGACGTTTCACGTCGTGACGTCATTGACGTTCTAACAATCCGGGTAAAACTTCGCAGTTTGATGGGGGATACCATTATATATCCGTGTGCTGAATTTCAGAAGTATCAGTTCAAATGTGACTGCTGTGTGAATTTTTGAAAATTCGCCAATGATGAGAGATAGGGATTTTTCGATTTTCAATGATTTTTGGTGACGTCATCAATGAACCGATTTTTTTTCAAAAACGTGCGGTGCTTTTCATGGGCAAATGCCTATCTACCAAAAAAGAGTCGTGATGATTACACAAAAACTGTAGACGCTAGAGTGCGAACAAAAAGAATGTGTTAAATGGAGCTTTCAATGTTAAATTCAATTGGCTGTAAAATCCGTAATCCGAATCCGATCCGGATCAAACTTATAACGTTTATAGAGGTTGTCATTCTATACAGATGTTCAAAATTTCGAAACGATTCAATGCAAATTAAGCGAGTTATAAATTTGTGAAAATCGCCCCATGTTAAAAGATAGGGATTTTTCGATTTTCAATGATTTTTGGTGACGTCATCAATGAACCGATTTCTTCCATCTTCGAACTCGTCCGAGCCATTATCCTAGAGAATGTGCTCACCAAGTTTGGAAACAATCGAACCAGAAATGTGGACGCTAGAGTGCGAACACACAAACAAACAAATCCACAAACCAACCAACCAACATACTTGCCGAAATCGGAGATTCCGGCAAGTAATAAGCTCAAAAAGGTAAAAGTTTTGTCCAGTACAAATTTCATGGGTATAACCGAATAAGTTAACATTATTTTTACTAGTTAAGTCTATTATTGACCACATTAAAAATAGTTAAGACGAGAAACATTTATTATTGGGCTCAACAAGGTAAAGGTTTTGTCCAGTAGAGATTTCATGGCTGTAACCAAATAAGTTAACATTATTTCTGCTAGTTTAGTCTATTATTGACCACAATAAAAATAGTTAAGACCAGAAACATTTCTTATTGGGCTCAACAAGGTAAAGGTTTTGTCCAGTAGAGATTTCATGGCTGTAACCAAATAAGTTAACATTATTTTTGCTAGTTAAGTCTATTATTGACCACAATAAAAATAGTTAAGATGAGAAACATTTATTATTGAGCTCAATAAGGTAAAGGTTTTGTCCAGAAGAGATTTTATGGCTGTACCAAATAAGTTAACATTATTTCCGCTAGTTAAGTCTATTATTGACCACAATAAAAATAGTTAAGATGAAAAACATTTATTATTCAGCTCAACAAGGTAAAGATTTTGTTCAGTACAGATTTCATGTTTGTAACCGAATAAGTTAGCATTATTTTTACTAGTTAAGTTCATTATTGACCACAATAAAAATAGTTAAAACAAGAAATATTTATTATTGGGCTCAACAAGGTAAAGGTTTTGTCCAGTAGAGATTTCATGGCTGTAACCAAATAAGTTAACATTATTTTTGCTAGTTAAGTCTATTATTGACCACAATAAAAATAGTTAAGACATTAAGACATAGTTAAGACATTTATTATTAGGCTCAACAAGGTAAAGGTTTTGTCCAGTAGAGATTTTATGGCTGTACCAAATAAGTTAACATTATTTTTGCTAGTTAAGTCTATTATTGACCACAATAAAAATGATCAAGACGACAAACATAATACTGAGCTCAACCAAGTAATTGGAATTTCACATTCGAACATAATTTGGAACATATTTGGGGTGAAAATAGAGCTTTTTATGAAAATGTTGATCTGCCTGCAATTTTGTCATCTTGAAATGCAGTTTTACTTTGAATTTCAACTTGAAACCATGTTTCGTACATGTCATGAGTCAAAATATAACTTTTGGTGAAAAGTTCGATCTGGCTCCAATTTCGTCATCTCAAAATGCAGTTTTGGTCCACTTTTACTTTGAATTTCAACTTGAAACCAAGTTTGGCACATAGCATGAGTTAAAATATAAGTTACGGTAAAAGGTTCGTTCTGGCTTCAAATTTGTCATCTTGAAATGCAGTTTTGGTCAACTTTTAGTTTGAATTTCATCTTGAAACCAAGTTTGGCACATATTATGAGTTGAAATATAACTTGTGGTGAAAAGTTTGATCTATAAATATAAATTAAAAATATAAATTGAATTCGACCTTCAATAACCTTGAAAGATCAATGCAGCAATTTTGGTGGGGGAAAAACAGTTGTGGCTTACGATTTAACATTTCTCTGTAGTGATGGGGGTTGGTGTGAATTTCGTAATCGATCATTGGTTCATAATCGGTTTGACAAACCAACTGACTTTCGATTATTAATCGGTTTAACTGTGATATCATAATCAAGTGTTGCACAATATTTACTGGCAGAATATATGTTATAAAGGGGAATTGATGTAGTATCAAAGTAAATACTATAGTTTACAACTTCACATTTCACAAATTTGCAATTAAAAATTTGTATCTATTTATGAAATACATATTCTTTGTGGACTTTTCATGGATTACAAAGAACTTTTGCCACTTTTAGATAATCGATTATAGGATTCCATAATCGATCATCGAAATCGGTTTGGCAAAGCAACTGACTTTTGAAAATAATCGATCATTGGCCCATCAGTATTTCTCTGGTAATCTTTTTTAGCCTTTGCTCTATTTTTTCACACCTAACAGTAATATATATGAAGCAACAGGGATAATAGGGCTACGGGGGATACACCCAAGCGGTCGTAGGCGACCGGAAGCGTCTAGTTACAACTGCAATGACATGTGAACTATAATGAATATTGCATGTTTTTTGTTATCAGATTCTTGAATGTGACGAGTATTCGTGAATCTGTTATGTTCAACATCTGATTTCACATGTGCTAATGATATCTTCACATAGGCTCTGTCGATGCTGCTGAATGCGACACCATTTGCGTTTGTGATTGATCTTGCATGCCTGGCGTCTCGCAGAGAATACTTAAAACTGGACAAGTGGCTTTCAGACAAGATGAGAGAGCATGGTGTAAGTAACACTTCCAGGGGGATAGGGAGCTGGCACATAGTCATATGACAAGAATACCCGCAGTTACTAACACTGCACTCTTGGATTTCATGATTTACCACTTTTCAAATGCTATGTTTGACAGGAGGCCTTCATACAAGCATGTGTGCACTTCCTGAAGAGACGATGCCCCCAGCTACTTGGTATCAAGGATGAACAGCAGCTACCGTCCAAGAGTCACCAGTTACCTCCGGAAGCTGTCAGTACCATTCTCTCTTGTCTACAGGCTTCAGTCAGGTGTGTAGTGATGGAAGTTTCACCAACCTGTGGTTTGACTGATGAATCTGCAGCTTTACATAGTGAATATCAGTACAATTTTAAAGATGACTAAGTTTTCCCAGATCAAAAAAGTTTTCCCGTTTAGCATGATAGTTGAAATGGTTAGCTATATGTCTGACAATTTGTGTCTTGTATTTATTTACAGTAGTGTGCAGTCCCCTGAGCACTCGGAGGTTGTCATGACGATGCTGTCCAATGCTGTTCAGAGTAGTTACCTGGCCAAGGCTCGACAGCAGCCTCCGACCCCCGGTGTGGTCAGTAGCAAGGGACCACCCCTCCCACCTGTACCCCCCGGCCCTTCAGCACTACCTGGGCTCCTCAATCCTGCTCCTAAACCTGTGAGTGGGGCGTTATTTAAAGTCATAGTAGCAAGGTACCATTATATGGTTTTATTCCGGTTCAGATAAAGGCATTGTGGACATTTGGAGAAAAAAAAGATGTTCGCGTTAATTGGTAATTAATAACAGCGACGTATAATCGAGTATATTGAACCAATATTGCAATCGCCTTCTCATGCCGATGAAAAAAATAGCTTCGGCAGTTTCCGTAATCGTGACGTCAGTTGAGGCAAAATGTGCTTTGATGGCTGGCCAAAAACGTAAACTACGTAATTTGGGCGGTCAGCTCAAAGATAGAAAACTACTCCAAAATGCATAAGATTCAAACGAAAACACATGAAAACTAACAAATACTGGACATCTTGCAGTTCAACAAACCTCCCTTCTGGGAGAATGAATAGTACTGATTCTAAATATCAAGACAAGAAATGCCGTATTCCAACCATCTCACCCGTTCCTTTGAATTGTCAAACATACACAACGAGAATGAATATGCGACATGCAGTTTACCTTGCTGGCTACATGTACTTTCAGTACTGCCTCAAATGACGTCACAAACCACGTGACCCATACTAAAATCGTGATCAAAATCTTCGGCAATTTACGGAAGGAGTGCTTATTAAGGCATTTCGGCCTTTATGGTTTTAGCAGAATTTTTTTTTTTTTTTTTTTTTTTTTTTTTTTCTTTTTTTTCTTCTTCCGCCACTTTTGGTTTCCGGACGATAACTTTAGATTGCCTTGACGGATCCTCGTCAAATTTTCACCACAAGTCAGAAATGATATGTGGAAGAACCCTATTCTTTTTGAGCCGGATCCGAGGTCCGTGAGGTCCGTGAGGATGAAATCAAGGCTAATTTTGAGACTTGGTTTCCGGACGATAACTGGAAAAATATTTACGCAATAGTTGCAGAACTCTGCATGGAGGTTCATATGCCACCAGGGAAGAACCCTATTGATTTTGGGATCGATCCGTCAAACGACCTTTGACCTAGAGGTCGAAATAATTTTTTGCTGATTCATCCTTGAGGCTTCCTGCATATCTCAGAAACCGTGCGTCGTAGAGCGAAACGGACGTTATTTTCGGACTCGTCGCCCTAGACAAACATCTCTAGGGTGTATTATTTTTTTTGATCCGGCTCCGAGGTCCGTGAGGTCCTTGAGGATGAAATCGAGGCTGATCTTGAAACTTGGTTTCCGGACGATAACTCGAAAAATATTCAGGCAATAGTTGCAGAATTTTGCACGGAGGTTTATATATCAACAGGGAAGAACCCTATTGATTTTGGGATCGATACGTCAAACGACCTTTGACCTAGAGGTCAAAATAATTTTTTGCTGAGTCATCCATGAGGCATCCTGCATATCTCGGAAACGGTGCGTCGTAGAGCGAAACGGACGTTATTTTCGGACTCGTCGCCCTAGACAAACATGTCTAAGGGGTATTATGGATGAACTTTGACCTTGACCTTGAATTTTTTTGCCGAGTCGGCATTTTTCGTTTTCGTCGATATCTCGGAAACGGTGCGTCGTAGAGCGAAACGGACGTTATTTTCGGACTCGTCGCCCTAGACAAACATGTCTAAGGGGTATTATGGATGAACTTTGACCTTGACCCGAAATTTTTTTGCCGAGTCGGCATTTTTCGTTTTCGTCGATATCTCGGAAACGGTGTGTCGTAGAGCGAAACGGACGTTATTTTCGGACTTGTCGCCCTAGACAAACATGTCTAAGGGGTATTATGGATGAACTTTGACCTTGACCTTGAATTTTTTTGCCGAGTCGGCATTTTTCGTTTTCGTCGATATCTCGGAAACGGTGCGTCGTAGAGTGAAACGGACGTTATTTTTGGACTCGTCGCCCTAGACAAACATGTCTAATTGGTATTATGGATGAACTTTGACCTTGACCCGAAATTTTTTTGCCGAGTCGGCATTTTTCGTTTTCGTCGATATCTCGGAAACGGTGCGTCGTAGAGCGAAACGGACGTTATTTTCAGACTCGTCGCCCTAGACTAACATGTCTAAGGGGTATTATTGATGAACTTTGACCTTGACCCGAAATTTTTTTGCCGAGTCGGCATTTTTCGTTTTCGTCGATATCTCGGAAACGGTGTGTCGTAGAGCGAAACGGACGTTATTTTCCGACTCGTCGCCCTAGACAAACATGTCTAAGGGGTATTATGGATGAACTTCGACCTTGACCCGAAAATTTTTTGCCGAGTCGGCATTTTTCGTTTTCGTCGATATCTCGGAAACGGTGTGTCGTAGAGCGAAACGGACGTTATTTTCGGACTCGTCGCCCTAGACAAACATGTCTGAGGGGTATTATGGATGAACTTTGACCTTGACCCGAAATTTTTTTGCCGAGTCGGCATTTTTCGTTTTCATCGATATCTCGGAAACAGTGTGTCGTAGAGCGAAACGGACGTTATTTTCGGACTCGTCGCCCTAGACAAACATGCCTAAGGGGTATTATGGATGAACTTTGACCTTGACCCGAAATTTTTTTGCCGAGTCGGCATTTTTCGTTTTCGGCGATATCTCGGAAACGGTGCTTCGTAGAGCGAAACGGACGTTATTTTCGGACTCGTCGCCCTAGACAAACATGTCTAAAGGGTATTATGGATGAACTTTGACCTTGACCCGAAATTTTTTTGCCGAGTCGGCATTTTTCGTTTTCGTCGATATCTCGGAAACGGTGCTTCGTAGAGTGAAACGGACGTTATTTTCGGACTCGTCGCCCTAGACAAAGATGTCTAGATGGTATTATGGATGAACTTTGACCTTGACCCGAAATTTTTTTGCCGAGTCGGCATTTTTCTTTTTCGTCGATATCTAGTATATATTATAAATTAATCATCACACCGAAATGCCTCCAAGGCATCTTTAGGCCTTGACGTCTAGTTTGATTCAATATCTCGAAACCCATTGATTGTATTTGTAAAATTCGTTCGAATTCACGGATAACTATTCATAATGGACTAAATGAAAAGCACTTTCATCGGCATGCTACTAGGTCTTTAACTATCGATCTTCCTTTAAACTTTTGTCAACTATTTTACCTGAAGCTTTGTGAAAAGAATAGGTGTGGTTTATGTACGGCATTGTATATGACTTGTAGTGTATGCTTATCAAGACAGTACCTTTTTTATTCCTTTCCCCCAGCCACTCGACCCACTGGGCAGTATGCCAAGTGCAGGACTCTCCACTGCTATAGGAGGCTCTGGGCTCGGTGGTAGTCTTGGAACTGGTATTGGAAGCTCCATGGGTGGCAGTCTGGTTGGCGGTCTCGGCGGTGGCCTAGGTGGCGGTCTGGGCAGCGGGCTCGGCAGCGGAAGCATTGGCAGCAGCATAGGAACTTCTGTAGGCATGGGATCTGGAGGAATTGGCTCTGGAGGCATTGGCTCTGGAGGAATTGGATCTGGAGGAATTGGCTCTGGAGGAATTGGCTCTGGGGGAATTGGCTCTGGAGGCATTGGCTCCGGCGGAATTGGCTCTGGGGGAATTGGCTCGGGAGGTATTGGATCTGGAGGAATTGGCTCAGGCATTGGGTCTGGAGGAATTGGCTCCAGCGGAATTGGCTCCAGCGGAATTGGCTCAAGTATTGGGTCCGGCGGGATTGGCTCTGGAGGCATTGGTGGTATTGGCTCTGGAATTGGAGGCATGGGTAGCAACATATCCAGCACAATGGGTGGGATGGGTGGCAGTCTGGGAGGGGGTTTGAGCTTGAACCCTTCTGTAGCTGCCAGCACACCCATTTCCAACCCATTCCCTGCCAGTTTTGGATCGCTGACGACCCCTCCATCTCCAGCCAAGCCTGGGGCAGTCAGTCAGCCGGGGCCGTTCAACCCTCTACAGTCTATAACCAATCAGCTACAAGGTGAGAGCGGTAACTAGTCAACCAGAAACGAATAGATTTTAGTATGAATGTAAGGTCACATGTATAATCATGATACTGTACTGGTGTTAGTCAGTTTAGAACAAACAATGTGTTCCATGTGTTGACAGGCCTGAGCATGCAGACCACGATGTCGACTGGGATGCTGACTCGAGCCACACCTACACTCGGCTCCGGGGCTAATGCTCCAGTCGCTCTCAAACAGCAGGCCTCGGAGGGTGTCAGACGCAGTAAGTGGCTGGGTGATGGAAGTTGTCACTTACCGTGAGATAACATATAAGAAACTCCAAGGAATTTATTCACATGTTCTGGACTGGACACCCATCTGGTTACTTTTCTGATGTTGCAGCTCAGTCAGGCGATTCCTCCAGTATTTTCCCTGCAATCAACCAGAGTTTCCCAAAAGAGATCGAGGACGAAGCCAACTCATATTTCCAGCGGATCTACAATCACCCGCCGCATCCAACCATCTCCATCGATGAGGTGCTGGAAATGTTGAAGCGATTCAAGGACTCGCATCTCAAGAAAGAAAAAGTAAGTTGCATCTGAAATATTCATTGTTGACCCAGCTTGTTATCAGGAGTGAAAGTGTCAAAGATCATGAATTGTATGTTATGGTTCGTTCTTGCTCGCAGGATGTATTTGCGTGCATGCTGAGAAACCTGTTTGAGGAGTACAGATTCTTCCCCCAGTATCCAGAGAAAGAACTGAACACGACGGCCATCCTGTTTGGTGGAATTATCGAACAGGGACTTGTAACGTACGAAATAAATCATTATGTAGATAAGAATCCCGGGGCATTTTATATTCATGATATGTTTATGATTACCACTAAAAGGAAGCTGATTTGGAAATACATTAGTTTCAATCCTTTGATATCGCCCATCCTCTGTTTAGGTACATGGATCTAGGAATAGCTTTACGCTACGTCCTGGAAGCACTGAAGAAACCACACAACAGCAAGATGTATCTCTTTGGCATCGCTGCTCTTGACAGATTCAAACCAAGGTACAAAATTTTACCAAAATAACTACAAGATTCTACCGTGATGGTAATAGATGTTATAAAATAATCCTTCTTTTATCAGCAACACTCTTTTGATGGGTATTTGTATTTTGCAGACTGAAGGACTACCCACAATATTGTCAGTTCCTGGCATCTATCCCGCACTTTGGACAGTTCCCTTCTCATTTGAAAGAGGTAATTAGAATGATATAAATTTGTATATTACATGTATAGGATTAGTTGAAGTTATCCATCAAACTCAATCAATTGACCCAATTGCACTTTTGAGACAATCACATTTATGTATCCTGTTTAACCTCCTCTTCTTTTTCCACTCCCAGTACGTCGAATTCGGTGCTCGGTCGCAAGAGCCACCAAACAAGCCACAGGGTCCGATCTCGACGCCGGCAAGCTCCGTGTCGTCGACGGCTGCTAGTGTCCTCCCGGCCAGGGACGAGGTGTCCAACACTCCACCGCCGCGGATCCCGATGCCCATCCCTGCGGCCCCGCCTCCCGTGTCCAGCTCGGCACCTGCAGGCACGCCCACACCGACCACTACAGCTGCTCCCGGCGCTATTGGAGCCATCGGTGCCATAGCTCGACCTTCAGCCGCATCAAGGGTGTGTTGTCATATCATAAACATCAAAAGATAGTAATAACTCATGAAATCACCAGATTGCTTAGATACTCTTGCAATCATCAGTCATCACTTCTTTTTCGAGATATGAACACAAATGAATGTTATTGACTGTGGTCTTTGTACAGCCCTCGATAGCAAACGCCACCAACATCGACACCCTTCTGGCTGGTACAGAGGGGAAGGAGGAAGTGGCAGTCCCCCCGGAGAGCGTCCAAGACAAAGTCTTCTTCATCTTCAACAACCTCTCCCTGTCCAACATGGATCAGAAGGTATGGCACTCAATATGAAATATAAATGGGACAATGAAATTTACGTTTGCCTGAGAAAGAAATATATCTCCTCTGTCCACAATATGATTCACAAGTCACTACATTACTGCATGTGTCACTGCCTGTCGTCCAGGGTTCTGAGCTGGAGGAGTTGATGACGGATGAGTACGTCCCGTGGGTCTCGCAGTACCTCGTAATGAAGCGAGCCAGCATCGAGCACAACTTCCACAGGTTGTACGCAGACTTTATTGACCACATCAAACGTTCTGGACTCATGTCGCTTGTCATCAAGGAAACCTTCAGAAACATCAAGGTACTGGACATATTGCAAGGTTGATTCTGCTATTATCCAGCTGATTGTCAGCTAGGATTGACTTTTGTTCAGTTCTATTGACAAGATTTAAATACACTGACTGAACTGTGATATCGTTTGCGTATTGTAGGTTCTACTGAGCAGTGACAAGGGAGTTGCAAATTTTTCCGACCGTTCGCTTCTGAAGAACTTGGGACATTGGCTCGGCATGTTGCTTCTCGGCAAAAACAAACCCATCCTGATGAACGTGAGTAGAAAACACATTTAGTGCTCGCCCGTTTAGTGTTAAAAGTTGAGTGGCACCGAAAGTGAGTTGAGATGCCTTCAGGATAATGTATACCTGTTGTATCTGTAGGACATAGACCTGAAGTCACTGGTATATGAGGCATACCACAAGGGAGCCCAGGAATTGCTGTATGTTGTCCCATTTGTGGCGAAAGTCCTGGAGTCTGCAGCTAAAAGCAAGGTATGGAAATGAATTTGCTATCAGATACTATACTATTTTGGATGGGAATTTGCACAAAAACAGAAAAAACATCAAGAAGGCTGTTTCGCTGATATATATGATTGAATCCTTTAGGTGTTCCAACCTCCAAACCCCTGGACGATTGGGATTATGAACGCCCTCGCTGAACTGCATCAGGAGCCTGACCTCAAGCTTAACCTTAAGTTTGAGATCGAGGTGCTCTGCAAAACCCTGAACATAGACTTCAATGTAAGTGAACATCTTCTGGTTACATAGATGTAAGACTTGTCACTATAAATTAAGTCACTTACTATAAGACAAAAAACGTCGTTGGTTTCCATTTCTAGGAGCTGAATCCGACAAACTTCCTGAAAGACACATCCCGACTGGGGAATCTGAAGGAGCAGCTCTCCGCTCCCAGTAAAGTCAAGGAATCATCCTCCACCCCCCAGCCTGAGGAACCTCTGCAGATCAACATGCCGACGCCGACCACCACAAGCCTTGCGGCCACGGCGACCACCTCCAGTACTGTGTCGTCAACGGCAACCATGGTCTCCACCCCACAGCCAAGATTCGCATACTCGGACATCAATGTCATGTCCCTGGCCGGGATGGCTGCACATCTCGTGATTAACGAACAGGTCAGAAGCACTTGGGGTGTGATGCATGTTTGACGACTTGTGACTGAATTTAGCTTCACTGTGCATACTTGTGTGTTTATTGTGATGTTCTGTGTGTTTGCAGCTGCCGATTCTGGTGATGAATCCCCAGCTCAAGGCCCTGATTCGACCAGCAATCGAGCGATCCGTACAAGAACTTCTCCCACCAGTGGTTGAGAGGTCTATGAAGATTGCACTCACAACTTGTGAACAGATCGTCAAAAAGGCAAGTTCTTCCAACGTTTTATACATGCTTAAATCATTGAATTGAAGGTACAGCTCATGCACTGAATGTATGAATTGTGTAGCCAATTACGTAGCAACACATATTTTGACTAGTATGCATATGAATTTAGTAGATGTACATAAAATGATTGATCAAGTATGAAACCCTGATTGCCGATGTCTCTCCTTCAGGACTTTGCTTTGGATCCGGAGGAGGCCCGGATGCGGACGGCGGACCACCACATGGTCAAGTTCATGACGGCTGGCATGGCTCTCATCACCTGTCGGGAGCCACTGCTTGTCAGCATCACCAACAATATCAAACAGGCCCTCCTCGGCGCGGTAAGCAGTGTCTCGAGCAGTGTATTTCGGATAAAAAGGGTTATGGAATTAGTGTGACTGGTTTTGACTAAACTTGTTGCAGTCATGTCTTTGTATGGAAATGTCATGAGATTTTTGTTAGTACTTAGGAAGCTGTGATGTCAGCCTTGTGGTGAATATAAAGATATGATATCACTAATAATTTGCCTGTTTGTTATTGCCAGGTAACGGCCCCAGCCCAGAAGGAGATGGTCGAGTCGGCTGCTCAGGTCATGGCCGCAGACAACGTGGAACTTGCCTGTGCCTTTATACAGAAAACAGCGGTTGAGAAAGCAATACCAGAGATGGACAAACGTCTGGCCACAGTGAGAAATCTGTCTTTTAATAACTGCACTTTGTCGTATCCTAGAGGAATTTGATCATTTGAATAATTGAAGACTTCAGTAAAAATTGTCAGGAAAAAAATTAAGTCTGTGATCCAGAAGTAATGAAAAATTCCAGATGTAAGTTTGTTTTCTCTCACCATGCCCTGACCATTGATTTTGATTTAACCTCTCCCAGGAGTATGAGCTGAGAAAGCATGCTAGGAATGAGGGCAGGCGATACTGCGACCCCGTCGTGCTGACTTACCAGGCGGAGAGGATGCCTGAACAGATCCGACTCAAGGTACGGATTCTTAATGAAATGTCACAGCACAAAATTCTTGTCATTTGTTGAGTTCTAACTCTCTGTTGGTTGCATTAGTCAAGTTTCTTTCTAGAGGAAAGTGATTACATATGAAGAATTGGAGATGCAAGATCTAGCTTCAAGTATTTTCTTGACCAGCATCCATATGACATTCAATTAGATTCAATAAATTAATTCTAAATTTCTCATAAATTCCCAAACATCAGGTGGGCGGAGTGACGCACCAGCAGATAGCTGTGTACGAGGAGTTCGCACGAAACACCCCAGGCTTCCAGTCTGCTTCCCCTGAGGCGGGATCAGGCGGGAACGCCAGTCTCAAACCCTCACAGGTATGTGTGTGTGCAGCTGTAAAATTAGGTTCCGGTTTGGAAATTTGCAGTAATTTGGTATTAAAAAAAAAGTCCTTATATGTGATCAACTTATTGATCTGTTCATGATGAGTTGATGTGATCGTGATGGACGATTGAATTGAATACACCTTTCAACAATTGATTGCATGTGGTTTTCAGACATATGTCTCTGATGAGATCGCCCAGACTTACGACAAGATTCGACAGGACATTGAGCAGCATCTGCATGCGATCATCGCTGCCCCAAGCAATCCCCAGGTGGCAGCACTGCACAGCCTGTTGGAGGCGGTGGTGATGGCTCGCCACTCCCGGGAGGTCGTTACAGCAGTCTCCCTGCTCCAGAAAGCCGTGGAGGGCCTGCTAGAGGGACTGACTTCCGTATCCAGCGATCCAGAGCTCATGCTCCGATACAGAGACTGTCACTTACTCGTGCTCAAACGACTGCAAGATCAGAGAGCGTATGGTCAGAGCTGGGTCAACATGAAGGTCACCAGGTATGTTTGTATGACGAATATGATGAATATTCATGATTGACGAATATGTGGGTGATTTGACTTAAAATGTCCCCATGATTCATCAGCTATCAGAGAATCTCAGTGAGACTTCTTGACTTGGCAGCGAAGCATTATGCATATATAATGAGAAAACCTACAAAATCTTCTTTGGCAGATGCCTAATTGAGTGTCGGGAGGAACACAAGTTCAACCTGGAGGCAGTGGACTGCCTGATCCGCAGTCAGCTGGTCAACATGATCCAGTACGACTTGCACCTTTCCCAGTCGATGGAGAACGGTTTGAACTACATGGCTGTCGCCTTCGCCATGCAGATCGTCCAGCGCTTTGTCCTTGACGACAAGCATGGCCTCCAGATCAGTGAGGGGGAGTTCTGTAACACCATCGAGACACTAGCTAGGATTGCAGCCCACTCACGCCAGGCACCGGAAGGGTGAGTCATGGAGTAATAAATGAATGGAACTTGATGTACTGTAAGCTTCATAGAAATCTATTGGGAATTATTATTGGGCTAGGTAATGCACATCTAGTGCAAAGTCCCTTTGGTTAGAACAGACTGTGCAATATATGTAATCATTTTATGTTCTACTTGATACTAATATACCGACGAATGAGGAATTGAATTGTAAACCAGTAACATTTTCACGTACCCGATCCCTCCCATACAGTCTGACAGCTCTGATAGAGACGATACGAGACGGTGGCCTGTTGGACCGGACCCCTGGCGGTCCCGCGTCCATGATGCAGTCCGGGATCACACAGGCTCGCGAGTTTGATGATCCCCCTGGACTCCACGAGAAGACGGAGTTTCTGCTGAGAGAGTGGGTGAACCTTTACCACTCCCCCGCGGCCGGGCGCGACTCAAGCAAGGCCTTCTGTGCCATCGTCTCACAGGTCAGTGGGTTTCACAGCTACCTGTTCGATGCTCTGGATGTTTACTGTGACTGAGAATTGCGAACCCATGTATGAGCTTGTTTTGTCAATTGATGAATACTTGCACTGTTGATAAATCTTGTCTATGAGCTCCAGACAAGAATACAATTACATTGCCTCTCCTCTGCCCACAGATGCACCAGCAGGGGATCCTGAAGACAGACGACCTGATCACAAGATTTTTCCGTCTCTGTACGGAGATGTGTGTAGACTTGTGTTACCGCGCGCTTGGCGACACAAGTCACAGTGCTACACTGATCCGCTCCAAATGTTTCCACACACTAGACGCGTTTGTGCGACTCATCGCCCTCCTCGTAAAACACTCGGGTGATAGCGCCAACACAGTCACCAAAATCAACCTACTTAACAAGGTAAAATATAGCCTCTTAGCTTGGAGGTACTAGAAGACACTACATATATCTCTATGGAATTTGGAGCCATTGTTTCTGTTTGACCCGCTACATATATCATACAATGATACTTTGTCAATCACACTATTAGATCACACTATGCCATACATATTTCTTGACAGTACAGATTCGTTGAGTCCTTGTATAATGTCGGTCCATGTATCTGACGCTCTGTGTCTGACAGGTTCTGGGGATCGTAGCTGGTGTTCTCCTGCAGGACCACGAGGTCCGACACACGGACTTCCACCAGCTTCCCTTCCATCGTATCTTCATCATGCTGTTCATTGAGCTGAACGCGCCGGAGCACATCCTTGAGAGTATCAATTACCAGGTCCTGACGGCCTTCTGGTGAGTGCCACTGCCTCACACTGGTCAAATAATAGTTGCTGAGTGGGTGTTGTGTGCACGCCGTGAATCAAATGTTCGCTGGGATCAGTATTGTTTGGCAACTCCAAATTTTGAGATATTTGCAGTGGCAGTAGTGCACATGAATTTAGGTATCAAATATAAAGAAAAATTCCTTAATAAAACAATTTTGTGAACTGGCATTAATATTTTGTCACTCCTCTCCACCCTCCCAGCCACACATTCCACATCCTGAGACCCGCCAAGGCGCCAGGTTTTGGCTACGCCTGGCTCGAGTTGGTCTCCCATCGCGTCTTCATCGGCCGAATGCTGGCAATCACACCACAGCAACGGGTAAGTGTCCCTTTGTTCCTCGTAAAATACTAATTGGCAGGTTCCAATCATGTTGCATTCACAGTAAATACTCTGATTCATTTTGCTTTTCTGTTTTGGAGAGCATGTAAAGCTTTTACCCAAGCTTTTCTCAGTTTTCTGTCTGCTAAAGCTCGTGATTTTATTCTGTAAGCGTAAAAATTGATTTGTGTAGAATCTGATTGTGCACCAATCTGTCCTGTCTTCTGTTGTACTCTGCACTAACCCAATTATTGTGCCATATGTTGTGTTTGTACAAAATCCTAATCATCTGGAATTTGAAATAAAGTCTTGATCAAAACGTGAATCAAGTTTCTTGTGAGTAATTCAGCTGCTTCATTAAATAGCTATTAAAAGATCCTGGTCAACAAAACTATGATGATTCACGTTTTTCAGGAAAAAGATCGCAGGACTCCTTCGCGTAACAGCGATTTAAAATATAAAAATTTAGCGCAGTGAACAGAGTCAACTATCCTCTTTTGGCCGATCCAGGTTTTCCATCTATCTGTCTCCTTGCCTTCCTGGCCAAACTATCCCCCCCCCCCCCCCCCCGTAACATCCGCCCCCCCCCCCCCCCCTGCCCTCTCAACATGCACCCTATGTTTACGATTGTGTTTACGCCTATCTACAAGATCTGTACATGGTTCTTCGGCTCCCCGGTTTTTCGTTCACAGACACAGCTCTCTGTCTCTCCTCCACAGGGCTGGAACATGTACGCCAACCTGTTGATCGACTTGTTCCGGTTCTTGACTCCGTTCCTACGTAACGCCGAGCTCACAAAACCCACTCAGCTACTCTACAAGGTAAGTGTCTCCCGTGTTGTTTTCTGGGTTTCGTTACAAATTTGGATTGGTGGCGGTTTAACATTTTGGTTAAAATTGAGAAATTTGCTGGGAAAGGTGTTAGTTTGTATGCGAAGTAACGTCGTAGCTCAGTTGTGGTGATGGGGTGAAGTCTGTAGTTACATGTTAGTTTATATATTTTACATTTAACTCATTGAAAATTCAGTAGCTAACATTGAATGGAAAATACAAAGTTGTTGGATAGTGATGTATCATGTAATAAAACTTGAAAAGACTGAATGCGAAAAGAAGATACTAGTACAATGTATACCATTAACGATACCGTTATCAGTTGAGCAGTGTTTATGAGTATCAACATAAAAACTACAAAAACTGTTTTACGAAAATTGTTTCAAATACTTTCACATACCAAATAGAGAAGAAATAAATGCCCATTTCTCCCCATGCAGGGTGTACTGCGAGTGTTGCTGGTTCTGCTCCACGACTTCCCGGAGTTTCTCTGCGACTATTACTATGCATTCTGTGACGTGATTCCGCCGAACTGCATCCAGATGCGCAATCTGATCCTGAGCACGTACCCTCGGAACATGCGGCTCCCGGATCCCTTCACGCCCAACCTCAAGGTGGATCTTCTCCCCGAGATCTCGCACACGCCCCGTATCATCACCAACGTGGCTCAACAGATACAGGCAACCTTCAAAAAGGTGAGGGTTTGTAATGTTGGAAGCAGACTTCCCAGTTACACTTTTCAACATACTTTCTCCGTAAGATTTGTATGAACACGACACACGTGGGATGTCATGAAGAACGCAAACGGAAGGCATATTATAATCAGTTACCATAAGATCTATTATAGTACTAGTGCAACACACATGGTATTTTGACCAATTGATCATTCTTGAGTTTCCCATGTCACATGACAACTTCTATAACACTCTCTCGCCCCGCCATAGGACCTGGACTCATACCTAAAGAGCCGAGCGCCGGTGACATTCTTGTCAGAACTGCGTAGTAAGCTGCAGGTGTCGACGGACCCAGGCGTGCGCTACAACATCCCCCTGATTAACGCACTGGTGCTGTACGTCGGCACACAAGCGATCAGCTACATCCACCAGAAAGGCCTGACTCCAAGCATGAGCACCATCGCTCACTCTTCACACATGGACATCTTCCAGAACCTCGCCGTCGATCTCGACACGGAAGGTAAGTGTGCGATGTCAGGCTTTCAGTGTTGGCTCTTTTTCAGGATGTATTAATAGCAGTGTGAAGCCATGAGATCACTATTTATTGCCATACCACTACCTCTATAATAAACTCTTTGGGTAATCTTACCTTGGCATTCAAAGAAGAGGAGAGAGAAATGAATGTCACAAGAATTTTCTCAAAATTCCTGACATCCATCTCGAACTCGAAATTGAAGGAAATTACTCTCACACATCTCAGATTCCCCGCGGTGTAGATGTGACGTCACACCGGTCATATGATTGACCTTAACCGCCATTAATTTGCTCCTCCATTGTTGGATGTGCAGCAAGTCTTGCTTTCGGCATTCAAAGTCGAATTTCTTCACGTCTACGATCGTCTTTAGGCTGTTCTTTGCACAGCTTTTTCTTCAGTAGATCGTTCTTTCGTTGTTAGACTAGCTTAGAGTTAGTGATTTGCGATTTTTTTGGGAGGAAATGGTAAAGCCTCCCCAGGCCCCTTTCCTTCCCCCATTATCGCCCGTTTGTACTTCGATGTTTGATATGTTTCAGATATGAAGTGCATCGTTTGCAAACACTACCTTCCTAAGTGGGAGGCTCATAACGCCTGCTGGCAGTGTAGGGACACTGTTTATTGCCGTCCTTCAGCCACCTGTGAGTTATGCGCGGATTGGTCCATCGACGAGTGGAAACTCTGTCTTCAAGGCTTACGGGAGATTCAGGCCCGCAGGTTTGCTGGTTGCCCTACTCCCCCTTCCCCGTCAGATTCTGATAGCGCCAGGCCGCGTCCCAAGGCGTCTGAGGAACGCAAGCGGCGTTTAGATTTGCAGTTAACCAATGCTGTTTGTGCTGTAAGTTTTGATTTATCATTGTCATTTTCTTTCAGCCGGGTACGGGTCCCGGGAGCCGCGCGTTCGGCTCTCGGCACCCTAACTTCCCCACAACCTACGGGTTTGTGTGGCTCACTTTTGGCTCCCTCTCTACTGGCCCCTCGTTCTCATGCTTCTCTGGCTGAACGACCTGGGTTTCAGTGTCCGAGTGTGGTTTCGGGGTCTGCCGGTTCCGTCGGGCTCACGACGGTTCCCTGCGCCCGGGATCCCTCTGGACAGAGAGTGTTGTTTCCCCCTCCGGGTCGGGCACCTGCCCCCGGAGCTGGGTTTCAACCCCATAGCCAGGGCGGATTTCGGTCCGGGCCCGTGTCGCCAGTGATACGGCCGCCGGCACCCGATTTCCCGTCGGTTACTGGACCCCAGGCCGTGGCTACCGGAGCCGTGGCCAGTAGGGGCCGGGAGCCAAGGGCCATGAGCCGTCCAAACCCATGGGTTCCTGGAGTTTCCATGTCTCCACGGTTTCCAGAGTTTCCTTTTTCTGATTCGCCCTGTGTGTTTCAGATCGCCGAGGATATCAAGGACGATTCCCCTCTTACGGCCCTGCCCTCCGGTTTCGTCGCCTCTAGCCAGGGGGAACCTTCCCTACAGGTCTCTCAGTCGGCTGACCAGCCGTTACCTGGCCCGTCAGGCCTCACGCTTCCGCGAAAGCGTAAGGCGGACCCGGACCAGGAGGCGGACCAGCCCGAGTCCGACGACCCTCTCTCTTGGGGGGAGAAGTTGGATTTTGTGAAGAGGGTCCTCCCGGGTTTGTGGCCCGAAGAGCATGCTCCGGCCCCAGTCAAGAAGGTGGCTCGTTCGATGATCTCTTCTGAGATAGAGCACCCCCGGCCGTCGAAGGACGCCTTACGGTTCCCTCTGTCACAGGGAGTTCGCGGCTCCATGCAGGAGCGCATGGACGAGACCATCAGGTCCAACAAGTCGGCGATTGGCGCGTATCCTGCTCGCCCGTCTGTCAACGACTACTATACGTCGTCGGAGTTGGACGACAAGCCTACAGCTTTGAGGAGGCATCACCCCCATTACGCCTTTTTCAAGGAGCCTAAGGCCGTGGAGATCCCATGGGCGGCCTTGGCGGAGCTGCAGCACACGTTTCGAGTGGGGCTGGCCACGGATTCGGCCATGGACTGGCTGTCGATGGCTACGAGACGGGCCATTCTTCAGTGCCGTGACCAGGTCCTGGACAACCCTGACGTCGACCGGGATGATTTGGCAGAAGCCTTATTGAGCTGCGCTTCATTGGTCACCTCCATTGGCAAAGGTGTCGGTGACAAGGTGGCCCTGGACTCCCACTCACTCTGGGTGTCCGAGTTGTGGCGGCGTGACGCCTTCCTCTCATCCCTCAAGTTCGAGGTTCCGGACCAGCTCATGACAGACATGAGAGTTCTCCACCCCGTTATCCCCTCTTCCGGAGCCCCTACTTCACTTCTACTCCCTGACCGTTCTGCGGAGTTGCGGGAGGTGAAGAAGGAGGCCGACGAGAAGGCCGCGAAGTCCTCTACTTCCAATGCCCTCCTGAGCCAGTCGAAGTCTCTGGAACGCCTCACACAACAGATGGTTTCGGCCTTTAAGAAGCCCCAGTCTGCAGTTCAGCAGTCTCAGCCTCAGCAACAGCCGACTCGTGGCCGTGGTAGAGCGAGAGGCAGGGCCTCAGGGTTGCCCTTTCGCGGGGCCTCTGCCGGCAGCACCCGAGGAGACCGTGGTCGTGGCCGAGGCCGAGGACGCGGAGAGGCTCCCAAGCCCGCAGGGGAAAAGAAACCGGGTACGTATAGCTTCGGATTCCGGGCCGGATCCTTTGCTCGAGTGTCGAGAAGAGCTGCATGGTCAGCTCGTTTCGGTCGATATTCCTTCCTCAGACGAGCCCGTAGGAGCTCGTTTAATTCTGTTTTGGAAAGAGTGGGAGCGGCTCGGGGCTTGCCCCTGGGTCGTCTCGACGCTCCGTCGAGGATTCGGCCTGAAATTCGAGAAATTGCCACCGTTATCGCCCGTCCCAAGGGGTTTCACTCTTCCAAACGATCCAGAACGCCGCCGTGTTCTCCACGAGGAGATAACGGCGATGATCGAGAAACAAGCGATAGAACCTGCTCCCGGGGACACTCCCGGGTTCTACAGCGTGTTGTTTGTGGTTCCCAAAGCGTCGGGGGGTTGGAGACCAGTGATAGATCTTTCTCCGTTGAACAAGTTCTTAATAGTGCCGACGTTTTCCATGGAAACGCCGGAGCAAGTTCGTTCAGTCATGCCTCGCGATTCGTGGGTGGTAACGATCGATCTCAAAGATGCCTATTTCCATATTCCAATGAAACCTGCAGTTCGCAAATACCTGAGATTTCTCTATCTCGGCCGCGTATGGCAGTTTCGGGCGCTCCCGTTCGGATTATCGACAGCGCCGTGGATTTTCACCATGGTGGCTCGGGAAGTCCAGATTCTCGCCCACAAGCGGGGGATTTTTATCCACCAATATCTCGACGATTGGCTAATCCGGCACCATTGTCGCGAAACGCTGATCGTCCAAGCACAGTTTGTGGTAAATCTATGCTCACGGATGGGGTTCAAAATCAACCAAAAAAAGTCCGACTTGTCACCGCGTCGAGACTTCGTCTTCTTGGGGTATCGTTATCAGACTACCTCAGAGACTGTGTTGCCGACGCTGGATCGTCAGTCAAAATTATCCGTGCGGTCAGAAGGCTTCCTTCGTCGCATTCCACAGACGGCCAGACGCTGGCAGTCCCTTCTCGGGATGCTGGCGTCCACGGAAAAGTTAGTTCCGTTGGGCCGCCTGCACATGCGGCCTATTCAGCGGCATCTACACTCTCAATGGTCCCAGGTCACGGGAGACAGATCCCAGCTCGTGCAGGTCTCTCCGGAAGTCGTTTCCCATCTGCAATGGTGGCTGGATCCCGTCAATCTGCTCCGAGGGTCGTCATTCCGCCGGCCGCTTCCATCCAGGCACGTATTTACGGATGCCAGTATGGACGGCTGGGGCGCTCACTGGGACGACAGCGAGGTCTCGGGCACCTGGTCTTCGTCTCAGCAGGAATGGCACATAAACCTGTTGGAACTGGAGGCCGTGTTCTTGGCTCTCAGGCATTGGGAAACACATTTCCTCAATCAGGCTGTGTTGGTGGCCACCGACAACTCCACCGTTGTCGCTTACATCAACAAGCAGGGCGGTACGAAGTCCCAGTCGCTGTGCCAGGCCGCTATCGACCTCCTGCTCTGGTGTCACGACCGGGGTATTTCGCTTTTCGCGAGGCATATCCCTGGTCATATGAATGTTTGGGCGGACCGCCTCTCCCGGAGGGGCCAGGTCCAGGCCATGGAGTGGAGTCTTGCCCCCAGGGTATTCCAATCTCTCTGCGGCCTATGGGGCACGCCGATGGTCGATTTGTTTGCGACCCGGTGGAACCACAAACTTCCTTCGTTTGTGTCTCCCATTCCCGATCCCACGGCCATGTCAGTGGATGCGATGTCGACGTCCTGGGAGGGCATGTACGCGTATGCTTACCCCCCAGCGGTGTTGTTGGACAAGGTGATCGCCAAGTTTCGGACTCACCAGTGTCGCCTCCTGCTGATTGCTCCGTGTCTACCGCAGAGGTCGTGGTTCCCGGACCTTCTGGAGTTGATAGTAGACTTCCCTCGTCAGCTTCCGGATCGGTGGGACCTCCTCAAACAACCTCGTTCCAGCATGTTCCATCAGGCTCCCGCAAGTCTGAAGCTTCATGCCTGGATATTGTCGAGCGATGTTTCCGAAAGAAGGGATTTTCAAGGGAGGTGTCCGCTAGGATCGCCCGATCAAATCGAAAATCTTCTTTGGCAGTCTACCAATCGAAGTGGACTTCCTTCTGTGCTTGGTGTCGTCGCCGGAAGGTTAGTCCTTTCAGAGTCGATGCTCCCCTAATTTCCGAATTTCTTCTCGAAAAGTTCAATGAAGGGCGAGCTCCATCCACGATCGCGGGTTACCGTACGGCTATCGCGAAGACTCTAAAACCCAAACTTGGGATCGATTTTGGTCATGATCAAGGTTTGACTGCGTTGATTAATAGTTTCGAGATCGAAAGACCGAAAGCTAGGAACCCGGTTCCTGAGTGGGATCTATCGCTTGTTCTCAACGTCTTAAGAAAAGATCCGTTCGAACCCCTTGAGCGGGCCTCACTAAAGTTGCTGACGTTTAAGACGGTCTTCCTTTTGGCTCTGGCTTCCGGGAAGCGACGGAGTGAGCTTCACGCTCTGTCCTTTTCCAAAGTTAAGTGGAAGTCGGATGGCTCCTCGGTTCTCCTCGGAGTCATTCCCTCCTTTCTGGCCAAAACTCAATTAGCAGGTACGCCATTATTGAGCTTTTCCATTCCCGCCCTGACTCCTTCTCTGGGGCCGGGCCTGGAGGAAGACGCGAAGCTTTGTCCCGTGCGAGCCCTCCGCATCTACGTTAATCGTACGCGTGAGCTGCATCTCGGCAAGCGTTTGCTTTTCGTGTCCTATCTTAAGGATTTTCCAAATGATATCCGTCCTGCTACGATCTCATCTTGGATCAAGAAGTGTGTTAGATTTTGCTATGAAAAGTCACAGGCGAAAAAATCCACAGGTTTCAGAGTCAAAGCGCATGATGTGAGGGCTCTCGCGGCTTCACTTGCCTTTACAAATAAAGTGTCTCTGAATGATGTCATGTCTGCCTGTACCTGGAAATCTCATAACACATTCACTTCTTTCTATCTCAGGGAGTTAGCTTGGGAGGATGACTCCGGCCTCCAGCTTGGACGACTGGTGGCGGCGGAGCGTGTAGTCCAGCTGTAGATACCTGTAAATAGATCAGCACGCCTCTGTACAGATGCACCTGAGGTCGACTCCCAGGGGAGTTGCTCCTCTTCTTTGGCGAGGGAAATTTTTGTTCTTCTGCAAGAGGAAAGTCACCTCTGCAGAGCCCCTGCTCGTCTCCATGCATCTGAAGGTAATTCAGGCGTGTATTATGGTATAGTTGTAAATATCCTGTAAATATGTATTTTCGACTTAAAATTATAATTTAAAAGTAAAACACAATATTTACTACTTTCAATGGATATTTCCTACTCTCACACATCGGTGATGAAATTCCCGGGAGAGGGTTAAACCCACCTCCTTTGGTTATTCTGATATAACCCAAAGAGTTTATTATAGAGGTAGTGGTATGGCAATAAATAGGAAGTTTTAACTTGTTTAAAACCAGTATTTATTACATACCTACCTCTATAATAAACACGATTATTCTCCCTCCCGCCTCCCCTGCCTTAACCAGGTGGGCAAATTAATGGCGGTTAAGGTCAATCATATGACCGGTGTGACGTCACATCTACACCGCGGGGAATCTGAGATGTGTGAGAGTAATTTCCTTCAATTTCGAGTTCGAGATGGATGTCAGGAATTTTGAGAAAATTCTTGTGACATTCATTTCTCTCTCCTCTTCTTTGAATGCCAAGGTAAGATTACCCAAAGAGTTTATTATAGAGGTAGGTATGTAATAAATACTGGTTTTAAACAAGTTAAAACTTCCTATTCAGTTTGTGCAAGTGGTAGTAAGGTTTTGGACTGAGAAATATTTCCTGAAGAATTTTGTGTATAATGAATTTCAGGATACAAAATCAATCGATGACACTTATCCAGTGTTTTAAACCGTATTCATGTCTGGCTTTTTCTGTATTCTGTTCCAGGTCGGTATTTGTTCCTGAATGCGATTGCTAACCAGTTGAGGTACCCCAACAGTCACACTCACTACTTCAGCTGTACCCTGCTCTATCTGTTTGCCGAGGCCAATTCTGAGGCTATCCAGGAGCAAATCACCAGGTCAGTGGAGGTCTTGTCTCAGGGGGAATCAGTTTGTTATGCCGCTTGGGTATATTGAGAGATTTGAGGATTGAATGAAATGTGCGAAAAAATTTTTAAAAGCAGTACTGAGTCTGAAAATACCTGCCCTGCACACTCAAGTTCTGAGTGACAACAGCAGCAAAAAAACTTCAGCTATGCCTCTGTTTTGTACATTGTTTGTACTCTCCACATCAGGGTGTTATTGGAGCGACTGATCGTCAACAGACCACACCCGTGGGGACTCCTGGTCACCTTCATCGAACTCATCAAAAACCCACAGTTCAAGTTCTGGAACCATGAGTTTGTCCGCTGTGCTCCAGAGATCGAAAAGTGAGTGTGATATTAGTAGTTTTCAATATCAGGTAAATATATTAAGAGTGTTCTATCATACATTCATTAGAGAACTTAGGGAGCATCTGTTGGCGATTTTTGCTGGTGTTTGTTACAATATCCTGTTTGTTTTGCAGACTGTTCGAGTCTGTGGCTCGCTCGTGTATGCAGACCAAGCAGCCGGGCGGTGTCCGGGAGGCCGAGAACTGGACAGAGAAATCCTAGACTGATGACAGCTGTGTGGCGAACAACTGCGATTCCTTGCTGATATGCTCACTGCTATCATGACCCGTGTTTTGAGTACGAGAAACGGATATGGACTGAACCGGAAAACACTGCATTTATTGTACAAATGGATACAAAATAGTTGTGATCTTGTGTCGGCATAGTGCGTTTGTGTGTTGGGCAAACCCTATAAAGTGCAGTCATGTATGTTGTACCGATAGATGTTTTGTTACTGTTATATTTGAGACCTGTAATGTTGTACGACCTTGACCTAGTTCTTCAAGGTCACAATCAGCCTTTGCTGGTTCCAAGATATTGCCACTGTCGATAACTTATTTGAGAGTATATATGATCATGTGACTTGTATATAGACTTGTAAATTTGTGTATATTTGATGGTTTATGATCACTTTGATTTCTTGATCATGGGAAAGGTTATCTTGTGTCTACATTTAAGTTACCATACAAGAAACGTTTTCCTGATTAAACCAGGCCTGGAAATTATAGACCCGAGTGTGAGGCATTTGTTTTGTGGTTATCTGTTAAATGTTCAATTTTGTGATTCAAATATCTTGTTGCTGCCATGGTGGAGTCCAAATGTGCTTATTTTTGTGGAAATAGATTTGAAAGGTCTGTAATTTTCTAGCCTATCTTTGTATATAGCCACTACCATGATCTGCTTGGATGTTTATTCAGAATAAATGTTGCACATGCATTTGTGTGTTCATTATATCTTGCAATTCAAGGTCTCAATTCCCCAAGCTTTCTTCCAAAACAAATGACTAAATATGTATCAAAAGTATGGAACGCCGGTGCGACAGGCTAGAAGTGACAAGTGACCTGCGAACTAAAAGTATGACTTATTCTGTAGTACACCATGGTAAGTTGCATTTTGTTTCGCGCAAATCGCAGTTTGTAAAGTTAACTCGCATGTCGCAGTTTATGGGCTAACTCGCAGGTCACATGTTCATGTAGGCATTATTTCTCGCATGTCGCACCGGCTTTCGGAGCAGAGAACTGATCAGGAACTGCGTAAATGATGTAACCTACGTATTGCAGAGCTTCTGATGAGTGTTCCATTGTCAGAGAAAAAGTTGAGGACATACAAGTAAGCAAACTAAGATCACAAGTGCTAATATCTGCTCTTGCTTTTAAGTCGCAATTTTCAAGTTGGAAGCCACAAGGTGTGTCAATGTTGTAATCGAGTGCAGCGTCCGGATAATTATCATCTTGGAAAGGTTTTTCAAAGGTTTTATTAAATACTTGCAAAATTGCATTCATTAGAGATACAATATTCTTTACATGATAAAATCTGAAAAATCTAAAAGCCATTCTGAAAATGACAAAATTGATCATGCACAATATAAGCAAAATACCTCGCATGCAAATGTTAAATGGGCAATATAGCAATTCCAATGATTGAACACATGAAAGTAGCAAATTTCTGCGCACAATAATTCCATAAATTCAACTCAACTCACTCCTTGATGCAGGCACATGCAGTCTGAATATAAACCATTTACTTCAAAAATCACATGAGAAAGATCATGCTGCTTTGGCACTAAGTAACTGATAAAATCGTACTGAAGAAATTCAAATGTATAACACATATCATGTTGATACTAAACACTATTCCCAGTAAACATGCACACTTTCCGAAACCACAATATAACTTCTAACAAACACAAATCACCTCTCTAATGCCAGAATTACCATATCAGTCTCACACAAACACATACTTCAGGTTCAACACACGAGTGATCAGGAATAAGCTTATTTGGCTTGTTTATGCAGTTTATCGATGACAATGTTGACGTCTTTGTTCCGGTCGATTTTGACAAAGGTGCCGCGTTTGACTTTGACAAGTGAGACCCACTCCGGTACAACATCCGTCAGCAGGGTAAGATGTGTCTCGGCCTCCGCTGGAAACAATTCGTTCTCAAAATGAGATGCGAACTTATATTTCCCGTTCATTTGTCCTGCATTACAAATTCGTTCCAAAGTATGTCAGCAAAATTTCTTCATAAAAATCCTGAGCGGACTTACCGAGACCCATACTGGAACTGTAACTGTCGGATAACTTCTCCGTGACCTCTTGTAACGTCAACGCCGGCTTTTTCTGGGTCACAAAAAATCTGGCACATGGTTAAAGAAACAAACTCGCAACAATGAAGGCATGTGGTAAAATTTGGTAGGTATCTTTTTGAAACTGTGTGCCAGTTATGTCAAAGTTATGTTGGCTCTGACCAAGATGAACTATTTGGCAAAAAGATTACAAACAGGAATGTTGCACTAGTGTATATTATCCACAGCAAAGTTCTACTTGTGAAAGGATACGATCGAAGAACTCGTGCAAGCTCAGGTAGTCGTGCCATTCGTTCTTTCTTCTTCACATCGGCTGTGCTGCAGTACATCTCTTGTTCCTGTTTTTGTGCTTCCTTGGCTCGGATCTGCAGAAAGAAACACATCATCCAGGTTTTTTTCCCTCCAGGTACTAAACAAATCATAAATTGATTCCAGTGAAATTGTCTTCTTTCAACACATATATATTGTAACCTCTACAAACTCATATCTGATAGGAAACGGGAGTGAAAGTGGAAATTTTTGGTATGGTAAAAGCGTGTGCACTCACTCGTTCCAGTAGAGATTGTGACACGCCTTTCACTGCTGGCGCGTCACTGCTTGCTTTGACAGGGGATTGTTTGGGGAGGGAATTTCTGCGAACGTTGTCGGTCTGTGATTTTAGAATGTTCTGTTGTTCTTCGGCATTTTTAGCAGCGACTGATTCCAATGCTTTTATCACCTGTGCAAACACATATTTGTTCATGAATGTATTTGGTCACCAAACTAATACTAGAAACTTTGTGGGAAAATATTGAGTTTTCCATAATTTTTACCAAAATTTAGTTTCAGAAATCTGTCCTAAAACATACCCTGGGGTTTGTACACTTGGCTCGAGCCTGCTCCAATGCATCCTTGGCACTGGTGATGACTTGCACGTTCGGGGGTTTGGGCAGGTCTGAAGCCTCTATTTCTGGCGACTCTTCCAATGCAAACTTCGGGTGCCATCTCGTGATCTTCTTGTCGGAAATGTTCAGTGGTCGCTCCATGTTTGCCAAAAACTCCTGGAAGATCGTCAAATAGTCCACTTCAATAGTGCAATACAGCAGGGGTGGACAATATCTGGAGCACACACTCAAGCTTAATTAATATATATACAGCCTAATGTCAATTTTCAGACCAGACCTTGTGGAATTTGATGGTTTTGTCGAGTAACTTTCGATGGAAGACGTCTTTCCTCTCCAGTATTTTCTGTGCAGTGAAATCAGGTCGGCCATCTTTGGTTTTCATCAGAGGTGCGTTACTCCAAGGGTCTGAAGCACAATCAGAATAATTCGTCAATATAATGTTTCATGTGTATATTATTGATGGAGCATATTTAATCTGAAATTTTATGTAGTGCATGTAAATGCATTACAGAAGATAAGCTTACCATCTGTAAGATTTGCCTCAATAGTTAGTTGATAGCCAGATACTTTCTTCCCATAGCACGGCACATTTTTCTCTTGTTTATACGTGAATGCTGTAGGATAGACGTGTTTGATCTGTCCAAGGTTCCGCTCTTCAAATGTTCTGAAATCACAATTCAATTCAAACATAGGCGAATGAACCACAAACTTATGACAACAGTATAAGCAAAATATGAAATACAAACTATACATGAAATTTCGTAGGGAAATACAGCTCATGTTAATGATCAAAAAGACTCATGCTAAGTCATGTTAATGATAAAACAAAGCAATTCACTGACTTGTGAGTCATTTCCTGAACAGCCTTCCTGAGTTTGGAGAAGGTGCAGACCTCGGCCCGCTTGTGTAACATGCTAACCACAGTGTCGGTGCTGGTGAAGAAATCATGCAGGAGTTTGTAGTGTTTGGGCAGGGTCAGTCCTGGGGGTACCGGCTCCGTGAGTGACGAGAAACGCTCGTATGCAGGGGCCTTTGCCACGGGGTCCCGCAATTTTGACGGACTGAAATGAAACGGAAACATAGCTCAATAACTGGAAAACATTTCATCATACTGGACCAGTATTACCAGTAGCTGATGGTGTACCATTCGATAAAGTTATTCGCTGCATATGAAAATTCCATACCTGACAGATGCAGCTTTGATTGGTGAGTTTTTGATGACATCAAGAAGTCGGGACTTTGAAGGCGATAGAGCTACGGTCTCCGCCAGACTTTTCTTGCGAGGACTTTTCTGTTTGCTCATTTCCAAAAGCTTCTGCTTCAGTTCAGCGAGCTTCCCACATTGTGCTAACTTTGTCTTCATGGCTTCTGGGTTCTTCTCCACCTTTGACTTCAGGTTCTGTTCAGTCAGAAAAACAAACAATGTATATACATATATATTGATGTTTCACCTGAATAATCAGTAAAGTTCTAAACGGATACCTTCAGAGCACTAAAGTTTTTTTTTTATTAGTTCTACCTTCAGCTTTGTTTCATCAATGATGGGTTCCATTTTCTTCTGCTCAGTTTCTTGTTTTGCCGGACCAGGTTCCACTTTCGCTGGTGGTGTGAATGCATCTTTGGCCAGTTTTTCAAGTCTTGCAGCCAATTCTTCTTTCTGTTTGGAGAAATTCACATTTATAAGTGAAAACTTCTAGAATGTAAATATACTTTGAAAATAATAGCATAAACCTCTTCAGATACAAATTAATTCTAGTGATTAAGATTCCACAATTCACACCTGTTTTGTGTCTTCTTTTCCTGTGAAGGTGAAGGTCGCAGGTTTTTCTTGACTATTTGCACTCAGTCGTCGGGGGCTGACAACTTTTCTGTTCGACGTCTCTTCCGTTGATGGGAGACTGAAGCCAGGATCTGGCATTTCTTCCTTGAACAAATCTCTAACGACATTCTTCTGCAGTCGACTTCGCTTCTTGCTCGTTGCAGAGTCTGCGTCTGGGTTCAGTAGTGGAGTTTTTGTAGGCGTGCACGGAGGACTTGCATTGTGGTTATCGGAGGACGCAGTCGGAATTGCTTTGATGGCTTCGGATAAATCACTTTTGCTTTCATCTTCTTTCTTTATGTTATTGACTTTCCAGTTTCCCAGAACGTCCTCTATAGACTTTTGGTTGGAAGGTTTCACGGGGACTGCTGTTTTCGATCTCGACGCTCTTGTATTCTTTCGAGTTTTGGCCTCGATTTGAACGACTGGGTGACTGACTTTCACTTTGCTCGAGATTCGAGACCGCGTTCGTGCGCCTACTGGGGGAGTTTTCGTAGGAACTGGGGCTGTTGCTTCGACTTGTGGTTGATCTGAAATCACTGCTTTCCTCCTCTTTGATGGCTGCAATCCATCGCAGCGCTTTCTTTTGGCGAAAAACTCGGAAACCTGGCTCTGCGACATTTTGTTGTTGTTGTTGACTCTGTGCAACTTTTCCCGCCAAGCGTTGATTTCCGGTGCAGGTGCCCGTTAGTTTACACACGATTCGCCAGATGGCGGTATCCTCGGTGTGCCACTCAAGTTTCGAGTAACGTTATGATATCACACTCTCCCTATACCGGGGATCCCCGTGATTAAGCCCTCTAATTGGGAAAGAGGTGTTGCATGCTCATTTAATTTACTCCGTTTTAAAGGCCCATGGGCCCATGTTTCGGGAATGTTTTATAACCACCCAACCCGGGCCACCCAATTGTAACAAAGGTTTATATGCATACATGCACTAGCCATATATTGAATCAGTGAGAATTAGGCCTATTTCTAAAAGCAAATGTAGCGATGAACCTCCAAGGTTACATGGCAAACGACATGGAAGTCGATATAGAAGTCTGAAATATGGTAGAACATTGCCGTTTGACTCCCATGTAAGTATGCCAAGTTATCAATAAAAACTCTGTATCTCGATAAATCGAGATGAAATCCACATAACTCGACTTAAAATCGATATAAATCGAGCTAACCATATGAGGTCATTGAATATGTTGGTAACACTAGGTAACATGAGAGAAATTGGTGTTACACAATGCTTCCAAAATTTCACACAATGCTTGCATTTTACTGGCACCTAACCATAGGTCATTGCCGCTGCTATGAGGCCTACACAAAACTATTCACACCCGCCTCTCCCCAATTGCGTGTCGTGACATTTTGTATATCAGGCCTACCGAAGAAGATTAGGGACATCCGTGACGAACCATTTAATTTTTTTTTGGGTGGGAGTGGGGGGGGGGGGGGGGTATCTTGGAAACTTTTTTTTTTCTGGCATCACAATAATTGAGCAACTTTTCCATTTTTGTGTGAGAAAATTGGCAACAAACTATTCCCCCATGTTTTTTTTTTAATAACGATATTAATACATATGGAATTTACTTGAAATGCGCTGGTCACATTGGCCTTTGTATTTTTCAAAGCCAGCACCAGTCATTAATACCTGTATAACAAATGTACTGTTTTCCAAACTGGTTTATATTCCTACATAATAATAAATAAATGGATTTTCATCTTTAACTATGTGTTGAATGCACCTAACAAATTGTGGAAAAAAAGTGAAGCGGAGTACCGGTTAATGTAGGTTTTAGGTAGGTTACACAACCTACATCATACATTTGGAAGTCGGGAAACGGGTAGTTGTGTATTTCATTTCAGGCAGGAGAATTTGTGCCCTAAAATAATGGACGAAAGTGGTGTAAAAAATATTTTACACAAATATTTTCAGTTTTTAAAATCAAAATAAGTATATAGAAACAAACTATTCATTTTTTTTACAGAAACATGTAAAAACAAAAATATTTCGTCCTTGTTTAGCAAACAAATTATTTTTCACTTTTAGGCCAACAAACTATTTTCCCCATTAGCCAAACACCAAATTTTATTTTTCATATTTAATGCAACATGAATTTATTTCCCCCAAAAAACTCTGGCCTCATTACTTTAAAGTCGGTACACACACTGCATCGTGCATCTTGTAGAGCAAAAACCGGTTTAATGATAACGTCCCTGTCATTCACTTTTTAAAGGCTCGATTTGACTCTCAATTACTTCTCCGAGATGCTGGAAATACTAGCCCATGTTTGTGATGCGCTCCTGATATCAAAACAGCGTCGAGATTGACAATGTTGTGCTTGAGAATTTCAGAATGTTCTGCATACTTTTCTGTGATGTTGCCAGTGTTACGGAGTCATAAAGCAACACCAACCACACGCCATGGTGACAGAGACTATCGTGAACTTGAAACTGAAGCCTTCCAACGTGAAGTATCGGAGATGACAGCTCATCTCGTTCAAGGTAACCTATCACCTGATGAGCAATACACCCAAAACACTGAGCTTCTCCTCAACTGCCTCGATGATCTCGCCCCTGTCGTCACACGACCAAGAAGGCTGAAAGCTGCAAGACCATGGGAGGATGCAACATTTCACGATTTGCGACGGGATTGGAGGAAAGCAGAGAGAATCTGGCGTAAATCCAAACTGCAGGTACACCCCAGATCCACTTGGACAAAAGAGATGCTGTTGTCAGTTAGCCCCAAAAGTGGGTCTTCAACCTGGTGATCAATATGGGCGGCTGATGGAGCCACATGACACCCTTGGTTAGAAATCGGAAATCACAAGTCTTCATCTGTGTGGCTCTAAGCTAATTGGTGTGGCAAATCATGAATGGTTTATTTTGTTTCCTCGACAATTTCTGAGGAGTGTGGCACAGCCTGGGCGATCTGTAATCGTTCGTCGTTTTATATTTACATTTTTTAACGCATCAACCCATCCATCTTTGCTTGACTTCAGAGTCATCACATGGTCTTACTTAATCGATGGTTTAGGGCTTAGGTTATAACTAGACGTCAAGGCCTAAAGATACCTTGGGGCATTTCGTGTGAAGCTCTAATTCCTACCTAACATATACATTGTCAAGAATCATGATGACTCTAAAAACATCTGTGGTCATTTTAACTGACATACTCCTTAGGCATCTTTGTGTAGAACGTCCGTTCTGCTTTGTAACATACCATTTCTGAGATATTAGTAAGAAATTTCATGTCAAGGTCAGAGTTCATCCGTGATACCCTTTAGACATGTTTGTCTAGGGTGAATAGCCCGCTTTGCTCAAGAAAGCATTGTTTCTGGGATATTGAAGATATTGAATCTCCAAAAAAAAATTTGACACCAGGGACACCAATTCGACAACAGGGACCCAATATTTACCCCGTTCCCCTGGACTAGTTTGTCTTGTGCCAGGAAGCCTCAATGAAACTCCGTTTTGCTCTACCACACACCGTTTCCGAGATATGGCCAAACAGGAAGTGCCGAGTCAGAAAAACAAAATTTGACACCAGAGGTTGTCTAGACCCAATATACCCCCTAGACTTGTCTAGTGTGAGGAGGCCGAAAGCAAGCTCAAGTTTGCTTTATGATGCACCCTTTCTGAGATACGACCAGGGGTCGTCTCGACCAAAGATACCTTCCAGACTAGTTTGTTTAGTGCCAGCATTGTCGGAGAAAAAATATTCGACACCAGGGGTCGTCTCGACCCAAGGTATCCTCTAGCCTAGTTTGTCTAGTGCCAGGAAGCCGGAATTGACCTCTGTTTGGCTCTACGACGCACCGTTTCCGAGATACGGCCAAACAGGAAGTGCCGAGTCGGCAGAAAAAAAATCAACACCAGGGGTCGTCTCGACCCAAGATACCCTCTAGACTAGTTTGTCTAGTGCCAGGAGGCCAAAATTGAGCTCCGTATCGCTCTACGATGCACCGTTTCCGAGATACGACCAAACAGGAAGTGCCGAGTCGGCAAAAAAAAAAAAAAAAATCGGCAGCAGGGGTCGTCTTGACCTAAAATACCCCTAGACTAGTTTTCCGTTTCCGAGATACGACCAAACAGGAAGTGCCGAGTCGGCAAAAAAAAAAATCGGCACCAGGGGTCCTCTTGACCTAAGATACCCCTAGACTAGTTTGTCTAGTGCCAGGAGGCCGAAATTGAGCTCCGTTTCGCTCTACGATGCACCATTTTCGAGATACGGCCAAACAGAAAGTGCCAAGTCAGCAGAAAAAAAATCGACACTAGCTAGGGGTTGTCTCGACCCAAAATACCCCCTAGACTAGTCTGTCTAGTGCCAGGAGGAAGTGCCGAGTCGGCAAAAAAGAAATCGGCACCAGGGGCCGTCTCGACCCAAACTACCCTCTAGACTAGTGTGTCTAGTGTCAGGAGGCCGAAATTGAGCTTCGTTTCGCTCTACGGCGCACCGTTTTCGAGATATGGCCAAACAGGAAGTGCCGAGTCGGCAGAAAAGAAATTGGTACCAGGGGTCATCTCGACCCAATATACCCTCTAGACTGGTCTGTCTAGTGCCAGGAGGCCGAAATTGAGCTCCGTTCGTCAGGAAAAAAATCGACACCAGGGGTCGTCTCGACCCAAAATACCTCCCTAGACTAGTTTGTCTAGTGCCAGGAGGCCGGACAAGATCCATTCAGGCACTCACAAGTTATCGATAGGAAACCAAAACGGCAAAAGTGAAAGAAGAAAAGAAAAAAAAATGAAGCAATCGCTCAAAGAGCTAGGACTTGGCAAAATAAAGTAATGAGCTTGAAAAGAAGTCTATGAACCAGCTTTGGCCTATTTTCCTCTGCATCATACATACTGTAATAGTTCTTTTTTTAATATTTTATCTACTTGCTGTTAAGTAAGTTGTACATGTATTAAATTGTGCAGTTATGCTATATAGAATAAAAGACATGATCTTGTAAGTTAGAGAGAAAAAACAAGCTTTGAGATAGAGTTGAACCCGGGGTCTGGGGATTCAAAGTCCTAAGCTCTATGCACAGCACCAACGTGGCCGACAGCGTCAAGTTGTGTTGTATTTTAACAGGTCCTTTACGGCAAGTTACTGCTAAAAACCGGGAATGGGACCGGTTTCCTCCGCCGGTTCATCACCCCCAATATAAGGGAGCCTGGGGCTTGACACAGAATTTATTTAGACTAGAGTTTAGACTAGAATTTAGACTAGAGTTTTAGGCTTTGTTATATCACATGTACATCACTGAGCTAGGAAACCACAGAAATGTTGTTTGAGATCAGTATTCAGATGCATACAAGGTATATTGTATTACTACACGACCGAGTTTTGTATATTTATGAGTTAGCACAAATGCGATATGATGCATGAAAAACACGATCATAGTGGATCCAACGAGACACCGTCAATGGTTTTAAGAAATACATAATGAGAAGTAATTAGGTGTGATGACATAAAAATGACGAAGATTACTGCTGCAATATTTATTTGCTGAATTTGTACACTACGAATGTGTTGTTTCGTTGTTTGGAATTGAATACATGCATGATCTTATAATGGAGAAAAAAAAAAGTTTTGAGATAGTATTGAACCCGGGTCTGTGGATTCAAAGTCCTACGCTCTACGCACAGCACTAACGTGGCTGGCAATGTGAAGTGGTGTGTTTCATATAGCAATGCTATTATCGTTTTTATGTAATGCTTTTCAGTAACGATTTTCTGTTGCCGTGACAACAATTTGAGAGCTCTGATGTTCCAAATCAAAAGGGTAATGCGGACATTCCGTGCACATATTCTGTGAGAAGTTCGCCAAAATCACACAAGAATCGACTGCACAGCAATGTGTTAAACTTTGAATCCGAAATTCCTGACCCCCATGTATTTCACCTGGAGTTTAAATCGTCAATTTTGATTTAAGCGCTGTCGGTCATACATCAAATGATGCAGAATTGGCCATAGTAAAAGACGTGAACACGTTTGGAAGTGCAGGTGGAATGAAAGTGGAGTTATGACAATTTTTAATTTTTTGGTTTTTCAATGACCTTGGCGTTAATTCTTGACCTTTGACCTTGAGAAACAACAGGAATATGCCGACATCTTGTGTGCATATGCTGTGAAAATTTCATAAGAATCCGACAAGAATTGACTGCACCGCAATGCATGAAACTTTTGATCCAGAAACTCCTGACCCCCGTCTTTTTAACCTGGAGTCAAAAACGTCAATATTGGCTCAACAGCTGTCGGCCACACATCAAAAGATGCAGAACTGGCCATAGTTATCGATGCAAGAAATCTCGAAAATCCAGATAAAATATAACTGGAGTTATTACGATTTTTAATCTTTTGGTTTTTGAATGACCTTGACGTCAATTTTTGACCGTTGACCTTCAGAAACAATAGGCTTATGAGGAAGCTCCTTGCGCATATTGCGTGAAAATTTCATGAAAATCCGACGAGACTTGCGCCCGCTATCGTGCAAACTGACGGACAGACAAACATACAAATATACAAAAACACAAACAAGATGACTGACCAACATACTTGGCAAAATTTATTTTGCCAAGTAAAAAAAAAAGAAACTCAGACAAAACCATAAGAGCAGGCACGAAATGCCCTAATTATATTACATGCCAAAAATACATCCAGGCTCTGGCCTTCACATCCACCAGAAACCCCTGTGAGATTTGATCATAGTTGGTATATTCCCATCATCAGCTTCCTTGGTCGACCTAACGACCTAACAGCTTCCTCGGTCGACTATTACTTGTGTTCATTGTTAATACCACCTAACTGTGACACCTCCATCATAAGCCCAATAATTTCTCTGGTAGTTGTGTTGTTTTCAATCGAATGCTTTCTTCTGCAAAGAAACCCTTTTATCAATATTCAACCACAGATCTGTGACATTCTCACCTGATCCAAGTTTCGCAAACCGTATATATACTCTTTGTGCTGAAGTGTTTGTGTGTGGAATTTTGGACACTGGAATGTAATTATTGTCAGTAATGGAATCACTGAAAACAGCAGTCAGTTCCTGAGAAAGTCGTTGTGGGTGTTGAGAGGTGTGCAGGTGGCGGCTTCTTCATACCTAGCGACAACAAAGACGAATGGTTGATCATACATTTGCGTCAGGATCTGCTGTTTTCATGGCCACATATATACTAGAATATAGAATTTCATAGCCACATATATACTAGAACATATATACTGTTGATAGATCTTTGACGCCACAGATGAGAAGACCACGAGGTATGGGGATGGTTATGGGGGTGTCCCCAAGTTGCAGTGTTAAAAAATGTTCACATGTATAATAATTAAAAGGATATCATGACATGAAGTGTACCTTGCAAATAATTTTTTTTCACAAAGACAAAAATTTCAAGAATGGAGTGTCCAACACATTTATTAGTAAGTTTCATAGCAGCTCTGAAGTCGAACTCAGAATCAGAACAACTCAAGAGTATTTCATGAATATTGAAATGTGTACAAAAATATGCACATATATACGAACACTAATATACCATCAAAATATATTGAGTATACATCACAAAAAGGTGGATACCTTTTTTGTGTGTTTCTTGGTGAAACAACATCAACCACCTAACCACAACCACCGCAGCCTCCACATCCACCACATCCACCACCCCAACCGATGCCCCCTCCGTTTCCACCTCCATCTCCCGAGCCCCCACCCGCGTCGTACCCACCAGCGTCATACCCACCCACTTCATAATCCCCATAGCTTGCAGGCTCCGCGCTGCCGACACACGCCGAGCAGTCAATCTGAGGACTGTTGTGGATATCGGAGAAGTAGTGACTGTCGACACAGGGTGAGTGACTCCAGTGCTGGAACACGTAGCTATTGCTTGGACACGCGGTCAAGTAGCCGGCGGCCAGGATAAAAGGCAAGTCGTCTCCGGAGAGGTAGCTGGATGGTTGGTACTTGTACCGCCGAGAGCTGTCCACCTTTTTGCCCTTCTCGGTGACTCGCCGCGGTTCACAGAGAGCCTGGAGCACGGCAGCACAGAAGGCCAGGCACAAGTAGTTGGGCGTCTCAGTGTTAGCTTTCTGCAGGCGCAGGTCGCCTTTCCTGATGTCGATCTCAAGGTCATTCCACGACAGCAGGGACAAGCTTTTGTCCAGAGTGATCTTGAACTTTTTGACGCTACCCGTGCGCAGGTTGTAGACTTGTAGCTGCAAGAATCCAGGATTTCCTGACTGTCTCCCTGCAGCTGCAGACATCAAAATTGAACAAGTCAATCATTTTGTCAACTGTCGTACATTTGTATGGGAAAGGCATTAGAGCCCTGCGCGGACCGAAAAAAGTGGCCCGCACCCGCCCCGCCCCGCAAGTATTAAACTCGCACCCACCCCGCACCCTTAGCCTGCGGGCAGCCCGCACCCAACCCGCATGTGCAAAGTTCAACCCACACCCGCCCCGCCCCGCAGTGATCGAGCCCGCACCCGCATTTAACCCGCACCAAACCCGCAACAAATACAACACAGTACTGGAGGTTTACTCAGCCGTGTTGTTTTTATCTGAGTGAAACATCAGAGATTTTCATATTTATATCCAAGTGAAACCCACTACGGCCCCTGCCAATACGGATCAACTCCGTATCACAAGTACAGTTTGATCCATATTTTAGTAACTTTCAAAGATCCAGAAGCAGATGATTACAAGATGTATGCATAGACTGGGGCAGTGTGATTACAGTACGTGGCCCAGTCGCCTTTGTCACAACACACAGCCAGACGAGTCTATTGTACTTTGAAGTCCCTCACCATGACATGTGGATTACCACAGCATGCGGATATTACGTCACCATTAGCCCGGTATTTTCCAAAATGGAATATGTTTGAATCCCCCCTGACAAGTTAATTTCTAGTTCCCTATTGTTCCTTTCAATAGAAATCACACTAATGAAAGAAATTTAATAGACATATGTTTGGGCAATATGTGGGTGTTGGGGTAGAGGCCCTAATTAGAAACCACACAATATTACATGCAATACATAGTGATAATAATAGTCATCTGCTTATCTGAGGCCATACAACATGCAATAATTACATGTGTCAGGTAGCATCTGAAAAGGACTCAATGAAATCAAATATATCACATGCCATAACAACGCTGCATTTTATCAAGAAACCCGCACATGGATTTTTCGACCCGCACCCACCCCGCACCTGCACCAGTTCTACAGCGGGTACCCGCACCCGCACCGCGACATAGAGATACAACTCGCACCCGCCCCGCACCCGCAACATGACAATGCGGGTAACCCGCACCCACCCTGCCCCGCGGATACCCCCAGCCCGCGCGGGTACCCACGACCCGCGCAGGGCTCTAAAAAGCATATGGCATTGAAGACAAACCTGGTTTCCTGTGTTTCCAGTGACCTTTCATGATTGCCCAGTCACCTTCTGTATCCTTGATGAGCATAGCTCTCTCGGCAAGTGACGCATCTAGGGTGATACATCTGCTCCCAACCTGGTTGAAACAACGCAATTCCCAGAATATATTCATACATGTAATAAGTAAGATCAGAAACCCATAAGACAAACTGATGGGTTTCTGGTAAGATGGAACTTATGGAATGATGCATTGTTTACTTCCTCATCCAGGCTTTTCAGACATTATCACCGGTGTGATGTTGACAATGTTTGTAGTATTACCTGGGACCGGGTGGGAAGCTGGTTGGTGTCGATGAGATGGGCCACGCACATCATCTTGTCCTTGTAAAACACCTGCACTGCTGACATCATCAGTGGTAGAGAGTGAATCACCCGGCACGTGAAGTGAATGATACCACCTGCCCCCATCAGGCTGCAAGTCATGGGTTATGCAATCATCCAGTGGTGTCAATTAACACGATATCAGATCGATATGTCATTACTTACATGTGTGAGGCCACTTTGCAAGTGTTGTCGACGGCAGCAGGAAGAGACTTCGGTGGAATGGGCCCCCAGAGAGACTGAACATTTTCTGGCATCGTTGCGGATGTGAAGTTCCCGCGGTTGAGTTTCAAAACGCAGGGACCAAGTTCCACGGCAGAGATCTTGCCACGGATGTGGATCATATAAGGGTCACGAATCGTGAAGCCAGGTGTCCCGTGCTCAGATTTGAAAGACTGCTGGTGGTTGAATTCACTGCCTTGAGGAAGGGAATTTATACTTGGGATGAAGTCGTTACAAGAGGCAATAAACTTTCTTTTGGAGAGACTCAACTTGTGAGTTTTGACCCTGAGTAGAACATGCAGCTGCTGGGTCAAGTTCGTGTTGATCTTTACAGATGCCAGTCCGTGCCGGCTTTGGTCGTCCACCCGCTTAGCTTGACTTGATGCATCCAGTTTTAGAAAATTGGCCTTCTTGTTCACCTCCCACCTGTCTGCGCATACAAAATAAATCTTCGCGAGGTCCTTGCTTCTCAAGTTTACCAACTTGATGTGTGTTAGAGTGATGGTTATGACTTTTCCAGCAATGTTTTGTGCATTGGTATCGTCGAAGGTTTGGAGCTGGCCATGAGGTCTATCTCCTCTGAACATGCCCCCGGAGACCTTGAAATCCTCATGGAAGGTTTCAGACCACAACCTCCTTGTCGCGTCATCTGCGGCTAGCAGCTTCGAGCCAGGACTCCGGTCGTTGACCGAGTCGTCGTGGTTGAGCATTGTTCTCAGAACTGCTGACGTCTCAGCATGGTACATGACCGGGTGTAGCTGGTGGGTGTGCCAGATGATGTCAATGTCATAGCAAGGCACCAAGAACTCGCCTGGGTACAGGTGCTTCAGGTGCAGATACTTTCGATACCTCTCTAGCCCTCCATCTAGAAATTTGGTATCCTTGAAGTGTGGAAGTGAAGTCTGATAGATGAAGTCTTGCTGTCTATACATAGACTTGTCAATTCCATAGCCACACTTCGACTGATATGCTTTTGCATCCTTTTGAATGCTAGCTTCACTGCTCAACTCAATTTGAAAAGGACTTGACGTTTTCTGCTGCCACAATTTCTTGCCTCGTTTTCTAGCTTTCGCCAGTTCATCGATGGACATGACCCTGTGATTAAGGACCTTGCCCAGAAGATTCTCACAATCTTGGCGGTAAGCTGCGGGAGCGAGCATATGACAGCACCATACCCAGTGTACATCCAAGGGCGGTGCGATGTCCAGTGACTCACCGTGGTCGGCCGCCAGAGGCAGCCATATTGTCTCATACCTGTATATTGCTTGTGACATGACCTCGATTTCAAAGAGTCTCGGTTGACGTCCAACCTCGAAGAGCAGTGTCTGCTGAAAGTCACATGCTTTCTTCACAAGATCCACGGCAAATTGGATACTGTCCCAGGGCCGCGCCATACTCAGCTGGAATCAACACGAACAGTTGAATAATGATCGGGAGACTTGTACGAGAACATTATACAGCACATGTCCCACCATGGCTCCAGTTTGGACCAATAGCTAAAAAAGATTTCCAAAATTTTTTTCCATTGAATTGTTTTTGGCCACTTGGTAGCCATGTAATTGAAAAAGTAACCACTTTGACACAATTATTACCTTAAAATACTTTTTCTTTCCAAACTCCATTGCTCATCTAGGGGACAGAAAGCATGCATTAATACTTTTGGTCATTATGAGCATATAGCAGTTCATATGCGGATATTTTGGTGACCTTGAAACTGACCTCGACCTTGAATTGTATACCTGAAGGTCATGTCTCACATGAAAAGTTTAAATTGGCTTGTCAAACATTAACTCTTGTAAATAAAGCTTGGAGTTGTTTTATGAGCGTATAGGAAGCCATGTATGATTTATCTTTTGTTGGCTTCATTTGTCAATCGTGCCAAGGTTAATGCCTAGGTTTGTATAACGAGCATATAGGGAGTCACAGGGTGGATCTTGAACTTGGTGACCTTGAAATTTACATTGAAATGTTTAATAGCAAGTTGGATCTAATTCTGTCGGTGAACTACAATGCTTTCGTTGTTATATTTCTTTCTTTTTCGTTTCCGGTGATAACTCGATCTCGAGCCCTGCTTCCATTATCCATTATCTGTTGGCAGATAATGCGATAGGCGTATGTGCAGCACGGGAATTGAAAATTGTATTGAGCGATAAGCCTCGTATTTTGCCTCGTAAGTTCTAGCCGAGCCAAAACGGTAGCAATATTATATTGACCTACTTGGGCCAATAAACACATTTGCCGGTGGCCATCTACTAGTATACTACATCAGGTTGTAGGCTTACCCTCATTATTGTGAGCGCTCTATGAATATTATTGTCAACAGCGTGAGTAATATTCGATGTTGCCATACCGGCTATAACACATCGCAGCATATTTTCGTAACCAATACTTACATGGTTCCCCGATACAAATCAATACATCAGAATATTACTCGAACACTAAAAGCGAGAGTCATCTTCGCGCATACCTGTTCAGGTGTCCTTCGGTTTCAACACATCGTGTTGGTGATGATTGTGTAGTGCCAAGTATGGAAAAACACCACACCAAACGTGAACCGCAGCCGTGTATGTTTGTGTTGCCACAGAAGCGTATAAGGGTCACAATCTAGCTACATAGTCCCGGGGGTAAAATCTCAGTAGCCTAATCAGATGAAAGCATTTGTCAATGATTGACTGGGGCGGATCCAGGAATTTTAGAAGCAGAGTTTCAGGCGCATGTACCGTATCGTTCCTAATAGAAGCACGTGCTCTAGCATAGAAGAGCTCCCTTTCTTTTGCCAGAAGAATTGGTTTTATTGTTAAACATCATAGCTAGTAGGGTATTTAAAAAAAAAAACAAATTAACACATAATAGGCACTGTATACAGTATAATGATTCCCCCCATCCCCCCCCCCTGCCCTCTAAATTTTACCTATTCCTACACACGCAGATGTCGAATGGCTTGTATTGGAGCACCACTCTTCTATTAGGACCAATAGTGTATGATTAGGGAGTAGGACATCATGTAACTTATGAGTACTAGTATGCTCATGGAGCCCACACATTTTGGTGGTCTGGGGTGCCCTAAACTCACCCAAAAAAATTTGATTTTGAAGAATCAACTCGAGGGCCAATTTTTCTGGAGAGCGTAGCGTGCTAAGCCACAAACTGCTTTTTTTGTCAATTTTCTGTCGAATTTCGATGTCCGGAAACATAAGTTTCAAGGTCCCTCAACTTATGGGAGAACTTATAAGAATATGTACCGGTACATGCTCGAAATACATTCCTAACACTCTCTACAAAAGTAAAGGCTGCAAAGGCCAGACTTCATATCTTAGGTCGGACGTGACATAAGAGTTTACTACTCAAGGTCGCAAGAGGTCAAGTTGAAGATCAACAACAGATTGACCATATATGACTGCCTATAGGCTAGGTTCAAAATATATCAAGCTTTATCTATAAGTGTATTGTGTGCATAGGCTGATGTACACATTTCAAGTCTGGCTCAAAATATATTAAGTTCTATCTATAAGTGTATTATATGCAGAGGCTGATTTACACATTTCAAGTCAGGTTAAGCACTGAAGGTCGTCGGAGGTCAAGGTCAAAGTATCCGAAACATCCACCTTGTATGCTATGTCTTTCCGATATGGTATACTACAGTCTTAAAGTTTTATTTATAGGCATACTGCAAAAACAACTTCATGAACACATGACCTTGAAACTTACTACGCAATGTTGTCAGAAGGTAAGTCTACAATTACATGATCACCAAATGATCCAAAATGTATCTTCCGATGATCGCAATACATCTAAAAGGGTAATGTCTGCAGAGACAAATTCACAAGTTTCTGGTCCAACGTGACCTCAAGATCATCTGATATCAAGTTCAATGTCCCTGGAAGATCCACCAAACATGTACAAATGTATATTGACAGATTCATAACAATACATTAGTAATTGGGTCTACAGATGATATTATTGTCTGGAAAAACAATTTTCAAACTTTGTAATTGGGCACCGAAGTGAGATTTAAAACGTATTGGTATGTTGCGTTATTGCGTCATTTTGGGGACAGACAACTTCCCCGTCTACAAAATTGCGAAAATTGTATTTATTCGGTTTCAAAAAATATCAATGTAAATAATTGGAAAATTCATCAGAATTTGATGTTACAGATATTGACACATTCCGACTGATACTAGTATTAGACCGATGAATGCATAAGCATGAATATTATCTGGCTATTGAAGGGTTTGAATAACCTAGATTATGTTTCTGGGCATTATGGCAATGATCTTTACATCAGAAAATGTTTCAAAGATTTTAAACTGATTCAACTGTATACTTTCTTTCTGTATTCCGAGGAACTACACAAGAGTAGGCACATGTTATGTCCTATTTCAAGAGTAACATCCCCGAGATAATTTTGTTTTTATCGAATTTATGCACACTTGTTTTTCTGTAGATAATGCAAGTAAATAGTTCGGATTTATTACTATTATTATAGTTAAGAAAGAGTTATGAGTATCTAAAAGAACTTTCTTGTACGGTACTTGTGAATTCAAGCTAAATCAGCTAAAGTGACGACGTGGCAATGCTTGTCCCTGAAAGTAAAAAAAAAGTATGTCATAAAACTGTAATGTTTGGACACATGTGGAAAGAGAATTCGGTGTCCCATTGTTGATCGTTTAGCATGTAATCTAACTGCTGCTGTTAGCCTACCGGCAGGCAATCTGAACATACGTTTATTTTTAAAATCATGAGTATACTCATGCACGTTTTCACTTATTAATGTCAAGGGTGACGTTGAGCCCTCGTAGCAAAATCATAAGCAGAAAGCGTGTAGAATAGCCACATGTGGCGACGTTGGTTCTGAGAAATGTCAGAGAATTTCGTGAAAATTCCAAACGAACAATATGCAGATGGTTGAAATTTTTATACTTCCTAATACTGTAGATTCATATACATGGCAGCACAAATACTTAACGATTTTGTATTTCTGATGGCAGAAAGTGATTATGTTAGGCCTATGTAATGTTTTCATGACCTCAAATGGAAATTGACCCATCCAGGTACCAACCTGGGTGAATTTGGGGCCATCGGCGTACCTGTCAGTGAGTTTGTATCGACCCATCCAGGTTACAGAAGCGTGAAAAAGACTCAGCGGCCCATCTCAGCGGCACGTCCCTGCCCTCACTATATGCATACATACCCCCGGGCCACCCAATTGTAACATAGGTTTATATGCATACATGCACTAGCCATATATTGAATCAGTAAGAATCAGGCCTATTTCAAAAAGCAAATGTAGCGATGAATCTCCAAGGTTACATGGCAAACGACATGGAAGTCGATATAGAAGTCTGAAATATGGTAGAACATTGCCGTTTGACTCCCATGTGAAGTATGCCAAGTTATCATTAAAAACTCTGTATCTCGATAAATCGAGATAAAATCCACATAACTCGACTTAAAATCAACATAAATCGAGCTAACCACATGAGGTAATTGAATATGTTGGTAACATAAGGTAACATGAGAGAAATTTATTTTACACAATGCTTCCAAAATTTTACACAATGCTTGCATTTTACTGGCACTTAACCATAGGTCATTGCCGCTGCTATGAGGCCTACACAAAACTATTCACACCCGCCTCTCCCCAATTGTGTGTCGTGACATTTTGTATATCAGGCCTACCGAAGAAGATTAGGGACATCCGTGACGAACCATTTGATTTTTTTTGGGGTGGGAGTGGGGGGGGGGGGGGGTATCTTGGAAACTTTTTTTTTTCTGGCATCACAATAATTGAGCAACTTTTCCATTTTTGTGTGAGAAAATTGGCTACAAACTATTCCCCCATATTTTTTTTTTCATAACGATATTAATACATATGGAATTTACTTGAAATGCGCTGGACACATTGGCCTTTGTATTTTTCAAAGCCAGCACCAGTCATTATTACCTGTATAACAAATGTACTGTTTTCCAAACTGGTATATATTCAGTTTACCTACATAATAATAAATAAATGGGTTTTCATCTTTAACTATGTGTTGAACGCACCTAACAAATTGTGAATTTGAAAAAAGTGAAGCGGAGTACCGGTTAATGTAGGTTTTAGGAGGTTACACAACCTACATCATACATTTGGAAGTCGGGAAACGGGTAGTTGTGTATTTCATTTCAGGCAGGAGAATTTGTGCCCTAAAATAATGGACGAAAGTGGTGTAAAAAATATTTTTTTATTTTCAGTTTTTAAAATCAAAATCAGTATATAGAAACAAACTATTCATTTTTTTTACAGAAACATGTAAAAACAAAAAAATTTCCTCCTTGTTCAGCAAACAAATTATTTTTTCACTTTTAGGCCAACAAACTATTTTCCCCATTAGCCAAACAACAAATTTTATTTTTCATATTTAATGCAACATGAATTTATTTCCCCCAAAAAACTCTGGCCTCATTACTTTAAAGTCGGTACACACATTTCATCGTGCATCTTGTAGAGCAAAAACCGGATTAATGATAACGTCCCTGTCATTTGCTTTTTAAAGGCTCGATTTGACTCTCAATTACTTATCCGAGATGCTGGAAATACTAGCCCATGTTTGTGATGCGCTCCTGATATCAAAATATCGTCGAGATTGACAATGTTGTGCTTGAGGATTTCAGAATGTTCTGCCTACTTTTCTGTGATGTTGCCATTGTTACGGAGTCGTAAAGCAACACCAACCACACGCCATGGTGGCAGAGACTATCGTGAACTTGAAACTGAAGCCTTCCAACGTGAAGTATCGGAGATGACAGCTCATCTCGTTCAAGGTAACCTATCACCTGATGAGCAATACACCAAAAACACTGAGCTTCTTCTCAACTGCCTCGATGATCTCGCCCCTGTCGTCACACGACCAAGAAGGCTGAAAGCTGCAAGACCATGGGAGGATGCAACATTTCACGATTTGCGACGGGACTGGAGGAAAGCAGAGAGAATCTGGCGTAAATCCAAACTGCAGGTACACCCCAGATCCAATTGGACAAAAGAGATGCTGTTGTCAGTTAGCCCCAAAAGTGGCTCTTCAACCTGGTGATCGATATGGGCGGCTAATGGAGCCACATGACACCCTTGGTTAGAAATCGGAAATCACAAGTCTTCATCCGTGTGGCTCTAAAATCAGCAATGTGGCATTTCACCAAAGGCTTATTCTGTTTCCTTGACAACTCCTGAAGAGTGTGGCACAGTTTGAGGGTGCCGAATCGTTCCTTATGTAATATTAATATATTTATGTTTTTCAGTGCTCCTGTCAGAGAGACTAGAATTCAAGCAAAGATGGATGGGTTGATGCGTTATAAAAAATGTAAATACAAAACGACGAACGATTACAGATCCTCCAAGCTGTGCCACACTCTTCAGAAATTGTCGAGGTAACAAAATAAACCATTCATGATTTGTCACACCAATTAGCTTAGAGCCACACGGATGAAGACTTGTGATTTCCGATTTCTAACCAAGGGTGTCATGTGGCTCCATCAACCGCCCATATCGATCACCAGGTTGAAGAGTCACGTTTGGGGCTAGTTGTCATTCATCTGAAAAAGGTTAAAGCCAGCAGAAATTTCACGGTGCTGATAAAAAACAACAACATTCAAGCTTGTGAACAGCCTGCTTAAGGATGAGACTCGACTCCTCCCTGTATCCAGCAACATGGAGAAGACATGTGAATGATTCTCAGCTTTCTTCTCAGATAAAATCTCTAAAAGAACCCAGGATATCGATCTGAAGCAGCAGACCAGCCCACCTGTGCAGCCACAACTGATAAAGAGAGTCACCAAGCTGCTTACCGACCTCGCTCCCACCACATGTAAGGAGGTAAATGGAGTCATCATGGGTGCTCCAACAAAATCCTGTACCTTAGATGTGTTACCAACTTGGCTGTTGAAAAAGTCGCTGCCAGCACATCTCCCTGCACATGTCCTCGTGAGTATCATCAACGCGTGTTTCATCGAGGCTAAAGTACTGGATTCGTCGAGAGAGGCCATCGTGTCACCACTCTTAAAGAAGCCCACGTTCGATACAATCTTCGATGAAAAGCTACTATCCGGTCTCAAATTTGATGTTCCTCGGGAAAGTGACCGAGAAGCTGGTGCTGAGACGGTTCAACCACCACGTGAAACTAAACAATCTTGCTGAGGCACATCAGTCAGCATATAAACTTTATAACCAGCACTCCACCGAAACAGCGCTGTTGAAGGTACACTCTGACATCGCCGAATACCTTGACATATCGGAAACTGTACTATTGATCCTTTTGGACCTCAGTGCAGCCTTCAACACGATAAGCCACAAAATGCTCATCCACACTCTCAAGTACAACTTTGGAGTTGATGAATCGGCATTGGAATGGTTCCATTCATACTTACAATCTCAGCTAAGCTATTCATCTGAGCCTAAAATATTCAGCCAGGGCGTCCCACTAAGCTCGGTCCTCGGGCCAATTCTGTTCTCGGCATATACGTCTCCTCTACAGGCAGTAATTGACCATCACAGTGTACAATACCACGAGTATGCAGATGACCTGCAGCTATATATCCACTTTGACCCAAAGGAACCTGGCTCTCGAGAGGGTGCATGGGAGGCGATGTGTGCATGCATCCTCGAATGACCTCGATGTCCTGAGCTAGATGACCCACCACTACCTTCAGCTAAATAATGACAAAACCGAGGTCCTGTGTGTCCAGTCTCCAGTGCAACTGAGAATTTTTGGCATTCTGCCACTTATGGTGGGAGACATCCTCGTCGACCCAGCAGTTTGTGTGCAGAATCTTGGGGGCATCTTCCACCAGCACCACAACATGCATGTCCAAGTCGCTGCAGCTGTCCAGTCCTGCAACTACCACCTGCGAAATATTGGCTGCGCAAGGATATATTTGTCAAAAGAAGCATGTCAAACAGCGATCCAAGCTGCAGTCACATCCCGCTTGGATTACTGTTCACTTTTGGCGAATATTCCAGAAAAAGAGGTCAACAGACACCAGGTCGTCCAAAATCGAGCTGCACGGATCATCACCAGAGCTAGTCCAAGGGACCACATGACTCCCATACTGGCGGACCTCCATTGGCTGCCCGTCAGTCTCCAAATCAAGTTCCGGCTCATGGTCCACACATATACAAGTGTCTCCATGACATGGCTCCATCATACCTCTCAGGTAAACTCTCACACTATTTGCCAACATGATCACTCCAATCCGCTGACGACATGACCGCCCTCCTGGAACCTACCGCCAACAAAACCGTTGGGAAGTGTGGCGTCGGCTTTGCATCCATGATCATCTGGAACACCCTCCCGAAACGGATACGTGACCTACCCACGCTGATATCCTCCAAGAGACACATTAAAGCAAATTTTTTCACGGAGTATTTCGACTGAAAATTATTCCAATGGACACTTTTAACCAAACTTATACAGTGAATTAGTGACATGCCTATTCCCTATAAATAAATAAAAGGTAGACGAATGAAGATTACGTTTTCAAAAGCCATTTTCAACGAGTGGCTGCGTCGCCCAGTATGAGAATAGTTCAGTTTCAAGGACCCATCTTATGATCTACCAATCTTCGATTTCGAGATTACACAAACTTCAGAGTCATCATTTGGTCTTACTTAATCGATGCTTTAGGGCTTAGGTTATAATTATATTACATGCCAAAAATACATCCAGGCTCTGGCCTTCACATCCACCAGAAACCCCTGTGAGATTTGATCATAGTTGGTATGCACCCATCGTCAGCTTCCTTGGTCGACCTAACGACCTAACAGCTTCCTCGGTCGATTATTACTTGTGTTCATTGTTAATACCAGCTAACTGTGACACCTCCATCATAAGCCCATTAATTTCTCTGGTAGTTATGTTGTTTTCAATCGAATGCTTTCTTCTGCAAAGAAACCCTTTTCTCAATATTCAACCTAAAGATCTGTGTCATTCTCACCTGATCCAAGTTTCGCAAACCGTATACTCTTTGTGCTGAAGTGTTTGTGTGTGGAATTTTGGACACTGGAATGTATTATTGTTAGTAATCACTGAAAACAACAGTCAGTTCCTTGAGAAAGTCGTTGTGGGTGTTGAGAGGTGTGCAGGTGGCGGCTTCTTTATACTGATAGACAATATAGATGAATGGTTGCTCAGACATTTGCGTCAGGATCTGCTGTTCTCACAGCCACATACCAGTATATACTAGTAGTGCTTGTGTGAATATGTCTAACAGCGGTCTTGATAGTTCTTGGACACCACAGACAAGAAGACCACGAGGTATGGGGGATGGTTATGGGGTGTCCCCAAGTTGCAATGTTCAACAATGTAACAAAATGCTGCCATTACTTGATGCACTCTCTTGTAAATAAGAAAAAAAACACGTGTACAAATTCAACATGCATCTTGAGAGCCAGAAGATTCTTCATGATAAATAATCTTGAGAACATTATGTTCACATGTATAATAATTGAAGGGATATCATGACACGAAGTGTACCTCGAAAAGAATTTTTTTCACAAAGACAAAAATTCCAAGAATGGAGTGTCCACCACATTTATTAGTAAGTTTCATAGCAGCTCTGAGGTCGAACTCGGAATAAAAAAAAACTCAAGAGTATTTCATGAATATTGAAATGTGTACAGAAATATGCACATATATTCGAACACTAATACACCATCAAAATATATTGACTACTGGTATACATCACAAAAAAGTGGATACCTTTTTTTGTGTTTCTTGGTGAAACAACATCAGCCACCACAACCACCGCAGCCTCCACATCCACCACATCCTCCACCCCCACCGTCGCCCCCTCCGTCTCCACCTCCATCCCCACAACCCCCACCCACGTCATACCCACCAGCGTCGTACCCACCCGCGTCATACCCACCCACATCATAGTCTCCATAGCTCGCAGGCTCCGCGCTGCCGACACACGCTGAGCAGTCAATCTGAGGACTGTTGTGGATATCGGAGAAGTAGTGACTGTCGACACAGGGTGAGTGACTCCAGTGCTGGAACACATAGCTATTGCTTGGACACGCGGTCAAGTAGCCGGCGGCCAGGATAAAAGGCAAGTCGTCTCCAGAGAGGTAGCTGGATTGTTGGTACTTGTACCGCCGAGAGCTGTCGACTTTGTTGCCCTTCTCGGTGACTCGCCGCGGTTCACAGAGAGCCTGGAGCACGGCGGCACAGAAGGCAAGACACAAGTAGTTGGGCGTCTCAGTGTTGGCTTTCTGCAGGCGCAGGTCGCCTTTCCTGATGTCGATCACAAGGTCATTCCACGAGAGAAGGGACAAGCTGTTGTCCAGAGTGATCTTGAACTCTTTGACGCTACCCGTGCGCAGGTTGTAGACTTGTAGCTGCAAGAATCCAGGATTTCCTGGCTGTCTCCCTGCAGCTGCAGACATCAAAACTGAACAAGTCAATCATTTTGTCAACTGTCGGACATTTGTATGGGAAAGGCATATGGCGTTGAAGACAAACCTGGTTTCCTGTGTTTCCAGTGACCTTTCATGATTGCCCAGTCGCCTTCTGTATCCTTGATGAGCATAGCTCTCTCGGCAAGTGAGGCATTTAGGGTGATACATCTGCTCCCAACCTGGTTGAAACAACGCCATTCCCAGAATATATTCATACATGTAATAAGTAAGAAACCCATAAGACAAACTGATGGGTTTCTGGTAAGATGGAACTTACGGAATGATGCATTGTTTATTTCCTCATCCGGGCTTTTCAGACATTATCACCGGTGTGATGTTGACAATGTTTGTAGTATTACCTGGGACCGGGTGGGAAGCTGGTTGGTGTCGATGAGATGGGCCACGCACATCATCTTGTCCTTGTAAAACACCTGCACTGCTGACATCATCAGCGGTAGAGAGTGAATCACCCGGCACGTGAAGTGAATGCTACCACCTGCCCCCGTCAGGCTGCAAGTCATGGGTTACGCAATTACCTAGGGATCCAGTAGTGTCAATTAACACGATATCAGATCGATATGTCATTACTTACATGTGTGAGGCCACTTTGCAAGTATTGTCGACGCCAGCAGGAAGAGACATCAGTGGAATGGGCCCCCAGAGAGACTGAACATTTTCTGGCATCGTGGCGGATGTGAAGTTCCCGCGGTTGAGTTTCAAAACGCAAGGACCAAGTTCCACGGCAGAGATCTTGCCACGGATGTGGATCATGTAAGGGTCACGAATCGTGAAGCCAGGTGTCCCGTCCTCGGGTTTGAAAGACTGCTGGTGGTTGAATTCACTGCCTTGAGGAAGGGAATTTATACTTGCGATGAAGTCGTTACAAGAGGCAATGAACTTTCTTTTGGAGAGACTCAACTTGTGAGTTTTGACCCTGAGTAGAACATGCAGCTGCTGGGTCAAGTTTGTGTTGATCTTTACAGATGCCAGTCCGTGCTGGCTTTGGTCGTCCACCCACTTAGCTTGACTTGATGCATCCAGTTTTAGAAAATTGGCCTTCTTGTTCACCTTCTTCCTGTCTGCGCATACAAAATAAATCTTCGCGAGGTCCTTGCTTCTCAAGTTTACCAACTTGATGTGTGTTAGAGCGATGGTTATGACTTTTCCAGCTATGTTTTGTGCATTGGTATCGTCGAAGGTTTTGAGCTGGCCATGAGGTCTATCTCCTCTGAACATACCCCCGGAGACCTTGAAATCCTCATGGAAGGTTTCAGACCACAACCTCCTTGTCGCGCCATCTGCGGCTAGCAGCTTCGAGCCAGGACTCCGGTCATTGACCGAGTCGTCGTGGTTGAGCATAGTTCCCAGGATTGCTGACGTCTCAGCATGGTACATGACCGGGTGTAGCTGGTGGGTGTGCCAGATGATATCGATGTCATAGCAAGGCACCAAGAACACGCCTGGGTACAGGTGCTTCAGGTGCAGATACTTTCGATACCTCTCGAGCCCTCCATCTAGAAATTTGGTATCCTTGAAATGTGGAAGTGAAGTCTGATAGATGAAGTCTTGCTGTCTATACATAGACTTGTCAATTCCATAGCCACACTTCGACTGATATGCTTTTGCATCCTTTTGAATACTAGGTTCACCGTTCAAATCAATTTGAAAAGGACTTGACGTTTTCTGCTGCCACAGTTCCTTGCCTCGTTTTCGAGCTCCCGCCAGTTCATCGATGGACATGACCCTGTGATTAATGACCTTACCCAGAAGATTTTCACAGTCTCGGCGGTAAGCTTCGGGAGCGAGCATGTGACAGCACCATACCCAGTGTACGTCCAGGGGCGGTGCGATGTTCAGTGACTCGCTGTGGTCGGCCGCCAGAGGCAGCCATATTGTCTCATACCTGTATATTGCTTGTGACACCAGCTCACTTTCAAAGAGTCTCGGTTGACGTCCAATCTCGAAGAGCAGTGTCTGTTGAAAGTCACATGCTTTCTCCACAAGATCCACGGCAAAGTGGATACTGTCCCAGGGCCGCGCCATCGTCAACTGGAATCAACACGAACAGTTGAATAATGATCGGGAGACTTGTACGAGTACATTATACAGCACAATGTCCCACCATGACTCCAGTTTGGACCAATAGCTGAAGAGGTTTTCAAAATTGTTTTTGATTGAATTGTTTTCGGCCACTTGGTAGCCATGTAATTGAAAAATGTATCCAAACAACCTTAAAAATACTTTTTCTTATTCTAGGGGACAGAAAGCATAGGTTAAAGCCTTTGATCATGAGCATACAGCAGTTCATATGTGGATATTTTGGTGACCTTGGAATTGACCTCGACCTTGAATTGTATATCTGAAGGTCTTGTCTTACCTGGAATGTTTAAAATGGCCTGTACAGACATTAACTCTTGTAAATAAAGCTTAGGGGTATTTTATGAGCGTATAGGAATCCATATATGATGGATCTTTTGTTGGCCTCAATTGTCAATTGTGCCTAGGTTAATGCCTAGGTTTGTATAGCGAGCATATAGAATCTATGGAGTAACATGGTGGATCTGTTGGTGACCTTGAACTTTACATCAAAATGTTTAATAGCAAGTTCGATCTAATTCTGCCGGTGAGCTAGAACGCTCTTGTTGTTATATTTCTTTCTTTTTCTTTTTCCGGTGATAACTCGAGCCCTGTTTCCATTATCTTTGGGATTCGAGAGTTTCTCGAAAATAAAACTGATACATGTATCCGTTGGCAGATAATGCGATAGGCGTACGTGCTGCACGGGAATTGAAAATTGTATCGAGCGATAAGCCTTGTATTTTGTAAGTTCTAGCCGAGCCATGTATATTATATTGACCTACTTGGGCCAATAAAACACATTTGCCGGTGGCCATCTACTAGTATACTACATCAGGCTGTAGGCTTACCCTCATTATTGTGAGCGCTCAATGGATATTATTGTCAACAGCGTGAGTAATATTCGATGTTGCCATACCGGCTATAACACATCGCAGCATATATTCGTAACCAATACTTACATGGTTCCCCGATACAAATCAATACATCAGAATATTACTCGAACACTAAAAGCGAGAGTCATCTTCGCGCATACCTGTTCAGGTGTCCTCCGGTTTCAACACATCGTGTTGGTGATGATTGTGTAGTGCCAAGTATGGAAAAACACCACACCGAGCGTGAACCGCAGCCGTGTATGTTTGTTTTGCTACGGAAGCGTATAAGGGTCACAATCTAGCTGCTTAGTTTGAAGGTCCTGTGCGTTGGTGTATCGATCGATGCTGAATATAGTAAACATGGCCGGGTATTAAGATTGAGTATCGAGCACGATCCACGCAATTTCAATGGTTTCATACCACGTGCAATGATGGTTCATATCTCGGCCGTTTCATAACAAACTTACATGAAATTTGGAATATATATTCTGTATATAACTATGAAGCTGACTTGAATAAGAGATTGAAGATTTCATTGATAAATTAATATATAAATGGAGTTGAATGTTGCTCGAACAAATGTAACTTACGTTGCGTACACGAAGCATTACATGGTGTAGTTTCTCAACTGCAGCGAGTGCACATATCCGTGATCAATAACCTACCCTTAAATTTTAAGTATCCCATCGATAATCATGTCAAATGGATGCGCAAATGTGTATATCTATTGCAATCCCGCAAAAATGTCTTGTGTCGCTGATCAGTGAAGCGCTAAGTACAGATCAGCGGATTATTCGTATGGCAAATACCGTCAATGCTCAGCTGTCGAGAACGTTGTACTCAGGAGTGAGATGTTGTTGTGATTTTGGTTCTATACTGCACTTAGAAAATATTAGAGTCGCTGAATTCTTGATGTTGTTTGCGGTTGAGTTTACAATGCCAACGGATATAGACGTCATTAGTACGATTGACAATCAATTTCTTTCGCCCAGTGTATTTTCAATGCGGATGGTACATAACATGCTATTTTCACCATCAAACTCCCATCAAGTGTTTAGGTAAATTCCAAAACAGGCAGTAGGTTATTGTTCCATGAAAGGTAAACTAACCATAGTCAAGAAACTGTACCCTAAAACGCTGTCACTTTTCTATGTAAGTTACATTTGATTGGCGGTGTATAACGTTCAGGATCTGTATGAATATCGACTGGGTCTACAATATGGCCATTGGACAAGCATTGTAGTCGTGGATAGAACCTACACAACAAATTTCAGCGCAATCCATTACCAAACTGCAGAGTTATAGGCCAAACAAAACATACCAGAATTCTGCTCATAAGGCATGGATCCTGACTGATAAGCATCCTTAAAGGTTCATTCAGCCTGGTTGGGAAGACGCAGTCTAGAGTAGGTAATGATGCCTATCCTACACATCAGGCGGATCCATGGAAACAATAAATGTCGAATAATGTGATTGTCAATAATGTTTGAGAGCAAGGTCGTCAAAGCGAAGGGCTCAAGGGCTCAGAAGGTTACCGGAGAATGTACAGTGTTGAGCCGCAGTTGTTCTATTTCACCAAAATTGCTGTCTCAACCTTTCAAGGTCTTCGAAGGTCAATTCAAGGTCATCACTGAAAACCACCATACATGGCTTCCCATTTGGATGTGCCAATATTTAAGATACATCTATCTTGAAGTGTTTTAAAATTAGGACTATACTCTATATAGCTCCCATTGTGAAGGAGATAGTAGATCAAATTTTCTACGTCCAAAAATGACAATTTTTAGCTGGAAATTGCTTAAAACAGATAGTGACGTGATTTCTGCTATTCTAGAATTGAAAAAAAAGTTCAATGCTCTTAACGAAGAACTCAGAACCTCTTCCAAAAATATGTCTATGTTGAACAAGCAATTTCAAAAGGCAGAAAAGATTCTGAAGAAGTTCTTCAGAAAAGTTTCGTTTGATTTATGTAACAACGTTTTTTTTTTTTTTTACAATAGCAGTAAAACAACAGAACGTTTCTATCCTGTTCGATTTGTCACTCTTCCGTATTCCATGTTTTCCACCTTTCAGGCGTAACCTACGGAAGCGTAGAAGGGCCATCTATGAAACTTTATTTCCTTAAATTCCCCACTTTATAGTTAGATGATATCGACTTAGCATCATCAAAATTTGGCTGTATTGGTGGTATTAAATTGATACTTACATAATATCGAATTATTATCTAGATATTATTGACTTAAAGGATTGAATTTTTTCCCCCAAATTTCCGACTTAGTAACTCGATAATATCGAATTAGTATCTTGATAATATAGACTTAGTAACTCGACAATATCGGCTCATTATCTCGATAATAATATCGGCTTAGTATCTCACTCTCCATCCCATATGTACATGTGATTATTGTATAGGACTAAATGTACGTTGGAAGAAGCGATAACGAAATTGAATACTTTCCCTTCTGATGTAATCACAATTTACATAAATTACATATTAGTGTTCCAATAGTATTTGACCCTACATATATAACTAGTCATGGTTTATTTGTTTTCGTATTGGTACTTTACAAACATAAACATCAAGGCTACACACACGCATTTTGTTCTTGTGCATTTACATGACAATGCGAACACAAGAGAAATGTTCATATGTTATACATGTTCTCATGTACGCACATGCCGAATATGCATCCTGTGGTATGATATTATCGATATTATAGGGTTATTGCATAATATGAAGTTTTATGCCCGACGCGAAGCGGCCTCGTTTATGGTGACTTCAGGCAGATTTCACGCCGTATTGGGGTCTGAAGCCCATGATAACTTATAATATTATCGTGTTACCATGAGTGCACGTTTTAAGTCGATACTATCGAGTTATAAGTCACTATTTTCGAGTTATAAGTCGATATTATCGAGATACTAAATCGATATTATTGAGTTACTGAGTCGGGAATTTCAGAAAATATATTGTCTCCCGTGGCCCTTCTACGCTTTGGTACACTTTCGAATCGTAAATCGAACTGAGCATCACACCCTGCAACATATCTTAAGGCGGTGACTGACCTAGTTCTATTGTCTAGGGGTCGGGTCATGTTATTATCACCGACTTGTGCTCAGATTTTTTGGAAGGAAGATAAACACAAGGTAAGAAAAATGCAATTTCTGCAACATAACGCATATATATAATAACTGAGGTGGATGATACGATGTCCGAGATACTACTACAAATTTATGTACTTCACAAATATTTGTAGGGGCTGAAATTCCCCAGAAATAAGGTTTCTTCCACCAATGTTTACCCCAATTTTGACACGATGATCACGTTCAGGGTCATTTTCAATGAATTCTGCACACTGTATTTCGATAATCTGTACATGGGAGTCAAGATAATCATCCCATGTTTCATACATCCTGCGCATATGCACTAATATCTTGTAATTTTTCAGTTATTCCTAAATTATTCCACATGCTTCTCGTGTCACCGATTTGAGTCAAGCGTCACCGACTTAAGATGTTAGTTGCCCAGAAAAGGACTGGTATCTATCCACGAAAAACGCAAAAAGTATTAGCCACCGCCGATTTTCAATAAACGGTATGCATTGCAACATCATAATGCAAAAAGACAAAAGAACTAGGTCAGTCACCGCCTTAAGATATGTTGCAGGGTGATCAGATTATTATTATGGAAATCAGCACGCCATCGATTATCATAGCGTTCTGGTCATCGCGTACCCGTAGTTTCGTCAAGTTTCGTCATAATGCTCCGAATGGTCCCACATTCACGATTTTTCTAGTGGAGCGGATGTGCTCGTCTTTGAGATAACATACGGCTCTTATACTAGTCAAGTATGCGCACCAATAAATGTATATAAATGTAGGGTAGCATTTATATCTCAAGTATTTCAAATGTAAAGAATAATATCACATTTAGAATTATTAACGACATCGGTATTTCAAAATGGTCTGTTGGATATGTTTTCTAAAGGCTTTCACTATAAAATATATGAGTGTACCATACTAAATCATCGTAATTTATATAAAAACTTTTTGTTGCATAATTTCGATTATACCCATAAATATATAATGCGGATTAAAAATTTGATGATATAAATATCCACAAAAGCGCAAAGTATGTGACCAAATTGAGCGTGGACATGTTACAGTAAATTATAATTTTTAGTCACATCAATATCTCGCTTCCCGAAGAGAGCAGGATTTTATTAGTTAATAATTTTATTGCATCTTCTGTGCAGATATAAATCATTGCATCTCATGTTAAATTAAGCCTGTGTTGGTATGTGCAGAACGCAAATATAGGTTATTTACAACATCGTAAATTCATTAAAAATAAAAAGTAACTATTTCAAACTAGATTCCAATTTTATCAACTTTCACGCTCGTGGAAATGTTATGACACCCAGGAATAAACATAGCGTACACAACACATGTCCACTGCATTAAATCATGTAAGCTGCACTCCAATAATTATCCATGGACACCTTGGCACATAAAATATTTATAAGCATTTGAGGTACACTCGATAGATACTTTGCAATAAAGGACTTGAAACAGACTACAGATAAACGATCAACATGGTTATCAAACAGACTTGGAATTCTCAGGACTCGCGTTCCGAAACATTCCAGAACAAATAACAAAATTCCATACACACGCGTGACCAATCCACAGCCCACACTCGCCTCTAATCATGGAGCAACCGACCATAACTCGACCCATTATCAATTATTCCCACAAAAGTATCAAGCGGGAAAATCCCAGGCGGTTAATTTACGATACCCCTACAAATTACAAATTATTTTTGTGATCCCGATATTACTTGCGTAACAAAATACCCGTGCAGATACGGCGAATTTTGGGGAAATCAAGCTTTGCCGACAGTCATGGTTAATTGAAATCCAGGAGCGTTTGTTGCAGTTTTACATCGGGCCACCCCGCTGCGCACAGGAGCAACATTTCTTACCACATATCGCAGGTGGTTGGTTGGTTGGTTAATGCGGGTCCAGATATGAACCACCTGCCGGCTGATGGCTGGCTGCAGCAGAGGGAACAGCCCCTCTAATTTCTCTTTGATCCCGATGAACACACGGCCACTAATTCGATTTGTCAGGATCTGTGATTGTCTTCAACAGCAGTGCTTCGCTATCAGATGATTCCGTGTGCTTGGTCAATGGATGAGGGCGGGACGATGAAATGGGGGTATGCGGGCGGGATGGGTAAGGGTTACATACAATGAAAACATTTGATGACGCAAACGGGAATCAAGACTGATTTTGACAATCGAAAATTTTAACAAATTATCTTTCTTTCTTTTTTGTGAAAGAAGTTTATTTTAACAATGACTGCTAACTCCAATTTTAACTTTTCCACGGTATAATTTAATTTTCCCTGCGCTGTGTTTTCAGTGTTCTCCTTTCCCAAGTTCCCCGGTTCTGGAGCCGACTTTAGCCGAATCAAATGTTTACAGGATAGATACAGGTTTGTTTCTGAAGCTGACAAACCTTCAAGCAGCATCTTCCGCATCCTACACTTGTGAACTGCATAAAGCAGATTTACCACTCGAATAGCTCTCGAACTTTTCACCAAAACCATCGCGGAAGATGTCTGACAACCCGTTACAAGTGTTTAGGGAAGTTGTTCTGTGAAACCAGTGAGAAACCAGGTACGGACAGAATTCCAGTTTGCTTGTAAACACTGTCATTGTCATGGCGTTGGCTCCGTCGGCTTGTCTCCGCAGGTTACGTGCTGAATTAACGAGATCAGAGATAGAGAAGATGGATTCTGGAATCGGTAAGAATTTGAAGAATAAAACTCGGAAGTAATTTCACGAATTAGCAAAAGGTTTTTGGATCAATGTTACAGCTCATTGCTTCCGGGTTTGCCAGCCGTAAAATATATGCTGTGTTCAGCATTACTTCACTATTTGCCAATTTGTCGGAATTTTTTTTTCAGCATCGAAATTAGAGGTTCAACACACAATAGAATCTAAGGCACAAAACTGAAGAAAAGATTCCAAACTCTCTAAAATATAGTCAGGCGTGCAGAGCCGCAAGATCATCGCTCGTGTGTCATTCTCATTTGCACTGGGCTTTTAAACGTGAAACATTGTGGGTGATAAAATTAATTTACGATGGCAAAAAGGGGCCAAATGTAATAATTACCGCTCTGGTTTATAGTCGGCACAAGGAGTCTGTTTGGGAATGACTCCCTGGCGCCGATATTTCCAAATCAAATAATTAAAGTTGTATAACATTGTTAAATAATTCAGGGCTTGAAAATGCGAGACCACCAATGTCGTGAACTTGCCTCTGTAAACGTCTAAACGACATGAAGACATTCCGCACAATTCTGCCGGTCTACTTGCAGTTCGTATATAGACAGGTTGGGTGCAACTTTTCCTGGATGCTTTAGGATAAATACTGCACCGGTACCAAGAGCTTCAAGTGAAACATTTCAACAAAAGCATCAAGGGGAGATTTAAAGCTGTAACAACGCGAAAAACTGCATGGGGTTTCAAGTCGGAATTATGTAAAACAGGTTCTGAGTAACATCCAAATATTTATACGATCGAATGCTTATGTTCTATCAGACATACATAAGACTTATGTATTTCTGGTTCTATGGTCTCGTTGAGTATAAGAGACTACCCACAACATCAACAATTTTGACCACGACTATTTTTAATAGTTGTGTATGCTTGATCAGGAAATAAGTAATGGGTAAATCCAAAACCATTTATTATGAACTCTCTTGTTTCTATTAATTCATCCATTCATTCCTTAAAAATGTGTAACTACATGTAGGCCTACTACCATGTTCTTACCTAAGCATTTTACAGTGTATTTGTATCTGTAGATGGGAATTTTTTTTCATGGCGATGTGCTGAACAGTACATGTATCTGAATATCCGAAAAATCTACAAATTTTGTTGTCTATGCATAGACTCGGGACAAGTTATCGACAATCAACCGATCTATTGAGGGAATCAATAAAAGTTGGGCACCGTGAGGAGCCGGCCGAGTTATTTCATTACGGTAGAATATCATATTTGCTCAGTTGGAGAGAGAGCCCATGTCATCGTTAGACAAATGTGATAAGTCTTCATCAGTCGTCCAGCGAATCGTCCCGCCCGCTACAGGCCTCCCAACAAAGCCGGTGGTCCAAATCTTTGATTATATTTGGTTAATATAATCGCTGAAGCTTACAAAATGGTTTACAAGCCTTAACTCACTTAAGGACACCGCAGGCAATCACCCATAAAAACGGGGAATCGTCGGGAATTGGCTGGACAAGTCGCCGGGGCAAGTGATGCGACGAGGCGAGGTTACAGGCCAAGTCGACCATCAGTTTGTCTCGGACATTCGTCTGTTTTCTTTGACAGTCCCAAATGATGGAACACGCGGCCCATTCGCTTTGCGAGTTCGAGTTCACTCGACAATCAAGCGGCCTGAGCCAAGTGGAAGCCATAACTCGATAACGGCGACTCGCCTACGTTGCATCGTTCATTAACAAGTACAATTCATACACATTCATTGAATTCATTCTGGAGACCGGCAATATTAGATTGTAAATCACGGGCCGCTGTAGAGTTATGACTGCAATTTGCTCTTCAAATATGACAAGATTTGGGGGACTGAATTACCGGGCTATTGGCTACATAACGTGATCAGTGTTTCCACGGCGGGAGCACGGGTCATATCAAGATCTGGCAGGAGCTTTTTCACTCCACTCCGGCGCCTGATTCGATGAAAACAGTTCCTGATTGGTTATACTCATCATAGACATGGCGACAACGATCAGAATGTCGCTGTTTTCCCTCGACACTTTCGCCAAGTAGTGTGGTGAATTTTATGCGCCGATCTGGAATAAGAGGGGAGGGGGTGGTTGTGTTTGAGATTTGTCTCCTCTAGATCGCAGTGACCACGGGCGGGTCAGGACCCGTGACAACTCCACCCAGGCCAGACCCATGCAGCCTTGGACGGGACAGGATGGGACGGGTGACCGAGGGAACATTGCAATCAACATTGTCATCGCAGTGAGCCTGCTAATGATATTCATTACAAAAACACCAAATCTTCGCTCCCGTCCACACCTTGTAATCATCATCTCATATCCACAGTCTGATTATTCTTGAAATGATGAAAGAATTCATACTCATTTGTTTGTGATACGAAGTGTTTTATTGATTGCATTGCATGCCTTTTTCCAGTTTTATTTAGGATATAACACCGTATGTATTCTACGATGTCTTTTTTTTATTTGTCATGGTGTTAAAGCACACTGGTTTACGATAACTTTGGAATGAAGAGTATACAATGGTTCCCCTCAGATAAGACTCCCTCCCCTCAATGAACACTCCCTCTCTAAGAACATTTTTGCATGGCATATATATAGGATCAATTTACCATGTATAATTAACCCCTCTAATAAGACTTCCCCTTTGATAAGCCCTATTCTTGTGGCAGAATTGTTGGTCTTATCTGAGAGGGGGGGGGGGGGAACTGTAGAGCTAATTTTCAGCCTATTGTATGGATGAATACAGTAACTGAGCGGTTTAGCATCTATCAAGCCTATTTTCACAAGTATACTGGCTTGGTGTTTGTTGTAGATTCCGAACCCACACGAAAAAAAGAAGACATAAAACCAGCAATTTCTTATTGTTTCATCAATATTTATTGGCATGTTGTGACGAAATAATATGAATAGTAAACAAAGGTTTGAAGTGTCACAATACAACATATCCACATACATACTTGTACAATCGTACCCTATCAACACGCTCGAATCTATATATTTCCTGCCTTATTAGGTTCAAAGTCGAAAATTGCACGATCCCCAGCGCATGTGAATAACTCGCCGAATATATTTGTAATTATTCAATATTCATTCAATAAATTACACACACTGAATGAGTAATGATAAATAACATCCAAAGAGACAACATATGTGCTAAGTTATAATATTTTCAGTAACTGCATAATTATTCAACATTTTCGCTACAAGTGGGCCTATAAGACATCGAGAATTATATTCAGAATGTAATTATATTTTTCACCGTGCAAGAATTTATGCAGAAGTTCTATGATCCGCCGTGAAATGGCACCCAGGGTGAGGCTCTGTAAGGGGAGAGTTGTGTCAAAGGTTGAGGCTAACTTTTGGTCGGAGTCCCGGGCAGCTGCCGTCCTGGTGTTTGAGTAGCAGCGACATCCTGGAGAAGGTCTTGGAGCAAGTCTTGCAGCTGTACTTCTTGATGTCCGAGTGAGTTTGGAGATGGGCCCTCAGGTTGGAGCGGTCGGCGAACGAGCGGCCACAGTGTGGACACTGGAAGGGTTTCTCGCCCGTGTGCGTGCGGATGTGACCTTGCAGCAGCCAAGGTCGTGAGAACGCCTTGCCACAGATCTGACACTTGCAGGGCAGCGTGTGTGTCCGGATGTGCATCTTGAGGGCGCCTAGCGAGGTGTACGTCTTGCTGCAGTACTTGCAGCCGAACTCTTTCTTGATTTGAGTCTCGCAGTGAAATTGTTTATGTTTTGAGAGACCGCTGAAAGTTGCGTAGCTTTTCTTGCAGTCTTCACATTGGTACCGTGGTACGTCCGCAAGCCGCTTGGTTGGCTTGTCCGGGCCACGTTCGCTCTGGTCGGGTGGGGAGTCTCTGAAGTTTGCTGTGGCGGACACCCAGGGAATGTTGGATGGTTTCGGAGACGCATGCGCGAGCGGATGTGCCTTCAGTGTGGACGCCCCTGGTGGTGAACGTGGCAGAGACGTCACACCTGGCATCACACGAGGTGGCGCCACTGTGTCGGAAGCGTGCATGAGCGGAAGTAGTGATCCTGGCGGAAACGGAAATAGAGCCGACGGACCGAGTACCGGTGGTGATGACGCACTGGGTGAGACGTTGTTTTTCATTGGTGGATATTGTGTGATGTCACCGCGCATGCGTTGGTTCAGGAATGGAAGATTTAGTGAGTCAGGAATCGATGGTAGTGGATAGGACAATCGTCTTTGGATTTCCAGCGCATTTCCGGGGAAATCCGGCATACCCGCAAACCTTGCATATGGAGTTATCGTTCCTCGTGACGTCATCACGTTGTAGCGTTCCAGTACACTGCTTTGCCATGCCGTCAGTTCTTTGATACTCGACAGCTGGGCGGCTGTCGGGAAGTTCGGAGTACCGATCGTTGACGACAAGAACGGAGTTGTCCGAGGCGGCAACACAGGCGCCGTTTCAGGCGATTTACGCAGGACTTCCGGTCGCGGTGAATGCTTCTTCCGGGTATAAGGTACAGCTCCTCCTGGCGGGCTGCGCTTGGTCACGTGATTCGGTGACTTGACGGAGGAGACAACAATCGGATGGAATGTCGTCGGACGCTTGTCCTTTGTATCTGTGGATGGAATAATATATTGCCAAAATTAATATACATTAGCCTATTTGCTTGATATGCATAAAAAGGACTTTGAGCATATCTAATCATTTACACTTCAGTTCAGGCAACTTGAAATATACCAAACGTTCATTAACGTTCAGAGAGTATACAAATCAATAAGGATAGGGAGTGACGAAAAGTAAATTTCTCCTGAATAGTTTGACTACGAGGGTATGAGCTGTAACGGTATCGAAAAATAAAGATTCTCTGGAAACTGCACCGACAACTTGTGAACTCTTGCCGTCAACAGGTGTCGGCAGGGAGAGATGAGCCCTAAATATGTTTATTTTGTTTGGATGCTCATCGGTCAGGATTCTAGCACTCGGCGCCTCATTACCGGGTGAGGGGCGTGGGGCTGGGGCAGGAGGAGGAGGAGGAGGGGGGGGGGGGGGTGATCGGTATATTCCCCCGGCCTCTATACTGACAGAGATGATACACGTGGTCAAACAGGAGTGTGTTCGTATATATATGCTTATAATACGGATTCATCGTCATTCTGTAATATCGAGGAGTTGCATGATTCACGGTGAATTGTGTTCAGTAGTTGTATGATAAAGCGGTAATGTGTTTCCATGATATGGTGTCCTATAATAATTGCAGTACTCAAATTGAAGTCTTGAGGGAGTGATGTTGTTCAAATTCCCTTAGAACTGTATATGGCATTGTATAAGTGGCCTAATTATTAAAATTTTTATTGAAACTAATATAGTTAGATCGAAGTTGAGAGAAGAAATGCGATTAAATATTCCAACCTAATGCTTAGGCGATCGGGCTGTTTATCTAGGCTATAGATTTTGTACATAATATATCGTCATAATATTTATTATGCGTCCCCTTCAAGACATTAATGTGCAATTTATCTAAAGAAAAACGATCATATAGGACATGACAATTATGCCATGTTCACGCGCAATTTAACCCATATAACTCCATAACTTATCTCACAAGCATCCACTTCCCCATTTATTAACGTCACAACTAATAGCGATACTTGTAACAGACACCGATTGCCCTCGCTTACATCTGTTTGGTTATATCAGACACCAGAAAATCTTACACTTGAACGGGCAAAACTCGATTAACGTCTAACAGAATTCCACCTCCCTTTCAGAGTGACATCGAGTCGGATCCGACATTGATACGCCCAACAAGAAAAGCCACCTCTAACAGGCGTGATTTGGTTATTGTAACATATAAATCTAATTAAATAGTTTGCCTAATTAGAGTTACGCAATGTCCGGTTGACATATGGGGCAATCTGGGGTGCGTTCGATTACTCCATTACGTAATGATAGTGGCTCTGCATCTGTGTTGGAGAGGCTGGTTCGCCCGAGGGCCGCGGTGAGGGCTGAGTTTCCAGATACCTTCGTAACTTGTAAATATAACGACGAGCACAAATAAATCATGATGTGTATTTTTACGCAACTGACAATGCACAGAAACCAGCAATACAGATGCGCACATGTGCAGCCTCGTCGCAAGATGCGCACACTTGAAAATATACAAGAAAGACACGCATTCTGGCTGGCATTTGACAAGGAAATTGGAAAGTAAACAGATTTGCGTGTTTGTATTTAGTTGTTGGGAGGTGGCAGGTCCCACAGATACTTGCTGGGTGCATGGTAACACAATACAGGTTGAATTTGGGCAGGTGATCAAATGGGAATTAAAATTATGTAATAATTTTTGTGTGAACATGCATGACGCAAACAAATTTGTGTAATTTTTTTCACGCATATTATTAAAATATATCAGATAATGCTTCATCAAATTTACAATGCACACATTTATACATATATTCTATCTATAGCATAATCAAAAGCCATTAAAAAAAAGTGTCATAATATTAATTCTTCGAATAAGATGTCACTTGGTCTACATATATACATATATGTGTGTGAAATAGGCGTTATTATGTCTTCGATCAGATTTATTATATCTATCAATGTAGATCAATAACAAGTACTTATTTGAAAGATTTAATGCTTTTCCATAGAGATGCGCAATATATTTGCATAAAAGTTTACTCGATGTGTCCCAATTCCTCCCATTTCAGTACCAATTTATGTATAATGTTTCGTACTCCAAGTAATTACTCAAAACATTTAGACAGTATTTATTCGTTAGAAGTCTTCGACAAATCACGACAAATCAAATGATTTCTCACCTGGTAGCATGCTCTCCACTCTGTGACTGAGGAGGGGTTTCCTTGGCTGTTCATGCTCGGCTGCGGGCTCAATTTTCGGCGTCCGGATGGTTTCGCTTTCGGTTTTGATCCTGACAGGTGAGCGACATTCGGTGTCGGATTCAGTTTTGAGAGTATTTTCGCGGCGTGTATCAAAGAAATATTTGTCGTGAGCATGCGATCCGGAAGTTTTTGCATTTTGATGTTCGCTGACGGCACGTGCTCTGTTCAGAGCATCGTCTTCCTCAATTCTGTCCACGTCAATGAAATCCGAATCCAGGTCAGTTTCCCGCCGTCTTTGATCCAGGGACGCGTCTTGTTTATGTTCTGCACGCGACACCGTAGCAACGCCCGGGTATTGTTTACTTTTGGCTAGATAATCTATCTGGCCTTCAGTTGTCATATGTTCATCATAGCTCGCCTCACCAGACAAAACATTGTCTTCTGGTTCGGATATATTTTCATAATTCCTCGAGATTTCTGGCGCATATCCTGAATCCAGGCTGGTGTGATGCGTGTCTTCGTCACTTTCCGCTTCCTGTTCGCTGCTGACGTCATCTTTTCTCGTCAGTTCCCGGATGCTGAAGTTGTGGGCCATCTTCTGGCCTTCGTCCTTGGCTCTTTCTCTGACGTGTTCTTGAATTTGCTGGTTTCTGGTTGAAAGCCCAAACACTGCACGTTGATAGAGGTTTTGATAAAAGATTTCCATGTCCTTCTGGATTTTGCAATTAACCAACATAATTTCCCAACGGAGGAGTCTCTTTATTTTAACCTCTCAAATTATAATGCTACACCTTTAGGGATTGTTCCCTCTTGCGATTCGAATGAAGTGCATCGTTTGGCAAATTACTCAGAGGTCGGAAAAATCAAGTCAACCCTCCAAACATTTCAATGAAGGTGAAACTCTACCACGTCAAGTCTGATTGGCACATCTCTAGAGCGATCGAACTTTGCGTCAGTTGTGAGTTTTGCTGCTGTGAATGTCCGTGAAGCCGATACGATCTGACACTCTGGCCGGTGATGGTCGGGTCGGACGGCTGAGCGGTGTCACGGAGCCCTCGCCGCCGGGAAGTCCCGCACAGACAGCAGTCGTCCCGACCCGCTCCTGGCAGCCCGGGGCAATGTCTCCAAACACCGGGAAAACACGAAAACGCCGCTCCCGTGCAGGTGCGATATCTTTATCTTTTGCCCGCGACGTTTCGCGGGAGAAAGATTGCTCTTTCAATAGAAAACTTATGAAAATTCCCGTGCATATGTCATATGTATTCACGGAGATAACTGCTGCATGGACACCCGATCGTATATCATATATCGTGATGAGATGATTTTTCTGGTATTGTTTTGGTTTGTTTCCCGCAAGTTATAAGCAGGAGGTTTTTACTATCGGGATGTGTATTTGGTCGGTCGATGTGTAAGCTGAACAAAACAACAGTGGGCGGAGCAAGCCAAGTAAAGATTATTATGCCTAGCAACGGAGATGTATTGGCAGTCGGCGCCGACCAATGGGAAGGCAGCAAACGAGCGCCGTTGCTATAGGAGCACGAGGCGGGGTGCGGCGCCTCTTGGGAGGTAATGAGACAGCGGTTCTCTCCCAAGATGTGCTACATCGTGAGCGTTCTAAACAGAGGCAAAACCATTTGCTATACTAAAAGCTATTTTCGAGTGTGTAACCGCTGGTCTGTCATCATAACACGTTCTCCGTGGTCAATGAACGGACCGACACAGTCACACAAAGGGAATGTATTGTACCGACTCTACATATGCTAGTTTTTGACCACAGCAAAGACAATACAACATACGTGATGACAAGATATCTCTTCAATTATCACGCTTCAATTCAGGCGCTCGGCCAAGAAACAAGCAACTATCAAAATCGCGAGCATCCCGCACCAAACAATGAGACACTTTATTCACCGAACTCACCGCCGTGGGACCCCAAAGTAACACACTTGTTTCCATTTTAGCCCACGGGACAAGGTAGCATGTAGAAATCAAAGACACGTAGCACAGGTGACAAGGGGACATAGAGAGCCAGGGACCGACAGCATGTCACAGAGAACTCTCTCTCTCTCTCTAGAGATGTCCGTAGAACACAGAGCCGCCCACTAGTTTATCCTCCCGGGCCTTCACTTGTTATGTCAACTGCGTCATATTATGAAACATTTTGGCTAGGCCATCTCCAAACAAACAACTATTTGTGCGGTAAAATGTGCGTTTTTCTCTAAAAAAAACCCATGTGACAAATTTTCTAATAGTAGCACCTGTCAATATCATTTGTCTACTCAGAAAAAATTCAAACGTGCATACGTGAAACACGGTCGATTATCAAACTCAGCAGAATTTGTGACTAAAATGCTATATGTTCATGCTATTTTTGCTCCCGTTGTAGTCTTTTGGACAATATTCCCAATAGTTGAAGTTGCAAATAAATATGGTCAAATATGTTATGACATAATACACATATACATTTATACATAACCTCTTGTTGTGATTCATGTGCTGATTTATTATTTTGGACCCAATTATTAACGTTATAATTTGATATAACTATCGATTAATCATTTACAATATACATAATATTATCCACACGAAATTTTTTTGAATGTTTCGAGGTAGAAACTGACTCAGCAACATGACAAGTGCGGAGTTGGATGACTAAGCCAGGAGTTGTGCTTCGTCCAGTCATGTCCGTTTGCAAATATACATAAAATGTGAACTGCTATTAGTTGGCATGCCAATGCAATTCCCTGTACTATACAAATGCGATCGTTGCACCGACCAGTGTACACAGAGAAAAGGTCAAACTCGTTTATTGCTCTGAGTAACAAGTGCTCCACGATCCAGTATATGTATAACTGTAAGTATATCTTTAGCAAAACCAGAGCAGTTAACCACATAGGCGGCAGGTGTAACTAAGCGCCGTGGAATGCCCCTAAAACTTGGAGAATTACTACAGGCAATCCCAAGTTTATCCCGACAACGCCAAGCCAAGAAGTCCAGGAACGTCTATCCGGCGTTCCCGCTGATGTACGCGCCGAAAAACACCAGCCCCGCCACGCCGTCGGTGACATAAATTACCAGGGACATATATTAAGACAAAATCCAGGTTGCCGATCGCTCGCTTACCTGGTTAACTTAAGTCGGGAAGAACACTTCAGGGTAGTTCTGATGTGCAAGTCCGGGCCATTTCGTAATGTAATGAGCAAAAGGGAGATCTGGAAACTTTGATGTGTGACTGCACATGTATGGGAAACAAATGATGCAATTACAACATATATATAATATGGTTAAAATATTGGTAGGATTATTATAACCGTACTGAAACATTACAGTTATTAGTTTTTTGGGTCTTTACATTGTATGGAAATAACAATGAATTGTAACTGCACAAAAATAATCCCATTAACTTGAGTTGTCTTTGTCGGAATATATGTTACATAAATCATTTTAGAGCCACGTAAAAGTTATGGGTATATACTTTTGTAACAGTAAACAATTTCGTGTACGGTAGCGCGATAATAGGTGCACCTGTGGTGATGTTTGTTTACTTTGGGAATGAGTTCGTTCGGACATCACAGTGAATAACACTGTGCGGGCAATAATTCCGGAATGACCGCAGTAAATGGAGCGAGGTCTTTGTGAGGGGGAAAATGAAGCATATTTATAAATCTCGGACTGTGGATAGCTTACATATTCCAGGAAGGGACTGACTCGTCACTAATGACGGTGGACTCAACATTTCCAGGTGATTTTAAGCGATCTTAATCACTACCGTCATGTGGCGCCACCTGTCTTATAAACAAAGCTCACGTGATCAAACGGCCCGGAAAAATCCGGGAAATCCAGTATGGTGTTTGTCTAGCAAATGATGCATTTTCCATTCGATATATGTCGGAAACTACAAAGTGTCGGCTCTTTGATTTAGCCGCTCATTCCCCGAAGACGTTAGTTCCCCGATACTTCAATGACACTAGAACTCATTCAGTTTTATGGAAGTTTGTGTGATTTCACTCCAGATTCTAACTATACACTGGGATTGTGTGGTGCAGTTGCGCGTTTCGTTTGAACTGTTGAAAATGCGCATGTCTAATAGCGCCACCTGCCGTCGTTCTTCATTCCCGCCGGTGGCACGTGTGGCTATAAAATGGAGAGGGTGTGGGTTAAAAGTGAGGGACATAATCCTGAATCAGGGGCCTCAGAGAAAGACTAGGAAAGGGAAATTGAAAGTGTTGAACTTTGGCCGGAGCCAGGAAGCCGGAGCAAGTGGCCCGTAACATTACTGGCGCGGGCCATTGACGTACACACGCGAGTCGGATAATGAACAATATCGCTCACACCGCCTGTTGCCAAAAATGCACAGTTTTTTTTCACCCCAAAGCCTTTAGGGCCCCTTTGTGAATCCAGAAGTATCTTCCTCTTCCAAGGACACAGGAGAAAATTTTTGTATTATCGCACCCGCGATAACCTTGGCAATGAGCTGTATCAAGATGTGTCACAGTTAATTACATATACGGGTGATGAAAATATTAATTCTACAATGTAGCTACTCGTTCAATAAAGTTGATAAAGTTTATTTCCTTTATTTGTGAAAATTCCGCTTATGTGGTACTAATGGAACAAATATATTATCTCTAATAAATCCATCATATGACAGCAAAGTCACATCAAAACCTACTGTGTTATGTACATGTTTCTAATTATATCCCTGTTTAGAGGGCAATTTCGGGTGTAAGAAATTCAGCTATACGTTTTCAGCAACTGATAACACACGCATTTAATCAGGATCGTTTACTGGCACGTGTTTCTCTGATAAGATTACCACCAAAACAATTAGTATTTCAAGAAGGGTTACAGATTATAGCTTGCGAACTTCATTGTGGTAGAACCCCATCTCTCTTGTGGGTTTGCGGATGTATTTTATTGCGTGAAAGACCTGAAATACATAATTATTGGGTTCACAGATTACCTATTGTTTATTTTATGTTGCACGACCGATAGGCCTAACAAACAGATACTTGAGTAGTGCAAATATTATATACTTGAATAACTCTAATAACTGGATATTGATTCATGTCTATTGTGCGTGATACGAAGCATCTCATGCGAGAAGCGCAATGAATCGTTGGGGATTTTGAACGCACGCAGCATCGTGGTAATTAATTTCTGTAGCAGTACATTTGATACAAAGCAGACACGCAGTACGGGTGTCATCACTTGGACTTGCGGTCTTATATACAGAACCTGCCTTGAAAGCTTGTCCCGGTGGGAAACCCAAACTTCACAGGTCCCGAGACAGCCTCCCACGCGGGGATACCATCTGATTGTCACCTTCAATGTCACGGGACGAGCTCCGGCTTTCGAGGAGGCGAAATGCAGGGAGAGTAGCGCATGCAGAGTAAAGTGCGGATCACACTTTGTTCGCAATTGTGCGAGTGATCGGGTCGGTTCTTGGATGGGCAGTTTGATGGACGTGATCAGGAAAGCCAGGATTGTCAATGTAAACATTAACTCGAGATGAAACACTCTCACAGCGGCAATGTTTTAGATCATGTCTGGTTGCTGTCTTTTGCCCATCTTTTGGATAGACTCCCTCAAAGTTTCACCGTGGATGCAGTGCACCCCCGCTGTTTATCGGTTTTAGCTTAATTAATTAGATACCCAGATCCAGAATCGACGCAACCAGCGAAAACACTTGATTGTAATGGTCTAATGGGCTCGCAGACGCCAGGTTCACAATCAGGAGCGAATGTAATCAATAAATGAGCAACTGGCAATCAGCAGTAACCCAGGTATCCTAGATCTAAAAGCCAATGCTAAATGGAGTCTGGTTTTGTTGTAGATGTACAATGATCCACTTTATCGAAGGTGGACCTCAGGTCGGTCTGTTTGCTGTGGTCCTGAGGTAATACATCTGGTTGATTGGCAGCGAGGCTGGGCGATATTTGACAAGAAGCACAGGTAATTATACAGGCCGTCCAGGCACAGAGGATCAGAACAAGTGTGTTTAGGACAGGGGCGTGTAGGTGGTGGTTGCTAGGCCTGCTCGGTTACAGGAGCGTGGATCAAAAGACCTTCCGGATCGTGGGAGAGTGATCCTGATGCATCTGTGGCCATCCACGACAGAGTAAATGATCCAGAACAACAAATGGTGGAAGTCAGGGGCGATTGTTCTCTGTATAACTTGATACCACTTAGGTGAAAAGCTACGCTAGATATCACTTATGATTATGCGGGATTTCATGTATGAAATTGGAGGAAAGAGACACCATGCAGTCTTTGAAATTAGGTTACATAAGACTGACAATTAACGTCTGTTTCGTTTGATGTAATGCCAAGTTTCGTGAGCATGTTCCCACACATTTACAAAACTATTTTGGCTAGCAGGTCGTAATGGGTACACTTTACTGTAATGTAAGGGACGGAGTTAGTATACATGATATTTTCGGCACCTGTCTATAGTACAAACAAATGTATATGAAATATATTTTGTTTTGACATATATCCCAGTCGTCGGTCTTAATTTGTATGGGCACATCACCTGTTCGGCCCAAAAACAGGCACTTTCATGGCAGAAGTCCACAGAAATATACGGCAAGGCTAAAGAGAGCAATTTATCTTTCATAAAAGCAAAATACTCACACAATCGTCATTCGTGAAATATACTGTTTTTTTTTAGGCAAGATATATCATAACTTTTTGAGAAACTGTGTCATGCTTTTTCTCTTGCAGGGGATCAAACAAGATACATACTTATATAATGCATTTCAATATGATAGTGAACATAGCATATGTCTTCGGTGAAAATAAAATAAAGCCGGATTTTTTGCTGGACAGCAATAAACAAACTCACCGATATTTATACGGTACCTTCCTTTTTGCACCCTGTTTGAAACAAACGGTTGTTTTTGTTTGGTAAACACCACAGAAATGACCAGCGTTGCATCTTGGGATAGTTTCCCCCTAATCTCCACAGTATGTGTGTTCGTTTACATACCGCGAAACCTGTTGGATATTTACCGGATCCAAACTGGAACCAGGTGCTCGAAATGGCCGCAAGTAGTGTATGGAGTCCAAAAAATATTCATACTGTTTTCAAGTGATATTTAACTATTATTTTGCACAATGATTACTCTGACAGGAACTTTTCAAAACATACATGAAATTTTCACCTAGATTTGACCAAATGCTCAAAGATCAAATGATCTGTACATTCTTACCATGCAATATCAAGTTTCAAACCGAACAAAATTAGGATGTTCTGGTACACCATAGATCTAAAACGTTTCTGGACCTTCGTGGGAGAATCGCAACAGGAGACAAAAACTTTGCAAACCCTCTGGCATCATTCTCGATCGAATTACACGCTATCATGAATGTGAAAAAATCTCGCCACTTGTGCAGTGAAAACTATCCGAGAAAGAAGGACGAGATCTTTGGCGCGAAACCTGTCAATTTATCGCAGCAAGTGATAGTCCGTCGTCTGCCATCACGTCAAATCGCTTATTTGTATTTACCTGTTTGTTTTTCTTCACCCCCGAGGATTTTCCCCTCAAATCCTTGGGCCCATTCAACGTCTAAATTTCACCGCGTGCCTATCTATGGCCTAATGACCGTTAAACGTTCATGATTGAATCACTACCGCATGCTTTGGATATGTTTCGGTAAACACTGAGGACTAAGAAGATAGGTGAAAAAGTCAACAATGAAGCAATCACTTGACAGGCGACTTTTACGAGTTGTTGACGGTCACATGTGGTTTCTATTTCACTTTGCTTTGTATCCAGAGACCGAAATACCAGGCGGCAATGGATATAACTATACATATTGTTGATGTCGCGTGGGCATCGATTAGCTCCACTTTACGACTGGATAGATAAACGGCAACCCAATATCAATAAATAAACGGTCCCCGACGTTTCATCACGTGTCAAAACCCGGTGCTCATGCGCAGAAGATGTGTCGTCTGCTGACCAGATGCGCGGGAACATGAACGATATCTCATGTCATGTCCACACATGTGATCCATGCACGTCAAGTGTATTTATTAACAAAACCTGGCATCTCAGAGAAAAATTAGCGGACAAGAAATGGGAAAACTCGAGCAGAAAAATGTCAAATTGAAATATAGGCTTTCAGTCAAGCATTGCTGAACATTTATACCATTTGATGAAAATTTCATGGAACAATTAGTTGATAATAATAATAAGAATGTCAAGAGGCGTATGTCCGACTATAGTTTATTAAGAAAAAAGCCAGTATTCCTTTACGTCATTCCAAACCCCGACCGCCCGCCCTACAAGGACACCCAGGCCCTTGGAAATGAATCCTGAAACTTTTGTGGTGTCAGACAGTTGGCATGACATAGCCTATACCCCGCCCTTCCATGGATCAAGGACGGAGCGCGGAAGCGGGTCCCGAGGACCTGTTCCGTCAATCTCCCACAATGCCCCGCGCGGCGCCACTTCCCGGATGTTGTGGCACTTCCGTAAGTCGGCACTGCACCGCCTTTGATCTCCGCCGGCTGGGTGTTCTCTGGACACAGATCCGGATGGGTATATAGCTGAAAGAGGGAGAGAGAGAGGTCAAAAAGACAACAGACCATGGCAGCCAAAGCCTTCTCTTGATCGTCAGATCGTTGGTGATTGGCGTCCCAAGTGATGTTTGTGCTAATTACCAGAAAGAGTTACTACATGAGAGCACGTGCATACTAGTGCAGCAACAGTTGCGTTCATGTCTGCTGGAAGATTTGCAGGTATGCGGGGGTGGTCTGAGAAATATTTATGTCCGAAGTTTTCATGGATGCGCGTTGCTTCATTTCCAAAGCACTTGGCCATATATATTACTGATTGTTTTTATGCAGGTTTTAGCTGAAGACGCACGGACTTTCGGAAAACAACAACATAACCGCCGCTGTTGTGGAATATCACCCGGTGTGTATGCCACAATTCAAACCTTACTGTCTCTCCCCAGTTCCCCCGCGAAGTTACTTTCCCATGATCCCAATGACTTCTCGGATCCCGGGGTTGAGTTTTGCTCCTGAGGTGCATTAACAACGATTACCTGTGTCCAGATTCCATCCGGGATCTTTTGAGGGGCTGGCTTTGACAGGTGTGCAAGTCTCGCTGAGATCTCGTCCGTAAAGTACGAAGTGATCTCGTTTGTTCCGGATCGGTTCCACTCTTTCGGCAGCCGTTTGTCTTCCACTAGGCAGATGTTTACTGCCCACAAATAAAAGGAGATAGATTTATCTCTCGTCTTACGGTCGCTTTAAACGCTTTCCTCTCCGTTCTTCCCATTTATCGTTAAGTTTCGAGAGCTCCCCCTGGCGGGCGGCGTGTTGAGAGTAACGTAACAGATCCGTGATTTTCAGCCTCGTGATTGCGGGAATTGGACGGCGGTCCGGTTATTAGCTCTCTCGCTACGATTGATTGAATACCCATCATGGTTAGGTAAACACATCGCAGAGGTAATTTTCAGGACGTGGCATCAAGTTGAATGCCGTTTTGGACTCTGTGCAGACAATTCGGACGCAATGCTACTGCAATCGCTCCCCGTACGTGCAAAACAAGCCGAGAACATGAAACCATAAATGTTGCACTGCTAATTTAGAAATACGAACTTAGCACGTGTAACATTACCATGCAATATACATACCCAATTTTCTTCGAATCTGTTATTTTCTGAGGGCAAATTTTTGGAACAGTCACACAAACACGAAAATTTAACATCGAATCCCTGACACGTCACAAACTAACAATTGCAGTATAGATCTCCAGATGTTTTGTGCTCTATGCATGGTTGTCTTAATGATCCAAGTGCATTCGATGAGCTGTAGCCATGAGTTATACCGCACAAAATGGAAGTTCGAAAAACATTGCTGATGACATCACCATAGATGTTGATACCTATGGCCGATGACGTCACACTACGTCATCCATAGACATGATTTTATTTTGATTGCATGACAAGCATCATAACAACAGAACTTGAAAGTTACGCGTGCGGCCATGGGGACAAATGAGATTGAAACCAATACCTGAGGCTGACTGAAAAACATTAAAGGATTGGTGAACTCAAAACCGTTCCTTAGTTAAAAAAATCATAAACAATAAATGTTATTCCGATTAAACCCTCTTGACCAGTTTGCTAATAATATAAAAAGAAACTCGAATCCGTGAACTCGAATTCGCTCGCCGGAAGCAGAATTCCCTGTCACGGAGAGTCTCCTCCATCTTCGATCCTCACCACCATAAGGACAGATTTCACTAATTCCTTCGGCCATACAAAACAATGATAAAAAGCCCAAATTCAAGTGTCCATAGCTCAGTCCCAGAACAAGATGAACCTTAGCAGCTTATATACAAAGCTAGCCAATTCATTTCCTAATCTCACTATAGTAAGGAAAATATATGTTGATCAATTGTATTTTTCGCTACAGCTCGAATTCTGAGGGTACCCCCTTAAAACGACTGATTTTCATGCCTGACAACCCTTATATGTCGTTCGTTGTCCGAGCCGTTCTGTATGTGCTGTGGTCTTGAAACTGTTCGTGTGCAATGCCAACCAGCTCGAGTCAACAACCAGCCGTAGCAAAATATCCCCCACCATTCTGCGGGGGATCAACGGCATCCCCCGTTTTCAAAATAGGGAATTTTCTGATTGTAACGGATATGACGCAATATCATTGGTGTTGTCAGGCCTTAATACCACCATTACTGGGGTAGAGCTTTTCCATACGTATATTGAATCTCACCCATAAATTTTGTTGGGTATTCTTGCCAAAATGTGGTTTAGTTGCACTTTCCTGAAAAATCATGGTATGTGTTTTCCTTACAAAAAGATTTGCTCTTAGTTGTGTTGTAATGTGAGTTAGTGACATAATAGTCATCGCTAGCTTAACTCCGTAGCAATCAGTCCACGCAGGGGTAAGCTCATCCCCAGTGACCATGGAGGCTAAATTACACTAACACGTACGGCTAACTCCGCACAATGATAAATTTCTTGCTCATCATCGACAATCGAAAATGACAGCATAGAGAACTTTTTTAAACGTCTATATATAATATTTTATTTCAAACTACAGTATGAAAACATCAACCATGTTTCGCTCTGTTCTGGCCAGTTTCCAGGCGTTGTAAGAATTACACTTGTATATTTTCGAAAAACAGTTCATGAAAACATATAAACTTTGACATTTGCTATTGTTTTGTTGTGCAGGTGGTTTCGAGAAATCATGTTTGTCAAAATATTTGAGATGAAAATCATGTTAAACACGGCCATAAAAATATACCATATAAATAGTCCTATTATTAATTAAAGTGATATTGGCAGAAAAACTATTTGTTCCAAATCAACTACATATGCCTGTGGTCTCAGAAAAATAGGTTACGAAACAAAATATGCTTAATCAGATGGATAAATCATACATATGACAGTACTAGCAGCCGTTTTTTTCTGTTTTGTGCGCCACTCAGAGTTACCTCAGGTTTAACCTAGTTCACGCTCGATTTACTCGAACATATACGAGTAAGCTGGAATCGCACTGCATCACGGGATACAAAGCACCAAGAATGGCGATAATGTAAACAAACTCAAACTATCTCCACTGGAAACTCGCAACGAAATCAATAAGAAAGGGACATCTTTTTGTGCATACACGTGCAGATATATAATAATTATGTTTTCTTTCGCTCGCTCAGAAAGGTATGGCAAGATCCATAACTTTCTGTCAATATCGCTTTAACGAAACTAGGCCAGTTTTCTTGGTGTGTAATAAATAGTGACAGATGCATTATCGCCAAAATATTACTCATGTTCTAAATTTGTGTTGGCTTGAGGAAAAAAATATTGCATAACTACGATGATTGTTTTGTGTGGCGAATATGAGCTTCCGTAGTTTCGTGAGGGGGGATACTCATGCAATTTACAAATGTTTTCCTAACAGTCAGGATTGTCTTGTCTCGTGTTTACCGGCCGTTCAAGAGATTTATTTCCCGAACCTGTTCGTTTGTACTACAACCAATCTGTGTGTACAAAATGTATACTTGTGTACTTTGTTTTTGTTTCTCAAGTTCAGACGAAAATATTGTTGTGTAATATCAAGAGCTTGTTAATCAGTACAGGAACTAACCAATATATTATCTACAGAACTCCTGATGATTATACCAGCAAAACAAGTCAAATGTAATTACCCGGAATCGAGTACCAAATGAATAAGACTTCCTTTCAATTGTATAACATACAATAACCTAACACGATCAGTGTCAGAAGGCAGTCCCGCATTTTGTTTCGTCGTATGACTTCCTGCCTCAATCATACTTCAAGTGTACCAACATCTTACTCGGATCAACAGTTCATAATAGAACACTATGCTTCACCATTATTAATTACACGTATTTGATGATAGTTTAAGTACCACTCACTTTGCACCGATTGTAAATATACCTTCTGTTTAAACACAAACACTTTTTGTTTCATAACAATGCAATTAATTGTTACATATTCGCGCGCTTTGAAAACGGCCTCGTGATCGAGATCGTCTGCTCAACATCAAAAGACAACTCGACTAAAGACCGACTGAATGTGTAATAATTACAGGCGAAACAGGTACAGTGCATGCGGGTCTACCCTACGGGTGCTTGTTTTGGAAATTGTGTGAAATTTATTTTGCATACAGGGTAATTTATGAAACAAAAACATGCATTGTTGCGGCTAATGAACTTGTTGCACTATGAGGGAGAAGCAATTATTGTGTGCCACACTTCAAACGTAAACAAGGGACTTACTCGTTTGTGTAGTGATGTTGCAGATGTCTATTGTACTATGTTACTACTCTACTATCTTTTATTCAAATCCATGAATTCGAATGCAGTTAGCGGATCTATATATTACGAATTTTTCGCGATACATCATGGCATCAAACGTTTATTTATCAAACTCGGATACAACAGCTTCATCCCATCCCAGCATGACGAATAAAATTAGCTGAATTGTGGTGCTCAGTAATAATAATATCCACAAGATACTAAACCGATAAAGCACAAGCCCATGTATTCCTATCACCCTCCTGTGCCTCGACCTCTCCACCCTGAAGTATAGATATAACCATGGACAACTGTCATCGAGCAATTGGTGCGGACGCATGTCATCTTAGATGGCCAACTGACAGTCGCATATCAATAGGGCAGTACCCGGGATAGACATGGACCACACACAGCGAGTGACACCGACAACTGGATTATATAGCACCACCCAAACAAGCCAGCAATAATTGGACATGACAGAAGTGTCGTGCATATAGGTCCTACCATAATAGTTTCATCTCTACCCACTAATTCGGCCCTCACAGAGGCACACCATCCGGGGTGATTGAAGAGGTGAAACAGGTTAAACCTCCCGTCATAATCCAGCGCTGCCCGGGGATAATCGGACCTCCAGTGATATCTACAGTCCGTAGTTAACCAAAGCTCTTCCGAAACCCGAGAGCGTCCGAAGAAGCTCGGGAGTTCACGACCTTTTGCATAAGTCAACGTGGAACACAGGTTCGGGAAATAGAGAAGTGGGGAGAAATGCCATTTCGTACCCATGCGATATTCGACCCACCGCTCATTAATCATCAACAAACTTCAAAACTGTTTCCTGCTTTGGGTTTCAGTGTTTTCATTGTTGGAAGTTGCCCTCTAGTGTTCAGTCAAACTTGTGAGAATGACTGATTGATTCGTGTATTTTGTCAAAACTACAGACAAGGCCTCATAGACGTGTACTTGTTGGTGCTACATCAGTTTTATCTAAGTGTTTCTTCAAGTGCAGAGATACACATTCATGTAAACACCCTCCTTTTTAAAGAAAAAAAAAACTGCAACAACATCCAACGAACTAAATAGAGCTATGGAAAGTTTTAAAATAATTGTATAATGATGAATTAGGACGAACACATAACGACAATGCCCACGTACAACGACCTAGCCCTGGTGCTAGTTCTGATGCATTTGTTGATATTCCTTGTTCTTTTGAGAAAGGTATTTGTTCTGACAAGCTTCTGTTCGCCACAATTCGCAGTCCCATTCCTTGATCTGAAATTCCGAACTTCAACGCTACAAGTAATTCGTTGCAGTTCGCCGTCAAGTTTCGTGACAGACAGTGGGAGCGTACTATTACTACCGAAACCGGTAATAAAAAAATCAAAGCTTTCATTTTCCATCACTGCGTAGATTTTCTAACAAATCTTGACTAAACAGGTTTGAAAATCCATGCTTCGATACCGCGGAAAAGAAGATGGAGAAAAAACCGGAGTCATGCAGCTAGGTTGTTGTAGTACAGAATGTCACTCTGTGTCGCAGGCAGTGCTTAGATAAACAAGTTGGACTTGTAGAAAACACTTTGCCCAAATGCGGGGAGATAACTAGATTTTGATTAGCACTGGATACGGTTCTACTCTTCCACTACCCCAACACAAACGTAACATAAAAACCCTTCTGACATCGAGCTTGTAATTGGATCAAGTCTCAAACACAGTCGCTCTGAGAGTTCTCCTCTCGCTAAATGCACTTCTTGCAAGGAGCAAGGACGAGGGACCAGACTCGAGCTTATTGGGAGCTTTTTAGAGTTCGCATCTCGTTTCAGCGACATCTCTGGAATTAGCTTAGTTTTGGTGGCTAGGTGTCCAAAGAGGGTATTATCACCTGTTTTGGACGAGGGTTTTTGAAGGCGAGCGCTGGACCGCGGTGTTTCCACCAAGACAGGGCGAAAGACTCGGGCTTGTATAGACAAGTGCAACAACCCCATTGATCGAACTTTCTACTGGATTAAATCTGATTCGATACAGTCAATGGAACTGTCGCTAATTCACACGAGTTTGGTGTCGGTTATGTGAAAGCAAATCCAATTGATCTGTGTTGAAGTTCTGTGTGTCCGAGCGAGCGGTAATGGCGGACGGTCGTGCCCGAACATAATACAATCATGCGGGGAGGGAAGTAAATGATGGTCGAGAGCCTCTACACCACAGCCTCGGCTTGTGAACGAGTCGTCATAGACTCGCCCAAATTATGCACATTTCGATAGAAGTTTTTGATGAAATGTGATTAAGCGGGAAATCGGAGCGCCCTCGTGTTAGGCTCTCCATAGCTTCCGGTGGCTTTGCGCACGGCACCTTAACATCCGGGTTAGTTTGCAGGCACTTCCGGGCGTTGCGGGGTTAGCGACGTTCCCGCCACAACCTGCTCTCGTGTGGGTCTGTTTGACGAAACGCGCGGTGTCGTCGATGACAACAAAAGGCACCGCGGGCGAAATCGATACCAAAAACCTGACAAATGTTGTATCATTAACTAAATTCGATAGCAAAAGGAAAGGAAGGAATAAAGACTGGTGCCCGAACGACAAGTGACTGGCATTTTATGGAGAAATAAACACGCTACGACCGATTGAAAAGTCCTTATCGACAAAGGGCAGCCGTCGATGGGCTCTTGTTTATGTGAGGCCGAGATCGAATGTTCTTACATTCAAAAATGCGTAAATAGATTTGAGTCTGAATCAGAAATGCATAATTACATTCGTAGATGATATTATTCTAGCCGGGTGTCAGAATCTGGATATTTACTCCGGCGTTGCATGCTTCAGAAACCATTCGAAACCAATTCATTTCCCTTCGTAAATAGGTTACTATTGCCAGTTTCTTTATATTACTCTTGCACCGGCAAGAGAATCGCAGCTCACGTGAAATTGTTCACACCTATTCAATGCGAAATAACAAGCATCAACTCGAACACGAAAAAAATAATTATAGTGGGGAAAAACCAAGCACCGTTATCCAACTTTTGGCGCGAAAGAGCGGTCACCCATCCATATGGCACATAAATAGTGTCAGATTAGGGTCGTATCAAGCTGCTATGAAAAAAATACCAATGCCCCCACTCTACCCTAACAACCGGGCTGACAACTGTTGAGATGGTGGGCTTGGTGCTGAGTGGGAGGAACCCTTTCTGACTCTTGTCTCCAAAAGACAAAAGGGCCCCGTTATATCGCCACACTCAGTGGCGGTGTCAAACTACAAGTAATAGTCCAATACCAACTTTACACAATCGCTTTAATTGTCACTTTAACACGAGGCGATGTTGGGACATTCAATGTGGTCCCTTTGCAGCGTGACTGGTGCTTTGGGTTCACTTTTCACGGTGGGTTTGTTCGGAGCAAAAGCCAACGACTGGTTGCAAATGTCACATCAGTAAAGATGCCTGACTCCAATGTGTTTAGAGATTCATCACTATGGCAACAAGAACACTAGGTACACCGATGAAACTCCTCAGATTTGTCGTTCATTAATACTTGGTTTTTATTGATATTTTGCCACCAATATCATTATAATTGTAACAATAAAAGCAACATATAAATGTGAATATATTCGAGAAGCCTTATAATCAAGATTTTTGTAATAAATAGATGAGTCATTAAATTAAATAGCTCATATATAGATTTATAGTAAGCATGAAATGACCAGAGGTACGCCTAAACCTTACAAATCGATGCGTTTGACAGAATCAGTCGTCAGAATTGTCCTTGTGAGTTTTTCTGACATTCAATCTAAACATCGTCACTTGTCAAAGTGTCAAGCGTATATACACACCGACTACACAAATCCCATGTCACATATCACTTTACACGAAATACCGACAGTCTCCACTCTGGTAATCCGCCGTCACCCTCAACAGATGGCAGCGCGTGCGCGATCTTCAACGTGCGCACACGGACTCACACAAAGCGTTTGACAGGCGAGGGTAGGACCACCTGTCCACCAAGTCGCTAGTGTAGAGGCATCCAGGCCCCTGTCACTGTGGTGGCACGCGCAGTCGAACAGCCCTGGACCTCGGCAGCGCGTGCGGCAATATTGTCCATGAAGAACAAAGAGTATGTTTGCCATGGCAACGCGCGTGTGACAGGTGATAAAAGATGATCTATTGAGGTTCTATGAAAAGAAGTTTCAGCTGGTGACTCATGAAATTTATGAATCCTCGAGGTTTTTTTTTTCTTTTGGCGAATCCGACACTTTATCCTGTGTGATTTCTTGGGAGTTCTATCTATATGATGGCGCACGAGTACATCTCAGATATGTACGAGACATCCACCTTCCTGGTGTTTGAGCAGCAGGGACATCCTGGAGAAGGTCTTGGAGCAAGTCTTGCAGCTGTACTTCTTTATGTCCGAGTGAGTTTGGAGATGGGCCCTCAGGTTGGAGCGGTCGGCGAACGAGCGGCCACAGTGTGGACACTGGAAGGGTTTCTCGCCCGTGTGCGTGCGGATGTGACCTTGCAGCAGCCAAGGTCGCGAGAAGGCCTTGCCACAGATCTGACACTTGCAGGGCAGCGTGTGTGTCCGGATGTGCATCTTGAGGGCGCCAACTGAAGTGTATTTCTTATCACAGACTTTACAGTTGAAATCCTTCGGAATTTGTCTTGAGCAGTGGAACTGTTTATGTTTGGTTACGCCACTCAACGTAGAGTAACTCTTCCCACAGTCTTCACAACTGAACCTGTTTACAACCACTTTTCTCGAAATTTTGTCCTTACTCGCACTTAGACCACCTGTTGTTTTGAGATCAGGAACCAATAACTTATTCTGCTCCAGTCCCTGACTTGAGTCTCCAAACGCCTGGCCAAAATGAACCATATTTTCCTGTCCATAAGCCACACGACTGTCGTAGCCTCTATGAAGGTTGTATCCCTGCTGGAAGCCTGTGACACACTTAAGGCCGTCTTCTCGGTCGCGAGATGACAGTATATTCTGGTCCACCCCTGGTCGCGAGGAATAGTTAGTGTGTGGAGTTAAGGGAATCTTCCGTTTTACGGTCTTCACTGGTACCACGCTACATGTTCGACTTTCTCCGTGATTTGTTGCTATTTCGATGGCTTGAGGTGAACGCCACATCATGCTAAGTTGATGACCCATATTTGGGGCATGGTTTGGATTCAGGTATTGTTTTGGAATTCCTGGTACGTTTTCCATATACAAGTCGCAGGGAAACACGAAACGTTCGAATGGTGAAACGGGAACGCCTTGTGGAGATGGTTTCATATCTGGAGCGAGATCTGGGTGCATCACATGGTCGGTCTCGCGAGATTTTGTTGAGGGTTGTCTGACGTCAGAACACGGACTGATCGGGGAGTAACGAGCCCTTGTATGTGAGTGGGAAACCGGACGAACTCCTGATTTCAGGTCTGGAAGAAAGAAACAAATTCTTATTTATATTCTTTGATAGTGGATGCACATTAAATAAAACACTTCCTGGATATTATATTTATAACTAAATCTGATATATTTCTGATATTAGTATCTTCTTATTCACATCATTTGGTATTAAATATGGCATAATGTACTATTCATGAACGTGTCGTGAAATCTTGAAGTGGGACCTAATGATGTACGTACATTTTGTACAATGCATAGGCCAATGGACATAAGATAGAGCAGTTATGCTCTTTGCAAACAATCAGATTTTGAACAAGGTCGTGTGACCTCGAATAGATTTGGGACTTTCATTTCATGAATAACAGTGTGGAACCCTCGCACACAGAGCAGTTGGCGAGACAAGTCTTCCTAAATGGGTCGGTTTAAGTGTCCTACAGAGGTAATTGCTTGCAAGGTTTTCTATGATAACCAGTCATTTACAGAGAACGGCAAAGCTCTCTATCCACCGGATTCATCCGGGGTCTTGCATTCAGGAGTCACGAGGTCTCTGACCACCATTGTTGACGGCATTGATGGGGATCAGGCGGTGACCAGTGGACTGGACCGGCGAGGGTCTTTAGCTTTTATTAACCTCTGATTGGGAGACAAATGTCAGTTAATTTGGTCGGAATCAAGGGGTGAGCAAGGTTAAAGCTCGGTGACTTGTCTCTGTGGCGATGAAAGACCGGAGAGGCGGCTTGACGTGGCTTTACAGCCTGAGAGCACTGGTGCGAGTGTATATCCCAGCGAAATCCGCCCGCTCGTGAGAGCCGAGAATCAACTTCTCGAGCCAGTGAGCTCTCGGACCGCGGCGGGTCAAATCTCGTGGAAAATCTCGTTTGTCCTGGCCCACTCCTTGAGTGACCCGCATGACCAGTCGATTGTCAGAAGGGAAGGTTTATGGAACAAATAATGCAATTAGTGCATCTAATCTGGGGCCGGGTTTTTCCGTGGGTGGCCAGGCTTCGTGTGAAGTACCATTCTGGTGCATTTCACCAGTTCGGAGACGTTTGCAACATGACAGAGAAGAATGGAGGCGCTTGGTTCGAGCAATGGAGCCGGGGGAATAAAGTGTGGTTATTTGACCAGTGGTATGGAATGATAAGTCCTTCATCAGTTCCATGGAAGGAAACCGGTTCATGCTGTTTCATCGATGCTCGAACAACATATCATACCTACGACTACGTATTCTACGGATCATAGTTCGTCTCTGAAGTTGTGGCAGATGTGCAGTGAATTATGACTACTCACCTTTATACTGTGATCCAGGCGTGGTGGTGTCCTGCTCCTCTGGATTCCGTGGCTCTAGATCCCGTGGCTGTTGGTCCCGTGGCTCTTGAGTGGGTTTGGTCTGTGACGTTCTGGTCGAAGTGTGGTCAAACTCGTGTCCGCTCGTGGTATCCAGACGACTAGAGGAGTGTGAAGTCATGACGACATCGCTATCCACACAGTGTTGTTTGGGACTCGTCACCGATCGGAATGACGTCAGACTAGAGCGTTCTGTCTGATAATCTGATGACACGCCTGTTGTTTCGACTTGTGGGCGAGATTTGCTGGCGTAGTTGAACTTGATGACAGATTCCGCGGGATGATGATTTAGACCAGATAATGATAACACAGGACCGGAGTTATACGTATCAGTGACGTCAGTTGTTGGTGATCTGACGTCATCACGAACTACGTTCATGCTTGTGAGATCGTCCGTTCCTGTGTAATTTTCAGTGACACGGTGGTCGCATCCGGTATTCCTCGGTGATTTGGATGAAACAATTCCAGGCAAATCTGGAATCAACATAATGTTTTGAAAGATGTTTGCTTCGTCAGTGATACGATGCACGCTGTTATTCCCGAATGCATCCTGTGAGATGATGTCGTTCCTTACGTCACTCGACACGTCATAGGATAGAGAAAGTGGTCTTTTTTCTTGGATCGCTCGCTGGGAAACTCTCGGGTATTGGAGCTTGTTTTCCTCAGTTGATACAGGGTGGTGACATGCAATTCTAATGCGCTGTACATAGCATTCAATGCCTTGATTTGATGACCCACCCAAAGTGTCCTTGTTGTGAATCTTTCTCGTTGCAACACCATCTTCGAGCGAAACAGTCTCCTGGAGATTCATCGTTTCGGTTTCACGATGGGATGATCTTCTGGAAGACTTTTGCTTCTTTTTGATGAGAAATGAACGTGGCATTTTCACGCTATATTGACTTCGATCCTAAGAATTCTCATTCGCAGTGCAGCTTATATCGAGCTCAACTGTCAAACATCGATTCTTGTCCGGCCAATAAAACAAGTACATACGACTTATTATGCAATATCAGAATCCAAAAACAGAAAGTAATATAAGCAACATCATTGACATTTGCCAATATTTCGATGTCAGTCACAAACGCCTAAAGTACTGAACGACATTCAAGTCAAAACTCAATACTTGGAATATGTTTTATCTCCGTTGTCCGTCCTCACTAATGTTTTCGTCCGATGTGTCCAAACGTCCAAGGGGAACTGGTGATAACAAAAGTTAATGCAACTCTAATATCTAACGGATTCGGTTGTTCTTTTGTTCAGTACCAGTGTTCACGGTTGGGGGGAGGGGCTGTTTTCCCTGGGTTGGGAGGTTGGGGAATGATGGCAGAGGGGACAAATAAACCCAGGGAGATTGACATTACAGCAGCTGCATCGAGGAGTCTCAGGTAGACAAAAGTGACACTTTTTTCCTCTTTCTTTTTTTTTTCCTGGGGGCGACCTCGCCATGGTAAAGGGAAGGAAGGGTGGGGTGAGGAATGGGGGTGGGGGCCCTCACTGAATTGTCCAACTAGCTCTCTATGACAATGCCTAGAAAATATGAGTACTGCATGTCGCCACTGTTCCATAGTTTTTTTTCATTAGTTCTCGCTCTCTCACTAGATTTCTAGGCTCGCCACGCTTCAATGTTTTCTTAGCCAGGGAGATTACTAAAGATCGCAGGTGTATTAAAATGAAGTGGCGTTTTAGCCAATGGTGTGACGAGATTCCGACGTTATCCTTGACGCTCGGGCACTTGAGCCTATCGGCACGCGCGGCCACAATTACTGCGGGGGGCGTCCTGCCTGGAAACTATGGCAACTAATAATACCCCGCATAGGAACAGGTGACACTTCGCGGCACAATGCCGTTATTCGGGGAAAATAGTTTTTTTTTTTACAGCCATTGAAAAGCGAGTAATATCCATCATGCTTTTTTTCTTTCCTTTCTTTCTTGTGTTGGCTGTAAGGTGTTTTTATCCGAGCATGGCAGATGTAACAAAGGATGGAACAACCTGCTCGTCCCAGCGCCTGCTGCGCTGGAGTATAACACTATAACATTGAGGCGGGATGGGGGGGGGGGGGGGGTCTTACAGTTAGGGCCAGGGGTTAAGAGATCATTACCGATGTTACTCACATCTATAATACACAGAGAGCCCTTGGAGATATCACTTGTTAAGAGCAGTATGACTCATCGCCAAAAATAGCGATACAAAACGGGACTTGAGAGGCGCTTATCGTATCATGGACAATGTTTTGATTAAGTATTAAGTTGGACAAGTTTTCGGACGATGATCAGCTTCAAAGGGATGAAATTCAGAAATACAGATTAACAACTACTCAAGCAATATTAATTCACACCTTGAACTGCAAAACTTTCTCAGCGATGTAACTTCTGATTTTGTTATTATCTGTATCTATAGTATGACCACTCCACTCATCCCCGTAATGTTTTTTGTTACATTTTTTCACAATAAATTATATATGGTGAGAATTGGTGTATGATATAACTATTACCGAGACAAACGGGTAGTTTGTTTTCTGACAAAATCTACTACGTTCTGTGTTCACGTAAATGATAACGTGAATGCTTATTGTATAACTAAATTCTTCAGTGAATAACTATATATGCAATCCTAACCACATTTCAAGACTCCATACACATTGCCATGGTATTCCACAATCAAACACTTTACACAGGTCTGTTTTGTAGTAAGCAAGCTTTCCGGCAAGCTTACAAGACACCACACACACACCTTATGATATTGTCAACATTCCCCAAGCCACATCAATGTGAAGTTGCTTTTAGATCACAAATTCGCCCCGGGCTTGACTCAATATATGCACAACCGACAAGTGAAATATACGCAGGCGAATTCCTCTTGGAACACCTCACAGACACCTTAGCGATGTATCTCCCCCGGGCAAGTGAGGCACAAAAGACTTCATAAGAAGTTTATGAGCGATATTGCTGCCAAGACACCGTATGCATACTGAATGGTCAAAGTCGTTCAGTATTGCTTGTATGCTGTGATATATTGTCAACAAAAGCAATAAAACACATGATGGGCCTTGACAGTTCCGTCTAAGGTGAAATGTTTGTGAACATAACAAGGGTGGATCTTGTTTATTCCGCTTTTATTGTCAATATCGCAACTTGACAACAAGTGTTGCGATAAACCGCGGGGTTTATGCCATTTTTATTTACTATTAGGGCCTATACACATTTTATGTTATTATTATATATCCATGACTCTTCGAATCGTTACAGGTAGTTTTGAAATTTACAGGATAGCCTCTTATTGTACTATATGTGGGATGACTAGAAAATTATCACCAAGCGGAAATGTTTAAATTTGAATAATTTCTACAGCTCAGATTTGAAAAAGGCACCTTTTGGCGGCAAAATCTCGTTTGACGGGCACATGTGACAATCTGCTTGCACGCGTCGTTTACCACAATAAACCAAAATACGGGATCGCATTGTCGTGATTACAATATACCGTGAAAAGTGCGGTAAAATTACCCTTTAACAACAAAAAAGTAGCGCTTCGCTATCATGGCTATAGTGACCGTGAAGTTGTGTTACCATGCTAACCAGAAATTCAGCCAAGAAGGTATGCACACGTGTGTTTGACACTGATTTGTCTTTGATACCTTCAGCTCTATCTACCGTCTTCTCCAAACCCCGTCTGTTGCCAGTTTCCCGTTTTCCCATTTCCCTTCTGGTCGCTTCACTTTCCAGCAGATTTCGATTAATATGTTTTCTTCGCTACATGGAGAAGGGTTATTCGCTGTCGTTTCACTGCCTTTGTCCATACTTGATGGGAGGTTCCCTTGTCTAATCTATCACTTCTTTACAGGAAAGAACCGACAGAACCATGCCACACAAGCTTCGGAACAACCGGTCGCCCAGAATTGTCTTGTTTGGGGGTGTGTCTGTCTCCCACCTGTTGTCAAAGTAGGGAGAAAGTGCGGCCGCTTTTCACGACCGGATAGAGAATGGACGCTCGCACGCGGAGCGCGAAACCGAGGTCAAAATGTCGCACCTTAAGCAGACGAACACAACGTTTTAAATATGTATTGTCCTGTGATGGCTCAAGTTGTGGTCACTTAGCTCGGCACTTTTCAACTTTTCATGTTTCTTTCCTAGATGTCAAAGGCCAGGACACGCCCAACTCTAGTTCTCGCTCAAGATTTGTTTGAAGCTGGCGACATATGTGACGATATACAAGAGAATACTTTACGCGGCAAGTGATAAAACGACATGTGTAAGTGAAGTACAAAGGGGAGAGAAGGGGTATTTGACTTTTGAACCGCTACTTCCAACTTCAGCCGACGAATTCAACCCGAAATCACGGAAACTTGAGAAATGTGATACTAGTATTCAGTTGAAAAAGAAAACAAACTAGATCGAACATGCAGGTCTACGTTGCAAGTGATGAATTTATATCGTTTTGATAACTGGTCTCTGTTTTCTCAACGCATATGTGAAAATTTCGGCAACCCTCAAGTCAAAACTAACTATCAAACCAGTCATAAATTAGATTCATAATTAGACTAAATTTGTAATTTTTACTAATTTATCTGAATTTGGCAAATCTAAATATAGTGAAAACATGCAACTAGCCTCATGTATCCTGTTTTCTTTGTGATTTCTAAACACTTGCCAATTCTGAACATTTCAATATGCCTTGGAGTCCTAATAATATCAGTGAAGATTATTATATGGACACATCTGCATTCCCATGTCTCTGTGGTAGGAACCAAGTGTCAACTCTTATCTCAAGTTGAGACAGCAAACAGTGTGCATGATCTGTCTAATTATCCAATTTCTGCATCTTGTCATGTATGCCACGAAATTGGGATGGCCACATGCAGTAAAAAAAAAACAGCAAACATCTGCAATCGTGGGACAGAGGGTCATTGAGAGATGTCACCCAAAACTGTAACCTTCCAGGAGTTGTCTTCAGGCCATCAAAAGGTGCAGTTTAAACGCCACTTTGAGAAAATGTGAAAGTCTTCCTGGCAATACTGCTGATTCTTCTGCCCGCCAGCGCATCTGAGATCGCCAGCGGTCGGCAGATGCACGTGCGCGTGAAACGTCTGGAAACTGTCCGGAGATAACCGAAGCGCCTCGGGCGTTTTCGGCGGGTGTTCGGAACTTTTCGTGACCGAAGCATCGAGGTGTCAAAATCGTCATTAAAACTAAAGAGGCAATTTACCCGGTGTTTAGTAGAGATGAAAATTTGTGGAAAGCTGTGTTGTGTTGCAATTCTGTATTACAGTGAAATTGTAGCTTTCCAGAGGTGCAGACATGGTTGCACGTGCGGGCAGTCTGGTGTCAGCAGACGGTTTCCGGTTCACAGCATCGGGATTGAAAGTCGAACTTCCAGAATCCCAAGTAACAACTGGCACCATAGATCTGTTCGGTGTCACGATAGATATGTTATGATACGTTTCAAACTTTAAACTGTTCCTGTATTTCCAATACACCATAACAAAAACTTGAATCGCCAATAGTCGTTGCAAAGGTATCTTATATTATATTACTTTTTAAATTTTCAAAATGTTCTTTAAATTATAACTCACGATGAATGAATGATTGTATATTGAGATATTGTTCCCTGACATCTGTCGACCACCGTCAATAGACAACGTGCTCTTCAAGTTCTTTAGGTTAGGAACACCTCTGTTAATTGGTCTTACGACATTAGTAATTATCTTTTGGTACATATAGCGACCCACAAATAGAGCACCTACATCACTGCTAACCTAATAGAGTGGTCTGATTTCGTTTCAAATTGGCAGGTCCGATCTCTCTTTGGAATTTGGTAAAGGTTATTGGGTCGTCTCGGCTGAGTTGAACGCATTTCGTAACAGTGGCTGGTGGACAATAGGCGGTGTGCATTACAGTGTTACCCTGTCAAAGACGGCGCGAGATCGTCTCACACTTACCGAGTGAGATTACGTAAAAGGTTTGCAGCTTGAGGCAGCGATTTTTTACACTTGGCTTGCAATGGGACAACTTAATTTGTGCGATCGTTATTTCCGCTCAAGGTGACAACCATTTCAAAGTCCAACGAGGGATAGCTCACCCATATAAGATTTAAAATGAAAACTCCACCAGTCTATTCTTTAAGTACTGATGGTGTACCTAACCAAGTATATCCCTCAGGGATGTTTTAGACAGTGCCTACCATTCTAAGCATCGCAACATCACTCTAGTGTCATACTCGGAGACACAAGTATGTACATGGACACATGGTGTATAAAGTCTGGGATGAGTTCAGTGACACGTCTAATAAATGTTAACAAGCCACAAGGGGACCCCGAACACCCACAAACAGTGTGCGAGTGGTGATTATTTAATTTTCCACCTATCGAGCAGAGTTGTGATTCAATTTAAAGGCGTCAGAGCATGGTTCGTTAGGGTAAAGACATCGAGATGGGACATCTGTCTTTTGATAAATATTACTAATATTATTTAACTTTTGTCCAAAACCATGTTATACACTATTTTGCAAATTCATATTGGCCCACGTATTTTTAATAGAAAATTTTCCCAAATATTGTTACTATTAATTCAACACAATGAGCACACGTAATGGAATATCATGCGCTCGTAACATAAATGTTTTCACAAAATATTCTTATTCCTATGTATATTGATAAAACTGAGCATTTACAAGGAAACATTGAAGGATAGTTTCGTGATGACAAATTACACATTGCAATTCGTTGTGGTCACCGAGCATTTGCCACGAGTTTTGTGACATAACATGAAAGAGACCATTGACGAAGGAACCGTCCACCAAGCCAGCGAAGACTCATGGCAGTTCTCCTATCCATCGGCGCTCTGACTCGGGACCCTCGGAGACTCCGAACAGGCCGTCACCTATCGGCGGTCTGGCCCGGGACCTCGCGATCCGGAGGTCAATCGTCTCCGACAACTTTGCAGCTCAATTTGCTGAGTGATAGATTTGATTAGCGCCGACTGGGGCGACAATAGCGGGCAGATTGATCTGGGAGGGTGGCAGGGACCTTGGCGACCTCACGCAGTTGGGTGGAGGGGGATGGAATGGGTCGCGAGTAAATCAGGCTGGCAGACGTGGCGGCGGGCAGTGCTCATCGCAGCAATTCGGTTGGGAGGGGGAAAAGGGATGTAACTTTTCGGGAGCCAAATTATATTAGTTTTCTTCACCTAATTAGGCATTCGGCTCTTGGAGATCTCTTGCTTTCCCCATGCGTGCATGCTTTCGTTCTCTACCCATGCGGCCTATGATGTGTTCCTGTGTGTGTTTTGGTGTGTTTCCCCTTTCCCACAAGAGGGCCATCTGCACAGTCCGTGTCAGCCGATGTCTCTGGGTAAATTGTTGATGTTCGCCTCATAACGATACGCAACGCTATGGCGATATTTACTCGGTCATTCGTGATTAGATCTCGCCTGTTATTGGCTTAGTGCAGCAGTAATTACTAACTTTATTCTCGTGGACACAAATGTAGCATACAAACGCAATTAGGTCAATGTTATGGAGTCAATCGGAATGTCAATGCACTGTGTTCCTTATGTTGATTGTTATAGCATAGACTCATATAGGTTAGCAATATATACATAACCGAACGTGCTGTATTTCTGGTTAATGGCAGTTTACAATACAAGTATTCAATCTTAATTAGTGATGAGAGTATAGCATACTCTCAAACCACAAATGATACTTCATTAAGGATGCTCGGATGCATGCATCTAAAGAGTCGTTGATTACATGTTTTGCGTATATGCATACTACATGTATACAAGCGCAACACATTGCCAACATATAGGGAATAGGCAATGAATGAACACAACCCTTCTTCTTTGTTTTTGTAACAAAAAGCGGGAAACAATCATATGTTCCGAGTTGTAATTTGTCACATGTTTTAGTACCACCCCATTAACGGAAGTTGTTACATTATCGTGTGCAATTACATGTATGTGTTCACGCATATAACAAAAACAAAGAAAACTCATCATGTGGCGAGAAATCTGTACTTAATAGCTAAGTATGTTATGTTAAAGTGAAGGCACATATGTCAAACGGTATATTATTTTTTATGCACGTTATAGTTTTGGTAATTACATTCTGAAAAGTCATTTGTTTTAATGCAACTCATGAAAATATTGTCCTTTATATTAAGAAATTTTAGTCCTTGAAATATTGAGATTAACGAATATCGAATATCATTCCCACGAACACGAAGCGAAAAAGTAGTGTCTCATTTTTGTTGTAAACATAACAATGGCATGGCAAATACAACACGAGCGTTAAGTCGTGTGTAAGAAAGTATACATCAGCTGAAGTCGTGTCAAATGTACTCATTTACAACAAATCATGTTCATTGTTCCCAGGTCGGTAATTGTAGTCAATGTCATCTCCAGTCGGCGACAGGTTGCTGCAACCTGTCCGAGTACTGCTCGGGCCCCTGTACTGACCGCTACAGTGTCACTATGGTCACCATAGTAACGGTATAGGTATAGTGTTCCACTCTCAATGTACCATGCATCTAGACACCTCCAATTATACATATACACTTGCACATACTGTGTCCCTCGCCTAATTGCCAGCCATTACAAAAACACGACATCAGACTAATTTTCCAATTATTGTCAACTCTCGTGATAGATCACGCCTCAAGTCTCGTTTCTTACATTTGTGTAACGACAATCGCAGCGCGGCACAGCACGTGCGTAAAATAGGTCGTCGCTTTTTGCTGTTTTCTTATGTATGTTAAATGACATTAGTAACCTGCTCGCGAAGTGGAAGTCACTTAATGTGGGTTAGACGAGTGTGTGTTCGTTAGCGAGGTAGCGGCAGCGACATCTGTATATCGATCTTGCGCGATCTATGTAACAAAACTTGGTCGCGGGTCGGAACATAACTAAGTATGCAAGATGTTACGTAATTTGCCAGACCATCCGCGCAAATGTTCGGACAATTAATGCACCGCTGTAGAGTGTACAGGGTTTTGGCGGTGGGTGATAATGGGCATGTGTACAAGTATGTAATACTCTGCATAATCATACATAGGCCTATCTATATCAGTGAGGTAAGCCTAATTTCAAATTATGCTATATAAATATTTCCAGGTTCCATTACGAGAATATGTTCCCATTATCTAATTTGCCTACTGCTCGTTCTTCTTAAAGAACTGGGCTTAGAATTTGTGGGAAAAAGTGGAGAGTTCTTGTATTTCTGTAACTTCCTGTTCCGGTATTGAAGGAATACTTGCCTGGCTGTTACGCATATCTCACCGTGATAACTCCACGACAGATGCTCGACAGCAAAAAAATGAACATCCTTTTGAAACTGAAATACATTATACATTAAAACAAACGTTTTAGTGCACAGGCCAATTCCGGATATGTTTAGTTTTCCTCAATCCGACTCATGCAACCAATGTCTGGCGGCTGATTACTGATCTTCAGCTAGCTGTGCTCCTGTGTGAACGACTCTAGCCAATAGATTGCAGCACTGTGAATATAATTGATAGCATGTGAAACCAACCTGGATATCAATAATGGCAAGAAAAGGATACTGAACATTTCCCATGACATGATATGTATGTTCCTTAATTGATCTATGCATACTTGTTTCCCCTTCTGTTGCAAAACCATACCGTATTTTAAAATTCACAAAAGGACTTATCTAGTTATTAATTTGTAATATTGGTTTCATCATGTTTAATTTTGTACGCTGTTGAGTTCAATAACTATTATTCACTGTGATTTAAGAGCCCAGTGCATCTAACATGCTTCTATTGATAAGGTTACAGATTACAAATCCCCATTGACCAAATTGTTTTTTTTTTGTGGCGACAGGTGAGTGCGACTCATGGTGAAATTAACAGAAAGAGAAAACAGTCGCAAAAGAAAGCTTACATTTTGATAATATCAATAGCAAATATCCTAATCAAATTTGAAATTTCATGGCTGTTATTGCAAGGTTTATTACATATCAGGCCAAGCCCTTCCTATTTGTATGTTTGTAATAATATAGGCCTAGATCACTCACGTATCACGAAATCCTAGAGTGTTCACAAGCCATGTGTGTCAGAAGGGCTGAATTGACTCAAAAATGTGTCGTCGATGCCAGTTTGATTGTTGTTAACCAAGATCGATATTTGTTGCAGTTTTACCATTCGGTACGTCCATGTAAAAAATCATCAGAATCGGATGCGAATGGGAACTGTAAATCACTCATGAGGGATATACGTCTGTGGCCATTGCGGCCATTGTAACTACCGCGACCATTGTAAATTCATAGTATCCGCCAACCTTCATTCGGGGAATACAATTAAAACAGGTTCTACATGGGCTCATAGATTATAAATAAATATATGTTCATGAGGCTTGAAGGGGAAATGAGGGTCATATGGCTCTAATGGAGACTGTAACACTATTTTAGTCAATATCCTAAATATTGGTATTGCGTGATTATGGTCCAAGAAACAGAATATTGTAGTGACAAGTATTACTGTTGTCAATTTGCTTTTGCTGTTGTCAATTTTTCCTTGCAAGATTTGTGTCAATTTATCCTTGCAAGATTTGTGTCAAACCTCGGTTGCAAGGGGGGTGCAGAAAACTCCGAAATTATAGGGGCATTTCTGAAATTTGGCCTGCGGACTATTTCGTTTGTTGAGCAATAAAACTTTCCTTTTCCTGTGCAAACAAACATGAAATGGGTCGTTTGCACGTGTCCAATCTTCGCCAAGGCGCCGCTCTGCCTTGGTGTCTGAGGATTCAGGAACATACAGATTAATGTGATATGATTTAATTTATCTCTTCATATACAGATTCTTGTATCTATATAATCTATATTATATACGTGGATACCTGCGGAATAGTTTCGACTCACAGACTTGGCAGTTATAAGGGCCTACGTGACAAATGATTGATTGATTAATTTCAAAATTGGGATTGGGAATCGATCTAGGTTCAGAACCCGTGACATTTGGCCACCGACTGATAGAGTACTACTCACTGAGGGCGGGGTATATTATTTCCCTCACTTTCGTTAGTACAGGTCAGATATCCTAATGAATATAATCGAAGAATATAATATTGGCGTGTTGTTCAAAAGGCGATGTCATGACGAGTTATGTTTTCAAATATCAGACTACAAAGGGAGCAGGTTCCATTTTGCGTGTATGAAGAGTTGAAGAAACGTGTTTATTTAATATGTGTGAGGAAACAACTGAACACACGGGGGCAGTAAAAATCCACCTTTGTTTGGGACTATATGGTGTATCCATAGATATACGCCTGTGTGTACAGTCGCGCAGATCCGGAACCCCGCCGAGTACAGAGAACTATGAAAGTTGAGATCAAGAGTAGAACTCGTCCCATAAGACAACTCAGATTGTCTAATCAGTTTACATAACATTTCCACTCCTTTAAAGTGTACAGTCCAATCTACATTCTCAGGCGTGTGAACGCAATGCACACATGGTCAATTCGGCAGCTGGACAGATAACGCCTTTATATCCAAACTGGAGAGGTGGTCGTTTTACCAGCTTATGATAACACGAGAGTGTGGAGTAGCAGTATCCTCTAGCGATTGATATATGTAATGTGATGACCCCCCATCCCTAGCTATGTACTTTCATTCGGCCTTATCAATGTCCAATTGGATTTTTTTTATAAAGTATGAATATTTGATCGTATGATTGCTTAGAGCTTCAATGTTTTAGTTTGTGTAAGCTTCTGATATTGAAAGCCTGTCAATTTGGTGAAATAATTTCTCTGATAAAAATTGAATTTTTACTTTAATAGGGATTGCATTCTCAAGCTGTGTAATTTACTTTAAAATATATTACGCAATGGAAACACACGGGATTCCAGTGCAGATCCCAGCTGCCCATAAATTGACCGCTCAAAATTTACATAAAGATTGCTTTTCAGACCTGAGTGTATGATAAGATGGTTTAATTAAATAGACAATGGAAACGAGTCTATGAAAAGGTATTCCCCAATTACGTCACGCCTTCAATATGATGACACTTGATGGCACGTGCACCATAAATCCCCTTGGTCATTATAATCTGCGGACTGCTTTCTATCTGCATGTCCTGACCGTGTCTCCTTACAAACTACGTCTTTCATGTGGTAACGCAGACATAGGATCTACTCAATAAGCTTTTCTTTTTCAATTTGAACTTTAAACCCCTCTTTCCCCACGTCAGTCGAGACATAATTGATCAGTGGTTTCAAGAAAAAAAAATCAGCTGCCCCTTCGTTTTTCAAACTCAGGCCAATTTTGACACAGGGGGCAAAGTGAATAGTCGTGTAGGGTTCGCACGCTAAGATAGACATTCACAGGCCCCGAAACTTTTCAAAACCACACAAGCGAGTTGTGTTTGAGTAAGACGAGACTTAGGGGGTCTCACTTGCCGACAGAGGATGGGATTAGAAAACACCTGTTTTTCTTACGCACTCACAAGGCCCCGACTCGCTGACTGCCTGCTATCGTGGCTAATTCAGTGCGGGGCTGTCCTGGCTGCGGGGCAGGTCGGGTGCGGGAATGCGGTGCGCTGATTGGTCGGCAGGGGCGGAGCGCTCACGCCTGACGCGTGCGCCGGTGTCTCGTATTGTGATGGGCCACAAGCCTCTTTGAAGACGAGCACTGCCCGTGGAGCGGATGCCACCGCGCGTGTGGAGGTATGCGACTGCACCGCACCCCTCCAACTTCTTCCCTAGCCCCTTCCGAGGGAATTTAAATGAGTAGGGCTGGACTGGAAAACAGCACACCATTCACTCACTCGGTGTTGGAAGAGACAGGTCTCTCCCTTCTTGTGCTTCTTCCTCGGAAAGTTCGGAAAAAGTTTTTACACGGAAAACAGACGACAAGTTCACGGTATTTGGTGCATGGTGCGGCGACTTGAAAGTTGTGGTTTTGTATAAACCAAGCCAGTGAGCTTGCGATGTAGAGAGAAGACAAAACGCCTCGCGTGCCGAGAGAACATTTTGTCGAAATATAAGACAACGACTGATATGTACGCAGATTAATTCTCTGCTTGAATGATATATATTTGGATTTTGAACCCGTAACTTTGTGGAGTTGGATTGAAGTGGTTAATCACCACGTAACATAAACTCCAAAAACTGTTGCCACGATTCTCGCCGCGAAAGATGCCTCGGGCTTTTCTCATCAACAAGACTAAAAAGGATATGGCGGCCGACGACACGACACAGGCGACCGAGCAGTGTCAGTCTACTGACGTCGACGTCGATATTGACGTGGTTGGGAACGACGAGGAAGGAGACTTCAGTCCGCTGGGCAGTCCGGCCAGTGACTTGGAGCCTATAGCTCCCGGGGAGAGAGGAGTGGACCACAGCTTCTCAGAACGGGACAACCTCTCATCCACTGATGGTAAGTCGGCATCTCTTGATTTCCCTCGTTAAAAAGTGAGTGCCTGTCTTGGCTAAGTAGTACATGAAGCTAAGTTGTATAGCTGATGATTTTTGAATTGCGTAATCGTGTTGATTGATGATACAACGTGGTCACTGGGTTAAAAACCAAAATGTCAAAAGCAGTCGCCGATATATCACTGTAATGGAGTGGATTGGACACGTGTAAAGTCTTATCAGCATAAACTAATATGATAATTGATTTTGGATGAACAATATGTATCGATCTCTTATCTAGAAATTGATCAGCGTATTGAATACAATTTATCGCCATGAATCAACCTCTTTTCACCTCATTGTGTCCATTCCAACACGTAGACAAGCACAATATACTCCAGCTTGACCGAGCATGTATATGTTTTAGTGGTTCCTTCTGCGCCAAGACACCTGAATTGGTGGAATTAAATTTTCACACAAGTTTCGATGTCGATTGCAATCGGGACATCCGAAGGTGCTGTCACTTAACGCGGCGGCAGACTATCAATTAATCCCTTGATTTATTGGGCCAATCAATGCACAATAAAAATGTAAATATTGACTCGCGTCAACAAGTTTTTATACCGTGACGTCACCACACCCCATTAATTACATAGAACTCCATATTGATAATATATCTCTTAATCTAAGCACTTGACTGTGAAATTCAGAACGACAGGCGCAGGTGGATTTGATATAGGTTCTAACTTAGCCTTATCACGTTTGGAATTAACACACCATGTACCACACCCCAGTTCGTAATTAAGATTCAGAATTTCAATCGTTACCACTTGCATACATGTGGTTAATTAAGGGGGAGGGAACATTGAAGAATTTGATTACGTCACGACCCAGCCTACCCCTCGTTACGTCAGTCATTGAGTGACAGGGACAGGGGGCCAAGCACTAGAAATCATTGATGGAGACTAGATTTGATAATTCGAATTCATGAAATCGTTGCCATCTTTTCACAACTTGATAAAGCCCGTGGGGCTGAGTCTGAACGAAGAAGGGGGGGGGCGGGGGGGGGGGGGAGGTGAGAGGGAACACTCGGGAACTCTTGAAATCCTCTCAAGAGCGCACAGCTTGCGATATGCAGAGTAAAAATTGAGTTTGTCTAAACAAGTTGAAATCAACTTTGGCATAATGAATTATTCACATGTCAAAATGATTTGTTGATGACGAGATTCTACCCGATATTTGAATATCGTGTTTATTTATTACCCATACAGTGCAAATATCTAGTTATCGACAATACAGGTACCATTTCATTAGTCGCGATATCGCTAACTTGCTAATATTAGCTTGCGATGCTCGTCAAATTTAAATGCCCAGTTTGCATCCCGAGGGCAGCTGAAAAATAATTACGATTTAAATCCCACCTTCAAACGATGTAAAAAGGGTTGGGTTGAAAATGTCAATTTCCCCTCCCCGTCGCTTTCTCGTGTTCTCAGCTTGATGAACTGGACACATGTCGCATTCTCGGCTTGAAAACAGTTTAAAGGGACTCGGAAAATAAACATTACTGCCTGCTGCGCCGCCGAGAACATAGTGAAAAGAAATTCGACCCTAGGTCACGGACTTCGGGTGTTTCTCCGTGGGTTCCCAGTCTTCCACCGAGCCCCCCCTGCCCAAATAAAAACCCCTCGCTATTGATGCACGCTCCTTGCTCCACCTGTTCATGGAGTTGCACCTCTAATACCTTGACGACAACTCGCTTTGAGAGTATTCTTGGTTTGAGAGTATATCAGCTGCCAGGCGGTCACACTTTTCGCGTCGTGTCCTTTGTAGTTCTAAGGTTGCTTTAATAATCAGGTAGAGGCAGAAAGTTCGCTGGGAAGCGTAGACTGAGGTGGACCGAGAAAAGGGCAAAAAATATTTGCTCCACGCAAAGGCGAAATAAAAAAGACGAAAGAAACCTGCTCAGTACAAGACACCTGTTGCTGCAAACGCGTTTGTTATGATTTAAAATTTAAATGCCCGCACCTCTGGTTTAAAGGTAATAAAAAGGGTCCACGGGAAAATGAAACAGGTGCATTGGGGGAATGTGTCACCTTATCTGTGGAAGATTGAAAGTGTCCATGGTTCGTTAACAAGGTCCCACGCTATGTCGCTCAGTGTCGGACGATAAGGGCCGCCATGCTTCTCATTTGTGACGGGCAATTGACATCACAAATTGTGTCAATAGGAGATACTTGAGGACCCTTTCCTATCCACCTGGGAGTGAAAGAATGGGCTGATATACCTTGTAAATACCATAAAGGATGCGTGTCAACATATATTCTCAGGCAATCAAGCGCTTATAAATCAGATGCTAAAGTGTACACCACTGTCTTTGGTGTTGATCTGAATTAAATCATGAATAATTGAGTGTGTTTGTTTAAATCGAGGAGGATTCAATATTCAAGACTTCCACTGTGTGAAATTCGATGCCGGTATTTTTGAAACCTGAGCCCCCATTAGCGTCCAAGCGTCGAGCTCAGTGTGGCCAGGATGACGTAACACGAAATATGAACCACATTTTGCCCCGACCCAACGTAAACCTAAGTCATGATACCTCGCTTCCCTGCTGAGGGAATCATCCAAAACCCACATCGCCCCCACATAATCTGCTTTGACAACTGCCCCATATGGACAGAGACGAGAAGCTCAACTTCAGAGCCATTTGTCAAAATTAACCTGTGCTTTCACAGACGTGCGCAATAGGTGTAACAGCTTAGCTCCCAGTAGATAACAGTTTCGTAACCCAAGTTCAAACAACCTGTAAGATGTCTATTTGTGTGGGGTTTGGCAAGGACTTTGACTTTGGTAGTCTGTGGTTGGTGTTGTTAGTGGTCGCCCCATCCTCCTTTCGATGATAAGTAACCGCCCAAGTCTTCCCACATGTGTCACTTCCTACTTTGGCTGAAGCCCGGGGCGTGGAGACAAATATTGTGATTGGCACTTTTTCATGGGCACCCGACTAATGAAGTGCAACAAAACCCTCGAATCAAAGAAAGACGGACTGGAATTCTAGCAAGTTCATGGTCGTTTTCACAAGGACGAGGCTTTTCCTGAAATAATATTAGCCAAATTGAACAATAGACTACCATATGGTACCCGAGGGAAAGTTGCAGTTTATACGTTGGTGCTATAAGAGGGAAATTCCTTCAGAATTTGAATCTTTCCTTCTGGAACAGCTGGCGATGAAAGTGAAAAGCTAAACGAACAGGTTGATATCTAATGCAATTTCAACATCGTTAAATCTCTATAATCTTTAAATTGTCTACTTTTAACTAAACATCATTTCGAAAAATAAACCCTACCATTCGTTCGCGTGACAACTGAAATGTAACAAACACCAGACAACATTCAGTTTGTCGCCTGCACTCAACAGGTTGTCATGGCAATCACCGAGCCGAGACATCGAAACCCATAATTTAAACACAGACCAAACGAGAAAATGTATTGTTATCACTAAATTGAATCGGGTCTGAGAAAGACTCTCTTCATTGCCCGACTGTCACATGTAATATTCGTTTGATAGCCGTGCACATGATAAGTTCTGATTAGAGTCCCATGATATTAGTCAAGAAATTGTAGGCTTGAAGCAAAGCGTTGCTAATGACTGAGTCGTTCCCACACCAAGAATAGCTACTGTGACCAGTGCCCACTCGCTCCCTCTCCCACCTGCCTTACTGGGCCACATCGGGGCCACATCATAGTCCGCGTCCACCAGATAACCACCACCTTTGAGCACGGTCTCTGACCGAGAATAACGTCTCCCCGTCACACAATAACACGTACTCATTACACGCGTTTGTGTCTTTGCAGGCGACCATCTGTTGTCTCCGACCGACCGAGTGGAGGACGCGAGCCGCCAGCACCGAGACTCCGATGTCCCGCGTCTCGCCGGCGTCTCGATCCAGGCGGCACCCGAGGTCACCGAGGTCCCAGAGCCTCCCCGCCGCCCGGCCAAGGCGCTCTTCAAACCACACGAGCTGCCAGACTCGCCACCGCGCCGAGGCAAGACGAGCCCGCAGCACCTGGACCTGTCCATCAACTACACGCCGCCAGCCACGCCAGAGAAACCACCACGACACGCGACCCCGGCAAAGGGCGGCCATCGAGCTCTAGCCAAGGATCACCCACTGGCGCCTGGAGCTCACCCTGGCTTCCTACCATACAGAGGTCTGCCCGCGGGCGTGTTCCACGGCCGGGTGCCGCCCATGCACGGCCCACTGGATCCACACGCGCTCGGCCTGCCACTAGGAGTTCCACCGCAAGTCGGTCAGTTTCCAGGCATGCCGCCCTATCTGACCAATCCACTCATGCACCCCGGCAAAGTCAACGAGCTCGCCATGAACTATTGGAAGTTCCTCCAGCAACACGGAGGCTTCCTTCCCCAGTCACCACAGAAGCTCTACCAGGAGGCCCAAATGCATCAGTTCCCTTTCCCCATACCAGGGATTCACCCACTTGGAGGCGCCCACCCTGGAGCCTTCCAGCCCGTCACCCCGAAGCGTCGCCATGGAGACGTTTGGGACCGCAGTGCAAAGCCTGCACCTCCGGAAGGCAAGCGCAAGTCAGTCACTGAAGACAACACACCAGTCAAGCGCCACAAGGTCGACTCCAATGGCAACAACTTGTGGGTGAGTCGTGCCAGTCCCCTGATCTCGCCGATGAAACCGAGCCGGACGCCAGAGGTCCTGGAGTTTTCACACTCTGTCCTTGCGCCGCGCCACGAGCTCCTAGATGCTCCGCGACTCTCGCCCGTCTCCGACCCCGACACCCCTTCGGACGCCGAGAACCTGCCCTTAGACCTCGCGATGCACCCTGAGGGCGACAAGCGGTCCCGCGCCGGACCTCCGCGCTTCCAGTGCGATGCCTGTAAGAAAAGCTACTCTACCTTCAACGGGCTCTCCAAACACAAGGAGTTCCACTGCACGAGCCACGTCAAGAAAGAGTTCTCCTGTCAGCACTGCGACAAGACATACACGTCCATGGGCGCCCTCAAGATGCACATCCGGACACACACGCTGCCGTGCAAGTGTCAGATCTGTGGTAAGGCCTTCTCGCGACCTTGGTTGCTGCAAGGTCACATCCGTACGCACACGGGCGAGAAACCCTTCCAGTGTCCACACTGTGGCCGCTCGTTCGCCGACCGATCCAACCTGAGGGCCCATCTCCAAACTCACTCGGACATAAAGAAGTACAGCTGCAAGACTTGCTCCAAGACCTTCTCCAGGATGTCCCTGCTGCTCAAACACCAGGAGAACAGCTGCACCGCCGCCATCCTGCGATAGACTGCGTTCACTTGTGACTGGGACATGTCATCCTTCCACTCTGCGTTGAAACAAGACTTACAGACAATCTCGTGCTGATTGTGTACCTATAGTATTATAAGATATTGAACTGCCTGGGCACTCTTCAGTCAGTGTACTTATTTTGTGTGTATATACGTATGTATGTTTTGTCATTGCGATATGAAAGCCAGTCAGATGTACCAAGTCATATAGCGCTCTAGGTCACACGGCCATTGAAGTATTATTTTGAGAGGTGAGGATCTCTGGTTATTATATGAAAATGTAGGCGTTCTTGAATATTAGTCGAAACATTGGAGAGTTTAAATAGGTGTTAATTTATTTGAGTTTGTGTGTATTTATTTGAGTCATCTGATCTCAGTATCTACCGGACATGGCGATATGCAGATATAATTTTCTTTACTTACTTGGCAAGTCGTTACAGGAGTTTGATATTCATAATTCTCGACGGTTTTTGACGAACCAATTAAAGCAGTCATTCCAAACAATGCAGCAGACAAAACTTGAATGTATCGAGATACGTGTCTCTTCTATGCTTTCTTTGACTGACCAATATAATACGTTTGTTATGTCCTGGATTTAAGTTTTTGTGCAGGTGGACAGTTGTTTTGTTGAGGTTGTCGTAAACACATGTATCATCGGTAATGTTGACATGTTCATCTGGTGTTGTTGCATTGAAAAAATAAAATGCATGTTTACTGAAATCACACTTATTGGTCTCTTGTTTATAATTCAATGGGCCTTTGTTGCTCTGTAAACGAACAATAAGTAAGTTGGTAGATATTGAGGATATATACTACATTATTATAAACTACAACACAATAATTCGCAGATGAATCTAAATGCAAATCAGTCGAAAAAAAGAAAAGTAAAGCTGGCAGAACAGAATTCTGGGAAACCCCATCACTGTTTGAATGTGTAGATTTAGGCTATGTGTTAATTTGTGACGCTGCTTCAAACATCTTCGCAATACTGAGAAAGCGCCATGCTGAATCGGAAGCAATATAGTTCGAAAATTGTTCGAGGTTTGAGACACCTCGTTCGCACACACCTGCCGTCACATTAAACACCCTAAACAACGTCCGCCATTACGTCACCAGTCACTGCGCATGCGGATGTGCCGCCATCGCCGGTTGCCTAGTTACGTCAGACGGATTCTATGGAGCTCCTCGTGCGACTCAAATATCACAACTCGCAAAGTGCCAGTACCGGAAAAGGGTTTCCATAGAGCGCGTGCGACGTGCGCAGCACACGACAATGGCGCGTGTCCTGTTCGGAAGTGGCTATTGAAATCGGGGTCTCGCACTTGAGTTGGAAAACGCTGATAAGCGCTGCTCCGACTTATAATGGCCAATTCAAATCTTTGATGGCAAGCGGTGATATTGGCCGCTCTACCGGCCATTGTTGAGTGGTGGTGACCACTGGACACAGGTATTGACGATCAAAGAATGCCTCATAAATGCCTTTGGCTGGAAGCGCCATTGAATAGAGACTGAATGGGCAGTATCAGTTTTCAAATATGATTTGACACATGTCAGGTTATTCGACCCTGTAACTTTCATACAAATTTGTAACGACAGCACTGATATTTGATTTATTTGGAGTTTGACTGATGGATAGGTCTCAAAGACAACCAGGGTTCACTACCAAAGGACCACACAAAACAAATTGAGATGTATCTTCTACAAAATGCGACATTGTTAGTATCCACCTTTAAAAGGTCAGATAAAGTTATGAGTCAATCCTCAATTATTTGATTACGATATGTGCTAAAGTGCGTTGTTGGTGCAATATATTTGATACTAGCCATATGTTTGAAACCCATGAGAAATGGCCCAATTTGATTATAAAGTCAATGCACCTGCAGCGGTTCACTTGAAACTAGATGGTATTGCTGAATATATAGAATCTTAAAGATAAAGATACGTTATCAGGACTTGAAGTTGAAATGACGTGTGCATATGACGAATTCAACTCAATTTTTTTTATTATATATTCAAACATTTGCGGGTGGCATCAGTTTTAATGTTGGCATATACTATTCTGTCAATTGGCACAAATGTGCAAAATAAATTGGCATGAAAATTCCCTTTAGGGAGCTTCGCCGAAAAGATATTTGTCATAAAATTCAAATTTTAAGGCATCACACTCCGCCTAGGTGCATCTGTCAAGCAAATCTCAGTAAAAGTTCCAAGCCTATAAATGGCCGTCCAAATACACCGACTTGAAAGCCAGCCCTCCCTCTCATCTCTCATTTATCCCGTGTTAGCAAAAGATCTAAACGTTAACAGCCCTTAAAGATGCCCAATAAATACCCAGATAATAAAACAAGACGCACCCCTAGCCCCCCAGCAAGCGGATAGTTTCTCACCCCAAGAGCCCGGCCTGTCCATATATCTATTTGCTCAAGGTATATAAATGGACAGTCCATGCATAGAGCAAACCCCCAATCTTTGTTCAGATGTTGCTTCTTGACGGTTGAGATCTCCCCCGAACAATAGCGACCCACGCGACTTGTCCGGGGGTGAAGCGTGCCGAGTCCACCCAAACCCCACGGTCAGTTGACAGGGCCCGGGGGCGGCAGGTTGAGAGTTTTTGGCGAGACGCAATGAAAAGAAAGATTCGCGTTTTAGGGTCCACGCGCGAGTTGCTTTGTCGCATGTCTATTCTCAAATACAAACCAGGAAATTGATATGGGCTGGGGGTATAGCATAGGAGAAAAAATCCGTTGGAGATTTTTTTGAATTTCGACGCCCGTTCGGTGTATATCACGAGGACATGCGATATGTTATAGATGCCATGCTTGAGGGCTGTGTGGGAATTTCTAAGGGGCTTAAAGTTTTTCTTCCTAAGAGTCGAGTGCAAAGTGAAAAGACTAACAAAAAGGGGTCCGATTTGTAAATAGAGTTCTTAATTTTGGGGGTCAATTTTAGACATTTGTTCAAACAGGGTCACAATTGCTCGAGGGTCATTCTGCATTTAATTCCTGAATTTCATTTCAGCTGAAACGTGTGAGGAATTTGTGGTCGAAAAATGAGATACATTTGAATTTCATTGATACTGGCTGAAAATATTACTGGATTCCTGAGTGATTTGAAGAATAGAGAATTGGGAATATTTATTTGTTTTGATGGAGGTGATAATGTAAACTATCAAGTAAAAATCACCACCAGAATCGTATCCTTTAGTATCTATATGAAAGTATTTGAAAGCCAGAAAAGTAAACTTAGCAGACGTTTATGTAGCTGCATCTTACGGTACTGATTGTGGTTCGATACCATCTCACATGAAAAATCACCTGCAATATTCTTGCACAGAAAGAAACCTATAAGACCTCGAGTGACTGTGACAAAGAAATAACAGTACATGCAAAAAAATCATCCTTGTAAAAAGTTGAAACCAACTGTCGCAAGCTACAACCCCCGTATTTGTGGCTGTCACCTGGCGTCATCACAAGCTCTGAATTTTTTTTGACAAATATATATTGGCAAGTGCGGCCGCCCCGATCTGCGGTCTAGAGAATGAACGTACGCACACACACAAAGCAGGCGGCACTTGAAGCAGACGACACACAATTTCCAGGGTAACTTCAATGTGAAGCAATGTTCCTAGAAGTGCAGTATAGACAGGTGCTGTTGGTTTTTTTCCGCCTCTCTTTTTCTTGTGATTATTGTGTTTTATCCCCGAATAGCGGTACTCTTGAACTTAATGCATCAGTGCGCGCATTAATTCGCGCTATATTTCGCGGTTGTCTATTCAGATAGAGACAGGTGCTGTTTCTGGACTGAACACCGACCCCATAAAGGTGAAAATCCACCTGTCCTCTTTTAAAAAGATGGTAAACAGTTTCAGCAAAGAAGTTTCGTAGTTGTTGAAAAACATATATTGATATTTGTATTATACGGTCCATTTATACAAGAAACTCAAGGACAATACATTTAAGGACATTGATAAATACTGAAAATGTTATTTACTTTCACGTTTTAATGTGCTAATATGTACGCATGGTATTGATCTTGCTGTACTGGTACAAATATTTGAAGATGATTTAATTTCCGGGTCATGCTGATATCGGCCATTGATAAGAATACGATTTGAATAACTTAACGGTGCTGAATAGAACGGCAATGGCTATAGAATAACACCCTTAACATATTTAGACCTACTTCCACGCGGGGGCAGCAAATTGTTACTGAAGGGCACATACCTTTGGATGAAGTAATGTGGACTATTACCTTTAATTGATAACATTTGAATTGTTTATTTGATATAATTGGTCGGTAAACAATACCAAGGTAGGAAGTGAATTTCTTGGCTATCAATCTATCAATTGGTGTGAGAGAAGGACTCGAACACATTGAATACCCCGGAATATGTTATCGTTGATTTCCTGCTCTAACAATGCTGGAATGGAAGATGGACCTGGAGGATGTACTGAAGGTACATGTACTATCTCGTGCCTCCCCTGTAATTTGGCAAGTGCATGTCCTAAAGTAAAGTCCACAAAGTTGTTAGTTATCTTGGCCTACTCCACCTCTATTACACTGTATTATAATGCAAACAATGAGAGAATGAAGTTCTAAAAGCTACTGGGTATTCCGAAACAGCATGAGGCGGTGAACTTGCCCTGAGCGAGGCTCTATGTAAATGGAGGGTACTATTGTTTATGGTAAAAGATGCGGGCGGTAAAAGAAACATTGACGATCAAGTGCGTTTAGGGTTCAATCTTAGATGCAATCCACTTGATCGAAGGCACTGCGCAAATCAAACAGAACCATATAACAAACGTATCGGGTGAAATCAATTACACACAATTTCATCGACTTGTTTACAGTCAATTATCTTTTATTTATCCGTCAATCGAACACAACAATGCATCTCACAAGTCTGGTAAGTTGTGGAAGAGCAGGCTACATCTATTCACCCGGAACACACCTCAAGAAGTCGCTTTGAAGTTGATGGACTCCTGCTGAATATTACACAACTCGTCTCGCTCACACTAAGCAAGCCTTTGTCTTTCACCGTGTCCCCCAATCTGTTAATTTTCGCTAGAAAGTGCTCTAAGTGTTCATATTGTCCCAAAACACCTGTCCTCGACCCCATGTCCCGCTGAGTTTGGGGACATTGCAGGATGAACTCTCACGGAAAGTGACTGAAACTCCAACAGGACGCCTGACGCACACCTTTAAATGGGTTATGTTCAAGGATGGAATTTTATCACCATCAAGAGAAGAATATTGAAGAGGAGAAAGGTGATTCCTAGTGGTGTGCAAAAACCTACAGGGAAAATAAATTACCCTCGTAATAAATGCATGGGTCCCATAGTGTTCACACGCTACCAAAATCGATTGAGATTTCTTTTGCTGTTGGAAATTCAATTATAACAGAATAAAGCTGTCGCATGAAATTAAAACAGACAAACAGAAGAGTAAAATTCTGTTCGATTCCAAGCACCAACTCTCTTGTCTCTCCGCCGAGTCTGCCACTACTTTGAGTCGTACAAACCACCACAGGTGTTTCCAAGTTGTGTTGAACAAAAGTCAACAGTTTACGATACCAAATGTCAACTTAGCAGCCCTCTGGTCCCAGCGGGATTAGCTATAGAAAATCAATGCATATTTCGGGTGGACAAAAAGTGACCACGTATTGAACAAGTAACAGGTTGGATTCAATCTCATTTGAATTTTATAACTAGAACAAAATAAATTGTGTAACTTTCGCTGCGTAATGTATATTTCGGAATGTGAATTTGAAATGTTTCAAATTGTATAGGCCGATTTCATTGAATTGAAATCATAAAGTTGAATCTCTGGGGATATCTTTCACAACTTCAATTTAGAGCTTGTAGATATATTCAATAAAATACGAACTGACACTTGTATGCGACAACTGTATGTCACATATGTGGCTCTGAAACACCTGGAACTATTTGTGAGGAGTATTAGAACACGGCCGAGACAAGTAACAGATTCTTGGCATTTCAGTTCCATTTCATATTCAGGACACTTCCAATAAAATAGTAATCAATTATGTATTGTTCAGTTGTGGACATGTAAAATAACATGTATGACCGACCCTTCATACTTCTTGTTAAAATCATCTGACAGTTGTGACATTTGAGAAAGTTGTCAAAGTGACAGGTTGAGAGTCAGGTGATGACCTTTTCTGGTCTTCCACATATAGAAAGGTCAAAATAGGCATAGTGATACCGCCATGACTCAACAACAACAACAACAACAACAACAACAACAACAACAACTTGTCTTCGCGAAAGAATTTGCATATCAGCATATGGATTCGAAACAAGAAGATGATGTACTTATACCAGAATTGAGGCATACCTGCCGAGAGTTTTTGATTTTATGAACTCAGCGATAAACTCTACACTAATGTCTCAATAACATGGGTATTTGTCCCATACATGACACCTGTGGCGCCTCCGAGAGAACTTTACTCAGTGTCGTCCATGATCTACCAGATTAAAATGTCCGACATCTGCCGTGGTCACTGAATAGAGACATTGTTTGCGGACGACAATGGGCCTAATACAAGACACAGGGTTCTTCGCTTTAGGGAGGGTACATTATCAAAGCAATGGGACTCAAGACGTGAAATTTCCGAAATGAGCAGAGCCCTGGGCGAATTTTTATATCAATCTGAATTGTCAAATGTTTAATAGCAACTCCTAAATTTTGTTTCATGTCTCTGCATTTCCTCTCATTTTGAAATGTCGGTGTATGTTTAATGTTAGATGGAACAGATGAAATAGTATGATATGATTGAAGGGACAGAGGCGATGACCAATAGGACGCTTATTATAAATGAGTTTATTAATTGGCATATCATTCATAAATTCAATTCAAGCCCATTTTTTTTTCTTGCGTGATTTCATCGTTCTCTATAATTGGTCCCTATATTGGTTGATATAATTTACGGGTTTTATAGCGTTCCATATGTTAAGTTACAAATTTTTAAATTGGTGGTCCTTCTGCCAACATTTTTCCACCATACGTTATGAGATATACTTTACAAAGGGTTGGGTAGACAAAACATAGCCAAGATTTAAAATAAAACCCCGGGGTGGTGTGTTGACCACAAGGTTGCCATGACAACCAGCTGCTGATCGCGTGCCAAGAGTAAACAATTATTTCATTTAAGGTTTTAAGTAAAGTACAGAAGACCCTTTGAAGTTTACTCTCAGCAGGAAGCGCGCTTATAGAAAGTGATAATGGAATTACGCAACATTTTACATCGTGGGGTTTTTAGGCATAGTAGTAATCGCGGCGTTTAAAGTTTTATTAACTCACAGGGGTATCGGATTTTATGGTATAGTAAAAACCTGTTTGAAAATGTGAAATTTTAGTGTTTAGTTTTCATCAGCTCGTTTTTAAATCCAATAAAATAAAAAGTTCATGCCAGTGCGAGGCATTCGTCTCACAATACGTTTTGACAGGAGTGTGTGGGCATAAAACAACATGTCGCATCTCATAAAGTCCAGCTCAATATTAATTAACTCTTTATTTACACAACTATCAAATCATATTACAATAACGTAGATTTCATGCCATACAATGAAACTATCAGTTTCTTTACAAGACGCGATGACAACTCACACTAAACTCAAAAACTATGCCACGCCGAACAAAAGTGCAAATTATCAGACGAATTTACGCGAATGGTGGCCGAAGAAACAACAACCTGTCCATGCCGACAACTTTATGTTTCTCAGAGGTGGCCCTATCGCCACTTCTGGGCCCTAGGGTGCTAAATACACTGACTAGAAGTCCCCAACTGGCCATCCCACAGCCTCAACGGTCACCCAAGCGAGCTGAAATGACGTAATTTTGACGTGTAAACCCGTCTGGCTCCTGCCACAAAATGTTCACGCTCAATTCACACCGATAGTTTGAATTTCTATTGTTGTGCAATGTCTGCTATAATTTATTGTTTTTCTTGTGATAAAACAGCGAGCCTAGTGGAACGAAACTCTGTAAGTAACAATGTAAGAGCAGGTGATATAATGAAAATTGTGTAATTGCCTGTTTTGTTTTTGAGTGTCGATCCCAGGCGAAATAATACACGGAATTAAGGGATTAGATATGGTGGGTGACTGGGTTTACATGGGATACAAGACTGCTTCAATTGCATTATAGTTCAATTGCTTATATGAACTTTAGCTTTATAATTTTTTTAATATATTACAATTTTGTATGTACACTGTATCCGTCGAGTAGGTATGTTCATGATATATGTCTAATTCAAAGGGAGAACATATATAGTATACTTCTACGTCTTCTACATTGATCAATTAGCAACAATTCGATTCGACTTCATGACGAAATTCAGTCGTCAATAATTTATTAAGAGTATGATGACAAATAATTATTTCGTGATCTGTGAATGGAACAATACTATACATAAAAACCTCAACATGCCTGCAGTAAACACACAGATCAACATCACTCATGTAATAACTACATGGATTTGCGCCAGGGCCGGGTTTTGCAATATCGATAAATCAAGTGTTGACATTTACATATGCCATCCAGGGTTCCACAAGTACATTTACATATATAGTAACACATTTAATCACTGGACATGTCTGACCTTCAAGCACCTGCCGACTCGGTGTGTATCACAATGTGTGACGGACTGACCACACGCTGAAGTTGGCGATAAGAGCTCGACATGTTGGAATGGCACCATGGGGGGAAACAACTTATGGGGCAGGTGAAAACAAAATTTAGTCTTTAAAATTAATTTGAGAGGATTAGGTCACACATTTTAGGTATTCAAATGGTCGTTATTTTCATCGACAAAGGATATATTTAAGTGCGATATCATCGGTGTAACTATGACGCTTGGTTAACTTCAATGGACTTTGATAAGTTATACTTTTGAGAAGGGGCAAGCGTTTTCCAGTTCATAAATCAAACAAGCGCGAAATGTAAAACGTACAATTAACCAATGATAACATATATGACATACCCATAAACGCACGTTTGAAATAGAAGAAATAGAATTTACACGTTTAAAAGAACCATAACTCAAATGTTCAGCAATGTATGCCTACATTCCCATACCGCAAATGTTAATAGAGACATTGACCAGAAGATGCATCTATTCCGTGGTCAGTAGTGACAGCTCTATTAACCTCAAACACGTGCATTATTGACACTGATGCGCCCGCACACTAGGGGGCGCGCAATGTCCTGGAAGGTACAAAGTCCACGGCTCGTAAACTCGCAGCCCGCATTCTATCACATAGCGGGTATCTGATTGAAAATGACACATCTCACTTGAGTTGGCGACACGATAGGCCTACTAACTCGATATCCAGTCGGTAGAACTCGTGATAATATGCGCATCCGAAAGTTTGAAGCACATACATTTGAGCTACACCGCTATATTTGCACAAAACGAATGCTAGATCCTGTAATATTAGTTCATAATTACGGACAAAGAGGCCATAATCTTAGTGTACATTGCACTATAGGCTTGTTGATGGGACGGTGTCATTTTGCAACTAATTTTGGGGGAAAGATTTCAAAGGGTGAAGGGATGCAACACTGAATCACATGGTCCACAAACAGTTCAGATAAAAACGTTTATACTTGTCCCCTCAGGCGATCACGGTGAAAACTCACCTAGAAATTCTGACTGCAAATTGGTGGAAAAGTTCCGCGACACCGTTCACTTGCTAGGAAGCCGGCCGTTACCTTGGATACAACCCCACAATTCTCGGACCCTACCCCGTAATCACAGCATTGTTCACGGCGTGTCACATCGTTGTCGCGTTATCACGGGTGAAATCGACGATAAACGGCGGAAAAAGACGGCCAGTGTTTCTGGGCCAGACCTCCTTCACGCCTGAGGGCTGGCGACGTCTCAGACCCACATAGTGAATGACGTCCCGAGGGTGACGTGGTCAATGGCCCCAGGGGGAGAGGACGGGTGGAATCCTGCACCCGGGGTGCCAGGAATTCTGACAGTCGAGGGCCCTAGACAAGGACTGGGGAATGAGTGCAAGTGATTCAAAAGACTTGTTGAGTCCCACAGGGCTTCGAATTTCCTGCTTTGGCGTAGCAATGAAATCACCTTCACTGCATGGTATACATCACATTTTTATATTTTACTTACTAGATTCAACGTTGGTGTATGCAAAGGTATTTTTCACAGCTCATGTATTATGTGAAACTGTTGTGGGACATTGTGTATATTCAGAGGCATATATGCATGCTTCAACAATAAATGTCTATAAGATAACTGTGATTCACTAGGATATGCCTAACCTTTCTCATGGCTAAATATGTCCCAGATGACAATATAGATAAACACGACAACAACACCGAGAGAAGTGGTTATTCAACACCAGATCGTCACAGACAGGCGCCTTTCAACATCACAATCTTTCCCAGTGAAAATGATGATTATTCATGAGCTGCAAATCAACGGGAAAAGTTGCTCGAGATGACCCCCGCGACGTGCGGGCAATGAATCTGTCAATTATTCAGCCATTATCCCCCATGTTATCATATTCGATGGATTACAAGATACAGCAATGTAAATTTCCTGCGAAATCGGTGCGCCTTCGTGGCAAAACTCGCGCGCAGATGCCTCTTTTGACAAATCCACCGCTTTGTAGGGATTAGCGACACGCGCCGCGCCGATCGAAATCCGCGCGAATACGGTACCACGTGATTATCCCAACTGCCGTCTGCCACTTCCCGCCGTTCAGATTTGGTGTCAATAATTCCACTTGACACCCCAATTTTTACACCTTGTATATCATCTGTTGGGATTCCGATCAGAGATAACAGGTTTTCTACCGCTGACGCGACCGCAAGCACATTGCAATAAAAATGCAAATGAGGCTGGCGATGGAATCTGTCGTCTGTTGTTGGGAGATTTCCCGCCAAGTCCCTGTCGTGTTATGAATGGCATTTCACGCTGATGTTCTTCCGATTATGACACGCGCTAAGGCGAACCAGGTCCATATTCATCCGGACTCTCTCCTAATAATTGGCCGGGATTAATATTAGGATTTCTGGAGATATGCATCGAGTTAGTTTCGTCAAGTAGCAAGTCTAGCTGGTGGCTGAGTTCGATGCGAGCAATCAATGTAGGCATATTCCAAAAACTGGGCCAGCATATTTAGTAGAAAAAATCCGAATGACAACTGTCAGGAATCGGTGTGAAACTATTTTGCTGTTGTATGATTTCCAACTAATTTGAGTTCCAGTGAAGTCAACATCCACTAACCCAACTAATTAACCTTGCCTGTTAGATGTTATGCGGAATCTACACTGTATTCTTCACCAAATATTTTCTGAAACATAATTTCAAAGGGTTTTGGAACCTGAATGTCAATACTTCAATGAGATTTATACCGCCAAACAACATATATATACATATATATTTTAGAAACCAGCACGGCGACCCCCTATTTTCTTTTCAGTATTAAGATGCTGATCACTTACTCTATAAAATATGTTATTTTGTGGAGATAATATTCAAGATACAACTTTTAAATTTTGACTTTTCTTTACCTCCCTGTTTGTAGCGGACTACGTTAAACAGGTTCAAGGGAATATGTTGATACAACTGCATTCGCACGTTCACTTGTTAGATTTTCCACAAAGACAGTAATCAAACACGTTAGATGGGATGAGTGTATAGGTTTAAATTGATTATTCAGGAAGTTTTTACTTCTGCCGTTGGAGACTATTCTATTGATCTGACAGTACCTTGCATTGCCTCGACACTCCATAGAACGATTTAAATCATATTTAGTCAAATGGTGCCCCACCATAATCCAAGAACATATCTGCATTGGGGGTGTCGTGCGTAGGCCTACTGGTACCCAATATAGTTCTATGGAGTGTCGAGGCAATGCAAGGTACTGTCAGATCAATAGAATAGTCTCCAACGACAGAAGTAAAAACTTCCTGAATAATCAATTTAAACCTATACACTCATCCCATCTAACGTATTTGATTATTGTCTTTGTGGAAAATCTAACAAGTGAACGTGCGAATGCAGTTGTATCAACATATTCCCTTGAACCTGTTAAAGTAGTCCGCTACAAACAGGGAGGTAAAGAAAAGTCAAAATTTAAAAGTTGTATCTTGAATAATATCTCCACAAAATAACATATTTTATAGAGTAAGTGATCAGCATTTTAATACTGAAAAGAAAATAGGGGGTCGCCGTGCTGGTTTCTAAAATTACTAAAATGACTTAATTTATGGTATTTTTTACACATTTCTTTGCCCATATTCACATCTTGCATCTTGTTTTCCAAGAGAACGGATACGGTGACCCCCTATTTTCTTTTCAGTTTTGGGATGCTGATCAGTTACTCTATAAAATATGTCATTTTGAAGCTCTGGGTTTTGTTAATATAGTCATTTATTTTAGCCCCCTCCCCTCACTGTTTGGAGCGGACTACCTTATAGGTGATATATTCAAACATTGTGGTCGCTGCAATTTACATTATGATCGTGTAGTTAGTGTTTTGGGTACGTTATGCTGAATGTTTGCTCACAATTGTTCAGTGCAAACACGAGGCGTTATGATCTCATTCACTAGAGGGCAGTACGTTGTAGACCCCCACGCTATCCCCCCCCCCATTCAATCAAACGGTAAAACGAATCCTGGATAACTAGTAACTTTTTGTCCGTCCCATCATAACAAAAATAGTAGAAGTTGACAAATTTTTTGTAGCCCAAATTTCACAGGTCAGGGACGACCCCGTTTCTTCAACAATAGCGATCGGGCTTAAATTGCTATAATGTAATGTCAATCAGTTCAGATCCACAACGAAAACAAAATATTATCCGTCCACCTATTTGATATGTACACGATTCTCGCATCTTCAAATTAATCAAATTTTTGTAACGAGATTGACGTTATACAATTATTACATATTGCCATTCCATTACGGCCGACTTACCCGGTATACTTTGCCTTTATACTGGCTGATTCTTCAAAGACCAACTAGAGTAGATGAAAGTGGTGATTCAAAAATCGACAACCACTTTATAAATGAGAATGAACACAAAACACGAACGTCAAAGTGGTGAGCGAATGCAACAGCTAGGCATGTGTAGAAGTGAGAGAATAATTGTTTCCCCGGAGGGAAGACTTCTAAAATACCTTCTGAGAAACCAATAGCACAGTCGTCAACGTGCGCACAGGATTCCTGTAGCGGAGTTACAGGAAGCCTGCAAAAAGCAACAACATAATCTGAGAAAATTGATGGTAGGTGGGTATCTTTGGTTGGAAACACATCCAAAACGAGGTTTCCAGCAAAGGGACTGAGCAGATAGACTAAAATAATGATATTCTTTTGCGTGGTAGTTTCATTTGTTGTTGACACCTTCGTTATTTGTAACTATAAACACATGAAGTGAGATTGTTCCTCAATTATCGTCCGATTGCCCCTTTGTCTACATGAAATCACCATATAATGGAACTTTTGCCCACTGCTAATGTGCATGGGGGGTTATTGGTTCACAATTGATCAAATTCAACAGTTAATGGGAGGTGACACTCGTCTGTTTGTGTTTGTCAAGCAATTGTTCATCGTAGCACACACGAGATATGTGCTGCAGGATTCACGTAACAGGCGCTAAAGTATTCACGTAACAGGCGCTTCAGTGTTCAAGTAACACTGGATGTAAAATTGCCCTAAAATTTCTCTTTCCACTGAATTAACTTTGTACACATCAATATAAACGCATACAAAGGTCAGATTCATGAATTGTGCATTGTACTGGAAAAGTACAAGCATATAGGCTGCGTTATTCCTGGCTGGATCTCATTAATTGGCAATGCAAGTACCACTAGATGTAAAATTGGCCCCGAATCTCTCTTTCCACTAAATTTACACCAAAATTATTTATTATATTTAACAACTGGAACGGTATAATATGTATGTACATTTTACATAAACTGAATATATACAGTGCTCACCATGACCTCACTGATCATTATTGGGACCAGCGTGGGACTGGATGCAGTGTTGTACAATGTTATCCGTTTGCTCTGATGAGAAACTGCAGTACCCACAGTCACCAGCCAAAATAATTCTCTCTAGGAAAGTTTCTAACAAAAACACACACGTAAGATAGGTTAGGTCCATGCAACATACCAATACCGATATCATTGAGTACATGATGAGCACTTTGTATTCAGTTTATTATATTCACAGGGAGGAACCGTTTGTCTGATTCTATGTGCATTATTCTGATTCTATGGGCAAAAAGTCTGATTCTGTGAGCGAATTGTCTGATTCTATGGGCAAATAAGCAAGTAAGCGGTGGGGCACCAGTAAAACGTGTTGGATCAACGACAAACTTCTCAACACAATCTGATGGCACATGTTCTATTTACTCCATAAATCATTGCTGAATATGGATTATGTTCAGTTTCTTAAGCAGTGTTCACCGTTGTTCATACATTTGTCACATAAAAGTGGAACGGCCAGGTGGTGGAGCAGTTATCCATAATAAATCACCAACTGCAAAGCATTCATACTAACCTACCTGGGTATCTGGACAAAAATTAATCCAGTTGACATTCTGATTGTCCCTAGATGTGAAATCAGCTACAGATACAGAACAAACCAGATTCTATGGGAGCAAACCTGATTCTATGGGTAGGTTTATTTGATAACCATGGAACTATGGGCTACGATCTGTCATCCATGTTATTGACCTTCTTCTAGAAACAGAACATAAAATCAAGCTTCAATACTGTATTTATTTAGGATCAGCATCGAGAAGCTGTTAGTTTCATGGCTATAACAACACCCTACCCATTGATAGAATCAGGTTTGTTCTCATAGAATCAGGTTTGTTCCTGTTATTTTTATTCTATGTCCAATTTTGTTGGATTACGTAGCTGACTTCAGATCCAGGAGCAATCAAAATGTTAACTGGAATAATTGTCATGCAATTGTGGTCAATATATCCTGGTAAGTAACTGGAAGCGCTTTGTCTTTGGTGATTTATGATGGCTAACTCCTCCACTGCCTAGCCGTTCCACTTTTGTGCGACAGATATATGGAGAGCGGTGAACACCACATAAGAAACTGAACATGAATCATATTCTGCAATGATTTAAGAAGTAAACAGAACACACGCCATCAGATTGTGTTGAGAAATTAGCCGTCGATCCAGCATGTTTTACTGGTGCCCCGCAGCTTACTTGCTTATTTGCCCATAGAATCAGACAATTTGCTCATAGAATCAGACTTTTTGCCCATAGAATCAGGCAAATGCACATAGAATCAGACAAATGGTTCCTCTCTGTGATATTGTTCCAGTTGTTACACATAATACGTTATTTTGCTGTGAATTTAGTGAAAGAGGTATTTGGGGGCAATTTTTCATCTAGTGCTACTTGCATACTAAATTACTTTACAACTAAGAAAAGGCATTGCCAGCTGATGAGATCCAGCCATGAATATCGCAACCTATATGCTTGTACTTTTCCAGTACAATGCACAATCCATAAATCTGACCTTTGTTTGTGTTTCTATTGATGTGTACAAAGTTAATTCAGTGGAAAGAGAAATTTTAGGGCAATTTTACATCAGTGAGGTCATGGTGAGCACTGTATATATTCAGTTTATGTAAAATGTACATACATATTATACCGTTCCAGTTGTTAAATATAATAAATAATTTTGGTGTAAATTTAGTGGAAAGAGAGATTCGGGGCCAATTTTACATCTAGTGGTACTTGCATTGCCAATTAATGAGATCCAGCCAGGAATAACGCAGCCTATATGCTTGTACTTTTCCAGTACAATGCACAATTCATGAATCTGACCTTTGTATGCGTTTATATTGATGTGTACAAAGTTAATTCAGCGGAAAGAGAAATTTTAGGGCAATTTTACATCCAGTGTTACTTGAACACTGAAGCGCCTGTTACGTGAATACTTCAGCGCCTGTTACGTGAATCCTGCAGCACATATCTCGTGTGTGCTACGATGAACAATTGCTTGACAAACACAAACAGACGAGTGTCACCTCCCATTAACTGTTGAATTTGATCAATTGTGAACCAATAACCCCCCATGCACATTAGCAGTGGGCAAAAGTTCCATTATATGGTGATTTCATGTAGACAAAGGGGCAATCGGACGATAATTGAGGAACAATCTCACTTCATGTGTTTATAGTTACTAATAACGAAGGTGTCAACAACAAATGAAACTACCACGCAAAAGAATATCATTATTTTAGTCTATCTGCTCAGTCCCTTTGTTGGAAACCTCGTTTTGGATGTGTTTCCAACCAAAGATACCCACCTACCATCAATTTTCTCAGATTATGTTGTTGCTTTTTGCAGGCTTCCTGTAACTCCGCTACAGGAATCCTGTGCGCACGTTGACGACTGTGAATAGGGAAAATACTCTCGAAATTATTTTTCTGAGTCCGGTTTACTCATCACGGCATTCAAAGGTCCTGTCATTTAATTATTTTGGGTATTTCATTCATCATCTCCGAATTGTCACCTCATTTCATTGAACTATAAACATTTTTTTCACGAAATTGTTGGTGTTGTGTTGGTCACAACACAGACAGATGAAGAAGCATTTCGTAAACGATTTCTCCTAAATCGCTTTGTCTTGCTTTGCGAACTTTTAACATAGGAGTTTCGTGTTCGATAGTTTGTGTAGCTATATCGAATAGTTTTACGCCGTTCTTCGGCCAAATGTTGCGTGTTGATATAGACCCCGTAAAGTACGCGGTACCATCGCCGTTCAGGAACAAGTCAATACGCCCAGGGTATACTGATACATGCACACAATAGTCCTTGTGATGCCCTTGATCCGAGAAGCTCTGATGCACTAGCACCAATTATGATTCTTGTATTTAATAAAATTAGCCCAAACGCTAGAGAAAGGTTTCCGGAAAATATATGTTTCATATTTTAGATATTATCCATTTCGTCCCGTGACATTGAGAAAAAAGGTCACTGCTTTCTTTCAGATTTGAGTCACAAGAATATTAAGCATGTATCATTTCCACAATTGATTGCCATTCTGTAAATTTAAAAATCAAGGACATATCAACCAAATACTGCATTGTGCTGTGATTTATTTCGCACGGGTTCTTTCAGGGTGCACGAATTTACGAGTGTTCTGTGGAAGGACCAAGGGCGAAAATAAATCACAGTACAATGTAGTATTTGGTTTATTTGTCTACAACAACGTTTTTGAGCACACAACAAAACAAAATATAAAATCACAATGAGTGACGTCATAGCAACGAATTCCAGCCAGTGCGATAACAACAACAGTGCATTGTGGATATTTATTGCACTCAAACAATTTACATTGAATAAAATAGGAACGAACTGATGAGACTGTAAAATTGATAATAAGCGAGAATTTAGCCATTTTGTGCTCTGACCTTGAAAACGAGATCGAATGTCAATCTCAAGGTCATTAAAATATTCTGTATATATCATTTCCTATCTTTACACATTGATTCTCATTTTGTCTTGTGACCTTGAAAATGAGGTCAAATGTAAACTTCAGAATTGATTCTCAATGTTAAGTTGATAATTAGGGAGATAATATCATTATGTGCTCTGACATTGAAAATAAGTTCAAAGGTCGAGTTCGAAGTCATGCGAATATTAAGCATTATCATTTCATATGAGTGCCCAATTCATTCCCAAGCTGTAAAGTCGATAGTATGCTAAATACTAGCCATTTTGTGCTCTGACCTTGAAAATGAGATCAAAGGTCAATTTCAAGGTCATTAGAATATTCTGCGTATATCATTGCCTATATGCCACAATTGATTTCCATGCTATAAAGTCGATAAGAAGCGAGATATTAGTTATTTTGTCATGTGACCTTGAAAATCAGGTCAAATGTCAAATTCAAGGTCATGAGAGTTTTCCATATATCATTCCCTGTATGTCCACAATTGATTCCTAATCTCTGATCTCAATATTAATTGAAATATTATAAATATCGTGTCCCATTATAAAGCATAGGAGAATTTATCATTGAAAAGTCCCATTTTGGCCAAGTTCGGGTCGAAATGGCTCACTTCGAGCGATTCAAGCGCAATGAAAACTATACACTTCACAGGGGTATGTATGAGGAGATTTATGCATCAGTTAGAAAAAGGGTACTGAACAGATTTCGAGAAAACGATCGACAAAATCCAAAATTGGCCTTTTTCGTCAAAAATGGCCGCCATTTTGAAAAAATTCGAAAATTTTTCAGAAAGATTCGATCGTAATCTTTAAAGATAAAAATGTAGACGGATGACGGATGAACGTCTTACGCAATACCATAAGTTGACCAAATGGCTGGTAACCTAAAAATGCAACGAAAAAGTTGATTGAGCAGCTTACTCGCAGTATGTGCGCGAACTGGAATGCGACAAACAGGATCCAATCTAGTCAACAGAAAATGTCAAAATTGAGTTCATATGTGTCACTGATCGAGACAAGCTAACAATACCGGTACTTTTAGATAATTGATCAAACTATGTTCAGCAGCTTTTTACGAGTGTGTACTAAAAGCACTGGACATTGGCACTGCAGTGACCTTTTGGATAAATTCCGAATACCCTTTTGGATTATTTCCGAATACCCCAGTAACAAATAATTTGGATAACACTTAGAGTATGAACGGTGCTTCCTCTGACTCAGTGTAGTTGGAGTCGGGCTTTGACGACACTTGGATTGAATTTCTCTTACAGGCAAGTACTGAACACGCACTCACCGATTTGTGTCATATTATAGCCTACCTGTATATGTGTATGTGTGCACATGAATGATGCATTTGATTATATGAATTAATGATAATTTAGACACTGTTTCAAAACCTAAATATTAGGTGTCATTACTAGACACTCTCTGGTCGCTGCCAACAACGAGTATGTTATGTTCGAATTGTTGTGATATCAAAGTTACCATTACCAACTAGTTGATATTTGACAATTATGACTTCAGAATCTATATTTGATAAAATATTTCACTCATTGTACCCACTAATGAAACGTTTTTCAATTTGACTATTTTTCATTTTGAGAAATAATAAATTCAAGTGGCAAAACTTATGTTAATGTATTCATTACTTGACGAAATGTAAATTTCGTCAAGTATGTTGGTCAGTTGCGTTTGTTACTTGACGAAATGTAAATTTCGTCAAGTATGTTGGTCAGTCGCGTTTGTCTGTCTGTTTGTTTGTTTGTTTGTGACCGCTCCACAGGTCACATTTTTGATCGTAGAATCATGAAAATAGGTCAGTAGATGTGCAATCCAATATGGATGGATGAGTTCATTTTTGGGAGGTCAAGGTCAAATATTGAGGTCAAGGTCACGCAAAACGATAAAAACACATAAATGGCCATAACTCCGGTTCTAATTGTCCTAGAGACTTCAAACCAAGTTCATATTGTACATAAAGTCGAGTTCTATCTTTTGTGACTTGACCTTGGCATTTGACCTTGACCTTGAGAAGTTCGCCTAAGGTGAATGTTAAGGTCAAATATGAAGGTCAGCGCACCATATCGAGTAGTATATCGTTGGAAAGGTCTTGACCCCCTGATTGCAGTGATACCTTATTTTCGGCGCTGCGACGTAAACTGACGTCACAATGACGTCATAAACGTCAAATTTCCGAAATTTCAAAAGGCTATAACATCGTCAATACTGTATGGAATCTCTTCAAACTTGATATGCATATTGACAGCAACGACCTTTACGAATTTAGGTACAAAGGTCAAAGGTCAAGGTCAAGGTCATCGAAATCCCAGAAAAACACGTTTCCGGTAATAACATCCGTTTGATTTGTCGTAGGTTCATGAATTTTGAACCATATCCTTCAGAAGAGGTATAGTAATCGAGTGTATATGTCAATTTCATGATTGACCTTGAACTTTGTCAGGAAAATAAGGTCATATGAGGAAAACTTCAAGGTCATATTTTCAAACTAACTGAAACCTATCAAGTAGTATATCAAATGAAAGGTCTTGATTCCCTGGTACATACTTTCTCATCAGTTTTGAGATGTGACGTTTATTGACGTCACAGTGACGTCATAGACGTTAATTTTTCGAAATTTCAAACGGTCATAGTGTCCACAAATCTTGTTTGATTCTAATGAAATTATACAGGTATAATATATGTCTTCATGCACAGGCAATGCACAATTTTCGTGACTCAAGGTCAAAAATCAAGGTCAAGGTCACGCAAAATGTTGAAAACACATAAGTGGCCATAACTCCGGTTCTATTTGTTATAGAGACTTCAAACCAAGTTCATATTGTAGATAAACTCGAGTCCTATCTTCTGTGACCTTGACCTTGGCATTTGACCTTGACCTTGAGAAGTTCGCCATGAGGTGAATGTCAAGGTCAAGTACGAAAGTCAGCGCACCATATTGAGTAGTATATCGTTGGAAAGGTTTTGAGCCCCTGATTGCAGTGATACCCTATTTTCGGCGCTGCGACGTACACTGACGTCACAATGACGTCATAAACGTCAAGTTACCGAAATTTCAAAAGGCCATAACAGCGTCTGTATGGAATACCTTGAAACTTGACATGCATGTTAATAGCATTGACCTTTACGAATTGAAATACAAAGGTCAAAGGTCAAGGTCAAGGTCATCGAAATCCCAGAAAAACACCTTTTCGGTTATAACATCTGTTTGAATCGTTGTAGTCTCATAAGATTTGAACCATATCATTCAGAAGAGGTATAGCAATCAGACTTATATGTCAATTCCATGACTAACCTTGAACTTGATCGGAAAAATGAGGTCACATGAGCAAAACTTCAAGGTCAAATTTTCAAACTAACTAAAAGCTATCAAGTAATATATCAAATGGAAGGCCTTGAACCCATGATAAATAGTTTCCCATCAGTTTTCAAATGTGACGTTTATTGACGTCACAGTGACCTCATGTACGTAAATTTTTCGAAATTTCGAAAAGCCACAGTGTCCGGAATTCTTGTTCGATTCTGATGGAATTGTTCAAGTATAATTTATATCTTCATGCACGGGCAATGCACAATTTTCGTGACCCAAGGTCAAGGGTCAAGGTCAAGGTCGAAGAAAAGGTCAAAATCACAAAAATTGCCATAACTTCGGAACTATTCGTCATAGAAAGTTCAAACTGGGACCATATTGTAGCATATCAAAAGGTCTTTGTCCGCTGACCTTGAATGTGCACTTTGACCTTTACCTTGAAAAGTTTCATGAAAAAAGTATCTTTCTTCAAATGTCGAGGAGTTGTTCAGTAAATCTTTTCAATGTGTAAATTATGGGTAAATGTTTTAAATGTAAACAAATGTTTAGTCATTTCGTCAAGTGTTGGCCTATGGCCGATTTTCTGTTTGTTACTTGGCGAAATCGCAAAGCGATTTTGCCAAGTATGTTGGTCACTTGAGTGGGTTTGTATGTTTGTTTGTTGGTTTGTTTGCACTCTACAGTCCACAGTCCTCATGCACTTTTTACGAAATCCATAGAGCATCCTCAAGATCGGAATTCTAGGTCAACGAACTTTTTTCGTGATCCTACATCATTTAGTTTCTGCATAATTAACAAAGTTATTAATTTCGTTCATTCAACCCCATGTTAACCGAAAACCAAGCTGTAACTTGGTAAATATGTATCGTAGAGTGAAAAGGACCTCATTTTCGAACTTTGGGCTATAGAGAAGATGATGTGATGATGAAAACGATGTAATTAGGCCAATATAGCTCACTGTGACCTAATTTCGGGTCAAAAAATGAACTTTGGCCTACTTTTCCAAAAGTGATGCCAAGACCCTGGGACATGCAAATCTGCAAGAATTTCTGAAATCGGACAGTTCTTTGATGAGTTATGGCCTAATTAAGGTGCTAATTGGGGCAGAAATCTGTATCTCGCTTAATAATGGTCGTAGAGCAAAAAGGACCTCATTTTCGGACTTTGGGCTATAAAGAAGATGATGTGATGATAAAATCGATGTAATTAGGCCAAAATAGGTCACTGTGACCTAATTTCGGGTCAAAAAATGAACTTTGGCCTACTTTCCCAAAAGTGATGCCAAGACCCTGGGACATGCAAATCTGCAAGAATTTCTGAAATCGGACAGTTCTTTGATGAGTTATGGCTTAATTAAGGTGCTAATTGGAGCACAAATCTGTATCTCGCTTAATAATGGTCGTAGAGCAAAAAGGACCTCATTTTCGGACTTTGGGCTATAAAGAAGATGATGTGATGATGAAATCGATGTAATTAGGAAAAAATAGGTCACTGTGACCTAATTTCGGGTCAAAAAATTAACCTTGGCCTACTTTTCCAAAAGTGATGCCAAGACCCTGGGACATGCAAATCTGCAAGAATTTCTGAAATCGGACAGTTCTTTGATGAGTTATGGCCTAATTAAGGTGCTAGTTGAAGCACAAATCTGTACCTCGCTGAATAATGGTCGTAGAGCAAAAAAGACCTAATTTTCAGACTTTGGGCTATAAGGAAGATGATGTGATGATGAAATCGATGTAATTAGGCCAAAATAGGTCACTGTGACCTAATTTCTTGTCAAAAAATAAACTTTGGCCTACTTTTCCAAAAGTGATGCCAAGACCCTGGGACATGCAAATCTGCAAGAATTTCTGAAATCGGACAGTCCTTTGATGAGTTATGGCCTAATTAAGGTGCTAATTGAAGCACAAATCTGTATCTCGCTTAATAATGGTCGTAGAGCAAAAAGGACCTCATTTTCGGGCTTTGGGCTATAAAGAAGATGATGTGATGATGAAATCGACGTAATTAGGCCAAAATAGGTCATTGTGACCTAATTTCGGGTCAAAAAGCGAACTTTGGCCTACTTTTCCAAAAGTGATGCCAAGACCCTGGGACATGCAAATCTGCAAGAATTTCTGAAATCGGACAGTTCTTTGATGAGTTATGGCCTAATTAAGGTGCTAATTGCAGCACAAATCTGTATCTTGTTCAATATTGGTCGTAGAGCAGAAAGGACCTCATTTTCGGACTTTGGGCTATAAAGAAGATGATGTAATGATGAAAACTATGTAATTAGGATAAAATAGGTCACTGTGACCTAATTTCGGATCCAAAAATGAACTTTGGCCTACTTTTCCAAAAGTGATGCCAAAACTCTGGGACCTGCAAATCTGCAAGAATTCCTGAAATCGGACAGTTCTTTGATGAGATATGGGCCTAATTAAGGTGCTAATTGCAGGATAAATCTGTATCTCGCTCAATATTGGTCGTAGAGCAGAAAGGACCTCATTTTCGGACTTTGGGCTATAAAGAAGATGATGTAATGATGAAAACTATGTAATTAGGATAAAATAGGTCACTGTGACCTAATTTCGGGTCAATGAACTTTGGCCTACTTTTCCAAAAGTGATGCCAAAACCCTGGGACATGCGAATCTGCAAGAATTTATGTAATCGGACAGTTATCTGATGAGTTATGGCCTAAATAAGGATCGAATTGCAGCACAATTTTGTATCTCACTTAATATTGGTCGTAGAGCAGAAAGGACCTCACTTTCAGACTCTGGGCTATAAAGAAGATGACGTGATGATGAAATCAATGTAATTAGGCCAAAATAGTTCACTGTGACCTAATTTCATGTCAAAAAATGAACTTTGGCCTACTTTTCCAAAAGTGATGCCAAGATCATAGGGCACGTGAATTTGCAAGAATTTATGAAATGGCCAATTCTTTATTGAGTTATAGCCTAATTAAGATGCTGATTACAGCGCACATCTTATCTTGCCTAATATTGGTCGTAGAGCAACAAGGAACTCATTTTTGTACTTTGAGCCATGAAGAAGATGATGTGATGATGAAGTCGATGTAATTAGGTCGATGTAATCAGGGCTATGAGTGAGATGGTGTGATGATGAAATTGACGTAATTGGGACAAAACAGGTCATAACTTTCCGATATTTCGCCAAGTTCTCGCTCTATGAGCAATCAAGCGAGTCTTCATTTGTTTGTTTGTGACCGCTCCACAGGTCACATTTTTGATCGTAGAATCATGAAAATAGGTCAGAAGATGTGCAGTCCAATATGGATGGATGAGTTCATTTTTGGGAGGTCAAGGACAAATATTGAGGTCAAGGTCACGCAAAACGATAAAAACACATAAATGGCCATAACTCCGGTTCTAATTGTCCTAGAGACTTCAAACCAAGTTCATATTGTAGATAAACTCGAGTTCTATCTTTTGTGACCTTGACCTTGGCATTTGACCTTGACCTTGAGAAGTTCGCCTAAGGTGAATGTCAAGGTCAAATACGAAGGTCAGCGCACCATATCGAGTAGTATATCGTTGGAAAGGTCTTGACCCCCTGATTGCAGTGATACCTTATTTTCGGCGCTGCGACGTAAACTGACGTCACAATGACGTCATAAACGTCAAATTTCCGAAATTTCAAAAGGCTATAACATCGTCAATACTGTATGGAATCTCTTCAAACTTGATATGCATATTGACAGCAATGACCTTTACGAATTTAGGTACAAAGGTCAAAGGTCAAGGTCAAGGTCATCGAAATCCCAGAAAAACACGTTTCCGGTAATAACATCCGTTTGATTTGTCGTAGGCTCATGAATTTTGAACCATATCCTTCAGACGAGGTATTGTAATTGAGTGTATATGTCAATTTCATGATTGACCTTGAACTTTGTCAGGAAAATAAGGTCATATGAGGAAAACTTCAAGGTCAAATTTTCAAACTAACTGAAACATATCAAGTAGTATATCAAATGAAAGGTCTTGATTCCCTGGTACATACTTTCTCATCAGTTTTGAGATGTGACGTTTATTGACGTCACAGTGACGTCATAAACGTTAATTTTTCGAAATTTCAAATGGTCATAGTGTCCACAAATCTTGTTTGATTCTAATGAAATTATACGGGTATAATATATGTCTTCATGCACATTCAATGCACAATTTTCGTGACTCAGGGTCAAAAATCAAGGTCAAGGTCACGCAAAATGTTAAAAACACATAAGTGGCCATAACTCCGGTTCTATTTGTTATAGAGACTTCAAACCAAGTTCATATTGTAGATAAACTCGAGTCCTATCTTCTATGACCTTGACCTTGGCATTTGACCTTGACCTTGAGAAGTTCGCCATGAGGTGAATGTCAAGGTCAAGTACGAAATTCAGCGCACCATATTGAGTAGTATATCGTTGGAAAGGTTTTGAGCCCCTGATTGCAGTGATACCCTATTTTCGGCGCTGCGACGTACACTGACGTCACAATGACGTCATAAACGTCAAATTACCGAAATTTCAAAAGGCCATAACAGCGTCAATAATGTATGGAATACCTTGAAACTTGACATGCATATTAATAGCATTGACTTTTACGAATTGAAATACAAAGGTCAAAGGTCAAGGTCAAGGTCATCGAAATCCCAGAAAAACACCTTTTCGGTTATAACATCTGTTTGAATCGTTGTAGTCTCATAAGATTTGAACCATATCATTCAGAAGAGGTATAGCAATCAGACTTATATGTCAATTCCATGACTAACCTTGAACTTGATCAGAAAAATGAGGTCACATGAGCAAAACTTCAAGGTCAAATTTTCAAACTAACTAAAAGCTATCAAGTAATATATCAAATGGAAGGCCTTGAACCCATGATAAATAGTTTCCCATCAGTTTTCAAATGTGACGTTTATTGACGTCACAGTGACCTCATGTACGTAAATTTTTCGAAATTTCGAAGAGCCACAGTGTCCGGAATTCTTGTTCGATTCTGATGGAATTGTTCAAGTATAATTTATATCTTCATGCACGGGCAATGCACAATTTTCGTGACCCAACGTCACAATGACGTCATAAACGTCAAATTACCGAAATTTCAAAAGGCCATAACAGCGTCAATAATGTATGGAATACCTTGAAACTTGACATGCATATTAATAGCATTGACCTTTACGAATTGAAATACAAAGGTCAAAGGTCAAGGTCAAGGTCATCGAAATCCCAGAAAAACACCTTTTCGGTTATAACATCTGTTTAAATCGTTGTAGTCTCATAAGATTTGAACCATATCATTCAGAAGAGGTATAGCAATCAGACTTATATGTCAATTCCATGACTAACCTTGAACTTGATCGGAAAAATGAGGTCACATGAGCAAAACTTCAAGGTCAAATTTTCAAACTAACTAAAAGCTATCAAGTAATATATCAAATGGAAGGCCTTGAACCCATGATAAATAGTTTCCCATCAGTTTTCAAATGTGACGTTTATTGACGTCACAGTGACCTCATGTACGTAAATTTTTCGAAATTTCGAAGAGCCACAGTGTCCGGAATTCTTGTTCGATTCTGATGGAATTGTTCAAGTATAATTTATATCTTCATGCACGGGCAATGCACAATTTTCGTGACCCAAGGTCAAGGGTCAAGGTCAAGGTCGAAGAAAAGGTCAAAATCACAAAAATTGCCATACCTTCGGAACTATTCATCATAGGATGTTCAAACTGGGACCATATTGTAGCATATCAAAAGGTCTTTGTCCGCTGACCTTGAATGTGCACTTTGACCTTGACCTTGAATGTGCACTTTGAAGTTTGCCCAACGTAAAAATTTCATGAAAAAAGTATCTTTCTTCAAATGTCGAGGAGTTGTTCAGTAAATCTTTTCAATGTGTAAATTATGAGTAAATGTTTTAAATGTAAACAAATGTTTAGTCATTTCGTCAAGTGTTGGCCTATGGCCGATTTTTAGTGTTGTCTGTTTGTTCACAGGCAGATTACTCTCGTCAAATTAGTCATTTCACACTTGTCATAAGTTATGTCGTTAATTTAAAAATACATGTATGCTCATGATAAAAAACTCAACACACAAGACATATTGATTTTTTTATCCTTGGAGTAAAAACAAATTGGAAATTGTTGACGTACTGATTTTGGACAGTGCACAGTACTGCCCTCTGCCTTCCATACCGGAACTCCCCCTTAAGATTGGGTATCGAGCACGATCCACGTAATTTCAATGGTTTCATACCACGTGCAATTTTGGTTCATATCTCGGCCGTTTCATAACAAGCTCACATGAAATTCGGAATATATATTCTGTATACATCTATGAAGCTGACGCGAAGAAGATATTGAAAATTTCATTGATAAATTAGAATATAAATGGAGTTGAATGTTGTTGAACAAATGTAACTTACGTTGCGTACACGAAGCATTACAGGGTGTAGTCTCTAAACTGCAGTTAGTGCACATGTCCATGATCAATAACCTACCCTTGAATTTCATGTATCCCATCGATAATCATGTCAAATTGATGTGCAAATGTGTATATCTATTGTGATCCCATGAAAATGTCGAGTAAGGTGCGAGTAAGGTGCGGTATTTGACTTTCACCATGGTGATCTAACCCCCCTCATTGGCTAGATAGGCCCCTAGCACCAACTCAAATATACTATAGCTCACTAATGTGCTCATACCGCACCTTAAACGAAATGTCTTGTGCCGCTGGTCAGTGAAGCGCTAAGTACAGATCAGCGGATTATTCGTATGGCAAATATTGTCAATGCTCAGCTGTCGAGAACGTTGTACTCAGGAGTGAGATGTTGTTGTGATTTTGGTTCTACACTGCATTTAGAAAATATTAGGGTCGCTGAATTCCTGATGTAGTTTGCGGTTGAGTTGATTGATTGATTGATTGATTGAATTTATTCAGTAAAATAACATACAGTATAAATAACATTATAGTGCACATTAAAATACACGGATGACACAAGAAAGTGAAGACACTTATTTCCATTGTGGTCCGGAGTTTTACAATGCCAACGGATACAAACGTTATTAATGCGATTGAAAATCAATTTCTTTTGCTCAGTGTATTTTCAATGCAGATGATATATAACATGCTATTTTGACCACCAAACTCCCATCAAGTGTTGAGGTAAATCCAAAAACACGCAGTAGGTTATTGTTCTATGATATGTAGTCTAACCAAAGTCAAGAAACTGTACCCCAAAACGCTGTCAGTTTTCTGCGTAAGTTGCATTTGAATGGCGGTGTATAACGTTCAGGATCTGTATGAATATCAACTGGATCTTCCATCTGATCCAGTTCTGGACAAGCCTTGTAAACATGGATAGAAGCTACGCAACAATTTTCAGAGCAATCCATTACCATACTGCCGAGTTATAAGCCAAACAAAACTTACCAGAATTCTGCTGACAAGGCATGGATCCTGACTGATAAGCATCCTTAAATGAGGACAGAAACATAGAATACAAGCAACTTCGAGGTCACCATGAGTTGACCATAAGTCTCCAAGCAATGTCTCTAGGACAGAAATTATCAGTAGACATATTGTATTCGATCTGCTGCCGTCTGAATGAAATTATCATCCGAAATGTCAATATAAAGTGAGAAAAGTTCGGAAGACTAAAAAATCGGTCAGGATGTACATGTATGAATTTATTGAAAATAATCGAAATTTTATTCGATTACTCGATGTTGTTTTATGCCAAGTTCAAAGTCACCCCATGTCACATCCCACCTGAATTATGTCTTCCTACATGTATATGTTCGTGACATAGATATAACCTCTATCCTAAAACATGTAGTGTCCATGGGCGAATTCTCTCAACTGTTGAATCACATAAGTGAGCGTACTAAGTGCAATGATTACATTCTCCCACAGCCTTGCAGGTTTGACTGGACGCCTAATAACAATTAAGATGTCCTCCATCACACGCCATACGCTCTGCCTGGCTGGGCTTCTGGTTCTCGCTCTGTCTACCACAGTGCGCGCCCAGGGCAGCTGTCAGGCCATGCAAACCTCGCTCTGCTCGGGACTCCCGTACAGCGAGGTCATCTTCCCCAACGCCCTGGGCCACCTGACCCAAGAGGAAGCCCTCCAAGAACTCGACCAGTACCACCCACTCATCCAAGTCAACTGCAGCCCGAGTCTGAGGATGTTCCTCTGTAGCCTATACATGCCAGTGTGTACGGTCCTGGAAACGCCTATACCACCTTGTAGATATCTCTGCGAAGCCGCTCGCGATGGCTGTTCCCCACTCATGGCCGAGTTCGGCTTTGACTGGCCTTTCGACTGTGACGAGTATCCAGCTACTGGACTTTGTGTCCATTATGAGGCTGAATAACACTAAGTGGCTCTCGGGACTTCTAGAGGGCACATATGGAAAACTGTAAAGCATTGTGTGTCGAATTTGTTATTCTGTATAATAATTATATGATCTTTGTTATATTTGCACAATTCTGAAACTTCTTTTGATAGATTTTCAGATACAAACTGTTCGTTTTTCCTTCTATTATGAAATATTTGCAACCTACCTCATGGTCCTTCTTGAATGACATCACAACTTATGCCATGTTTTTTTTCTTCTTTTTTTCCCGTCAGCAGGCGGTTGAAAATAGCACTTATTTTGAGAAAAATCCACACATTTTTTGGTCCTCTTTCATACAAAAAAAGTTTATATCACCAAAACATCTAACATCGACAACGATCGTGAATGGTGTCTGTTTTGCGGTTTTCTCCCTTAGTTGTGTATCAATGAAGTAACGTTACTTAATAGCTTAGCAAATGATCAAATGCCATTTATTTTACATTTTTGGCAGGAGTTTCTTTGTGAATAAAGATGTTATTGTGATAATAAACTTCTGTGTTTTTTTCTGTGTTTGTTTTTGTTCCTGGCTGGCTGGTACTTTGCGAAAAAAAAAAAGTTGACTGGAAACAAAAAAATAGCTTTTTTCACCGGGTATATATATATTCTTTGGCTACTCGACTGAAGGAAAGTGAGTCAAAAGTTTAGAAATCGGAAACAGTTATTGCACGCTCATACGAAACACCAGAAACCCATAATGGGTTTCTGAAAACACTGATGTTACCATCAGATTAGAGTTCACAACATTCACTCGGTAAATTTTATTTTCAAAGGAACAACTCAGAATGTTCTCAAAGGCACATGGTAGATCTCAGTAATGTGTGTGGCCATCGTCCGCATCGATAACAGACAAACATCGTCTGCGCATGCTCAGGGTGAGGCGGGAAATCTGCTGCTCTGGGATAAGTGTCAACTACCCAGATAGGGCAGTTTCCAGCTCATGCGCTGTAGTTGGAAGGTTCTGTCTGGCACGAACACGGACCCGAAGAATGTCCCACACGTGTTCAATAAGGTTGATATCAGGAGACCTTGCTGGCCAGTCCATTCTGGTGATACCTTCCTGCCCCAGATAATCGGTGACGGCTCTAGCACGATGTGGTCGAGCGTTGTCATCCATCTGGATGAACTCCTGCTCTACAGCACCTGCGTACGGTAGAACAATGGGATGCAGAACCGCGTCTCTGTACCTTAGACCAGTCAAGGTGCCATTCTGGATCACATACAGCTTAGTACGTTCATCAATAGAAATGCCAGCCCAGACCATGACAAACTGACCACCGAATCTGTCATGTTCGACAACGTTTACTGGCAAGATTCTCTCCCCTGGACGTCTCCAAACCCTACGGCCAGGAAGTCTACACAGAACCTGGACTCATCAGTGAACAGAACTGATTTCCACTGCTGACCTGTCCGCCTCCGGTGTTCTCTGGCGAAGCGAAGTCTGTCCTGCTTGTGTTGTACAGTCAATGACGTTTGCACAACTGGTCTCCGTGCTCTCAGCTGAGCTGCATGAAGACATTTACTGGCCGTTTGAGTGGATATCCGGATTCCTGTGGCATTCTGGAACTGTCCTTGCAATACCACAGCTGGAGCAAACCGGTTAGGACGAGCCTGCACTGTCAAATAGCGATCCTGTCCGTGGCGCCTATCTACAGAACCATAACGTCTGTACCGATTCCAAGCCCCGGAGATGACCTCTGCGCAAATGATTTCTTTCTCTTCTTGGAGGCATGTTCATACCAAAATAAAGTTGAACTTGGAACTTTGCAAGCATGTGCAACACAAATCACAGCTTTTGTCAAAGGTCTGTTCAGCAGTGGGAAATCTCAGATCAAGGGTATACTCAAAAGGTAATTGGACAAAATCAGTCAAGCGTGACAATTTTGTCACAATTCATGAATACTGTAAATCATGTAATTTGCGCGGTAACGTAATGCGTATTTCGCGGATTGCTGAAAATTAAATAGCCATATTACACAGTATGACCCAAAAGACAATGCTACGTGTTTGCAAGTGCGATCATGTTTACTCAAATACCTAACAATGAGAAACGTTAATTACACATGGCAGAGTCTACTTCAATTAGACCATCGATCAACCAGTGATAGAATAAAACGCGTCAGTCTGTTGTTAGATTCTTGATTCGTATTAAATCGTTGACCATTAATAACTACACAAACTCTGTGGTTGATTATCTGAGGAAGTGTGAATTAAAAATTAGAGTCAGACGGATAGCCACTTCGCAGCCTGTATTTGTGATAGGTGTGGAATCACACGGCGTGACACTGCTTATATAGGCCCTACTATACAGGCCCTACTGAAAATTTCCCATGGTCCAGCAACCGCGATATATACATACCGCGAAATAGTTTTGATAACAAAACCGCGAAATTTGCGTCACGTCAAATATTCATGATTAACAGTACTAGAGGCAGCCTTCACTTGAAAACATTATTTTCTAATTTCAAGAAATACACCCCCCCCAAAAAAAAAGATCCCTAGCAAATGTTGACTAGTGTATTTCAGATGGGTCTAAAAAATTTCCGATGAAGCTAAAACAAGTTTAATCCATCTAAAATATTTTCGATGCGTCTATAACTGTTCTCGATATATATATATTTCGATTTTTTTTCGATGGATCTGAAATATTCTTGATGCGTCTAATGCGTCTAAAATATTTCTGATGCATCTAAAACATTTTTGATGCACAGAAAATACTATCAGATGCGTATGGAACAATTCTAATGTTCATACATCAGAAATTATTAGGTGCATCTTAAGCATGAAGTATTTCCGATTTGCATCTGTCGGAAATACTGTTTAAGACGCATCAATTTTTTTTAGATGCATCAAAAATGTTTTAGATGCATCGAGAATAATTTTAGAGGCATCGAAAATCTTTTAGATGCATTGAAAATGTTTTAGACACATCGAGAATAACCTTTGGAAATATTTTGGATGCATCGAAAATATTTTATACGCATCTAAAATAGTTTTAGACTCATCGAATATATTTTAAACGCATCAAAGGTGTTTTAGAAGCATCGAGAATAGTTTTTGAAGCATCGAAAATATTTTAGATGCATCGAATATGTTTTAGACGAATCAAGAATAGTTTTAGACGCATCGAAAATATTTTAGACGCATTGAAATTGATTGTATTTTTAATTTCTTCGTTGAGTCTTTGCTTGGGAGTAAAACTAAAAATTGTGGCAGACGAGACTCAGTGTGATTTCAGTTGCACACAAACAAAAGCTGATGTCATGACCTGGTTTGGCCAGATGATGGGTATGAATAAATGGGTGATTATAATGCATGCCTACACTCAAATCATTACTGAGCGATAACATACTGATACATGTACACAATAGTCCTTGTGATGCCTTTGATCCGGAGAGATCTGGTGTGCTAGCACAAGTTACGATTCTTGTATTCAATAAAATTAACCCAAAGGCTAGGGAAGGTTACTGGACAACATATGTTTTATATTTCAGGTATTATCCATTTTGTCCAATGGCCTTGAAGAAGGACACCGCTCATATCTAAATTCACGAGAATATTCAGCATATCATTTCCTATATGTCCACAATTGATTGCTATGCTGTAAATTCAATAACACGAGAGATATTGGCAATTATGTCATGTGACATTGAAAATGATGCCAAAGGTCAAAATAAAGCTCATTAGAATATTCGGCATATATCAATTTCTTTATGTCCACAATTAATTGTCAAGTTTTAAATTCAATAATAAACAAGATATTAGCCAATTTGTTCTGTGACCTTAAAAATGAGGTCAAAGGTCAAATTCAAGGTCATGACAATATTCAGCATATATCATTTCCTATAAATTCACAATTGATTCCTATAGCTGTAAAGTCGATAATACACGAAATAATATAAACCATTTTGCACTCTGACCTTGAAAATAAGGTCAAAGGTCATATTCAACGCCATAAGAATATTCAGCATATATCATTTTTTATATGTCCTCAATTGATTCTTAATCTCTAATCTCAATATTAGGTGAGATATTAGGAAGATTTTAATGTGTCTCATTATGAAGCATAGGATATTTTAACATTGAAAAGTCCCGCTCACTTCAAGTCCCATTTGGGTCACATTTCAGTCAAAATGGCTCACTTCGAACGATTCAAGGGCAACGAAACCTATACACGTCACACGGGTACGTATGAGGAGTCTTACACACCAATTAGAAAAAAGGTTACTGAACAGATTTTGAGAAAACGATCGACGAGGTCAAAAATTGGCCTTTTTTCGTCAATAATGGCCGCCATTTTGAAAAAATGAAAATATAAAACTACATGTAAAGTAAAAAATGGCTGCCAGTTCGAAAAAAAATAAAACCTAAAAATCCTGTGCAAAATTTCAGGAAGATTCAATCTTAATCTTTGAAGATAAAAATACAGACGGACAACGGACGCAACATCATAGAATTTGGTTATCAGACCAAAGGTCCGGTTCCTTAAAATTGCAGCTAAAACAGTTGATTGAACAGCATTCTCGCGGAATATGTGTAGACAGGAATGCGACAAACAGGATCCAGTCTGGTCAACAGAAAATGTCAAAAGTTCATATGTGTCACTGATCAAGACAAGCTAGCATAACTTTGAGAGAACTGACTCAACAATGTTCAGCAACTTTCCACCAGTGTGTACAAAAAAAAAAAGAACATTGTCCTTGCAACTTGATAATAAGGCTAAATTTGTCGCTGATTCGGTTCGGTCATGAAGGATACTCGCAAAATGACCTTTTCGATAATTTGTGAATAACCGATGACAGTGCAAAAGTCGTTCTGCATACACTGGCAATTTAGATAACTCTTAGAGTATGAACACTGCCTTCTGTGGCACAATCTAGTTGTAGTCTGGCCTTGATGAGTGGAACACGAACCCACTGATACTTGGATTCTATCCTTCTCGATTCGAAGGTAAGTAAATGTACGGTATACATGATACTATATTTTCGATCGGTGTCATCTATTTTGGTGCATGTATGAAACAACACATTGAAAATGAACAAATTTTGGACATTACAATAGGCGTACATACTTGGTAATATCAGCACCCGACGTTCTGCTGTCGCTATAACTATCGCTATAGAGCCCGCATGGGTGTATCCCCGGATGCTCCAACATTCCTGTGGTTAAAAACGTGAGAATGCAAACGAAATCTCTTCACTGCCCAGCCGGTGTTTACCATCAATGTTCCAACCCTTAGATTTTTATGTTTGGATAATATTGCACATTCTGCAAAATTTCAAGAACGCGTGGGTTGGACCATATGTAGAAATTCATTCCATTACCTACCTTAAGTTGACCACTGTACAGCATCCCCTGCGGTAGCCAGGGATTAGTGATAAAATTTCACAAAGACGCACCAATATGCCTGACAAAAATGTACGTGTATGGGATCGACAAATTTAGTTGAAAATTATTTAAACATGTATAGCGGTCCACCACTTCCCCGTGTGCGAGTTCTTACAGGACATTTTTTCACAAACGCTGTGCGGATATGTCACTTACATTGCACTTTCACATCAACACATATTACCTGTTATTTCCAGTGTGTGCCCTGATATTTGCCCGGGATCAAGGGCAAATGTCGGGGCACATGTTGACAAAACCAGGTTTTGTGTTTATTAAATACCGTGAAACTTATTATATACTGCAGCGCAATCAAGAACAGTTCGAACTTTATTTACAACAATTGATGGACAAGCATTCACCTAATAGAAGAGGTATATTTCGCAGAATTACGCCAGCAGCTTTCCATATATGTATATTGACGACATTCTCCCACAACCTTGCAGGTTGGACTGGGACCCTAATAACCTCTGAGATGTCCTCCACCACACGCCATACGCTCTGCCTAGCCGGGCTGCTGTTTCTCGCCCTGTCTATCACAGTGGGCGCCCAGGGCAGCTGTCAGACCATGCAAACCTCCCTCTGCTCGGGGCTCCCGTACAGCGAGGTTATCTTCCCCAACGCCCTGGGCCACCAGACCCAGGAGGAATCCCTCCAAGAACTCAACCAGTACCACCCACTCATCCAAGTCAACTGCAGCCCGAGTCTAAGGATGTTCCTCTGTAGCCTATACATGCCAGTGTGTACGATCCTGGAAACGCCCTTACCACCCTGTAAGGGTTTGTGTGAAGCCGCTCGCGATGGCTGTTCTCCACTCATGACTGACTTTGGCTTTGATTGGCCTTTCGGCTGTGACGAGTATCCAGCTACTGGACTTTGTCTCCATGATGTGGTCAGCGAGGAGACCGACCATGCCAATTGTGAACCGATGTTGGAGGACGTGAAGTCTGGATTCTGTCGTGGAGTGTCCTATGACACCACGATCTTCCCTAACTTGGTAGGTCAAACCAGACAAGAGGACGCTGCTCTTGAGATAGCTTCCTACTCCCCACTAATGAGGATACAGTGTAGCAGCGACCTGGGTCCGTTCCTGTGCGGGGTGTACTTCCCGACCTGTTCCAGCGAGGGGAGCCCGGTGCCGCCCTGCCGCAGTCTCTGTAAGAGCGCCCGAGACGGCTGTCTGGCTCTGATGCAGAGGTTCGGCTTCAGCTGGCCCAAGGTCCTGGACTGTGACAACTTCCCGGAGACGGGGCCATGTGTCGGTCCAGGGGGTGAGGTCGAATAGACTGTGGCTTTCGGGTCTTCTAGAGGGCACATATGAAAAACTGTATAACATGTGTGTCGAAATTATTATTCTGAATAATAATAATATCTGTTCCTCGTTATATTTGCACAATTCTAAAACTTCTTTTGATAAATTTTCAGATTCAAGCTGTTCGTTTTTCTCTCCTATTATGATACATTTGTAATTTTTTTCATGTGTCAACGTTCCGAATGTCACCATAATTTACCGTGGAACGTGCACAGTATAAACAATAAAATATCGCTGTAGGTCTATTTAGTATGAAACGGCGAGTGTGATTTCAGTTGTCCATAAACAAACGCTGATGTCATATCGACCTGGTTTGGCTATAGGTTACTAGTTTGGGTATGGGTGTGTTTATACTGCATACCTATAGACAAATCATCTTACGAAGAGGTCCTAATAAGTAAGGAAAAATAACAGAAGAAGCACACCTTTCGGTACAAGAAAAGTGAGGAGGCATATGGAGGTGTATCTTGAAAGTTTGAACAGACACACAGCAGAGTTGTTAAATCTATGAAATACACCAAGAAGATTGTGTTGGATCCTTGCCGCCCAAGGCAAAGGCACGAGTCAAGGAGACACCACCCTAACGAGCAGCGCCACCCAAAGGGACAGCAGAACAAGAAAATGCAGCAAACTGCGGAAGACGACATTAGAGCTTGAGCACATCATCAGCACCACGACAGCTGAATGTATCTTACACAACGTTAACCTCCCCCCCCCCCCCCCCCAAAAAAAAAAGAAGAAGCCATAATTTTATCCCCTACATGATTCCAATTCATTTCCGTATACTAGGATGAAAAACATGGCCTACTTCATTCATATTACTTATAAGTAAACATTTATTTTAAAATCGATCAATGGAACAGATATGCCTGCTAAAATGATATGGAACCTCATTAAAATATCCTCAAAACATTGGAAATTATGAGGAATATCTGCATTTGATATCATCAGATATAGCCTAACACATGCCTTTACTGGGCAAAATAAAATACCAATTAATAATAAATAGACTTCGCAATCCAGCACAGAACACCAGCTTAATCGTCATTTTATAAAATACGTCAAATTACGGTAAATGTAGCCGTGGCATCGCAGACGAATCGTTGTGTTTACTTCATAACGCCAAAAATGTCCACACGCAGATGCCCACAAGACTTAGTATGTATGCATGCACAAATTGCTTAACAGAAATTGTGTTCCAAAATACGCGTGATTGTGGTAAAATTTGCTTTGCATTCTGGGAACGTCAATTTCCATCGGCTCCGCCATTTTGGGACGTTTTTAGATAATGTGAACATTTCACGTAATTTTCTCAAACCTAACACATCGATTCATGCCTGCTATATCTGTGGAATAGTCAAAGTTTCCCATTTCTTCGAGAGATCTTATGTCAAGGACGAAGAATATCCTCATTTGAAGAAGGTATCTAAACTTTTACATGCCGAAACGTACGTCGATAGGTTGGCATGAGACCTCCATAAAAAAGTCAGCACATAGACATGTAGAGGGTTGGGGGCTTTGCCCCCAACGCTCTAATGTCAAAAAGGGCAAGATTGGAAAGAAAAACCGAAAAGGATTAATACTACTTTTACCTGTCCCCGAACGATTTCAATGACATCTACTCAAACAACAAAATAACCAATTTTACAGTGGATCGCCTGCAACACTGTGTTTGGAAGGAAGTTGGGAGCTAGAACTGGTGGAAGCAGGCTACAATGATATATTCCACCAGGACACAATTGCCAGCACGGGTGAAATCACTAACACGGTCTTTTTGCTTGGAAACTAGTGTCAGAAACTGTTCGTGGACAGAAGCTACCTGTTCTTCAAAAACTAAAAAAACTTTGAACCACCTAATTCTGTGGGCAAAAAGAATGATTAAATACAAAGAATGTGGTTCTGCACTAAAGACTATGACCTGAACGCTCTCTCTCTCTCTCTCTGATCAGAAGTTTACGGTCATGCTGCTGCTGCGTAAGAAGGCTATATAAGACGTGGACTCATCCTACTGATCATCATTTACTGATTGGATAGCAATGTGTCAACATCAGCGATGCCTCTGGAGCTATATACAGTGGTCCCCCTCAGATAAGACCCCCCCCCCCCCTCAAGAAAGACTTCCCCCTCTGTAAAGACGTTTTCTTGTGTCGTTAGAATGACTTTAACATGTAAACGAACCCCTCTAATAAGACATCCCCTTAGATAAGACCTTAATTTTGTGGCAGAAGGGTAGGTTTTATCTGAGGGGGACCACTGTACTCAAGACTTGGATGCTCGGAAGACTCATTTTGAAAATCTTGACAGCGGGAGCAAAGCCCCCGGTAAAACCCAGCAAGAACCCAGTACGGCCACAGAAACCAGTAGAAATCACCCTAGAAACTCCGACCCAGCAGACTGTAGAAAGAGCCAAAGCACATACCAAGAAAAGGAAAGGGGGAGGACTATTGATGGGATGGCTTACTTGTCTGACAACGTTCGTGAATCTAGTGGCAGTGGTGTGTCGCTGTTTACCAAACCAGCCGTAGACACGTTGGTCATCAGAGTGGAATAACAGAGAACACAGACCCATAGGACAAATAGAAGAAAGGGGCACTCAATTCTTTAATATCCCTGTTGGAGGAGAATACATCGACTTGAAGAATATTGTGTTTGAACTCAAAGCAAAGATTCTCAAGTAAGATGGGTCCCCAATGGAAGAAGCAAATCATCTTTGCTTCATAAACTTCGCTCCGCCCAGCCAAGTGGACAAGCTTCAACAGAAATTGATCACAATTACTGTCCGAACCAACTATCCATACAATGCCATTCTGGACAATTTGAATAATGGACAGCACGCAAACGAGATCCAGCTCCTTGTGAAGAACTATGTAGGGACAATGGATGATGGGCCCAAACAGTGGGCTGACATCACGCTACCTTGGGACTAGACACGGCAACCAAGCAGATATGGAAGGACAATTCTTTGTGGACATACTGCAGCAAGACCATGCTACGGTTGGATGGAGTCTCCCTGGACATCCAGTTCTACCCACATACTGATGTTTTTGCTATCATGGCCAAGGATGGAAATACAAGTTCGAAATTACTGAAGCTGTACTCAAAGTTCCACACGAGGTCATGAGCCCTAGAGTTTTGCTCTGACACTCTGAAATGCTGGAATAACACAGCGTTGCCATTTCCCAAGATACTGTACCAGCCCTATATTTGTAGGTATTGTCTCGGGTGAGGTTTTCAGTCGAAACTACCAGAAGAACCCTTTCGATTTAGACAACATGAAGCTACCTCGACCTTCAAGTGCAGGGAGAATCCAGGTCGGGACAATCCTACATGTACCAACCAGATTGCAGAGACAGAAACTACATGTCATCTTGCTACAGGCTGGACTAATTGCAACCCAGGGACGAGACAACAGAATGGTTCTGCGAGACAAGTTCGATGTTGGTTACGCCGTCTACGTCTTTGACCTATCAGACACCATCCATGTAGACACACCAGGATGATCATCATGTTGGCGGAAGTGCTGACAGAACTTGCTACGATCAATCGCATATGGCCAGTTCCCAGCCATGATGGAGATTGACAAAACGCGAAACGCTACCGCGGAAGACCCATAGACACATCAAAGCTGGTCTTTAGAACACAAAACATGGCGTCCACATCGAGTCCTTTCTGGTCCCGTGGAAAGAACTAATAAAATGCTAAACGTTTAATTCGTGTTAAATAACAGCTTGTTAGTTTCAAACCAATCATTTAATGTTTGCAATTCGTTATTCATAGATATGTACCATTGTTGAATATCCTGTACATGGCTAAATATTGTCATCAATTGTGAATTGTTCAGAATCTGAGACAGGTCATCAGAGTTTAGGATACATAAAAACGGTCCACTAATTGGCCCAAGTATCGAACACTGCTCCTTAATACTACTCGTCCACTGAAAACATACCATTTAACCCGTCTCGCACCTTTTTGATCCTTATTGAATATAGAGGAAGACGCAGGATATGATACTTGGGCCCAATACTTGATATAGGCCCACGTACCAATGAGTTGGTACATCAGCGTTCAATCCAGTACATCTAGTATTTTTCCTCACCACGTCTGAGTATTTTCCACAAATGATTAACATAATGTTAGCAGATTAACAGTACTTGAGTGCACCTTCTGATATCCACAAAGGACTGGAGCCTGGAACACACTTGACGATACACACACTGTGATTTCTGGTACGGAAGAGACATACAACCATTACTTAAGTAATTTCATTCATGTCGAGCTGATTGAATTAGAATCGAACTAAACTCATATCGAACTCATATATATAAAAGTTACATACTAGTAATTGTTTGTCACCAGAACATATCGTCCCGACGTTCATATCGGCCCATTTGAAAAGAGGAATTGAAGTCGAACTCAAAGTTACCATGTTTTGCTTGATAGAAAACGCATATCATGCTTAAAGCTGTAAGTATGTTATAAATAGATAAACGACCATGTAAAAAAAATATTATGATAACGACCACGATCTTCCCCGACGGATAAACCGAACGTAAAACCACAGAACCACGCGTTGTTTGTTTTGCTTCGAATGTGGGCGGGTCTATGCACTGGCGCGAGTCAGGCCGCCCACGACAGAGGCCAGAGGCAGTCGGCTGTAACGGCGAAGTGGTATAAAGCCATTCTTGCAGTGTGTGTCGATGATCATTTGACATGTTCCCCACAGCACAGATGTCAGAGAACACACAAACTGCAAAGTATAATTGCATAATATCCATACGTGCACACAATTACTCACATAATTAGGGCTACATATTTCCCTCCTAGCCGTAATGAACGTATTATCCATTGGTGTGACGAATTTGTATGGTTCCCAGTAATTCACGTGCATAGATATATCCCCGTAATGTAGCCACATCAACAGTAAAGTTATCATACATATTTGTACACAACATACAAACAGGCTTTGTGACCTGGTAAATTTTGTACTCATATGTTGTTGAGCAGTGCTCAGTCATTGTATGCTATATTACTAACCTAGAGTACATACCAATAGGTGCATACCTGTAACATAGCATGTACATGTACAATTGGACAGACTATCAAGGGTGACGCTATCAATGTTATATGATTACAAAATATTCCGTCAGAGATGTCACCCATATTGTCACACCCTACATTCAACCAATATGCTATAAACACTGAAATATAGATATACACAATGAAATGCATTACATACGGACATTAAGGACGATGTGTATGCCTCCTTGGTCTATTGAGTATGCCACATTGTAGGCCAGTCGCCCCCTCCTTTTATACGGCCGAAAATCCCCCTGGTCGGCCTAGGCCAAAGGCACCTACTTACGTCACCAGTCAGCACGAAAGGTTCAGGGGATGTCTCAAAAGGTCGAAGGGATTGTACAGTATCTCTTTATATAGCATACTTACAGCTTTAATGGACTGCTTCCAACAGAACCTGAATATCTTCAACCATTCTTAAGATATTTAGTCGAGTTGCGGGTTATATCCCTTCCACAGTGAACCTAGAAATTGTTGAAACAGCAAGGTTTTTTTATTGATATGCATTCATATATGTCTATAGGAGATTTTGAGCTTTGTTGGCACTGCGCCAACTTTGGGGAAAATTTTTTATTCGTTAATTAGCATACTAACCGCCAGATATGGATAATTACCATAATCAAAATATAACTTTTTTAGTAATAGGCCTAGAATCAAGTGTGATAGCACTTTTCTACACAAGTCTGACCCAAGGAATTCATTTCTGGTGAAACTTTTGTGATCCAAGGTCAAGGTCACCCCATAAAATCAAGGTAAAGATCAGTTTTCACACAAAATTGTCAAAACTTCTGGATTAAGGTAGTCCGCTCCAAACAGTGAGGGGAGGGGGTCAAAGGAGTTTGTGAAATAAATAACTGTATCAACATATTCTAGAGCTTCAAAGTGACATATTTTATAGAGTAATTGATCAGCATCCTAAAACTGAAAAGAAAATAGGGGGTCACTGTATCCGTTCGCATGGAAAACACGATGCAAGATGTGAATATGGACAAAAATATGTGCAAAAATGCCATAATTTATGTCATTTTAGGTAAATGTTTGTGATTTCGATCGAATATGTTGAAGAAACCAGCACGGTGACCCCCCTATTTTCTTTTCAGTATTAGGATGCTGATCATTTACTCTATGAAATAGGTCATTTTGAAGAGATAATATTCAATAAATAACCTTTAAATTCTGCCTCTTTGTTACCTCACTGTTTGTAGCGGACTACGTTAAAGGGGATGTAGCTATTCTTTTGCGTTTCTTGATTTCACTGATTCACTTCTGTGTTTATGTAATACTGCTACATGAATGCCTTTTGAAATAACTTTAAGTTGGTTCATTAATTACCGATGTGCAATATATCGTTGACTAATATTCAAATAGCCTTCAACGTGACGTTGGCTTGACATGTGGCATTGATGTGATCTACAGAGTTGCTGTTCGTAGTCTTCTATGATTCTTGTCATTATTTGGTGCACACAAACGATATAATCTGACCATAATGTGTACTCATAAGTTCATGTCCATTACTGCTTGATCAATTGCTCATCCTTCTCTTTTTGGGACAACGTAAAAGCGAACATCACGAACCGGTTCACTGTGCATATATGCAATATGTGCAATCTCTTAACAGTTATGGTCCAGATGGGCATCTGTTGATACAATGAGATAAAATCTCATCTTCCATTTCCCAAATATAATCTGTTATGCTGACATCTAGAGGACACAATTTTAAGTGCCTAGCATAGCAGTATAGATGAGTAGGACGCCTATGAAGGTACATGTTGTTGTCTGGCCATGGTAGTGATACAATCCTTAGCGGTTTACCCATCTCTTGACATACAGATTATCACATTTTTTTTATTTGTTGAGGTATCAATCGGTTGTCAATACGCCACTGCAAAAGGTGCTCCCTAACTGGTCCGATGTTGCTTCTGTTGCATTATCCTCACCTATGTCGAATAGTTATGAGAGTCACCTTTCTCCAAAGTCGGGTATCTTCTTGCATGATGAAGCAGGTGTCTCAAGCCGTTGATTCTCTCTGTCAGTCCTCAGCGACTACATTGATATTTCAGTGCTTCTAGTTATTGGACGTGTGTGATGTGATCTACAGAGTTGCTGTTCCGATAAAGAAGTAGAACCGGGCACGATGCCAACGTCACATAATGCCAACTTGGGAGACAGGCTCTGCTCCCAGATGCTTATGCTCATACGACTTGTGATATTGTGTAGTATCCTTTTACGAAAGCAAGGTTTTATTCCTGAAAAAGCTGAAGACTCCGAACATGCTAGATGAGAACAGTGCAACAGAAGCTGTTGTTGGACAGCAACTTTTTTTTGCAGGTGTCATATGGGTAACGGATTGATACTGCAATGACACAAGTCTCAACCACGGACATATGACAACTTGTCTCTTCATGGGCGCTGTGCTCATCTTCATACGCTGCTGTAGTCGGCAGCTGACAAAATGCGTTCAAAGAATATGGTTATGAATATGGAATATGGTTGGGACAGATCACATTGTATAAGAAGCGGCCCACCTGGCCCACCACTGTTGATGAGGGCCATCAGTGCGGCTGCTGAGCAAAGGACAAGGCCTGCTAGGATATCAGCTGTGATTGTCACCATCAGAACTGAGCCGAACATATTTTTTCTGCAGGTGACGATTGTTATAAACTGTTCAGCAAAAAGTTAAGGCGGTGGTGAACAGTGTGGATGAGCATCAAAACAATAATGAATTTGTCCTATAGAATAATCTCGGCATGCTGGGAGATGATAAGTTGGATAGTAAATTTTCTTGTACAACTTTACAGCCGCAACTTTTCACAGTAATGGGCATGAAGTTATGAGACCACAAAAGTAGTCAACTCTAATTTTTCTATTACCAGCATGAACGCTAAAATCGTGGTAATTTGTTTCAATGCTACGTCCAATGTAAAATGGATGTTTCACTCTGTGTTGACCTCATGATTTAAAAAATGTAGTGAATGCTTGATAGGTCATGAATTGACTATACATATTACTGGCAGTTGCACTATTTGATGCCATTATTGCGTAGTTGAAGATAAATGTTGTAAAGTTGAAGCCACGCTTGTTTACAAAACGATATACATTTTTGTAAACTGATATTTATTCTAACTCATTTACATCGTGTTTTTTGCAGATATTTTTGAGATGCTTGACGGTATTTTATTATATACTTGGCATACCTCATCGGGCAGTCAAATGACATTTTTTTAAACGAATTTCAGACCTCTATAACAAAAATTGACTATCGACCCAAATATGAATTTCAGCCCAAACATCACAAAAATCTGATCATATTCCAGCAAATGGCCATATTTACCTTTACCAGAATTGGGAGTATTGTTGTAGTTTTGGAACAAAAAACACATTAGGTTGTATCCTACACAAACATATTGATTTTGTACAAAAGCAAGCAAATACGATGATGGAGCTAAAATTAACATTGGGAAGGAATGTCAACTTTTTCAAATTTTTCGATAGAAATTTGGTAGGAAACTTCCATTTGACTTTGCTCAGAGTGAACATTGCTCAATGGTTTATCACACATAAGTAATCAATACACCATCACAGGTAACAATAATCATTCCAACAATGCAAACTAAACACAGAAATGAAAAAGTAAAATCAACTGGTGTAGATGAATGTATATATCCATTAAAACCGGGAATTTTGACAATTTTGTGTGAAAACTGACCTTGACCTCGATCTTATACGGTGACCTTGACCTTGGATCACAAAAAAATCACCAGAAATGAATTCTTTGGGTCAGACTTGTGTAGAAAAGTGCTATCACACTTGATTCTAGGCCTATTACTAAAAAAGTTATAATGTATTATTTTGGGTATGCTAATTATCCATATATAGTGGGTATTATGCTTATTAGCGAATAAAAAAATTTCCCCAAAGTTGGCGCAGTGCCAACAAAGCTCAAAATCTCATGGAGACACATATGCATGCGAATCGATGAAAAAAGCTTGCTGTTTCAACAATTTCTAGGTTCGTTGTCTGGCAACTGGACTAATTAACAACTGGGTGTCAGTTTTACACACATTTCGCACTGAAAATGTAGAGCTCATTTGCTATTATAATGATTATTCTTGACGTCACCCAAGTAGGTAGTTTTGATCAGCTACTTTCATAGCCTTATCATAAATTACTTGAATTACTTAGTCCAGAAAAATATTACGATCTGAACTGAGAAACCAGATAATACAAAATATTACCACACTCATATAAGATGTATCTGATCACCATGGCAACCATACTCTACGTACAGCCCATAGCAACGTGGTTGATATGGGCTTCAATTCGAGATTGGTAGGCAACATTCAGTTTGGACTATTATGCCAGTTTTTTGGTATCTCATTGACATTATGACATAGTACGAGTCAACTAGATACCCACCAAAGCGATAGAGCGATAGCCCTTTTGTAACACCATATTTCACAGAAAAGGTGTTCAACCATGACCCCCCAGAAACACGTTTGCTATGGAACATAATTCAACAAAGGCAACTAATTCTGGTAATTGGACACTGATTGTATATCATTCCAAACAAAGTGCATGCTGAATAAGGTACACATTGCTTTATTATATGGTTTTGAAAGAGAAGTTTCATTAGCCTTGTGACGTCAATACGATTATAATAGTTTAGGTAGGTGAAAAAAAGGCCAAGCAAAAGATGTTTAGTATGTACGGTGAGTGTTATTGTACATGGATCTGTGTTTCATGCAAATAAAATGAAACAGACCTGGTCAGTATTTCAATATTGCCACAATATGAAGCCGCACAGATGAGATATGCTCTGTCAATATTATACTGACACATGTGTTGATATAGTGACGAGTACAGAAGAAAACGAAGTAATTCTGAGATTAACGTGTATAACATTGCTATTCTCAAATATAAAATCAAAATGAAATGTGGAAAGTTATTCTGTGTGGTCCAATAGATACGCTGAATATATGCTGTAAGCACGTAATCTTCACAGCAATAGTTATGCAGTGTTTTGTCCAGTGTTTCATAAATCCAAACATCCAAACACTTGAGTTGTTTCTTATTTTCAGGTTTGTTTCTGTGAAATTTAGTCTGAGTTTAATTTCATGCAGATGATTTAGTTATATCCAGTAATAATAATTGGTTATGGTGTAGAAATTTTAGTATGTCACACGTACATGTACTTTTTTTTTCTGCATTTATTTATTTTTCGTGTTCCGTGTAGGCCTATAAAAAATCATCATTGCGCATTTGGCAATAATTGTACACAAATTCCGACATGACTCATATTCTTTTTATAACCTGCTGCGAGTGTTACTCAATGAGTGAAGTTGAGAGCTCATTATCAAATAGTGTAGGCCTATCGACAACCGCACACACATTCCACATACATTGTATATGACAGCACAGAGACGCCTGGTACTTGGCTCCTTGTGTATCACGTTCTGCGTCACAATGAAGTCTCCGGATCGCAGGCTGAACGAAAAGTTCAAAAGGACCCGATTACCTCCAGATATCGCTGATTGTATTCAGTCAGTAAGCTAGGACTGAGCCAGTATCCTGTCCACAAGCCCGTTGTCGCAAGCGTTGTGTTCCCACCACTGGCCCGAGTCCCAAGTCTCTGCAGTTCTCTGGAAGGTTCCTTTCATGGCGATCTCACAAAGGTCGCACATCGCGTCCTGTCGGTTAAAGTAGTCATACTCGTTCTTCCACTGGAAGTATTTCATGTATTCCTCCTCGTTACTGGCGAGGAAGTGTAAGTAGTCGGCAAGGTCCTTAGGCGTGCGGAAGTCGGCTGCGTCTATGTAGGAGTTTGGCGGAGTGATCCGAGCGTAGTCTCCGCCTCCCAGCACGACCGGCACTATTTCGTGTTTGAGTGGGTTGTTGAGCTTCTCGGTGGCGTAGTCCTTGCAGATTGAGTTCTCAAAGGATAGATAGAACTTATACTTCTGTTCCAGCTCCTTGAAGCAAGAGTTCTCTTTCCCCCTGCGCGGCAGCTTGCACTTGAAAGACCCACAGCCTCCGTAAATATCCACGTCTATGTGTTTCGAGAGGACATCGACGTAAGCCTCGCGTTTACTTGACGTTTTACAGTGACCCACCAGCCACGACACGTTGCTGGTTCTCTTGCTGAATGGCACCCTTGGAACGTACTTGCCCGGGATAACGTTCTCCTTGCGTCTCACGATATAGTTTAGTACAATATCCGACTCCAGACGACTGGAGAGGGTCAGGTTCATGTGGCGGCTCAGGTGCCGCAATTTGGCCTCGCTAGGTGACTCGCCCGTTATGACAGCGTATATCTGCTTGGGATACCGCTCTCGTGCGAAGTGCCAATCACTGGAGACCTGATAAAACAGCAAAATATCCGCCTGTTCTAGGTATTTCCTGTCGTATTCCGCCCGGCAGTTGTTGTAGGCGCACTTCTCGAAGGCAGCTTTCCCAAAGGGTCTTCCCCACGATTTCTTGCCCCAGAGTGTTGTCCAATACATGATTATTCTGGCGATGGAGTCATTTAGATTTGTGGAATATCTTTTCTCGAGGGGAGGGTATGGGAGTGTGTCAAAAGGTCGTCGATGACTTACTTTCGCACGAAATCTCCATATTGGCGGCTCATTGTGAACTGCTTGGGGGTTTCCCTCGTTGTGAACTGCTTGGGGGTTTCCCTCATTGGAAAACCCGTCTCCTTCAATGGAGGCAAATGTCACCGAGACGTTGTTGTCAAAGTGATAAATCCACAAACCAATTAGTCCAAGTGTTGACGCTATAACCAATGTTAGTAGTCGTTTCACCCTTATCTGTAAAGCCATGGCGGTGTCACATATAATATTCCTCCAGACTCCACATATGCTCTCAAGTGATCAGCAGCATCGGTCGGAATCATTCATCGGTCACACATCCATCTAGACCGTATGATCCTTCCTGGTTACATCCGTGTCTTATCAGTCGCCCTATATATTTGCCGGTATATTCAGACCACAAGCATGATCAAGGCGATTTGGAGGAAGATATAGAAGGCGATGAGATTTCAGCCGAAATACTATGTCCTATTGTGGAATCGTATAGACTTCGCGTCTTCAATTCTCCAATCGATTTGCTACCACCGGCACCCCTTTGACAGCATGCACACAATGACACGCATACAGACACTGACAAGCCTGTACATGGTTCGCTGGTGCCCGTTCCACCTTGAGCCGATATCGACCCTGCCAGGTATTCAATAGACAGAGACGGTTCATGCTCAGTGCGCTGGCTTGTGCCACCATACGGAGACCGAGGCGAGGCGACCGGCAGATTAAGGATTGATTGCATGTAATTATCGTGAACCTGTGAGTGACCAGCTGTCCATTCACTTATAATGTAAATGTAAAGGTAACAAATTCATACATTTACATACTTCCAATCAACGTGAAACTTTGCCTTTCTGATTGTTAGCCATCAAGGATTACCAACCGAGATTCCGTTTTTTTTTTTTACTAAACAATGTGAAATCCGTTAAAATCATCGTTTTCATATGTCATTTTCCGACCTATTTCTCAGTAGACAAAGTACACTCACAACAGGGCGAGTGAAAGGATTATGTTGTACAGCAAATAGCTAGTGATGCCAGTGAAACTCACGGGTGATATGCACTCGTGTGCATCGAGGTGTTCAGCTCATTGTATTCATCTCACAGAAAGTATAGCCCTAGATATTCTCATTATTTTGACCACTACAAAGTATACATATACGCAGCAACCAGTGTTTGTCAAGCAGAACACACGAATGTTCGTTTTGGTGAAACATATAAATGATTAATCTAATCATCAAATTGCACAGCTTCCGCGATATTATTCATGAAACCATGTCTCGGTTCATCATCCATGAGTATATGTGTGTGTACTAACCAAGTTTTGGTCAGGGGATTGTATTGTCTTGGTGATTTTGTTACCTTTACTTTCACATTATAAGTCAATGGGAAAGTGTCTCACTGCAGTCACTGGTATGTTACGTGCAATCAATCCTTAGGGGTACACGAGCTTTAGTAACGTGGTCACTGGAATTATTGAGCAATGCAATATAAATTACTGAGCAATGGCAATTTGCAAACAAAACATTAAATGTCTGGTATTTCCACCGCCGAAAACATGTGTTTCTAGGGGGCCTCAACTGTCAGAGGCTTGTCGGCAAGACGGTTGGAAACTGGTGATTTTTTTTTTTCTTTGGGACATTGCGAAAAACGATCGTGTGAACATATGACGAAATTCGATTCACTTTTATATCACTTCAAAATGATGCAGCTCTCAGAAACAGCAAACAATATGTTGATATCCGTCCGTTTTATAGAGATAAGGGGGTCTGAAGTGGGACAATTTACACTGATTTATTCAGGTCCTTGTAATGCGAGTGTGTACTCTCAATGATCAAACCGACGACCGAACTGTCTTAATTTTAAACGGTCTTTAACATTGTATATATATTCTATAAGTAGACCACCGCCCCATTCTATAAACCAATCGGCCAGCTTGTCCCATGAACCAGAATGAAAAAAAAGTGATGTTAATATCTCGAACTTATGAACGTAAAAGAAAAAAATAACATTATTTCACTCATACCACATGTGGATTGCACATAATTAAAACAAAAGTAGTTTAAAAATTAAGGTGGAAATTTCTCATCATATGACCCTAGTCAATCATGTGCTGGTGCGTTATGATTGACCAGCGTGGTCAAATATTTTCCCGACCGGAAGAAGAAAGTGAAAACAGTCAGGGAAACCCTAATAAAAACAAGCTACAGAATAGTAGGAATGGAAAGTGTTAAGAATATGTCCGGAGGAAATGTTTTGCGGGTTTTTTTTATTTATGAATTAAATTAATATCTCGCCTATTATTCCCCAGTGCTCGAGTCTTCACTCCAGGTTTTTTTTTTATGAGCATATGCCTATATCCTATTCTTAGTGCGATTCTAATATGATTCTATTACATCAGCGTTATATCAGCGCGTGCAAAAAAATCACTGTCTGGGCAAACAGGGGGACAATATTCGCGAAAACCGTACCACACAAACATCCCTGACATCTGACATTGTGAACTACAGTTCACAGCATAGTAAACGGGCGAAGCCCGCACAATAGCGCGCAACGTATGTCCATCGTGGAATCACTCCCTGACCGTCACTGCGGGAGACCTCGCAAAACGGAACCAGCTGAAATTAGTGCGTTTTTAGTATATCCGGGCCCGGGGCCCGGACAAATAGGCGAGTTTCACTCCAAGATCTAGACATTACGATTGCCATGTGTCCCTGGAATCGACCACTCTCTAAAACAACCGCTTTTGATTGATAGCCTACCTTGGTTGGTCAACTTAAGAGATTTTACTATATTCTTAACCCTCAGCATCTTGAGCCACCTAACAATGGTACTAATCTAAGTTATTTCGAAGAGCGATTGATTATACAGCCACCTCATGCGGAATATTAATATACTAAAGTCGGCGCCATTCAACTCTGACCAACTGTTTTTTTTTTTGCGAGAATTGAATTACTTCTAAAGATAGATGTCTAAGTATTCCGCAGCTTTCGTTTTTCTTAGCGGTCGAATCGAGTACAAAATTTTACACCAAATTAGGCCGCTCAGTACAATCTTTGTGGCACGAACGGGGCGCCATACTTTTTCAACCAACTGGGTTTTTTTTGCCATAATTTACTTACTTCTAAAGATAGATGTCTAATTTTTTCACATCTCCCGTGTTCCTTAGCGGTCGAATCGAGAACAAAATTTTACACGAAATTAGGTGCATCCAGCACGCACCCCACCCCCTTCCTATTGGGCACGTGAAAAAAAATGAAGGAAGAGAAAAAGAGAAAGAAGAGAGAACAGAGAGCAAGAAGGCAATGTGGGTATGCACTTACATATACTCCATAACACAAATATCATGGACTGCAGACCCATAATACATTTTCAACAAAAAAAGTGTGACTCAGAAATATGTTGCGGTGCATTTACAGCGTTACACAGGCCTAGCATTCTTGGGTCAATGGTCATAATATTAATTATACAATTGAGTGTCATTAATCTTAAATTTATAGCTTTTATTCACAAAAGGCCAATTAGCCCATGTGCATCACGTTACACAATTCAAGACAAGTGACAAGTACATTATATACATGTGTTACAAGACAATGAATTAAATTCGTAATGTAATGTAAAAGCATGAAATACATACGCCTCAAGGTCCTTTACACACTGGTGGTTTTTACAAGACATTATAGTTACAAACATTTCACACAGGTTAACATTGTTTACTATATATTTTCGCAGATATTTAGTCCTCAATTCTTTGTACAAGGGGCATATCGATAAAAAATGAATTTCGTCCTCTAACATGTCAGAGTTATTTGATTGACAGAACATACAGAATCGTCTATTTGTGTTCACATTCGAGTGTCGAAAATTTTCCACAGATAATCTATTATTCATACATCTGAACCGAGACATGGCTACCCTGTGTTTCCATAAAATATCAATATTCAAATAAACTTCTAACTCAAGTACACTTTTGTATGTTTTATAATTGTACAACTTCAAATTACACGATATATTGTCATGCCACTCCTGTTTACTAATGTCGACTACTCGTTGTTTAAAGATAAATATAAATACATCTAGATTACCCACGCCTTGCTGGAGCCAAACATCGCCAAATCCATGCGTACATAAGATGTGTTTCACCTCCGATACCCAATTATGACTACCATTATCATCAAATAATTTCGACATTTTATATAGAGAATTTCGTATACGTGTATTACCGTCTTGAACAATCTCAAGCCAAAATTTTATACATTTAACACTATATAAAACATACAAAGGTAATCTACCCAATTCACCCAAAACCGCTGCATTCGTAGTACTATATGACACTGACAAAAGGTATTTACAAAATTTACTTTGAACTACTTAATCATTGATTAAGTGACGATGTTTAGTTTTGGGATAAACTAACTTAAATACCAGCAATATTTGCATGCATGAGTGGAATGAAAAAAAAAGTCAATCAGGGCCAGAGAGAGCTCAGAATCATCCACAGAACATGAAAAAAGCTCTGGTTTCTGGGGGCCCTTGGGCGGACCTTGGACCCCACGTCGTATACATGTAGGTTACTCGCTCGCATCGTTTGGTCGCTTGACTCCTCTTACCTGCTGAGCCCCCCCCCCCCCCCCCCCCCCCATAATAAATCTAGTCCGTCGCACTTGAGTTCAAACTGAAACTACACACAGGAGATATCTATCTGAATGTCAGCATAACTGTGAAGATTTAGAATTGTATCTTATCATTACTAACCGATTGACCATCACCATGTCGGGGGCATAAGAACCTTAGAATAGCGTTAGGATGACTATCAGACCTTCCTTTCTTGGGAAGAAAAGTCAGTAATCTGTTGTAAAATACACCTCAAAAACCATCTCAGAGACTGTAAGTTCCGAAAATTTCTCTTGGGGCTTACGGACTCCACCCAACCCCAACGGTCATGTCCATTTCTTAAGAGCACCCTCCCCCCCCCCATTGGAAAATACTGGATCTTCCCCTGGAATGAAACCGACATCAAACCCCATTTATTAAATATTGAATGTTCACACCAATTGCCGGCCCATAGTAATCCCAGGTTAGTGTTTCGATGGAATACTGTAGTAGGTATCGTGTGGTAAGTATGACTATACGACATGCCACAAGAGATTTTTGTGCATGCCACAAGAGATTTTTGTGCTGTTTGGATCAAATGGTCAAGGGTTAAAAATACAAAGATTTCTTGAAACAGGCGCTATTTCAACAAACATTTGCATTTACAGCTCTACAAACAACTTACCGTCTATGTATTAAGTGCACTGATAGCCTGCGCAATAAATCTCAAGATTTTATCATTCAATGGGAATAAATAATTGATGTGACCTTCATTCATTCAGGCCAATGGTCGATAAGCATAAACGGATAACGCGATGATACTGATACGTAATGACTCAAAGTGCAGTCACACAGCATGATATAAATTTGTATATATTAACGCGTTATGACCCATGTGTTACTTCATAACGGGCCGGTCAGTATGAATTGGTGGTGGTGGTGGTGGTGGTGGTGGTGGTGGTGGTGGTGGTGGTGGTGGTGGCGGTGGCGGTGGGGGGGGGGGGGGTCAATAATAGTATTCCGACTTAAATTTGGATGCGTCACCTGCACCTGGCAAAAAAACCTCACAGCCGTCTACGACCGATGGTTGTTATCACATCACATCACAGAGCTGGGATGTATTCAATATTTAACCATTATGACTTCAATTAAATATCTACGGGTTATTTCCCCCCAGCGAACTCACCTCACCACACACATTAATGAATCATATTCCCGAATTTCTTTTGTTCTATATATTTAAACAAAAATCAACATACACACTGGGCTATGACGGTTGTAAATTGGATAAAATTGTATGTGGTCTAAAATAGAGTCGGTGAAACTCGCCGGCTTACTGGTATTAGGTGGACCCAATCACAGAATTTTTAAATTCAGATTTCGGAACAAACCAATTGATTTCTACAGGGCCTACGCTAACAATCAGTGCATGAAAGTGTGGAACAGTTTCGTTAACAGCAGCCCCACACATCATTCAAGACGAATCTTGATACTGAATTGCAAATAACATTGTCATGCATATTGACAAAATGATGAGGACAAAAATCGTATTTTACAACAAGAATAGAAAACGATGTTCCACATCTTGGCACTTTTATTTCGATCTCAAACTTATCCAAACATAACTAATCACACATCCGCACCACAATAAAAAAAGATTGAAAAAACAAACCTTATAGGATATCCATAATATTTAGGACAAATAATATTTAAGGTAGTCCGCTCCAAACAGTGAGGGGAGGGGGTCAAAGAGTTTTTTTAAATAAATAAATGTATCAACATAATCTAGAGCTTTAAAATGAGCTTCAAAATTTTAGAGCTTCAAAATGAGCTTCAAAATTTTATAGAGTAAAAAAATTACTCTTCAGCATCCTAAAACTGAAAAGAAAATAGGGGACACCGTTCGTATGGAAAGCACGATGCAAGTTGTGAACATGGACAAAAAAATGTGCAAAAATGTCATGATTTATGTCATTTTAGGCAAGTGTTTTTTTATTTTGATCGAATATGTAGAAGAAACGAGCACAGTGACCCCCTATTTTCTTTTCAGTATTAGGATGCTGATGTGTTATTCTATAAAATAGGCCATTTGGAAGAGATAGTATTCAAGAAATGACTTTTAAATTGTGACTCTTCGTTACCTCAATGTTTGTAGCGGACTACGTTAAGACAACTCACAAGTTGGTATATTTGAACATATACTACAAGTTTATTGAAAGCTAACATTTTGCAATTAGAGCTCCACTCGAGTCACTTCAACAGCTACAAAAATCATTGTGAAAATACAGTAAAAACGATTATATATGTCTAATTTTCACTCTGAGATCAAGTCTTCCTGCAACAAGTCATCGTGTAAAGTTACTTGGCTTTGAACAGTGAATATATCGTCTAGTCTACCCAAATTAAATATTTATCTAGTAACCCATTACAAAAGGGGAGTAAAGGCCTCACTACCTCTAAATTCCTGTGTACATGATAGAACAATATATACCTTCTCAAAGACGGAATGGATTTCTAATATCAGAGTTCTACCTGTTTCCTCCAGGAAGGAATATAGTAACTCAGTTAGTAGTGTATTTAGAGGGGCCTACACCCCCTTCCCCTTTCTCCACCCACAATACATATACATCAACGCTCCTGTGGCGCTTCAGAGGGACCCGAAAAATTATGGATCCACCTTTGGACTTCCTATACATATTGAAACTTTTGCTATTGTCACCACGATGCAATCCATGCACTGTGATTAACTCTTACACATCGTGATTTTTCATTGACTAACACACCGGAATAAATATATTGCTGGAATAAATATCATAATGTTTTCTGGACAGCTTTCGGACAAATATTTCATGAAAACTAAGTCGACAACCAATATATTCATGTAAGCATCGTCTGAACAATTAATACAACGTCAGTAATAAATACATGTCAAATTGAAACAATAAGGAATCATTTCGAAAACGACTCGGGTAGAATGTAAACAACGATAGCGTAAACGAACAAAACACACAAAAACAATAAACTAGACTGCCTAAAATAAGAGCTTTGCGTGATGCTAGGAGGCCGGCATGGTGGTGTTTCTGTTTATTTTCATGTAATATTTGACACCCAGGTTGCTAGGGGTGAGCTGTTGACAGACGTCGTTCTTGAGCCAGCATGGTTTGCTGAGGACCTGGCTGAAGACGAAGCTCTGACACTCAGGCCGGAGATCACATGCTCGGAAACACTCCTTGAGGCCCAGGTCCATCCCGGCTATGTCCTTGCCTATACAGTCCCCTGGCATCATCGTGTAGTTACCGTCTGCAACAGCAGAGAGAATCACTTGACTATGACATACTTGATTAAACATATTGATTATTTGGGAATATTGATGAGGTTCTCTCGATAAACAGCAGCAACAAATATCGATTCATACAATTCCTGCAGAATAGTGAGATTATGCGAAATAAATATTACCAGCAGACAAATATTCCATAATCAAACGGCAAACCAGCCCGACATGATCCTAACAAGGACTAACTCAACTGGAAACTAATCACAAGTAGTATAGGGGGAGCAACAGGGGAAGAGGAGTTTCACCGTCATAACGTGCCCTGTATTCGTTAGGGGAACCACACACTCGTAATCTATCCCCCTACTCGCTAGGGGGACCACAGCCGGACCCCACCCCGACCTGAAGGAATTCAACTCCATCGACACCCAACTAGATTCGACTCATCCAAACACCAACCTGCTTGACTCCAGCCCAAACCTAACCCGACCCCAGCCCAAATCAATCCAACCCAAGCCGACCTAATCCCACCTGAGTCGTTGCCAGCCTTGATGTGGATGGTGATGCCTCTGGCGGCCTTGTCGACCTTACAGAGCCCGCCGAGGGTGGTACACTGGTGCTGGGCTCTGTCATCGTAGACGAGTGCCTTGCATCGCGGCTGGACGTCGCACTCGTGGCGACAGCTGATCAGGGATAGAGACAGCTGGTCAAGCACGTCCATGCCCCAGTCTGGTCCCGACACACACGCCCCGCGCACCTGCATGTAGTGGTACGCAGTGTGGCCGATCTTGGCTGCCTTCTCTGGGGTCACTGACGGACGAGAACAAATACAAGTGATAAGAGATATTATACGTATACAGTATGTAAACCCCGCAATGGTTCCTTATATATACAGATCTCCGGGTTTTACACTAAAACATGTGTTTAATATTATTGATTCATGAAATATATTCTAGAATATGTTTTTGTATAAATGGTCAACATTTCAAGCCGAATGCCATCTGAGACCAGTGGCGGATATGTCAGTAGGGCAGCTCCTCCAGTGTATGGTTAATCAATCGGATGATATTTTATGACGTAAATCAGATAAAGGCGATGTCAAAGTCATGTACATAATTGATACATGAAGTGGAAGTTCAAGTTAATTTAACTTCCCAGATGTTACCAAACACTCAGTCTTGAATAACTGTCATTAGGTACTTACATTTTAATCTAATTTTGATCCATGTATAGAGCGGTTCCATTATGATATCCGTCGTGTCATAGTCGACTGTATTGAGGCCCTCCTTAGCGTACTCGTTCGGGAGGTTGTGCCAGCCTCGGCCGCTGTAATTGAGAGAAAACACTCTTGTATAGACATTTAGTACTTATCACCAAAGAGCCTAAAATACTATTGCTTATTACTGTGAAACCGTGTGTTGCATTAACAAATGGCTCATGGGTTACATCACAATTTCCTAATCGCTTTCACTTGTATTTTAAATTGGATTGTCGCAACATGATACGACGCCGCGGGGATTGAATTTCAAAGTGACATGATTGGTGTTCTCTGAGAATTAACTGTGTATCTGCCCGTGAGTCAGGAGAAGACACTTCAACTCTCACTAGAAACGTGAATATTGCAATTTTCAGCACGGGAAGTTTTCCGATAAAATTGATGCCATAGAGTGATAAAACGATATTTCCAAGCGATGAGGTTCAGACCAAAACAAGAATGTGTAGGGGATAATATGTCGAGACATCTATTTTTGTTGAAAGATTTGTTAGTCAAGGTAAACTGAGCTCAAATGTGAGATTACCAACATCAACATATCCAACATATCGAAATATAAGCGGATTGTCTGTGGGAGCTAATTGACATGTACATGTAAATTCCAAGTCAGAAGTGGCCTTGGGGTTTACCTATCAAGGTCGTCTGGGGTCGAGTTCAAGATCACCAAAGATCTACATGTAACATACACGTATATGACTTTACATAAACTGATAATACAGCTCTGCAGAGGCAAATTTGCACATCCTGATTAGATGTGACGTTGATATTTACTCTTCAAGATCATCTGAGGTCGCGTTCAAGGTCACCAAAAGATCCATCATATATGGCTTTGCATGCAAAGGCGCCCACCGGTTTTGAAAAGGAGTTAGAGAGTCAAAGTTTCTATCGAGCCTGAAATTTTAGGATGTGGAGAAGACCATAGGAAAATATAATGTACAAATATCCGATGAGACAATCAATACGGCGACCAGTACGATGGATTTGCACCGGCATATACTGCGTACCCCTGTGGGTGCCACTGTTTGCATGCTCAAAATAAGTACTTAGTGCTTATTACTGTGAAACCGTGTGATACATTGTCAATGGCTCATGGGTTCCAATGGGGGTCTGAAATTTGTGTATACGCACCGGCATATACTGCGTTCCCATGTGGGCGCCACTGTTTGCATGCTCAAAATACAAACATACAATCTATCTACACATTTTTTGTAGGCAGGATCCAATTCACGTATATCATGTCAGATGTGACCTCCGGATTTACTACTCAAGGTTGTCTGAGGTCATCTTCAAGACGAGTGAAATAACCTATGTGCTCGAAGTACGAACCTAAAGCTCTATTTGCAATCGTTTCGTGTACATGGGTCAACGAACGTGACCTTGATTATCATCACTGAAGGTCATCGGAGGTCAATTTCAAAGTCACTAGAACATTCGCCATTTGTGACTGACTATATGATCATTATACAAACATAGGCCCTATTCAAAAAGCCCTAGATGCCATTTTGTGCATAAGACATTTTGGAGCTTTTTAGGTTTAAATTTCTGGCGATCCAGGCGATTCAAACTAACCCATCTCCATACACACTATTCCCGACATATGCTGTGGGTATACAGAATAGGACATGAAGTTACTGAATAGAATTTTGGAGATAAAAAGCGAAAAGTGCATTTCAAGCCTTTTTAGGCCCTTCAGTATTTCGAACTTTCTTAGAGGTTCGAGGTAAACCATGTATTTTCATGACAAGAGATGACGAGAAAAGGCCCGAGCCCTGACCTGGAGGGGTTGACGGGGTTGGCCTGATCCCTCTCGTGGATCAGTGCCGTGTGCTTGGAGACAGCAGGAGGGGGGCGGGCGATCGTGTAACCCGCATTCCGTACCCTGTGGTATCAAATAAATAATACTGATTATATGATAAACACACTGTGAATGGGACTCTGGGTTTTAGATTAATTTTTTACCATTGTTTTACTGAACACGTGTTGACAAAAGTGACAATTTGTTTTTTTTTTAAATCACGCATTTTAGATTTATTTAGTCTTTTGTACATTGTAGTTACAATGCATGATAATGCAGACAGTTATTTTCACTTTCAGGAGCGTTACCTTTTATCGAATTCGTCGTCTTCCCCTCCCCAGCCGAAGTAAACGTTGGAGTACCCGTTGGATTTGACGAATTGGTTTGGAGTCAGCGAGACTGCCCCGCCGAATATCCTCGCGTACCCCACACTGGAATGGATAGGAGCTGATGCAAAAACACACTATGCGCAATATACTTATATAATATTGATATTAGGTATCCACGCATACAGAAAAACAGGACGGTCACTCATTGATGTAAACCAAGATTAGTGTCACTGATGCACGACAGAAAACCATGAATATTTTTTGCAAGCACTTTGCAAAGGTTCTCAGGTAGCACGCTAACAAGGAAGTGCACCTAGATGTGCGACTCTGCATCAGACAAGATTTATTGAAATGTCTTCTTTGCCAAACAAAAACAGTTACGAAGAATATTGATAACAACTGACATAATTATGCTCATCTTGCTATTTGGAGGCATTTACTTATCAGTATTTATAAAGAATGCTGAGTTTCACTACAATTTAAAAAAATTAGTCCAGTGATTAGGAAGGTTACCGCAGAAATGTCCATTTTTAATGCATAACTTTTTTCATCAAAATTACCGTATTGACCTTTAAGGGAATTGAAAGTCAAATTAAGGTCACCATTGAAACTGCAAAACATGATTTTCCATTTGATACTGGCAATATTTAAGCTCTGTCTTGAAGTGTTCTTGGAGTTTACTCCATACAGGTAAAATGAAGGTAAAATGAGGTCAAAGGTCCAATTGATTCCTAAGCCATAAAGTTGATAACAAACTAGATATCAGCCATTTTGTGCTCCGACGTTGTAAATAGGTCAAAGGTCAAGTTCAAGGACATGACAATATTCAGCATATATCATTTCCTATATGTCTCCAATTGATTCCTTCGCGATAAAGTCGATAATAAGTCGATAATACAACCGTAAACTTCAAAGATAGAAATGTAGACGACGGACGGACGGACGGACGGACGGACGGACGGCTAGACGGACGGACGGACGGACGGCGGACGAATAGTCCCATACAATTGACTGTGTCGAAAAGAGAATGGAGCATGTCAAAATTTCGGAGCATTGAAAAAATAATTTTCAAGAGCTACATTCCTTGTTGTCACACGATTGATTCGGTCTTATATGTACATGTACGTATGATATATGATATATGTTCATTGCAGATGTACGTGTATTTGGTGTGCAGTGTGTAAATCTGGGTGGATATTTACCTATCATAATTCTCCTATATTACAATCATTATTCATAAAACAGTACAATCGCGTCAAATAAAATAATTCCATTGAAAGATGTCATTAAAAATACACGTTCATGTATTTATTCTTGAGACGTCCATCATTTTTTAAATTTGAAGCCCAGTATTGTATGTAGTAATTGATCACATAGTAGGGAAAGTGACAGAATTGGAGGCCTTAACAACCTGCTTGCGAGATATTATTCTACCCGAGTTGGTTACTATATACGTGTACATGTATGAAACACCAAAGTTAACCTTGAACAAACATCAACTGTTTCATCAGGCCTTGTCGATATCCTGATTTGTATTAATCACTCGCATCCTATATTCATTGAAAAAGCCCTGAGTTGCACATCACTTGGTAAGGTATACATACCTAGAGTTTCACACACTGATTGCAAAATTAAAAAACAATCAAGATCCGCATAGTATCAATCTACCACCTCCAATAATGATATCTAAGTTTCGATGCCCTGAGGGAAGATTTGTATTCGGTTGTTCTGTTGTCCCTGTTTTGAATGGTACTCCTCTATGTATGCAAATAAAGTAAATATACGTGCACAATTGTATACATTTCACAAAAATCCAAACCAGCACAACTCAGTATAGTCATCCAAAAATCAATATCAATTATATTTATAAAATTAAAAATTAATCTATCTAACTAATTTACTAATGTAAACACCGTTGATTAATTTCTCCCGTGGAAAAAAAACTGCTGTGTGTTCTATCTCTTATTGTGAATATTCAGTCACAATTAGTAATACAGTGGAGGTAGCTGAACTGAACACGTCCGACAAATTAATTAGATGCATCAATGCTTATTATAGAAGTTAGCATTATGAACATCCGAGTCACTTAAGTACGACACGGGGAAGAGAGTAATGTTGTTTTAATTAGAGCAGCATTAGAGAATAGGCTTATTGATGTATTGAATAGGAATATCATTCGAGGCGACAGCTGGCCTATATATATACATATTATGCAATTTAGTTATAATATCTCCCCCAGCTCCACTTGAATATGCGGAATTGTAAAGCAATAAAATCTATAATGTTTTGTGTCTATGTATTAAATGCACAACATTATTCATCTAAAGGCAAGTTTGGCCAAGGTCTATATAATCACTATGAAATTTATAGGTTTCTCTTGTCGAACGAGATTCATAAGCAAGATAAATAAAATTACATCATATGATTGCTCTGATATCAAGTAAAAAATTAATTGCATGCTGCAGGCCAAAGAATACACACGTAATAAGTTATGGAGGTTGCCAATGAACGTAAAAACTCGGCTACTGTCTTGAATAAAGATTGATTGACGATAACCGGTGTTACTACCCAGGAATATCGTTGTTTTTATCGTAATTTGTGTGCTCATTTTGTTAAATGTAAACATATAGCACCCATGACATACTTGTAGTTCCATTTGTTGAGGTGAGCGCCGTAGTGCAGTGGGTTCTCACCGCACGTGATGACCGATCTATCGTCCTCGGCCAGCAAGTCCACGTCGTGGAACATGACACAGTCAAAGTCGTACAGGGAACTCGCCTCGAGAAACCCAGCGTTCATCGAACTCGCTTTGTTGTAGATAACTGGCCACGTCTGTATGAGGGGGATGGCGGGGGATGAATTATACATAATTTTAATACATCACTGAATGATTGGTTAACTGATCCTTGTATAATTCAATATCTATATTTCATGATTTTTGAAATATTTGTAGCTAGCAAATTAAGCAAGCACTATCAAAACACAGGTATGACGGAAATGAGTTATGTAGTTTTCATGAATGCACCTTGTGATAACAATTGCTCCTCGGACAGAAAAACACGAAAATTGCGGGATCATCATTAAGCAATGTGGCCTCGAGGTATACACAATACCTGATAGCGTGCCATCGGACAGACAGCTATTGGAATGAGTTATACACTACCATCAGAAGCATTCACAGGAACAGTAAGCAGTTTTGATAAATTGACAGGGACACGAAATGCTGGTATCCAATAACGAACGGCACCAGTCAAATACATGTATATTCCACGACATGTTTTCATATTAGAAAGACCTATCACAAAACTTTGATGAATCGGTTCGCTAAGCGAAACCCACATGCACCTATTGTTTATTTCTGTTCTACATTATTATATCTGCACAAGTCCATATGTGATTCAACTTTAGCTCGAACATAAAGAATACAATTATCCACGCGCACCTGATATCATTTACATGGCAATTTATTATTATGGTAAAAGTACAACTCATATACCATTGTTTTATGGTGTTGTCGCAACACAAAATAGCGTGGAAAATATATAAGGTGGTTGACCGAAACACGATAAACATATTTACCGGGATCCATATCCATGTCGATAAAATACGAATTGATATATAAAGATATTATACAAATATGGGGCTTGGTTTTTATGGCAATTCGGAAAATTATATGGTACGAGGCTGCCATATAATTTTCCGAAGTGCCATAAAAAGTGATATTGTACGGAACCTAACTCCAATATTTGTTTTTTTCCAAACCCGAGGTAACGTTTCTGAAGTGTTTGAAACAAACATAACAACACTTGAAGCAGCAGACCCGTGGAAAGTTATAGAGGGACCAATATAAGATTCCGCGGGTCATCTACAGAAATGCGTAGTTTTATGGGAGCTCACGTGACAACGTTTCGACCAATGAGCGTGCGGAAAAAAACAACGTCTTATGATAAAACATGATACGATATATCGGCAATATTCACTGTTTGTGTACATGTGGTATAACGCAGAAGTATAATTCTGCAGAATACAGTTATGTTTCCAATACGTTTTTTTTTTCATTTACTTATTATCGCCCGCGTAATTCATTGTGCCTAGTATCCCTCGGGTGTGAACCATCATTTCTACCCATACAGAATGGCATACTCTACAGTACGTTTTAATTTAGCCATATCATTCTATTCAAACTGTATTGGCCCATACAAGTACCGAGGTGTTCTGGGACTGGAGTTTCTGGCAGCAATGTTTTGTTTAAAATTCCCCATCATTGACGTCATTGTAATTATCATGCTGTCAGTTCAACAACTATATTAGGGTGTGTTCAATTCGATTACACGGAATATTCCGATGTTAATGCATTAACATGTGAAACATTATTTTGGTCGACCCTTTTCTGGATAACCCTTCACAAGTCTGAACTTTGAAAGTGAATACAGATAGAGCTTGTTGAAATTCGAGTTTGATGGATGGGCTCCAGCGTTTTGGTATGTACGTAATCAGTATTATGTGTTCGATCTAATTGGTGAAAGAACCACAGATAGGACAGCGGCTTCATATCAAACACTATCGCTTAGCGATTTGAAACACCGGAAACAGTTATTTGAAGTACGCGATTACACAGTTGAGACATTAAATTTATGTGTATGGCCAGCGGAAATGTTTTAGAATAAGGAAGTTTGTGTGATTTTTGTTCAATGGCCATGCAGACCTATCCCATATCCAAATCAAATTGACTGTGGGGAAGAATCGTGTCCGATATTTCAGAATCGGCTTGGTAGTATCGAAGTTGACTCACGTCCTCCATCTTTTTGATGCTTCGTTATCAGAACGCAACGGGTAATCAAAACGCGACAGCACGTGTTCTTCGTGTTCTTATACCCCAACTTCGAACCATACCCAAACATCGAACCCACAACCCACAACCCACGACCCACAACCCACGACCGTGGGTGCTCGTGCGGGGTAGGGACTATCCACACTGGGCGCGATTAATTAAGAAAGGTCGCTGGCCAATCACTTTCCTCTTTCGTGCTTGTAGTTTACTAAATCTGACCGATTATAGATCAATTCACACATTTAATCATCTACCACTCAAGGTCCTGTGAGGTCAACTTCAAGGCCACCAAAGGATGTTCCATATACATGTATGACTTTATATATTCTCATTATTCATACAGAATCTGTTACTAAAAATGTGTGCATTTCAGGCCATATTGGACTTACATGTACATGTATATTCTTGCTTTTTTTTTTTTAGCAAATCAAACATCCCGTCTTCATACACCACGGTTCAAATTGCCATGCGTACGTGTACGTAAAATTAAAGAAATAGTTACTGAATGAATCTGAAAGTGCCAAGAAGCGGATTTTGGGCTTTTTTGCCCTTTACGCCTTTATGACCTCTGTTGCCTTTAGAGTGATTCAATACATTCAATCTTTATACACGTATGACTTGAATGTATTGCTTGTGCAATATTATGCAAACATTGCTGAACATATTCGTTGAAAACGACTATCAAAGTCGACCATTTTGCTTCAAAATGCAAAAATTAAGAAAAAAAATACCTCCCTCTATGGGATCGATTGCGAATAAATATGAAAATGTGGACGACGACGGCCAACGACGGACGAATAGCCTAAGAATTGTATTTATCGATGGGTGAATGGTGAGATTGCCTCACATATATTCTACAGTTACCAAACCGGCCAGTATTAATTGTAAAAAATTAGCCCAAGGGCTACGAAAGGTTACCGGAAAATATATATTTTAGATATTAGCCTTTTGTCCCGTGACCTTGGAAATAAGGTCATTTGTCAATTCAAGGTCATAAAAATATTCAGCATATATCATATGTAGTATGTCCAAAATTGATTCTTAAGCTGTGAAGTCGATAATAAGCGAGATATTAGCCATTTTGTCCCTTGACCTTAAAAATGAGGTCTAAGATCCAATTCAAGGTCATGCAATTATTCAGCATATATCATTTCCTAACTGATTCATAATTGATTCCTAAGCTGTAAAGTCGATAATAAGCGAGATATTAGCCATTTTATCATGTGACCCTGAAAATGACGTCAAAGGTCAAATTCAATGTCACAACAATTTTCAGAATGTACTGTTTCCTATATGTTCATAATTGATTCCTAAGCTGTAAAGGCGATAATAAGCGAGATATTAGCCATTTTGTCCCGTGGCCTTGAAAATTAGGTCAAAGGTCAAAATCAAGGTCACAACAATATTCAGAATATATCATTTCCTATATGTTCACAATTGATACCTAAGCTGTAAAATCGATAATAAGCAAGATATTAGCCATTTTGTGCTCTGACCTTGAAAATGAGGTCAGAGGTCAAATTCAAGGTCGCGAGAATATTCAGCATAATCATTTCCTATATGTCCACAATTGAGTCCTAATCTCTAATCTCAATATTAAGCGAGATATTAGGCAAAATGTGTCCCATTATAGAGCATAATATGAGAACTTAACATGGGAAAGTCCCATTTAGGCCGAATTTTGGCCCAAAATGGCCAACTCCGAGCGATTCAAGAGTAACGAAACTTATACACGTCACAGGGGTATATATGATAAGTGTTATGCATCAATAAGAAAAATCGTTACTGAACAGATTTTGAGAAAACGACCGTCAAAGTCTAAAATTGGCCGTTTTTCGTCAAAAATGGTCGCCAATTTGATGAAATAAATGCGAAAATAAAAAAACTAAATAATACCTACTTCTCGAAATATTTTTGGGCATTTTGTGCAAAATTTCAGAAAGTTTCGATTGTAAAATTTAAAGATAAAAATGTAGACGGACAACGACGGACGACGGACGCAACGCCACGGCAATAGATTATTGGACCAAAGGTCAGGTAATCTAAAAATCACTGTTCCAAAACCATTCACTACAGCATCGAACATACTGACTTATGAAATGGCACATTTCTGGCCCCGTGCTGCCGCCACAACAAGGGCAACGGGGGCAGCTGTCCCGTGCTTCCGACGCCCATGTACGTACCTTTGTGACATGGGGAGTTCAGCTTGACAGAGCAGTAGAAAGTCAGCACTCAAACAAATGCACATACATGTACCTGGGTCTTTTCCCTTCATATCACGTGCCAGGGAAATGAGTTGTTTGTGACTTTCGGAACAAATATTTTCTAATTTCTCTTACGCCTTCATACATTTTTGTTTTTTTTTTCGATAAAATTAATCGAATCAATAAAATTAATCAAATGTGTATTGGTGTAAGTTCATTGATTGACACAATTTGAAGAGATCATATTGAACTTCGAAGTATTGACAGTTTATGTATGTAATTCTCTATTTGACGGAAGTGAGTGAATCTACTGGCGCCATCTAGCGACTGGGGTAATTGAAGAACGACATCCCCGGAATCCCAGGCGCTGAAGGGATTTCGTTCCTATGATGTGGGTTAGTTGCGAAAGAAGTAAATGCCACTCAGGGAGCAGCGACTGGCCGACAGAAACTCGATAAATAAAACTCAATTTATATTCAGGGATTTATCGTCTACGTAGCGGGGTTGGAACTAGAGACATTGTAAATTGGAGAGAGGATTTTGGGTCGACCGAGAGAGAGTATTGAAGGGCGGTAGCGAGGCCAAGTTATTGTGGCATATGCGTACCGAGTAGACAACGAAACATGGCTTAAATTTACTGTCCACACGCCCACTAAAGCTATAATATGTACTGTACCATATTTTGTTACAGGGGATTCCCTGTGATAAATGAATTACGAAGGAAAAAATGCGAAAGTCAGTGAACAGACATCATATATATATCCGTTGGAAACTCCAGTTTAGTGTTTTGATATGTGGCAGAGAAATATTATATTCATATTACAGTTTGACTTTGAAGGTGCTCAAGTCGGAAATAATGAGTCGCTGACATTCAAACAGCCCGAACATTTCGGCCAGCAATTAACTTCTACATGTAATTGTTTTAAGTAAACACAGTTACTTTACTTGTGTAGTATCACTGCAATTAGTATCCTACTGTTGTTATTTAATGAATACACGTTGGGCAACATTAAATGTTATTATTAGTGAATACACGTTGGGCAAAGTGTGCATCATTGGTGTGATGTAGATGGTAATACATCATGAAAACGACAGGTAATTTCATAAGCTGGCGATATACCCAGCCTACGTCACTGAAGAGTTGATGTCCTCTCTGTGTGGGATCTCATTCTTACCTGTTCTATCACAAATATCCTGTACTCAATCAGCTGTCTCTGTAACAGGGGGTGCATGTGTACCAGGAATGCCCTCAGTTGCATTTCGCGGTCTCTGCACGGTATAATCACCGCCAGGCGGCGCCGCGCTACACAGTCACGTGGTTTCCAAAATCCACCAATCAGTACGCTGCGTTCCAGTGGCTGCGTATCCTCCCACGTGAGATCAAGAAGGATTTCCGCTTCCGGAACATGCCTGCCCTCTGGTGGATAAATGTGAAATCAAATTAAGGAATAGTCGATATTTCGCCCATGGGAATGTTAAAATCCGATCAAAGATCAAAGCATCTGAAATACATAACACGACAATGTAATCCAGATATCCAGCTATGAACGAACAATATATCTGGAATATTTATAGTGTAATCATAACATCATAACAGTATTATGACGTATGTATTTCAGATATCGGTTATCAATATTTATTTAACGCAAGCTAGCCAATTGTTGAAGTAGGAGCCCAAGATAAACCCATCCTCGCGGGATGAGAATCATCCTCTTTGAAATTAAGCAGTTTAGATCTATGTGTCATTGTATTATCACATACGTGGCCATATCTCGAGTAAAAAAACTCACCAAATAATCTATGACTTAAATACATGGATTATTTATTTCTACCAAACATTTGGGTCTACACATATAAGTGTGGATCAGATAATTAATGCGATCAATTTAACATTTCAGCTATCGATTGTGAAAAATAGATACAATGACAGAAAAAATAAACATTGATTTTTATTTTTGGGGGGTGGGGTGGGGGGGGGGGGTGGGGGGCGGGTGGGGGGATAGGGTTTATAAATTCAGCTTCAACGAATGTCGTTAGTAAGCAATGTTTGACATATAGGCTACATGTTGGCAGTGGGTTTGATGCCATTGATAGGATAAGAGATTACCATCATACACTTGAGCCTGAAATACCTCGCCAAATACATGTAGTGTCCACCATACTGGAAACGATCGGGACCTCAAGTCGGGACAAACAAGTCCATGATTTATTGAATCATTAATCTGACCACACAGTTTACACGCGGAAGTGATGTAATCCAACGCACTAGAAATAAAACTCATCCAACTATATGTCCGTGTCAACACAAGTCACGACATTTATAGCTAGGAGAGCTAGTATTTATCAACCGTTTACACTGTATAGACACTAGACGTGTCATTTCGGATGTATGGGTTATTAGGATAGGCCCCAGTGGACCAGCGAACCATGCCACGGCACGCTATCCTCCACACGTGTGCTTCGAGAGGATGACGGATGACAGTAGCCAGTCACATGTTGTACGTGACCATGAGGACGGCCATCTGTGGCGATGATTAAATTTTTACGTCTCTATTTCATTAATCCGTCAGCTGGCCAGATGGCATCTCATCAAAGTGTTTTAATGTAATATTTTTTTTATACTCGCACTGAACATATCAGGAACACGGGAAATGATACGAGACCGCATTGTTCTTTTTCGTACTCGCTACAAGCTACGATTCGAGAACAAACAGTAGCAGGGTCACGTTGCAATTATTTATGTGCATAAATTCCAACCTGCTTAAGCTGTGATACTCATGGCAGTACCACTGTACAACAGTTCGCTATCAGTCTCGAAAATAGAAACCAGCGCAGTACAGTATCATCAATCAATTCAATTCCATGAAAAAAATAAGCCCACTTCGCTGCTATATCACAGCTGGTAGTGAAGTACTTTTTGCAATCATATTTCTTGTTTGTTTATTCTAGTGCGCTTGCGAGAGTGAATAATATACATCATTTCTGGCTTGTTTGAGTGCAGTATAAATGTCGCATCGTGCATGATGATTGAAAAATAACCCTCACATGGTTAAATTACGTTCCATGAGTAATGCATTAGATATATTTAGAACTCATTATAGTTAACTAATGTAATATATATTCACGGAGGGGGGGGGGGGGGTGGGGGCGGTGGGGTTGTTGTCAAAATTGAAGTAAAAGGGAGAAAGAGAAACGAACGAATACTCATCGAATATTTATGTAGGCCTACATGTATGTATTCCATAATAAAATTGTCAAAGCATTGGTGTACTTTTTCGGGGTGAAAATTGACATTTTGCCTCGGTGATATACCACACCGGGCCTAGTGATATAAAGTATCCAATGTGCAGGCTGCATTAATCGATATGGTTCTATTGTGCAAGAATATTTGCTCGATATATTTGGAATATATCAGTTATCAATCATGGGCTTATCTTCGTGACTTATACGTGGATCAGTCACTCGATATTCAGTTAGGTTTACCAGTTTTTGCGTGAAAAATGTCCTCGAATTAAGTGGGTTATTCAATTCTATGGGAGCATGACAATTCAATGAGAAGGATATTTTCATAATTTATGTAGATTTATGCATACTTGGCTTTGTGTGTTACTTTCTCAAACTGTAAAGGAAAACTAAATTTACATTTAAATAATAGTATACAGTAGGCTAGATAATCACATGCATAGACGTATTGTTATTGCAAGTGAGAATATTTTTTTTGCCATGTTAAAAATATTTAAAATATTATAAAAATAATAGTACGACTATAAAGTATTACTAACCTAGTGTACCCGGTACACAGGGACATATCGGCAGCGTGCCGTCCACTGCTATCCCGCGTGCCTCCATGTTAGCGCGACTGTCGTTAACTTGGCACGTGACCTCGAACTGCTCCAGATAAGCACGTGCCTCGCCGTCAAGTTCCAGAGTCTCCCGCCAATCCCTACTCCAGAACTCATGTGACAGGTTCTGGTAACCCCTGACAACGCTCGCGCGGGACGCGTTCCGCTCTGTCTGGATATCATCTGCCCCGAGAGGCGACTTCACTGCGCTCTGGTATCCAGGGCCGCGTTCGACCAGTGCCTGGATCCGATCCAGAATGTCCCTGCGCAGAGCCTGGTTTTCAGTCCGGATCACCTGGGAGAGCTCCTCCCTAAGGGCCTCGAGGCCACTGTATCCCTGGACAACGTCCGAATAACGTGAGATGTCCGTGAAACTGTACGCGGAGCCGCTGCTGCTCCTGGAAACCACGTGCAATTTCCAGACGCTCGTGAGGAAGACACACGTGCTCGATACCATGAGCAACAGGAGAAAGCCCCGGATCGGGAAACCATGGCAACCGCGCTCCAGACACGAGTCCCGGGGCCCCGGGCGTAGAATCATTGCCGGGGGTTGAGGACCGGGGCATGCGTAGATCCCCGGGCCGAACGGACGGGGTGTCCGGATTTAGTCTCGTCCGAATTATCCAAACAGCAACGTGATGGTGGATACAGCGACAAATGTACCGGAATTTTGCCTGATATCACACAGTTAGACCCAGTCTATTGATGATAACCTGTAAACAGAAGATGAAACATGTGTTCGGATAAAAAGAATGATCGATTAAAAAAATTAGATTCTATTGTTATTTTAGAGTCCAAGTCCAACGCGTTCAATTCCCAGGGCAAACGGAACGGAGTTTTGGGGATTTCTTAGGGGGAATAAAGCTGAAAACGCCCCACAACCACAGTTTAAGCCAAAAGTGCGGTCTTATGGGGATTTTTTCAGGACTTATGGGGAAAGTTAAGATAGGAAATTTAACATTGGGTCCGCCCGTAACGCCCATCCGTTCACCCGTCCGTGACGACATATCGGCTTTTTACGGTGACTGTTGCGCAACGCAACATACTGTAAATACCCACTCAGTTATAGCTGGCTTTCTTACTGGAAAACGCCAGTGTCAATCGGCCACAACGTCACATTTTGTAATATCCTCGCATGATGGAAATCCCACGTCCGCTTTTATTAAAAGAGGACGATATTGGTGCGTCTTATATTGGTGTCAGCATGTCGTGAAATTGCACAGAAATGTTCCTAGCCTGGGCCGTCTTGTGTCAGGCGGGTTGTGATAATATAGCAACAGACTGTCGCCCTGTTGTTCCCTAGCTGCCGCTAGATGAGGAATAATCAATTTCACTGTCAATAGCTGGCGTCCGATAAGGCACGAAGCGGCAGATCGGTTACCATGGCAACCAATTTTACCGGGCGTTGTTAGGCAGCCACCGGGCCGCGGGCAGGACCGAGTTGGCAGGTGAACGCAGCAGGGGCGCTGGCTGGGTGGGGGAGGAGACACTTTGGTTAAGATTCATCCCATTTATTTATTATTAACCGACGGTGCCTTTGTCGTGTGATTTGGGGAATACTAATTGAGAGATTTCTGCACGTGCTAGCATCGAGTGCGCCGATTATCAGACGACTTTCCTTGGTTCTGTGACTAAAACGACATACAGCAAAGTGTTCAATATTACATTAGACGTACGTTCATGCCATCCCTCAGCGCGTGAGGGGCACCTGACATACACGTGATGGTAAACTGGTATTTTTTCCTAGTCATATGATAATATCAAGTGTAAATACTCGTACATATAACTGATAATATTTCAAAATGAATAACTTTTCATTCAATCCGGCACATGACTGAATTATTAATGTGATTGCAATGTGATTGGCTAAATAAATACTGACGTAATGGAAAACAAAATTGATTTGTGTGCACATAAAAAACCTACCGACATAAAGTGTCATAAAACTTCTCCTGGCCCAATTGACACGAATGATCGGCAAGTGGCCGTGAACGATGTACTCAGCCCAATCGATACGGTGATTCACTTTCCGCGCTAGCCTGAGTGACTGCTTCTATCCCATCCGCGGCCATGGATATACTGACTGTGACGCCGCCTTATTGTCATGTCAAACACGAGGCAATACGTCCAGCTGCTCCCATCTGACATCCCCTCTGATATTTGACTTCGTAAAGCAAACAATAAGAGTTGAAACGTAACTTCGCGCATATATGGAGAACTGACGTTAATGCCTGGCTTTATTTATGGGAATGCAGTCCAATGATATCGAACCGAAAGAGCAGATCGATTGCGAACAAACTGTTGCAAACTCACCAATGTAGTTTCAGTCAGGTGATCTTTACAGCCTTCCACACCCATTATCAAATAATCCCCATCACTTAAAGTTCAATTAATTAGCGAGTGCAGCTGTTCAACTAAAGTAAATGTTTCGACCCAGACTACTTTTTAAATTAATCAAGGCAATTATAGACATCAACATTCATTATTTACATACACTCGATAGTGAATTGCATCACATGACATATGCCCACATATTTAACAACGATTAAAAGGGATGGCCCGATTACCATGGTATTGTATCGATGTACAACCAAATATAGTTAGAATCTAATATTATGGAAATATTAGATGATATTCAACCTGACTGTTAACTCAAAAACACCGACCGGTTTAAACATTTATCATATTTTTATGAGTCGGTGATAAGAGGTTCCCATTATGTAGATCCGTTTTAAATAGTCAAACCTCGCTGAATGGACACATCTAATTCACAAGCCATTGTAATAATTTTAGGTTACTTGCCACCTCCCCCCTCCTCCCGCCCCCTCAAAATTCGCCACTGAGCATCGTGTAAAATGTGTACGAGAAACTCAGTTTGAACAAAAGAACTTTCGGAATCAGTACCTAGGCCTGACAATTATTACCTCCTTAACATCTTTACTACTTCCACCATAATCTCCATTCTTATCTGTATGAATATTTCCACCATTTAATACACCGGCATGTCCACCCTGATCAGTATAATAATCTGGGGCAGACAGTGGGGGATATGTGCATGGTTGGCCAGCACGGCGCGCTGGTCTTCTAAGTTTGGGTAAAAACAGACCCACGGAGGGTAGGCAGGTCCTGCTATCGTTTGTTTTAAACATAGAAATCTCAACAAAAGGATCACAACACTTTCGAAAACAATATTTCTGATTGTTTTAATGGGGTTTTACATTTTAATCTTGTGAATGAACGCAAATATTGTGAGAGCTTTGCGATATTTTTGGACCCGACTCCACGGGGGTCAAGCGTACCTGAAGTATTCGGAGGAACATTGACGCTCCTGAATTATTGGGAGTGAGAGCGTGTGTTATTTTGATAAACGTAATTGTGGATCCAAATAGTGTAAGGGTAGGCTGCAAAAAACCCACAAGGAATTCGCCTACGATGTGTGTACACGGTACAAACCAAGCACTGTCAAAATTTTCGAGAATCAAAGCCGACGATGTTGGTTAACCGTATGCATACAGTAGCGCAACAAAACTATTGAGCTACATTTTTGATGTTAGCAGAACAATTACGTAAGATTGCCAACTTTTATAGTTTCCGACATGAAAGTGATAAGATGTGATGAAAAAAATGGGCCAACATTAAAACCATTGAAGGTCTGAACTCGGATATACATCTATGGATATGTTCTTCTTTGTTTATTATATGCAGAATAATGAGCAATTTAATCCATTAAATAATGAGCAATTTAATCCATTAAGATTACCAATCACACAAAGGCCTAAAACAACAACTAACCGCACGATTCTAAACATGCAGTGAATACCTTTATCATAACGTACAGCAGATTATGTAGCAACATCTCTATCATAACACATACAGGTCTATACCTTCACCATTGTCGTCTATAGCAGCATTTCATCATAACGTGCAACAGAAACTTCAACTTCCCCTGTGCTTTGTCTGTGCTCACAACAAAGGCCATCATAACCTTTATGATCCTCCATATGGATTTTTCTTTACCGTACACCAGAATATTCCTTATCATACATACCATTATTACCATCACGATATCTTCCCCATGGCGTGGAATGTACACTAGTGTGTAGTATTAACTCAATGATGTCTCTACAAACAACGATATATTGCAGATTTTGCCGTGTGTTCTTCAACGCCTCCTTCATTCCCTCTAACTAGAATAAGTAAGCTGTCATCTGCGAGTAATCAAGTTATGTGCGGCTGTATAGCAGCCTATTGTCACATCTTCTTCCAAAGATCTCACGCTCCACTCCCAATAATTCAGGAGCACCAATGTTCCTCCGAATAATTCAGGTTCGCTTGACCCCCGTGAGTATGAGACTGTGCTACCAAATATAATGAACATGATATGGTTAGCATACTGGAAATTCTCGTTGACAACATGTTTGTTGAGTTTAGTGGTGTTATTGTCCAACACACAGTTGACATCCCTATGGATATCAATTGTGCATCACTATTGGCGCACTTGTTCCTATGTTCATTTCAAGATGAGTTTATCATCCAAAATCTCATGAATTGTGTAGATAGGCGAATAGCCAGTTCATTCAATTTCACTTATGAGTACATTGTATACAGGTGACGTGCCTATTCCCGAGCGGGGACTTAAACCCGAGCACCCCCTAGGACAGTCGTCCACGTCGTTCATTCTGTTGTTGTGGTAGCATACGTTAAGCTTTTCACTGTATGCACTCGTTTTGTCATTTCTCGCACATTGTACAATGAACGATCTCGATTACCTAGGGGGTGCTCGGGTTTGAGTCCCCGCTCGGGAATAGGCACGTCACCTGTATTGATGATGTCATATCATTGAAAAAAGCCTAGATTTGGTGAATACCTACATCAGATATCCAGACAAAATGGAAATAAAAAAACCCCAGTTAACTGATTCTCCAACATCAGTTCCTTATATTAACATTAACCTCGAAATTGAAAATAATCCGTTATGCTAGAGCATGCTTACCACGAATTCCTAGTCAGAGCACAGGTTCTGACTTCCAAACTGCTCATACAGGGATACGTGATGCCTAGACTGAGGTCGATATTCAAGAAGTTTTATGGTCGTCACTATGATCTGGTTGAAGGTTACGCGAAGCCTGTCACACATCTGATGGAAGCTAATATCACATCCTTGTAATTTTTGTGCATATATATCCCAGCAGGTGTCGCATGCGGGGTAGGATACCGACAAACAGACAAACTCACTGCTCGGGGTGTCAACAATATTTACATGGCTAAGACTAAGACTGATTTATCCCTCGGATTTGACCACTTACACTGAACTTGTAAACTGCGTCCATGGATCCGGTCTTGGGATTTGAATCCACTTGCTTCTGTTAGTAAGTATTAATTCCTGTGGTGCCCCACACCAGTAATATCCACAGCTACATTTAAAACAAAACCTACAGTATCAAGCCCGTGCTTCCTGGTGTAACCATATAAATATATCGAGTCAAAACTCTGTCATATTCGCATATTCCTATTGATAATAGATGTAACTATGATGCAGCGTCATACGGAATTACAAAACTTACCAGATAGAAAAATGTCCTTCAAATCTGTGAAATAATCAGACGTACACACAATGATGCCAAAATTAAATCCATCCGTGTGCTGTTAGAATAAACACTCCAGAGAAAAAAGGCTGCTGCAGGATAGCAGGCGGTGGGTCTGTATAACTTTGTGATAAAAAATTAGAATCTAACTTCCGCTTTTGTCAACGTTAAGCAGCGGTATCAGTGATTACGCTACTAGTGTTGAATTCTGGTGTGGAAAATTCGTTCTCGCGTCTCGACTGTTTTCAATGTGTTATGCTGTGCCATGTTATCCAAAGTACAGCAAATGAAACTTAAATCAAAACAAATGAACAATGTATTTTTGACTCCAGAAACGACATAATGAGAGATTTTTACGCGCTGTTTATTCGGGGATTTACCTGATATTTGGTGTATTGATATACGGACAACCAACACAAAAATACAGGAACTCTCAGTGCATGTATATAATATGAACGGTTGCAAACTTACTCAGTTGTAACATTTCGGACTAAATGAATACAAATTGTAGTTCTATAATTCGAGTATACTGCCGTGCATCTGGCATTTGCACATTGTAACTTTGCACCGCACTGACTGAATGGACAGCTAGCAAAATATTGTACCCTGTACTAGAGAGGAAATCCCCAGAAAGCGAATACTCAGTATCATTCCACGACTCAAATGGACACATAATAAACTATCACGTTAATTTACCGATGTGTTGTATGATGTATTAGATAGTTGTAAACCCGTCTAAATGTGCTTGGCTCATATAGAGCAAGTAAAATGTGTGATTTTAAGAGTTTCTGACTTCAATACAAATAGTGTATACTCACTGTATACTTGTACTCACAATACTAATAGTGTATACTCAGTTCGATATGTGCCCAAATCCACGTCATTTCCTTCCTCCTTCCTGCTCTGAATGGTTTACTATGTTGAGGGTTTGACCAAAGTCGGTGACGGTCTTTGATTTGATATACTGTACACTTGTATAGTGTTGAGTACATATCCGGTGACCCAAGCGACTCAAACGAGTCCATTCTGAATCGCTCAAGGAATAAGTGAGAAGGTGAAAATGGTCAATCTCTGTTTATAACCTCATTGAACAATATTCAAATCAGGCTGGCTGGCTGGAAGATTTCAGTTTTCCGTATTCAGATCTCGAGGAGTGTCAACAAACTAAAACGCTTTGAAATTTTACAACATACAAATGGAAAATCCGGCCCCTCTTCAATTTTACACGAACACGGTATCCATACAATAAAAATGGGTACATAATGGACCACGTGGAGTGAGTGGCGCAGTGGATAAGGCGTCGGACTCGTAATCCAAAGATCATGGGTTCGAGTCTCGAGCTGGACTGCTGTGCCATTTCACTAGTGTCCTTAGGCAAGGCATTTACCACTAATGTGTCTATCTTCACCCAGGATTAAATGGGCACCGGTTGATAATGGGTGTTGTATAGAGCGCTTTGAGTGTGGCAGCTCCAAGTACAATCACTCAGACTGGGGTTAAAGTGTAAAGCGCCTTTGAAAGCGGATTTAGTTCGGCTGAAAAGAGCGCTATATCAAATCTGATAACTTTAACTTTAATGTACGTGAAAAAAATACACGGGTCGCCCATTCAAACCATTCCAGATACGTAATCAGGTTCACTTTCATGATGCTTTTCCAAAAAAATCGCGCCCATACAGAAACACAAAACCTAGTTGGTAGCATATGTAAATGGTGCCGATCTTGAACATGATCTGAGTGACCACGTGGCTGGCTGGCCTGGCTCAAGTGTTGATTGGCGGTGAAATCACTGGAAGTTGAGAAGGTGTCACTGACTAGTTATTACATAAAACCAGAAATACATAACGAGATCTCGTAGAAAGACCGATCACCTGACTGTCATACACAGGCCGATATGATGTGGATTTACGACATGTACAATAGTCAAGACAACTAAGTTACGAGCCCATATCAAATTTGAAAGTGAATTCACAATGTGTAGAATAAAAATAAGTAGATCCGTTATTGCCAACTTGAGTTGTGTCAAGTTGAGATTGCCAAGCATTTGTCTTATATTTACGTCAAAGACATTTTGTTGAATAGCCGCATGAAACAAGAAGGTGCAGAGTTTGATACTAGTGACAGGTAAATCAAAATTTTTTGGTGGCTCAAAACATTTTGCGAAATATTTACTTAGTGCATAGAAAATAAGGCTGGATGTGTCCATAAGTTGAGTTAGTATTCTCATATTTAACCAATTTAGCATGGTATTGTCATAACGTTCAAACTCCAAATTTGAACTGGTATATAAGCCAGTAATGGCTGGGTGATCTCTTACACATTTTCATCAATATTTGAAATGTATACATGGTACACATGTCGGTATAATAAAATATGAATTGATTGATTGGAGTGATCCTTTTCTCCAAACAGATCTGTCGTATGTTTTTATGATCAGTCAGGTAAACCTTGCGCGCCAATATGCTGCATGCAAGGACATGCGACCATAAAATTTAATGTGAACATGGATATAAATTCAAAAATATCTTATTCAAGGACAACTGAAATGGCTTTACTTGTATTCAAACCATATTTCTAAGAAACCGCTACCGGCAAGTCGAGTCGAAGGGCAAGTTTTTTTTTATTCTCTCAGACAGGAAGACCTCAGGAGTGTTTGCATAAACTGACAAAAATAGGATTGGTATGAACAGAAACCCATTTCTGTCTTACGGGTCTCTGGTATGAGTAATGCTGAGGAGCAAGGATTTTTCGTTGCTTGTCAAATTTTATTCAATAGAAAACCCAGAGAGCACAAAAAAAACATCGAGAAAACATTAAGGGTGTCTGGCCGATCAGTGATTTTCAATACATTTGCCTCCACCGGACTCCATTAAAAACCAATCGAAGAAATACATCGACGTGTATTTCAGAAACTCAAGCATCTGAGGCATGAGGGCCGTGGTCAAACGTTGTCAAATTGCAACCTGATGCGATTCGCTCTCAGGAGTTTTGTTCTTTCTAGTGTCTGGTAAAATTTCACACTTTCCTATTGTTATTTTACTTTGCGTAACATCCACGGCGGCATGAGGTGGTCGAATCATGAAATAGAAAGCTCCTCGTGAACTAATGTTATACTCTAATGTTTCGTCACTAGAGCATAGTCCATGTTATCCCACAAAATATGCAAAAGTTTATATTACATAAAAGTATCTTCTTGTGCACATCAGAAGTGATCTGAGAGATACCAAGTTTGTATTTTTTTCTTAGGAGGCTTACGGACCGCCCAAACCGGCCATGCTCGTCTCGCTTCGATCGACTCAAATCACACTGCATATCTTTACCAAAATTCCGCCCCTGATCATGACGTGATCAAACTTTAGATGACAAGGTGACAACACTAATCTATTCCGCCTCGTTTTAGTGCTTCAAATCTGCCATCGCGCGGAACGATACTCACACTAAATTCTGCGAATTGTTCCCGCGACATACTTTTTTTGGACATATTTTCTGGTCAGGAGTTTGTTCCAGTTTCAGAATATTTTTCTGATAGCGCCATCCACTTTGGACGATTAGTGTGACTTTGGTACTCCCCTAAATGGTAAGATGATTTGTCTTTCTCCACACACTTCTTTGTGTGTAGCGATCTTCATTTTCATATTGATTTCGAGGTTTCTGAGCATGATCGATTTCAAGCAGATCGTTTCCTGTTAAATCTGTTGTTTACAATTGACCTAGTTTTGAATTTCTAGACAAAATTTGTTTCTAAGCGTGGTATAAAACACCGCACCGCACTGGATGAATCCAAGATTCAGACAGTTTGAGGTCCTGGTGTTCGTGACATGCATACTTGGGGTGAGCTGTTTTCAAAGCATTTTTTGGCGAAATTGATAACAATTTGTGCTCTGGTTTATTTGAAGAAAAAAAACCCACCGGTTTGAAAAATACAGGCGTTTATCCCACTGGAACACCACAAAATGATTGGTGGCATTTATAAATATGAGCGCTGTTTAAGAACAGTGCTTGACATCGGGTATTGAAAATGGTCCTTTTTTCTATCGGCGGCGATTTTGTAAAAAAAACCTCATCTGTTCCTGACAACAAAACAAGCAGCGAATCCTGAGGAAGTTCAGAGCGTGCATTGTCCAAAATGTTTCAAATCAAAAAGTGTCAAATCAGCCAGTTGTTTTGAGAAGACTCTCTGATTGACAGTGGAATAGAATAATTCTTGAGCATCGATTGATAATTTCCGAGGTGATATATCTTGAAAATGCACTGTTAATTGCATTGAACAACTAAAACTGAATGACACATGTTGAAACATTTTGTTCACCTTGAACGAACATTGAAGTCAATACATATCAATAATTTATGGTCAATACAAATCATCTTTTGGTCAAACATGCAAACAATATTTGGGATTTATTACCTTTGTCCATTGCAATATTTGAGATAACGAATTTCAATAACGAACTAATTTAATTTCGAGATCGCGATTGTAATGTTTTGCATTACCATGAGGTTCTGATGCGCAGAGCGGTGATATAAAAAAAACATATTCAGCAATTAAGTATTGATTCAAACTCGGGAATGGAGAGTATAATACTTAACGGAATTCCAGAGTATGTGCACAACACCATTCAAAACGAATCTTCATCGCATTGACATAACGTCATTCTAATAATTTTAATAAATTCGTTTTGTAACATATATTTTAAGCTAAAATGCTGAATTCGAAAACGCAAACTGGCGTTGCGTTTCGGACGTACATCAGCATGACTTTGCGTCATGACTTCTCTCCACCGAAACGTCCGTTAACTTTGTTAGACCGACATACATTTCACCGCGATCGAAGAGGAATCCATCCATATGCCCATAGCTCTGAAGCATGATATTGACGTATGTGACAAAAGTCTGTATCGGACGCTGAGTGACAGAAATTTATTTAACCTGTAACTCGTTGGTTTAGTGATTTGAATATGGCATTAGCATATTCTCAATACCCTCATTGCCATTGGATTCCACAGTCGTCTTCCGACATCTGTTTGTTCAATAATCTCCATCATATAATATATGTATCTGATCGACATCACGACATGTACACTGTAGGAACCCTACTACCGTAACGCGGCGTTACGGTAATCCAAACGATGGCGGAAGGTTATTAGCTTCGAAAAGTTATTTCACGATAAACCAGGTATTAGGCAGATTTCGCACATAACACCTACACGAGGCGAATTGTCTAGATATACTTTATAGTGTGGGAATATAATTAAACTGTGAATCTGATTGATTTGCGAGAAAAAGCGGTTTGAAATATGCGACGATTACAACCGTAACGTTAGCGGCCCACTACCGTAACGCCAATTTCCATATTTCAAATACTACCGTAACGCTTGCCTATATAAAAATTTACCATGATGTAAAACTTTGATTTTGATCATATTTTAGTATTTTCGTTATCGATAAATAGTACAAATATTGTTGTAGATCGATGATCATAATCGGAACAATTTTTGGGAATTTGTCATGCATATGTAGCCTATGTGGAAAATACACCAGGATGTTATTACTGCCCTTTGACCAGCCATTCGCCAAACAGAATTTTAGAGCATGTTATTGAACATCATTCAGAGTCTCAGTTCAGCATCAGACTCAGATGTCTAGACGATGAATCTGGTAATAATCCCATGTGTTCCGTTCACTTTGGAATGGAATTCGAGGCTTTGGGTCCTGGTACGATTTTGACTCCAGGAACTCACTCATAAAATGTGATTAAAGAATTCCTGGTATCCTGACAGAAATACAATAATCGTTACAGACTTCTGACAATGAATTTTTTGGGGGCGGTGTATAAACGTTTTGAGAGCAAACCTTTGCGGTTCTTCCGTGGATACATTGCGGATGGACCAGTGGCGACCTTATCTTCAAGTTCACCTCAAAGTTGAAGTTTATCTTTTACCGTAAGTTTCAAAGTTTGACTGACACCAAACGGAACATTGGCATAAATAAGGATTCACTTTTTCATAGTATGCATTATCTTTTGATATGAGTTCAGAGACGTCGATAAAAAATCAAATGTCAAAAAGTGACCATATCTGGATGCATATCACTGTGCGAATCTAAATTCATAATTGATGCCAATTAAATCATTATTGTAAACTTACTTTTTCCTCAGACGAGTGTATAATGCTGTGCAACGGCCAGCGTTTGCATACGTGTAAATTATATGGCTCGGAATACACAAATGTATCTTAACATTTTTATATTCATACGACAACAATATGGCATTGAAATAAATCAGAACATTAGCATCATTATCTTAGTTAAGATAAAAGTATCTTGTCAATATTATTTTCTCACTCAGACCATATCATAAAATCAGTACAACTAAGTTTTATACGCTGGGATAACATTCGAAAATGTCATCATTCAATGTATAAACATTGCTTATTTGCTTGCTCACTTTCAGCTCCTTCGACAACCCGTGTAATATGTTCAGTTATAGACGTCCCAAAACGCCACATTTCGTCATTTCACATGATATCATACAGTAGTAGTAGTATAATATAATAAACAATTGTACCTCGAAATCAATTTCGTATATATGCAAACTCCTTATATTCGAAATTCTTATCTGAAACGATGCAAAAGAAATATTACGAAAGAGACCAAGATTAACGTTACGGTAGTACATGCTTGGCGTTACGGCAGTACCCCGCATGTACTGATCTGACGTTACCGTAGTAATCGCTTGATTTTCATTTTCCATTTTCTGACTAATTGAGAGCAATATTTCCACAAAGCAATACACCGATAGATGCAAAACTTCAAGAGGCATCAAAGCACACCATCGGAGAAGAGTGACATGTGTTCTATAAACGATAATCTCAAGAAAACCAATCGAACCTCTCCCCTGCCGCCATCGTGCCGTACTACCGTAACGCCGCGTTACGGTAGTGGGGTTCCTACAGTGATGTAGTAAAATCGGCCACAGGTCAATCTTGACGAAATAATTTTAGAAGTCTTGAAACCTGAAATAATTTACATTTAATTTACACATTTAAGACATCTCTGGCACAGTGTGTAGCATCAGAAACCGGCATATTCAACACATCTTCTAGGCAATATACTGCCGACTCCACAAGATTTCGATGATAGCTTTACAAACCAAAAATGAATCCCATTTGTAATAAAAATAAAACCTCACTGAACATTTTAATCCGAAGACACACTGGTCACTTCAGGCGTCATCAGAGGCCTTGACATTTGAGATGACAACTTGCTTCATTTTTACGGTGTCTCAACTTTAAGTCTTAACCTTGATTTTTAAAAGAAAAACATATTCCTGTTGGAGTTGATAAGACACAACTCCTGAGCAAAAATTAGAAACAGACAAAATAGACATTGAGCCTTGCTGAATATCATGATTCCCAAATTTTCGACCTCAGGCGATTATCACGAGTTTTGGTCGAACGATCATTGGACATCCATCGTATGTTGTGGATTTTTTTTTCGAGTTTCGACCTTTATTATGACCTCAACATTCTTTCATGACCTTGAGTTCTAAAACTTCATGGCTTTGTGTGATTCACAAAGGCACAGTCACTGAGTAAAAATCAGCAACACATCTTGGAACCTGTCCAATATTGCAAGAGAAAAAAAACAGTATTCTCATTACCAACAAATTTCCCACCTCGGGCGAAAATCGGGAGTTTTTGGTCAGAGATCCGACGTAAGATGCGAAATTGACCGATTAGACATTGAAATAATTTAAAAAAGTAACGCTAGTTTTTATGAGAAACGAAGTTATTGTGATTTTTCAATTCTGACCTTCATTATGACTTTAACCTTGAGTAGCTAAAATAGCCTGGAGCAGAAACCATGTTATTGCGATTTTTCTATTTTGAACTTTACTGTGACCTCAACCGTAATTCGTGACCTTGAGTCCCAACATTTCACAGACTCGATCTATTTGATAAGGTACAACTCCTGAGTCAAAATCAGCAACATGTATTGGAACCTGACTCCACGATATAGTTTTGAACAAAGAGCCTGGTTTTGAATGTTTCGAGATATAAAACCTTAAATTCGTGACCCCGAAACTTTCTACTTCGGGCTATAATCGTACGGATATCTGGCATACATCATTTGATGCGGAAATGACCAAAATACAACAATTACTTAGAACAAATTATCTTGATTCGACGAACCTGAGTTATTGTAATTCCTCGATTTAGATCTTTACTATGACTGCAACCCTAGTTCTTGACTTTGAGTTTCATAAATTCAAACTCCTAAGTGAAAGTCAGCAACATATGTTGGAATCTGTCTCTACAATATGGCTTTGAATATCGCGAGACATAAAAACCCTAGAATCATGAGCCCCCTCACTCCCCAATTTTCGATTTCGGGCGATAATCGCTAGTTTTAGTCGTGCGACCATCGGACATGCAACATATAATGCAAATTGAACCAAATAAAACTACAGAAAAATTGTTAGAAATGTTAGTCTTAATTAGGATCGAATTTATTGCGATTTTTTTTTCGATTTTTACCTCTTCCAAAATTTAATCACTTGATCATGTTTTGACTGCGCATATTTTGACCGATTTTCAGTATCACAATTGTGACCTGTATAGCGCAAACTGACAGACAGACATATAGACGGGGAAACAGACAATTGCTATTGATCAACATACTTGACGAAATTTATATTTCGTCAGGTAATAATAAATATACATCTAGCCTTTCCTATTACACGGTGTCCAGTCACATTCAACTGCGTCACATGCTTCGGCATGCAGCTTCATCCAATCAGGGGCCGAGAAACAAGCTCAATCATGATCGAATCCGTGTCCCTACAACCCTCTCCCCCCTCCCTGCCTGTGAGAGGTGCCACTCGACTATGGGTAACAGTAATCTTGTCCAACTATCCGTCAATACCTTGTTCGTCCACCAGTCTAAGACCTGATAACTCAACAGGTATCGAGCGAGGGAGTCTCGCCCGAGACGTCTTTGCGGACACTACCTCGGAGACTTGCTAAACAAGGGAATATAGAGACCCGCTATGGAGTATTTGGTGGAGAAACTGGCGCAAACTTTATAGTTTTGCGTGTGGGTACCAAGTTTGAACTGCTGATTGTTCCACAAGAAAATGACCTCAAACTCGAGAAAACTCACCGGTAAGTCACAAAGTCTGTGATTCATTATCACAACTGATATTATATTCAAATAGACCGAAGATCGTGTTGTATCGAATTAATAAATATGTCCATCATTCAGTTAGGTGATTTGTCAACATATACATTTGTTCAGTTTGTAATTGAATACGAGAACAACGTTAATGTTGCTAGATCAGCAGTAAGTGTTGTTTCGGAGTTCTTGTTGTGTCAGGAATTGCCAATGAAGATGAAGTTTGAGAAGCAGTACAACGTTAACAGAGACGACACTACCATTTCAAATATTTTGTGTCTCTGAATCTTTGTTTTGTGGTTCAACCTCCCTAGCCATGTATGGCTTGATGGAATTTTCGGTCCAGATACGGTTTGCTGCCCCTTTAAAACTACTCATCCATTGAAAACATGTTATTAAATCCGACGGCTACCGTTTCAACCCTTATTGGATATAGAAGACAAATTACGAGGAGCTATACACAATTGCCAGTTTTAGTATATATTTTTTTGCCTTTTTAGGGCGAAGTTATCAATTCCTGAAATTTGTTCGCGGTGATTGTTCTTCGTACTTCAATTTGACACAATTTATGAAATCGATGTTTTGAGTCGCTTGAAGTGTTCCTGGAGGCCAAAATTGAATGCATGCAATAATCGGCATTTGAAGCAAAACATTTGAAGCACAGACAGCGCACATAGATGTCCATTCATAATTCATTAAGGATTGACTGCGGGTAAAAGACCAAACACTGTGGTGAGCCGCTCTCCCATTCATTTGTAATGTAAACATAAAGGTAACAAAATCAGCAAGACTACACAACCCTTCTTCTTGAAACTTCAATAACAGAAATATGTATAGCCATGGATGATGAACCGAGACATGGTTCTATAAAAAGTATCACAGCGATTGTACAAATTGATTATTATAGATATCACTTTTACACGCGCCAGCAAAAAACACGTAGTATCTTCAGCGTTACAAACAAGCTGTTGTTGATATGTACGCTTTGTTGTGTGACCATCCAATAATAGATGCATGTACGATTTTATTTTCTGCGAGAGGAATACAATAGGCGGATTTGGTGCATCCGAGCACAACACACCAGTGAGCTTTACTAGCATTACTAGTTGTTCGCATTAAAAAATAATCCTGCCGTTGGGCATGTTTTGAGTGTCTTTTGAGAAATAAGTCACAAAATGACATTTGAAAATGACAATTATCAGACAATTAATCATATTCAGTCAAGAACCAAGTCTCGGTTGGTGATCCTTGATGGCTATAGGTCGCCACAGTAAATTCTGGTGCCAAATGGATGTTTGCAAGTTCATGATTTTGTTACCTTTATATTTATATTATGAGTGAATGGAGAGCTGCCGCATTCCAGATTCCTAAGAGTGAATGAACGATTGTGTGTCATTGCAGTACTTTCCTTTACACACAAGTGAGATAAAACGAATCATACATTTTCCATAATAATACAAACTGCTTGAATGTGCCCCTTTTGTGTTACTCGATGTCACATCAAATGAATATAATGGAACACATTCAAACACATTTCTGCCAATAATCAGTGTTCATTGATTCATCATACAATATGATATCAATTAAAGGAAACAAATCATTCTACATGAACCATGACAACCCCTTACTCCCCTAATGTGTACCATCCTTTAGCCAATAGAAAACGTATGAAGTTGGTCTCAGTCTAGGGATTCGGGGGAAAATAAAGACGATCAAAAAGTTGATCTAAACAGCTGAACATTTGGTAAACCAAGCTTCATATTTTAAGGAACTCGTACATGTACGATGTCTAGCAGAAACTCTGGGTATTTCATCGCTGCAACCGGACCCCACAAAGGCCGATCACGTGATGAACGTTCTGACAGGATATAGGGAAAAATGCGCAGTAACTGATCGAGTTTACTCAAAATAGACGGAAGACAATCTATCTTGGCATTGACATGAAAATATGTGTCAAATTCCCGCTAGTTCTATCCAATGAACGGCATGTTATCATCAACAATGATCATCCATTCGAGATGATATGATACAAGGTACCGTGTATCATATCATCTCGAATGGAACCTTAAAAAAATGAATTTGATGTATTTGCATGGTATTTATACTAGTCTATTTCCATTTTCAACACTCATTTTTCATCTTTAACCTTCCACAATGGATACTCTAACTTATAAAAACCTGTTTGCATACTTTACAGTTAAGATATACACGTTATCTATAAAAATCGAAAAAGTAGGCACATTACCCAAAGTAAAATCATGGGGCTACCGATGATCTGAGCAAATTCGACCGAGGATTTGGTCATCTTCGTATTCATGAGGAAAGAAAGTATTGCTGCAGCTCCGAATCAGAAGACACATTATTGTATGTTACGGACCTTCAGGAATGTCGTGTTTGCTAGATATACTCGTCTGTTTTGTGACAATCGCAGCAGCTGGTTCGTGTTTTAGTGCATTCGAGCCCTTCGACACATTTCTCCAGCATTAAATAAATGGTGAAGACAAAAACGAGAAGTTTTATTTCTATATAGAGTGGGTTATTGTCGTGCAATTCATCGTAAATCACGCCTCTCTGCGCATGCGTAGCGTGGGAGTACCGTAATTCCACCTCCATCTGCTCGCGCTATCTATTATGGATTAGAAACGGACGCATTCAGTCAATGTATCCTAGAACTTGTCGCATTACATCCACCCACGGATGGACCGGGCCGGTGGCTGGGTGGTCAGGGATTAGTCGTAAGGCAGACGGATAAAAATCGTATATGTAATGTTTCTAGCGTTACTCACCCACCCTGTCCTTTGAATCGTACTTAGTCAAACTCGTTTACTGTCTTCTGGTTTACTGTTAATTGTTGCCTGTAGGATCTACCAATAGAACTGCGAGATATTCTATAGATCGTGGGATGAAAACATCTAAATTATTCACATATGTTGGGAAGCACAACTGCAGAATTTTGCTTTGTTTTTATATTTCAAAGTGCATTTGATCACAATATTATACATGCCACACTCATTCGCATGCACCATGTAGCTTGATTATCATTTGAATAATCATTTACATTTTGTTGTAGAATATTGCAAATGAAGTCAACGTCTTTTCATTACATCGTTGAAAAAGAACAGTTATCTTGAACTGCAGGCCTGGTGTTCGTGTTCCTCTGTGCCCGGACGACCAGCTCCCACTCCTTGGCCAAGTCCTCAGGACTGCTGCTCCGCCTTCACAACCAGTTCCGGGCCCTCGTGGCCAAGGGCAAGTTTGGCTTCACGGTCGCCGACATGAACAAACTGGTAAACTGTGTTATTTGTCCACACGATTTTTCTGATCGACTTAAATTTCCATATTTAGGGATAGAATTTCTTAATTTATGAAATCGTAGATTATTTTTATCGATATCATTCCAAATATCACAGGACTGGGACAACAAATTAACCGAAGAGGCCTCTATTATCGCTCAGTCATGTGGCAAGTTTGACAAGACTCTGTTTGAGGCCGACCTGAACGCTCTGGGAATACCCCTGAAAGGTATTAATGACGTCATAGCTAGGAGGGATTCCTCGCTCTACCGGATGTTCCTGTCCTGGGTGTCGCAAAGGCGTTACTACGACCAGGATTTCAAGGCCTGCCACTGGGACAATCCCTGCACCATGTATATGCAGGTAAGTGTATACGATAGCACTACACTCGATTACAAAAGTCTGAACGAACGCTTGGACTCAACGCGTTAGGATTCGCCACTAATTAGCGTAGTTGCCAAACTCGAGGTGGTTCATATACAGGGAAGGTTTTTTGTCTTATGACTCTGACCCACGGTGAATTAATGACCAAGAAGTACATACAAAACATTCAATGAGCTCAACATTGGTGTATCTTATAAACATATACGCTTTAGTAAAATTTACTGAAAAGTACAGATGGACGGGCTTTATCTCTACTCAAAAAGTAAGTCATTTAGAGGTCTCTATTGACTTCATCGGGATGTTCAACGTGTCCATATAGTACACTGTAAACATATCCCTTGATTGAATTGACAAACATAGTATTAGCGCCTATAATCGGAAATAAGGAAGCCTTCCAGACGTGATTTCTCAGGCTACATCACTCACTCAGCAGACAGCTGGCTTTGTAAATGTCATCTGTCACTCCCACACCATATGTGCCACGGGGCTGTGGGGGAGTCTTGTCAATTGGCAAGCACGTATCAGTTCCTTGGCCTAACAAACCTGACTAGAACAGTAATTGTAGGGCGTGCAAGGTTACCAGAAAACATTGGAACATTTTGCTCTTTATTAGCAATACCATCGTCCTCCAGCGGAGGGTCCTTATCGTAACATCGACGGTAAAATATAGAAGACACGGACCAGGTAATCACCCCATTACCTGAACCCAGGTTAAAACAATCATCTCTTCAAAATAATTGGTGTCATACTCAGCTGTATTAGGCTTGAAATTCCCCAGACACAGAATCGCAAAACCAAAACAAAACTACACATGTCCATTACAATATCCGTTTTTCTTCTTAAATAATCGAGTTAGGTAGCCCATACATACACGCGTATTGCATCCAGTATTTGGAAAGTCGGATATTCACTAGCAGAACTAAGTGAATTTTGACAAAATTATGATGTTTGTATATAAACGGGTGCTTAGTTGAAATCACACTGTTGAAGACATAATAATGGAAAGACATAATGAAATGTAGGTCCATAAAATACAGTGGCTGATTCATGCCATATTGTGTTTGTCCTGAAGAGTTTTCGTCGCGACTTTAATTCTGACGACGGAAATGATTGAAATCGCGACCGAAACGTTTTCGCTGCAGCGGAAATATTCTCGCCGCGACCAAAACATTCTTGTCGCAGCGAAAATAGTTGTTGTCGCAACTAAAACATTCTCGTCGCAGCGAAAACCATTGTTGCCGCGACCAAAACATTTTCGCTGCAGCGAAAATCGTTGTTGCCGCGACCAATACATTTCTGCTGCAGCGAGAATACTTACCGCCGCGGCGATAATTGCACTTAACTGTGAATATTCGCCGCGGCGATAATTGCAATAATAAACAATTTGTTCTCTTTGATACGGCGGCTTATTTGTGCCATATTATTTTTTTTATTTCAAAGAAAATTATTTCCAAATAATCAAGGAAGAAAATATTTCCGCTGCAGCTAAAATTATTTTCGCCCCAGCTAAAACATTTTCGCTGCAGCTAAAACTATTTTCACTCCAGCCAAAACATTTTCGCTGCAGCTAAAACTATTTTCGCTCCAGCCAAAACATTTTCGCTGCAGCTAAAACTATTTTCGCCCCAGCCAAAACATTTTCGCTGGAGCTAAAACTATTTTCGCCCCAGCCAAAACATTTTCGCTGGAGCTAAAACTATTTTCGCCCCAGCCAAAACATTTTCGCTGCAGCTAAAACTATTTTCGCCCCAGCCAAAACATTTTCGCTGCAGCTAAAACTATTTTCGCCCCAGCCAAAACATTTTCGCTGCAGCTAAAACTATTTTCGCCCCAGCCAAAACATTTTCGCTGCAGCTAAAACTATTTTTGCTCCAGCTAGAATATTTTCGCTCCAGCTAAAACTATTTCCGCCCCAACTAAAACATTTTCGCTGCAGCTGAAACTATTTTCGCTTAAACAATCTCGCAGTGTCATTCATGTTTTTTAGAGCATTTTTTTCGGATTTTGGGGGGATTTTTTGAGATTTATAGGGGGTTTGGGAGATATTTGGAGATTTTCAAGTGACGAAAATAATTTTAGCTGAAGCGAAAATATTTTAGCTGGGGCGAAAATAGTTTTAGCTGCAGCGATAATGTTTCAGCTGCAGCGAAAATAGTTTTAGCTGGGGCGAAAATAGTTTTAGCTGCAGCGAAAATGTTTTAGCTGGAGCAAAAATGTTTTAGCTGGGGCGAAAATAGTTTTAGCTGCAGCAAAAATGTTTTAGCTGAAGCGAAAATAGTTTTAGCTGCAGCAAAAATATTTTAGCTGGGGCGAAAATAGTTTTAGCTGCAGCGAAAATGTTTCCGTTGCTTGATAATTTGGAATTTATTTTCTGTGAAGTAAAAAAAATAAATATGGCACAAATAAGCCACTGTACTTTGAGGTGATGAAAGAAAAACGTTCTAACAAGTATGGCCATTCTCGCCGCGGCGATAATCATTTTCGTTGCAGCGAGAATGTTTTGGTCGCGGCTATAAGTGTTTAAATCGCGGCGAGAACAATTTCGCTGCAGCGAAAATGATTTTGGTCGCAACGATAATGTTTTTGCCACAGCTAAAATTATTTAATTCGCGGCGAGAATGTTTTCGCTGCAGCGAAAACGTTTTGGTCGCGGATTTAATGATTTCGGTCGCGATTTAAATAGTTTCAGTCATCACAATTAAATTCGCGACGAAAACTGTTCAGGAAAAACGCATTATGGCAAGAATCAGCCACCGTAATAAAAGGTTGAACAGTAAAGAAGTGTTCTCTTATTCGCCTCACATTATGCGCGATTCCGAGCCTTTAACGTCGACCGCAATAAATCATTTTTTGCGACTCCCCCACACATTGACAAGTGTCACGACAAACAGTGATCTGGTCGATTAATCCAAAAAGTTCTCACCTCCAAACCACAGTGTTCTCACCTCCACAAGATAACGTCCGGAAATAGAACAACTTCGCGTTCTATGTTTTGATTATTAGTATACACACGAGCGTCATTCCACGTTACTCCATGATCGTGTAGTTTATTACAAAACGACGTCGTTGTCGAAAAGTTGCACTTGTAGGTTATGTTCGAGAATGATTTGTGCGAAATACGTGAAAAGTCGTCTAAACCCACGTAAAAGATAAAGCATTTCAATCACTGCAAGCTGTAGAACCCCATAACGCGCATGCAACGGAAGTAGCTTTAAGCAGTTGACTATTAGAGATATCCTGTCACGTGACGTGACGATAATACAGACGAGTGCAAACCTTACAATTTTCAAACCATGCACGCCCCCGCCCATAGGGACAAATTCATTAGCAGTTCATAAAAGCATCGTCATTTGCAGTACATTTCGTGTTATATTTATGAAGACGCGAGATTTCACAGAGTTTGTTATAAGGACTAATTTGGTTGGAAGGACTAAATAAAGAGTCTACGACTAGATTTTTATCGCGAAGAATGCGTTACGACCGATAAACTTTGTCTTGTCCACTTGTCAAATATTTCATAGATAAATTTAATAGTGTTAATCACTTTTCTACTGTGCTTCCGTGAACCATTACATATATATATGCCTGAAATAATTATAGGAATCTACGCCAATGTTAAATTTCAGCCCAAAACGGGATCTCGAGAATCTGAGCATAATCGTGGATTTGGTAGAGTTTACAACCTTCAGGATTCGACGTATTGTTGTAATTTTGGACCAGGAGGCAAAGTGGGGTAGATTTCATTTCTGCGATGGAAGTATGAAATTCGGTGGAAACTTGCCATCTGACTATCAGATGAAGTGTGACAGTCAAGTTCTAATACGATACCGTTTAGCATCGCCTAAATATCAACTAAAACAGTGTATAGAGCATTCACAGGGGTACGCGATAGTATCCACTGAAAAATAAGTTCTCGAGAAATTTGAAGAGAAGACGACCGGCCACGTGTATGTTTATGATATGGGGTCATTTCTTCACACGATATTCGCTACTTGTATTATTATTATTCGATTGCCGCCCCTATACGCTAGCTTTATGTCATGGTGCCCGAGGTAATAGGAATATTATGACAGTGATATCCCACCCAACTGTCTCACTCACACACTGGTCTTATTGTCTTGTCACGAACAACTTCTTCAGCTAGTTTGTTCAGTGAATAACACGTCTTTATGCATAAGTCAACAAACAAGGAATATATTGGTAACCTTTTTTTTTATTAGTTTTTTTATACGATTCCGTAATCAAAAGGTGCGAGAATGAGTACGTACGAAATGCAGTTCATTGCTCAGCCGTTTCTAACTTCTTACATGCTATGTGACGTCACAACCATCCACAAATTGTTATTGATATGGCTTCTAGAATCACTGACACCTTTCTGCCCAACACCCACATGCAGCTGATCACAGGTGTTTGATCCTGTTATAGTATTTGTGCTTTGCTGTCAAGGGTGCTAGATGTACCACTTGTGGGACACAAAGCTAAACAAATTCACCAACTACAGTAAAACTAGGAGGTTCGGTTTCAGGTCCGTTCGACGAGGTATTTGTTGTAGTTGATATTATCTACAAAACTATCGGTAAGTATGCCTACTTCTCACACCACAAAAGCACCGATTGACACTGTGTTTGTTTGTCGATAGTGTGAGTTGTGATAGTCAGAAAAAAAACACAATCTCTACGAGATGAGGGAAGATGAAAGGGTGGTGTGGCTGATGGCTTCAGTGTGAGTCAAATGTGGCCATGATCGGGTATGTTTGAAATATCTATAGCATTGGCCGGAGTGGTATGTGTTTGTTCTCTGAGAGCACAGATCGTGGTATCACAGTGATATAATGTTTCTACCCGCAGTCTAAACATAACTGTGTATCATCGCATAACGTGATAAAAAGGACAAGGACAGTCTGGTCAATCTCTCCAGGATCATTGGTGATGAAAGTAAGAAATACATTTACAATTTGAATTGCGAACACATATAAATTGTTTGAGTTTGATTTATTGTGGTACTAGTCAATAGTTCCAATATAATCAGTAAAGTTGAATCCTATGACCTTCCCCACATTTGATCGTGCCCCCTTGTCGGTTGAAGATCCCGTCTCAGTGTCCCAGTGTTTCTTTTAATAGATTTGTTATCACCGCACAGTCCACTTAATTTTTTTAAATTCCAACCAGCACATTGCGAGATGAGTTAGTGATTGGATTGATTACACGACTAACACGTGAGCGGAGATGAATTTCACATCAAGCAAAAGCCGCCCACAACCAGTCAAAGATCCGACCTGTTTTGTCACAAAAATCCCCAGCTATCGACTTGGCTATTTCGGGAGATTTCGAGAGATCTCCCAGGCATGCATAACGTAGTAGTATTTCAGTGTAGTGGTGTGATACTGGTGATTGAGAGGTATTGGCAGGTATAATCACACGGGGCCGAATATTGCACACATCATGTGAACAACTGTCAGTGGGAGTGATTAATATTTGCGTTGGTGGATTTAATGAGCTGAACTGAATGAGTAATTTGCATTAAATTTCCAGTGGACAAATCGGAGACAGTGTGATATTGTTCACAGGTGTTTTGTGTGATCAAGCTGCATATGAAAATCACTTTCTATTTTTGTATGTGCAATTTTGGGGATTAGTTTAGATTGCCTAAATTATTATTTTTTTCATGACGATACGTTGAATTTGTTTCAAAAAAATAAATGGACATAGGGTGTTATTAGTTGTAAGTGTATTTGATAATACGAAGCTTTGTAAAATAATGTTTGATGGTCTTTACGGATCAAATATTGATTTTCGAGATCGAATCATTCGGAAAATTATCTGTATGATCCGAACAGAAGTAGTCATATTGGATTTATATGACTCAAATGGAATTTGACCTTGGAAGAGGTCTAGAGATGACACAGAGATGACACACTGGCTAATTAGTAGATTTTAATAATATACTCTGCAGTAAAAACAGAGATCGTCTGATGTCTGACTGTCTTTTTCGAGTTCAATCTGTGAGATTGCATAAAAAGGGAGCTGTGATAAATAGTGCGGCATGGAGATAAAACCTAGTCGCCGGTAGTGACAGAACGTTTAGTTAACGAATATAACTTGCATGAAATATCGACGTGAAGGTATTAAACTTTGTATTTCATCTCAAAATCATATCATCAGCGATCATTGAGCAAATAATTTTGGTCAATTCGATGATATTTTATGATATTCAATATTGCCCGCCTACTCGTGTCAGTTTGTTGTCAAATTATCCTCGAATGACGCATCATACAAATATACGAACTTGAACAATGTAAATCTGTTCTCAGCCTCGAATCTAATTCATTTACAAATTAGAAACATGAGAATATGATATCATTTGACCAAATTATTTTTATTTCTAAATAACATTGAAGGCGCACGGAGACAACACATTGCTTTTGCTAAGATACACTAGGATATGCTGCTCTTTGGGCTCGTGCATGATAGGACAGATATATTACAGTATAATTATTGTAAACCGTAAATAACCGACATCTAATATTCCAATTAGATATATATGTCAATTGGTCTCGTATTTTTAGGTCAGTGACCACAAACCATTTACCTATTGTCGGCTTCCGCTAGAGAACTTCCGAATTTTTAACCTTGGCGTATTGATACTATGAGACAGTCCAAAAAGCTTGAAGATAAGTAGATAGATGGGGAGATAAGGAGATAGATAGATGATAGCTTTTGTTTTGGGGAATGAAACTTTGCCTATTGTATTGCCGTTCATTTATCATATGAGATGGAGCTGTATCTAGTTGATGACTGAGAAGTCATCTTTGGTGATTGCGGTTATTACAAACACGTATAAGACTGCTGGCATTTTCAAGTCACGTTCTGGAGGTCCTATTTTTTTTTCAATTTAACACATACGCCAAAATAAATACCAGGGAAAGACATGCGTGCGAGTTACTCTATACCAAGTTGTCTACTACAAACCTTATCTGGTATTGAAATATATACCAATAGAATTGTCATTTGGAATTTTATCGAGACTTCGCAAAACGTTTGGCAAAATGTGATGGTGGTATCAGTGTTCGTAATAGTTTTGTTCAGAGATGATTTGATATGTCGCTCAGAACTAATCGTTTCTACACCCTCCTTTCCCTCAGCTAGTCTCGGCAAAGACGACCCATCTCGGATGTGCCCTGAACAGTCACTGTGGCAACCAGCAGTACCTTGTCTGTGTCTACTCGCCAGGGTGAGTTACTCACCAGGGTAAGCGACTCACCAGGGTAAGCGACTCGCCAGGTATGTTGCTCACTAGGGTAAACTACTCACCAGGGTAAGGGACTCGCCAGGGTAAGCTACTCACTGGGTAAATTACTCGCCAGGGTAAGCTACTTGTCTGGGAAAACTCCTCGCCAGGGTGAGCTACTCACTAGCGTAAATTATTCGCTAGGGTAAGCTACTAACCAGGTTAAGGGGTTGTTACCCTCGCCATATTTTAGTCAGTGATGCGCACTGAATATTTTTGAAAATGTTTTTTCTTTAAGAAATGAACACATGTTTCACATAAATGTTATATTATCATGTTAATAACTAATTTAAAGCATTTTACGCGCAGTTATTATGCATCTTATGTTAAAATTGGTGAAATTGACTACCAAAATTTCGGGACATCCGTTCTTGTGGAAAAAGTCGATTACGAATGTTCCAAGTATTTTTCTGAGCATTACTACATATGCTAGTTTATGAGCCGAGAAATATTTTTTTGAAATTCAAATCCATTGCATCACAAATGATTTTTGAAGTTCAGACATTTATTGACAACTGAAAATTTTTCCCAAGTGGCCAGCACAGGCACTATTTTTTAACCCTTCAAGACACTGCCACAGTGAGAGGAAGACTTCAATATCATATGCTCCACTGTGCACACTTCACACTGGCTTTTACATGTAGACTGCTACATGCTAGGGCTTCTATGTGCATTGGGCCATGACACTGCTCTATTCACCTGATCAATGCAAATAATAACCCGTATTTCCAAAGTGACAGTTATAAGTTTAAAACTTCTGGGGAAGTAACATCTTCTTGCATTCGGCATAATTCATAACACTCTGTGTTCATCAAATAACTAACAGTACATGTATGTATTCACTGACCCTATTGTGCATAATGCTTGTGTCTATGCATACAAAGAACACAAACCCCAAGCTAGATACAGGATACATCCTGATCCCAATAACATGTAAATGTAAATATCACCAGGCTTTTGATTCATTGTCATCATGATTACATGTGACATCAAAGTATCATTATTGCACATGGGTTGTGTCAACATAATTGATGTGAAATTCACACAGTGGTAGCATTTTATTAGTACAATTCATGAGTTATGAATTGGAGCACTTCATCTTTTGACATACATGGATCACAGGTATGATATCAAACATACCAGACAAGAAATGTCATGAATAAATAGTGTATTTGGTAGTATACTCCTTATCCATATGTTTATCTTACAAAGTTTGTACATGGAAGGTAAACAAGAACAAAATAAATCAAATATAATACCAATCAAAAAGATTATGAATTTATCATAATTGGCAAACAATATTGCACATGGCCACTTGATACACTGCCATTCAAATCTTCATAATGTATTTCTGACCTACACATGTGTATCAATAACAAATTTTTGATACGTACAATGTGTTGGCCACTTTATCCATTAAAATATAAAATATGGAAATATTATTAATTGGCCATTGAATCCCCAAATTGCTGTTGTATAAGTTATCCAACTGTCTTAGAGTGACAATACAATACCCAAAATGGTGGTGTGCAATTCTGTACAGGTTTTTCAGAATCACAGATCCAACATGCACTTAATTTGAATTTATATATATATAGTTTTAATATACATGTATATATTGGTGCAAACTTTAAAACACAAGTTGTTGTTATGCTTTGACATCCATATTGTTGGCCAACTGAATGATTGCTCCTGGGTGCCTGTCATTGGGGGATCAGTCAAGTGGTGTGGAGCTGCTATTGCCTGTCTTCTGATTGAGATTTGAACCAGGATTTATGGAGCTTCTGGTTGTGTTGTCTTCTGGCTGAGCTGTCAGGAAAGTGGTGTGGAGTTGTCAGCAACATCTGGAGTCATCTGGATTCAGAAAAATATGAGATGATGGATTTGTCAGATGGCACTCTATTCTGTTGCTGATACCAATCACATTGCCTTGAATTGATCATTGGAATATTACAATCAAGTAAACTTCTTGATTCAGAGAAATATATATATGTTGGTGATATGAATAACTCATATAGCTGCTTATTGATAATTACCTCATGTACTTGTGCCAATCAGGGCACCTGATTTAAATTTCTTGACATACATATATAGATATACATCTACATACAGTTTCATTTTGTTATCGAGATGTATTTAACCACGAACTTAAGGAATAGATACTCATAGATACTTGATAAGTGTTGATAGAGACGGGGCTCCAATTACAGAATGCTTAAATTACGTGTACGTACCTGAACAAATATAGTATTATATTACCTATTTGTGAAAATGAACTCCCAATGTGCAAGAAGGGTTGAAAGAGGGTTAATAATCCGCCCCAGGACATGTGCTCGACGATTTTCCGTGTGGTTCCATGCGATCACTGACCGAGACTGGACTTGAGCAGCTAGTGAGTATTGCTCTTCACATTGAACTCAAAACCCTGTGAACGGATTTCAACGGCTTTCTCACCGGAGCGAATACAAACTCACGTGGTGAGCGATATGTCAGTTATCGTCTGGAAACATGGTTTTCAATGTTTGTCATTCCCCGATCTACAACAATTCTTTGTCTATGAACTAATATGTCTTCGATTATGTACATATTTCTGGGATTACCTCCGTCATATGCCGATATACATGCATAACACATGGGACTGTTGGTGCCTCGCGGGAAAACATTTGGAGACGAAGCTACCGAATCTCATAGTCGCAAAATATGGTCTTCACAACCGAAGGAAATATTCCGAGGATGACCGCTACCAATTGATATCACAAAACACATGTAATGTGTCGTACTGCGAACATTTTCTGCCGTAGTCCCGTTCAGTATTCAGAAAGTGGATTATTTGGTGTGATCAATGGATTATACAGATTACCAGAATCGACATGACCAAAGATAAGTCTCGCGTAAGGATACATTAAACTTTGACCTGGGAAATATGTAAACACGATTTCGTGGCACCTGACGTTGAAAGTAGCCGATGTTCAGACTCAATTTTACGGGGGAAAACGCGTTGTCACATGGCTTTGGATAGCTCGTTATGGAGTCTACGATGTACCAATTCCAAGTAAGTCAGTTATTCTTTGAAAATCATCAAAATAATAGATGATATTTCAAGTCTGTGTGTTGTCCAAATCCACGTGATATTTTGAAATGGCGCACTTCGTAAATGTGTCAAAGACAGTCGGGCATTTTGTGACAAATGTAGGCGGTAAATTCAAAAAGTAATTCTCGGCTCATAGACACTGACTGCTCCACTATGTAAAAAGTCGATGTATTCTAAAGATTACGTGATTGATATTGAGAACGGATGTACCAACTTTATCGTTATGATCCGGAATGATCCAGACGTTTCAGGTCGAAGATTGTATTTTTCTAAAACAAGAAAATGACTCCTCTATTCGCTCCAACTGCAAAAAGTCACTTCGGACTACCAGAAGTTTTATCACAAATGCTCAGATTTTGTATGCGGTACTAAAGTCTTGAAATTTACTGCCAACAATCGGCAGGGTTTCACCATCTTAAGCTGCTCACCAGTGTACGCTACTCGCCAGGGTAAGCTTCTGGCCAGGACAAGCTACCCATCAAGCTAAACTACTCATCGGGGCAAACTACTCACTAAGGTAAACTACTCCACAAGGTAAACTTCTCGCCAGGTTAAACTACTCACCAAGGAAACATACTCACTAAGACAATGTAATCAATAGGATGAGGTACCCACAGGATAGTTTGCACATTGGCGTAATCTATACACCAAGGTTAGCTACTTACCAAGGTAAAACTACTCATCAGGCTTAGCTATGCTCAAGGATAAATTACTCACCGGGATGAGGTTCGAATAAAGAAGACATGCTGTTTTTGTTGTTATCACAACGCGTCGCGTGGTATCGTCCCTGGGCTTCCGATCCACAGGTGTCGAGAACTCCTTCATGCATCAAATTCGTGAGGGTATTTTTGGCACATTCTGGCACATGGTTTGGATGCCCATGTTAGTATGTTTTTTTTTCAAACAATTGTGTATGTATATTCTTGTACCATCACTCAATCAACAAATAATATTGAAGTCCAGCCAAAGTCAGGATACTTAATTTTGATGTACGATGATAATATGTGATTTATTTGGCATGTATGTTGGTTGTTTGGCATGAAATATAATCAGTGTTCAATTACCAGAATTGGTTGCCAAGGTAACTATTCTCGAGGTATATCCCATAGCAACTGTTGTTGCTAGGGGTCCAACGCCATGTTTAATATTGAATCAGGGTACCACAAAACTGGTGGAAATGTGGACAAGAGCCTTTTCTAGAATTCATTCAATAATTTTGAACCTTAATTTGTACACCGGGCCCGAACTTAAACCCCATAGGAACCACGTTGCTATGGGCCGTATGTTAAATAAGGTTAGCATGGTGATCAAACATATCTTGTGGGTGTGGTATATTTTCTATTATCATATTTATATTCGTATCATTTAGCGATACTATGCACGGATCATGCAGAAAAAAAGGCTCTAAAAGCAGATAATTGAAGCAACTAACGAGTGTGACGTCATGAATACTCACTATAATGGCTAATAGTGGGGCAGCTTAGGGCCATTTTTAGGTCGAATCGTTCAGATTGTGATACAAGCATGAAATTTCACACAAACGTTTTATAATTTAAGTACAAATATTTTTATAAACTTGATTGGTAAAACAAAACTGGTAATATCTCGAGAACGGTTGAAGATATTAAGGTTCTGTAAAAAGCAACATATTACCTTTTGCATTTTCTATCGCACAAAACATGATAACTTGAAATTCCTTTTGACTCGAGTTAGACTTTAATTTTACAACTAAACTGTAAAGATGAAACGAAGTGACAACGAGGACTGCAATGGATACCTTTGGTGGCCAAAAACCCGTGGAAGACCACTTATGGTTTCTGATATATGGTGCCTAGGTAGGGAGTGAGATTTTTTTCTTGCACATAACATGAGATTCAGATTCAGATGGCAAAATGACCACAAGGAGGTGGAATCAGGAAATACCACCCAAGCAGTGCTCGACCCTGGAAATTATCAATTAATTCATCTTAACAACTCATTAACGCGTCGGGTCTCTGCTCACGAATTTTGTTTATTTTGTCAGATTCCTTTTCCATTGTACCATGATGTACATGTCAAATACAGACATTGACCGGCTCTTAGCACAGGCCGCGAGGCTGCGGCGAGAATACCTTCAAGTATCTGCCTTTAAGAAAATCGATGGACGTCATCATAATCTATGATGAATGTGCAGCAAGACATGCTGGTGTACTTATTTTCGGAATTCGGGATAACGGGTACCACATGTGAGAGAAGAAATGCCAACTAATTCTGGAACACCTAATTTCATCTTATCATGGCCATATATACGAGTCCGTGAAATTCCTAAAAAATCCGATTTAGCGAGACACTGGAAACAATCGCCTGAAACCGGATACCAGAATCGGAGTTCCATCACTCGGGATACCTTATACTTGATTTTGTGATTCATCAAATGTTATTCTTATATTTTGGATAATATGAAACCGTGTATGAAGTGATCTGAGCGGACAAAATCAAAGCCGTTATCCAATCTCAACATACATGTCCGGCATAATCGAGAGAATTGTATGGAACTTCATGAACCTCCAGATATGGCCATTAAGAGGTGGAATCAGATGTTCCGGAAAGATCGAGCATTTCCTGCCCCACATGTGGCACTTGCATCAATTACAAATTAAAATGCAAGCATGTCGTGCTGCGTACTTGGTCACATATTGGTGTAGTTGTCAACGAAATCGTGACGACGTCCTTAGAATTATCTAGTCGTCGCTATTGGTCTCGGCAAAACATATTATTCCCAGCGGTTTAGAGAATAACTGTGAAGTTCTGTGAACAAAGCCCTTATATCAGCAACTAACTCTGGAATAGCTTACAAGTTGTGAGACAAACACACCATATGCTGGCGACATAGGAATGTTGCTGCTCAGAAAAAGGCAATGACATGTGAAAAAATTAAATCAACATATGACCTTCAGATTTACCAATCAATGTCATCTGTGTGAAATTCAATGTCACCATTACATGTACGTGTGCGGCATTTGATTTTGTGTATGTTCATAGTACAAAGATATATCTGGGTGCACGTGTTAGGTAGCTCAGGCCAATTTACACATTCCGGGTCAGACATTGGCACTCAAGGTCATTTGATGTCAGTCATCATCAGATGTGCCATATATGTCTTCCTATATGTTCATGATGCAAACATAAGCTCATATATCTGCGAGCATTTCATATAAAGAGGCAAATCTAGGCAATTTTTTTTACCCCAAAACGGTAGTTTTGACCTTTCAAGGTCATCAAAGGTCAAACTTTAGGTCACCACACAAATGACCATATATGACTTCCCATTGAAAATGCCAATATCTAGGCTCTATCTTCAGGCATTCTATGAGTACGGTTCTGGCAACTCCCATTTATGAAGGGTGAAATTTTTTTTTGGGTAAGAAATGGCCCAAAAAGGATAGTGACGCAATTTGGGCCGACAAATTTTTTTTTCGTCGACCCGTCAAAATTTCAAAATGGCCGCAAAACGCTGACCCGCGATTCAAAATTGACTGTTTTTTCGATGAAAACGGCCGCCATTTTGAAAAAAAAAATTAAAAATACCTCCTTCTCGAATTATTTTGAGGTATCTTGTCCCAAATTTTCAGAAGGATTGGTCGGTAAACTTTAGAGGTAAAACTGTGGACGGACGGCGACGACGGACGGACGGATGGACGCAACGCCACGGCAATAGGTTATCGGACCATAGGTCCAGTAACCTAAAAATAGGTCTGCCAATAATGGTGCACAGTTAGTATCCATTGGAATACTGATGGTTTGTTGGAATATGCGACCACCAAATCCCACAAAGATATTATCAATAAAATTTACTATATTCAGAGGTTTATTCAGGATTTCTAAAGACGTCATCGTGATCTCATGTTTACTACGGAAGCGTATTAGGGCCACATGAGTTTTTTTAAAGTTCAATTTGTCGACTTATTATCTCGATAAATCGAGTTAGTTATCTCGATAAATCGACTTATTATCTCGATAAATCGAGATATCATCTCGATAAATCGAGATATTATCTAGATAAATCGAGATATTATCTCGATAAATCGAGTTAATTATCTCGATAAATCGAGTTAATTATCTCGATAAATCGAGATAGTATCTCGATAAATCGACTTAGGACTCAGACATTTAAAGTACAAGTAAAATGAATATGCATCAACCATAGGCGAGCCATACCATTTCATAGGTTACCTTGGCAACAATAGGACAAGGAAAATATACTGATTACTCATATTCAAAACTATATGGAGTGAATGATTAACCATGTTAACAGTCATTACATTAATCTCTGAAATAATACCAAACTATACAATTGAAGAAGCCGTTACAGATAACTTTACGAATATACCTCAATCCATGTTTAATAGCTAAAGAATTGTAAAAAAAAATTTATAACATTTTCATTGATGAATATGTTGCATCTTTATAAGAGATAGTGATATAGTAACTTAATGTTTTAATTAGGTAGTTTGGTCTGTATTATTCAATATTTAACGTTTTAATGGTCGATCATATAAGCCTATTCAACATATGAATAATGTGACTCTAAACATATTTCCATTTTACTTGAACTTTAAATGTCTAAGACATAAGTCGATTTATCGAGATATTAACTCGATTTATCGAGATAACTAACTCGAATTATCGAGATAATTAAGTCGATTTATCGAGATAATATCTCGATTTATCGAGATAATTAAGTCGATTTATCGAGATAACTAACTCGATTTATCGAGATAATATCTCGATAAATCGAGATAATTAAAGTACTAGGAACATGAAAATATAATGTGAGCTCAGATTAAAGCACCATGTGAGCTGATCAGAACGGTTCTTACAGAACGTGAATATCTCAATTACTTCAAAAGTTAAAGAGCTTCAAAGTTCAAATTGCCCAGAGTAAAATTTGAAAAATCAAATAGCTCATTAATATGCAAATTTGTATGCATGACGTCACAGGGGGAACATTTTTTAATTAGCTGGTTTTATCGGCATATTAAGTCTTTAGAAATTGCAATTATTCAACAAAGTTTATTCCACATGCTCTCCATAATTGATAGTCAATGAATTTCACATCTGGATAGTTGCCAAGGTCACCAGTATTGATACAAGGTCCCTAGCAACCAGGGTTGCTATGGCCCAAATCCACAGTCATATCGATGAACAAACAAAACCAAAGGTGAAGATGGATTGACTCCACAAGCATAAATAATACACAATAATCAAAATCTGTCCAAACCCATGTTTCCGGCAGTTAGGACCCATAGCAACCAATGGTTGCTAAGGCTCCAGCAGGTGAATAGTAACCATGGCAACATTAACACTTTGAGCAACATTGATTATTGACCATGCCTATCAATGTGTAAAGTTTAGGTTTCCAATAATTCTCAGCAGAACAATTATATTGAGACTCAAACTTGCCTAATTAAAAATATTCCCCCTTCTACGTCACGAATACGTCATTTGCATACTAATTAGCTTCAGGTAAAATCCAGAAGTGTTCAATCCAGCATATGTTATAACCTGTCAAAATGCGACATTCAAATGGCCATAACTTTTTAACCGAGAGATATTGGCATGCCGTAAACAACATTTCACTCAGCAAAACCAGGTCTCTCATTTGAGTTCACATCATATTTTCATGTTCCTAGTACTTTAAGTCGATTTATCGAGATAATAACTCGATTTATCGAGATAACTAACTCGATTTATCGAGATAATATCTCGATAAATCGAGATAATTAAGTCGATTTATCGAGATAATTAACTCGATTTATCGAGATAAATAAGTCGATTTATCGAGATAATATCTCGATTTATCGAGATAATAAGTCGATTTATCGAGATAATATCTCGATTTATCGAGATAATAAGTCGACAAATTGAATTGAAAAAAAGTCATGTGGCCCTAATACGCTTTCGTATGTTTACAGATCCCAGATCAGGTTATATCAGTTTCTGAAACACTATGATGCGCTACAATCTATCATAATGTTCTCACTTATATGATTCGAAATAGTTTCCCGGCATCATGCATCCATTGCTACACAGCTACTGTTCTTTGTCAACACATCTAATTCACCACACTCTCTAGTATAGACATAGATTATCACGTGATATTGTTGCAAATGAAAGTTTCGTCTGCCGAATCATTGTGTCGCACATTATAAAATAGATTTGTACCCGTAAGTAGAGAATTAGTGGGACCAAGATACAAAAGCTGGAATCAACACAAAATCTAATCATAGTGCAAGATTAATCGTGGTCCATGAAGATGGATAACTGTTCATAGTGTATCATTGGTGAATATATTTCTTGTTCGAAAATAATTTATAGAAATTCTGACTTTGAATCGAAGATGTAGTATTATAATCGATAAAACACGACAGGAAGTCATGGTTGTAAATTCTGCGGTTCTGTACATAATGTTGTATTCCCTGTTTTAATCAACGGTTATTACCTTACTGTACAGGTATGATGATGATTATTATTATACGGGCATTATCGAGCCCAAACACATCATTAACGGCCTATCTGTCAGAGGTTTATGTTCATATGGCGTGCGACGGACGATTGCATACTTTGACATAATGCCTCATCGGAGATAGGACCATGTGAGAAATATCCATTTGTCTTGGTTTCCGTATACGAACAGTATTTGTGTATTTCACGCAGAAAAACTCAGTAAGAGTGAACTTCGTTGAAATCATGAAAAACGTAATGCGAAAAAAAATTGACCCATCTGAATGGTTTCGTTATAGAAACGAGATCACAACAATACAACACATATTTATTGTTGTATATTTATTGTATAGTCTAGAAGAAACCCATGTGGTGGCTGCTTGGATTGGAGACTGTATTGAAGTCAGCGATAAAAATCATCGTAATTGTAAATATATAATGAATTTCTTTGAATTTGTGATGATTTATTGATGAGTTTCACGTGTATATTTTCATCAGATATACGTAGCTCAGCTACACAAGTCCGACCACCAGTTCCAGAACTGTGCACAAGTATTCAATAAGCTGTTGCATGTTAAAATAATGGGCACCTGGGATGGATTCCTTGATAAAAAGATTATCTTTGCAATTTCCGTGGATGTTGACTTAGTTTCACATTGATACTGCCATGGCCTTAAACCGGAAGTAACAGAGGATAATCCGTATCTGCTCTGCAGGAATTCCTGGGGTTGTTGTCATCAGTAAACCAAAATACGTGGTCGACATAAATCTATCTATATGATCACGCTCGAGGCATTCGCCATCCAAGATACACAAATACAATTAAGCTACAATTAGTGTACAATCAATCTCCATACTTGTATAGATATTCGACAGAAGTTCGTGCTTGGAAGATGGGACCATATTAAATATCCAACAGAGATACACTATAGTAGGGTCAAGGTCAGGGCCAAGATCAGGGCAAATATGAACAGAGCGTGATCCCTTGTCATTGCGCTGTACTACCATTTGATGATAAGCCGAAATGAAACCTTATAAACAATGGAACATGTGACTCGTCCTCTGGGGAAATCACAAATCGCGCGTGTATGGTGGTCACGTGCAACAAAATGGCGCCTGGTTACCCGATCGTGCTGGCACCAAACGCAGGTGTGTTTGTTTAGACCACTGCGTGCGAGTACTGGTGTCGTTTTGTGCAAACAGAGATCACATGCGTTGCTTGTGCTCAGGGTTTGTAGGTGGTATGATGTCACAAATATGTTTGGACAATTTTTTCTTTGTGATGATGGACATGTACCACCACACACAACCCGTTATAACAACACGTACATTCACTGCGATACTCCCACAACTATTATAAATATGTACTGGTGTTGCTCTCTGAATAGTAGCTGTGAATGATTTCAGTTCTGTATAATTCATGTCATTCACAAACAATGTATATTCTTCGAACTCTAATACACAAGAATACTCGGGTATTTCATCAAACATTTTGCACCCCATTATTGTTATTGGTCATACATTTAGAGTTATTATCTCAAACGATGATATATTGTCTTTATACAGAGTGACAGAGGCAGACGACAAGCTGTACAGTGTGGGTGACGTGTGTACTCGTTGCCATGACGACTCGCCATTTTGTGGGAATGGCTTGTGCGGTGAGTGTCGAGATGTGGGCTGTTCATTTTTTCCTGGGTCTTGAGGAATGCTTTCGCACTTTCATAGCTGTGTGAATCAATTTGACACAGAGGCCCGTCATCCTATATAGCAGTTGAGTTAATTAAGCCATTTCGGCAGTAATATGTTGAAGACGCGTATTAGGGACTATCACATTTTACTTTATTTATGAATTAACATTTCTTTCTAAATATTCAATAACTAACTTTAAAATTGTTGTTGAAATGTTTAAGACCGGGAAATAAATATAAAATTACATATTAAAAGATTGCCTGACACAAGAGATGTGACATTATTTTGTGGTATCATATTAATATCATATTGTTTACCGCGCTATCCGATACACAAATGCAATATTTCAGGATTCATCATACATTATTTGGGAGTGACATGTGGTACAAATAAACCAATCAGAGATGATTCGTGCCAAGTTAATAATATGACATAGTATATATAGGCTATTATATTTTCAGTCGCTTGCGATCCCTCTGAATCACATTGCGGTGAGTGAGATGTAATGAGGATCAAAACTATACACCTAAACCCCAATGCAAATACTCAAAACAAGTGTCTTATTGAATACTTCACATCTGTTCATATTAAACTCAACGTTTAGTGTGAAGTTTAGTTTAACAGTGATTTTGGCCCCCAAGTATCAACACTGAGCCTTAATACTACTCACCTACTGAATGAATACCATTTGACCCGTCTGTCACTTTTTAAAATATTATATATTGTTACCTTATTGAATATAGAGGAAATCGTAGGGTATGATACCTAGGCCGAGATTTGTATGGACGGTGACAACGTAGTTTATTCACCATGTGTTGTGTACAGATTGCCGGAAGTCCTGTGCTAAGGACGGTGTGTTACGAGGTAATTTGGATCCAGATCTCTGTTCCTGTCAATGTACAGATGGCATGGGGCCTAACTGTGACGGTAAGTGTGGGGAAATACAACATGGAACACCAATCGAGTCCTCCGCGTGCCTGTGAATTCAACATTCCCAGTGCTGAAATCCAAGATTAACAAATTTTAGAGGCGAACTCAAAAGTACGGGATCCTAAAGCAATGGTCCACGACTAATTTTTGTCTAACTAACAATTAATACTATTGAGATGAACAGCATCATGTATGAACAAATGACGACATATCTGTACCCGACAGAAGAGTGCCAGAACCCGGATCAGTATATCGGATATGACGTATGTGGTGACGTCACAGCAGAGGAATGTCAATATCCGCCTGTGTCTCAGTTACTTGCGGAGTTCTGTCCAGAACAGTGTGTCTGCGGTCAGTATCAACAGTCTACTGTTAATGATGGTGTATATGTTTTTCGAAAAATGGCATTCTTTCGCCATGAAGGTTTGTTGACTCATGACGTTTAAGCCAATGTTTGGTGTGAATTATTCCAAAGTAGTACCAGTCATACATGTGTACACAATGTGGTACTTCCAATCTCGCATTTTCCAATATTACTTTTCGCAGGTCAGCGGTCATGATTGATGTTCTGGATATGAGTTACCATGGTTACTGGAGAAATGGATCATTCTGGTGAAGAAGGTTAACTGTATCTTTTCGCATCCAGAATCTTCGAATTCAATAAAAATGGTTTGAAAAAGTACAATTTTTGTCCACGCAGATGTCCTTTTTGTACTTGTTCTCTACAATTCCCAATATTTATACATGGGCTGGGAGTTTGAGGCTCGACATTGGTTAACAACATTATGGCTGCCACTGTCGTACTTGTTTTATTCTGAATACTTATAGTATACGGCATTCTATTAGGTACGTTTGTGAATTATTATTTCGTAGATACGAATTAGTGCGAATTCCAGGACACAATGAACATGGTCAATTAATCGGTTATCCGAAAATCACTTTATCTTGAACACAAATTATTAATCCGCATATATGCGAAATAATGATTTCACGTTTGAAATAACAATTGTTTTGTGAAATATGAATTAAATGTTGATATATGCAATAAGTCATACGCATAATAGTAATCACATTTGCTTCGTATAGTAATGTGGCGTAAGTCAGAATAAAATATTTCTGAAAATCACTGTGGTGGCAGCACTACACTGTACAATTTGTGTGACTAAACGTGCACACAAATAAAATAGCAGGTCACAATTTCCCAACATTACATATCAGAGGTAAGAAAACATTGTTGTAGACCTAAGACTCTTACGTTTATTGAGAGCTATACATGAACATATCAAGTATGTCCATGTACACAAAGATTATGTTTTTCAATAAGCTGACGCCAATAGGACAGAGAACCGTTAGGGAAACTCGATAAGTCCAATTATCTCGGAATAGTTGTCTACATCCCACTGGACATGAGCTTTTAGAGTAGCAGTAATGTCGTTATTTGTCACAAAAGGGGCATACATCAAGACGTTTTCCCGGAATACAAATGGAGGTCCCTAGCTGGCAACAACTTTGATACATACGTGAATTGTGTGAGTGACAGGATACTGAAACCAACATCTCGCGTGGGATGTGAATAATTCAAAACATATGAAATTTCACGAAATATCTGGTATTGTAGGTTTCTCTTCAACATCGACAAAATCCTCACCAACCATCTGATGAATTTGAAACAAGTAAACCCATGCTGATATCGTCAGAGGGAAACATCGACATAACAACGAATTATAATTAATTTCCTAAATTTTCATGACGATGTATTATTATTACCACAAATCTTGTTTGCAAGCAGTTTTGCTGGTCAAATATGATATATGTACACCGGGATAACCACTTTCAATCTATTGCTTCATGACACTGTGTATATGCTGCACATATACTTACATGACACTATAATAACAATGTTAGTTGTATTTGTGTACGATCAACAACTTCGACACCATGAAGAATCTTCCCAAAATCACCAAGTAAAAAAAACAAAATATCGATATTTTCAACCAACTACAGGGGGAAAGGCTACACTACTGGTGAATATATAACCGAGTACGGTTCAATCACGGCAGTATTGAACAATATCACCAACCTAATAAATTAACCGCCATTGACAACTTTCTTTGTGCACATTGTGATGAATGGCAAGATGGAAAATGAACATCATAATGATTGATATTTTTACTAATGCGACACTTGTTCAGATGTCAACAATAGTAATGATCGCCACCGACGCCAGAGGGCGCTCGTCTGAGGGAGAGACTGGCAAATTACTTCCTGTGTATTATGGTCATACGGAAGGGATCCATCATTTTCTCGACTCGATATGACGGGACTATGTGCCTAAACGAATGGTGCATGTGGAATTCCCTGATTTATTTGAGGCCAAAACATTCAGTTTCATTGAAAGACGCACGCGCACCAGGTACGCTATGTTGTGCATCTTCCCAAGAAGTTTACAAATACATGCACCTGTAAATTGGTAGCTTTTACAAAAAGGGAAATATTTGCGAGTTGGTTCATTCTAACTATTATTCAGAATTTATGAAAAGAAGATACCAAATAACTTTCCAAATCGAACTACTGACGCAATTGACTCAATTTGAGCGAGCGAACGAATACACAATGTCATAGGAACAACAAAGGTATGAGAAAATGTGTGGGCATTTCTCGTCGCACATGTATAAACTTCGTGCTCTGGAATCCTCCTCTTGCTATATACCAGTGTCATTGACAGAAAACGACAATAGAGAGTGAAATGCAGTAACCCATTTACATAATTATGTAGCGATTATAGACGGACGACTAAGACAGTTAAAAGAATAATCGCCCTTGGACTCTGCCCCCGTCCCCACGCGACTAGCAGACACTGACTGTGACTGACGGTTTACGTTACACGGACAGACAGAGAGACTTGTGTACGCTGTACTAGACAGAGTACATGCGACTCGCGTACCAGGCCCGACCAGCCCGACTGATGAGAACTCCCCCTAGACTGAGGCAGGTCACGTGAGCAGACAGACGAACGACGCGCGGACACTTTGCCCCACACTTTTAGAAGAGACTTTGAGGAGAGTACACATAGCAGAGATTTTGTGGATATTGTGAAACAATTATAAAATAACGGGACTAGACTCAGCATCTAACTGGGATCAAATAATATTAATAATTATAAAGGACTAGGATAACGTGTGGAATAAATGCATCATCGAGAACTGTGTACCCATGTACGAGTGACATCGTTAGGATAACTGAATAAATACATGAACGAGAACTCCAGTCGTGTTTTGATCCAGGCGTACACCGTGAACTTTGGATGATATTAGAGTGTACGTGAACTCGTGAATCCACACAACAACATTTATTAATTAAAGCGATCACCCTGCCAATCGAGAGTCAAGTGACGCCCTAAAAACAGTTGGGGTTCGCAATTGCCCCGGGCTTTAAGGCCAAAAATTGTCTACAATTATATTCAAGTTGTACATTGCACAATGTCCAGAATATGAGAAGATATATGCTCCATGTTTAATATTGTAGGCAAAATGATTTAATTACAATTGAAAGTATTACATGCTAGGGCGGAAACAATGTTGTGCATTCATCATAAATAACTGAGAAAGGGATAATTCCAGCTGAATTCTGTGTTGTTTTATAAACTAAGAACATGATGACTGATGACACTGACTTGACGAGACGACATGCTGTATTCAGGCCTTTATTTTCTAATGAGATTATGGTAATAAGACGGACATCACTGCATTGGAAGAAGAATCCAAATTTTTCAGGAGAGATATATCTCTGGAAACCCAACGCTGCCCTTGGGATGTTCGACACGGGGTACACGTACATGCATGTAATACTGTTGTTAAAAAAGAAATCCGATGAAATGTTTGATCAAACATTTCACCAAAAAGTCTGATGATTTTTTTTTCATACCTAAACTATACAACTATTATTTTAGGGGTATGTGTGAATTCCGTGTGCAATGGATGATAATTTTTGGCAAGGTACCTTTTCGTTCATTGGCATTTATTGTCAGACCCGTGGATAAGCGAATGTTAATATTTGTTTGGTGCATCGTTAGAGCTCATCAGGTATCATATCAAATTAAAGGTAATGATCTGTTCCAAAAGGGCCACCGATTTAGGATGATAGTCGACAAACCAGCAAATGGATACAATAATCCGAAAAGTGATAAGATGATCTGACGGGTCAAGTACTATATTTGCTGGAAAGCAAATGCAAAAACTTGATATCCCGATAGAAGACATCACTGACTAGTTGGTATTTCGTATCGAGTTGTCGCCCGCTTGCATCTAGATATCACATTCTCGAACCATCGGAATATTAGCGCTTTTTCAGGTGATCGGTTTGTCAGATCATCATATCAATTTATCAGCTTGTCTACCAATAGACATATGCCCGCTAAAGCGTGAGAGCGAAGGCCATTTTGGAACACCAAATCTGGATCATGTACAGTGCATTTCAATTGTATAGTGGTTTTCTCCTGTTAGTATATATTTTCTCACCTTTCCTTTTCGACTGATATTCGGAATACGTATCCACTAATTAATTTGCCTTGGTTACGTTGAATTCCGTATTGAGGAGTTCCGTTCCATTCCGATGCAAATTTCATTCATTATTGGGAAAATTGGAGACACATCTTCATGAAGAATTCACATTATTCTCAGTTCACGATATGTACATGTTGGATTTCAAGCATGCGCCGGAAACTATGTTATATATTTAGTGGAGGACATGGGGGTTTTAATCCATGAACTGACAGGCCAAACAAACTGAGAAACTATGTGTCACAAAACGTCATATTGATGAAACGTATATGTCAGTATCTTGTACAAAATATATCAGAGTTTGTTAAAGCCTTTGATTGATTTAACTTCGCGTAGTCCACCTATAAGTTCTGTTCTCACTTAGTGAGCATTTCCATGTGCCTACAGTTTCACACATCCAGACGATAATCTTTAAACAATCTGTCATTCTGAAGCTGCTTCCTGTGTTGTATCCCGCGTGCTACAGCTGCTTGAAGCGCAGTCAGAAGAAAAATGAACACCTTCTGCTACACATTCTGCTGGAATCCATACACCCTGGGAAACTCTTGAGAAGTTTTCCTGTCTCATCTTGTTTCGTTGTTGCTGTCTTCCACTTCCCCTCAATCTGAGTAACGCTGTACGGAGTATTGTGTTGAATGTATAGTATCCGAAATATGTACTGAGGGCCTCTGAATTGTCCATGGAAATTATGCGTTTCATATCAGGCAATTAGATATGGTGTTGCCACGCTTGGGCACATAATTGTGGAAATAAAGGAAAACCGAAAATCTGACATATTATTAGTGGTATTTCCAAAGATGAGATGCAATTTGAGACTTTTACAAAAAATCATATGTCTGTCTTTATTGCACTTGTTATAAATCTTTGAAGACTTTTCATCGTCGCGCAATATCTCGAGATTGCTGATCATGTATCAAGTCAGATGTAGATCCTTTTGATGCATAAGGCATGTGCTGAGAAGATCTTTTCGGTCATAAAATTCTGTGCATGCCCCACAGTGCGATATCTGTATATAAATCACATTTATGTCTTCATGTACATAAACCTCATATAGAGTCTACCACCCATTAACGGAAGTACATCATCGTGTCATGTGAAAAGGCGATCCATGAATTCTAAACAAAGTATGACCGATATCTGGATAATATAAAGTCACAAAGTTCGGTATTGTCAGAGCGGCGATCTATACATATAGTGCATATTCTCGTATTATGAACAAATGATAGCAATCAGAAGAAAAAACAAACACGGCCAGTCCTATACATCATTCACATACTGGGGACCGTGAACACCAATAACCCGACGTACACGAGTTACTTCCAAGTAATTGCATTCATTTCAAGATACGTTATTTATTAATAACCTCACTATGTTAACGACATTAGTTTCCTGGGAAAATATGCTCAACATGGTGGGTCTAACATGTTTACTTGCCTAAGGCATGAAGCCAGAAATAGACTTGGGGAAGCCTCACGCATTGAGGATTCCGTTTTGAGAGACGTCATTTCACCTAATGTATGTCTGCCTAGGGAGACAACGCGAAGTGACATTGATCTATGTGCTGGTTTATTTTGCGCCTTTGGATGTCTGGTTCTGGGGAAAACAAAAATCCCGATGGTATTCCCCGGGATTTGGAGTAGAGAAAGGTTTTGCTGTATGTATGCTAGGTCGGCAATTGTGATCTGAAAACAGGCTAAATTGATAAGGGTCCTGTTCAGTGACATTTCATGAAAAACTGATAATGTCATGCTCTGTAGTGACATAGATGTTTTTGAAGGATTATGATTACCCTATCAACCGCTAAGCCTCATTTGTTTGGGAAAGGTGAAACGCAACCAATAATTGGTCTGTCCAACCCCTCAGGATATGACACCGCCAACACAACATCACCAGTACTGAGAATCGACCCATCAACCTGTAAATTACCAATTAACTACCTGCCTTCATGACACAAATTAGTTAGCCTTGAATAATCTGCAAACGTGAACTAAATTAAATGTGTTTATGCTAAAAATCATTGTAGTCCGAGAGCATCTTGCACTAAATAGAGTCCCATGGGAATTTTGGTATGAAAGCAAGCCACCATTATAGATGCTTCAAGTGGACCCTCATGATCAATAAATATTAGCCCAAGGGCTAAGAAAGGTTACCGGACAATACATAGTTTAGATATTAGTATTTTGTCCTGTGACCTTGAAAATGAGGTCAAAGGTCAAATCAAGGTTATCAGAATATTCGGCATATATCATTTTCTTCATGTCAGCAATTGATCCCTAAGCTGTAAAGTCGATAATAAGTGAGATATTAGCCATTTTGTTCTGTGACCTTGAAAATGAGGTCAAAGGTTAAATTCAAATTGTTTCATAGTAATATTCGGCATATATCATTTCCTATATGTCCACAATTGATTCCTAAGCTGTAAAGTCAATAATGTGAGATATTATCCATTTTGTCCTGTGACCTTGAAAATGAGGTCAAAGGTCAAATTCAAGGTCATCAGAATATTCGGCATATATCATTTCCTATATGTCCACAATTGATTCCTTAGCTGTAAAGTCAATAATAAGCGAGATATTAGTCAGTTTGTGCTCTGACCTTTAGCTGAGGTCAGAGGTCAAATTCAAGGTCACGAGAATATTCAGCATATATCATTCCCCATATGTCCACAATTGATCCCTAACCTGTAAAATCGATAATAAGTGAGATATTAGTCATTTTGTCCTGTGACCTTGAAAATGAGGTCAAAGGTCAAATTCAAGGTTATCAGAATATTCGGCATATATCATTTCCTATATGTCCACAATTGATTCCTAAGCTGTAAAGTCGATAATAAGCGAAATAATAGACATTTTGTGCTTTGACCTTGAAACCGAGGTCAGAGGTCAAATTCAAGGTCACAAGAATATTCAGCATATATCATTTCCTATATGTCCATAATTGATTCCTAGTCTCTAATCTCAATATTAAGTGAGATATTAGGCATAATGTGTCCCATTATAAAGCATAGGAGAATTCAACATGGGAAAGTCCCATTTGGACCGAGTTTGGGCCCAAAATGGCCCACTTCGAGCAATTCAAGGGCAACGAAACTCACACACGTCACAGGGGAATATATGGAGAGGTTTATGCATCAATAAGAAGAATAGTTACTGAACAGATTTTGAGAAAACAACCGTCAAAGTTCAAAATTGGCCATTTTTTGACAAAAACGGCCGCTCTGACCTTGAAACCAAGGTCAAGGTCAAATTCAAGGTCACGAGAATATTCAGCATATATCATTTCCTATATGTCGACAATTGATTCCTACTCTGTAATCTCAATATTAAGTGAGATATTAGGCTTAATGTGTCCCATTATAAAGCATAGGAAAGTTTCCCTGTCATTTTTGTTTTCTCTCACTTCGTATGCCTGTTATGACTTTCTGTCCCCGGACTATGAGATTGGATAACGGACCCTGTTTTGTTTGCTCGGAATACTTAATACTGGGTATTGATTCCACGTCTATAGGAGAATTTAACATGGAAAAGTCCCATCTGGGCCGAGTTTGGGCCCAAAATGGCCCACTTCGAGCGATTCAGGGGCAACGAAATTTATACATGTCACAGGGGTACATATGAGGAGTGTTATGCATCAACAGGAAAATAAGTTACTGAACAGATTTTGAGAAAACGACCGTTAAAGTCCAAAATTGGCCATTTTTCGACGAAAACAGTCGCCATTTTGAAAAAAATGCGAAAATCAAAAAACTAAAAAAAAAACTTTCCTGGAAATATTTTTAGGTATTTTTGTGCAAAATTTCAGAAATATTCCATCGTAAACTTTAAAGATAAAAATGTGAACGGACGGACGGACGACGGACGCAACGCCATGCCAATAAGTTATCGGACCATAGGTCCGGTAACCTAAAAACAGGGTGGCGCTATGGGAAATGGTGCGGCTATGTACTTTCAACATATTTTGTAATCAGGATGGAATGAATATCTACACACTCAGATATTTACATTATATCATACCATGTCTTCCGTAGTGCTTCATATTGGACACACTGATCATCGAACTTCTACATACTCTTGGCTTGAGAGATCTTGTCTAGATGAAGCAAATTTTGAATAAATGGAAACTCAAGTTTTTGACGAAACTTTGGCTGCAGTTTCTTTGTTTGTATTTCACTAGAATTCGTTTTCCTCACAAATGTGACAAAACATCTGGAAATAGATACTTCCATAAATTGCCCAGTTCATCCCTGGAAATTGTAGTATAATTTAAATATTTCTTACTTGAAATATTCACCAAAGCAGAACTATACCCCTTAATTTCTCGAACATCTCAGAATTGGAAAGTATGCTGCCAATTCACTAAACATATCTCAGCAACATTCAAGCAAACGTCACATATTTTCTGCAGAAGATTCCTGCCACTTATTTAATACATGCTTATTATATTCCATATGGAACAGTGGTTATAGAAAGTGTTCAACTGTTTTTCTTACATAGTGCTGGGGGCAGATACCCAAAATTGTATATACGCTATGGTAAATCACATTGTCCAGCCGGTCTACTCTATGACTTATTTCAATTGCGCTTTGCACTCACACAAAAAAAAGAACTACAACTAAGATACCTATACCATACATTTGTACTGAAAGTCTGAGTTTTCTCATAATTGCACCGTGCGAAACAAATCCTGTGTGTTGCTGAAAGTGCTACTGACGAAATGTTTTTCTGCAAGGGCATTTGATGTGTATGGTCCATAAGCTTGAAACTCTCTCCCGACTTAAAAAACTTTAAAAAAACTACATGTATATGTTCGGATTGTTTCAACTCAATTCACGTCCACAGCGCCTGAGATGATTGTTTGTATTTTTAAATATATCAAGAAGTTCAAAGTTTAGGTCCAAAAGGGTTGCAGATAATATACATGTACACATAGAGTAGTATTGAGTATTGATATTAATTTATATACGATATGACTCTCAACATAGTGAACTTGTATTCGAGCTTGGATGACCTCAATCGGTGGACTACAGATCATTGAAATTGAAGTTATTGATATGATATTATGTTCTTAGCTGTAGTTCCAGTTGCAGTTTATATGTTTTCATGGTGAATTACCGGTACTTGAGTAGGTGACGTTGGCCCTCACATGTCAATGTTATGTGTGTTTTTTGCACTCGAAATTACCTCCGAAATCCCTGTTTCGAGGTCAGTCTGGACATTCCACATGTCATGGAAAATTACACCAAGGTTTGTTTGCATGAAGGTGTATGGACGATGATCGCCATCACAATTTCATTTATATCAATAAATTTCTCAGTAATTTAACAATTTCATTCATATCAGTAGTTTTATGCCAAAGGGATTGTCATACCCATGTGAATCATGGGACTTATTTATCCAAGTAAAACAGCATGCAGAGTTAGTGGAATCTGTGTGAGGTTTGAAGGTGGGGTAAGAGAATGAGAGTAGAAATGTCACACGTTAATGCACAGGTCGGTTGTTCACAACCTATGACATGATCAAGGCGTTCATTATGAATGATACTTGAATGAAAGTTAGTCTTAATTCCATTATTATATGAACACATGCAATAAAATAACATTTCTTGCCTACTAACGTTTACTTGCCTAAGGCATGAAGCCAGAAATAGACTTGGGGAAGCCTCACGCATTGAGGATTCCGTTTTGAGAGACGTCATTTCACCTAATGTATGTCTGCCTAGGGAGACAACGCGAAGTGACATTGATCTATGTGCTGGTTTATTTTGCGCCTTTGGATGTCTGGTTCTGGGGAAAACAAAAATCCCGATGGTATTCCCCGGGATTTGGAGTAGAGAAAGGTTTTGCTGTATGTATGCTAGGTCGGCAATTGTGATCTGAAAACGGGCTAAATTGATAAGGGTCCTGTTCAGTGACATTTCATGAAAAACTGATAATGTCATGCTCTGTAGTGACATAGATGTTTTTGAAGGATTATGATTACCCTATCAACCGCTAAGCCTCATTTGTTTGGGAAAGGTGAAACGCAACCAATAATTGGTCTGTCCAACCCCTCAGGATATGACACCGCCAACACAACATCACCAGTACTGAGAATCGACCCATCAACCTGTAAATTACCAATTAACTATCTGCCTTCATAACACAAATTAGTTAGCCTTGAATAATCTGCAAACGTGAACTAAATTAAATGTGTTTATGCTAAAAATCATTGTAGTCCGAGAGCATCTTGCACTAAATAGAGTCCCATGGGAATTTTGGTATGAAAGCAAGCCACCATTATAGATGCTTCAAATGGACCCTCATGATCAATAAATATTAGCCCAAGGGCTAAGAAAGGTTACCGGACAATACATAGTTTAGATATTAGTATTTTGTCCTGTGACCTTGAAAATGAGGTCAAAGGTCAAATCAAGGTTATCAGAATATTCGGCATATATCATTTTCTTCATGTCAGCAATTGATCCCTAAGCTGTAAAGTCGATAATAAGTGAGATATTAGCCATTTTGTTCTGTGACCTTGAAAATGAGGTCAAAGGTTAAATTCAAATTGTTTCATAGTAATATTCGGCATATATCATTTCCTATATGTCCACAATTGATTCCTAAGCTGTAAAGTCAATAATGTGAGATATTATCCATTTTGTCCTGTGACCTTGAATATGAGGTCAAAGGTCAAATTCAAGGTCATCAGAATATTCGGCATATATCATTTCCTATATGTCCACAATTGATTCCTTAGCTGTAAAGTCAATAATAAGCGAGATATTAGTCAGTTTGTGCTCTGACCTTTAGCTGAGGTCAGAGGTCAAATTCAAGGTCACGAGAATATTCAGCATATATCATTCCCCATATGTCCACAATTGATCCCTAACCTGTAAAATCGATAATAAGTGAGATATTAGTCATTTTGTCCTGTGACCTTGAAAATGAGGTCAAAGGTCAAATTCAAGGTTATCAGAATATTCGGCATATATCATTTCCTATATGTCCACAATTGATTCCTAAGCTGTAAAGTCGATAATAAGCGAAATAATAGACATTTTGTGCTTTGACCTTGAAACCGAGGTCAGAGGTCAAATTCAAGGTCACAAGAATATTCAGCATATATCATTTCCTATATGTCCATAATTGATTCCTAGTCTCTAATCTCAATATTAAGTGAGATATTAGGCATAATGTGTCCCATTATAAAGCATAGGAGAATTCAACATGGGAAAGTCCCATTTGGACCGAGTTTGGGCCCAAAATGGCCCACTTCGAGCAATTCAAGGGCAACGAAACTCACACACGTCACAGGGGAATATATGGAGAGGTTTATGCATCAATAAGAAGAAAAGTTACTGAACAGATTTTGAGAAAACAACCGTCAAAGTTCAAAATTGGCCATTTTTTGACAAAAACGGCCGCTCTGACCTTGAAACCAAGGTCAAGGTCAAATTCAAGGTCACGCGAATATTCAGCATATATCATTTCCTATATGTCCACAATTGATTCCTACTCTGTAATCTCAATATTAAGTGAGATATTAGGCTTAATGTGTCCCATTATAAAGCATAGGAAAGTTTCCCTGTCATTTTTGTTTTCTCTCACTTCGTATGCCTGTTATGACTTTCTGTCCCCGGACTATGAGATTGGATAACGGACCCTGTTTTGTTTGCTCGGAATACTTAATACTGGGTATTGATTCCACGTCTATAGGAGAATTTAACATGGAAAAGTCCCATCTGGGCCGAGTTTGGGCCCAAAATGGCCCACTTCGAGCGATTCAGGGGCAACGAAATTTATACATGTCACAGGGGTACATATGAGGAGTGTTATGCATCAACAGGAAAATAAGTTACTGAACAGATTTTGAGAAAACGACCGTTAAAGTCCAAAATTGGCCATTTTTCGACGAAAACAGTCGCCATTTTGAAAAAAATGCGAAAATCAAAAAACTAAAAAAAAACTTTCCTGGAAATATTTTTAGGTATTTTTGTGCAAAATTTCAGAAATATTCCATCGTAAACTTTAAAGATAAAAATGTGAACGGACGGACGGACGACGGACGCAACGCCATGCCAATAAGTTATCGGACCATAGGTCCGGTAACCTAAAAACAGGGTGGCGCTATGGGAAATGGTGCGGCTATGTACTTTCAACATATTTTGTAATCAGGATGGAATGAATATCTACACACTCAGATATTTACATTATATCATACCATGTCTTCCGTAGTGCTTCATATTGGACACACTGATCATCGAACTTCTACATACTCTTGGCTTGAGAGATCTTGTCTAGATGATGCAAATTTTGAATAAATGGAAACTCAAGTTTTTGACGAAACTTTGGCTGCAGTTTCTTTGTTTGTATTTCACTAGAATTCGTTTTCCTCACAAATGTGACAAAACATCTGGAAATAGATACTTCCATAAATTGCCCAGTTCATCCCTGGATATTGTAGTATAATTTAAATATTTCTTACTTGAAATATTCACCAAAGCAGAACTATACCCCTTAATTTCTCGAACATCTCAGAATTGGAAAGTATGCTGCCAATTCACTAAACATATCTCAGCAACATTCAAGCAAACGTCACATATTTTCTGCAGAAGATTCCTGCCACTTATTTAATACATGCTTATTATATTCCATATGGAACAGTGGTTATAGAAAGTGTTCAACTGTTTTTCTTACATAGTGCTGGGGGCAGATACCCAAAATTGTATATACGCTATGGTAAATCACATTGTCCAGCCGGTCTACTCTATGACTTATTTCAATTGCGCTTTGCACTCACACAAAAAAAAAGAACTACAACTAAGATACCTATACCATACATTTGTACTGAAAGTCTGAGTTTTCTCATAATTGCACTTACGATCACAGTTCTGCTTGAATTGTTTTGTATTTTTGGGTTGGCATTTGATGAGAGTATTCTTTTTATTTATAGAATAGAAAGCACATAAGGAATCATTTATACAGGCTTCAAATGATTCTATTGATACTATTGAGACTAAAATATTGATTCTGGAGCTCTATTCATTCTGTAGGATCAAATAGGTGCCCTTATAGGTATTGATATTCGGATAGGTATTGATATTCAAACGTGTGAACAATCAAAGACCAAAGTACTTACAAGAAATACTAATAGTTTATATCCACCGTGCGAAACAAATCCTGTGTGTTGGTGAAAGTGCTACTGACGAAATGTTTTTCTGCAAGGGCATTTGATGTGTATGGTCCATAAGCTTGGAACTCTCTCGCGACTTAAAAAACTTAAAAAAAACTACATGTATATGTTCGGATTGTTTCAACTCAATTCACGTCCACAGCGCCTCAGATGATTGTTTGTATTTTTAAATATATCAAGAAGTTCAAAGTTTAGGTCCAAAAGGGTTGCAGATAATATACATGTACACATAGAGTAGTATTGAGTATTGATATTAATTTATATACGATTTAACTCTCAACATAGTGAACTTGTATTCGAGCTTGGATGACCTCAATCGGTGGACTACAGATCATTGAAATTGAAGTTATTGATATGATATTATGTTCTTAGCTGTAGTTCCAGTTGCAGTTTATATGTTTTCATGGTGAATTACCGGTACTTGAGTAGGTGACGTTGGCCCTCACATGTCAATGTTATGTGTGTTTTTTGCACTCGAAATTACCTCCGAAATCCCTGTTTCGAGGTCAGTCTGGACATTCCACATGTCATGGAAAATTACACCAAGGTTTGTTTGCATGAAGGTGTATGGACGATGATCGCCATCACAATTTCATTTATATCAATAAATTTCTCAGTAATTTAACAATTTCATTCATATCAGTAGTTTTATGCCAAAGGGATTGTCATACCCATGTGAATCATGGGACTTATTTATCCAAGTAAAACAACATGCAGAATTAGTGGAATCTGTGTGAGGTTTGAAGGTGGGGTAAGAGAATGAGAGTAGAAATGTCACACGTTAATGCACAGGTCGGTTGTTCACAACCTATGACATGTTCAAGGCGTTCATTATGAATGATACTTGAATGAAAGTTAGTTTTGAGTCCATTATTATATGAACACATGCAATAAAATAACATTTCATGGTATGTTTTGTGTACACATCAGTGCCTGGAATACCTTGCATGGGCATCCAGATGTAGTTTGGTTTTACTTCCACACTAATGAAGGATTTGAGGCTGTGAGAGGGGGTGTAGAAGCAACAAGTATGATGGGTGAGTAGAAGATTCGAATATAGAAACAATACGGTGATTTAAGGGGTAATAGTATTAGGCCTGTAATATCAGCAACGTATAACATAATCATTATGAAAGAGCCGGGATTCCTCAGGGGTGATATGTTTGCATCTATATGGCATCTTTATAGCAATGAATGTCAGTTGTCCTGCTCAGATGCTGATGTCAACAATTCAGGTAGAAGCACAACCATATTCCCAATGATTAGTGATATTCAATATAATATTCAATTAAGTCATTGCACACCATTTAACTGATTTTACATAGAATATATAACATCGAAGGTTCACCAGAAGAAATAAAATAAGCATTCCCCTGTCATTTTTCTCATTCAAGTCTGGCTCAGGAAATGCAACAGCTCTCGAGCTATCAAAGCTAATTTTACATACATCATTAGTAGGAAAAGAAAGTTTCTTTTGAGATAGAAGTATTAAATATTCATAGTCAAAGACTTCTTGTCACATGTTTCATGGTAACAAGACGATTCCGTTGCATAACATGGGAGCAGATGCTAGCCTTGGAATAATAAAAACGTCAACTGTCACCAGATAGAAGAGGGTGTAATGAATGGTTTCTAGCCTTTGTTTAAGGAATATAAAGCACCATGTTTATTCTCTCTGATAATGATATATAAAATATATTTGAGAATTGATTGCTGGCAAGAAACCAAATACTGTCGTGAGCAACTCTCTTTTATAATGTAAACACAAACGCAAGAAAATCAGCGAGACTACACAAACATTCTTCACGAAATTTCATTAACAGAAATATGTATGCCCACGGATGATGACCCGAGACATGGTTCTATAAATAGTGATGATCATGTATGTAGGTATCAATCTATTACCACAAATAGAGTAGATTTTGATTATACCAATAACAAACGTAAAATACACCATTTTGCAATAGGAAACAAAGCCCGACCAAATAGTTTATCCAAAGACACACTGGCGTCATCAGGGGCAGACAGTGTGTTAAATGTAGTTGTTTCTACTGTACACCTGATGGAATTAGTATACAACTGCCCAACAACCTATGAAAATATTTTAGAAATCCGAAACAAACCCCATGGAACAGATATATGACAAGTACATAAGTACCCAATCAATAGCCAGAAGGCTACTGAGTTGATGGTATCCTCGGGGACAGATTTAACGTCCGCCAGCAGTGACACCGACTCAGTGGTATGAATGTAGGTATCAATCTATTACCACAAATACAGTAGATTTTGATTATGCCAATAACAAACGTAAAATACACCATTTTGCAATAGGAAACAAAGCCCGACCAAATAGTTTATCCAAAGACACACTGGCGTCATCAGGGGCAGACAGTGTGTTAAATGTAGTTGTTTCTACTGTACACCTGATGGAATTAGTATACAACTGCCCAACAACCTATGAAAATATTTTAGAAATCTGAAACAAACCCCATGGAACAGATTATGACAAGTACATAAGTACCCAATCAATAGCCAGAAGGCTATTGAGTTGATGGTATCCTCGGGGACAGATTTAACGTCCACCAGCAGTGACACCGACTCAGTGGTATGAATGTAGGTATCAATCTATTACCACAAATACAGTAGATTTTGATTATGCCAACAACAAACGTAAAATACACCATTTTGCAATAGGAAACAAAGCCCGACCAAATAGTTTATCCAAAGACACACTGGCGTCATCAGGGGCAGACAGTGTGTTAAATGTAGTTGTTTCTACTGTACACCTGATGGAATTAGTATACAACTGCCCAACAACCTATGAAAATATTTTAGAAATCCGAAACAAACCCCATGGAACAGATATATGACAAGTACATAAGTACCCAATCAATAGCCAGAAGGCTACTGAGTTGATGGTATCCTCGGGGACAGATTTAACGTTCGCCAGCAGTGACACCGACTCAGTGGTATGAATTAGGGCTTCAACAAGTACCCGGTTAACCGGTTACGGTTCGGTTACAGAGTGTAACCGGTTACAAATTTTGTGACCGGTTAATCGTGAACGTATTTTGCACCCTCATAATTCAGCCTAAAACACTTCACATCAGTCAAATTTCCGCCCAAACATGCAGAATTGAAGTGATTTATCACTCTCCAATCCAAATAGAATGTTTATTCATCATAATATTGCATATTTTCATGTGAAAATGACGTATAATGTTGAGTTTTAGGCGGGATTTCGACCCGTTTTTGACACGGAGATTTGATAAAATGCGAACTGCAAAAAAAATTGGTGTTACTTTGGACAATATTTAGCTCTATATTTTTGGACGAGTAACCGGTTACGGTTCGGTTACAAGCCAACGAGTAACCGGTCACAAAATTTTGTACTCGTTGAAGCCCTAGTATGAATGTAGGTATCAATCTATTACCACAAATACAGTAGATTTTGATTATGCCAATAACAAACGTAAAATACACCATTTTGCAATAGGAAACAAAGCCCGACCAAATAGTTTATCCAAAGACACACTGGCGTCATCAGGGGCAGACAGTGTGTTAAATGTAGTTGTTTCTACTGTACACCTGATGGAATTAGTATACAACTGCCCAACAACCTATGAAAATATTTTAGAAATCCGAAACAAACCCCATGGAACAGATATATGACAAGTACATAAGTACCCAATCAATAGCCAGAAGGCTACTGAGTTGATGGTATCCTCGGGGACAGATTTAACGTCCGCCAGCAGTGACACCGACTCAGTGGTATGAATGTAGGTATCAATCTATTACCACAAATACAGTAGATTTTGATTATGCCAATAACAAACGTAAAATACACCATTTTGCAATAGGAAACAAAGCCCGACCAAATAGTTTATCCAAAGACACACTGGCGTCATCAGGGGCAGACTGTGTGTTAAATGTAGTTGTTTCTACTGTAACCTGATGGAATTAGTATACAACTGCCCAACAACCTATGAAAATATTTTAGAAATCCGAAACAAACCCCATGGAACAGATATATGACAAGTACATAAGTACCCAATCAATAGCCAGAAGGCTACTGAGTTGATGGTATCCTCGGGGACAGATTTAACGTCCGCCAGCAGTGACACCGACTCAGTGGTATGAATGTAGGTATCAATCTATTACCACAAATACAGTAGATTTTGATTATGCCAATAACCATGATAACAAACGTAAAATACACCATTTTGCATTAGGAAACAAAGCCCGACCAAATAGTTTATCCAAAGACACACTGGCGTCATCAGGGGCAGACAGTGTGTTAAATGTAGTTGTTTCTACTGTACACCTGATGGAATTAGTATACAACTGCCCAACAACCTATGAAAATATTTTAGAAATCCGAAACAAACCCCATGGAACAGATATATGACAAGTACATAAGTACCCAATCAATAGCCAGAAGGCTACTGAGTTGATGGTATCCTCGGGGACAGATTTAACGTTCGCCAGCAGTGACACCGACTCAGTGGTATGAATGTAGGTATCAATCTATTACCACAAATACAGTAGATTTTGATTATGCCAATAACAAACGTAAAATACACCATTTTGCAATAGGAAACAAAGCCCGACCAAATAGTTTATCCAAAGACACACTGGCGTCATCAGGGGCAGACAGTGTGTTAAATGTAGTTGTTTCTATTGTACACCTGATGGAATTAGTATACAACTGCCCAACAACCTATGAAAATATTTTAGAAATCCGAAACAAACCCCATGGAACAGATATATGACAAGTACATAAGTACCCAATCAATAGCCAGAAGGCTACTGAGTTGATGGTATCCTCGGGGACAGATTTAACGTCCGCCAGCAGTGACACCGACTCAGTGGTATGAATGTAGGTATCAATCTATTACCACAAATACAGTAGATTTTGACTATGCCAATAACAAACGTAAAATACACCATTTTGCAATAGGAAACAAAGCCCGACCAAATAGTTTATCCAAAGACACACTGGCGTATATCACTTTTCACACAATTCAGCAAAACATAGATTGTATCTTCATCATGACGAACACGCCGCTGTTGGTGTATACGTTTTGTGCGATCATATGATAACAGATACATGCCTGCGGGAGGAATGCAATAAGCGTAGCTACTTATTTGCTCGAACACATTGGTGCACTCAACACCTACTGGCATCACTGGCCATTTGTAATGTAAACTGATCCTTCCGTTGGGCATGTTATGATTGTACCTTGTGTTTTGATAAATACGTCACAAGATGACATTTGCAAATGACAATTATCAAATATTCAACCATCAGTCAAAAACGAAGCCTCGATTGATATACATGATGGTTTTAGACCACCATGGTAAATTCTGGTAAATAAGTGAACGGAGAGCTGGCGTGTTCCTTATTCGATTTTTTTTTCGCGCAATACATCCTTAATCATCTACTGCACAAGCAGAATATATGTATGTCAATAACGTCGTTTTATTATGGAGTGCGATTTCATCTGAATTTTAAAGTGAATCTCGTGCACAACTAAAAACACATATGTTTAAAATAATGCAGCCTTCTGGATTATGTGAATGGTACGGTGCCCCTGATAGGACATGATGAAAAAAATACTACTTGTTCGCACGAAGTACTAAGTTGTTCGCACGAAGTACTAAGTCGTTTGCACGAAGTACTACTTCGTTTGCACGAATTACTACTTCGTTTGCACGAAGTACTAAGTCGTTTGCACGAAGTACACATGGGATACACATGGGATGTATCAAACAATTAGCAGGAATAGCATGCAGAAAGTATTTGAACTTTGCGTGAATCTTGACTGAGATATGAGTCCATGTATCCCATTTCTGATAAATTTGAGAAATTAGGGGGTATGGTTATGTTTTGGTGAATATCTGAGGGAAATCTTAAGAGATAGGTTGTTGGGCAGTTGTATACTAATTCCATCAGGTGTACAGTAGAAACAACTACATTTAACACACTGTCTGCCCCTGATGACGCCAGTGTGTCTTTGGATAAACTATTTGGTCGGGCTTTGTTTCTATTGCAAAATGTTGTACTTTACGTTTGTTATTGGCATCATCAAAATCTACTGTATTTGTGGTAATAGATTGATACCTACATTCATACCACTGAGTCGGTGTCATGCTGGCGGACGTTGAATCTGTCCCCGAGGATACCATCAACTCAGTAGCCTTCTGGCTATTGATTAGGTACTTATGTACTTGTCATATATCTGTTCCATGGGGTTTGTTTCGGATTTCTAAAATATTTTCATAGGTTGTTGGGCAGTTGTATACTAATTCCATCAGGTGTACAGTAGAAACAACTACATTTAACACACTGTCTGCCCCTGATGACGCCAGTGTGTCTTTGGATAAACTATTTGGTCGGGCTTTGTTTCTATTGCAAAATGTTGTACTTTACGTTTGTTATTGGCATCATCAAAATCTACTGTATTTGTGGTAATAGATTGATACCTACATCCAAGTATGAACTGGGCAATTAATGAAAGTATCTAGTACTAGCTGCATTGTCACAATTATGAGAAAAACGATTTGAAGTGAAAAGCGAACAAGGAAACTGCAGTCAAATTTTGGTCGAAAACTAGGTGATTTATTCCGGTGATTTATTCAAAATTCGCTCCGTCTAGGGACGATATATCAAGACAAGAATAAGTAGAAGTTAAAGACGTTCAGTCTGATACGAAATATGTCCACATTAAAGCTATAATCACTATGTTCAAATGTAAATTTCTGAGTATACGGAAATATTCATTCCATCCCAATTACAAAATGTGTTGAAAATACATATCCGCATCATTTCCCGAAGTGCCACCATGTTTTTTATCGATCATGAGGGTCCACTTGAAGCAACTATCATGGTGGCTTGCTTCCATACCAAAATTCCCACGGGACTTACGATGCTCCATATTGTCTCTGGAAAGATTTCTTTAATTATTATTAGTTATCAGCATATTGACAAGAAGGAAGTGAAAACCAGTTTACAACTGCGGCCAAGACCTAGACTCATATGAAATAAGAAATAAGAGGATTCGAATGTTCCATAGAGAGTAAGCTGCCTTGGAAATGACACCCGTCATTAATTACAGGGTAAAACACCTCAAATCTAACAAATCTGATTATTCTGAGCGGAGACCATGCCGATGTCTGCAGACACAGCGCATTAATTGCCATAAAAGGCAGTACTTGGAGTTCATTTAACGAATGTTATATTCTCCAGGCCTGAGAGATACAGTGTATGAATGTTTGAATGAATATCTTAGTTTTGTGTCACTGGAAGCCCTTTGTCTCAGCCACGCTCATTGGCTCCTGCATGCAAGGACGATTAAAAAGACAAATTATTATTTTTTCGACAACATCCGAAACAATCATCTGATGAACTTGTAACAAGTGAACCCATGTTGATGTCGTCCAAGCATTCACGTATCAATCAATTAGAATCCATTTTCTGACAAGAAAATTGAGGTTGTAATAGTTACCACAAGTCATGGTTGGAAGCAGTTTTGCTGTTCAAATGTTGTATATACACACACCATAATAATCACTTTCCAATGTTTCAATCTATTGCTTCATGGCATTTTGTAAAAGCTACACAAATACGTATACTTATTGTCTGCCCCTGATGACGCCAGTGTGTCTTTGGATAAACTATTTGGTCGGGCTTTGTTTCTATTGCAAAATGTTGTATTTTACGTTGTAAGTGGCATCCTCAAAATCTGATTGTATTGGTGGTAATAGATTGATACTTACATTCATAACACTATGATTGCCTTTGTTTATGATTAACAAACTTTCGACATCGTGCAAAATTCATGAAATCTCAGAATAAAAATTGTAAAATATATCCATATTTTCAACCGCCAGAAGAAAAGGCTACATTACCTGATTACTGGGAAATTGATGACCTGGTACGGTTTAATCACGGAAGAACAAACGTGGGAGTATTGAACATAACCATCACCACTTATGGTAATAAATTAATCGCCGTTGACAGCTTCTTTGTGCACATTGTGATGAATAGTTAGATGGCAAAAGGTCATCATAATGATTGACGATTTTCGTGAATATTCTAATCGTCTCCCGATGTGTAACCGACATTTGTATTAATGCGACACTTGTTCATATGACAACAATAGCAATGATCGCCTCCGGCGCCAGAGGGCGCTCGTCTGAGGGAGAGACTGGCAAATTACTTCCTGTGTATTATGGCCATACGGAAGGGATCCATCATTTTCTCGACTCGATGTGACGGGAAGATGGGCTTACACGAATGGCGCATGTAGAATTCCCTGATTTATCGGAGGTCAAAACATTTAGTTTTATTGGGAGATGCACTCTCATCAGGTACACTTTTCTGTGCATCTTCCCAAGAAGTTCACAAATGAATGTAATTGTAAATTGATAGCTTTTACAAAAAAAATGAAATATCTGTGAGTTGTTTCATTCTAACTATCAGATACCTTTCCAAGTCGAACTACTGATGCAATCGACTCAGTTTGAGCGAGCAATCGAATATACCTAGGGACATCAAAGGTATTAGGAGTGTGTGGGCATTCCTCGTCGCACGTGTATACACTTTGTGTTGAGAAATCCTCCTCTTGCTACATATCAGTGTCATTGACAGAAAACGGCAATAGAGTGAAATGCAGTAACCCATTTACATAAGTATATTCAAGTCATGCGTTGCACAATGTCCAGAATATAAGATGATATATGTTCCATGTTTAATATTGTAGGCAAAATAATTTAATTACCAATGGCATTATAACAAGCTAGGACGAAAGCAATGTTGCATATCCATCATACATAACGGAGAAAGGGATAATTCCAGCTGATTTCTGTATAGTTTCATAATATTCCTTGGTATTATAAAACTAAGAACATGAAGAAACAGCTCACTGACTTGACGAGACGGCAAGCTGTATTCAGGCTTTTATTTTCTAATGAGATTATGGTAATAAGACGGACATCACTGCATTGGAAGTAGAATCCAAGTTTTTCAGGAGAGATATATCTCTGGAAACCCAACGCTACCCTTGGGATGTTCGACACGGGGCACATGTACATGCATGTAATACTGTTGTTAAAAAGGAAGTCTGATCAAACAGTTTCACCAAAAAGTCTGATAAAATGTTTTTTTCATACCTAAACGATACAACTATTATTTTCGGGGTATGTGTGAGTCCGTGGGCAATGGATGATAATTTTTGGCAAGGTACCTTTTTGTTCATGGGCTTTTATTGCCAGACCCGTGGATAAGCGAATGATGATATTTTCGGTGCATCATTAGAGCTCATCAGGTATCATATGGAATAAAAGGTAATGATCCAAAAGGGCCATCGATTTAGGGTGATAGGTCGACAACCCGGCAAATGGATGCGATTATCTGACAAACCAATAACCCGACAAGGCGATTATCCAAAAAGCGATACGATGATCTGACGGGTCAAGTACTATAATTGATGGAGAGCCACTGCAAAAACTTGATATCATTGACTTGTTGGTATTTCGTATCGGGTTGTCGTACGCTTGCATCAAGATATTGTATCGCTTTGTCAGGTGATCGGTTTGTCAGATCATCATGTCAATTTATCAGCTTGTCTACCAATAGACCTATGCCCGCTAAAGCGTGAGAGCGATGGCCCTTTTGGAACACCCTATCTGGATCATGTACAGTGTATTTCAAATGTATAGTGGTTTTCTCCTGTCAATATATATTACGTATCCACTAACTAATTTCCATTGGTTACGTTGAATTCCCTATTGAGGAGTTCCGTTCCATTCTGATGCAAATTTTATTCATTATTAGGAAAAATTGGAGACAAATCTTCATGAGGAATTCACATTATTCTCAGTTCACGATATGTACATGTTTTGATTTCAAGCATGCGCCTGAAACTATGTTATATATATAGTGGAGGACATGGAGGGATTAATCCATAAACTGTCAGGCCAAACAAAATGAGAAACTATGTGTCACAAAACGTCATATTGATGAAACGTATATGTCACTTACTACCTTGTACGAAATATCAAAGTTTGTTAAAGCCTTTGATTGATTTAAGAACTTCGAAGAGTTCAACTATAAGTTCTATTCTCACTTTGTTAGCATTTCCATGTGCCTTCAGTTTCACACATCTGGACGGTAATTCTGAGGCTGTTGTTGTATTCTGTAGGCTACAGTTGCTTGAAGCGCAGTCAGAAGAAATGGCCACCTTCTGCTGCACATTTGGCTGCAATTTTCCTGTCTCATCTTGATTCGTTGTTGCCGTCTTCCACTTCCCCTCAATCTGAGAAACGGTGTACGAAGTATTGTGTTGAATGTATAGTATCCAAAATATATACCGAGGGCTTCTGAATTGAGTGTCATACAAGGCAATTAGATATGGTGTTACCTCATTTGGCCCAGGCAGCTCGGGCATATAATTTCGAAAATAAAGGAAAACCGAAATCGTGACATATTATTAGTGGTATTTTCAAAGATGAGATACAATTCGAGACATTTAAAAAAATCATATGTCTGCCCTTATTGCGCTTGTTATTAATCTTTGACTTTTCATCGTCCGCAATATCTCGACATCTCATGTATCAGGTCTGGTGCCATGTAGTGATCATGTATCAGGTCTGATGGCATGTAGTGATCATGTATCAGGTCTGAGAGCATGTAGTGATCATATATCAGGTCTGACGGCATGTAGTGATCATGTATCAGGTCTGATGGCATGTAGTGATCATGTATCAGGTCTGACGGCATGTAGTGATCACGTATCAGGTCTGATGACATGTATTGATCATGTTTCAGGTCTGATGGCATGTAGATCATTTCGATGCAACAGGTATGTGCTAGGAATCTCGGGTGTCGGCCGTAAACAGTTATGTGCATGTCTCACACTGCAATATCTGTAAATAAAGTCACATTTATGTCTTCATATACATGTAGGGTCTACCACACATTGACAGAAATACATCATTGTGTCATATGAAAAGGCGATCCATGCTTTCTAACCAAAGTATGACCGATATCTGGATAATATAAAGTCACAGACAAAGTTCGGCATTGTCAGAGCGGCGATCTATGCAGATAGTTCTTATTCTTGTATTATGATCCTAGGTACACAAGTTATTTCCAAGTAATTGCATTCATTCCGATGTACGTTATTTATTAATAATATCATTATGTTAATGTCATTAGTTTTGCGACCAGGGGAAAATATCTTCAATATACTGAGGCCTAGCATGTTTCATACCATACAATACACAACCAACATTTCGGATATTTATTTCATGGCCAGTATTCAGTTTTTCAACAGTTCCTGGTTGGATGGTAGGTGTAAATGACCTGTCTTCAAGACCTGTCTTCGTTCAATGCCCAGAAAAAAAGATACGAGAGAATGAGTATATTTGTTTTTACAATTGTTACCCTGATATTATGGCCTGGAAGCACTTTTCAACTCATTAGGAGTTCACAAACATTTGCCTTGATATGGCTGCCATTTCACGTACAAAGTGACTGGGACACACAAGGTGACTGGCAAACACAACATCACCAGCAATACGGTTCGACCCGTCAGCCCACTGGTTATGGAGCGAGTGTCTTAACCACACGAATTGGTTGGCCTCGAATATTCTACGAATAGGAACTAAATTACTTTCGTTTATGCTACAAATCATTGTCTCAGTAATATCAAATTGGGATCAAGCATTCAAGGAAGTTCGCCCACATACCGTATATTGGTTAATATCTGGAAGGGTTTCTGTAATTATTATTAGTTATCGGCAAATTGGAAAGAAGGAAGTCAGAGCCAGTTTTTCCACTGCAGTCAGGACCTAGAATCATTCGAAATAAGCAATGTTTTCAGGGACAAAACGAATGAAAATACGTCAGTTGATTCGGATGTGCCACAGAGAGTGAGCTGTGTTTGCCTCAGAAATGACACCCATCATTAATTTCATGACAAAACACACCTCAAATCTAATAAAACTTGTTATTATGAGCGGAGACCATGCCGAGGTTTGCAGACATTTAATTGCCATGAAATGCATATACACACCATAATAACCACTTTCCAATGTTTCCATCTATAATAATAATAATAATAATAATAATAATAATAATCAGATTTATTTAACGACGGTCCATGATGATAGGCAATTCTGCCTGTCTTCCCCAACCCCCGTCGAGTGACAATTTTGAATTTGGAAAGCACATTCGAATGGAGAAACCTTTGCGGTGTCAGGATGAAAACTCCACCTACTTTGTGCCGGTGACGGGATTGAACCCGCGTCACCTACCGCCTCTGAGCTTCGTTGCTTCAAGAGCCACCAGTCCAATCCACTCGGCCACAGTGGCGGTTGCTCCATGGTATTTTGTATAAGCTACACAAGTACGTATACTTTCATAACACTATGATTGTCAGTTGCCTTTGTTTATGGTTAACAAACTTTCGACATCGTGGAAAATTCATGAAATCTCCATATAAAAATTGTAAAATATATCCATATTTTCAACCGCCAGAAGTAAAGGCTACATTACTGGGAAATTGATGACCTGGTACGGTTTAATCACGGAAGTACAATCGTGGGAGTATTGAACATAACCATCACCACTTATCGTAATAAATTAACCGCCGTTGACAAGCTTCTTTGTGCACATTGTGATGAATAGTTAGATGGGAAATGATCATCATAATGATTGACGATTTTCGTGAAAATTCTAATCGTCTATCGATATGTAACTGACATTTGTATTAATGCGACACTTGTTCAGATGACAACAATAGCAATGATTGCCTCCGGCGCCAGAGGGCGCTAGTCTGACTGAGACTGGCAAATTACTTCCTGTGTATTATGACCATACGGAAGGGAGACATCATTTCCTCGACTCGATAAGACGGAAAGATGGGCTACACCGAATGATATTTGTGGAATTCCCTGATTTATTAGAGGCCAAAACAGGTAGCTTTATTGAGAGTTGCACTCGCATCAGGTACACTATGCAGTGTAACATCCCAAAAAGTTCACAAAACATGAACATGTAAATTGTAAATAACTGTGACAGAAATGGGTCATTGTAACCAGTTTCTGTCACTGTCTATTTATATGAGAATGAATGGTATTATGAATGGGACAGAGTATATCGGATAACCAGGTGGAACTACTGACGCAATTGACACAGTTTGAGTGAAGGAACGAATACACCAAAGGTATGAGAAAATGTCTGGGCATTCCTCGTCGCACAGTAACCCATTTACATAATTATATTCAAGTTGTATTAATTGCACAATGTCCAGAATAAAAGAAGATATATGCCCTATGTCTGTTATTGTAGGCAAAATGATTTGATTACCAATGGCATTATTACATGCTAGGAAAAGAACAATGTTGCATATCCTTCATGAATAACAGAGAAGGATAATTGCAGCTATAATATACCTTGGTATTATAAAACTAGGAACATGATGAAACAGCTCACTGACTGGACGAGACGACATGTTATATTCGGGCATTTATTTTTATTAAGATTATGGTAATAAGACGGACCTGCATTGGAAGAAGAATCCAAGTTTTTCAGGAGAGATATATCTCTGGAAACCCAACGCTACCCTTGGGATGTTCGACACGGGGTCCATGTACATGATTGTAATACTCTTTGTTAGAAAGGAAAACATGCACCAACGAGTCAGAACAAAAAGTCTGATGAAATGTTTTTCTCATACCTAGACAATACATGTATTAATGTAAAGGCATGTGTAAATCCTTTGGCAGTGGATGATAATTTTTGTCAAAGTACCTGTTGGTTCATAGACTTTATTGCCGGACCCCACAAAATACACATTCTGTTGGATAAGCGAATGTTAATATTTTATCGGGGCATCCTTGGTGCTCAGCAAGTTTCATATCAAATGAAAGATAATGACAAGGATCATGTACAGTGCAATTCAATTGTATAGTGGTATTTGGTTTTCTCCTGTCAATATATATTATGCTCTCACCTTTTCATTGCTACCGATATTCGGAATACGTATTTACAAGGTGATTTTGCTTGGTTGTATCAGTGGACTGAATAATTGAATTCCCTGTTTTTATTTGAGTTTCGTTTCATTTTCATGTAATTTTATTCATTGAGGGGAAAATTGGAGGCAAATCTTCATGAACAATGCACATTATTCTCAGTTTAGTTATGTATATGTTGGATTTCAATGATGCGCCTGAAATCCTATTATAATTTAGTGAAGGCATCGGTTGAGAGCAAAAAATGAATCAACAATCTCCCAGGACACACGAGTTGAGAAACTCTGTGTCACAAAACCCCATATTACACATTAGAATTACATATTACACCTCATATAAAATACTAAACAAATGTGTTAACTTTTAAACTCATTTATGTAACAGATATCACAAACCTATATTGTGTTCAAACACAAGAAAAGAACATGGACGCTCAAAGCCAAACACTAGCATCTTTATTATTTTTTAACATCTAAGGTGTACAAAATATGAACACATATGGCGTTTGAAATGCATATAATAAATATGGTACACATTTATCTGTTAATGAATGAAAACTGAACACAATTTACCAAATTGTGGCATAATGCTGAACACCACTGTTGAAAAATTATGCTCAAGAATTGTCAGGGTATTAGTTCTGTTCTCACTTCGTTAGCTTTTCCCTATGCCTGCAGTTTCCTTTCTACAATTTCACGCATCTGGATGGTAATCGCAACGAAACTCAAAATATTGCTCAATGGGTTTTTTACGATGTAGGTCTTTATGTGCAGAGGCCGATAATGTCTTAGTTTAAATTATTTTTGTCTTCTGGATCTTGATTTCTGGATCGCATTCGTCATTGCTGTGACTATAATGTCTCAGCAAAGGCAAAATATCCATCTTTTCAACTGACAAAGGTATTGCTACACTACTGGAAAATTCATAACAGAACACGGTTTAATCCCGACAGTATTGAACAATATCATCACCAGCAGCGATAAACCATCCTAACAAATTGACCACCGTTGACAACTTTCTTTGTGCACATTGTGATGGATAACAAAATGGGAAATGAACATCATAATGATTGACGATTTTCATGAAAATTCGAATCGTCCCTGGATATATAACTGACATGTGTACTAATGTGACACTTGCTCAGATGACAACAATACCATTGATCGCCTTTGGCGCCAGAGGGTGCTCGTCTGAGGGAGAGACTGGCAAATTACTTCCTGTGTATTAGGGCCATACGGAAGGGATCCATCATTTTCTCGACTTGATATGACGGGAAGATGGGCTCAACCGAATGGTGCATATGGATTTCCCTGATTTATTGGAGGTCAAAACATTTAGTTTTATTGGGAGATGCACTCGCATCAGGTACACTATGATGTGCATCTTCACAAGAAGTTTACAAATGTATTTGTGAATTGGAATCTTTTACAAAGAAGGATATAGTGCGAGTTGGCTCATTCTAACCAGTTTCTGTCATTGTCTATGTATATAAAAATTAATAGTATTAATCAGAATGGGACAGAGTAAATGAGATACCTTTCCAAGTCGAACTACTGACGCAATTGACACATATACACATATGCACATCAAACGTATGAGAAAATGAGTGGGCATTCTCATTGCCATGTGGAGGTGTAAACTTTGTGTTCTCGAATCCTCCTCTTGCTGTTTACCAGTGTCACTGACAGGAATCGGCAACCCAGAGTGTAGTGCAGTAACTGATTTACATATCATCATCCCGTGTGGCATATTCAGGTCGTGCATTGCACAATGTCCAGAACATGTACACAACTAGACATGATGATATTGTATATTACGTATTTGTATATTTGGTGTTTGTATATTACATGTGAACAATAACTACCAGGCATAAAGCATATTCGTAAGTTTAATCACATCTCTGATGTGATTTTACACCTGATGAATAGATAATTAGTTTTGTTACAAAACAACACAGAAATCAAAAGTACAGATTTTTATTTATTCACCACAATGTGACAAACATAGATTATATGCTAACCTTTTCTGGGTTTTCCAAAATGGAATAGACTATTTGTTTGTTCATGGTTCGACCAAATGTAGATTTGACACGACATACATGTGAACAATAACTACCAGGCATAAAGCATATATTGTAAGTTTAATCACATCTATTATGTAATCAACTGTATATGAGGTGAATACATATTAAGTGTTTTTACATTACAATACACAGATGAACATCACAGTATACATAACATTACATAAATGAATTACAGGTATCTGAAGCTTGGTCAATAGTTACATTTAACACGGGTAGTGTAAGTGGATACAAATGTTCTGCACATGATTAAACTGTGAGACATGTTACAGTACTTGTTACATGAAGTTGATTATGCTACTGAAAAATTAGTTTTTACATGAATTTTACCACACTGTACTAAACAGAGATTTGATACACACAAATCAACTCAGTAGCCTTTTGGCTTGTGATTAGGTACTTATGTACTTGTTATATGTCTATTCCACGGGGTCTGTTTCGGATTTCTAAATTATTTTCATAGGTTGTTGGGCAGTTGTATACTAATTCCATTAGGTGTACAGCAGAAACAACTACATTTACCACACTGTCTGCCCTATGATGACGCCAGTGTGTTTTTTGATGAAGTATTTGGTCGGGCTTTGTTTCTATTGCAAACTGTTGTGTTTTATGTTTGTTATTGGAATCATCAAAATTTGGCTATATTTGTGGTAATAGATTGATTCTTACATTCATACCACTGAGCCGGTGTCACTGCTGGTGGACATTAATTCTGTCCCCGAGGATACCATCAACGCAATAGCCTTTTGGCTTGTGATTGGGTACTTATGTACTTGTTATATATCTATTCCACGGGGTCTGTTTCGGATTTCCAAATTATTTTCATAGGTTGTTGGGCAGTTGTATACTAATTAAATCAGGTGTACAGCAGAAACAACTACATTTACCACACTGTCTGCCCCTGATGACGCCAGTGTGTTTTTTGATAAAGTATTTGGTCGGGCTTCGTTTCTAATGCAAAATGTTGTGTTTTATGTTTGTTATTGGAATCATCAAAATTTGGCTATATTGGTGGTAATAGAATGATTCTTACATTCATACCACTGAGCCGGTGTCACTGCTGGTGGATGTTAATTCTGTCCCCGAGGATACCATCAACTCAGTAGCCTTTTGGCTTGTGTTTAGGTACTTATATACTTGTTTTATATCTATTCCACCGGGTCTGTTTCGGATTTTAAAATTATTTTCATAGGTTGTTGGGCAGTTGTATACTAGCCGGTGTCACTGCTGGTGGATGTTAATTCTGTCCCCGAGGATACCATCAACTCAGTAGCCTTTTGGCTTGTGTTTAGGTACTTATATACTTGTTTTATATCTATTCCACCGGGTCTGTTTCGGATTTTAAAATTATTTTCATAGGTTGTTGGGCAGTTGTATACTAATTCCATCAGGTGTACAGCAGAAACAACTACATTTACCACACTGTCTGACCCTGATGACGCCAGTGTGTTTTTCTTGATAAAGTATTTGGTCGGGCTTTGTTTCTATTGCAAAATGTTGTATTTTATGTTTGTTATTGGAATCATCAAAATTTGGCTATATTGGTGGTAATAGATTGATCCTTACACATATTTATAATTAACCTTTGCCGAATTTTAAAGCTGGATCAGATTGTTTTTTTACCATACTGTGCCAAATGTTGATTTGATATATATATACATGATATACATGTATCATGTACAGGCTTTTTAGATAAAGTTAGAGGGCTTGAACTAGATCCAAATTCTTTACTAATCACTTTAGATGTTGAAAGTATGTATACTAATATAAATCATGAAGAAGGTATCCAAGCAATTAAAAATGCATTCCCGACTCTGAAAAACAATGAATCTTCAAAGGTATAATAGAATTATTGGAAATTTCACTTAAATGTAATGACTTTGAATTTGACGGTAAGACATTCCTACAAGTTTCAGGTACAGCCATGGGTCAGAAATATGCACCTCATTATGCAGGTATTTATATGGCTGAATTTGAAAAGCAAGCATTACAAAAGTGTCCATTCCAACCAGATTGCTATTATAGGTATTTAGATGACATTTTCCTCATTTGGCCACACGGCATTTCCAAATTTAATCAGTTTCTCGAAATATTCAATTCTCTTAGGGCATCAATCAAGTTCAAAGCTGAAATTAGTACTGATTCAGTTAATTTTCTGGATACTACTTTGTTCAGGAGCAAAGAAAACACATTAGAAGCAAAAGTTTTCTTCAAACCAACGGATACTCATCAGTTGCTGCATAAGCTCTCTTTTCATCCAAAGCACACTTATAAAGGACTAATCAAGTCCCAAGTTTTTCGATTTTTCCAAGTTTGCTCGTATCCAGATGATGTTGAATCAGCTTGCCAAACATTATTCCAGGCACTTTCGAAACGTAACTATTCAAAACGTTGGCTTCGCAAAATAAAGAATGAAACGTTGAGAATTCTAAACAGTGAGGAAAGGCTAGGTGCTGATTTTCAATTGCCCACTTCCAGCTCATCTGGCTCAAAACCTTGTAATTCTAGACTATGTCAAACGTGTCATTTAGTTCCAAATTGTCGAAATTTCTCAGGATCAGTGTTTGAACAAACCTACTCAATCAACTCAGCTTTGGATTGCAACTCAGAAAATATAATTTATCTATACACTTGTAAGCTTTGCGAAAAACAATATGTAGGTGAAACCGGTAAATCACTCAAATTCAGAAACAATCGTCACCGTGCTGCAATAACTAGCTGCAATGAGGAAAATGCATTATACAGTCATCTATCTAAATTTCACAGCAAAACTGAATTTTCCATCGATTGTTTTTCTCTTTTACCAATTGAACAGGTTTCCGATCTTGGTGATGAACTTCTAAACAAACCATGGCGACTTGAAAGGGAATATTGTTGGATTGATACTTTAGGCACTTTCGAACCTCATGGCCTCAACGTTCAAAAATTTACAAAGTATGACCCTTTGAACAAAAGTAAAAATAAATTCGACCTGGTGTATATAGTACCCTTCTCAAAAACAGGTGCTCTTTCGGCCCAAATTGTTAAAAAGCATACGAAACAACTCAACAAAAATACTGATGGTGATATTAAAATAGCAACAGCTTACAAGAAACATCAAAATCTTAAAGAACTTCTAGTCAGAAGCAAACTTAAATAATCCAACAAAATTTGTTCAATGTCGCTCATTGAATTTTTATTGCTTTCACTGTTTTATGTTATGTGTTACTCTTACAATTATCTTGTGCCAGTGCATTTTTTATACTCTCCAAAACATACATACATACATACATACATACATACATACATACATATATGGGCCTATATACACAAATATTTACATATATGTGTATTTTTTGGGAGGTGGGGGGGGGGGGTGTTAGCCAGCCATGAACACTGGGTCACTCACTCATGGCACCATATTCGAAATATCACTTGGAGTGGCACGTGAAGTTTTGGAACATCACTCAGGCACTTAACAATTTAAGTACACAAATGTCATTTTGTGTTCACAGTTACACAGACAAAAGTTACCATGTGATGAAACAATTATAGTATAGTAGCTCAGCAGAGTTCATCTCTAACTCTCCCTAGGGATTTTTGCCAGGAGGTTTTTACCAGTCCATTGATGCTCGTCAGTAACGGGATTCCCCAGCACCAGTCCAACATCCCAAAGGTTGTCAGGGCTCGCCTCCACAAGATGTTGCTTTCCTGTCGCATGTAGAGCTTTTTATGCAAACCTTTCCCGTACACCCATCTGGACATTCTCTTCAGCTTTGTTCTTCCACTCCTCATCGTGACCTTCTACAGAAAAAGCTGCTCTCTTCTGGTCGAGTCGATCATCAAGGCGCATTATGCGTTGCGCAATATCATCGGCTACCATCATTTCGGCACGTTTAGCCTGGAGGAACTGTTCAACACTGTTGTACGTTCGACCCTCAACCTTGAAAGTGCATTTGAAGAAGTTTGAAAGGGGAGAATATCGACCGAAGATACAGCTGATCGAGCTCGTCCACTCCGTAGAGCCTACTATCGACCGATAACGAGACTTTGTTCTCAATAAGGAAGGCTGTTAATTTAGCTTGAGCCGCGACAGACAAGACTGGCTTCAGTATATACAAGACAATATATACATGGACAATGTCTTTCTTTTGGCCTTTAGTGAGGTCCAGCAAATTGAAGGATAACATGTTTCACTGTTGAGGCAAAATCCTAGATTATCGCCCACCCAAACATAAACACTCCACGCTACGGCCATAATCACAGTGCCGAAACCGACTATGGTAATGCGCATTACCATAATCAAAAATGGCGGCAGGTGTTTGTGGTTCGAATTTGATCGAGCTTAACAACTTGAATGAGAGGCTATTTTGAAGCATTCAGAAGTCTGTGATATAAAGTTGATTGTGCTGCACATAATTAATAAGGCGAGTTACAGAAAAATACGCTTTTTCTACGAGATATCGGCGAGTGAAAATCATGGCTGACTATGGTAACGCCCGAGTCCAAGGATACATTGACTATGGTAACGCATAGTGTCGACTATGGTAATGCATTCACTACTTCACTGCAAATAACATATATAACACGAGAATTGAACTGTAATTTATACGATATTCGTATATTTACTACAGAGAATAGGTCTATTTCAGGTTACAGTACATTATTTTCTTTAAAACTGCATATACTGGGTGTAGTACAGTGCTGAAACCCATGCTGACATCATGAGATGTAGAACCACTGAGTCGATGTAAAACCACTGAGTCGCATGTGATTAGTCCCGGTACAAATGTACCGGGTACATGCTGACACTTGGTAATTTTATGACAACAGGATCGATGGACTGAACACAGTTTGCGGACGATGTTCCAATCACAGTACGTCACTTTCCGACGTCACTGTTCCGAATACAGGAACAAGGACAAGGGTGCGTCGGACCAGTAAATATTGAAATATTTGAATAAAATGGGACACTTCTTACCCTCAAACATCAGTTGTAAGACAGTAGCCTTGAACTAAGTTCCCTACTCCTCTTACTACTCGATCAGTATATTTATCAGAGATAAAGGTGGCAGACGAATAGAATGACATCCACATTTAGTGGATCATGGAGTAACATAATAGTAGTATAATTGGAGTGCAAGTTCCCAGAGGCTCAAACAGCATGGTTCCAAAGTCAGTGCCGACATACCAGTATTAATATTTACCCAGGCAAACATGGTTTGTTCTCGATAGGAGAAAGGCTTGTACATAGAAAACAAGATGAACGGTGCCACAGGTATGACCCACAGGCCCAACACACTCCTTTTGTAACCTCTATTTTGCCTTCTCTTTCGTATTTTAGGCATGATTGTTGTCGTGAAAAGGTACCGACATAGCCTACATTAATGATGATCCATGTTCACACGACAATAACACCCGTCTGCCTAGTGCCTACAGATTCTCTACAAATCGCACTCAAAATATATCGTCAATTTACATGCGACTTGAACGCACAGTGTGACCAGGGACGGTCACCGCGACCAGATCGCATGCGATTGGCGTGCAACCGAGTCGCTGCAACTGACTTGCATAGTCTGAGGGCAAGCTTAACACCCTGCAACATATCTTAAGGCGGTGACTGACCTAGTTCTTTTGTCTAGGGGTCAGGTCATGTTATTGTCACCGACTTGTGCTCAGATTTTTTGGAAGGAAGATCAACACAGGGTAAGAAAAATGCAATTTCTGCAACATAACGCATATATATAATAACTGAGGTAGATGATACGATGTCCGAGATACTACTACAAATTTATGTATTTCACAAATACTTGTAGGGGCTGAAATTCCCCAGAAATAAGGTTTCTTCCATCAATATTTACCCCAATTTTGACACGGTGATTACGTTCATGGTTATTTTCAATAAATTCTGCACATTGTACTTCGATAATTTGTACACGGGAGCTAAGATAATCATCTCATCTTTCATATATCCTGCGCATACGCACCAATATACTGTAATTTTTCAATTTTTCCTAAATTACTACACACGCTTGTCGTGTCACCGATTTGAGTCAAGCGTCACCGACTTAAGATGTTAGTTGCCCAGAAAAGGACTGGTATCTCTCCACACAAAAAACGCATAAAGTATTAGCCACCGCCGATGTTCAATCAACAGTATGCATTGCAACATCATAATGCAAATGTCTGTATTATTTTCTTGCCATATTCTTGTCTTCATATTTGGAAAATGAGCAAAATTAACATGTACATTATACACACTCATAATTATTACGTGGACATGTCAATAACGCGGTCTTACGAAATGTTGTTGGGATGTATACTGCACAATGAATTGCTGCGTACGGTCCACGATACCACGAATATGATATCGCTATAACCGTACACAAGAGCACCTTTCCTAAGAACTCATTGTACAGTTCAACTCATTCAACCAGTGGGTATGTCATACCCAAAATGTAAACCTAAGTCGGTGACGCTTGACTCAAATCGGTGACACGACGAGCATGTGGAATAATTTAGGAATAACTGAAAAATTACAAGATATTAGTGCATATGCGCAGGATGTATGAAACATGAGATGATTATCTTAACTCCCGTGTATAGATTATCTAAATACAGTGTGTAGAATTTATTGAAAATGACCATGAACGTGATCACCGTGTCAAGATTGGGGTAAACATTGATGGAAGAAACCTTATTTCTGGGGAATTTCAGCCCCTACAAATATTTGTGAAGTAAATACAGTTGTAGTAGTATCTCGGACATCGTATCATCTACCTCAGTTATTATATATATGCGTTATGTTGCAGAAATTGCATTTTTTTTACCTTGTGTTTATCTTCCTTCCAAAAATTCTGAGCACAAGTCGGTGACAATAACATGACCTGACCCCTAGACAAAAGAACTAGGTCAGTCACCGCCTTAAGATATGTTGCAGGGTGTTAAGTCAAACCTGCATTGTCTCCCGTTTTTGAAATTCATCAACATTTCTGATGATTTGATGGGGATATGCACATATTTGTATAAATTCAAATGTGACTTTATGCCAGACCCTGCGTTTAATCGACAACTTGGTGTTTCTCATCATGTGTAGTATAGGTCTGAAATAATAACATTGATGGAGTTGCTGACCTGTGTACAGTAATACAATCGCAAATGTTCTCTTTTTTACATGGATTTGTGATAAAATAACAGATGATTCGAGAGTTTTTCAACACATATATTCTACCCCTCAAATCATTGTTATGTTGACAAAGATTTGTGTTTGTGTACGAAAGCCCTATCGCATTACCATAGTCATTAAATTTCCTACAAATCACATTACCATAGTCTGACATTCGCGTTACCCTAGTCAGGACACAATTGTCCACACCCCGTTTCCACTAATATATCACCAAGTGACTCATTGTACATAATCGGGATTAACCTACATGTATCGATTTCGCTATATTTCGAAGATCCCCTCGATTTATACACGTTATATGCATATAAATTCACGAGCAAATTCGAACCACAATTGCCTGTCGCCATTTTTGACTATGGTAATGCGCGTTACCATAGTCGGTTTCGGCACTGTGATAATCGCCAGGCATGTCCGCGAAAAAATCGCTGAAACTACAGGGGCATAGCATGGACCGTGCTAAAAGTCAATCAGAATGCGAGTCAATTATTTTAAAACATCTGAGGTGTACATAATATAAGCACATATGGCGTTTTAAACATATGTAATATATATTGCACACATTTATCCGTTTAAAGAAAACTGAATACAAGTAACCAAATTGTGAACACATCGTGGTATAATGCTGAACGCCACTGTTGAAAAATTATGGTCAATAATTCTCAGGGTATTAGTTCGGTTCTCACTTAGTTAGCATTTCCTTGTGCCTGCAGGTACTCTTTTTCTTACAATTTCTCACATCTGGACGGTTATCTCAACGAAATACGAAGTAGTGTTCAATGGGTCTTTCACGATTTCGGCCTTTATGTGCAGATGGCGATAATATGTTATGTTTGGACTCGCTTGATTTTTGGCTCGCATTTACCATCGCCGATGTTGTCGTATTCGGCTGCTTCCTGTGTTGTGTCCCTACAGCTCGAAAACTCTTAAGAAGAAGTTTTGCTGTCTCATCTTGTTTCGTTGTTGCTGTCGACGAAATGACCATCTTCTGCAGCTGCACGATTGCTGAAACACGTACACCCTCGAAAACTCTTAGAAGTTTCCCTATCACACATCGTATCGTTGTTGCTGTCGACGACACGCCGCTGTGCTGCTGTCGTCCACTCCTCAAATTAAAGTAACGGTGTCCGAAATATTATGGTCCATGTTGATTGTTGAATGTAAAGTATCCGAAATATGTATCGAGGGCTTCTGTATTTTCCATATGAGTCTCATACAAAGCAATAAGATATGGTGTTACCTCGCTTGGGCACATACTTTTGGAAATAAAGGAAAACTGAAAATGCGACATATTATTAGTGGTATTTCCAGAGATGAAATGCAATTCGAGACCCCAAAAAATAATATATCTGTCCTTATTTCGATTGTTATTATTATTTGAAGGCTTTTTATCGTCCGCAATATCTCGAGATTACTGATCATATATCAGGTCAGATGACATGTAGATCATTTCGATGCAACAGACATGTGCTAGGAAACTCTCTTCGATCGTAAAAGTTCTGTGCATGTCCCGCACGGCAATATCTGTGAATAAAGTCACATTCATGTCTTCATATACATATACAATGTACGTCATATAGCTGTAGTGTCTACCACTCATCAACAGAAGTACATCATTGTGTCATGTGAAAAGGCGATCCATGAATTCTAAACAGTATGACCGATATCTGGATAATATAAAGTCACAAAGTTCGGTATTGGCATATTCTTGTATTATAATCCTAGGTACACGAGTTACTTCCAAGTAATTGCATTCATTTCGATGTATTATTTATTACTAATTCCATTATGTCAATAACATTAGTTTCCGGACCAGGGGGAAATATGCGTAATATACTGGGGCCTAACATGTTTTATAAATAAGCTAACCATACGATACACACTCAATATTTCGGATATTTATTTCATGGCATTATTCAACCATTCACTATTAGATGGTAGGCGTAAATGTCAAAACCTGTCTTCGTTCGATTCCCAGAAAAGAAGATACGAGAGAATGAATATATTTGTTTTTATAATAATATTGTAGTTTTTATAAAGCGCTTTTCTATGCATGGCATGCTCAAAGAGGTTTTCAATTGTTACCCCGATATTATGGCCTGAAAGCACTTTCCGACTCACTAGACGTTTGCTTTTATTTGACTGCCGATTCGGCACAGAGTGACTGGGACACATATACATTTGCAAACGCTGCCAATTGGGTATTCATCTTCGAGTGATCGAACTGAGACACATTGTGATATACTTCTTGCCAAGGGTATGAGACAGCCAATACAACATCACCAGCACTGCGGTTCGAACCGTCAACCACTGAACTACCTGCCCTCACGACATAGAGTAGTTAGCCTTGAATATTGTGCAAACTTGAACTAAATTACATTTGTTTATGCTACAATAAACATGGAACCAGTACCCAAAGTACAAAGTATTCTGAGCGAACAGAGCCAAGCCCGTTGTCCAGTCTCAAAGTCCAGGATGAAGCAAAATTGTATGGAACTTCATGAACCTCCATTATATGGCCATAAGGAGGTGAAATCAGGTGTTCCTGGAAGAGTGAGCATTTCCTGCCCCATGTGTGGCACCTATCATGAATTCCAAAACATTAACATACAAAAAGGTCTTGCTGCATGCTGCTGGTAACAGATTTACTGTTCGTATCATCTAGATTGTGATGACGTCCATATAATTTCTTGAAAGCAGCTATTAGTCTTGGTAAGACATATCCTTGGGAAATTAACTATGGAAAGATTGAAATCATCACGCTCATATAATCTAGTTGACAAGTTAGAATCCTTATCAATGTCCAATCTTAGATCTAAATACTTGGGAAAAATAGTCTGAAGAGTCTGTAGTATCTTTATTTCAAATTCCTTAGGATATATGTCATCCAAATAAGCACCAAACATGGGATTATTCAACGACAAATTCGACAATACATCATCTGTATAACGTAAAGTGAAATTAAAGCTGCTAGTCAGCTTTTTAGATGGTCCTTTTTGTAGATGTTGAATAAAATCTGACTCATATGAGTATAAAAACAGGTCTGTCAATAATGGTACACAATTTGTACCCATAGGAATACCAATAATTTGTTGAAATATTCGACCACCAAACTCCACAAAGATATCATCAATCAGAAAATTAACCATACTTACAACAACTGTTTCTGTGTATCCATCATTGTCTCGGCAATAGTAAATCGGTATCAAGCGAAGGAAGTCAGAACCAGTTTTCACGCTGCAGCCAGGACCTAAAATAATACGAAATAAAGAATGTCTTCAGGGACAAAATGAATGAAAATACGCCAGTTGATACGATGTTCCACAGAGAGTGAGCTATTTTTCCTCACGTGTGACACCCGTCATTAACTACATGACAAAACATACCTCAAATCTTGTTGTTCTGAGTGGAGACCTCATGCCGAAGTTTGCAGACACTGTGCATTAATTGCCTTGAAATGCAGCACTCGGAGTTCGTTTGACCAATATTAATGTATGTTTTCCAGGCATGGCTACGAAAGCGTATTAGGGCCAGTTGGTATGTCAAAAATTTAAGGTGTCTAATTCGTGATCTCGAATTACAAAGTCGTGATCACGAATTTAATATCAGAGATCACAACTTAAATTCTACATTTGTTTTACATATGACATAGCCCTAATACGCACTATAATTCTAGGTATCACGGACTACAGTAGAACATAATTCGAGATCACGCCTTCATAATTCGTGATCACGACTTTGTAATTCGAGATCACGAATTAAACACTATTTTTTTTTTGACATACAACCTGGCCCTAATACGCCGTCGTACATTGCAGATACGGTGTATGAATATTATAAATTATATAGCTTAGAAGATCTGATCTGATCTACAACACCCGCCACTGATAGATTTTCATAACAAATATAATTTGTATGGCTTCCTTCGGATTTATATACTATAAAAATATCGCTGGCATGATTACCGTGCACATTTTTATTCTTGAGTCGATTCAAACAACTCATTCATTTCAAGACTTGGACGCAATCGAAACAAACTGAAAACCTCACTTGGGCCTCCAGCTTGTGGAAGCAAGTCTTGTTGGACTAACTAATAAGAGTATTGGTTATTAATTCTCGCGAAATTCAACGCAAGCCCTTTGTCTCAGTCCCGTCCATTGGCTCCTGCGTGCAATGATGATTAAGAAGACAAATTATCATTTTGCAAAGATAACTAGTTGCCGTATTAATAACTTAGCTTGTTAGGACGCACATTCCATCGTGCACTATGTTATTAATGAACTATGGTTTCCCATGGCACGTCGTCAGAACCTGTCAAAGACAGCTTCTCGGACCACGCAATAACACCAGAGGACTAACGAGTTTATTGGGAACAACGACAGGTTGTCTCTCACAGCGTTAGCTGTCGTCGTTTATGGCCAATTGAGCTACACGCGGCAATGAATCGGAATTTGCCACGAGGGCCAATCAAGGTGACGGGGCATTGCGCAGATCCCCTGCTCAGCGGGGAAGTGGAGGTCGTTGGACATCCGGTAATAGCAAAAAACAACAACAGCAGGGCGGGAGCAGCAACAGGCGACACCTGTGGGATGTGACAAAGTGATCCCGCTTTACGTTGTTACCAGCACCTCCTCCCCCACGCAGTTTTACGGAGTTGCTGTCTCATTGATGAGTTCTACAGGGGATGACGGGGGCGAGGCAAGGGGATAAAGGACTGGCTTGTCAGAGGCAAGTCACCGACAGGCGCTCGTCTACAAGCGATACGGCGGTTTTCCTGACGCTGTTACGAGTAAAAACGCGACTGAAACAAGAAACAGCAAAGCAATAACAAATTATAGTGACACTTGTGGTGTCACATATATAACTGGCTAACGATAATTAGTAAACTTAGGAGTTTTGGTTGTAGAGAAGAAGAACCGATTATCTACTAGAAAAGGACAAGATAGATTCCTCACTTTTTGGACTGGGATAATTGAGTGACAGCAGTGAATGTGGGAAACTGACATCGACATTACTAACTCTCCGACATTTGATCACGAACGTCTTTTTCTTGCAATTCAATCAGTGTATTCCGAAGTGAATTATATAATATTTCCAGGATAAAGAAATAGAGGAAAAAGAGGCCGATCAAATTTTAACAACTTAGTTATTTACACAGGAGGATCGCTGAAACAAACCCGGATACTTTGTACATTCGAAAGGAACCATGGTGCACAATTCGATCTCCCGATCTCCGGCGAACTTCGTTATGTCCAAGTGCAAAGACTCCGTCCATTGTCGCAGTGTACTTGCGCGGCCTGTATCAGCCTCCTCTTTCGTCCTGTTGCTGTTGACTTTCCATGCCGTCCTCTTCAGCTGCCCCGCAGAGGCCAGTCGCTGTTCAGGGTGCTACAATGGCGGCCAGCTCTTCCTGCCCACGAGTATTTTCGGTCACTGTCGCTGCCTGTGTGAAGGAAACTTTGCCGGACCGCAGTGCGAGTTTGTGGGCAAGCGGTCCTCGGACAGTTCCCTCGGACAGGACGACGATGAGGTTTCGGCCCCGGTGAACGCCCTACGTGATACGCGACTGGACTCAAAGCTCAACTTGTTGAAGGATATGTGGGTACAGCTGAGGAACGAGCAGGATGATTCTGGATCGTATCAGGAATCCTCCCGCCGAACGCGACTTCCACAAGCAAAGCGACGTCTGGCGAGTGACGCGTGGCTGTAGGCGACCCCTGGTGAGTGAATTCTCAACTACGACAGCATGGAGCACTGCAAAACTATCTTATGACAATATGTCTCACCGCAGCAATTTTATCAACATTTTGTTCATAATAACTAATGTGACATTGTTCTACGTTTTGCATGTCATTTTTGTGGCCTTATATCTTTCATTCCCCCTTATCTTCATTTGTCGGCATGTGCACCTGTTTCCATTGTAATAAACTACTTTTTCATGTGCCAATTCGGAACCGAGTGATATATATATATATATATTTTCTGGTGGTGCCACAAATACGAAATCAAATATCTGCAACACACATCATATCAAAATACCGTACTCATGAAAACAACGACTGTCAAATTGGGTATTTCGAAAGATACATTCCCTAAAACTTAGGATATAAACTTTATAAACGTACACGCGTTATTGAACTTTCGTTGTTTTGTGTATTTTAGACACCGAAAAATGAATGTGGTTTAGTGATAAATTATCTTCAAAAAGGGTGAAATATAAATGCATGGTATCTTGACGGTTCTTTATATATGGAAAGACACGCTTCAGTGATGAACAGAGGATTTTAAATCCAGTACAAAAGCCTTTATTTGCTTCCATTCAACTCCAAACCCAGTTGGGTGCCAGAAAAAAGTTCATGAGCGACCTTCGCCACTTTGCTCCTGAGGGATATTGCTTTTTAATAGGGCATAATTGGCATGGTATAGTGGACGACAATAGCCGAGGAGTAGATTTAATTCGCGAGCAATTTGTTGTTCAATGATAGCCAAAGACCGCTGTAGGCGTTTCCATGTAAAACGTGTGGAGAGATTGCAATTTCCCGAATCGAGAGGAGAATCGCGATCTGCACGGCACATCCAGACTTGAAATTGCATTTTGGTGAATGACCTCTCCATTGCGCAGCAGCCGTACAAACTATGAACACTGCTTCACTATGCCAAAGGACAACGGTTCTTGTTGAATGATCCGTTGAATGTTCTTTCTAGTGCATATCCCGAGGCAGATGTATCTTTTGATCTGGATTTTGTCAAAGCACTACCTCTTTACGACCTTGCAACCATCGTGGAATGTGTCAAAGAACCCGTTGGCAAACCAGACAGCGGCTTTTAATAATTTAGTGACATATTTCTCAAATGAAAAACGTGAAATGAACTGGAAGAAATGACACAGCCATGATGAAATAATGTCTGGGAAAAGGTACCCATCTATACGGGATGTATGGCGTATATGAATGAAACACCTACAATATGAATCACCTTAAATTATTCAAACATGTTTTTGGTGATTGTCAATTGTATTGCCTCGCGTGTGGGTTAATGGGATTGATAAAGTACGCCAAAGTAATACATTATAAATATTCGTACCTGTACCTGGAACTAACCTTTTTAGATATTGACGTCACAAGAATATTCTTGTAAAACGTCACAGTGACTTACTTGTATGGAAAGGGTTCGCGGAATGGGAGGATTGACTTCAACTAAATGAAGGTTTGGCAAGTGTTAATTGCTTATTATCATTATGATCAACACCAGCTGAACGTGTTGAACTTTTACGCCATTCTCTTCTGTTATGGAATATACACACGATTATATCAGCGCGGTGTTAGAATTTAGCAGCGAGGCTTAAGCCTCTCATTCGTTCCCAATGCAAATGCCATTCAGATTACTATTGGTAACACCATTGTGCGATGTTATGTCATATAGGATACATGTCCCTGCAGCTAGATTACGATATGCAACGGAGATCGATTAAAAACCATCGTTATCGACAACCACCGATCAGTGTTAGAATTTCATGAAAATGAATGTCACTATATGCGATACATGTAGTCTGGAGAGTTTTCACGGTTCATTTGATGACCATTCCAACTATATGTATACTAGTTAGCAAGTATACTCATCGTGGAATCATTCTATAGACATGAACGACATTTATTCGTTTTCAAATAAGCTCTGGTTTGACCAGATGACTTGATGACACCAGTATGATGCTCGATATAAAGAGTTTCCTATCTGTTCCACAAGTGTGGAACACTTAATATTCTGATTGTTTCAATTATGAAAGAAATCGAGTATGATATATGGGAAAAAACTCAATCCGAATACTGTGCACGCTAGTCACCCATGAGTCAGAGCAATGCCAGCCCTCACTCTGAAATGTAAAACGCACGGCATCTCAACACGAAAACAATGTTTCTTGCTAATCTGTCAGGCAGGATCATGAAACCGTATAACTTCCTTTAGACCAACGCTCCCAAGGATCTTTATCTGCCAGCAAACAAAACAACAACAAACAAACATTTGTTAATGAATTGTGTGTCATGAAATGCAATCACCAAAACGCTAACACCACACTGTCTAGCCTCGAACGAACAAACTCCATCAATAGTCATATTCTTAACATTTGTCGAATGAGAACATCAGTATTGTTAAAACCATACAGGTGTAGACTTATTACATGCATTGACTGACATTCTGATTACAACAATGATAATTTAGGTGCAAGAAAAACATTTATGCAAATTCAAGCTCAATATGTGGCATATACCTATTCAATACTTAGATTCTTTGGCATACGTTTTTTTTTTATGTTTACATAATGAATCAATCCTCTGTGATCGGTCGCACACCTTATCTACTAGTATATGTGTAACCAGGGTAAGCACACACTATCACGTTATTCGGCACTAACAACCTATGTTAAAAGTAGTGACAGCAAACATTGACTCTTGCAATACCTGAGCTCACACCTGAGACAATGCAATAATTCTATATTGAATATAGGGTGTTCTTCCTACTAATTCAAGCGTTGGATATCCGCTCCAGCAATATATAGACAATACGCATTTTGTATTAGTTGCATTAACATTGTATGTTGTTCCGTGGCATTATCCGATTGGAACAATACAGCGCAGATCGTATTTGTTTGTGGTTACGGCATTTCGCGTGGGGACTGCAGCTTTGTTTTGCACGAGACCAATCCATGCTTTAGACAGACAGCGGAGGACGGACGTAGCTGGCGCCACCTCGAGGGCAATAGCACAATAATTCTCCGATTGAGGAGCGTTGATGATGAAACAATAATCGTAACCACAATGTCTGATATAGTTTGTTTTATTATTATACCATCAGATGTTTCCGACACATTATATGTTGTTCTGTTAGGCGTAATTCTTTGTATCACCTTCGGATGTTAATAGATGTTAATGTACATTATTTGATGAGGAAAAAATTGATGTTCCCATGCATTTGTGTTGTTGCCACGTATTTTTCATGGTGTTATTGAACACCCTCATTCATTCACATCACATGATGTGCGGCACAGTTGGGATACTGTCATTATGAACTGATGGAGTCAAAACAAACAAACATGGTACAGATCTTTGACATCAGTACGATATTTCGATGACGACAATCAAAAATTCCAAAATGGAACCCATCTGATACAGAAAGAAAGCACTATCGAATATTAATATTATAATATCCAAAGATACCAGAGGCAGTGTGTGTAAAATATATTTTACCTATTGTAAATCATGATCATTACTGTGTCACTCAGAACCATTGTCCACATGAAACCTACTTTCATAATATTTACCTATTTGTAATAGTATATAAGTGAAAACACGTAAGTATTTCCAGATGGAGTAGGCCTATATAATTCCTTAGTGTCAACGTTTTAAGCATTGTTCACATGCGTCTAGCCAATGAGGCACATATGTTAGTAACAGAACGTGCTCCACACCGCGTGGGTCATAAACAGTTTTTTTGTCTGTACCCGTGGTAGCAGTTATCCATATAAACAATTCTATTTGCTAGAGGGTGGAGGGTCGTATGTAATTCTAAAACTATGATATGCACCCCCCGCCCCCCCCCCCCCCCGCCACAATTCGCCTACACGCATATGAATGTGGTTATTAGCGTCTAATAACAGTTACAAGGTATTATGTGTTATCATTTCGGAGTTCGAAATATGTATAAAGAGGATGATAATATGGAAATTTTGCATGCCATAATATAACGGACGATATAAGAAATAAATTCCACATTGGACTGATGAAATCAAAATCATTCTTCGCAAGAGTTGCATATGTATTTTTTTATTCTGAATAACTCTGCATTTGATAGAATATAATAACACTGCAATTTTTTCCAACACTACTCTTTTTCGAAACACGTTCACACAAGATGACACCAGGTAATATCCCAAAATATCCTATATGAAGGTCTTGATAAGTGAGGTAACCGCAGATTCTCAGTGATCGTGAAAATTGATATTGCTATCAGAAAATTTTGTTCGGGAGTGTCAAAAACAGCCTTTCCAATATTTCGCTATTTGGAATGAACATTGATTGGATATTCCCTCTGAACAGTATTACCTTCTCGTTATGGATAAATTGACCATAATTGTTTTCTCTGACAGTTCTTGGTGATTGTTGTTGATATTCTTGAAAAAAAATCCACTGTTCAAACATATGTATTCTTAGATTGGAATCTTTACCGAACCATGTAGTATGTGATATGTTTTGATTCAGACATAAAAATGCGTCCCCTATAGACCTGCACGCCTGTCGTTTATACGATGCGTGTGACAGTCAGTTTTACGACTTAATCTCCTGGTAGTCAATGCGACAGGCGCCTTGCACGCGCTCTACATTTCCCAGGATGCACCATTATAGACGCTTCGTCACTTCCGCTCATTTCACGTGCTATCTGGTGCGTGTCGAATATACACACACAGCTACCTGAAGAGGCCTTCGTTTGCATGGTTCGTGAAATTTTTCGATGCGCGCCATAAATCGACGCAGTAATGGATGAACTCCATAAAGTTTCAAAAGCATTATGGCGTTTAGCTCGAACCAATATTACTTCAGGGAATAAAACCGCGTCTCTACAATCCATCTTGAATTTTCTTATAACAATAGACGGACACGCAATACTTGTACTGGGCAAGAACCTAAAACACCCTACTTCCCATTAATGGACATATGAATTCCATGAATATTTTATACACTGTCTTATGTATGTGAATATGTGTTCAGTTTCATTTATGTTCCAATAGTTATTCATTGCAGCTTTTCATTATTTTCTCCTTTATAATCGCATGCTATTGGTGATAGGCTGACGACACATGCGCATGCTTTTAAATGACGCATGTGTAAGAAATGTTGTGGTTTCATTCATATAAATTTAACAACAATCAATCATTCTGCAAATTTACATACTCGTACTCCGATTTCCGTGTTCATTTTAAATTGGAAATTTTTTTATTGACATCGGCGCTGTGACGTCCAATGTGTGTTATTTCTGGAGATAGAATGAATTGAAAACTGAAACCAATACTGAATGAATGAACTTGTCAGAAACACTGGTGTTATTATTCTGACTGTGACGACTGCATCAATGTCACGTGGAAATGTCAAGTGCGACGTTGAGTCGACCTCGTGGCGTCAAGGTACTCCATAAGATAGTCGCTTCCTTCAGAAGAAGGTGGTTTCCGCCACTAAACTCAGCCAATCAAACCCCATCTCGCGTGTCCTTGTGACATGGCAACGCCGATTTCTGGAAGAATACAATCAACGAAGATATCTATGTAATTGCACGATTAGCAATCACAAAGCCACAATTACCACCTTCTATCGAGTCCACCGGCAGAGTTTTAACCATCACATCTGACGCCTGGCATCCAAATAGGCCCTTCCAGGGCAATTACGGTGTTAATTTTAACGACCCATGACACTTTTTGACGCAGGACCGAGAAATGGCGAACTATCTTTGGAAGTACAAACTGCAAGTGTGTCATATCAACTATTTCCATCTGTTGTCGAAATGATGATTTACATGTAGAGTGGCGCTTTTGTTCAGGTGAATAAGGATCTCTTCCGCATATTTCGCTTCAAGAAATATCCTGGCATGCATTTGGTTGGTAATCTCACGGATTCACACAACAAGTGCTGTACATGACACAACACAAAATCTATTTCGTGACCATGATTGTCTCAACCGTCAGTGTTCTACATATGCTATTCTCTGATTCAATACAGATAACTTTCATCAAATATAATCACATTTAGATGACGTATTGTCTCTGATCTGTTATCAACCTATGCCTACATTACAACGGGATCTCGATGACGCCACACCTAACGTACGATATGTTAGAAATAAAACAAATGCTACAAAGCCACACTGACGCCATTCGGGGCTGATATTGTGTGAAATATAGTTGTTTCCAGTGGAGTTACCGTACAACTGCACCATAACCTATACTAATTAAGTTAGAATGCATGTATCAGCCTATTACAATCAATACAACCAGATTTTTATCCAAAACAAAAATCATAAAAAATAAAACCATAGACCAGTCATTAAAAATCCGAAAATGGAAATCCGGTACAAAAGTCAATACATGTAGTAGCCTTGGCAGGGCTGTTGTCTGTAGCGACACTGTGGCAAAGTTTGTTCATTCAAGTATACTGTATGCCAAATGTTGACAAGTTTGGAGTTGCAGGTAAAATTTTGTGTTTTGTAGGTCGGGCTATGGCTCTCAAAATACCCAAACCAGGACGAGTTTCGATCATTCTTTATTGCCCAAATACCGGATCTGTAATTAACAAATGAACATGTTAAATGTCAACAGTTATGTCGAATAGCCATCGAAACGCAATAAATGCAATCGTAATCAAATTTCATCAAAATAATGTTCAAGATATATACCTAGTAAAGTTAACGACTTGATAGAACAATATGTTGTATATACGTAAAATGATATGAACACACTCACACGCGCACAATTATTCTGCAATTCTCAGTGTTATTGCTTACCCCAATATTGAATTGGTTGTCCAAATGCAGTGAAAGAACAAAGAAAGATGAGATGATCTGGAACGAATAAAGCTATCAATCCAATCACAATATAACAACAATATACAAGAATAGACGATAATTGGGAAAGCAAGTCCGCCAGCTAGAATTATACCACAAATCTGACAGAAACATACGGCGTGCAGCCAATAACAAGATCACTACATTCTACTACCTGGAGCAATCGAAATACATGACCAATAAATATAAATTAACCAGGTTGGCAATTGCTAGAAGACACACAACTTTCATATGAAACGTTTTCAAACATCTATCCTAGATGGCGTATGTTGTCAGAGACCAACAAACACAAACTGTACATTTCGTTAAGTATGGACCGCGAGTGCGGGAAAACCACAGTGCCCAAACGTACGTGGCAATATCAATACTACAACATTCTCCCTCTCTAAGAGTAAAGAGGTCCATAACGGAATATGGAATCCTGTTACGAACGGTTGCAAGATAAACCCTGAAAAAGAAATCAATCTGCAAATAATTTTTATTTGTTCCACCTTTGGATACTATTCCACTCATACACATGCATTCAAACATTATAGACGCTTCGTCACTTCCGCTCATTTCACGTGCTATCTGGTGCGTGTCGAATATACACACACAGCTACCTGAAGAGGCCTTCGTTTGCATGGTTCGTGAAATTTTTCGATGCGCGCCATAAATCGACGCAGTAATGGATGAACTCCATAAAGTTTCAAAAGCATTATGGCGTTTAGCTCGAACCAATATTACTTCAGGGAATAAAACCGCGTCTCTACAATCCATCTTGAATTTTCTTATAACAATAGACGGACACGCAATACTTGTACTGGGCAAGAACCTAAAACACCCTACTTCCCATTAATGGACATATGAATTCCATGAATATTTTATACACTGTCTTATGTATGTGAATATGTGTTCAGTTTCATTTATGTTCCAATAGTTATTCATTGCAGCTTTTCATTATTTTCTCCTTTATAATCGCATGCTATTGGTGATAGGCTGACGACACATGCGCATGCTTTTAAATGACGCATGTGTAAGAAATGTTGTGGTTTCATTCATATAAATTTAACAACAATCAATCATTCTGCAAATTTACATACTCGTACTCCGATTTCCGTGTTCATTTTAAATTGGAAATTTTTTTATTGACATCGGCGCTGTGACGTCCAATGTGTGTTATTTCTGGAGATAGAATGAATTGAAAACTGAAACCAATACTGAATGAATGAACTTGTCAGAAACACTGGTGTTATTATTCTGACTGTGACGACTGCATCAATGTCACGTGGAAATGTCAAGTGCGACGTTGAGTCGACCTCGTGGCGTCAAGGTACTCCATAAGATAGTCGCTTCCTTCAGAAGAAGGTGGTTTCCGCCACTAAACTCAGCCAATCAAACCCCATCTCGCGTGTCCTTGTGACATGGCAACGCCGATTTCTGGAAGAATACAATCAACGAAGATATCTATGTAATTGCACGATTAGCAATCACAAAGCCACAATTACCACCTTCTATCGAGTCCACCGGCAGAGTTTTAACCATCACATCTGACGCCTGGCATCCAAATAGGCCCTTCCAGGGCAATTACGGTGTTAATTTTAACGACCCATGACACTTTTTGACGCAGGACCGAGAAATGGCGAACTATCTTTGGAAGTACAAAATGCAAGTGTGTCATATCAACTATTTCCATCTGTTGTCGAAATGATGATTTACATGTAGAGTGGCGCTTTTGTTCAGGTGAATAAGGATCTCTTCCGCATATTTCGCTTCAAGAAATATCCTGGCATGCATTTGGTTGGTAATCTCACGGATTCACACAACAAGTGCTGTACATGACACAACACAAAATCTATTTCGTGACCATGATTGTCTCAACCGTCAGTGTTCTACATATGCTATTCTCTGATTCAATACAGATAACTTTCATCAAATATAATCACATTTAGATGACGTATTGTCTCTGATCTGTTATCAACCTATGCCTACATTACAACGGGATCTCGATGACGCCACACCTAACGTACGATATGTTAGAAATAAAACAAATGCTACAAAGCCACACTGACGCCATTCGGGGCTGATATTGTGTGAAATATAGTTGTTTCCAGTGGAGTTACCGTACAACTGCACCATAACCTATACTAATTAAGTTAGAATGCATGTATCAGCCTATTACAATCAATACAACCAGATTTTTATCCAAAACAAAAATCATAAAAAATAAAACCATAGACCAGTCATTAAAAATCCGAAAATGGAAATCCGGTACAAAAGTCAATACATGTAGTAGCCTTGGCAGGGCTGTTGTCTGTAGCGACACTGTGGCAAAGTTTGTTCATTCAAGTATACTGTATGCCAAATGTTGACAAGTTTGGAGTTGCAGGTAAAATTTTGTGTTTTGTAGGTCGGGCTATGGCTCTCAAAATACCCAAACCAGGACGAGTTTCGATCATTCTTTATTGCCCAAATACCGGATCTGTAATTAACAAATGAACATGTTAAATGTCAACAGTTATGTCGAATAGCCATCGAAACGCAATAAATGCAATCGTAATCAAATTTCATCAAAATAATGTTCAAGATATATACCTAGTAAAGTTAACGACTTGATAGAACAATATGTTGTATATACGTAAAATGATATGAACACACTCACACGCGCACAATTATTCTGCAATTCTCAGTGTTATTGCTTACCCCAATATTGAATTGGTTGTCCAAATGCAGTGAAAGAACAAAGAAAGATGAGATGATCTGGAACGAATAAAGCTATCAATCCAATCACAATATAACAACAATATACAAGAATAGACGATAATTGGGAAAGCAAGTCCGCCAGCTAGAATTATACCACAAATCTGACAGAAACATACGGCGTGCAGCCAATAACAAGATCACTACATTCTACTACCTGGAGCAATCGAAATACATGACCAATAAATATAAATTAACCAGGTTGGCAATTGCTAGAAGACACACAACTTTCATATGAAACGTTTTCAAACATCTATCCTAGATGGCGTATGTTGTCAGAGACCAACAAACACAAACTGTACATTTCGTTAAGTATGGACCGCGAGTGCGGGAAAACCACAGTGCCCAAACGTACGTGGCAATATCAATACTACAACATTCTCCCTCTCTAAGAGTAAAGAGGTCCATAACGGAATATGGAATCCTGTTACGAACGGTTGCAAGATAAACCCTGAAAAAGAAATCAATCTGCAAATAATTTTTATTTGTTCCACCTTTGGATACTATTCCACTCATACACATGCATTCAAACTTGCCCAGAATATCACTTCGCCAGGAGGTCATCAATCAGGGCCAGCAGGAACTGTGACTTCATCTCAAAAGACACAGGTTCTGAAGTCTGCGACATCAGGCAAAAACCCTAGGGGCCCAAGGGTGAGAGCTGTCCTCTCCTTGTGCATGTTGTGGCGCTCGTCGACTTTAACCTGCCAGTATCCACTTTTCAAGTCTATTGATGAGACGTATTGAGCTCCACAAAGACGGTCCATTGTTTCGTCATTTCGTGGCAATGCATAGGCGTATCGGATTGTCTGCTTGTTCAGGTCCCTGCAGTCAACACAAAATCGAAGGCTGTTGTTTTTTTCCTCATTAAATCAACGGGGAAGGCCCACGGATTATCGGACGGACGGATGTGGTCAACACGAAGGTGGTCAAGTTTATCTCGTGCTTGACTTGATATGTGTGGCCAACATCGAGATTATGCAGCGAGCAGACATCTTTCCTCTGAAGGAATAGTTTCTGTAGAGGTTCTACTTCGGCATCGTTCTGAGGCCAATCAAACATGCTGAAAAACATCTGACAAAGAGTCTTCACTTGTGTCTGGCTTATCATCCGGATCACTGAGTTCAACTTCGTGCAGATCGTTTGTGACAACAAATTTTGCACTTCCACATGGATCCGGAAACACGAAGCACTGTGAGGTTGCCATTCCATGACACCCGGTGTGACAGCAAAGCCACCAGGTAGTTGATGTTCCATCATAACTTCTGGCATCACCAATGCATCTGGTCGACTTGCTGACCCATGTACACGTGACAAACCCTTTTGACAACTAGCTTCTGACCCGGTAGAACAGTTCCAGGTCTGGTGGTCTTTACCACAACCAAGACACCATCAGCGGCCATCGACATCTGCACAGACTGCACTGCAGACTGCCAAGCTGGATTAACCTTGAGCTGACAGTCATGTTCCTAGTGATCCTTAATAATCAGCCGGGTGATGTTCGTGCCCAAAACCACAGGAAATTCTGATGTGTACTCATCAAATGGAACGACAAAGAAAAGCGATGGATAAGCAATTTCCGGAGCTTGAGAGTATCGTGCAATCTCGACTTCAATGAACCTTCGTAAGGAAGTTGATGCCCCCCAGCTCCGGTGACCGCACACAAGTCTGTAACGGGGTGTACCGCGATATCTGGAAGGGGGGTCCCCCCCAATACTTGAAGATACGGTCGTTACCTGACTTCCTACGTCCACGAAAGCCAAACACGCAATGTTCTCGACATTGATGGCTGATATCCATATTGTTGAGGTGTTTTGACAAGACTTCCAGTTGCTTAGCCAGAGCCTCCAGTTTCGACTGAAGTCCTGATTACTCTTGGATCTAGATCTTGGCTTGATGTCCTGGTGCCTTTTTCCCGACATTCGCGGAAGTAGTTTGGTGTCCAACTTGAGCTTCGTGTCGTTCCTCTTCATGTTCGACAGCTCGAGCAGCAATCAGCAGTGCTTGGAAGGGTTCCCCTCAGTCGTATCGGTGACGTATGGCATTCTTGACCCTGTCATCTACCAACCCGCTCCCAAAGCGACCACACAACTTCCCTTCAAGATCTTCGATGTTTGCACTCTGGTCACGAACCCGTGAAAGTAGCGACTCAAGACGACATCCCCACTGAACAACATTCTCCGTCTCCTCCTGGTGTGCACTGTAGAAATCCTGGATCAGAGTTACTGCTGAGAGAGCTGAATGTGACCGATGGTGCAGTGGCAGAAGACACCACCGGAGGTGGAGGTCTAGGATCCAAGAGGTAAGCTGGCTGTAGCGAAGGATCCACGAACGTAGGACGAGCTTGAGTGAATGAGTGAGTTACGATGGATCTGAGGAATATTGCATTGGTTGTCCAAGTGCAGTGATGCAAGTAAGTAGAACAAACGAAAGATGAGATGATCTGGAATGAATAAAGTTATCAATCTAATCACAATTGAACCACAAGAATAGACGATAATTGGGACAGCAAGGGACTATATCACGAATTTGACAGAAACACTCGGCGTGCAGTCGTTAACAAGATCACTACATTCTACTGACCTGGAGCAATCGAAACAGATGACCAGCAAATAGAAATAAATCAAGTTAGCAACTGCTAGAAGACACTAAACTTTCATGTAAAATGTTTTCAAACTTTCATCCAAGATGGCGTATGTTGTCAAGAGACCAGCGAGCACAAACAGTACATTTCGTTCTTGAGCCGAGAGAGCAACATAAGTATGGACCGCGAGTGCTGGAAAAAACAAAGTGCCGAAATGTGGCAAAATCAATACTACATGTTTTTCACCTGCGAGAACTTACTACATTATCAATGGTCGATAACTAACCTACCATTTGACGTTTTAATGCCACTCAGTTTTTCCAAAATAGGCGATATTTGGTGCCACATATAACAGAAAAGATAATTCGTTTTCATATATAGGTTTTGTTGTGTGTTCGTGATATCCTTATAATTATATATATTTATTTTTATCAGGTGTAATTTAGTTTCTTGTGTTTGATGGTTTGAATGGATCAATACACAATAACTATTGCATGACAGATATCATTCCTTTGTTGGCTCAGATTTCGCTGTGATGTAGTCATCTGCCACTATATCCCAGTTACACCCACATGTTCCATCCAAAATATATTGTAGCGTATTGCAAACCAGCTCAAGTTTTAACATGGTAAATATTGAAAGTTCGCCTGACATATGATCTATCGAATTTATCTTGTATTCTCCAGATCTGGGTGGCTACGCAATCCAGCCCTCGCGCGCAGTGTGACGTCACGTCCTGCCCGAACAAAGACGAAACTTCTGCAAGTGATTGACCATAGTTATCGCTACAAATTAACACTTTGTAATATCCCATATCCATGGAGTCAACTTGATCGAACACCATAAATAAAAAAAATCAATAGCACAGGTATCATGATGGATACGTCCATTTACATGATTTACTTCGTCGGGTTCATTTGAGCACTTGCAATATTGCTGTAATTAGAAAGAATTAAAATGTTATCCATATTGCAGGTATTTTAAAGTAATCATTCATCATATTGTTCACTTTTGTTGACTTATGTTCTGTTGTGTAATATTAGTGTCTATTCATGTATGCTCCTTATGTTAATAAACTAATATGGTCGAAAATCTTTATGTCCTGTAGATGTTTCTAATATACTATTATTTGTATCAGTATATTACTTCCGTTTCATTTTGAATATTAATAACGATATGTTTTTGTAATCCCAATATTGAGAGATTTGGTTGAAACTTCCTGGACCCAAGCTCGAAAACTCACAGTGAACGAACAGCTTTTCCTGTGCCCACAACATTATTGGGTTTGTCTCACAGCTCGTACGCTACTCCAGAGCTTGGTGCTGAGTACTCTAACAAACAATCCAACTACAGTGTCCTAACTACCGTGACAAGATATATTCTGATTGGAGTACTAGTAGAAATGGATACCGACAAACAGACAAATTCATCTTCCAAGACCGAATCCATGGTCGAATTTTACAAGATCAGTGTGATTAGTCGAATCCGTGAGATACTAAAGTATCAAAGTCGAGGCCATGTGAAACTCCTAGACACCCAGCCAGCTGAGTGTGAGATCAGGTGCTCCGGAAGAGTGAGCATCTCCTGCCCCGCATGCGACACCCGCTGTGATATCCACACTGGCATATCGAGACGGAAATATATGCACAAAACTATAAGGATGGGATGATATCTTCCATCATATGTGTGACATGCTTGGCGTAACCTTTAACCAGATCATAGTGACGACCATAAAACTTATTGAATGTCGACCTCAGCCTAGGCATTTGGTATCCTTGTTTGAGCAATTTGGTAGTCAGAACCTGTGCTCAAACTATGAATTCCTGGTATGATGAATATGCTCTAGCATAACGAATTAACTGGGACACGTAGACGCCATAGGTTGGTGATGCTGGGATATTACTGCTCAAGACAGGAAAGTTGATAATGGAAAATCAAAATCGTCACGTTTGTCATACAACCTTGTACACAATTTGCCTTTATGGTCAATTTCGAGATAAATGTCAAGATAAGAAGTTGACACTGGAGAATCAGTTGTTTCTTTGATTTCCAGTTGGTCTGGATATATCTGATGTAGGTATTCACCAAATCTAGGGTTATTGAAGGATATGACATCATCAATATACCTGTGGTAAAATTGAACGAACTGGCCAATCGTTTATCTCCTCGTTTCATAAGATTTTGGATGAACTCGGCTTCATATGAGTATAGGAACAAGTCCGATAATAGTGGTGCACAATTGGTACCCATAGGGATACCAACCGTTTGTTGGAAAACAAAACACCACCAAATTCAACAAATATGTTGTCAATGAGAAATTCCAGCATACTAACGATATCATGTTCATCATATTTAGTAGCACAGTCAGTGTGTTCTAGCTGTAGTTCCATGGACGTCATCGAGATCTCGTTGATGAGTACACCAAGTATATTTAACAATACTTGTTTGCATATTGAGTTTCCCGAATAATATTGCCTTACGGGTAACACGTGTGGGGCAGGATTTCCAGAGCACCTGATTTTCGCCTTTTTATAAAGGACATGTATCAATGGGGATTCACGAAGTTCCTGATCAGATCATTAACTTCCTTCATTATACAGTGTGTGGAATAGAAAAAAAGAGGCCTACCAAACGTTTATGCTTGATGCCCCACTTGCGCCACCAGGGGTATTCCAGGCATAGTTTGCAATAAGATGAACCAGCTCACACCCATTTCAGTCTAGATTAGCACGATGTGAGGCACGGGGGGGGGGGGGGAAGGGGTAAGCGAATCATAACGTTCGGGTATATTTTATGGATTATCTGGCTGAAATATGAAGATATATAATTCTGGCATGGTTCATCCGGACCACACTATTATTCCACAAATGATCAAATGGACAATATTGATTTTAGTTGAAAACGTTGCGCGCAACAAATGAAAAACCTCTATTTTCAATTTTTTGTCTTTATCTTCCAATATGACTATAATCACACAAATTTGTGTCCAACCTGTGTGAGAGTGTTCTTGGGAGATCCGTATGAAACATACTCAAATCAATGAATCGGCATGTTCTACAATTTATCAACTAAAATATGCCCGAACGTTATGACCGGCTTACCCAGCGTGTGAGGTGTCCTGGTGAATGTTGCACATTTATGAGTTATTTGATACACGATTGTTGGCATTATGATGTGTGTGAATTATAACGTGAGCCTATGAGCAGCAACCAGTGCTCTCTATTTCATAGGGCTACTCTCGTGCCTTCAGGGCATTCCGTGTTTCATGGGAAAAAATCGCCATCCTAACAAATCATGTACGTTCAAGGCATCTGAATCAATTACTCAAAAGTCTCGATTTACAAATCAAGAACTTCCTCTAAAGGTGGAGAGCTCAAGGGATCGCAAGATCAGCGACACTCAGAAACTGGGAGGTCCAGCTCTGGTCACCATCATAACATGTTCGTTTTTGTTCTGATGTTGCAATCGTTTGTGGTGTGACAACATAAACGAGGCATACTTCCAAGTAAAACACGTGGCTCCGCATAATCAAGTTTACGTCATACCAATATCGGTGAGTTAATATGTGAATTTTTCGTCAAAACCAATATCGGTGAGTTATTATGTGAATGTTAGTGATATTCTCACATTGTTCGGGAATCGTCTTGACGAAACTGCCACGCTGGGTTGTGGTTGAGTATAAGAAAGTAGTCTCATACAAACTATGCAGAAAGGACAACGTCATGCAAAATGTATGTTTTGTTAGGTACATTGGTGCGGGCATTTTTTTGGTGTGTATCGGGCACTTTTGGGGGGTTTAGTCATGCGATACGCTAATATACGTATGATGTTAAACGTAATAATGTTTAACGTAAGGTGAGTTTAAAAGCATGGCGAGTGAAAGCAGCACATAACCTGTGTTGTGGCCTCGAAGCAAAAATTCATTATCCGCTTTCGCTGGATTTTTAAAGTAAATCATTTAGTTCTCATGCTTGAACATGCACAATTTCTCTTTTTTCTTATAATGTCAGATTTAAACTATTTTATATAAGGGAACAAATATCTCTATTACAATATAGGGGTTTCGTGTCCTCAGCTCAAATATTCAAGGAGCCGCTTTGCGTCGGGCTCCTAGACCCCATTTTGTGTATTAACCCTATGATTGCTTAAAGCAACTGCATTCGAAACCAGACAATATTTTTCAAAAACTATATTTCATATTGAACATACTAAATTAACTGAATGAGACATACTCACATCAAATGTAATGAATATAACCAGTCCTCTGGGAAATTTTGCTCATTTGTCTGTCTGCGCCTGATGACGTGTGTCTTTTGATACAGTATTTGGTTGGGCTTCGTTTCTATTGCAAAATGTTGTATTTTACGTTTGTTATTGGAATCATCAAAATTTGGCTGTATTGGTGGTAATAGATTGATACTTACATTCATACCACTGAGCCGGTGTCACTGCTGGTGGACGTTAAATCTGTCCCCGTGGATACCATCAACTCAGTAGCCTTATGGCTTGTGATTAGGTACTTATGTACTTGTCATATATATATTCCGTGGGGTCAGTTTCGGATTTCTAAATTATTTTCATACGTTGTTGGGCAGTTGTATACTAATCCCATCAGGTGTCCGGAGAAAAAACTACATTAGCCACACTGTCTGCCCCTGATGACGCCGGTGTGTCTTTTGATACAGTATTTGGTTGGGCTTTGTTTCTATTGCAAATGTTGTATTTTACGTTTGTTATTGGAATTATCAAAATTTGGCTGTATTGGTGGTATTAGATTGATACTTACATTCATACCACTGAGCCGGTGTCACTGCTGGTGGACGTTAAATCTGTTCCCGAGGATACCATCAACTCGGTAGCCTTTTGGCTTGTGATTAGGTACTTATGTACTTGTCATATATCTATTCCGTGTGGGTAGTTTCGGATTTCTAAATTATTTTCATAGGTTGATGGGCAGTTGTATACTAATTCCATCTGGTGTACAGTAGAAACAACTACATTAACCACGCTGTCTGCGATACGCTGACATACGTATGATGTTAAACGTAATAATGTTTAACGTAAGGTGAGTTTAAAAGCATGGCGAGTGAAAGCAGCACATAACCTGTGTTGTGGCCTCGAAGCAAAAATTCATTATCCGCTTTTGCTGGATTTTCAAAGTAAATCATTTAGTTCTCATGCTTGAACATGCACAATTTCTCTTTTTTCTTATAATGTCAGATTTAAACTATTTTATATAAGGGAACAAATATCTCTATTACAATATAGGGGTTTCATGCCCTCAGCTCAAATATTCAAGGAGGCGCTTCGCGCCGGGCTCCTAGACCCCATTTTGTGTAATAACCCTATGATTGCTTAAAGCAACTGCCTTCGAAACCATTCAATATTTTTTTAAAACTATATTTCATATTCAACATACTAAATTAACTGAATGAGACATACTCACATCAAATGTAATGACTATAACCAGTCCTCTGGGAAATTTTGCTCATTTGTCTGTCTGCGCCTGATGACGTGTGTCTTTTGATACAGTATTTGGTTGGGCTTTGTTTCTATTGCAAAATGTTGTATTTTATGTTTGTTATTGGAATCATCAAAATTTGGTTGTATTGGTGGTATTAGATTGATACTTACATTCATACCACTGAGCCGGTGTCACTGCTGGTGGACGTTAAATCTGTCCCCGAGGATACCATCAACTCGGTAGCCTTTTGGCTTGTGATTAGGTACTCATGTACTTGTCATATATCTCTTCCGTGGGGGTAGTTTCGGATTTCTAAATTATTTTCATAGGTTGTTGGGCAGGTGTATACTAATTCCATTAGGTGTACAGTAGAAACAACTACATTAACCACGCTGTCTGCCCCTGATGACGCCAGTGTGTCTTTTGATACACTATTTGGTTGGGCTTTGTTTCTATTGCAAAATGTTGTATTTTACGTTTGTTATTGGAATCATCAAAATTTGGCTGTATTGATGGTGATAGATTGATACTTACATTGAACAGGTGGTTCTCGCGTAAATACAGGGTCTGTATCCATCACACGGGGATGTAAATAAAGCATGAAAGTGCAAGATGGACTGACAATTCCACGTACATCATGGTATATCATTGATTATTTTCTCATAACTACACTGTAACGGGTTTGCACCCTTCTGTGACGTCTTGATGAACCGGTTTTCTTGGGAGGTGGGTGAGTTATTGTTTAACCGGAGCTGAAACGGTAAAACTCCGGGAAACTGCTACTGCTGTACGGTTGAACTCCGGCTAGAAGTCTCTAAGGTTGGTAGCGTGGTCTGGAATGGACCTCTTAACCGTTGTCCGACTGCTAATCTGCAACTGCACCTGTAAAGTAAGGATCCGGAGGCGTTTCCGTCTCCGGGTACTGCAACTGCTCCGTCGGGAAACCGCTTTACTGCAACAGCTCCGTCGTTTTCCGTCTTACTGCAAACTGCGACTGCGCCTGGAATAAAGAATCCGGGAACGTTGCCGTTTCCGAATACTGCAACCGCTCTGCCAGGTTCCGCCGCACTGCAATCTGCTCCTTTTGGCTCCGCCTCACTGCAACCTGGTACCGCACCTGAAATGGAGTATCTCGGAAGTGTTCCTACTTCCGGTTACCGCAACCGCTCCGTCAGGTACTGCCTCTGCAACTCCGTCGTCCGGTACCGCCTCCGCAACTGCTTCGTCGTTCCCGTCTCTGCAACTGCTCCGTCCGATACCGCCTCCGTAGTTGCTCCGTTGATTTCCACCTCCGTCTCCGACTCCTTCCTCGGTGATCTGGGTTCTTAGATCACCCTAAGACGTCGTTACAACTTGGTCTTAACCGACTGTAGTCTTATCTCCCTTTACTCCGTATAACTGTCTTTTCCGGGAAACTAACTTTATTATAACTTCCAGTTCCCTAACGAACACGGAAAAACAACTCGGTTGAAGTTTTCATGTTTATTTTCCAAGTTCACAGTCGGAAGACTTAACTGCTATCATCTGGATGACTCTATCCGGAACAAGGGAGTACTCTGCTATGGGAGAAGGGGTCTGCACAGGTCGACGTCAGGACACCAACTCCGCCGTCCGCTGTGAAGCGGGGGCTTTTATAGACCTGAGACCCACGTCACGTGACCAACCTATTGTGACGTCATAGTCCGCCAAAACACTGATATTTTCCGGATTTCTAAAAACACTCTAGAACCAATCAGTGGCTGACACGTCACCTTTTAAACCGAAAACGAGGCTGATCACATGACCTTCCGGAAATAACGTCATTACGTTTTTGTACTCCATTGTTCCGGCTCCGTCTCCGGTTCCGGCTCCGTCTCCGGATCCGTCTCCGGCTTTACCAACATCATAAATTACTAAGTTCCGAGACGGAAAACCTTTAAAACTTTAACAATACGGAACCGTATGAACCTTTAAACACATATACACCCTAATAAACGGTTATTTAACCATAATATCACAAAACACTAACAGAATTACCTAGGGGAAACCTTTGGGTACGCCCCAAAACCGTTACACTCCCCCTTCCTTAGACTCTGTTCGTCCCGAACAGAACAATATCACATATATACAAATTGTCAACCGTTAAACTGTCCGTAAAATCAAACACAACTTGTTTCCGTGATCCGGGTACTGGTACCTCTTAACTAGTTTACCGTCACTGTACCCGGATATCTTGCTTGTTCCGTTTCCCACTTTTTAACTCTTAATTATACTAGAATCCGGGAAACGGTTCTTCTTTCTTCTCCTTGCGCCGACTTGACTTGCGACGACTACTGCCCACCAGTATCACGGCGCGAACTGCTCCCCGACGGCGGACGAGGTGGAATGGTCTGTGGTACCAACGGTCGTCCGAAGCTTGTTCCTCTGGCATCAACCGGGAGAAGATCCGGATCATGGAGGCTCCACTGGGGTGGGACGTAGAACCCATTCCTGAGGCGTTCGTCCCGGATGGACCAATCTGGAATCCGGACGATCTGACGGGTCGGGACGAGACCAAACGGTGACTCTCTCTGCTCCATGATCTCCACGTAGACGCCGGAGTCTCTCATCTCGGCTGGCCCCCACTGCTCCGGTCCCCAACGTACTGCATAGTATCTGGCGTGCTCCGGGACTGCAGGCGCAAAGACGGAAGCGCTCCGTCCCCCAATATTCACCGGGAAACAATGTGACGGACACGGTTGAGTTGAAGGACCGCCAAACGGGTAGAATGTGTAGGGTGGACTCTGGGTTGGCGCTCGGACTTGGCTCCTTCCGGACCGCTCACTGGAAGACTGTCGAGGCCGGGTCTCCACCGGAGACAGGATTCCGGGTGTAGCTCTGGCTTGGTCTACCAGGATACTCCTCCGGGCTCTCTGCACGTCCGCATGGCTTCGTTCAGACGCGGAAGACTCCATTCCGTCATCTCTAGCCGCGGAACTGGTTCTGCTTCTGGCTACTGCTTGAATGGTTGCCGGCAAAGTTCGCTCCATGGATCCTCGGGTCTCCGTCTCACTGCCAGCTCTGCTCCGGGTTCCGCCTTCCGTTTTGGTCTCTGGTCTGCCTCCGGATCTGCTGTCCGCTCGGCTATCTGCTCTGCTATCGGCTCTGCTACCCGCTCTGCTATCGGCTCTGCTATCTGCTCTGCTATCGGCTCGGCCGCTGGCTCTGCTTTCTGCTCCGCCTCCGGGCCGGACAATCACACTGCTCACTGCTCGTCCACTGCTAGTCGTTCTCGGAGGTGGGCTCCGGAAAAGGTCTTCCTCATCGTCTCTGCTCTGCATTTCCGCAATGTCCGCCACTCCCACTTCTGCCGTTGCTCCGCTGGAACCTTCCTCCAACAGCCGGAACTTGTAGTCATACACCCCCTTGCCTTTTCCCTTGACGCTGCCTCCGGAAGACTTGGGTGGGGTGTGTCGTTTCTCCTCTCGACCACGTTCTCCGCCTCGGTCCTTGGCTCGCTCCGGGCTCTCCTTCCTATATTCTCGGCGTTGATGGCGTCCGGACTTATCCGGCGAACGGCTGCGACTCCGCTTCTTTCCGCGGTCTCGATCTGCTCCGGTACCTCGAGATGGGTCTGGGCTGTTTTTCCGGGAGGTGTTCCGGGAAGAACTCCGGGTCACAGGCGGCTTAACCGGCTTCGGGTCTCCTGGTTCTTGCAACTCGTCTTCACTTGCCATGATTTTCAGCTCCGCTTCCTCTTCCGAACTGCTCTCCGCCTCCGTGGACGAAACGTCGGTTGCTAGTGTGGCCACCGACTGGGTACCGGACCGGTACCGGGTCCGGGACGAAACCGAACCTCCCGACTCCGACTCCGTATCCGACAACTGGTCATGCCGTGTTACCGGCTTCTTGCTTTTCCGTGGGGTCATCTTGGACCGGAGGCTTTTCTCGTCAAACTGCTCTCTGCCCACCCTCAGTCGAATCGGGTTTGCGTCCATTGCGTGCCGGGACTGCAGATGCTTCTGTGTCCCCTCTTTCCGTCTGCTCCAATGGTCACACTGCGGACAGGCGAAGACGGTGACTTCACTCGTGTGCTGCTCCGTGACATGCCGGAGCAACGTGTGCTTGCTCTTGAATTCAAGGTTGCAGTCTCCACACCGGTGAGGGCGGGGCTTGCGGGGTGTTGTCTTTACTTTCGGCATTCTGATTCTCTGCTTTGTGTCGATGTTGACTCAGCTACAGCAAACTGCCTTCTGTGTCCGGTAACAGCTAACTGCCCCTTTTATAGTCTCTGGAAGTCACGTGACTGGCTTATCTGCTTGATGATTGGCTGCTCAGCAAACTGCAACTCCTCCTGGTGGTCTTCTTGGATAAATAATAATTTTTTTTTTTTTTTTTTTTTTTTTTTTTCCGTGTTGTTGCTGCTAACTGCCACCGCTTCTTCCGTCTCCGCCAAACTGCCAACCGTCTCCGTCTACCGCTACACTGCCAACCGTCTCCGTCTACCGCTACACTGCCAACCGCCTCCGTCAACTGCTACTCTGCCATCCGCCTCAAGGTTCCTCCTCATCCGCGGTGTGGTACTCGGAAGTCTCCGATTCCGTATCCGAGGTGGGAGAAGGTGGTCTATATTCCCACACCCGGATCTCTGCCTCCCAGTCTTCCACCGGCTGATCTTCCTCTTCTGGTTTCTTTGATATCAGCAGTTCCGGCTCCCAATCTTCCGGAGATGAGTCTTCCGCTGCCCTAAGACAGCCCTGCGGATCCGGAACCCAAACCGGAGGATCGATCGGTTCCGGCTGTTCGATGGGGGCTGCTGCTCCGGCATCCCAGTCAGGTCCAAACGGAAGCTGGTCCGCATAAGTTTCCGGAACTGGATTCTCCCTAGGTGACTGTGTGCAGAATCTCCGGAACCGCCTTCGCCGGGACTGCGTTGCTGTTCCCCGACAGGCCGAATCAAAGGTTCCGACATGGTTGAGGGTAGCCTCGTCCTGAGGAGGACGGTTCCCGGAAGGGTACTTCCAGCCGTGCATCTCCCGGAGATGCCGCCTAAGGTCGTTCGCCCGGTTGCCGTAGAAGGCACACAAACAGCAATGAAATCTCTGGGCTGGGCACACATGCCGTCTCCTGTCCCTCGCACTCTCGAACATCCGGTCACACCGCTTACACAGCCGGCTATAATCCAGTGGCTGAGGGCTTGCCCAATCTCTGCTCCGGCCGCGATCTTGTCTTTCAAGGAACGCCGAGTAGGCCATTCCGGAAGGCCGGGAAACTGAAATTGTCGATCTACTGCACCGCTTTTACTGCACCGCTTCTGCACCGCTTCTCCGGACTGGTGGTCTTCCGGGAAACACTTAGTCGTTTTTCACTGCAAAATCTGTCGCTGCCGGAAAATGCCGGACTTGATTCGATTCCGCCAAACTTTGTCTGCGATGTGCACAGCTCGAGGTCTGCTCTCCAACTGCTGTCAGAGCCCGATTTCAAGGCCCTTTTATACCCTTTCTGCTCACGTGATTTGAAAAGCTCCACGCTGATTGGCTGCCTCAGGAGTGACGTCACAATTATGCAAAAACTCAACCGTTAACCGAGAGGTGTCCGTCTCCGGCTCAACCGGCTTCTCCGGGTTTTTCCGGCTCCCTTTCAACTGCTTCTCCGAGCGAAGTATCTGCAATTTTGAAGTATCTCTGCCATCAGGAGGGTTGAATAGAGTCTCAGCCAGTTGAATCTGCCTCTCAGACGAACATCTAGACTGCAAGTTGGGCGTTTCCGCCATCTGTACTGCTTCGTCAACTGCATATCTGCTCACTGGTATTACTGCTTGTCGACACTGGAAACTGCATACATTCTGTCCAGAAGGAGGCGCCTTCCTATCTGGGGTGATGTTTCTCCGTTTCTGTCAATCTGCAGTCGGTTTACTGTCTCTGCTAAGTGGAAACTCCGGTCGGATGTCTACAGCCGGAAAACTTTTCCGTCTTAATTCTCCGTATACGGAAGACGTGTAGCTGCTTCTCTGGAGATACTAGACCGCTAACCCAGGTTCTTCCGGACCCCTGGCCGCTACCCTGGACTGGTTGACTATGCGCTCAACCCAGTCAGAACCTCTAGGATGTCTCTATCCGGTCTCTGCACCGCTTTCCGCTCTGCTTCCTTTCTCCGCCCTGTTTCCGGAACCAGCACTTGCTCACTGCTCCAACTTCTTGCGGTCGCTCTCTGCCGGAACTCAACGTTTTACCAGGGTCTCAGCTATCTCCTTCTCCTGCTCTACTGCTCACTCCGTCTTCTCATATTTCTTCGTCCTCTGCGGCTTCACTCCGAGTCCGTATCCGACTCAGAGACCGTCTGTTCCGTCTCCGGAACACTACTCTGCTTCGGCGGCTCCGTCTGCCTCCAGGAATCCGCCATTCTCCGCTTCATCCATCTCGGATGCTTGACACCATTATACGGTTTCAGCAAATCGAAGTGAACCACCTTCTGCCGAGTTTCACTCTCTGCAATCTCGTAGGTCACGTCGGTAAATCTGCTCAGCACTAGCTTTGGACCGCTCCACTTCCTCTGCAACTTGGGAGCTTTGCCCTTCTTCCGTGTTTTGATCGCCATCCACACTCGGTCTCCTGGCTGGAACTGATTGTCGACCTTCCTCCGGTCGTACAGCTTCTTCTGCCGTTCCATTTCTCTGCCGGATTTTGCTCGAACCGCCTTGTATACCGCTTCTAGTCGCTCCCGGAGCTGACTGCCATACTCTGTTACTTCTGCTGTTGATTCTCCCGGCGGTCTGCCAATCAATAACTCAACCGGAGTGTTGACTTCTCTGCCCAGCATCAGCAAGTTGGGACTCTGCCCGGTTGTCTCCTGCGGGGTACTCCGGTAAGCTGCCATCGCCAACGGTACTAGCTGATCCCAGTTGGTCTGCCGCTCGCTTACGTACAGGCTCAGGATCTGCTGCAGCGTCCGGTTGAATCGCTCAATGAAACCGTCCGACTGAGGTCGGAAAGCGGTTGTCCGTGTCTTGTGAATCCCCAGGATTCTGCAAACATTTCTCAGCAAGTCGGACTCGAAATTTCTGCCTTGGTCGGTGTGGATCTCCATCGGGATGCCGTACCGCGCTGCAAACTGGTTGACGAATATGTCCGCAACCGTCATCGCTTCCTGATTTGGCATCGGGTAAGCCTCTACCCACTTGGTGAAGTAATCACCGATTACTAAGATGTACCGGTTCCCCCGGGTGGATTTAGGTAACGGACCCATCACGTCCATTGCCACCCTCTCCATGGGCGCTCCAACCCGGTATTTCTGCATCGGAGATCGTTTCAAGTTCTGCATACTTCTTGACGCACATTCGTCACAGCTCAGCACCCACTGCTTTATGTCCCGCATCATAGCCGGCCAGAAATACCGCCTCCGAATGCTAGCCGCCATCCTTCTGCTTCCGAGGTGTCCTCCCGTCCGGCTCTGATGGGCCAGACGGAAAATCTCCTGTCTCAGCTCCTTCGGGGTTATTAACTGCATTCGGCTGGTTCCTTCTGCCGTTTTCCATTTCCGGTAGACTACTCCGTCGACTTTCAGCAAGGTCTTCCGCATCCCGTACAGCACTTTCTCCTCACTGCTCATGCTGGAAAAGTCTGCACTGTCAGCTGTACCGCTCCCGTCGATCAGCGACGTCACCAGTGGGTACCAAGGTTCTGCTTGCTGCATTCTCCGCAAATCATCTGGTCGATATTTCTGCCCCAGCACAGTTTCCTGGTCCGCATTTTCCGCCAGCCTAATCTGCTCTGCAACCGCATCCGCTTTTCCTGGAACTGCCTTCTCCGTCACCGCAACCGCAACCGGCTTCCGGGACACTGCTTCCTCCGTCACCGCAACCGCAACCGGCTTCCGGGACACTGCTTTCTCCGTCACCGCAACCGCAACCGGCTTCCGGGACGCTGCTTTCTCCGTCACCGCAACCGCAACCGGCTTCCGGGACGCTGCTTTCTCCGTCACCGCAACCGCAACCGGCTTCCGGGACGCTGCTTTCTCCGTCACCGCAACCGGCTTCCGGGACGCTGCTTTCTCCGTCACCGCAACCGGCTTCCGGGACGCTGCTTTCTCCGCTACTGCAACCGCCTTCCTTGGGACTGCTTTCTCCGCCAGTTCTGCTTCTCCGCCCGATCCCCTTGACCGCTTCCGGCGTCCCCCCTTCCTTGGCTTGGGCTGAGGAGTTTCTTCACTTCGTATCTGCCGGATCCTTTCTCCGTAGTTCCAGGCGTCTATCTTGGCTTGTTTCCAGTCGATTTTTCCGCATTGGCTGCATGGGGATCTGGACAAGGCATCCGCATTATTATGGATTCGCCCCGGACGATGTTCGATATCGAAATGAAACTCACTCAGAAGCTCAATCCACCGGGCTACCTGCCCCTGGGGCTCCTTGAAATTCATAAGCCAGGTAAGACTGCCATGATCCGTGCGAAGAAGGAAGTGTCGTCCCAGCAAGTACTGCTTATTCTTCTGTACCGCAAACACAACCGCCAGGAGCTCCTTCCGGGTGACACAGTATCTCCGTTCTTCTTTGGTTAGGCTGCGGCTCAAGTAGGTTATCACCCGCTCCTGGTTGCCCTGCTTCTGTGACAGTACTGCTCCCAGCCCGGTGTCACTGGCGTCCGTGTCCAGGATATATCGGCCTTGCTCCCTTGGGTACCCGAGTATCGGTGCCGATACTAGGCGGTTCTTCAGCTCTGCAAATGCCTGCTCTTGCTCCGTCTGCCACCGGAACGGCACCCCTTTCTCCGTCAAGTGATTCAGCGGCGCTGCAATCTCGGAGAACTTCGGCACGAACTTCCGGTAATAGGAGCAAAGTCCCAGAAAACTGCGCAGCTCCGTCAGGTTGGTGGGTGTCCGCCACTTCCGTACTGCCTCCGTTTTTGCCGGGTCGGTGCGGATACCGTCTCTGCCGACTATGTGACCTAGGAAAGACACCTCCGGCTGGAAGAACTTGCATTTTGACGGTTTGACTTTTAGGTCTGCCTCTCTCAGCTTGCTGAACACCTCCTGAAGATCACGGATGTGATCCTCCAGGGTCTTGCTGTAGACTATGATGTCGTCCAGATATATGAGGCAGGTCTTCCAGGACAATCCGCCTAGCACCTTCTCCATCAACCGCTCGAACGTACCCGGAGCATTGCACAAGCCGAAACTCATTACTTTGAACTGGTAAAGGCCGCCAGGAACACAGAAGGCCGACTTTTTCCGGGCGTCTTCATCCATCCCGACCTGCCAGTAGCCACTGGTCAGGTCGAGAGTGGAGAACCATTTGGCGTCTGCACAGGCTGCTATGGTGTCGTCTATTCTCGGCAACGGATAAGCATCTTTCTCCGTGACTGCATTTAACCGCCGGTAATCGACGCAGAACCGGGTGGTCCCATCCTTTTTCTTCACGAGGACAATCGGGGAAGCCCACGGACTGCTACTTTCTTCAATGACGTTCTTGTCTTTCATCTCCTGAATCAGACTGCTCACCAGCTCTCTTTTGTCTGGCGGAATTCGTCTGGTTGGCTGCTTAATCGGCCGGTGACTGCCCGTGTTTATCTGATGTTGTACCTCGTTGGTCTGCCCCAGTTCTCCGGCATCATTACTGAAGGTCGGCTTATTCCGAAATAGGAGGTCGGTTACTCGCTCGCGGAAATGACTCGGCACTGCATCCTGGGTCTGCTCTGCTAACTGCCGCAGCTTCTCGTACCCGCTCCAATTCCGCCCGGCCTCCGACTCCGTGGAAATCTGCACCTTCCTGCTCCGCTCCGCCAACGGCACAACACTGCAACCGGCTGCTAAGGTGGTCATCGTCGCCAACTGCGCTCCTTTCTTGATGATTACCGGCTCTGCCATCACGTTGATCACTCGAACCGGGACTGTTCCTTGCTTTATCCGGGATAAAGTTCTCCCGATCAGCCAAGGTCTTTTCTCAGTAGGCTCCTGCGGCATTTCTAGTACTCCTTCTGCTTCACGGACACTCTCTGCTTGTCCTATAATCAACTGTTCCGTTTCCGGCGGAATTTGGTAATCTGCTACAGCGTTGATCGGAAACGGCTCCCTGGTCTGCTCGAACATGGTGAGGAACACCTCCTGGCTGCCCATCTGCATGGTCATTCGGTCGAAATTTATGCCGGATATCCGGGAACGGATGAAATCCATTCCCAGTATTCCTTCGTCTTCACAGTCTGCAATCTCGAACGTCACGGTCTCAGCTACTCCTGCGATATTGAGTGGGAGTTCTTTCCGGCCATGTGTCCGTATGTTACTTCCGTCAACCATTGAAAGACGTATCGGCGACCGCTTCAGCTTCATTCCGGGTTTCCGGATCCGTTCCCAGGTTTGTAGGTTGAGCATTGTGACAGTGCTGCCGGTGTCGATTATCAGCGTTACTGGCTCTCCGCATACTCTGGCTGTCACACACATGCCCACCTCGCCCCTGGGACCGGGTCCGTGAACCACCTGCCGGTTATGGGGGTGTCCTCTCTTCCGGGTCCCGGATTTCCCCTTTTCCGCGACCCGCTCTAGTTTTCCGGCTGCTGCTGCTGCTGTCGTGGCTGCTGCAGTTGTTGCTGCTGCTGCTGCTGCGGCTGCTGCTGCTGCTGCTGTTGTCGCGGCGACTGCTGTTGTTGTGGTTGACGCCGCTGCTGCTGCTGCTTCGGCTGCCTACAGTCTCGGGCAAAATGCCCTTTCCGGCCACAGTTGAAACATTCTAAATCCGCTCGGGAACTGCGCTGCTGCTGCTGCCGGCTAACCGCTTCCTTGACCTGAGTCATCAGATCCGCCAACTGCTGCTGAGTCTGCTCGGCTTGCTTCCGCAATTCGTTCATCTGCTGGCTCCACTCCGGCTCCGTGTTCAGCTGCCTCGTCCAGTGTCGCTCCGCTGGTCTGCTGTTGTCCGTTTTCATGATGCTCTCATACTCGGTAGCGAAAGCCAGGGCCTGCGACAGCGTTTCCGGGTGGCTTTTCAATACCGACAACCGCATATCTCGGTTAGTCAGGCTGTTGCAGAAATGCATCTTCATGAGCACTTCTGTTGTTGCCGGATCTGCTTTTGGGTAAGCTAGCCGCGTCTTGCTCCGTATGTCTCTGGCCAGCTCGGACAGCTCCTCCTCCGGCTGCAATTTCCGTGTCTGCAATTCCGCCTGGAAAACAAATGTTTTCTCCCCCGGACAAAACTGCTGTTTTAATGCCGCCACAACCGTATCAAAGCTGCGTCTCTGCTCCGCGGACAGATCCAGTAGTATGCTGCGGGCGTTACCTCTCAAACTGACACATAAGTTCAGCGCCTTTTCCTCCGCTGTCCAACGGTAGTACCGAGCGTATTCAAGGAGTTGAGCCTCATACTCCGGCCACGGATCAGTTCCGTCGTATGTCATTAATCTGGCTACTCCTGCCCTTGGTGCTGGTTGTTGTACTGTTTCTGCCTGCTGCTGCTTTCCGGTTACTGCCAGGTGCTGCTGAAACACCTCCATTTGGGTCGCCAATAATCTGGTCAGGTTGTCGACTAAATTCTCTCCGCCTTCCGGGTCCGCATCCGGTTCCCGATCGCCAGCCTGGTCCGGAAAGTTAATTTCCGCCTCTGCTAACTGCTCTGTAGGCTGTACTCCTTGAGGAACCCGAAGGGGCTCTTCTGCAACTGCTTTCTGCATTTCCGGCTGCAACACCTTTCGCTCGGCAGGACGAACTGCTTCCTTTTCCGCAACCGGCATCTGCAACGGCTCAGCTCCTACTGCTCCTACAGGCTGCTCCGTGTCCGACACGGCTGCCTTCAGCTGCTGTTCCGCCAATTTGCCCCGTCTAGTAGTCATACTGCAGATGATCCCACCGCTGCCACCAAAAAGTTGTAACGGGTTTGCACCCTTCTGTGACGTCTTGATGAACCGGTTTTCTTGGGAGGTGGGTGAGTTATTGTTTAACCGGAGCTGAAACGGTAAAACTCCGGGAAACTGCTACTGCTGTACGGTTGAACTCCGGCTAGAAGTCTCTAAGGTTGGTAGCGTGGTCTGGAATGGACCTCTTAACCGTTGTCCGACTGCTAATCTGCAACTGCACCTGTAAAGTAAGGATCCGGAGGCGTTTCCGTCTCCGGGTACTGCAACTGCTCCGTCGGGAAACCGCTTTACTGCAACAGCTCCGTCGTTTTCCGTCTTACTGCAAACTGCGACTGCGCCTGGAATAAAGAATCCGGGAACGTTGCCGTTTCCGAATACTGCAACCGCTCTGCCAGGTTCCGCCGCACTGCAATCTGCTCCGGTTGGCTCCGCCTCACTACAACCTGGTACCGCACCTGAAATGGAGTATCTCGGAAGTGTTCCTACTTCCGGTTACCGCAACCGCTTCGTCAGGTACTGCCTCTGCAACTCCGTCGTCCGGTACCGCCTCCGCAACTGCTTCGTCGTTCCCGTCTCTGCAACTGCTCCGTCCGATACCGCCTCCGTAGTTGCTCCGTTGATTTCCACCTCCGTCTCCGTCTCCGACTCCTTCCTCGGTGATCTGGGTTCTTAGATCACCCTAAGACGTCGTTACAACTTGGTCTTAACCGACTGTAGTCTTATCTCCCTTTACTCCGTATAACTGTCTTTTCCGGGAAACTAACTTTATTATAACTTCCAGTTCCCTAACGAACACGGAAAAACAACTCGGTTGAAGTTTTCATGTTTATTTTCCAAGTTCACAGTCGGAAGACTTAACTGCTATCATCTGGATGACTCTATCCGGAACAAGGGAGTACTCTGCTATGGGAGAAGGGGTCTGCACAGGTCGACGTCAGGCCACCAACTCCGCCGTCCGCTGTGAAGCGGGGGCTTTTATAGACCTGAGACCCACGTCACGTGACCAACCTATTGTGACGTCATAGTCCGCCAAAACACTGATATTTTCCGGATTTCTAAAAACACTCTAGAACCAATCAGTGGCTGACACGTCACCTTTTAAACCGAAAACGAGGCTGATCACATGACCTTCCGGAAATAACGTCATTACGTTTTTGTACTCCATTGTTCCGGCTCCGTCTCCGGTTCCGGCTCCGTCTCCGGATCCGTCTCCGGCTTTACCAACATCATAAATTACTAAGTTCCGAGACGGAAAACCTTTAAAACTTTAACAATACGGAACCGTATGAACCTTTAAACAAAACACTAACAGAATTACCTAGGGGAAACCTTTGGGTACGCCCCAAAACCGTTACAACACTATATATGCAGATACAAACAGGAAAATGTTTGTTTACATTCGAGTTTGATGGATACACTTCGACTGTTTATATACAAAACCGGTACAAAATGTGTATTTAAACGGACGAAAAGACAACTCGGACAATTGTAATCGTCAAAATCATTGAGCACACCTTTTGTTATCTTGCATTAAATGTGTTGCACAAAAATTTAGTTTTGAAAAAAAATATCGCATACATTCGAAGGCAGTAGCTTTTAGCATCATTTCAAACAAAAATGAAGTGGAAGTCTCCAATCATGAACTGATAATCCGAGGCTAAGACTTTTTTAAATTTATTTGTGGAATATGGAATTCTTGACGGAGTTTCACTTCCTGACTTGTATGTTTGATGTTCGGATGCGTCATGATTGACTAGCGTGTTTATGGTAACAGGTATCATCAAGGATGCATGCGCCGAATATGGAAGGGTAGTTTTCGCAGCTGTACTGGATTAAAGATGCCTAATCGGTTACCCTGATTGAGATTAATGATTCTAGTTTTTTCATAACAATTTTAATAGAGTGGATAATGTGGATATATGTAATATGTCATTACAGCAATTATTATCACCACCATGCCCACCTGAATACACAATTATTTGCTTGGGTAACTAGTTCGATCTATTTGAAAACCTTAAGAGTAAATTCTTATGTAAGTATCAACTTTTTACCACCAACCCAACCAGATTTTTTCGATGATGAAAATACCAAACATAAAATACATTTTGGAATAAAATTGAAGCCCAATCAAATATTTACAGCCAAACTACACGAACGTCATCAGAGCCAGGCAGTGTATGGAATATAGGTCTTTCTACTCTACACCAGAATGATTTAGTATACAAATGCCCAACAACCTACTAGAACAATTTAGAAATCCAGAACGAACCCATATCTTCTGTATGTATCACCTATATTTCATAGTAGGCCACCCCTATCTTCCAGTACTGCAGCAGAGGTAAAAACTCATAAAGTATGAACCTTTCATTGCCCTATTCAAAATTATAGCACACTGAAGATTTTAAAACTTATAATCATATTTCAAAATTGGTACTACACTGGAATCAAACAACCTTGTAAAAGTAACATACCCTGGATTTTTTTCAAAAAGTTAATCGGAATAAAATATCTCAATGCTCTACCAGCCGAATCAGATAACACATCAACACACATTCCAAACGATCGCTAACAATCCGACACAACTCGTAAATATTTATTTGATTGTACAACATCTATTTCATGGATACCATACATACAATTATAGGTAGTACATTATATCTTTCATTACGAAAGTGTACAATAATTGGTATTATTCACAGTACTTGCAATCTCCATTTGTAAACCCACTTGTAAAACGCGACTTTCATAACAATGATTTCTCAGTATCGATTATTAAGCGACATCATCGGCATACAACATAATATTCACAGTATTTCCCCATTACGGATACCTTGGCTGGATTGTTAAATTGAATAGTTATATCATCACAAATAACATCTGGAGATAAGCATGATAAGTGTATATTTCTCATGTAAGTTAGATGTGTTGTTGGCGTGAACGGTCTGGATTATTGACTGTGTCTTCAACCCGACGAATGGAGCAGCCTTGTGGTTAAGTATGGTACATAAACACACATTTCCAACCAAATCCAGTCAGGAATTGCAGAACTTTAGCCCAAATAATATATAACGGTAATCGCTGCTAAGGCATGAATGTTGACTGAGAAGCAACCTTAAAACTATCCGAAACAACCTTGAACTTAAACTTAGCTGCCACATTGATAAACAAGCCTAAGGCATCTATCCGAGTGGCCACTCGGATCTCGTCGACAAAACGGCTGAATAAAAGGCGTAAAAGCATTGTATTGTTCTGTATCACAAGGCATGCATGTTAATCGTAAAAAATCATAGGAATTTCACATCACAATCATTGACACATTCCGTAGCATAATATGGCGATGAATGTATTGATATTTCTTGCTAATTAGAGCGTTTGAATAAGCTATGTTTCTGTGCATTTAGGTCATGACCTTGACGAGAAAGAAAGTGGCAACACGTTTAAATGACGAAAACAGTATTTCCTTCTACGAATTTTGAAGAACTACTCATGATGAAACACGCATTTGGTAGTATTTCAAGTGTAACGTCACACTAATAATTTTGTTATAAACGAATATATACCTCAGAAATGCACTCTCAAAAATGATTTGGATGGGGAGCAATTTCAATATGAAGAATACAATCCATTTCTGGATATTTTGAAGAAAGAATTGAAAACAAGAAAATGCAGCAAATTGCGGAAGACGACATTAGAGCTTGAACACATCATCAGCACCACGACAGCTGAATATATCTTACACAACGTTACTCCTCCCCCCCCCCCCCCCGCCAAAAAAAAAATAGAAAGGAAGAAGAAGCCATAATTTCATCCCCTATGTGATTCCAATTCATTTCCGTATACTATACTCATTCATATTACTAAGTAAACATTTATTTTAAAATCGATCAATGGAACTGATACGCCTGCTATGATATGTAACCTCATTAAAATATCCTCAAAACATTGGAAACTATGAGGAATATCTGCATCTGATATCATCAGATATAGCCTAACACATGCCTTTACTGGGCAAATTAAAATACCAGTTAAGAATAAAAAGACTTCGCAATCCAGCACAGAACACCAGCCTATTTGTCATATTATAAAATACGTCAAATTACAGTGAATGTAGCCGTGGCATCACAGACGAATCGCTGTGTTTACTTCATAACGCCAAAAATGTCCACACGCAGATGCCCACATGCATGTATGCATACACGAATTGCTGAACAGAAATTGTGTTCCAAAATACGCGTGATTGTGGTAATTGGATGATGAAACTTCTGAAATGTTGTAGATCAGTGTGAAATTTTCGTTACCATGACAACCACCCACGAAGACTATTACGTGCATACACAATAACGAAATTAAGTAAATGGATGCTAATGACATCACTTTCAGTAGTATTTTTTTAAACTCCACCTATGAAGCAAAATTTGTTTTTGATTTATTAGTAATATTGAAATGTATGTTCCATAGAAACCGTTGCTGTGCAAACCATATATAAATATAAAAAACATATTCCCGAAGTATGCTATATTTGTAAATGCTATGTTTCACACCATTGAGTTTTATTATTTTATATCACGCATCAATATAACATTAATAAATAGTTTCTTGAAAGAATTTAGTCAGGATTACATTTCCAGTCAAGAGTGTAAAAAATCGAGTTCAAATCGAGTCGAAACTAACATATGAATTCTTACAGCATTGTTATACTATTTGACGATTCTCTTCAGATATTTGTAGTGACAAGCAGTACATTGAAATGCAGTTCCAATTTAGTTTATTTCGTGTAAAGGCATTGAATAACGTTTGAAAATAGTTCAAGTTAGTATAAAAAGTGCATATGATACCAGAACAAATACAAGTATATATTTAGTGTCCATGGTTGGACTAAAGAAAAGACATTGAATATTTATGTCACAATATGTTCCCGTCACAATAATTCATCTGAATAATGCTAAACAGTGACGGTTCTAGTAATAAACAGATATATGTATTCAGTACGAAACATCAATAAAAAAAATACAAGGTTTCTTTTGGTATGGTTCCATGGCCGCGGCATGAACCCTGTTATTTGTTAATCCGCGTCGCTCAAGATGTATACGGGAACATGTTAATGTATTGCATGGATAATACGCAGTATGAAGTACTGAAAAACTGGTTTGTACAGAATCAAAGTATCTCTATTCGCTCTCTATAGAAATTGTAATTGTTGTATCAAATTTTGGTCACCTTACTACTGATTTATTGAATTTCTCAATTATTATAATTGATGTTCATGGCGTCACACATGTAGGTGGATATCGTTCTTAATTATGTGCTTTAGAAATTTATTTTGGCATTTATGTGCTCTGTATCGCGAAATAATCTGTCGTGAGATGCGACAATATTTAATATAACATAGTCATGACATGTGGGGTGTTGTCATGACGAACTTTCAGTTCATATAACGCATAGCAACCATGGTTGCTAGGGACTTTACTTCGGTCCCTGGATGCATAGTCATTCCAGTATTAATCATGTGGGTTTGAAGTCAAGGGGAACTTACAGTTGTCATCACTCTGTTCGGGACCTGCCATCCCGACAGAAGAAGGTGTCTCAAGTTTTCTAACATATTCAAAATGAGTTCACTCCTGAGAAAACATAGAATGAATTTTAACATAATCGTGCATTTTTACTCCGAATGCAAGCCCATGGTTGCTATGGACTGTATGTACAGATGGTTGCTATGATGACAGCATATTATATTTTATGAATATGGTAGATTTTTAGTGCTGAGTCATAACGCTTTGTTGTGCACGCTAAAAGAAATGTATTTGTAGTTACATCGCGAAAACTTGTTATTTTATGTTTTAAAAAGTCAATTGGTTACCATGGTAACGTGACAAGGGCTGAATATCTGATTTTCAAATAAATATTGATCATATGTTCTTAATATCATTGCGTGAGCTTGAACGAAATAGTTTTATTACATTGTGCCGTTTCCCGTTGCTATATATATTGATATCTTTAGGTCGAGTAAAATTATTGATATGGTTGCCATGGCAACTAATTTTCACTATGAAGTTACACGAATTCAGATTTTCCGACATCATATACGTAATCTAGACTAAATTTCTTTCCTTGTGGTATATTGTGAAACGATTACCTCACCGGAACCACGAAAATGTAATTTTGAGCGTTTGGCTCCCAGACTATTCTGCCAGAATGAGCAGTATGCAATGACCTCACAGTAGAATTTGGTAAGTATGCAGCTGACAAGGACGACCACAAAACAGTGTCACGGCACGGGATGTTGGCCATGGTAAACCAGGTGGAACAACCCATGGTGATAATCCGGAGCCGTGGTTTGAACTGGGAAAATCCCAACACCTGGACGGATACAGAAAATAGACTATCGTCACATCATATACAGTGACGAACACCACCGATGGTTTGTATACTACTCACATAGTTTCAAATGAATAAGCATTTTCCTCGCAACAGTTGAACGTATGTTTTTAATCGCTATTAAATGGAATAAAATGTTTAAGAAAATGCATATTTATTTCGTCAGTCATCGTAGGAACGGGTTGTGACCAATGTACGGACATGCACTCATTTTCTGATAATTTGCGTGTACGGTACAGGAGATCAAATATATAGAATTTCACAAATTGGGCTAAAAATTTGGCGGGAAACTGAGGTCACCAGAAAGGTCAAATCACGTAAAATAACGTGAGGTTTTAAATCTCGCTTACAGGCCGTATTCAAGGCAACAAAATAACGTTTCATGAAACGTCACAATATACACCACACTTCCCATGCGTCGGTTGGGAGTCCAGTCCATATATTTAGGAAAAGTGACTTTGAGGAGACGATTGTCGAGGTCCGAGATGTCGGAGGCAGTCTGAGAAGAAAAAAAACTGCGTGTCTTAGAAAATAAAAACTAAAACATCTTGTTTGCTGTTGGTGTTAAGTTTCAGCAATAAAAATAAAATATTTTGTTTCATGCAAGTGGTGCATTTGCATACACATGGAAGCTACGGAAAATTATTTTCCACAAACATGGACGTTTATTTTCTTTGTTTTTCTTACGAGACGTTGGTAAGTGCTGGCACCTAAAATGTGCTACTGGGATGAAATTAATAAAAAATGTATGTGTGCCTTGCTTAGGGCTACTAGTAATGTAACGGTTCTAGGGGTCGATTTTGTAGTAGTCGTCTGCTGTTAGGTCGAAGTTCACTCAGTCGCTTTTTTATTCAGTCGAATGTATCAGTATCTCGTCTCTTCGGCTGATATCCGTCTGTCGAGAGACTCCGGTACTCCGGCTCCCGGGCTCCGGCTGCAAATGTGTTCAGGTCTGCAGCTTCTTGTGTGCCCGAGGTAGGGGTCGCAGATCATTCAGATGGGATTTCGTCTCATTCAATCTACCTCTTCTTCTTCGGCTGGGTGTTCGGTTGATAGCGTGGGTTCAGAGCTATTCCAGACGTTATCAGCTTTGTTTCAACCCGACTGGTCTTCCAGTCAATTTCTTAGTAATTATTTTAAACGTATGTTATTGAACAAATAAGGGCCCATGTAGCGTATCTTACTCTACAAATTTTCAGTAGTACTTCAATACTGGTTCAGTCATATGGTACATGATGGGGGTATGTTTTCTGACCGTCCGACAGTCCGACTGCAAACATCTCAATACTAAAGGGTGCACTGATTTCTTTCCGCGAGCATCCGACTGCAGACAATGATATACTACATGATGGGGCACGTTTTCTGACCGTCCGACAGTCCGACTGCAGACAGCTCAATACTAAAGGGTAAATTAATTTCCTTCCGCGAGCATTCGACTACAGACAATGATATAGTACATGATGGGGGCATGGTTTCTGACCGTCCGACCATCCGACTGCAGACATCTCAATTCTCAATACTAAAGGGTACATACATTTCCTTCCAACCTTCCGACTGCAGACAATGATATAGTACATGATGGGGGCATGTTTTCAGACCGTCCGACAGTCCGACTGCAGACAGCTCAATACTAAACGGTGCATTGATTTCCTTCCACGACCAACCGACAGTCCGACTGCAGACAATGATATAGTACATAATGGGGGCATGTTTTCACACCGTCCGACCATCCGACTGCAGACATCTCAATACTAAAGGGTACAGGGATTTCGTTCAGACCATCCGACTGCAGACAATGATATAGTGCATGACGGGGGCATGTTTTCTGACCGTCCGACAGTCCGACTGCAGACAGCTCAGTACTAAAGGGTGCATTGATTTCCTTCCGCGACCATCCGACAGTCCGACTGCAGACAATGATATAGTACATAATGGGGGCATGTTTTCACACCGTCCGACCATCCGACTGCAGACATCTCAATACTAAAGGGTACAGGGATTTCGTTCAGACCATCCGACTGCAGACAATGATATAGTGCATGACGGGGGCATGTTTTCTGACCGTCCGACAGTCCGACTGCAGACAGTTCAGTACTAAAGGGTGCATTGATTTCCTTCCGCGACCATCCGACTGCAGACAATGATATAGTACATGATGGGCATGTTTTCTGACCTTCCGACCATCCGACTAATTAATGTCATTAAAAATAAATCTGCAGTAGGCCCATGTTGTACGGGAGCTCACCTTGTGTCATTGCACATATTGCATCCATATAAGCATACACCATTTATAAATGTATTTTACATTTCATCACACAATATCGATGACAAAAGGCCATATGTCAAAGGGTATGACACTTTACACAGTTTTGGTACCCTACTGAAGTGTACATTTAGTACCTCCTGAAAATCTGACTATCCCACAGCAGGCAATCATATGACGCTGGATTTCCTGTCACGCATTATTTCGTTACATCTGACTAATAGCAAAAAACATGATTTTCTTGATTTTCATCTTGTTTGTGTTAACTGAACTATCGAATGGAACTATTGAACACTTCAACGCTCATCTTGTTTTGCATGAAAAAAGATAATTACGCACCAATGAGCTATAGAACAATATCTTATACAAGTAATTTGGTCAGACGTAACATGACACCGGAACAAAGTTTGCAGCTCTTATTTGAAGAATTATGTACCTATTTTAAATTCAGTTATAACTCCTTCTATAATCTCCGCTACATATTCTGTGAAAATGTGCATAACGAAACACATTTTTCGTTATGTACACAGGTGAAGTACATCAAAATAAGTGACAGATGTAACAGGACGCTAAAATACTTTTTAAAGTAAATATATGTGCATACAAAATCTTTTTAACCATGAAATGTAAGTTTCAATCTATTACCTCCAAAATACAGCCAAATTTTGATGATTTCAATAATAAACGCAAAACACAACATTTTGCAATAGAAACAAAGCCCGACCAAATACTTTATCAAAAGACACACTGGCGTCATCAGGGGCAGACAGTGTGGTAAATGTAGTTGTTTCTACTGTACACCTGATGGTATTAGTATACAACTGCCCAACAACCTATGAATATAATTTGGAAATCCGAAACAAACCCCATGGAATAGATATATGACAAGTACATAAGTACCTAATCACAAGCCAAAAGGCTATGATGGTTTTTCATGACGAAATCAAGCGTAATATTATTTTCAAACACATATGGCAATTATATTTCAAATGAATTTCAGGGAAAAGGCCCATAAAGAAATTCGCGTCCACGTTACGTCTAATGATGGGGACGACATAACGAGGATAACACATTTTGGTGTCTTCGTTACATCTGCAAATGTCACACCAGTTTATGATTCTTTGATCATTTATCATGAATATAACAGTGTGATATGTAGGATTCACAATACAAAGAGTCAGAAGGTGTAGAGAAGAAGTGGATAGAGCGTGGAATGTTGAAAATACAAGAAAATAAATAAATTGTCCAGATGTAACCATGACTCGTTGTGTCCATGTTACGTCGAAAATGAAATATTCCATGTTACGTCTTCGCATAAAAAAACATGCAGGCAGAACAGAGAATACGTCTCATATTATACACATTCAGAAAGTCGAGATGTAACAAGGACACCAACATCGTGTCTCTGTTACGTCTTGTGGCTGATTTCACATAGTGGCGTGAACACTCCCTATGCCCGATGACTAGTTACTGGCAATGGGATCCATTTAATTCATATAGCGTGATGTGATTCTGAATGCGCATAACACACAATCGGATGCTGGGATATAATGATAAATATGGCTAGATGTAACACGGACGCAAACGACTGCACAACCCATCGTTATTTCAAGCGATTTTGGTCAGATGTAACTATACTATTTCGGCCCTTTTGGAGGGCACCCTCACCGGGTCGATGTGCTCGTAGTTCCCAGAGGAAAGAAGGCAAGTGGGTCGCATGTATTCAAACCCATTGCTGGCAGTCGGAACAGTTGTAAAATACATTGATGATAATAATAAAAAGTTAAGTAGTGTTTGTGGTGAACCATCACATAATATGAACTTATGTGATTGTGTAAAGATCTGTCTGGCCATATTTTGTGTATAAGTCATCAATATCCCCTATATTTCTTTTCAGTGGATTTGAACTTATTTATATTTCCATTTAAATCGTCTGTTTTGATGCAATTGTCAGACGTAACACGAAGGACACGAAGCGTTACGTCTTAGACATTGGCAAATAATATCTAAATTTTATATTGAAAACTATCCACGTGTAAATATTACCTCGAAAACAAAATTGTTTATCACTCCTTAAGTCATGTGTTTTTGAAAAAGTATGTCTACACTGCTACATAAGTCTTATTGAACAAAGCCTGAAGGAAGGCACTATTGAAAAGACACGAAAAAAATAGCCATTGTCCTATAAATTTCCTAGGTCTTATGACGTTCTTCTTCATATGCCTCGACAATTTTATTTATAAGCATGGGAAGTTATCTCCCAATAATGTTTTTACATTGTCAGAAACTGATTCAAGATAATCTGTGTTGTAGATAACAAAATGGCACGCATTTTACACAGACGTAACGAAATAATGCCTGAAAGTAAATCCCTATCCATAGCTATATGATGGGCATAGCTATATGATGGGCATATTTTCTGACTGTCCGTCTTTCAAAGTGCAGACAGTAATATAACAATAGTATGTTTTATTAAGATTCTTAAAAAAAAACATGCTAAATATCAGAATGTCAATTGATTGTTTTTGGGCCGTGGGGTCACGTCAAGCACATTTGTCTTACTTGATTGACTGGATTTCTTACTTGATTTCTGCAAACTCCGTTCCACATCTCGAATCACACAGTTTGCAATAGACCAATCCAGATTATGGGCCAGAAAACAACCTCGTCAGTCTGCGCACATGCCTTAATTACATGTATAATTTGCATTTACACAAAAATGAACAAAACGTCATGCATGTACTGGAATGTCCCGTCACCTGGTCACGCAGCCCTGATAAATTTTTGCCTCCATAACCAGTGAGAGCCTTATAGTTCACATCATAATGGTACTGATATAGTATACAACCTTCCTATAGCCTCGGGATGTGACAGTGTCAATGAATATTGAAGCTACGCCCGCGGGAAATATTTCGCTCACACTAGCACATCTATAGAGTGAAATGTTTTGGTTTGTTGTCCAGGACAACTGGCAACAGATGTTCCATTATTATACTGGGTAAATGAATTAAAGCCAATTCAACCTCGATGGCGCACGCTTACAATTTCACATTCCCCAAACTAAATATTATGCCTCCTTTCAACTCCAGAGATATGATGAATACCGTTAATAATACACCATAGAACACAGAAAGTATGAATTTAAATTTTGTTTGCACAACACAAATAAGAAAATGGGGACATGGAGTAGAATGTTTTAAGTCCACTGTTGTGCCACACAGTTGCTGCGTCCATTGTTAATATTGCTACGTGTGGTGACCAGGACTTTAGGGGTCTCACGATCGGGAGATAGTACCAACCATGACAGATCGTAATGTCACAAAATATACAAATATATCGTTTGATCACGTGATGGGTTTGAAACAACTATATGGTCCTTAAATTTTACCCAGTCCATAATAATGCATAATGATTGCATATTTTGTGGTCGTCCAATTTTCGGCAGCAAACACCAGGGAATAACACTCAGTTGTGAACATCCGATAGTCCAACTGGCGATAAACCATGTGGTACAAACTGTACTATCGCACTGTGGGATAGACCGTGAGTATCAGAGTATTGGGCTGTCGGAAAGTCGGACTGTCGGACGGTCAGAAAACATATCCCCATCATATACTATATCTTTGTCTGCAGTCGGATGGTCTGAACGAAATCAATGTACCCGTTAGGTTTGCGATGAGTGCAGTCGGACTGTCGGACGGTCAGAAAACATACCCCCATCATGTACCATATCATTGTCTGCAGTCGGATGGTCTGAACGAAATTAAAGTACCTTTTAGTTATGAGATGTCTGCAGTCGGATTGTCGGACGAACAGAAAACATGCCCCATCATGTTCTATATCGTTGTCTGCAGTCGGATGGTCTGAACGAAATCAATGCACCCTTTAGTATTAAGCTGTCTGCAGTCGGACTGTCGGACGGTCAGAAGACATATCCCCATCATGTACTATATCTTTGTCTGCAGTCGGACGGTCTGAACAAGATTAAAGTACTTTTTAGTTATGAGATTTCTGCAGTCGAACTGTATCATTGTCTGCAGTCGGATGGTCGCGGAAGGAAATCAATACATCCTTCAGTATTGAGATGTCTGCAGTCGGACTGTCGGACGGTCAGAAAACATGCCCTCATAATGTACTATATCATTGTCTGCAGTCGGATGGTTGCGGAAGGAAATCAATGCACCCTTTAGTATTGAGATGTCTGCAGTCGGACGGTCAGAAAACATACCCCCATCATGTACTATATCATTGTCTGCAGTCGGACGGTCTGAACAAGATTAAAGTACTTTTTAGTTATGAGATGTCTGCAGTCGAACTGTATCATTGTCTGCAGTCGGATGGTCGCGGAAGGAAATCAATACATCCTTCAGTATTGAGATGTCTGCAGTCGGACTGTCGGACGGTCAGAAAACATACCCCCATCATGTGCTATATCATTGTCTGCAGTCGGATGGTCTGAATGAAATTCATGTACTTTTTAGTTATGAGATGTCTGCTGTCGGATGGTCGGACGGTCAGAAAACATGCTCCCATCAGGTACTATATCATTGTCTGCAGTCGGGTGGTCTGAACGAAATCCATGTACCCTTAAGTTCAGTATTGAGATGTCTGCAGTCGGACTGTCGGACGGTCAGAAAATATGCCCCCATCATTTACTATATCATTGTCTGCAGTCGGATGGTCTGAACGAAATCAATGTACCTTCTAGTTATGAGATGTCTGCAGTCGGACTGTCGGGCGGTCAGAAAACATACCCCCATCATGTACTATATCATTGTCTGCAGTCGGTTGGTCTCAACGAAATCAATGTACCTTTTAGTTATGAGATGTCTGCAGTCGGACTGTCGGGCGGTCAGAAAACATATCCCCATAATGTACTATGTCATTGTCTGCAGTCGGATGGTCTGAACGAAATCATTGCACCCTTAAGTTTAGTATTGAGATGTCTGCAGTCGGACTGTCGGATGGTCAGAATACATACCCCCATCATTATTATATCATTGTCTGCAGTCGGATGGTCGCGGAAGGAAATACATGTAAATGTACCCTTCAGTATTAATAATAATAATAATAATAATAATAATAATATATATATATATAATAATAATAAATATATATATTTTTTATATATATATATATATATATTACATTTTTAAAATGTGTGGAGTAAGATACGCTACATGGGCCCAAATGAGCATTGACTAGGAGGGTAAACCCTATGTGAAAGTCTCTGCTAGTGCATATATTTACATTGAGTGATATGAATCAGAACCGAACATACCGGTATCTACAATATGCACCTATAAATATACATGGTAATATCAATTGATTTGGTAATCAGTGATTTCCTAAAAAAATGTCTGGTACTTGTATTTTAGGTTTGGAATGAATCAATATCCGTAATAATTGAAACAATAATTAATATTAAAGCGTCAAAACTATTTGCAATGAACCCAGTGGTTCCAAAGTAGAGGAAAAAATCAATAAATATATACCGATATGCCATTTCATTTCAACGAGGCCACATTTGAGCAACTCGTTTTGATGCCTTGGTGTACCATTGTACAACTAGACAATACCAGTGTTGACATCCACAGAGAGACCGGGGTCGCCACATAATAACCGCTGAACTATGAGAGGTTGGTTAAAAATCAGTCTCTTTTGCAGTTCGCTGCAACTTTGAGTATACAGAGGGCAGTACAAAAGGAATTGTTCAGCATCCTCCTTAGCAAAGCCACACTCACAACTTGGGCTTGTTCCTACGTGTAAGTTGAAATGTAGATGGGCTTTCAAAACACTACAGCCAAGTCGCATTCTTGTAAGAATTATATCGCATTTTCAGTCACCTATCCCATACCGCGATGGTTTTGGGGAAAATTTCCGCCAATTTTCTACTAAAACTATGTAGTGTTGGCAGGTTTCGAACCTGAAGCGGTAGACCATTCCAATCTTCGACAGTACTAGGAAAAAATAATTTTTAAAGTACTCTCGTTTTGATTGAAATAAAGATATGTCGGCACAATTGCGGAGTGCATAAGGACCGCGTTCCGCAACAGTCGGTGGCGGCAGGTCTTGTAGGTAGGCTGGAGCCGTATCATTAACAATTTTATAATAGTTAATATTAGTTTGAAATGATGCACTTTTCTCCTTTCTGATAATGTGTTCCATCCAATATTATGCTATCTACTGACGTACATTTAGTAGCGCCAGTAATTATCTGTATGGTTCTTTTCACAGCGAGAAACCGTTTGTCTGATTCTGTGCATTAGTCTGATTCTATGGGTGAAAAGTCTGATTCTCTGGGCAAATTGTCTGATTCTATGGGCAAATAAGCAAGTAAGCAGCGGGGCACCAGTAAAACATGCTGGATCGAACTGCGTCGAACTTAACGACTTCCGTAATGTCATTGATAAATACCAGGAACAACAATGGGCCAAGAATTGATCCCTGGGGAACTCCTGAAGAGGTGTTTCCCCAAGATGACTTTTCACCATCAATACAGACCCTTTGTTGTCTGTCCTGTATATAACTTTTCATCCAAGAGAGCACATCGCCTTTGATACCACACTTAACTTGAAAAGAAGACTCTATCAAAGGCTCGAATGATGTCCAAGAATACTACTCGTACTTCATTACCGTCTTCGACATATTTGCAAAATTTGTGATAAATTTCTAAGAGTTGGGATATTGTTGACGAACCTGGCATGATTCGTTCAAACACTTTCGAAGTTGTGTTTAACAGCGACACAGGACGATAGTTCAATGGATCATTCTGCATTCCTTTTTAATTATGTTAGCCTGTTTCCAGGAATTTGGCATTATACATTGCTCGAGACTGGCATTGAAAGGTCTCAGTAATGGGTAGTTAACCACAGATGCAATGCTTTTTAGAACCTGCGGTCCGACTCCATCAGGGACATAAGCCTTAGAGACATTCAGCATTAACAGCTGATCCTCAATATCACGTGGCGTTATAACGATCGACGATAGTGATCGCACGAGTTTCATCGCACGAGGAAATGAATATAATAGTGAACATAGGATAAGTAACATTTTTTTTTTGTATTGCTGTCAAATAATTGTGCCAAATCACATGCAAAAATTTACATGACAGCAAAATAAATTGAACTTCAGTTGGCCCTGTTGGCTTCGGTTTAGGCGCAGGTTTGGCCCCGGCCTCAACGGTATGTGAGGTGCTATGTGGTCGCCAAACTGGGTTAGTATTCTAGACATACCTTGATGATTGATCAGGTTATACAATTTGTGAACAGCATACCTGTTGTTTCCTGTTTCGCCAGGCACGTCTTCTGTCACAGAGTCAAATATTTAGAGTCAACTGATATAAGGCCATTCATGTTTGATTCTGAGGATTCTTTGAGGGTTCGTTTGTTTCCAAAAAGGAGGAGAAATAAAACATTAGTCAGGAGTGGCTTTACAGAAGTTCAGTAGACCAGACTCATGGAATCGATATATATAAATGACATTTGGATTTCCCAAAACATTTTCACATGGTTAATTAAATACAAACAATTAAATTCGAAGTCATAGACAGGAAAAACCGTAGATAATGAGGTTCGAACTCACTCTTAATTCGAAAAAGAAACACGTATTATGACATAGTACAGTATGTACAGTGTACATCACAAACTACAGCTGAATATCTCGCGTTCATGTAATAATACCAGTATAATAAGCTAAGGAGTCATTGTTTCATATTTTGAAACATGGCTAAAACCATACATAATACCAATAGTTCTGCGTACATCGAGCAGCTGAAGATATGATGTTTTCTCGGTGGATAATTGGCATCTGCAACATGATACACTGGTGTTCAGGACAGAAAAATATCAGAACACATCTACTAGTATATCAATCAAGCAGATGAAATAAATATATTATATGCGATAATTGACGTCGTCAACACAATATACAGATGCCAGCGACATGCATAGAAAAAGACCTATTATTATGAGGTGGATACGGAGGCTTTTATTTGCCAAAGTATTTGCTGGAATTCTTCAACCTGTTCCTTTTTGCGTTTTATTTAATTTATTTTAGCGCCGTTTTCTGAAACAAAAAATCACTTACCGAGCTCACAACCAAGCTTGTAAGGTGACTTGCAGACCCGAGTTCCTCATACACCTGCATATATCACTATACGTCCTGGTTATATCTACATTATAACTGTATTTATTTTGGAGACGACGCAACACAACATAAATAGTTTTAATTCATTCCTTCATCTATGTACTATAGATTTATTATTTATTTATTTATTATACCTTAGTAGTGTAACTGATGTTTGTCATAGAACTGATTAACATTACCGATGTATGTTTCATATATTACCGCTTAGTACAAGACTTTGAATGACTTTTGAATGACTTTATTCTCCCAACTTTGACAATAAATTTTTACACAAATAGCATGTACATAAGTTATAGATAACAAATTATTGGGCAGACCAAAAATAGTACAAAATGGTACTGTCTTCCTTCTGGTCTGTAATGTGCACAAGATATATTTAATACAAAACTTAGTGACTGGTATTTCTCAATATTACTCAACCTATATTTCATATATTAATCTATTGATTAAATCCTATAAATAAAATTTACAAATACAACTGAAAAATTATCCATTTGGAACTTTTGGAATACAAGTGATGCATAAGTAACACAGGACGGGAGAGGTGAATTCTGTCGCTCGGGCTAAGATCAGGAGACGGGGGAGGGGCACTATAATCTATTGCTACTACCAGGTTTGGGAACGAGAATGTAATAATATGCCAATATATAGACTCGAAAGGGCATATAAAAAGATATATCTAAATGCCTCTCATTCTGTAAACATAGGCCCAAGGGACCATGTAGCTTACCGGTTAGCCAATAGGTGATCGGACCAATGGTCAGTTAACTTCAAGGTCACAAGAATATTCAGCATATATCATTTCCTATATGTCCACAATTGATTTCTAAGTTGATAAGTAGATAATAAGTGAGATATGCGCCATTTTGAGCTCTGACCCTGAAAATGGGGTCAAAAGTCATATTCAAGGTCATGAGAACATTCAGTATATATCATTTCACATATGTCCACAATTGGTTCCTAAACTGTAAGTCGATGATAAACGAGATTTTGGCCATTTGGTGCTCTGATCCTGAAAACCAGGTCAAAGGTCAAATTCAGGAGAAAATTCAGCACAACTCATTTCTCATATGACCACATCAAAACTTATGCATATTGTAATGATACATGAGGGGAACATTTTGAAACTAAAATCTCAAAACTGCGATTGATCAGACAGTTTTTGAGAAAATAATTTTTAAAGTTCAAGAACATGCAAAAAACAGCCATTTCGGCATAAAAATGGCCGCCAAAACTGCATAAACATTCAATAAAGAAATAGTAATGAAAACATCCGGGGGTATTGACCCAACACATATTCACACAAATTTATGGCCATATTCATCAGCCCGAAAAAAAGAGATTAAAAATGTTAACAGAAAATGCGGACGACTACACCGACGACGACGGACGAAAAAACCATGACAATAGTTTATCGGTCCTCATGGGTCGGTAATACCATTGCCGCATATATTCTCCCATAATGGAGATCGGGACATTGAAAACAACAATACAATTACAAGTTATCCATTTTAATTTGTGTGATAGAAACAAATTATGATTTGCCCGATAAACAAAATCAAAAGATGTAGGTTGATTCAAACAAAATTGTCACGGGGTGCATGACAATATATGCTAATTGCTACCATGAAAGGATTTACAAAATTGATTATCACATGTCACAATACTCGCGTATGATGCCAGGAAATTCCTTTTAATGATTCTTTGAAATGATTTTTTTTGTGTATATGAGATGGTTTCCAGCCTATTGTTGCCAGGATTCCATGTATTCCAAATAACTGGAAAGTTGTGAAGGGGCAATTACCAGCAAAATTATTTTATTGGGTGTACATATAAATCATTTGATTGTCTAGTGCATGTACTACAGTTTGATTTGATATCCTTGTTTAGTTTGTATGTATTTGAAAATGAATCTGGCAATTCACCAGTGAAGAAATCATTGACAAATGACATAACCTCATATATATACTGGTCTGTTAATTTTAGAATAATAGAGCCCTTGAATAGTGGTTCAGTATGGCTGTTGAATCTGGCTTGTTTATAACTCTGATTGCTCGTTTTTGGGTGGTGATCAAGTTATTTAGGTGGGTTGATGTAGCGTTTCCCCAAGCTAGTATCCCATATATGATATGGGGGTGAATCATGGAGTAATAGAGGGTTTCTAAGCATTCATTTAATAATAAGTTTTTCGCTTGTTTTATCATGAATAGAGCTTTTGAGACTAGCTCGGATGCGCGTCAGAAATATTCTTCGGGGAGAATAGTTTCATTACCGGTACTTCCCAATTTGTTTGCCGAGGCAGGATTTCCAATATTCATGGGGCGAGCTTGGTAAACAGGTATACTTCATCGAATCGATCAAAAATTTAGGTCAGGATAATCATTCGAGATTTGTAAGCCCCTCAACGCCAAAGAGAGGCCATGTGGCAAGTCTCGTTGTGCAATAATGTGTTATCGACCTTCTACCGCTAGTAATAGAGAATTCTTACCCATCATTTGGCATTTTGGGAATTTACGTTTGGATGCATCGTACGGACAAAAAGGATTAGCACCGGTAAATTTCTCCCGAAGAATATTTCTGACGCGCATCCGAGCTACATGTATAACGTGTCGCCTATCAGACTGTCAACTACTGTTCCTAAACAATGATAGTGAACAATTTATGTTATAATGGTTAGTGAGTAACTCTGCAGGCGATGGTCTGCAATTTATTATTGTCTCGTTCACAGAAAAGCGATATTGGATACCATACAATCTTGCACAAACACGATTGAAAACTGAATATGGAGTTACTGGCGTTGCTGATATATTTAACACCCACATCTATGAATGCATTGGCGACTAACCAACGAATATTCAGGCGGGTTCACGGTATCAACACAATCTCGACTAGAAGTGCTTCTGTGACGTTTGCCGACTTTTCTAGTGGACAGTGCAGCCTCGCCTGTCTGACAGACGACTCCTGTGAGGGCTTCAACCTGCGCCAAATCACTAATGGACTGGGGCAATGTGATGTGCTCCACGATCTTACCAGACCAGCCTCGGACCTGGCAATAGAGGTCTCATCAGTGTACTACGAACATATGCGTGAGTTTTGGACCTTCCCTAGCTTACACTTCCTAAAAATCAAGTCGTAGATGTAAATTTTCAAAATGAAAGTTATAGTCCATGAGCCCAGGGGGTCCACCGTGCACCCCCCCCCAGGCCCCTCCGCGAGGGGTATCATTTTGTGCAGGGGACCCTTGAGCTTCAGAATCCACTTGTTAACACTCGATATCCTGGGATGAACTATCCAATATGGCGGCTTTTCAAAATGGCCGCCATCAAAACCGAGACATTTCTTGAAACACAAATTTGTATTTTCCTTCGCCCCTAATTGTGCTAGAGACACGAATTTGGTACCTAAACATATGTTTTAGAGGTCAAGGAATACAATAAAAATATTTTCAAATACTTCAGCCTATCCCTTCAGCATGAAATCCAAGATGGCGTCCATCAGAATCGCATATTTTGTCATATTTTTTCTAAAACTTTTATATTTTGAGGAACTGTGTGGCCATAATTGATAATTATGTGCCCTAATGCATGCTATTGGTACTTGATAACATCAGTGGCAAAAACAACAATGTCCCCAATGCCCTAATTACTGAAAAATGTGTTGAGTTTGGCAATAAACACAATCGCGGCGAAACCGAATTTGATCAACAATAAACGCAAAGTTGTATATATCTTTGCCCCTACTTGTGCTAGAGACACAAAGTTAGTACCTAAACATATGTTTTAGACGGCAAGGAATGCAATAAAAATATTTTCAACTACTTCAGCATACCCCTTCTGCATGAAATCCAAGATGGCGACCATCAGAATCGCATATTTTGTCATATTTTTTTCCTAAAACTTTAATATTTTAAGGAACTCTGTGGAGATTATGGACATATTAGTCGTTATCTTATAACAAACATTCACTGGCATATTACAATATATATACCTGGATTTGGCATTCCATAGAACCATTTTGACCTTATATGTTCTTTTGCAGGAGGAGTAGTTCATTTCATGCCAAATTAAGTACATATTTGAAATATAAATACATGGAAATTTAAGAATAAACCAAATTCTAGACCAAATATCGGTGAAGAGAGTACATTATCTTCGTTCAGTTATGCACAATTGTGGCCATCTTGGATTTTTCCTATGCTGAATGCTTTGCTTGTTGGAAATGGCTTTTGTAATGTACATGTACATGTGTATATTTCAGATAAATGAACTGACTTAATCACATTTAACGTCACGTTTATGCACATTACATGACTTTAACTGTTGATTGTGATCTAATTCAATATTGCTGCAATTGTGTTTATTGCCAAATTCAATATATATTTTAGCAGTTGATGCATTGGGGACATTGTTGTTTTAAACACTGATGTTATTAAGCACCATCAGCATGTACTTAAGGCACAAAATTGGTTATAATGGCTACACATTCGTTTTAATATATTAGAGTTTTAGAAAAAAATATGATAAAATATGCCATTCTGGTGGCTGCCATCTTGGATTTCATGCTAATGGACAATGCTAAAGTAGTTGAAAACAATATTATTGCATTTCCTAAACTCTAACACATATGTTTAGGTACAAAGTTCGCACAATTAGGGTATAAAGATATACATATATGCAATTTTTTGCTTATCATTGATCAATTTCGGTCTTGTCGCGATTGTGTTTATTGCCAAAGTCAACATATTCTTGAGCAATTAAGGCATAGGGGACATTGTTAGTTCTACCACTGATGTTTTTAAGTACCAGTAGCATGTATTAGAGCACATAATTGGTGATAATGACCACACATTTGTTTAAAAAATTAAAGTTTCATGAACAAAATATGAAAAAATATGCGATTATGATGGACGCCATCTTGGATTTCATGCCGAAGCGCTATGCTAAAGTAGTTGAAAACAATTTCATTGCATTCCCTAACCTCTGAAACCTAAGTTTAGGTACCATGTTTGTGTCTCTAGCACAATTAGTAGCAAAAATTTATGCAATTTTGTTTAATCTTGATTAAATTCGGTTCTGTCGCCATTATGTTTATTGCCAATTCAAGGTATTTTTTTAGCATTTAAGGCATTGAGGACATTGTTATCATTGCCACTGATGTTATCAAGTACCAATAGCATATATTAAAGCACAAAATTGTTGATAATCTCCACAGAGTTCCTTAAAATATTAAAGTTTTAGGAAAAAATATGACAAAATATGCGATTCTGATGGTCGCCATCTTGGATTTCATGCAGAAGGGGTATGCTGAAGTATTTGAAAATATTTTTATTGCATTCCCTGACCTCTAAAACATATGTTTAGGTACCAAATTCGTGTCTCTAGCACAATTAGGGGCGAAGAAAAATACAAATTTGTGTTTCAAGAAATGTCTCGGTTTTGATGGCGGCCATTTTGAAAAGCCGCCATATTGGATAGTTCATCCCAGGATATCGAGTGTTAACAAGTGGATTCTGAAGCTCAAGGGTCCCCTGAACAAAATGACACCCCTCGCGGAGAGTCCTGGGGGGGGGGGGTGCACGGTGGACCCCCTGGGCTCATGGACTATTAAGGTAGTCTGCTGCACTAAACTGAATGCTTTCGGGATTAATCTCGTTATGCATGCCGATTTAGCCAAATTCTACGGAGACAATTCCGCCTACTGCTTGTAGATACGTGCACGAACCAGACCATATGCTCCTGCTATGGATTTGGTTTGACCTATGAAGAGGCTTTTGCTCAGTGTCCGAAGCTTTGTCCGGGCTCTCATCTGGCGGACATCACTTCTATGGAAGAGAGTATGGCACTCGAGGCAGAACGAGGTTGGTCAAATGTAATTCTAAGTATCAAGCTGCCCTGCAGCTCTCATGAGTATTGATTGTAGTTGATTGCTTCTCGGTTGTTTGTGTTCATTTCAGTGAGGTAGTTTGGACTTTTTAGTCTCAAATTTGGAGAAAAATCATGTAAATTGGAATTAGTGATAATATTATTCACGGCTGAAGGTATACATACGATATATGGCGACACAACTGAAAACAATTACAAATATACAATACAATCATGAAATATTGCAAATAGTCGTACGTAAAGACGTTTGTGCACAGCCACAAAAGTGGCTCTTCAACCTGGTGATTGATATGGGCGGTTGATGGAACCACGACACCCTTGGTTAGAAATCGAAATTCACAAGTCTTCATCCGTGTGGCTCTAAAATCAACCATGTGGCATTTCACAAAAGGTTTTCGTTTCTTTGACAACTCATGAAGAGTTTGGCACCGTCTGTAGTCTTTCTTCATGTGATATCAATGTATTTATATTTTTCATCACTACAGTCCGAGAGACTAGAATTCAAGCAAAGATGATTCATTAGCCGAAGGGTGATTTTTTAGGAATTGCTACCATGAGAGGGCACCAAACTTTTTGACTTGATTTTGTTAGATATATGTATCTACTACCTGAAACAGCATGATGGACACTTCGGGAGAGTAGCTTAGCTTCAGTACAACCTAAAATGTGAGAATGGGGTCTTAAACAGATATAAACCGCTTCAGACGAACGCGATTCAACCCTATACATATATCTTCTACATCAAACTGGGTTTTTTTTACTATTAACCCTTTCACTGCCCAAAACTGTTTCAGACTTTGTATTCCATTGCCAAGTTATTTTGTAGAAATTTATTGTGAAACAGTTTCCATCATAATAAAATATAAAGTGGGTTTCTTCTGAGTAAAATGTATAGAATTTAAGTTCCAAAATTTCAATATTGGGACACTGAATTAATGTTAATTTATCATGTTTCAATTTGCCCTGATTTCCCGTACATTTGGTCGACTAAAGTCGCCTCCGGCAGTGAACCCCGATGTCGACTAAAGTCGCCCCCGGCAGTGAAAGGGTTAATGTATCATAATGAACTATACAGGTTATGTGGACAGTATGACAAGTCAAAATATACTGGATCTTGTCATGGATCATATTGTTTGTCAAATTAGAGTCAATTTGTACATAGCAGAAACCACAGCAAATGAAATAGCACCACATTTCAAGTAATTTGTTCTATTTTGATTGTATTGACGTTTACAGGTATATCAGCATTTTTTCTTTCGTTATTTCTTTCAGAAACTTATTTCGTTACTCTGTCCATCCATCCGAATTATCACCCTATGTAAAAACTAGACGCTTGCCGCTCACCTACGACCGCTGGGGGTGTATCCCCTGTAGCCCTATCATCCATGTAGCCCCATATTCGTGTTACCAACAGGGGGGATTAGTACGGAGCCTCTGAGAGGACATGAAAGAAATATTTTTAGCGCATTGTTATTGCGTTCCCTCGCAATATTATCGCGTTCCCTCGCGATATTATCGCGTTCCCTCGCAATCTTATCGCGTTCCCTCGCATTCCGGATCGCGTTCCCTCGCGATCTTATTGCGTTCCCTCGCGATCCGGATCGCGTTCCCTCGCAATCCGGATCGCGATATTATCGCGTTTCCTCGCGATCTTATTGCGTTCCCTCGCAATCCGGATCGCGTTCCCTCGCAATCCGGATCGCGTTCCCTCGCAATCCGGATCGCGTTCCCTCGCGATATTATCGCGTTCCCTCGCGATCTTATTGCGTTCCCTCGCATTCCGGATCGCGTTCCCTCGCGATCTTGTAGAATAACCTTCTCAGAAGTCATTGGCGTCAGCACAATGCGAGGGAACGCGATCCAGAATGCGAGGGAACGCAATAAGATCGCGAGGGAACGCGATAATATCGCGAGGGAACGCGATCCGGAATGCGAGGGAACGCAATAAGATCGCGACGGAACGCGATCCGGAATGCGAGGGAACGCAATAAGATCGCGACGGAACGCGATCCGGAATGCGAGGGAACGCGATAATATTGCGAGGGAACGCAATATTATTGCGAGGGAACGCAATAACCATATGTCAAAAAATATTTCTTCCATGTCCTTTCAGCGGCTCCGTAGATTAGAGCAACGGCTAAAAAAGATTATCATAGAAAAGTGAAGTGTTGGACCGTACCTGTTTTTTTTCACCAAAATTGCTGCTTTGACCTTTCAAAGTCATTGGAGATCAAATTTAACGTCACCACAGAAATCACTTCGTTTGAATTTCCATTTCAACATGTTCGATATGATGACAAAATTATAGCCAGGTCAAACTTTTTACCGAAAGATATATTTCAACTCAAAATATTTGACACCGTTGATTTCAAGTGGAAATTCAATATAAAAGTTGACCAATACTGCATCCACAAGCTATATTTCAACTCAAAATATTCGACAAACTTGGTTTCGAATGCAATTTTTAAGTAAAAGTTGACCAAAACTGCATTCCAAGATTACAAAATTGGAGCCAGATCAAACTTTTCACCACAAGTTATATCTTCATTGAAAATAAGTGCCAAACTGGGTTTCAAGTTGAATTTAAGGTAAAAACAGAAACCCGAATGGGTTTCTGGTATCAGAAAGGTACTCAAAACTGCAACATTAGGTGACGAAATTGGAGCCAAGTCGAAATTTCTACCACAAGTTATATTTTAACTCAAAATATTTGCCAAATATACTTGGTTTCAATTTGAAATTCAAAGCAACTGTTGACCAAAACTGCATTTCAAGATGATGAAATTGAAGCCAGATCAAAGCCAGATCGCAAAACGGTCCATTTTTACCCCAAATATGTTCCAAAAGATGTTTGAATGTGAAATTCCAACTAAAAGTTAACCAAAAGTTTTGTATTTGAAAATGAAGAAAAATTATGAAGCTGGATCAGTATGTCCAATAAAACTTATATTTTTATCCAAAATATGTGCTAACTGGGTTCAAAGTTGTCAAATTAATTAACTCAGTAGCCTTTTGGCTTGTGATTGGGTACTTATGTTCTTGTTATACCCCTATTACACAGGGTTTGTTTCAGATTTCTAAGTTGTTTGGATAAGTTGTTGGGCAGTTGTACACTAATTCGATCTGGTGTACAGTAGAAACAACTATAATACACACTGTCTACCCCTGATGACGCCAGTGTGGCTTCAGATATGAATGTTTGGTTGGGCTTTGTTTCTATTCTGAAAGTTTTTGATATTCGAATTTTTATTGGCATCATCAAAATTTGGTTAACAGTGGTAATAGGTTAATACACACGTTAAATGGGTTCACAGCATGTTATAACTAGCCAAAGCAATCTTAACTTATTCAGTATAATCTGTGGTACCACAGCCATGAAATCACTACCTTTTCCCCGTTGAGCACAATAATATATGTTAATAGCATCAAATATCTTTATTGTGCTCAACGAAAAACTTAAACAGCGAAACTGATATTAATTTATTCAGTGATATTGCTGGTAGTAAAGCCATGAATCACTACTGGACACAACATTTTCCTCATTGATTGCAAAAATAAATGTCACTCACCTTAATTATTTGTATTGTAATAAACAATAATAAACTTAACTAGCAAAATTAATTTCAACTCATTAGGTAATATCAACATTATTACTAAATTTCAACTGCACAAAATCTTTTCCCCATTGAGCCGAACAATAAATGTTCTTTGCCTTACCTTTTTATTATATTCAATAATAGACTCAACTAGCCAAATTAATGTTGACTTATTCAGTAACATCAATGGTACTACAGCCATATACTCAGTGCTGGACAAAACATTTTCCTTACTGAGCCCAATAATAGATGTACCCTGCCTTAGCTATTCTCATTGTGCTCGGTAATGAACATACATAAAACTATCAAAATTCATGTTAACTTATCCAGTAATATAATGTTACTACAGCCATAAAATCTATACTGAACAAAACTTTTACATTGTTGACCCAAATAAAAATATTCCTCGCCTAAACTATTTTTATTGTGCTCAATAATAAAATTTACTAGCAAAATTAATATTAACTTATTTACTAATAAAAATGTTGCTACAGCCATAAAATCTCTACTGATCAAAACTTCTACCTTGTTTAGCCCAATAATAACTGGTCCTCGTCCTAAATATTTGTTGTTGTGTTCAATAAAACACTTAACTAGTTAAATTAATGTTAACTTATTCTGACAGTAATATCAAGGTTACCATAAAATCTCTGCTGAAATGACCTTTCACTTTGCCGAGCCCAAAAATGAATGTTTCTTGTCTTAAATGTTTGTATTGTGCTCAGTAGTAAAACTAATGGAAGAAGCTTATTTGGTAATATTTTGTAACTTCACCAAAAATATCAGTTCTCTATTCTGAACAAAAAAATCCAGTGACATTATCTTTCATAAAACAGGCAATTGGAATGATCATAAATGTCAAAATTGGTATTCCACACATCTGTATGTAATAGGTTAGGCCATCAACATATTAATATTGATATGATCATTCTGAGAAACTATTCCTTCCCAACAAGACTCCCAAATATTATTAAGATTCATCCAAAACTACCATCTGTAGAGTGTTCACAAGCCATCACAAGCGCAAAATGTGTCCCCAAACCACCAATTAAGTTGGCAACCAAAAATGATCGGTATCGTGGTCTTACCAATATGTGCCTGCGAAAAATTGTGTTCATCGGGTGAGAATTGTGGCCTGTAGTACATTCACAAGAAAATCTCTGCGGATGCAGACGCGGAAGCGGAAGCGGACGACTATGGCAAATCCATAGTATTCGCCGAATTTTGTTCGGGGGATACAATTAAATACCACTTCTTATACACATTGAATTGTTGAAATTGTTTTCCGATATCTGCAGTGTTCACACTTTTAGCTCCGTCAATCCAGGACTAGACTGCTGTGTGGTTCTAAAATTTGCAAACAAAATTGTAAAAACATCAATACATTGATCAAATATAATTGTTACATGGTAATAGATTGATACTCTCTGTGACATATTTGTCGGAATGTGCATTCAAGTCACTCATTTTGTCATTCGCTATAGCATAACATACCAATATGTTCAAAATTTGGTAGAAAATTTAAGCTACCCTTCTGAGAAGTCCATCATGATGTTTTGACATGTTGAGGATCATATAAACTGGAAAAAAAACAGTCAAAGTTTGGTGCCCTTTTATGGTAGCAAATTTTGGGTGGGCTCATGGACTAAGATGGATGGGTTGATGCGTTAAAAAATGTAAATACAAAACGAAGAACGATTACAGATCCCCCAAACTACGCCACACTCTTCAGAAGTTGTCAAGGAAACAAAATAAACCATTCATGATTTGTCACACCAATTAGCTTAGAGCCACATAGATGAAGACTTGTGATTTCCGATTTCTAATCAAGGGTGTCGTGTGACTCCATCAACCGCCTATATCGATCACCAGGTTGAAGAACAACATTTTGGGCTACTCTCACACTGGGAAGTATATGTGGACGCTACTCGGACTCCGAGTGACATCCTTGCCACTCGGTTTGGATTCTAACTAGATTCGTGATGTTCCTGGAGTGTATTTGCAGTTTGTGAGGATATTCGGCGCGAGAAAAAAATATTCTCAGCATGCTCAAAAAATTTCCCATTCTGAAAACATTCCAAGTGTATGCCAGAAAGAAGCGCGTTGTTTAGAAATGGTTCTTACAAGTATTCCAGACATTATAGTCCTACTAGCAATCGAGTATATATGCTAAGTGAGTGATGTATTGCTTCCGAATACTGTTGTTTTATGGTATGCTCTACATAATTGTCGTTTAAATATTCTACTATTTATATGCCGTTCGTGCACACATCATTGTAGAATCCAGCCTTTTATGAAAGCATTTGAAAACCGAAAAAAAAACTGTTTGTAGATCGAATGGCAAGGACACTGACTTTTTTGGAAACATTTGAACCTTTGCGAAAAGGCTTCAAGAATTGGCCAGGGAGTGCTAAGGTTGATTCGAGTTTTATATCAAACCAAACGAGCTATTCAAGCTCTATCTCGAAAGACAACGAAAGGGATCGGAGCATTTATGTCCCTGATGTATGAAGGAAGGATTCCTCATCTTTCAAGCTATTCCGATGCAGAAATTTGAGAAACGTTCTGACGTACATACTTTTCAGTGTGAGAGGGCATTAGGACTCCCTGTTGAACACCATGCTTTGTACAACATGCTTGCTTGGTACACCATGTTGTACAACCATTTTGGGTGGTACAACTTGCTTGGGTGATGCAAGATGGTTGGGTGGTACAACGTGCTTGAGTGGTACAACACGCTAGGGTGATACAACATGCTTGGGTGGTAAAACATGCTTGGGTGATACAAGATGGTTGGGTGGTACAGCATGCTTGGGTGATACAAGATGGTTGAGTGGTACAACATGCTTGGGTGATACAAGATGGTTGGGTTGTACAACGTGCTTGAGTGGTACAACACGCTTCGGTGATACAAGATGGTTGGGTGATACAACATGGTTGCGTGATACGACATGCTTGGGTGATACAAGATGGTTGGGTGGTACAACGTGCTTGAGTGGTACAACACGCTTGGGTGATACAACATGATTGGGTGGTACAACATGCTTGGGTGATACAAGGTGGTTGGGTGGTACAACGTGCTTGAGTGGTACAGCATGCATGGATGGTACGACATGCTTGGGTGATACATCATGCTTGGGGTCGATGAGGGGGATGAACAGGAAAAGATTCTTTCAATAGCGAATTCAGAAGTTCACAGATGATATTCAAACACAATCAACCACTGTTATGACAGTTGCTATGGGTTTTGAAGACACCTACTGGATATCTGCGAGGCGCCGTCTGGGTGGAAATATGACAGACTTCTACTGGCAGACCAGCGGAGAACCCGTCACCTGGGCCAGGTGGCATATTGGAGAACCAAACAACCAAACATACCCGGAGTACTGTGTCACGGTTAGAAAAACTGGTGGCGAGTGGAATGATGTTCCTTGTTTCTCCTGGTACAGGAGAATGTACTTCTGTCAGTACTGATCCTTGTGAATCAGGGTAATAATATTATAGTGAAGGATGAGCATGCAATCCGAAACACAATTGAGATGTCCTATGCTATTGGTCATAATATTATGTAGGTGATCTTCAGTCAAATTTGGTGTAATTTTTTGTTTTCTTCATCTTCTGTGGTAGGTTGATACGCAACTTTTTTCATTGATATTTTCTTCAAGTAATCCGAGTATCCTTAGTTTGCCAAATAAGTTCTTAAGCCACCAGATGATTAGTCATTTTGTGCTCTGACCTTGAAAATCAGATCAAAGGTCAAACTCAAGGTCATGACAATATTCAGAATATAACATTTCCTATAGGTTCACAATTGATTCCTGCGCTGTAAAGTCGATAATAAGCGAGATATTAGCCATTTTGTGCTCTTGACCTTGAAAATGAGGTTAGAGATGAAATTCAAGGTCACGAGAATATTCAGCATATATCATTTCCTATATGTCCACAATTGATTCCTAAGCTGTAAAATCGATAATAAGTGAGATATTAGCCATTTTGTCCTGTGACCCTGAAAATGAGGTCATAAGTCAATTCAAGGTCATGACAATAATCTGCATATATCATTTCCTATATGTCCACAATTGATTCCTAAGCTGTAAAATCGATAATAAGTGAGATATTAGCCATTTTGTCCTGTGACTTTGAAAATGGGGTCAAAGGTCAAATTCAAGGTCATGACAATAATCTGCATATATCATTTCCTATATTGTAACGGTTTTGGGGCGTACCCAAAAGTTTCCCCTAGGTAATCCTGTTAGTATTTGTGATATTATGGTTAAATAACCGTTTATTAAAATGTATATGTGTTTAAAGGTTCATTCGGTTCCGTATTGATAATATTTAAAAGGTTTTCCGTCTCGAAACTTGGTATATTTGTGATGTTGGTAAAGCCGGAGACGGAGCCGGAACCGGAGACGGAACCGGAGACGGAGACGGAACAATGGAGTACAAAAACGTAATGACGTTATTTCCGGAAGGTCATGTGATCAGCCTCGTTTTCGGTTTAAAAGGTGACGTGTCAACCACTGATTGGTTCTTGAGTGTTTTTAGAAATCCGGAAAATATCAGTGTTTTGGCGGACTATGACGTCACAATAGGTTGGTCACGTGACGTGGGTCTCAGGTCTATAAAAGCCCCCGCTTCACAGCGGACGGCGGAGTTGGTGTCCTGACGTCGACCTGTGCAGACCCCTTCTCCCATAGCAGAGTACTCCCTTGTTCCGGCTAGAGTCATCCAGATGATAGCAGTTAAGTCTTCTGACTGTGCACTTGGAAAATAAACATGAAAACTTCAACCGAGTTGTTTTTCCGTGTTGGTTAGGGAACTGGAATTTATAATAAAGTTAGTTCACCGGAAAAGAAAGTAATACGGAGAAAAGGGAGATAAGTCCACAGTCGGTTAAGACCAAGTTGTAACGACGTCTTAGGGTGATCTAAGAACCCAGATCACCAAGGAAGGAGACGGAGACGGAGGTGGAATTCAACGGAGCAACTACGGAGGCGGTACCGGACTGAGCAGTTGCAGAGACGGGAACGACGAAGCAGTTGCAGAGGCGGTACCAGACGACGGAGTAGCAGAGGCAGTACCTGACGGAGCGGTTGCGGTAACCGGGAGTGAGAACACTTCCGAGATACTCCATTTCAGGTGCAGTCGCAGGTTGCGGTGAGGCGGAGTCAACCGGAGCAGTTTGCAGTGAGGCGGAACCTGGCAGAGCGGTTGCAGTATTCGGAAACGGCAACGTTTCCGGATTCTCTATTCCAGGTGCAGTCGCAGTTGCAGTAAGGCGGAAAACGACGGAGCTGTTGCAGTAAAGCGGTATCCCGACGGAGCAGTTGCAGTACCCGGAGACGGAAACGCCTCCGGATTCTTACTTTACATGAGCAGTTGCAGATTGGCAGTCAGACAACGGTTAAGAGGTCCATTCCAGACCACGCTACCAACCTTCAGAGACTTCTAGCCGGAGTTCAACCGTACAGCAGTAGCAGTTTCCCGGAGTTTTACCATTTCAGCTCCGGTTAAATAACAACTCACCCACCTCCCTAGAAAACCGGTTCATCAAGACGTCACAGAAGGGTGAAGAACCCGTTACAATATGTTCATAATTGATTCCTAAGCTGTAATGTCGATAATAAACGCGATATTAGACATTTTGTGCTCTGACCTTGAAACCGAGGTCAAAGGTCAAATTCAAGGTCATGACAATAATCTGCATATATCATTTCCTATATGTTCATAATTGATTCCTAAGCTGTAAGGTCGATAACAAGCGAGATATTAGCCATTTTGTCCTGTGACCTTGAAAATGAGGTCAGAGGTCAAATTCAAGGTCATCAAAATATTCGAACTATATCATTTCCTATATGTGCACAATTGATTCCTAAGCTGTAAAGTCGATAATAAGCAACATATTAGCCATTTTGTGCTTAGACCTTGAAAATGAGGTCAAAGGTCAAATTCAAAGTCATCAAAATATTCGGACTATATCATTCCCTATATGTGCACATCTGATTCCTACGCTGTAAAGTCGACAATAAGCGAGATATTTGCCATTTTGTGCTCTGACCTTGAAAATCAGATCAAAGGTCAAATTCAAGGTCATACAATATTCAGAATATATCATTTTCTATATATCCAGAATTGATTCCTAAGCTGTTAAGTTGATAATAAGCGAGATATGAGCCATTTTGTGCTCTGACCTTGAAAATGAGGTCAGAGGTCAAATTCAAGCTCACGAGAATATTCAGCACATATCATTTCCTATATGTCCACAATTGATTCCTAGTCTCTAATCTCAATATTAGGTGAGATATTAGCCATAATGTGTCCCATTATAAAGTATAGGAGAATTTATCATGGGAAAGTCCCATTTGGGACACGTCGAGAAAATGAAAATGGCCGCCACACGCAGACCGGCGATTCAGGGGCAACGAAACTTATACATATCACAGAGATATATGAGGGGAATCTTTTGAAATAAAAATCTCAAAACTGTCTGAACAGTTTTTGAGAAAATGGCCGCCAAAGTCAGAAATTGGTCGTTTTTCGTCGAAAATGGCCACCATTTTGTAAAAAACGCAAAAATAAAAAAAATAAAAAATACCCCCTTTATGAATTATTTTTAGGCATTTTTGTGCAAAATTTCAGAAAGATTCACTCGTAAACTTTGAAGATAAAAATGTGGACGGACGACGCAGACGCCGACGACGCCCACGACGCCGACGATGACGGACGCAACGCCATGCCAATAGGTTATCGGACCATAGGTGCGGTAACCTAAAATAAGCTATTCAAGAAATGAAGTGGCCACGATTGGGTTGCCTTGGCCACACTATCAACCTTGTCGTCAGGAAGGCTATGTCGAATCAGCAAGTTGCACATATTGTCGGGAAAGGCCGTCGTCTCGTTCAGTTATATCATCAGTTGTCCAGCATGAATGACTTGTTGGTAGAAAAGCAAAAATTGTTGAATACGAACAAAGAGACACACAAAATGATACAGGATGTGACCACAACGTGGAACAGCACTCTGTCGATGTTGAACAGACTACTAGAGCAAACACCGGTTTTGACAGCTGTGGCAACTGACCCATCGCTGGACAAAACTCAAACTGCTACAGTGAAAAAATGTGTCTTCTCTTTTGATGAGCAGTCACTGGTTGAGAAATTAGTTGAAATCCTCCTGCCATTCGAAAAAGCTACAAATCTTGTGTACGCAGAGAAGACGCCAACGACACACAAGATGTTGCCGATCTTACTGAAAATTGAAAAATGCCTCGAAGTACAAGATGACCCAGATGTTATTTCATCACTGAAAACAACAATGAAGGAGGACATTAGACAGAGGACTGCCGAATCAGACGAACTATTCCTTGTCAGTTGTTCGCTTAACCCACACACAAAGAATCTTGTGTTTGTTACTCTAGAACAACAGAGTACAGCGCGAGACGCACTGGTCAGAGAAGTTATGAAGGCATCAAATGACAGACATGAAAATGGTCAAACAGCTGGCCAATCATCGCAAACCGTCACTGAACCTAAACCAAAGCCACCGGAACCACCACAAAAAAAAGAAAAGGAGTGACTTGTGCAGACACATGGCTCTGACACACAGACAGACATGGACACAAATCAGCTGGCCTTGGCAGAAGTGAACTAGTACCTGGCAGCAGTGCCAAGCCCCCAAGAAACAAACTTGGAAGTGTCTGAATGGTGGAAGCTACATGCAGAGAACTACCCAAGTCTTAGTCTGTTGGCCAGAAGAATTTTGTGTGTTCCTGCATCATCCGTTCCCTCAGAACGCATCTTCAGCTTGGCGGGCAACACTGTCAATAAATAACGATGTCGTCTCAGCCCAGACCACGTCAATTTGCTTATTTTTCCCCCCAAAATATGATAAATTGGTGGATAGTGGGTTTGGGGTGTGCAACATATCTGTCAAACATTGATGTGATGTTTGATCCCTGATTGCCTGATTGGATTAATTAAACTTAGAGCTGGCAGATATTTCGAAGTAATTATCATGATAGATACCGTCCTTTCATGTTATGATTGTTAGTTGTTTGTTCATGGTTTACCTCGTGCAATGTGCAATTTGTTTTTATTGGTGCCAAGTTGGTGATTTATTTTACTTGATGCAGTTATGCAATATACATGTACATGTATTATGGTATTTGTTTTGTTTGAACTTTTTGCTGAGTGAAGTGCACTGCAGTACATGGTGCAAGAATAGACAAAAAAGTTGATCATTCAAAGAAAGTCAAATAAGGTCTGATTATTCATGTAGTTTGTTGCACTTGGCTGGAACCTCCAGGATGTGTTGTGTTCACATTGCCTGGTTAATAACCCATACAGCAATACATAAAAGCCGTCTATCAATTATGTGACTGTACGTCCGTTAGATTTCCTTTATTAATCGATGATCCATTGATCCAAACTCACCATGTTAACCTGTTCTCAAACATATTTCGACATCATCATTTCGGACAGGAGTCCTGAATCCGCCTGTGAAAACTGATTTTTTTCCGAAAAGGGAGTGGGGGCTGACCCTAGTAATCCCCTTCTGAATCTGCTACTGTCAGAGTTCCGCCACTTGTTATAGGCTTTGGTCATACGGTTCCAAATGTGACTATTTATAGTAGATATCACACTCCTGATAAGAGGCTGTATTTGATGGAATTCGAGTGGCTTCAGCCACGAGATTTTCACCAGATACAGATCCGAGTGTGGGAGGGTGATATCTTCTATACATCCCGCCTCGTTATTGTTTGATCGAGATAATCAGCGTGACCTCCTTCTGATATCACCTCTAGGGGTGCACTAGTATACGCAATCAATGATGGGAAGTGATTCCGAACACTGCTGTTTTTGTGACATGCTGCGCATAACTGTGAAGTGCCATTAAAATATCCCGCTATTCATACCATTGATGTGGACGTCGGTGTAAAATTTAGCATTTCCAAAAGCATTCCAAAACCGAATAAAAATATTTGCAGAGCAAATGGCAAGGAAACTGGCTATTCTAGAAACATTTAAACTTATAGTCCAGTCAATAACTGACAATTATTGACCAAAGTGTGCACTTCTGGCAGAAAGCATAAAACTTTGCATACAGTGGTTTAGAGGATAGCTGAATCGATTTAGATCGGGAGGCAATGACCCAGAAGGCAGGACATGTTCAAAATGGCCGTTTTCAAAATGGCTACTATTGCAATTATAAAATCAAATATCTCTGGAGCTAGGTGTGGTACAGTTACAGATAAAAGGTTTTTTCCAATAATTTTAGCAGAACAAATTCAGTGAAATGGTTATTTTTCAGTTTCAGGAATACTTTGACCTCGAAATCCAAAATAACCGCCATCAGAGAGCTGAAAATGGCGTGATTCCGTATTAATCAGGTATGCATAACATATAAGCCTATGTTCCCTCATGATCCTCTAAAACCAACTTTTTAAGCTGGTTTTTAAAATACTCTCGACTATTGGATATGCCACCAGAGGCAATTTTGGGGGGAAAAAATGTGGGCTTTTTTCAAAATGGTCACCATGAAAATTCCAAATCACGTTTCAGGCTATAACTCAGCTTCTGAATTCCTATACATCAGACCTGATAAAGGAATGCGAAGAAAACTTGTAAAATATTTGCAATTTGTTTGTCATTTTACGTATTTTGTTTGGCTGGTAACTAGTAGCGAAGAAAAGGTCACTTCTGAAACCTGAAACTGTAGACTGTTTTATCTCCTTGAAGAAAAACAGACAATCCAAGAAATGAACCAGACCTGGGTAGGGAAAATCAGAAGTTTTTTTTTAGAAAGTTATTTCTACTGGAAAATGACTTATTGAAGGGATTTTGATGTTGAATGCGAATTGATGAATAAATGGATGTATGACTATGAATATGACATAATATCATGAATATGTGTTGGTGGTAATATATGTAATGTAATAATAAAATAATAGTGTTTAAATACAATAATGTTTGATTCCAAATAGGAAAGTGCCAAGAAGTAATTTTCACACCTAACTGGAACCTCCAGGTTCACATTGCCTGGTTAATACTGTAACGGTTTTGGGGTCCCCAAGGTAATTCGTGTATATTTTGTGATACTACGGTTGAATAATGGTTTATTAAAGTGTATATGTGTCTAAAGGTTCATACGGTTGTGTATTCATGATTTTAGAAAGGTGTTCCGCCTTGGAACTTAGAGTAATTCAATGTTGGTAAAGCCGGAAACGGAACTGGAACCGGAGACGGAACCGGAGACGGAGACGGAGTCGGAACAATGGAGTACAAAAACGTAATGACGTTATATCCGGAAGGTCATGTGATCAGCCTCGTTTTCAGTTTAAAAGGTGTCGTGTCAGCCACTGATTGGTTCTAGCATGTTTTTAGAAATTCCGGAAAAATCAGTCTTTTGGCGGACTATGACGTCACAATAGGTTGGTCACGTGATGTGGGTCTCAGGTCTATAAAAGCCCCCGCTTCGGCGGGAACGGCGGAGTTGGTGTCCTGACGTCGACCTGTGCAGACCCCTTCTCCCATAGCAGAGTACTCCCTTGCTCCGGCTTGAGTCATGCAGATGATTGCAGTTTATGTCTTCTGACTGTACACTTAGAGAAATAAATCTGAAAACTTATTCCGGGTTGTCGTGTTCGTTAGGGAACTTGGAAATTATGATAAAGTTAAAAGTAATCGAAAAAAGAAAGTAATACGGAGAAGGGAGACAAGTTAACGGTCGGTTAAGACAAAGTTTGTGACGACGTCTGAGGGTGATCCAGAACCCAGATCACCGGAGAAGAAGACGGAGGTGGAAGCAGCAGACCCACTGCCCAGGCGGTACCTGACGGAGCAGTTGCGGCGACGGGAGCAGTTGCAGAGCAGTACCAGAGGCGGAGATGCTTCTAAGATCTCCATTTCAGGTGCGATCGCGGTTGCAGTGGAGACAAAAGCAGCGCAGCAGATGCTATTGGACATCACAGAGACATCGGACATCTGTGTTATCCGGACATCACAAAGGGGGAAAACCCGTTACAAACTTTTTGGTGGCAGCGGTGGGATTATCTGCAGTATGACTACTAGACGGGGCAAATTGGCGGAACAGCAGCTGAAGGCAGCCGTGTCGGACACAAAGCAGCCAGTAGGAGCAGTAGGAGCTGAGCCGTTGCAGTTGCCGGTTGCAGATAATGGAGCAGTTGGACCTGCAGTGCAGAAGCCGATGCAGCCGGGGGAGCTACCCGGACAACAGAAAGCAGTTGCAGAGGAGCCTCCACGAGTCCTCCGAGCGGTGCAGCCTGCGGAGCAGTTTGCGGAAGCGGAAATTAATTTTCCGGATCAGGCTGGTGACAGGGAGCAGGATGTAGAACCGTAGGGCAGTGAAAATCTGGTAGATAACCTGACCAGACTCTTGGCTACACAAATGGAGGTGTTCCAGCAGCTTTTGGCGGTGACAGAGAAACAGAATCAGGCGGAGACAGCGCAGAGATCAGCGCCGAAAGCAGGAGTAGCTAGGCTGATGACCTATGACGGGTCCGACCCATGGCCAGAGTATGAGGCGCATCTTTTAGAGTACGCCCAGTTCTACCGATGGACGGAAGAGGGGAAGGCGCTGAACCTGTGTGTTAGCCTGAGGGGTAACGCACGTAGCATCCTACTGGACTTGTCCGCAGAGCAGCGATGGAGTTTTGATACGGTTGTGGCAGCGCTGAAACAGCAGTTTTGTCCGGGGGAAAAGACCTTCGTATTCCAGGCAGAGTTGCAGACCCGGAAATTGCTGCCGGAGGAGGAGCTGTCTGAGCTGGCCAGGGATATCCGCAGCAAGACCCGTTTGGCGTACCCTAAGGCAGATCCGGTGACGATGGAAGTGCTCATGAAGATGCACTTCTGCAACAGTCTTACCAACAGGGATATGCGGTTGTCGGTGCTGAAAAGTCACCCGGAGACGCTGTTGCAGGCTTTAGCTTTCGCCACGGAGTATGAAAGCATAATGAAGACGGACAGTAGCAGAACATCAGAGCGGCACCGGACAAGGCAGTTGAATGCGGAGCCGGAGTGGAGCCAGCAGATGGGGGAGCTGAAAAAGCAGGCGGATCAAATGCAGCAGCAGTTGGCGGATCCGATGATCCAGGTTAAAGAGGCAGTTAGTAAGCAGCAACAGCAGCGTGGTTCCAGAACAGATTTAGAGTGCTTTAACTGCGGCCGGAAGGGGCATTTCGCCCGAGATTGCAGACTCCCGAGACAGCAGCAGCAACGGCGGCAACCACAGCAGCAGCGGCAACCACAGCAGCAGCAGCAGCCACAGCAGCAGCAGCAACAGCAACAAGTGCAGCAGCAGCAGGAAAACTAGAGCGGGTCTCGGAGAAGGGGAATACCGAGACCCGGAAAAGAGGACACCCCCATAACCGGCAGGTGGTCCACGGACCCGGTCCTTGGGGAGAGGTTGGCATGTGTGTGACAAGCAGAATTTGCGGAGAACCGGTAATGCTGATAATCGACACCGGCAGCACAGTCACCATGCTGAACCATCAAACCTGGGAACGGATCCGGAAACCAGGAATGAAGCTGAAGCGGTCTCCAATTCGTCTCTCCATGGTGGATGGAAGCAGCATCCGGACGTACAGCCGGAAAGAGCTCCCTCTCAACATTGCTGGGGTAGCGGAAAACGTGTCATTCAAGATAGCGGACTGTGAAGATGAGGGGATATTGGGAATGGATTTTATACGTTCCCGAATCTCCGGAATCAACTTTGACCGGATGACCATGCAGATGGGCAGTCAGGAGGTGTACCTCACCATGTTCGAGCAGGCAAGTGAGCCGTTTCCGATCAACTCTGTAGCAGACTACCAAATTCCACCGGAAACGGAACAGCTGATAATAGGACAGGGATGCTGAAGGAGTTCTAGAAATGACCCAAGAACCGTCGGAGAAAAGACCATGGCTGATCGGGAGAACCCTGTCCCAGATAAAACAGGGCACCGTTCCTGTCCGAGTTATCAACGTGTTAGCAGAGCCGGTAATCATCAAGAAGGGAGCGCAGTTGGCGACAATGACCACCATAGCAGCCGGTTGTAGTATTGTTCCAATGGCAGAGCAGAGCAGAAAGGTGCAGATCTCTCCGGAAACAGAGGCCGGGTGGAATTGGAGCGGTTACGAAAATCTGAGGCAGTTAGCGGAGCAGACCCAAGATGCAGTCTCCTGTTCCGGAATAAGCAGACCTTCAGTGGTGACACCGGAGAGCTGGGGCAGACTAACGTGGTACACTATAGCATCAACACGGGTAATCACCGGCCGATTAAGCAGCCAACCAGACGGATTCCGCAGGACAAAAGGGAGCTGGTGAGCAGTCTGATCCAAGAGATGAAAGATAAAAACGTCATTGAGGATAGCAGTAGTCCGTGGGCTTCTCCGATTGTTCTGGTTAAGAAAAAGGATGGAGCTACCCGGTTCTGTGTTGACTACCGGCGGTTGAATGGCGTCACGGAAAAAGATGCCTATCCGTTGCCGAGAATCGACGACACTATAGCAGCCTATGCAGACGCCAAGTGGTTCTCCACTCTTGACCTGACCAGTGGATACTGGCAGGTCGGGATGGACGAAGACGCACGGAAAAAGTCGGCATTTTGTGTGCCAGGAGGCCTGTACCAGTTCAAAGTCATGAGCTTCGGTTTGTGCAATGCTCCGGATACATTTGAGCAGTTGATGGAGAAGGTGTTGGGCGGACTTTCCTGGAAGACCTGTCTCATATATTTGGACGACATCATCGTCTACAGCAAGACCTTGGATGATCACATCCGTGATCTGCAGGAGGTTTTCGACAAGCTGAGGGAGGCAGACCTGAAAGTAAAACCGTCTAAATGCAGATTCTTCCAGCCGGAGGTATCCTTCCTCGGACACATAGTCGGAAGAGATGGGATCCGAACCGACCCAGCTAAGACGGAGGCAGTACGGAAGTGGCGGTTGCGGTAAAGGCGGATGCAGGGAAAGCTGTCCCAGGAAAAGCGGTAGCGGTTGCGGTAAAGGCGGATGCAGGGAAAGCTGTTCCAGGAAAAGCGGTAGCGGTTGCGGTAAAGGCGGATGCGGAGAAAGCTGTCCCAGGAAAAGCAGTAGCGGTTGCAGTAAAGGCATATGCGGAGAAAGCTATCCCAGGAAAAGCGGTAGCGGTTGCGGAGAAAGTGGATGCGGAAAAAGCTGTTGCAGAGCAGAGTAGGCTGGCGAAAAATACAGAAAAAGAAACCATGCTGGGGCAGGAGTATCAACCGGCTGACCTGCGGAGAATGCAGCAAGCAGAACCTCGGTACCCACTGGTAGCAATGCTGATCGACGGAAGCGAAATATCCGATAGTGCAGGCTTTTCCAGCTTGAGCGCTGAAGAGAAAGTGCTGTACGGAATGCGGAAGACCTTGCTGAAAGTCGACGGAGTCGTCTACCGGAAGTGGAAAACAGCAGAAGGAATTAGCCGAATGCAGTTGATAACACCGAAGGAGCTGAGACAGGAGATTTTCCGTCTGGCCCATCAGAGCCGGACGGGAGGACACCTCGGAAGCAGAAGGATGGCAGCTGGGTGGGTGCTGAGCTGCGACAAATGTGTGTCAAGAAGTATGCAGAACCTACGGAGGTCTCCTATGCAGAAGTACCGGGTAGGAGCACCAATGGAGCGGGTGGCAATGGACGTGATGGGTCCGTAGCCTAAATCCACCAGAGCAAACCGGTACATCCTGGTAATCGGTGATTACTTTACGAAGTGGGTAGAGGCGTACCCCATGCCGAATCAGGAAGCGGTTACGGTTGCAGACATTTTCGTCAACCAGTTTGCAGCGTGGTGCAGTATCCCGATGGAGATCCACACCGACCAAGGCAGAAATTTCGAGTCCGACTTGCTGAAGAATGTTTGCAGAATCCTGGGGATTCACAAGACACGGACAACAGCCTTCCGACCTCAGTTTTACAAATAGTCAAAGAAATTATATAACAAGAAAGAATTAGGTACTAGACTAGTAGAGTACGTATTAAATATACATACATACATATTACAAGGTGCTACAAATAATCAACTACACCGCAAAGAATTAATGGAAGACAAGCAGAGTCAAACACCAAAACATGTCTAGCGTTCAAGCAAATATGCACGCACTTCACGCAAGCAGCACAAACACCCCACATTTTGGGCATTGGCCCTAACTCTCTACATGTCTATGTGTTGACTTTTTGTATGGCGGTTCATGCCAACCTATCGACGCCCGTTTTGGCATGGTAACCTACTTCAAATGAGGATTTTCTTCGTCCTTGACATAAAATCTCTCGAATTGATGGCAAACTTTGAATATTCCACAGATATATAATGCATCAATCGATATGATAGGTTTGATAAAATTACGAAAAATGCTCAAATTCCCTGAAAACGTCTAAAATGGTGAAGCCGAGGGAAATTTGACGATCCTACGGCCTACCTTTTTGTACATAATCATACATGTTTGAACTTCAATATGCAAGATATGTCTGTATCCACACACGACCACAACTTTACAACATAACGAAGCTAGCAAGTAAACATTCGGTGTGTACTAGGGTCTGGGCTCGGTTGGTAACGTTGGGACGAAACGTGTCGAATTACCCAATTATCTGACAAACAGGTTAGAGCAGTCGCAATCGAATTGACACTTGTAGTGCAAAATGTTATAAATTGATATACCTACTACTTGCTCTGTGTCAAATAAAATCTTAATATTCCAGACTTGTTTTGTTTGTTCAATAGATCTAAAAGTCTCAGTTTTCAATGCTGTATTTTTTTTGCAGTCGGATGAATGAATGAATGCTCTCTGTAGGTGCCGAGTTGAGCACAGAAAACTGGAGTTCATAAAGTTGTCAAGTTCGTCAACAGATCCCAAACAAGAAAATGCAGCCAGATGCGGAAGACAACATAAGAGATCGAGCCCATACCCTAGTACACACCCATTGTTTACTTGTGAGCCAAAACGATGTTGGCATTGGCTGGATTAATCATTATTTTGTGGCTACATCTGAAAACAGTTTTGTTGGAAAAGTTAGGTAGTTATTGAACGAGATACATTTGGTACAAGTTAATTTTTGCCAGGACGGACTCGTACCGCAACAATTTACATTCATTACTACAAATATATCACGTGAGTTGTGACGTCATCTCCGCATTGTTCCTCTGCTCCTTACTGTGTATTGAAGCATGCATGTACCACCACTCGAACGTCATAGCAACTGATATCTGAAGCCTAAAGCAACACAATGCTGATTCATTATGTATCGTCATAATACATAACGTGGAGTGCCTCATGAAAATAGAGAACAAAAGCCGTATTCTCAATCGCCATCAAGTATTGAGCAGAACAAGTCCTTTGATACATTTGAGTGCTTTGTATGATCAGAAGCCTTGTTTGTTTGATATAATGGACTGTTGGAACAATGAGCAGACCATGGTCACTGGGTGGGAGCTTGCCCATGATTCTTGACGAGTCAACTCGGTAAAAATCTTTCCTCGCAGGGGCTTTGCTCGGCAAAAATCTCTTGTCGCATGGGCTTTCAGATGCCCCTGTGATTAAAGATTTTTGCCGAGCAATGCCCCTGCGAGGAAAGATTTTTACCGAGTTGACTCGTCAAGAATCATGGGCAAGCTCCCACCCAGTGATGGTGGAAATTTTATTAAGCTTTTTGCATTTGCATAACGAATGATAATCCACAAATAACTTTTGAACATCTCAAATTGCATGGTACTGCGCATTGGAAAACACGCTGTACACTTGTTCAGAAAAAAAACATGACGTTAAAATTCAGTGATCTGATGAATTAGGACGACGACATGGGTTCTCACGCATCTAAACTTGATGAATGATATCTTGGTAATGGATATATTTCAAAGTCTCGTATCTACCACATTACTCTTCATGGTGGCCTCGTGCAATGATGCCACTCGTAACCAAGCAACGTTCCTTCTGATTTATGGTGAAAACAAAATTTCAAGAGCAAAGGTTACGTCAACGCACCCCTCTGTTTCTAGCGCAGAGTGTAGTGTTGTATGTCTCGACGACGAGTCATGCACAGGTTTCAATCTGCGCCACGTTACAGAGGGTCTAGGGGATTGTCAGATACTGGGCTCAGTCACCAAGCCTACATCTGGACTGAAGACAGAGAAGTCAGCAGTATACTACGAACGTATACGTAAGTTTATATGTAATTTGTAATTTTGCAAACAATTGAGAACTTACTACATAAAAACAAATGAAAGCAGTTTCGTTTTGCTATTCTAATCTGTACTTAGTAATTTGTACTTTGCCAAACATTAAGAACTTACTACATAAAACAGATGAAAACAATTTCGTTTGGTTATTCTGTTTTGTAGTTGGTACCGAAAATCAACAGGCTCATGAAGTATAATCAGTATAAAAAATAGCATTCTGTCTGTAGGTGAATGCCTCGACCAGACAGTATGTTCCTGCTATGGATCTGACTTGACCTTTGACGAGGCTTTAGCCCACTGTCCAAAGCTCTGCCCAGGCTCTCATTTGGCGGACATCACTTCTATGGAAGAAAGTATGGCACTCGAGGCAGAAAGAGGTTGGTACTGAATTATTTGAATCATGGTATGAGGTGTCCAATGTAATTGTACTTTCATCCAAAGTAATAGTTACCGGGTATTTTACAATTCCTGCAATGGAAATTTGGCAAACAAAATAAATACTGCTTTTCATCATAACAATAAAATCACTCGAACTGATTTCCCACAATATTCGATTTATTCAAAATGTATTTACATCCATCAATCGCAACATTTATTCCATAAACCTTGCAGTTGCCATGGGCTTTTCGACAAAGTACTACATATCTGCAATGCGCCCTTCTGGTGGTGGTATAGAAGAGTTCTCTTGGGAGACCAGCGGAGAACCCGTCACCTGGGCTAGGTGGAGAAGTGGACAACCCGATAACTACAACAATGTTGAAGATTGTGTCGTGGTTGTCCCTGATGAAAACGGGGAATGGAACGATGCTCCTTGTACTCTCAGAAGATTATATTTCTGCCAATACTAATCAATGTCGTTTAAACAACAATACATGATTTATACTTTGTGTCTAGCCTAGAATCGACTACTCTTTGTGAAGGTGGCTTACAGACCATGAACAACCGCATTTCATAAACAACTGCATTCAAACGATTATATTACACACAAGCAAAGGTCCAAGGTTTCATTAATGCTGAATGTAGGATATTGTGATCATTTGGTGAAAGAATAGGTTGTTGTGTTAATTGGTTACTGCTAATAGAGAAAGGTTTATATTGGCCACACGTGGACCAAGTTATTTGGTGAGTTTGTCAAATTGACATTAGAGAATTTATTGCAGTGGGCGAGATGCATGATCCTGCTAGATAAATATACACTGTTCTGTCTCAACTGCCGCCACTTATCTTGTGACCCCACATTACAATCGTGATTAAAATATTTTGCAGTTTATGGAAAGTCTGCCTATTCGATTCAATATTATGAAATTCATTGATTATATTTGGCAAATTAATTCTAATTCATTCGAAAATATTCCATACGAATGCTGAATACATTATGATACGTAAAATATATTTCATATCTGGGAATTAACAGTACGTGGACTTTATTTTGCTTTGGCATTTGACGTTTGGTGTGACATCTGATGATACAGCGTTTGGGCTAAATATATCATAAATATTATTGTAAGTGCTATGGATATGTTAACTGTTGTTTGTTGTGAATAAATCAACTGCAGTGTTCATTCAAACGTGTCATTATGTGTGAGTTTGCCGAAGGTATCAGTGTATGAAGCTAACACAGGAGCATCATATATCATCGGATGAATAGATTGGTTTGATACCAATATTTGTCTTTTTCAACTTCTATAAAAACAGTATACCAAGGGTCTTGCAGGATAAGGATCAACAACGAAACTTTCATGATCCTGTTTACTCCATCCATGCAGTGCTCAGATTGGAGATATTGAAGCCTAAAGCCTGATCCGGACGATCAGAAGGAAACCCCCAAAATGGATATAAGTATCTCCACAAAGTGCTTTTGTAGTACTTCTCAAGAGCCGGGTTGTCATAAGCGATTCATCATGGTCGTTCCCCACCCAGGATGAGCCTACTGAGCGCTATGTGGGTAGGCTGGCCAATAAATCTGTGAGTTACCGACCTCGGCGGATAGTATTGGGAGAAAATGCTGGTGTTGAGACTGAAAAAAAAGTTATCAATTTCCTGGTCTGGAAGGGACACTCGACTGACCATGCGAAATGCGAGTTATTCTCACATACGAGTATAACATCGGGATGATGATAGTTTTGAGACTGAACAAAGAGAAATATTAGTTTCATCGTCTGGTAGGAATGCCTAATAGTTCGCCAGTTCCCAATAGTTTCAACAACCACAAAGTCCACCAACCAAAAATATTCAAAAGAAAGTTTATGGGTACCAGGATGTGGCAAGTTCAAACAGAACACAAAAAGAAGTATCTGTATTTATTCTCCCACAATCCTCAGGTCAAAGAGTGATGGTGTTGGTTCTAATACATGAGACCTCCAATCAAATAATTACTTCACATTATGACGTTCGGGACAACACACACCAAGCTTCTACTAATTTGTGAGTATATATTGTAGCGTTATGTGGTCGTGTTAATGCAGAGAACCATGCATTCTGAGGATCAAATATATTTGGTTCGTCATGCACGAAATGTTTTCCTAAGCTCAATCATTGTAGAATGGTTACAGGACGTTTTCAATCGCTATGAAACGCGCTATATCTCAAATATGCAATGGTGGCCCCAAGGATCCAAGTATCACGTCCTGCACTTTCTCTATTTCCAATGAGGATCAAAAAGGTGGTAGAGGGATTAAATGACATTCATCTAGTGGGATGTTTTGTTGGAAAAGTCAGCAATATCAGTTTTTGAACGAGATACATTTAAAACAAGTTACTTTTGCCAGGGTGGATTCGTATTACAACAATTTACATTTTCACCACAAAAGTATCATGTTAGTTAGTTAGTTAGTTAGTTAGTTGGTTATGTTAGTTAGTTAGTTAGTTAGTTAGTTAATAACGTCATCTCGGAATTTATCGTCCGCACCTTACCGTGTAATGAAGCATGCATGTTACCGCCACTCGAGCATCATAACAACTGATGTCTGACTCTGAAACAACACATGCTGATACATTATGTATCGTCATAATACATAGTGTGAAATGCGAGGGTGCTTCATGAAATTTGAACAAAAGCCGTAGTCTCGGTCGCCATCTAGTATTGAACGGAACAGGTCCTTTGTTACATAAGAGTGATTTGTTTGAACAGAACCGATGATAATTTGAAATAACGAAGTGTTGCAACCATGAGTAGACCACGGTGGCGTTTGCTGATAAGTACTATGCACTGACATAACAAATGATAATCCGCATAATATATCTCAAATTGAATGGTATTGCTATTTGGATATGCGCTGGTTTTCTACCAAAAAATGACGTCACACTTCTGCGTACAGTATAAGCTACGTTGACGATATGAGTTCTCACTCATAACAATCCTATGTTATGAGGTTTACTTTACTAATAATGAGAACAGCTTGGGTATGGCGATATTTAAAAGTCTGACTTCTACCGCATTACTCCTCACGAATATCTCGCCCAAAGATTTCACTCATAACCAAGGATTGTTCCTTCTGATTTATGGTGAAAACAGAATTTCGACGGCGAAGGTTACGACAACACATCCCTCTGTTTCTAGCGAAGAGTGTAGTGTTATATGTCTTGACGACGAGTCGTGCACAGGGTTCAACCTGCGCCAAGTTACAGAGGGTCTAGGGAATTGTCAGATACTGGGCTCAGTCACCAAGCCTACATCTGGATTGAAGAAAGAGATGTCATCAGTATACTACGAACGCATACGTGAGTTTATAAGTAATTTTTACATGAAAAAGATAACTTTCAGTTTGTCGGTATCCATTTCTACTTTTATACATGAAAAAAATACATATACAATTCTAATTTCTAATTTCTAATTGATTTGTCGGTATCCATTTCTACTTTTATACATAAAAAAAATACACATACAATTTTAATTTCTAATTTGTAATTGATTTGCACTAGATTAAGTCAACAGGCTCCTGAAACTATTATCAGTGTAATTATTATTATTGTTCTGTCTGTAGGCGTTTGTCTTGACCAGACTGTATGTTCCTGCTATGGATTCGCCTTGACCTTTGACGAGGCTCTAGCCCAGTGTCCGAAGATCTGTCCAGGTTCTCATCTGGCAGACATCACTTCTATGGATGAAAGTTTGGCACTCGAGGCAGAAAGAGGTTGGTACTGAATCATTTGGACCAAGGTTTGAGGTCTGATATTTTCGTATTTTCCATCCAAAGTACTGGTAACTGGCAATGTCATACAAATCCAGCAATTAAAAAATTGGCAACCAAGATTATTAGCGCTTTTTATAAAAAAAAATCAATAAGATCATTCGAACAGACTTCCACCAATGTTTTTTTGCTCATACGTCAGTCGTACATTATTCCGCGAACCTTGCAGCTGCCATGGGCATGACTACAATTTACTGGGTATCTGCGAGACGCCATGTGGGTGGGAACCTCACGGATTTCTCCTGGGAGGACAGCGGAGAACCCGTCACCTGGGCTAGGTGGAAAAGTGGACAACCCGATAACCAGAACAGTGTCGAAGACTGTGCCGTGGTTGTCCCTGATGAGGACGGGGAATGGACCGATATTGATTGTACTCTCAGAAGAGCGTACTTCTGTCAGTACTAATCAATGTCAGTTGAATAAAATGTACAGCTTACAATCGACATTGCCTGGATTAATCGTTATTCTGTGGGGACACAAAATTGAAAACAGTTTTGTTGGAAAAGTCAGCAATATCAGTTTTTGAACGAGATACTTTTGCCAGGGTGGATTCGTATTACAACAATTTACATGTTCACCACAACGGTATCATGTTAGTTAGTTAGTTAGTTAGTTAGTTAGTAACGTCATCTCGGAATTTATCGTCCGCTCCTTACCGTGTAATGAAGCATGCATGTTACCGCCACTCGAGCATCATAACAACTGATGTCTGACTCTGAAACAACACATGCTGATACATTATGTATCGTCATAATACATAGTGTGGAGTGCGAGGGTGCTTCAAATAGGAACAAAAGCCGTAGTCTCGGTCGCCATCTAGTATTGAACGGAACGGGTCCTTTGTTACATAAGAGTGATTTGTTTGAACAGAACCGATGATAATTTGAAATAACGAAGTGTTGCAACCATGAGTAGACCACGGTGGCGTTTGCTAATAAGTACTATGCATTGACATAACAAATGATAATCCGCATAGTATATCTCAAATTGAATGGTACTGCTATTTGGATATGCGCTGGTTTTCTACCAAAAAATGACGTCACACTTTGACGATATGAGTTCTCACTCATAACAATCCTATGTTATGAGGTTTACTTTACTAATAATGAGAACAGCTTGGGTATGGCGATATTTAAAAGTCTGACTTCTACCGCTTTACTCCTCACGAATATCTTGCCCAATGATGTCACTCATAACCAAGGATTCTTCCTTCTGATTTATGGTGAAAACAAAATTTCGACGGCGAAGGTTACGACAACACATCCCTCTGTTTCTAGCGAAGAGTGTAGTGTTATATGTCTTGACGACGAGTCGTGCACAGGTTTCAACCTGCGCCAAGTTACAGAGGGTCTAGGGAATTGTCAGATACTGGGCTCAGTCACCAAGCCTACATCTGGATTGAAGACAGAGATGTCATCAGTATACTACGAACGCATACGTGAGTTTATAAGTAATTTTTACATGAAAAAGAAAACTTTCAGTTTGTCGGTATCCATTTCTACTTTTATACATAAAAAAATACACATACAATTTTAATTTCTAATTTGTAATTGATTTGCACTAGATTAAGTCAACAGGCTCCTGAAACTATTATCAGTGTAATTATTATTATTGTTCTGTCTGTAGGCGTTTGTCTTGACCAAACTGTATGTTCCTGCTATGGATTCGCCTTGACCTTTGACGAGGCTCTAGCCCAGTGTCCGAAGATCTGTCCAGGTTCTCATCTGGCAGACATCACTTCTATGGATGAAAGTTTGGCACTCGAGGCAGAAAGAGGTTGGTACTGAATCATTTGGACCAAGGTTTGAGGTCTGATATTTTCGTATTTTCCATCCAAAGTACTGGTAACTGGCAATGTCGTACAAATCCAGCAATTAAAAAATTGGCAACCAAGATTATTAGCGCTTTTTATAAAAAAAAATCAATAAGATCATTCGAACAGACTTCCACCAATGTTTTTTTGCTCATACGTCAGTCGTACATTATTCCGCGAACCTTGCAGCTGCCATGGGCATGACTACAATTTACTGGGTATCTGCGAGACGCCATGTGGGTGGGAACCTCACGGAGTTCTCCTGGGAGACCAGCGGAGAACCCGTCACCTGGGCTAGGTGGAAAAGTGGACAACCCGATAACCAGAACAGTGTCGAAGACTGTGCCGTGGTTGTCCCTGATGAGGACGGGGAATGGACCGATATTGATTGTACTCTCAGAAGAGCGTACTTCTGTCAGTACTAATCAATGTCAGTTGAATAAAATGTACAGCTTACAATCGACATTGCCTGGATTAATCGTTATTCTGTGGGGACACAAAATTGAAAACAGTTTTGTTGGAAAAGTCAGCAATATCAGTTTTTGAACGAGATACTTTTGCCAGGGTGGATTCGTATTACAACAATTTACATGTTCACCACAACGGTATCATGTTAGTTAGTTAGTTAGTTAGTTAGTTAGTAACGTCATCTCGGAATTTATCGTCCGCTCCTTACCGTGTAATGAAGCATGCATGTTACCGCCACTCGAGCATCATAACAACTGATGTCTGACTCTGAAACAACACATGCTGATACATTATGTATCGTCATAATACATAGTGTGGAGTGCGAGGGTGCTTCAAATAGGAACAAAAGCCGTAGTCTCGGTCGCCATCTAGTATTGAACGGAACGGGTCCTTTGTTACATAAGAGTGATTTGTTTGAACAGAACCGATGATAATTTGAAATAACGAAGTGTTGCAACCATGAGTAGACCACGGTGGCGTTTGCTAATAAGTACTATGCATTGACATAACAAATGATAATCCGCATAGTATATCTCAAATTGAATGGTACTGCTATTTGGATATGCGCTGGTTTTCTACCAAAAAATGACGTCACACTTTGACGATATGAGTTCTCACTCATAACAATCCTATGTTATGAGGTTTACTTTACTAATAATGAGAACAGCTTGGGTATGGCGATATTTAAAAGTCTGACTTCTACCGCTTTACTCCTCACGAATATCTTGCCCAATGATGTCACTCATAACCAAGGATTCTTCCTTCTGATTTATGGTGAAAACAAAATTTCGACGGCGAAGGTTACGACAACACATCCCTCTGTTTCTAGCGAAGAGTGTAGTGTTATATGTCTTGACGACGAGTCGTGCACAGGTTTCAACCTGCGCCAAGTTACAGAGGGTCTAGGGAATTGTCAGATACTGGGCTCAGTCACCAAGCCTACATCTGGATTGAAGACAGAGATGTCATCAGTATACTACGAACGCATACGTGAGTTTATAAGTAATTTTTACATGAAAAAGAAAACTTTCAGTTTGTCGGTATCCATTTCTACTTTTATACATAAAAAAATACACATACAATTTTAATTTCTAATTTGTAATTGATTTGCACTAGATTAAGTCAACAGGCTCCTGAAACTATTATCAGTGTAATTATTATTATTGTTCTGTCTGTAGGCGTTTGTCTTGACCAAACTGTATGTTCCTGCTATGGATTCGCCTTGACCTTTGACGAGGCTCTAGCCCAGTGTCCGAAGATCTGTCCAGGTTCTCATCTGGCAGACATCACTTCTATGGATGAAAGTTTGGCACTCGAGGCAGAAAGAGGTTGGTACTGAATCATTTGGACCAAGGTTTGAGGTCTGATATTTTCGTATTTTCCATCCAAAGTACTGGTAACTGGCAATGTCGTACAAATCCAGCAATTAAAAAATTGGCAACCAAGATTATTAGCGCTTTTTATAAAAAAAAATCAATAAGATCATTCGAACAGACTTCCACCAATGTTTTTTTGCTCATACGTCAGTCGTACATTATTCCGCGAACCTTGCAGCTGCCATGGGCATGACTACAATTTACTGGGTATCTGCGAGACGCCATGTGGGTGGGAACCTCACGGAGTTCTCCTGGGAGACCAGCGGAGAACCCGTCACCTGGGCCAGGTGGAAAAGTGGACAACCCGATAACCAGAACAGTGCCGAAGACTGTGCCGTGGTTGTCCCTGATGAGGACGGGGAATGGACCGATATTGATTGTACTCTCAGAAGAGCGTACTTCTGTCAGTACTAATCAATGTCAGTTGAATAAAATGTACAGCTTACAATCGACTACTCATTGGCAAAGTTATTTAACGTCGTAATTAATATGTGAAGCTTACAAACCATGAATAACGGCAATCACAAACAACGAAAACCCAGTTAAACATCGAGGCATTAAAAGCTACCACGTTCGAACGTGGAAAGTCCAAGGCCATCACGTTCACGCGTCAAAGCACTATTGCTTTTTTTTACATTCGCACGTGGGAAGTTTTCATACTTCTGCGTTCACCCGAACAAAGATTCAAAGCTACCCCGTTCACACCTGGAAGCATATAATGTTTTCGCCTTTGTACATAGAAAGTTCAAGTCTACCACGTTCGCACGTGGAAATATAGTAGGCTTCTACATTCACACGTACTTACACACGTATGAATTAAAAATTCATAGTATAAAATATCAAGTCACACATATGAGATATTAACACATATGTATGAAATACTAAGTATGCGTGAATTATTGAACCCTATAATGGGAGATACTAATACATACGTATGAGATCTCGAGTATTAGGTGTCGTATGAGATATTAGCTCATACATAGAAGTTTCAAAGTCATACGTAGGAGATACTATCACATACGCCGAAGATACTAACTACGTAGGAGATACTAACTCACACGAAGGAGATACTGAACCATTTTTTTAAAATTCATCATCAATTTATTCATCATCAATACAGCTCCTATGGATGACATTCTTACATATTGACGTCTATTTTAATTACATACACAGAGAAAATTACATAGGTACCGCCACATGGAGAAAACTACCACAAAACCACATAGATAAAGCTACCACATAACGTTTTGGGGTCTAGCTGCATATATTGCTAATATATTAATGTTAGATCTACAGGTGTTGTAAAAAAACTTCCTATACACTCCCATTTTTCTCGCATTTTTTTACATTTCAACGGGTTGCTACTAGTATTTATTATGGTTTGTTCTAAGGTGTAACATTTTTTAACTGTTTTCATCAATGCAGTAATTGATAAAATGTTTTTCCGTACATTTTGTGACAAAGATGTATCACTTCACTATGAGAAAGAGGTGGTTTACGAGTACCAAATTTGTATCATAGTTTCCTAGCAACACATTCCGTGACGTCAAAAGGGGGAATATATTAATCATTGGATATAATCTTTCCGCAAATTTTAGCCAGAGGGCGTGTACTATTTCGCATTCGTAGACAAGATGAGGGATACTTTCTACAGGTGATTTACAAAAGTGACATTGATCTGAAGTGGACAATCGACATAAAAAAAAAAACTTATTTGTGGGGATTATTCTATGAAGAGTTTTGAATTGAAATTCCAAAAGTTTAGTGTCTATTGTACAGCTACGGGGTACCGTATATATAATTTCCCATTTTATTGTTTGAGCTAACTGTATTTCCCACTTTTCTTCAGATGATACTTTAACTTTTAATTTGCTCAGTAATTTGTTATATACGGTATTTACCGGACGGCTTATATTCGTGAATTCTTCCATCAAATTGGCTGGTGTATTTGAGGTTTCCGTTGTTAACTGTCGTTGGTTAATTTTTGACTTCCACCTGTAAGGGATGGAGTTAATCAAACTTTGGAAATCTAAAAAGTTTATATTAACGTGTGTTAGTTTTACAAAAGTTAGGTGCAAATGAAACTGACCATTTTCGTTAAGTATATTTTTAATATAAATGATGTTCCGAGAAATCAATTTAGATTTGAGTGCTAGGATATTTTTGCTTGTGTTCCAGTAACTATGCCAAATTGGGAAATGTACTATTTCTGAAGCTGTATATTCCGGGTTTTGTTTGCATCACATGTAAATTTGTATTCGATCCATGCGCTTATAACAATTTTCCAAAACATATTTTTTTATTTTGGCCATGATGCATTCTAATGATTCCTTATCTCCCAAATAATGTTCTTTAAATAAACTTTGCCAGGAACCCTCTGCTTTCAAACGTTTTATCCAGACTATTTTTAATGATTTAAAAAGAGTTTCAGGGTGTGTTAGCTTCAATCCACCGAATTTATAGTCCAGTGCTAGTTTTTCCCACGTTAATTTGGGTTTTTTGTTATCCCATAAAGAGGATTTAAGTGTATTATACAAATCTTTGGTTATAGTTCTTGATGGTGTTGGTAGTGTGGAAGCTACATGAATGGTTAAGGGAAGGACAAATGTTTTGATGACTGTTACTTTTCCCATCAGGGTTAACACCCTCTGAATTTTACCTATACATTTTTGATAATTGCATTCGCATATATATTTCAAGTCACTTCCCAATGTTATCCCCAATAAATTAAATTCCAGATACTGAACCATATGTATGTAATAATAGGTCATACGCAGGATCGGAAATACATAACGAGTATGTATTTCTGGTAGGGTATATTAAATACCACTACACAGTATTTCATTACCTCCTACATATGACACATGGTATATCATATGTTTTATATAGGATCTAGTATGTATGAAGAACATACCCCAGAAGAGCCGGCATCGGAAGCTGAACTCATTTCTACAGAGATGTGTGTAAGTAAATATTCGAAAAAAAAATGAGGAGGGGCCGAAAAACACTATGAAATGGGTAGTTGCTTGTCATTTTCCCGATAATTACGATTGTGATCGATACACACATACATCTGCTGATTCTTATGCGCACGAAACAACCGTTCGTTGCAAATACTTGGCGATTTATGTTGGTTTGAGCATGAAAAAATCATCTGAAAAAAAGCCGAAAGATTCCCTAACGATTGTTTTTGTCAAATCGAAGATTCCCTAACGAACATGTGAAGATTCCCTAACGATCTTTTCTTTATTAATTCAAATATACGTTATTTAAATGTTAAACGTGAAATAAAGTACAATGACATGTATTGATGTGTACAGATGATCTTCTAGTACAGATTTCCTATTTTTAATGTGACATTCGCTAATTTATGTCGCATAAATCAACGAATTCATAATGGTGTATGATATGGACCTATTACAATATACACGTATTAGGCCTATATCGTTAGGGAATCTCACTTTTGTCGTTGGTGAATCTTATCGCTCGACATATCTCAACAAAAAAGCGTGATCTGCTTGAAATAACTACGCATGTCTTTGACCAAGACACTAAGCTACCTTCGAAATATCCTTTTTTTTTCACACAAATGGACCTGTCATTTGATAATATACGGTTAATCTCCAAACTGACCGTGTTCACTGTCCGCCATTGTGGGATGCACTAACGATCGTGAGCAGTGTTACATCTTCCAAAAGGAGTTCGATACTGTCTGCCAAAATCAAAGAAGGCCAGAAGATTACTGAACTCAAGGCCAGATCATCTGTACTAAAAAAAAACAAGCGCCAGATCAAGCTAAGTTTCGTCTCGAGCAAGAAGAGGGAGAATTTCAGCTGAACGTCGAGATAGCTGCAACCACAGCTCGAGCAGCAGTGCTGGAACAGTACAAAGAATCCGAAGATAACCCAGCATCACGTGTAGAAGTTCGTGTTCAAATTCATGACGAGCCTCGCTGCAGGGTCGATGTTCTGCTACCAAAACCCCCTGATGGTGTTCCTGATATACCAGCATACAACTAGCCGATTGCGACAGACGTCAGTCAGGACCATGTGGCTCAAGAGCTGTTTCAAGATCTACATCATTCAACGAGCAACAGTCAAGTTCCCGAGCAGCCTCGCATTTTGCTTGGATAGACAGCGACATCCAGGCCAAGTGAAATGATCCAGCAAACGCCTCGAGATGCAGCAGTACATGCAGATGTCACAGAACCAACGATGCCAGACGACATCGCTCAATCTGTTGTCCAGCATTTCAGCAGAAATCAAGCGATTTGGAGGTAATCCACTCGAACAGGTTTATGCGGCAGTTGCAGTCTCGTATTGTTAATAACTGTGAACACGATGATGAATGTCTAACATACCTTGACCAGTACACTTATGGTGACGCAAACAAAATGGTCTGTGGTTCCAGCCATCACGATATTAACCAAGGCTTCAAATTTATGCTACTTGTAGCCGCCCGTGTGTTCATTTAAAATTCGTGCACATTTAGTTCTTTTTGGTTAAAAGATACCACATGAAATTGACAATATTTTGGAGCCACATTAATTTTGCATTGACCGCAAGTGTGCATCGAGAGATCATCGATTACGGGGTGTAGAAAATGCTAGAAGCTTACGTCATCGAACCCAGTGATATGTAGATGTAGATATGGTGAAAATTAAAGGACAGTTTGTAGTGATTTTGCATTGACTACCACAATGACAACAACCTGACCCAGAAACTTCGTCTATGACATACACATCTAAAATGATGCTGGCAGAGAACCAGTCAGCAATGTTCTGACTCTCTAGGGAATCTTTTCAGATAGCCTATGAGAAAGTGCTCCAGGTCATAGACTCGAATATCTGCCATCAGAAACCTATCATTTGGTTACTAAATACGGTCTCCAGGGTATATGTTTCTCACCCATTCTCTGCAGTTCATATTTTAACCATTGAAGTGTGAGGCCTTTGTGGCGTCCATATTGTAGGGCTGTCAATGCACAGTAGGGCTGTAAATGCCTACGTGTGGTCTCCGTGAGAAAGTTATGGGTTTTATCTGAAGTTCTCAGCTCAGAGTTGAATCATTTTGAGGAACGAAATTCCAAGAAGGGAGTCATGTGCCAATTTTGCATTGTTTCATTTTGTTCCCATTTAACCCTTAATTTTACTTTCTGGCTCGGCTATTTCTGGCCCTTACTGTCGATGACTAGCATGTCATCATCCAAATCCATTGTCTGTAACCATTGTATCAGCATTGTGAGACTGGGAAAATGGAAACTGGGGAACGGTACAGTCGGATTCAGTTCCAGCCAAATGCAACGTGTTTTAGGGACGAGTAGGGTACCCAACGGTTCTAGCTGCTGGTCTGATCTTGAAATCCTGAGCATGTGTGACAAATCTGGTCTTTGACAAATATTGACGCAGAATGATTTTTAATGTTTTATTTGAACTGTGCACCGGTAGATGGGTATACATGTATATACAATTTGACCTTGTGCAAGATATTAAAGCAGATACTGTACAATATGATAAAATGATTGTATCAACATATACAAAGCAGAAATAACAGATAAATAACCAATAACCCTTATAACATGTATAACTAAACCAGATTACCATGAATCATGATAACATGACAATCATGCCTTATATACACCTAACTATTCTAACATGCAATATTAAATCTTAACCCTGTAATGATTACATGCACACTTATGAATATGACCTACATGTAGATATATATGAATACTAAGTGATCAGATGATAAATATAGCTATCTAATAATGTTGCTTACCCCAGATAAGTCTGAGGGTTTCCAAACAAGTCACATGAGATGATGAAGATGATACTGGGATGACTGAAATAAAATGACAATGAAAATCAAGGATACAGTTATGTTGTACACAGAACACAAGTCCATGATGACGAATACTATACAACATCAAATACTAATATGGATAAATAATACATACATGATTCTAACAAGAGAGTATTGTGGACTACAATGATGATCCTACTTCGTTGATGAACATACAAATCTAAGAGATGTTGACAGGTGAATGTGAAATAGGCGAATGACAAACAACAAATATTCCCGCGCAAATAACAAATTACATTGACGACAAGTAAACAAAACAAATCGCGACACCTGGCGAATACAAAACCATGATAGAATGAAGTTAACACAGATGCGTTATGATGCATGAAAAACACGGTCATAATGGAACCAATGAAAGACTGTTAAACGAAATTTGATGACATAAAACTGATGAAGATTACTCCTGCTACACATGGCTACAACTTTAGCCCATCCTCACGTCTGACGCATGCCATGTGCATCCTGGCATAGCCTACAGATGCATTTCGTTTTTATCCCGGGACTGTACCAGAAGTCGAATGGGAAGAATGAGATATTCCACAATTGTAGAGGGCACGAGTTTGCTGCAATCACGTTTTGTTTCCCCTCTATAACATAGGCCTGTACACTAAAGAAGGCGATGGTCGAATTGAGGGGGGGGGGGGGGGGGCGGGGAGTTATGGAAAGAAGGAAAGATTGTTTTCTCTTTTCTTTTTTGGAGGGGTGGGGGATAACATTTCAGAGACCTATAACTAGTGGTCTATATATCGTGGGTCGGCTTTGCCAGGAGCATATGCTTTCGACTGAATGATGACATTATTGAGCCTGCAATAGCATTTATTTTTACCTTTATTATCCTACAAACTATCAGGAGGACAACAAGTTTGAGGCCTGGAGTCATGGTACAAAAAATGTAGGATAACAGTTTGGTTTTCTTTCTTATTTATTTTTTTGGAAGAATTCACGTAATTGGACCTACAGAAAACGCCAAAGTAGCACCTCTCGTCTCTGTGTCCGAATACTGCAGACAATTATTGGTGAGAATCTGCAATTCTATAGTATCTCTCTGAGAAGAGAAAAGTGGGGAAGACATGAATTCAGAGACAAATGTTTTATTGCCAATCACAAAATATATCAAATATCTCCAGATTACACAGTGATCAGGTTTAGATTAAGTCACTGGGTTATACATTGTTGAAAGGTTACACTGGGTCCAGGCTTAGACTAAAACCCTGCTTAACATTCAGCCTAAGATCTACCGTTGATCTCGTCCCACGCTTTTGTGCTGGCGGAGGTTATTCGTCCCTGGCTCCACAATCTTCCGTCTCCAGAGGTGGGTTGCTGCAGAGTCAAGTTGCCATTGTCCTCGTAGGTGCCGCTTGTGCGGAGGTCCTTGCCTCTGCTGAGGTCTCCTGTCACTGCGGAGCTCCTCGTCACTGTGAAGCTCCTCTCGCTGTAGATGTTCCACGGCTCTAAAGAGTTTATTTGTCACTGTGGAGGTTCCTTGGCTCTGAAGAGACTCGTCACTGCAGTCTCCGCACGTAAGTGTACTTCCCTCATTACTCCACGGGTGCAGAGTAATTTTCGCTTGCACCACCGTGCAAGAACAGAGAGCTGCCTTGCTGTCAGCTGTAAGTCAAGAGGGCCACATACCAGATTCAGAGTATTGGAGTTGGGACCCCACTCTTCTCATTTACATTTCCCAAATATGTACGTGGAGTCTCAGTCCTGGAGGTCAAATAGTGCAGAGGTAGAAAACGTCTAAGTCGTTCCCTCGCCTGTTCTAAAAGAATAGAGCCGTCTCAGGGTGATTCGTCTTCTGTGGTGTCTCGTCCAGACTGAGCCCCCAGAGAGCTGTGGCCATCTGCTTTGATAGTCACCCAAACCAGAAGTCGTTCTCCGCACAAACATGCCCGTCTTCCGGCTTCCGACTCTGTGAATGTTCCAGGTGGTTTTGCAAAGGCTGGTGGTTTTAGCAGTTTGTTATATTTCCACTCTCTTTCTCTGAATTGCGATATGAAGGCATTCCTGTGTGCTGCTTCCAGCACTCCTTCTTCTGGCTCATTCCTTCATCCCCACCTCCAAGGTGGACACTTCACGTTTTAAAAAATCTATTTCTCTGCGTCGGTGCAGGTAGACTTTGCACTGAGGTAGATCATCCATATTTGTGGAGGTCACCCTCCGCAGCCCAAGGATATTTGGCTTCGGTCTCTCACTCAGATACACCGTCTGCTATTCTATCCTCATCACTCCATGGGTGAGGTGGAGCATGGCGTCCAGAGTGTGTAGCACGACGATCCCCACCCGGCCTATGATGACTTCTGATGGTATTACCAAGTCCCCCAGATGCAGGATAGTGGAGAGCATGCTGAGGACGAAAAGGTCTCCTGTTCCTGTGCTTAGGACGATCCTCAAGGTCCTTAGACACTCTCTCACATGGTCAGGTAACACATTCAAAACAGAAGCATCCACAACTGTGGGAACAACACTCCTGTCCAGAAACGCGGATTTCTCATCCCTCCAGGTGGCATTGGGCATACCAAGCAAAGGGTTTAGGTTTTGTATATACAGTTGCCAGAGGAGCTGCTGTCCTCCCCCTCAGGTAAGACACCTTGAGTCGTACAAACATCATGAACATGGATATTTACAGCAGACAGAGGAGGGTTCTCCTTCACCGCAGATTGGACACTTGGAGTCATTGGTACATCAACATCATCATCAATATACTATTTACAGTAAGCAGAGAAGAGTTCTCCTTCTCCTCAGGTAAGACACCTGGAGTTGTAGGTACACCACAAACATCAGTAACATCGGGCACATCATGAACATCAGTAAAATCCTCGTCGTGAGATTATCCCTGTGGTTAGTACTATTTACAATATTTACAGATCCTGCATCTCCATTCTGATCCTGACCTGCACTTGCCAGGAATTGCCCATTATCTCGGCGTCAGAAAAACGTGCCCCGTCTGGCTTGACAAGAGCCTGGATGTCTTCGTCCTCCAGCTGCTTCAGCAGAAGCGCTAGAGACTTGACATTCTTCAGTCTCTGGGGATACTCTCTACTCAGGTGTCCGGTTTGACGGCACAGCCAGCACTCACGATTTTGAGGTCCCTCTGACGAGGTCGTCCGCTGAGTCTTCATTAACTCCACCTCCTTCAGAACCATCAATATCAATTCAATTAGCTGGTTCATCTTCTGGGCATGGGTCTATTCCCTTGAAGGGAGGAAGCCGAGACCCAGAGCCGCTCCATTTGTCATCTCTCTCCGGCGGAGGCCAATCCACTTTGGTGAAGGCCATCACATTGTGTGGCTCCTCCACCGGACTCTTGTCCTCCACCTGGGCATGGACTGCACGCACTAGCTTGTGGTTGACACTTTCATACTGAATGATCAAAGTCGTTGCCTCTCCCAGGGCATCCATGTCCTTCATCAGGGCCATGAGCTCCACGCACCGTCCCCGTGACCCTTCTGGAAGCTCTGGACCAGTCACTAGATATGCTGGGCAGAAACTTGTGGCCTTTCCCCAGTTTTCCTCGTCCTGCTCCGCAATGGCGCCCTATAGGTCTGTTCTTGACAGACAGGGTCGAAACGCTTGGCCCGTATCTCTACGAGAAGATCACAGTCCTTATACTGGCCCAGTTGCATCCCCGTGAGGATCCACCTCACATCTCAAGCTGCTCATCAGGTACAGCTGCCTTGCCGCTGCCTCGATTCTCAAGTCCAATAGATGGCGATTAAAACGTTGATTGTTACAGAAACATGTGCACAAATGCATGCTCGTGATGTCCACATTGTAACGCTATCGTTGTTTATGACGACACACCAAAATATACGTGAAATACGCCCTGGGTGTATGTTCGGGAAGCTATTCCGTAAATACGCCCAGGGGTGTTTTATCGGGTGGGCTCATCGAATGTATGGCAAAATCCCCCCTCGACAAGACCCGCCCCCCCCCCCCCCAAGACAAAAGCCACCCGGACGTTTACCCCTGAGACAAAATCCCCTACCTGATAATCGAGAGGCTAGGCATAACCTCCCCCCCCCCCCCTCCTTCAATTTTTTTCCAAATTATATTAAGTTAACTTTCCTTGGAAGTTTCATTTTATGTCACTGTGTTTCATTATCTTTCACCTGTATCAGAAACCCATTGTACATTTGTCTCCAGTTTTTGGAGTTTGAAGTCAATAAATGACTGACTGGTTAAGGTGAGAAGCTGCTCAGGTACTAGGGTGTCAAGAAGAAGCCATATTGTACAAACTCTAGTGTGACTTCTTTTTGGAGCCAAGTTGTGTGTAGATATGTCCAAAGTTATTCAATTCATAGCTGGTGTGAAAATGGATTTTTTTTCCATATTTCTGTTTATAAACAGCAGCAGAAAATTAATAAATCATAACTTGCATATGTGGCAAAACCCACAAGCAATGATGGAAATAATAAAAAGCAATAAAGACGTCCAAAAATCTGTCATGAAATGGTACATGTATACCCAAAAAAAAAAAATGAGAAGAAAAGCTCCATACGTTGGGAATGTTCCCAAAGAAGAGCCTAAAAAAATTTTTATAGGGGGATTGTAAATGTCTGGTCCATCCAATTCCAAGTAGGGGCTTATGTCGTGGGGGGCTTTTGTTGGGGTCACTTCTGGGGGGGGGGGGGATATTCTGTCTGGAGGGGATTCATCAACGAGGCCTGTAGATCTATGTAGGCCTACGTAAGTATATGCGCGTAGGCCTATAGGCTGTAGTTCACAAAATCAATGCGACTCCATGTACCTGGGCCATGTAAGATTCCATATAACGTGTTATACACCGAGGCCTACAGGCCGTTTACCCTTTCGGGCAATTCGTCCAGATTCGTTATGATATTCCGCGGGATGTGGCGCAAAGCGGGAAATTCCAGCGGGGAATCCCAACTTTACCAGACTGGAAACAAAGTTCGCGGTGCGTTTTTTTTCGCGGCTTTCCTGTGAAGAGGAAGTAGCCAACAAGGAAAATTTATGTCTGAACTGCACAAATATACACTGTAACAATCGAGACTAAAGTTAAACCCAATATGGCTGCAATATACACCATAATGGGAACTGCGAGGAACGGTTTCTTCAGAGGAGTGTCTTTCGGCTGGCACGGCGTGATGTGGGCATGGTCATGGGTATGCTGGGCATTTTCGGCCTTCCTGATGCCCGTTATCACTTGGACCGCGAAAACCACGGGCATGGTTTCAGCTGGGAAACCTAAGCGACAGATTGGCAGTAGATCTAGATCTATTTCGAGGGAAAAGGAGGAAAAGTCTGATAAGCCATCAGGCGAAGACTTGAGAAAAGACTCGCCTGAAAGATCAACACCGGTGATAGTGGCAAGACAGCCTGAGACAGAACCAGAGCCAGACTGGCAAACCGTCAAAGGTACATCAATATAGGGGTGGTTATTCAATAATTCATAATTGTATTCCCCAAACAGAGTTCGGTGAATATTACTACTCAGAGTCGTATGGATTTACGATTGTTGCGCCGCGTTTGCCGCCGCCGCCAGCCAGACATGGGGTCAAGTACATTGGAGAGTATTTGAGTACAAGTACAAACTTCTAGTACAAGTACAAAGTACATTTTATCTATTCCATGATAATAACACTAGATCTAACCAATCTGGAGCGCATGTACAATTTAGTGGGCAATCCGGTTTTCTAAGATAATCAATGACAATGATCATTTAATCAGTGGCGCAAAATGAAAAATACAGATAGAAAGAACATCTGGTGTGTAATAAAGAACACTTTTCTGTCATAATCAATTGTCATTCCGGATCGTAAGTATGGGAAATTAGTTGGTAATAAAATTGCCCACGTTATTGTACATCCTAGGCACCAAGGTTCATGATCTTTGAGAAAGGCATTATTCATTAGAATACAGTTGGAATAAGGTAATATAATTGCGGTTTTATTGACATTAATTTGCATCAGCAGAAGTCAGAATATTTGCTGAAATAAACTTTATGTCCAATGATTGTATGACGAAACCTGTGAATGTCACTAGACATGCTAAAGAATTCCAAAACCAATGACTTGAGGTCACATTTTCATGGTTACCTGACCTGACCTATGGTCCGATAACCTATTGTCGTGGCATTGCGTCCATCGTCCGTCCGTCGTCCGTCCACATTTTTATCTTTAAAGTTTACAGGCAAAGTTTATTTTGCACAGAAATGCCTAAAAAAAATATCAAGAGGGGGATATTTTTTTTATTTTTTGCCTTTTGCATTTTTTCCAAAATGGCCAATTTGGACTTTGGCAGCCATTTTCTCAAAAACTATCTGATCAGTTTTTGGCCAGCGTGTTGCGCTTGTCTTATAACTTTGGGTAATAACAGACCCATGGAGGCGGGTAGGAATGGACGGCCCCAGTCCTGCTATCATTGGTTTCAAATGGAGTAATCTCAATAAAAGGATCACAGAACTTTCAAAAATAATATTTCTTTATCTGATTGTCTCAATCAGGTCTTATATTTTAATTTTGTTAATAACACAAGTGCTGTGAGAGCTTTGCGATATTTGTTGACTTACCGTAATACATACACATACAGAAGCGCAACAAAAATATAGAGCTAAATTTATGATGTTGCCAGAACAATTACGAAAGATGACCAACTCTTATGGTTTCCGACATAGAAGTTATGAAATGTGATGAAAAATGTGGTTTTTTTTCACCCAAATAGAGGCCTAAACTATCAATTTGATCCAAAACATTGGGCAACATTGAAATCATTGAATGTCTGTACTCGGATATACATCTAGATATGTTCTTCTTTGTTTATTCTATGGAGAATAATGAGCAATTTAATCCATTAAATTAAGGTTATTAATCACACATATTTCCAATGGCCACAAAAATAATTCTCTCCACTGTAGCTTACTTGTGAGATTTCTGTTTCAAAAGATTCCCCTTATCTTTAACATTACCCTTGAATTGCTGGTCTGCGTGTGGCGGCCATTTTGAATTTTTGACGGGTCCGTGAACTTTTTTTTTTGCCGCAAATCGCATTAATTACTATCCATTTTGGGCCATTTCTAGGCAGGGAAAATGTTCACCCTTTTGAAAAAAAGTTTGGACACCTTTTTCCCTCAAAATGGGAGCTGGTCTCATAGAAGGCTTGAAGATAAAGCTCAGATATTGACACAGTTTTACACAAATCATCATATATGACTTCCGATTTGAATGATTCAAATCGGAAGTCATATATGATGATTTGTGTAAAACTTGTGCGAATAAACCTGATAAAACTAATGTTGGTGGATATAAACATGATAAAAGTCAACCTTCAAAGCTAGAGCAAAATCATTGTATATTGTCAATTACTCCTAATATAATCCCCATTAGCATGAGTAGCAGTCAAACATGACAGAGTGATTTCCAAATAATGTAAAGCCACAAATTATTCGCAACCTTTTATTTTCGCGAATTTCGAGAATTCGATAAATCGTGAAATTTAATGGATGGAAACATTTCTGATGACAACCCACAATGTTATGACAAAATTGTTCGAGACGGACAAACCGTGAAATTAAATTGCCGCGAACATGGTCTAATCACAAAAACGGGAAATTGTGGCTGCCAACTTAAACATGTTAAAGGGTTTTACAGTAGTTGCAGATTGTCATAATGTTTGTGAGGTGAATAAATACCTGAGTACAATGGAAGGCAATGGGTGTCAGCGACAATCCAGGCTTTAATATGTCAAAAAACTGCATTTAATTTTTTTTTATCACAAAAGGAAAATAAAAATCCTAAGGAAAATAAAAATTATGTACCGGTACCTGTGAAGATATTAGTGCTTACACTGACTGGTGGGAGCTGGGCTTACAGTGCTGGCGTGTATTGATTTAGGAGATCACCGCCCAATGTGGATGCTGAACCATACAGTAAACAAAACATGCTGAAATAGCTAGATCTCTGTGATGGAAGCTCGCCAGTGATATTGTGATAGATGGGATTGATGAAAAATGCTCTGACCTGACTGTTGCAGAAAATGGCAGCACATGGAAAATGTGAGTGTGGCACCATACATGTACACAGGCCTGTTACGTGTATGTACATGTGCATAGACTACTTTATACCAATGGTAACCTACATTTATCATGTTTATATACATGTACCAGCAATGTCAGGGCTGTTTATGGGCTGTGTTGTATGATAACAGGCATGCTTTGAATGATGTGTACAGTTTTTATGAGGAAATAGCATCATATGGACCTTGATATGGCATGTGCTATGCCCATGATGATGAATTACATGAATCTGGTAAACAGGCTCAGTACACACAGTGTCTATAATTAGATAGGTGAATACCACTGGATATCATAGCAGAGCATGTGCTTCCATCCTGTCCGTTCTGGCTTCAAAATTACAACTCTGAAATCACGTTTATAGTGTGTGTATCTGAGATATTGTCCTGGATCGTCAACATGGTCAACTCGAAATATGTACTAAATGTATTCATACAAAATAGATCAGTGTGTAGATACTATACTATAAGGTTATTGCACAATATCGGGTTTATGCCTGAGGGCACGAAACCCCATATTGTGCAATAACACATTTATCATATGCCAGTTGATGTTCATGATGTTAGGGACATTTTAGTGTGTTTAAAATGACCAAAACATTGCTGAATCGAAAGAAATAAGCAAGAAATACAGCTTCCGTTACACATTGATCGGATTCACGAGCCATTTCAGAGTTCCAAGAGCACCAGCATAAAAACGTAAATCTGTGGGGAATAACATCATCCATAGCCCGAGACATGCCGACAGATCGACTATGCTTATGTTAACCCTTCAAAAAATGACGTTTTCTTGAACTGGGAGGCCAAGTGTGGAATTTACAGCCCAACGGGCAGAAGTTTATTATCAGTCAGGAACAGATACAAATTTGGTAATTGTTATGAATTACCAAAATATGAAATTTTGACATCATTTGGAAATAACACAAAACGGAAATGGCAAATATACATGACCATTTTGTGATATTTTAGCAATTACCTATTTTGGTAACTTCAGTCCAATTTTCTTGTTCGGATGCCTGCTGTGAATTGCCTGCTGTGTACGGATTGCTACAAATCTATTGAGAGTACACCACATGGTGTAAGCTCTCTTTTGTCAAGTTTATAGCAATCCGTACACAGCAGGCAATTCACAGCAGGCATCTGAACAAGAAAGTTACACTGAAGTTACCAAAAGAGGTAATTGTTAAAATATCACAAAATGGTCATGTATATTTGCCATTTCCGTTTTGTGTAATTTCCAAACGATGTTAAAACTTCATATTTTGGTAATTCATAACAATTACCAAATTTGTATCTGTTCCTGACTGATTATTGGAAGAATAGGCACAGCTATTGGAAAACAAAACGCATAGAAATGGATTATGTTTATCTCTGAGTTTGTTGATAAGAATTTAGTTACTGTAATAGCACGAACTATGTTATTTGCATTGACTTTCATTCTGGCATATGATAATATATATTATTGCTTCAATATTGCCTGTTACCATACTGATTTAGGTCCAGATCTCTGATGCACAGCTCATTCTGTTAGCCCTAGTCCATGTACATAATGTAGTCACACCAGGCCAAAATACATAGAGTCAATCCTAAGGAATACTGGGACCTCCACGATGTCTCAACCTTGGCTTGGTGTTTGACCATGATAACCCAATACACTTGTAATAAAACCTCCTTTGGTGTGTTGTGGTTCACTTGTAGGCCTATTGAAGTCTTAGCTGTATCATGTGTATTGGTATATACCTGTATAATGCATCCAGATCAGTGCTGTGGTCGCAGGGAGTTCAGCTTCCTGGACCTCTACGGATTGAGGTCCAGAGTATTGAGGGATATCTGCAAACATCTGGGTTTTGACTTGAACATGTGTAGTTTTATTCACGGCAACTTATATTTACTCAATGCTGGTATTTCAGTGTTGACATGTTGTGTGTTTGCAGCAAATCTGAAGGGACTGTCCACAGAAGGAAGACGGAATCTGTACAGCGGCAAGTTTGTACCACTATCCGATGTCAAAACCTGGGCAGAATTCTACAAGGAAAACGAACAGTCGCTTCTCAAACAAGCCGGTTAGTTGAGCTAGGACCTGTGAATAAAGTTTTATACTTGCTACGTTGAAGAGGCTTGAAGAGGCTTTGTAGTAGTGACCCACTTTTCATAGGTATGGTCATCATTCCCAATCAAAAATACCATGAGGAGATGCCCCATTTCATGCTTCAACTTTCACTTTCATTCTGATTGATGAACTTCACTTCTGCCCATATATCATCCATTTCATATTTCCGTGTTTCAGGCAAGAACATTGACTTGACGAAAGCGCCCTTGTACCCAGTGGATCCCGAGCTGAACGCCAAGGTGTCGCACTGGCGGGGAGATATCACACACCTAGAGATAGACGCCATCGTCAACGCCGCCAATAAAACTCTACTGGGGGGTGGAGGTGGTAAGTCCAGGGGCTGTGAGTCTGTATTGGGGGGGGGGGGGGGGGATTAGTGGCATCTTGTGACATCTTGTGATTCGTGGGCTGGAAGTCCTAGCAGATTTAACAAGGAACCTGATGAAGCACTGTGTATTTTGATCATTGTATCCCCCGAACAAAGTTCGGCGGATACTATGGATTTACGATCGTCGCGCCGCCGCCGCCGCGTCCGCAGACACTTTCTTGTGAAGGCGCTGCAGCTTGCAAATCTGAACCGATTTTGATAATATTTTATATGGACATGTCTTATGGTGAGATCACGACACCTATCGATTTTGGTTGCCATAGCAACCAAAATAGCCAATTGGCGTAACATTTTGTGCTCAAATTAGCCTGTTGGACACACATGGGTTGTGAATGCTCTACGGGTGGGAGTTTTCGATGAATGATGATGAAATCGCACAGGCTCAATGAGAAAGACCATCACACGAAACCTATTGTTTTCCAGAATGATCGAATAAATATTAATAAGTTTGAGAGGTTAACTTATTACGACAATTAAAATACCCACTTTGACATATGTGATCAATCCAATAACCTGCACTATGAAAGCAAATTGCACTGGATTCTTGTTCAGAATAGAGAACTGATGTTTTTGGTGAAAAAAGAACAATATAACTGAATAAGTTAACATTGGTTTTACTAGTTAAGTCTATTATTGACCACAATAAAAATAGTTAAGACGAGAAACATTTATTATTGAGCTCAACCAGGTAAAGGTTCTGTCCAGTAGAGATTTCATAGGTGTAACCGAATAAGTTAACATTATTTTAACTAGTTAAGTCTATTATTGACCACAATAAAAATAGTTAAGACAAGAAACATTTATTATTGGGCTCAACAAGGTAAAGCTTCTGTGCAGTAGAGATTTCATGGCTGTAGCCGAATAAGTTAGCATCATTTTTACTAGTTAGGGCATTTCGGCCCGAAATGCCCTTATGGTTTTGTCTGGTTTTTTTTTTTTTTTTTTTTTTTTCTTCTTTTTTTTTTACTTTCCGCCGTTTTGGTTTCCGATCAATAACTCGGGAACGCCTGAACGGATCTTGTCCAAATTTACACCACTGGTCAGAAATATTACATGGAAGACCCCTATTGTTTTGGAGGCGGCTCCGGGGTCCGTGAGGTCCGTGAGGATGAAATCAAGGTTGATTTTGAGACTTGGTTTCCGATCGATAACTCAAAAAGTATTCATGCAATGGCAAGTATTCTCTGCATGGGAGTTCATATACCACCAAGGAAGAACCCTATTGATTTTGGGATCACTCCGTCGAACGACCTTTGACCTAGAGCTCGGAAGAATTTTTGCTGATTCATCCTTGAGGCTTTCATGCATATCTCGGAAACGGTGCGTCGTAGAGCGAAACGGAGCTCAATTTCGGCCTCCTGGCACTAGACAAACTAGTCTAGGGGGTATATTGGGTCGAAACGACCCCTGGTGTCGTTTTTTTTGTTGTTTTTTTTCGCAGACTCGGCACTTCCTGTTTGGCCGTATCTCGGAAACGGTGCGTCGTAGAGCGAAGCGGAGCTCAATTTCGGCCTCCTGGCACTAGACAAACTAGTCTAGTGTGTATCTTGGGTCGAGACGACCCCTGGTGTCGAATTTTTTTTTCGCCGACTCGGCACTTCCTGTTTTGCCGTATCTCGGAAACGGTGCGTCGTAGAGCGAAACGGAGCTCAATTTCGGCCTCCTGGCACTAGACAAACTAGTCTAGTGTGTATCTTCGGTCGAGACGACCTCTGGTGTCGAATTTTTTTTTCGCCGACTCGGCACTTCCTGTTTGGCCGTATCTCGGAAACGGTGCGTCGTAGAGAGAAACGGAGCTCAATTTCGGCCTACTGGCACTAGACAAACTAGTCTAGTGTGTATCTTGAGTCGAAACGACCCCTGGTGTCGAATTTTTTTTTTGCCGACTCGGCACTTCCTGTTTGGCCGTATCTCGGAAATCGTACGTCGTAGAGTGAAACGGAGCTCAATTTCGGCCTCCTGGCAATAGACAAACTAGTCTAGGGGGTATCTTGGGTCGAGACGACCCCTGGTGTCGATTTTTTTTTTCGCCGACTCGGCACTTCCTGTTTGGCCGTATCTCGGAAACGGTGCGTCGTAGAGCGAAACGGAGCTCAATTTCGGCCTGCTGGCACTAGACAAACTAGTCTAGTGTGTATCTTCGGTCGAGACGACCCCTGGTGTCGAATTTTTTTTTCGCCGACTCGGCACTTCCTGTTTGGCCGTATCTCGGAAACGGTACGTCGTAGAGAGAAACGGAGCTCAATTTCGGCCTACTGGCACTAGACAAACTAGTCTAGTGTGTATCTTGGGTCGAGACGACCCCTGGTGTCGATTTTTTTTTCGCCGACTCGGCACTTCCTGTTTGGCCGTATCTCGGAAATGGTGCGTCGTAGAGCGAAACGGAGCTCAATTCCGGCCTCCTGGCACTAGACTAACTAGTCTAGAGGGTATCTTGCATCGAGACGAATTCTGGTGTCTAATTTTTTTTTGCCGACTCAGCACTTCCTGTTTGCCATATCTCAGAAACGGTCCGTCGTAGAGCGAAACGCAAAGATGCCTAAGGACGGGGTATGTCACTTAAACTTTGACCACGGACAGATTCAGAGTCATTATGGTTCTAGACGCGGTCTCTTAGGTAAATGTTAGGTAGGAATAGAACTCACATGAAATGCCCCAAGGCATCTTCAGGCCTTGACGTCTAGTTAAGTCTATTATTGACCTCAAGAAAAATAGTTAAGACAAGAAACATTTATTATTGAGCTCAACAATTTAAAAGTTTTGTCCAGTAGAGATTTCATGGGTGTAACCGGATAAGTTAACATTATTTTTACCAGTAAAGTCAATTTTTACTTCGAATTTCAACTTGAAACCAAGTTTGGCACATACAGTGGATCCTGTGTTAAAGACCACCTGGTTTGAGAGACCACCCTGTGTTTTAAGACTGCTACACTTGGTCCCAAGTGGCCTTTTATCATGTAAATGAACCTGTCATGAGAGACCACCTGTCATTTAAGACCACCTTTTAGGGGTCCCTTGGGTGGTCTTAAAACACAGGATCCACTGTATTATGAAATAAAATATAATTTATGGTGAAAAGATTGATCTGGCTCCAATTTCGTCATCTTGAAATGCAGTTTTGGTAAACTTTTACTTGAATTTCAGCTTGAAACCAAGTTTGGCACATATTATGAATTAAAATTTAAATTATGGTGAAAAGTTTGATCTGGCTCCAATTTCGTCATCTTGAAATGTAGTTTTGGTCAACTTTTACTTTGAATTCCAACTTGGAACCAAGTTTGGCACATAGTATGAGTTGAAATATAACTTATGGTGAAAAGTTCGATCTGGCTCCAATTTAGTCATTTTGAAATGCAGTTTTTGTCAACTTTTGCTTGAATTTCAACTTGGAACCAAGTTTGTCAAATATTCTGAGTTGAAATATAACTTTAGGTGAAAACTTTTATGTGGCTGTAATTTCGTTATTTTATCGAACATGTCGAAATGCATTTCGTATGCAGTGATTTTACTGGTGATCTTGAATTCAACCTTCAATAAGCTTGAAAGATTTCACGGAATGATAGGGCTACGGGGGATACACCCAAGCGGTCGTAGGCGACCGGAAGCGTCTAGTTTTAAAACAAGCCAAAATTGTAATTTCATATCATGAAACTAACTGTACAGTATTAATTAACAGGTCATGAAATACGTCCATATTTTCTCAATGGACAAACAACTTCCTTCTGCCGATGATGATTTATTTATAACACTTCCTGGTCCATAAGAGTGGCTGCATGATTCCGCCTCTCACAGACAGCTGTTTGTGTTGCAGTTGACGGTGCAATTCACCGCGCAGCTGGACCAAATCTGCTAAAGGAATGTCGTACTCTACAGGGCTGTAACACCGGCCATGCCAAGATCACTGGAGGTAAGAATGTTAGAGGGCTGTAACACCGGCCAGGCCTAGATCACTGGAAGTAAGAATATTACACAGCTAGTACAGTGGTCCCCCTCAGATAAGACCTACTGTAAAACGAGTAATTTTGGCGAACGATTTATTTGGCGGTAGGGGGAAAATCGCCAAATTAAGTCGTCCGCCAAATTAATTAAATCTATGTTAAGATATATATGTGGTTGTGAAACCGCCAAATTGAATTTCTGCCTAATAACGTGGGGCTCACAACCGCCAAATTTAATAGCCGCCAAAATTAGTCATTTTACAGTACCCTTCTGCCACAAAATTAAGGTCTTATCTGAGGGGATGTCTTATTAGAGGGGTTCATTTACTTGTTAACATTATCCTAGCGCCACAAGAAAAGCTCTTTATTGAGGGGGGTCTTATCTGAGGGGGACCACTGTATTACATGTTTAGCATTCAAAAAAATTTTATAGATGCAATAAACTTTTGTGCAGCATCTAAATTTGATGATTGATATATTTTAAAGTATGTATATTCAGTTGAATATTGTCAATAATAAAAAGTACACGTGATACATGTATGTAGATATGTATGTGTGGAAACACTGGAAATAGAATGATGTTGACATTGTATCCTACAATGTACATGTATGTATTTATGACTATTGACAATGTGCTCACTACTTTTCTATGCTTCAATTCCAGGTTACAATCTCCCTGCAAAAAGTAAGTTACCAGTGTTCTCGATACTGATAGAAAGGGATGTCAGTAAATCCAAACAATGTCATTACCCTTTGTGATAATGTCATGTACATTTAAATAATTTCGGTAATTTTGTGCAATGTCAACATTTAATGAATTCAAATCACAAACTGAGAATTGTCTATTTACCATGAACATGGTAGAATCAATAAAACCTTGCATACATTTGTAAGTTGTAGCAAACATTTATTGTCTTGCAAGTGCAGGCCGCAGTTCTCAGTGACAAGTTGTACTGTCCTTGCAGATGTGATCCACACTGTGGGCCCGATAGGATCCGGTGACAAGCAGCTGCAGGGATGCTACAGGAACAGTCTCAAGATCCTGGCTGACAAAAAGCTGGGGTCTATCGTGAGTTCTAGTTCTAAGTTCACATGGAGAGTTATGACTCAAATCACATGTTCTAGTATGATAAATGCTGTACTGTTGGAGATATGAGCTTGTCATAGCTGTCAAAAGCAACAATTTTTGATATCATTTTGTACATTTCAGGCCTTTCCTTGTATCTCGACAGGAATCTATGGTAGGTATTAACACTATCCGCCTATACCATGTCTACTATGTTTGCATTATGTTACTGTATCTTATCCATGTTAGAAGTGATACATGTATTCCAAGATTCGATAGTAATATGAAATCAGACTTTGCTGACTTGTCACCTCTATCGTGTGTTTGAAACAAGCGACAATAATCAGCATCACACTAATTGATGAGGTGAAAACTGATAGAAGCCAGAAAAATGGATATCTACAATTGTTTTATTCCACTAGGATTCCCCAATGACCGAGCCGCCCACATCGCCCTGGAAACAACAAGGAAGTTCTTGGAAAACAATCGCCAGGTCAGACATTATTTGCAAAAATATGTGCCCAATTCATTCTGCAAGAGTGCATCTGTTCTATATGCAAGAATTTTATGCTTTGTTGATGGAGAACAGAAAGATAATGAGGAATACAAAAAAAAATTCGATAAAAGATAATGAGGAATACAAAAAGAATTCGTGGCCATGTGATTTACAGTAGCGCGGAAGAATAATAAAAACCTTGTTAGTATGATTATGTGACAGTACTCCTTATCATGTTATAAGACATACTATCATTCACAGGTCGAGCGTGTGATTTTCTGCCTCTTCCTGCCTGATGACGTTGAGATTTACGAGACCCTGATGCAAGTTTACTTCCCAGCCCGTGAGACACCGACTGCCCCGGAATCGCCTCCTGACATGGAGAAGCTCCAGCAGCTGGCCGAAGAGGTCAAGGCCGCGGAACCTGCCCCCGGAGTCACGGGAGGTGCTCAGTCAGAGCTCAAGCAGGAGGAGGCTGTACTCCTCGAAAAGATGCCCAGTGTACCATCGTTTGACCCAATGCCAGTCGCTGAGGAGGTGACATCAGAGACAAGGGTGCGGCCTGAGGAGGAAGGGGCAGTGTCTGCTGAAGGTGGTCCACAGGAGAAGGTTGATGAGGATCCCCAAAGCCTGGATAAACCTGGAGATGATAACAAAGGGGCGGTTGAATGTCTAACCATGGAGACAGGTACTCCAGCTCAAGAGGAGAGTGTGGCTGAGCAGGCTGGACAAGGCCAGGATCAACAGTCTGAAGTATCCAGCACTCAGAATGTAGATCAGGAAACACCTCAGAATACTGGTAGTGACACGCCTCCTGGTGATTCTGGTAAAAACTCTGTACAGACTGAAATCAAGGCTGAGGTGCAGACTGTATCTGAATCTGCCCCGCCACCTGAGGAAGCAAGGAGTGCTGATGCCCCGCCACCTAAGGAAGCAAGGAGTGCTGATGCCCCGCCACCTGAGGAAGCAAGGAGTGCTGATGCCCCGGCACCTCCTTCAGTAAAGGAAGACGACTCTGTGGAGAAGCAAACAGCAGAAGTGCCAGACATTGCCATGGAAACTCAGCCCGTGGAGAGCCAGGCTGATGTAGCCGCTGTGATGGACAGTACTGAGAATGTGCAAACGAATGGACACAACGAGGACGCACCAAAAGTGGATGATGGTGCGGGTGATATAAGTCAAGTTGGTGAAGAGAAGTCCATGCCACAGAAATCAACCACTGTCGCAGATGTGGAAACAGGGGACTGTCCACAAGTAGCACAGACAAACAGACTGTAAAACAGTGCAGTTTAGTGTTAGGTTAAGTTGTTCCTGTTGTTGTTGTTACTATTGCTTGTGTTTGCCTACAATAGTCAGTTGTATCAGTTGTTCAGATGAAGAAACCAATAATGTACATGTGAAAATCAGGCCTTGATTCGGAGGGAAGTGCAGAATGGTGTGTCCCTTTTTGTCATTTAATTACTAGTATATTAAAGTTGTTATATTTTATCAGGCACTTCTAATCAGCTTGCGAGATTTTATATTTACTGGTATCAAACATGGCGAAGTATTAGTTAATTCGGATTAAGAATATTTCACATGTCTGAACATTTATGCTGCTTATAAGCATGATAATCATAATGAATTGAATGATTGGGTGCATTATGAAAATAATATCGTAATATTTGCTTTCCATTACCATTTATGCATTTATTTGTTTTCTAATAAACTCTATCTGCACTCAGCATTGTTACTTACTCCAATAAGAAACAAGCCTTTACTGAAATCATTATCGCTAATATTTATATATATTCATTGATGGCATATTTCAGGAATATCAAGGGGATGGAGGCTTTTTGTCCAAAAGGTAACTGGCGAGAAGTCGCCAATGTACTGATGAAGGTGCACTTGGCAAAGATCGATAACAAGTTTGCACAAAATTTCATAAAATTTCTGTAAGATATTAAGGACATTTGTAACTTCACTGTTATTTATTCACATGCATCCATCCGTTTTTGCCATAAATGTTTGGAACCATGCCAATGTTACGCCTTGAACCAGTTGTGAGCGCAAGTTGTTTATATAAAAACTTTGATTGATGTTTTGTTGTAAACGACAATCAATCGTTTCAAATGAACAACTGTCGGATCAACTATATATATAACAGCACATAATGTTATAGTGTCGAAATGACCTCATGCTTCATTTATGCTTTTTAGGTTACCGGACCTATGGTCCGATAACCTATTGGCATGGCGTTGCGTCCGTCGTCCGTCTGTTCACATTTTTATCTTTAAAGTATATGGTCCGATCTTTCTGAAATTTTGCACAAAAATACCTAAAAATATTTCCAGGAAAGTTTTTTTTTAGTTTTCTGAATTCCGCAATTTTTTCAAAATGGCGGCCATTTTCGACGAAAAATACCTGATTTTGGACTTTGGCGGCCATTCTCTCAAAATCTGTTCAGTAACTTTTTTTCTTTTTGATACATAACATTTCGTTGCGTTTGAATCGCTCGAAATGGGCCATTTTGGACCCAAACTCGGCCCAAATGGGACTTTCCCATGTTGAATTCTCGTATGCTTTATAATGGGACACATTAAGCCTAATATCTCACTTAATATTGAGATTAGAGACTAGGAATCAATTGTGGACATATAGGAAATGATATATGCTGAATATTCTCGTGACCTTGAATTTGACCTCTGACCTCAATTTCAAGGTCAGAGCTTAAAATGGTTGATATCTCGCTTATTATCGACTCTACAGCTTAGGAATCAATTGTGGACATATAGGAAATGATATATGCTGAATATTCTGATGACCTTGAATTTGACCTTTGACCTAATGGCTAATATCTCACTTATTATCGACTCTACAGCTTAGGAATCAATTGTTGACATATAGGAAATGATATATGCTGAATATTCTGATGACCTTGAATTTGACCTTTGACCTCAATTTCAAGGTCAGAGCTTAAAATGGCTGATATCTCGCTTATTATCGACTCTACAGCTTAGGAATCAATTGTGGACATATAGGAAATGATATATGCTGAATATTCTGATAATATAATATATCAAACTTTTATAGCGCTTAATTTCGTATAACGAATTCTAAGGCGCAACAGTCCTGATTAATAACCAATATCATAAAACGTGGTCAGAAATAGTTCGTGATCGAGATAACAACCGGCTGTGTTGAGAAGGTTAAGGGGGATAGGCATCCAGAAATAGATGCGTCTTAAGCTGATGCCTGAAACTAGACAGGGTTGGAGCAGAACGAATATCATTTGGTAGGGAATTCCAAAGTGAGGGGCCGTCATAACTCAAACTGTTTTGAAATTGAACCTTTGATTTATTAATGGAAGGTTTATAAAGTGGGACATGGAGGAACAGTTTATCAGGATTGCCACGCCTCGTGTTCACTTTACATGTGTAGCGAGTTAGGTGATCGTTGAAATATGCAGGTAGTCCCGTATGTAATGATTTATAAATAATTGTTGCGGTTTTAAACTCTATTCTGTGCCTAATGGGCAACCAATGTAGTGACCTGAGAACAGGGGTAATATGAGAGAACTTAGATGTCCGAGTGACAATGCGGGCCAAAGTATTCTGAACACATTGTAACTTATTCAAATCCCGACTGGCTAAAGACCTATACAATGAATTACAATAATCAAGTCTACTACTAACTAGTGCATTAGCCAATGTAATTGTATTGCTTTTCGAGAGATTACGCCTGATCCTTCTTAGGTCGCGAAGACCCACAAAACATGATTTACAAACAGAAACAACCTGATTGGAGAATGAAAAATCAGAATCAAAAACAACACCTAAATTGCGTGCTCTTTCCGTAGGACTGATTTCATTTCCAAGAACATCCACTGGAAAACAATCTGCCATCTTAGCCCTTTGAGACTTGGTACCAAACAGGATGAACTCAGTTTTATCTGGATTGAGCTTAAGCTTGTTTGCATTCATCCAGTTTTGGACATCTTTGAGACATTCCTGGAGCGTGACTAGATCCGTAGCACAATTTGTTTGTGAGAGTGGCATATAAAGCTGAGTATCATCAGCATAGAAATGATAGTTAACCGTATTATGTGCAGAGATTATTTTATGTAGAGGTGTTGTGTACATGGAAAACAAAATGGGACCAAGAACTGATCCCTGTGGAACACCAAATTTTATATCTGCGGGCTCTGAAAGGCTGTCGCCAACCTTAACTGATTGGACCCTACCAGACAAATAGGACGAGAACCACTTGCGTGCAGTCCCACCAAAGCCAAACCAAGATGATAGACATTCCAAGAGAACTGTATGGTCGATCGTGTCGAAAGCAGCCGAAAGATCAAGTAATACCAGAGCAGTCGGCATGCTTTTTGACAACGAAATGTGTATGTCATTCTTTATATTCAACAACGCAGTTTCTGTTGAGTGGCCGCTCTTGTAGGCAGACTGGAATGGATTACCCAAATTGTTTTTATCCAAGTGTTGTTTAATCTGGGATGCAACCACTCGTTCAACCAGTTTGGAGATGAAACATAGACCCGATACTGGGCGGTAGTTTTTCATCTCTTCCTTGGATAACGAGGGATTTTTAAGCAATGGAGTAATTACAGCCTGTTTCAATCTACTAGGCACTAAACCTTCCATCATGGAGCAGTTAACCAATTTAGTGATAGATGGTACCAAAATGTCAACAAAATCTTTAACCAGGAAAGTGGGCCAAGGGTCGAGAATACATGATTTAGTAGGAGAATCGAGAATGACTTTCCGAATAAGCTGTTCAGATGCAGGCTCGAAGTGATTGAACTCAACAGGTGATGTCGCTGGTGAAGTGGTCTGTTTAGGCTGCTTTGTGAAATTGTTTCGTATACGTGTGATTTTGTCTGTGAAGAAAGAACCAAACATATTGGCAAGGAGCGTGTCATCTTTGCCTCCGGGCAAAGCAGTCTGATGTTTCCTGTGCAAAATATTGTTCATTTCTTTCCATAGTTTTTTTGGATCATCAGAATTGTTCTTAATAATATTAGTGTAATGATCTCGTTTTGAATTGTTTATGATTGAGTTGCATTTACTGATCTGTCGTCGTAGTTTCGATCTATTCAGCACAGATGGGACTTTTCTCCAAGTTCTTTCAAGCTGTCTACGTAACCGTTTGGCCTCACGATATTCCGGAGTTATCCAAACTGGAGTGGGTTTGTCCACACATTTCGTTTTTAGTGGTGCATGAGCATCAATTACAGAGGAAAGGCTGTTTATATATTGGTCGTAAAGTTCGGTAACGTTGTCAGAAGGCGATACAATGAAGGCAGTATTTTGCAGATCTTGTTTTAGTTTTTCGTGATTTATCTTATGATACTGACGAAATGTTATGTATTTACTAGGTGGTTTAGGGGCTGAATCGATATCCAGTGTGCAACTGATGCAGAAATGGTCGCTTAAACAACCCAGCCTACACAAATTTTCCACTGTGAAATCCGATGGGGTGATAAGTAAATCGAGAGTGTGGCCATGGATATGAGTAGGGAAGTTTATATGTTGAACAAAATTACAGGAATCAAGCATCAATTTGAAATCACAACTGGTGTTTGAAACGGTATCAATGTGGATGTTGAAATCACCGCTGATTATAGTTGAGGCAGACAGGGACGATATGAAACCAGAAAATGACATAAATTCTTCCAGGAAAACTGCAATACCAGAACCAGGGGGTCTATAGATTGAAGCAAAATTCAATGTGTTATCACGCCATCGTACAGAAACGACAATGTTCTCAAAAGAACCAAAACTAGGTGCTGCAACCAGGGAGACATCCAGAGTTTGTTTTACCAGGAAACCAACACCACCGCCCGTCTTTCCAACGCGAGGGGAATGGAAGAGTTTATATCCACTAGGGGTTAGTTCACTGAGAAATGATGCAGTGTCATTAGTCCTGATGTGCGTCTCGGTTATTCCAAAAATGTCACATTTGGCAGAGGTGACCAAGTCCGCGATGGCCGGACCTTTGTTCCTGATGGACCGACAATTTCCACATGCAAAGTTAACAGGGCCGGGATTTGAGGCGATGTCACCTGCCAAAATCAACAATGCGGACAATCCAAACGCACGTACACTACTAGGGAACTGTATGCAGTTTGTCCTAGAATAGCGGGCAAGCACAAACCAGTTAATGGGCATTGGTTCACCAGTTACCTCAGATTTGGCATTATCCAGGTGTTCATTTTGCAGGTGATTGTTCCTGGCAAGAAAACTAATAACAGGGTAATAATTTTTGTAAAGCGAAAATCCATTTTAAAGCAAACAACCAGAGTATGAAGTAAAATATAGAAAGACGCAACGTTGGTGTATTGTACAATTGTACAATAACACTCTACATTGCGAACGCGACCACACACGACTATGAAGAATGTTGTATTGCTAGACCGACAACCATAATGAACTCAGACAGAAGAAGCATAAAACAGGTATTGTCCGAAGGCACGCTCACACAAACTGTATAACATGCGTACAACCACCAGGTTGCTGGCCGTGGAGGCCAAACGGAGAAAAATCGATGACCTTGAATTTGACCTTTGACCTTTTTCAAGGTCACAGGACAAAATGGCTAATATCTCGCTTATTATCGACTCTACAGCTTAGGAATCAATTGTTGACATATAGGAAATGATATATGCTGAATATTCTGATGACCTTGAATCTGACCTTTGACGGCATTTTCAAGATCATAGGACAGAATGGCTAATATCTCGCTTGTTATCGACTTTACAGCTTAGGAATCAGTTATGAACATATACGAAATGATATATGCAGATTATTGTCATGACCTTGAATTTGACCTTTGACCTCATTTTTAAGGTTACAGGACAAAATGGCTGATATCTCACATATTATCGATCTTACAGCTTAGGAATGAATTGTGGACATGTAGGAAATGATATACGCTGAATATTCTTGGACCTTGAATTTGACCTCTGACCTCATATTCAAGGTCCAAGGACAAACTGGCTCATATCTTGCTCCTCTATTGACTGTATGGCTTGGGAATCAATTGTGGACATGATATAGAAAATGATATACACTGAAAATTTTGATGACCTTGAATTTGACCTTTCCCCTTTCATTTTCAAGGCCACAGCACAAAATTGCTAATATCTCGCTGAATATTGAATTTACAGCTTAGCAATCAACCGTGGACATGATATTATGCTTAATGTTATATATGCTGAATATTCTCTTGACCTTGAATTCAAACAGTGACCTGGCTAACATCTAAAATATTAAACGTTGTCCGGTAACCTATCTTTGGCCCTTGGCCTAATTTTTTAGGTATGTCCGTCCTTATTTTTATCATTGGAGTTTTACGGTCGAATCTTTGTGAAATTTTGCAGAAAAATAACTAAAAAATATTCCCATGAAAGATTTAAAAAAAAAAAAAAATTCCGTCCATTCTTGATGAAAAATGCCCAGTGTTGGACTTTGACAATCAGTTTCCCCCCAAACTGTTCAGACAGTTTTGAGATTGTTGTTTCAAAAGATTCCACTCGTATACCTTTGATGTGTACAAGTTTGGTTCATAATTGGAGGTGACCATTTTCCATTTATAATTGGTGCTGCCGCCACTGTACTCAGAGAACGCCTGAAAATTTAGCTTAGATATTGGCACTTCCAAGTAAAAAGTCACATATATGTCGATTTGTGTAGTGACCTTGAATCTGACCTTCGAGGCCCAAATGTGACTTTCCCATGTTAAATTTTCCTATGCTTTATAATGGCACACATTAAGCCTAATATCTCACTTAATATTGAAATTAGAGACTAGGAATGAATTGTGGACATATAGGAAATGATATATGCTGAATATTCTCGTGACCTTGAATTTGACTTTTGACCTCATTTTCAAGGTCACAGGACAAAATGGCTAATATCTCGCTTATTATCGACTTTACAGCTTAGAAATCAGTTGTGAACATATAGGAAATGATATATGCTGAATAATCTTGTGACCTTGAATTTGACCTTTGACCTCATTTTCAAGGTCACATGACAAAATGGCTAATATCTCGCTTATTATCGACTTTACAGTTTAGGAATCAATTGTGAACATATAGGAAATGATATATGCTGAATATTCTCGTGGCCTTGAGTTTGAGCTTTGACCTCATTTTCAAGGTCACAGGACAAAATGGCCAATATCTTGCTAATTAGCGACTTTACAGCTTAGGAATCGATTGTGAACATATAGGAAATGATATATGCTGAAACTTCTCGTGACCTTGAATTTGACCTTTGACCTCATTTTCAAGGTCACAGGGCAAAACGGCCAATATCTTGCTTATTAGCGACTTTACAGCTTAGGAATCAATTGTGAACATATAGGAAATGATATATGCTAAAAAATTCTCATGACCTTGAATTTGACCTTTGACCTCATTTTCAAGGTCACATGACAAAATGGCTAATATCTCGCTTATTATCGACTTTACAGCTTAGGAATCAATTGTGAACATATAGGAAATGATATATGCTGAATATTCTCATGACCTTGAATTTGACCTTTGACCTCATTTCCAAGGTCACAGGACAAAATTGCTAATATCTCGCTTATTATCGACTTTACAGCTTAGGAATCAATTGTGAACATACATGAAATGATATATGCTGAATATTCTCATGACCTTGAATTTGACCTTTGACCTCATTTTCAAGGTCACAGGACAAAATGGCCAATATCTTGCTTATTAGCGACTTTACAGCTTAGAAATCAATTGTGAACATATAGGAAATGATATATGCTGAATATTCTAGTGACCTTGAATTGGACTTTTGACCTCATTTTCAAGGTCAACAGGACAAAATGGCTAATATCTCGCTTATTATCGACTTTACAGCTTAGGAATCAATTGTGAACATATAGGAAATGATATATTCTGAATATTTTAATCATATTGAATTTGACCTTTGACCTAAATTTCAAGGTCAGTCATTTTATTTTCAAAGTCAGATTACAAAATTGCTTATATCTCGCTTATTATCAAATTTACAGCTTAGGGGTCCATAGTGAACATATAGGAAATGATGTATGCTGAATAGTTTGGTGATCTAGAATTTAACCTTTGATCCCATTTTCAAGGTTAGAGATATGGCGATTTCAGTGGTCACCTTGAATTTGACCTTCAACTTTCTCGGCTTAACTCTGTATATTTCTCCGGTAACCTTTCTAGCCCATTGGGCTAATTTTCTGAAATTTTGCACAAAAATGCCTAAAAATATTTCAAGAGGGGGTGTTTTTTTAGTTTTTTGATTTTCGCATTTTTCTCAAAATGGCGGTCATTTTTGACGAAAAATGGCCAATTTTGGACTTTGGCGGCCATTTTCTCAAAAACTGTCTGATCAGTTTTGAGATTTTTGTTTCAAAAGATTCCCCTTATGTACCTTTATGATGTGTATAAGTTTTGTTGCCCTTGAATAGCCGGTCTCCGTGTGGCGGCCATTTTGAATTTTTGACGCATTACTATCCATTTTGGGCCATTTCTAGGCAAAAAAAAAATTTTCACCCTTTGAAAAAAATTTTGGACTTGGAAAATTTTCGGCATTTTTTTCCTTTATAATGGGAGCTGCCCGGACTGTACTCATAGAACGCTTGAAGATAGAGCTTAGATATTGGCACTTTCAAATGGGAAGTCATATATGGCGACTTGTGTGGTGACCTTGAATTTGACCTTGGATGACCTTGAAACGTAAAAACAGCCATTTTTGGGTCGAAAAATGCTCAAATTTGCACCTGGTCTGTCTTTTCTCGAAAACTGTCTGATCAGTTCTGAGATTATTGTTCCAAAACATTTCCCTTATGTACCTTTATGATCTTTATAAGTTTTGTTGTGTGGCGGCCATTTTGAATTTTTGACGGGTCGGCGAAAAAAATTTTTTTTGCCCCAAATCGCGTTACTATCCATTTTGGGCCATTTCTAGGCAAAGAAAAATTTTCACCCTTTGAAAAAAATTTTGGACTTAGATATTGGCACTTTCAAATAGGAAGTTATATATGATGACTTGTGTGGTGACCTTGAATTTGACCTTTGATGACCTTGAAAGGTCAAAACAGCCTTTTTGGGGTAAAAAAACCCCCCAAATTTGTCTCTACAGATGAAATGCATGTAGATGCATGTAGATTTTGCACATACAGGTCAGGATTGTGTATAAGCCTATAAAAAGTCATGTATGAATGGCACGTCTTTTGGTGACCTTGAATTTGACCTTAAACGACCTTGAGGGCAAATCTCCAATCTCTTAACTTGGCCTCTACAACGAAATACTTGTTGATAAAGTTTGTATTATGAACATACATGAAGTCATATGCAGCATACTTAATGGAGACATTGAAATTCACAGAGATGACCTTGACTGATAAATCTCAAAATCGTATATCACCTACAATGCTTAAAACCAAAATTCTCCGCTAACCTATCTTAGCCCGTTGGGCTAATTTTCCTTCATAATGGGAGCTGCCAGGACTACTCCTAGAACGCCTGAAGATAGAGCTTAGAAATTGTCACTTTCAAATGGGAAATCATATATGGCAACTTGTGTGGTGACCTTGAATTTGACCTTCGATGACCTTGAAAGGTCAAAACAACCATTTTGGGGTGTAAAATGCCCAGATTTGCCTTGAAAGGTCAAAACAGCCATTTTTGGGTCGAAAAATGCCGAATTTTGCACCTTGTCTGTCTCATCTCGAAAACTGTCTGATCACTTTTGAGATTTTTTTTTCAAAAGATTCCCCTTATGTACCTTTATGATGTGTTTAAGTTTTGTTGCCCTTGAATCGCCGATCTCCGTGTGGCGGCCATTTTGAATTTTTGACGAGTCTGCGAAAAAAAAATTTTTCCGCCCCAAATCGCATTACTATCCATTTTGGACCATTTCTAGGCAAAATTTTTTTTTCACCATTTGAAAAAAATTTTCGCAACTTTTTTCCTTCATAATGGGAGCTGTCAGGACTGTACTCATAGAACACTTGAAGATACAGCTTAGAAATTGGCACTTTCAAATTGGAAGTCATATATCGCGATTCGTGTGGTTACTTTGAATTTGACCTGCGATGATCTTGAAAGGTCAAAACATCCATTTTGGGGTAAAAAATGTCCAGATTTGCCTCTATAGATGAAATGCTTGCAGATAGAGCTCATGTTTGCATTATGAACATATATAGCAAGACATATATATGGCACAACTAATGATGACCTTGAACTTGACGTCAGATGACCTTGAGTGCCAAATGTCTGACTCGTAATGTGTAAATTGACCTGACCGGCCTAAACGATTCCACCCAGATATATCTTTGTATTATGAACATATAGAATATCAAATGCCGTACACATACATGTAATGGTAACATCGAAGATCACACGGATGACCTTGATTGGTAAATCTGAAGGTCATATGTTCACGCTGCGAACCTTGATTGGTAAATCTCGATGTCTGTTACCTGCAAATGCTGCCATGGCCAAACCAAAATTGTCCGGTAACCTGTCTTAGCCTTTGGGCTAATTTTTTCCTTATTGATGCATAACACTCCTCATAAGTACCCCTGTGACATGTATAAATTTCGTTGCCCTTGAATCGCTCGAAGTGGGCCATTTTGGGCCCAAACTCGGCCCGAATGGGACTTTCCCATGTTAAATTCTCCTATGCTTTATAATGGGACACATTAAGCCTAATATCTCACTCAATATTGAGATTAGAGACTAGGAATCAATTGTTGACATATAGGAAATGATATATGCTGAATATTATCGTGACCTTAAATTTGACCTCTGACCTCGATTTCAAGGTCAGAGCACAAAATGTCTATTATCTTAATTATAATTATTTTACAGCTTAGGAATCAATTGTGGACATATAGGAAATGATATATGCCGAATATTCTGATGACCTTGAATCTGACCCTTGACCTCATTCCTAAGGTCATAGGACAAAATGTCTAACATCTCACTTATAATCGACTTTACAGCTTAGGGATCAATTGTGGACATATAGGAAATGATATATGCCGAATATTCTGATGACCTTGAATTTGACCTTTGACCTCATTTTCAAGGTCACAGGACAAAATGGCTAATATCTCACTTATTATCGATCTTACAGCTTAGGGATCAATTGTGGACATATAGGAAATGATATATGCTGAATATTCTCGTGACCTTGAATTTGACCTCTGACCTCATTTTCAAGGTCAAGAGCACAAAATGGCTAATATCTCGCTTCTTATTGACTTTACAGCTTAGGAATCAATTGTGAACATATAGGAAATGTTATATTCTGAATATTGTCATTACCTAGAATTTGACCTTTGACTGAAGTTTCAAGGTCACAGGACAAAATGGCTAATATCTCGCTTCTGATTGACTATACAGCTTAGGAATCAATTGAGCACATATAGGAAATGATATAGTCCGAATATTGTGATGACCTTGTATTTGACCTTGGACCTCATTTTCAAGGTCAAAGAAAATGGCTTATCTCGCTTTTTATCGACTTTACAACTTGAGAATCAATTGTGGACAGATAGGAATTTATATATGCTAAATATTGTCATGACCTTGAATTTGACCTTTGACCTCATTATCAAGGTCAGAGCACAGAATGGCTAATATCTCGCTTATTTTCAACTTTACAGATTAGGAATCAATTGTGGACATATAGGAAATGATATATCCTGCATATTGTCGTGATATTGAATTTGAATTTTGACTTCATTTTAAAGGTCTCACAGGGCAACTTGGCTAATATATTGATTATTATCAAATTTACAACTTAAGATTCTATTGTGGAAATCCATCAATTGATATGTGCTGAATATTCGGATGACCTTTAATTTGACTTTTGACTTCATTTTCAAGGTCTCAGGACATAATGACTAATATATCTCTTATTACTGAATTTACAGGTTAGTAATCAATTTTGAACGTATGGGAAATCATATACATGTATGCTGAATACTCTCGTGACTGTAAATTTGACCGTGACCTCATTTTAAAGGCCACATGACAAAATAGCTATTATATATTGTCCGTTAACCTATCTAGCCCTTGGGCTAATTTTTTTCCACTCTTCGGTTTCCGGATGGAAACCCAAGAATGCCTTGACGAATCTCCGAGAAATTTTTATCAGTTATCATATATATTACGTAGATGAAACTTATTGTTTTGGAGCCGGCTCCGAGATCCGGTTTGTCCGTGAGGATGAATTTTGTGTTAAATGGTTTCCGGATGATAACTCGAAAAGTACTTGTGCTACACTTCTGAAACTTGACACATAGGTTGATACAGTGTCGAAGAGGAACCCTATTAATTATGGGGTTCAATCCGTCAAATGATCTTTGACCCAGGGCTGAAAACAATTTTGGTGAGTCATCCTTGAGGCTCATTGCATATCTCGAAAACAGTGCATCGTAGAGCAAAACGGACGTTATTTTCGGACTCGTGACACTAGACAAACATGTCTTAGGGGTATGTTGGGCAGGGCTGGGGTAATAGTAATATGTAATAGTAATAGTAACGATTACATTTTCTCAAGTAATAGTAGTATAATAGTAATCAGCTTTTCCAACCTTGGAAGTAATTGTAATAGTAATAGTAATATATATAAATTGTAATATATATTACATTTGCTATTACTTAGATTTATTTTCTCAATATTCTCAGCATGATTATTGGGAGATAATCTTTTTTGGGGCAGGCACTTTGTTTTTGTAGCTGGCCAGACGAGACAGTCAAACACCAGCTGTTTCTATGTAATTGAGGCCTTCCATTCCCTTTGATTGAACTGGCTTAATTAAGTTTTGGAGGAAGTGATTGCGTAATCAGTTTGAGGCAACAGGCAGCCGCTGAGTTTATCACACGCCAACACACATGGTCAGTTGAAGAAATCAATACATTGATCTGTTCGATAATATTGCTTGCATCTATAGATGTTCAGACTCAATGGGCACTGTGATCATAATTACAGCTGTTGAAAAATGACTATCTGGAAAAAGATTATCTCAACTCTGATTCGCTAATACTGATCCGGAGGCGGAGTTTGCCTAAAATTATATTTCTTATATTGACACTCTTGCGAAAAACCAGCCAAGAAGACGTGTGACTGTGTTCTATAAAATGATTCACTCGTAATTCTATGCTTGTCGTTGATTTGTATTGAATAATGTTTGTTGTGAACTTTGAATTTCACAAGTAATAGTAATAGTAATTGTTGCAAATGTAATAGTAATATAATAGATTACTTTTAAGAAATAAAGTAATTGTAATAGTAATAGCTGAAACTGTGTAGTAATAGTAATATAATAGATTACATTTAAAAGTAATTGACCCCAGGCCTGATGTTGGGTGAACTTGGCCCTGGGCCAGATATGTTTTCTGCTGAGTCGACGTTTTTCATTTTCGGCCATATCTGGGGAACTGTGCATCTTAGAGCAAAACCGACGTTGTTTTCGGACTCGTGACATTAGACGAATATGTCTCAGGGGTATGATGGGTGAACTTGGCCCTGGGCCACTTTTTTTTTTGGCTGAGTCAGTGTTTTTCATTTTCGGCCTTATCTCGGAAATGGTGCAACATAGAGCGAAACGAACATTATTTGGACTCGTGACACTAGACAAGAAACGTCTTAGGGGTATGTTGGGTGAACTTGGCCCTGGGCCAAATTTTTTCTTGCTGAGTCATCATTTTTAATTTTTGGTCATATCTCGGAAACGGTGTGTCGAAGAGCGAAACGGACGTTATTTTCGGACTCATGGCACTAGACAAACATGTATTAGGGGTATGTTGGGTGAACTTGGCCCTGGTCCAAAATTTTTCTTGCTGAGTCAGCATTTTTAATTTTTGGCTATATCTCGGAAACAGTGTGTCGTAGAGAGAATTGGACGTTATTTTTGGACTCGTGGTACTAAACAAACATGTCTTAGGGGTTTGTTAGGTGAACTTGTCCCTTGGCAAAAATTTTTTCTGCTGAGTCAGCATTTTAGGTTACCAGACCTATGGTCCGATAACCTATTGCCGTGGCATTGCATCCGGCCGTCGGGCAGCTGTCGCCGTCGTCCGTCCACATTTTTATCTTTAAAGTTACAAAATTTGGGAAATGGTACCTTAAAATAATTCGAGAAGGAGGTATTTTTTGGTTTTTATATTTTTTAATTTTTTTTTTAATGGCTGCCGTTTTCGTCGAAAAACAGTCAATTTTGAACTTTGGCGGCCAATTTCTCAAAAACTGATCAGAATTGAGATTTTTGTTTCAAAAGATCCTCCTTATGTACCTCTGTGGTGTGTATAAATTTGGTTGCCCTTGAATCGCCGGTCTGAAATAAAATGGCGGCCATTTTTAGGTTACCGGACCTTTGGTCCGATAACCTATTGGCATGGCGTTGCGTCCGTCGTCCGTCCGTCCGTCCGTCCGTCCGTCCGTCCGTCCGTCCGTCCGTCCGTCCGTCCGTCCGTCCGTCCGTCCGTCCGGCGTTAACATTTTTATCTTTAAAGTTAACGATCGAATCTTTCTGAAATTTTGCACAAAAATGCCTAAAAATATTTTGAGAAGGAGGTATTTTTTTGTTTTTTGATTTTCGCATTTTTTTCAAAATGGCGGCCGTTTTTGTCGAAAAACGCTCAATTTTGGACTTTGACGGCCATTTTCTCAAAAACTGTCTGATCAGTTTTGAGTTTTTGGTTTCAAAAGATTCCCCTCATATACCTCTGTGATATGTATAAGTTTGGTTGCCCTAAATCTGCCGGTTTCCGTGTGGCGGCCATTTTGAATTTTTGGCGGGTCGGCGAAAAAAAAATTTTTCGCCCCAGATCGCATTACTATCCATTTTGGGCCATTTCTAGAGCAAAAAAAAATGTTCACCTTTTGAAAAAAATTTTGGACTTAGAAAATTTTCGGCACTTTTTCCCTTCATAATGGGAGCTGTCCGGACTGTACTCATAGAACGCTTGAAGATAGAGCTTAGAAATTGGCACTTTCAAATGGGAAGTCATATATGGCGACTTGTGTGGTGACCTTGAATTTGACCTTGGATGACCTTGAAAGGTCAAAACAGCCATTTTTGGGTCGAAAAACGCTCAAATTTGCACCTGGTCTGTATTTTCTCAAAAACTCTCTGATCAGTTTTGAGATTTTTGCTTAAAAAGATTCCTCTTATATACCTCTGCGACGTGTATAAGTTTTGTTGCCCTTGAATCGCCGATCTCAGTGTGGCGGCCATTTTGAATTTTTGACGAGTCGGCGAAAAAAATTTTTTTCGCCCCAAATAACATTACTATCTATTTTGGGCCATTTCTAGGCAAAAAAAAATTTTCACCCTTTGAAAAAAAATTTGGACTTAGAAAATTTTCGGCACTTTTTTCCTTCATAATGGGAGCTGTCAGGACTGTACTCATAGAACGCTTGAAGATAGAGCTTAGAAATTGGCACTTTCAAATTGGAAGTCATATATGGCGACTTGTGTGGTGACCTTGAATTTGACCTTGGATGACCTTGAAAGGTCAAAACAGCCATTTTGGGGTCAAAAAATGCCCAGATTTGCCTTTGTAGATGAAATGCTTGCAGATAGAGCTCCTGTTTGCATTATGAACATATAGGAAGACATATATGGCACAACTAATGATGACCTTGAACTTGACGTCAGATGACCTTGAGTGCCAAATGTCTGACTTGGAATGTGTAAATTGACCTGAGCGGCCTAAACGATTCCACCCAACATATAGAATATCAAATGCCGCACACATACATGTAATGGTTACATCGAAGTTCATACGGATGACCTTGATTGGTAAATCCCAAGGTCATATGTTTACACTGCGAACCTTGATTGGTAAATCTCAAGGTCTGTTACCTGCCAATGCTGCCATGGCCAAACCAAAATTGTCCGGTAACCTATCTTAGCCTTTGGGCTAATTTTTAATTTTCGACGGGTCGGCAAAAAAAAAATTTTTCACCCCTTTTTTTAATTTTTGACTGAAAATTTTCGGCACTTTTCTCCTTCATAATGGGAGCTGCCAGACCTGTTCTCCTGGAACGCCTGAAGATAGAGCTCAGAAATTGGCACTTTCAAATGGGAAGTCATATATGGCGACTTGTGTGATGACCTTGAATTTGACCTTGGATGACCTTGAAAGGTCAAAACAGCCATTTTTTGGTCGTAAAATGCCCAAATTTGTACCTTGTCTGTCATTTCTCGAAAACTGTCTGATCAGTTTTGATATTTTTGTTTCAAAACATTCCTTTCATGTACCTCTATGACGTGCATAAGTTTTGTTTAGATTTTTCGTTGGGTCAGCGAAAAAAAATTTGTTTGTCCCAAATGGAGTTACTATTCGTTTTGATCCATTTCCAGCAACAACAAAAATTTTTTTTGGCCATTGAAATTTTTTTTGGGGGCTTAGAAAATTTCACCCAATTTTTCCTTCATAATGGGAGTTTTGCGGGGTAAACTCCTAGAACACTTCAAGATAGAGCCTGAGTATTGGCAGATTCAAATGGGAAATCATATATTATGGTTTCAGTGGTGACCTTGAATTTGACTTTCAATGACATTGAAAGGTCAAAACGACCTTTTTTGTCGAAAGAAACGATAAATTTCGTATTTGGTGGCCATTTTCTCAAAATCTATTCAGACAGTTTCCTTCAAAATCATGTATTAGATTCTCCCTATGTACCTTCGTGATGTGTAGAAGTTTCGTTGACTTTGAAACGACGGTATGCGTGGGGCAGTCATTTTGATATTTTGACAGGCAGGTTAAAAAAAATTTTGGTCCGAAATCGAATCATTATTCGTTTTGAGCCATTTCCACCGAATTAATATATTTTTTTTTGGCCATTGAAAAATTTTCTGGACTTTTCACCCAGTTTATCCTTCATAATGGGAGTATTGCGGGATAAACTCCTAGAACACCTCAAGATAGAGCCTAAGTATTGGCATATTCAAATGGGAAATCATATATTGCGGTTTGTATGGTGACCTTGGATATGACCTTGAATGACTTTGGAAGGTCAAAACGACCTTTTTTTTCAAAGGAAACATTGATTTTTGTCTTTGGCGGCAAATTTTCTCAAAATCTATTCAGACAATTTCCCTCGAAATACATAAGATTCTCCCTATGTATCTTTGTGATGTGTATATTTTTGTTGACTTTGAATCGACGGTCTGTGAAAATATGTCATAAATGATCTTCAAAGATGTAACTTGATTTCGTATTATAGTCAATACAGAAAATGTATTTCTAGCAACATTTACGAACATTTTTTAAGGCCTAAGAAAATTAATTTTCTGTTTCTCGTCCTCCTATTTTTCAAAACTGGGTTGGGAGGGACTCTTTAGGTTACTGGACCTATGGTCCGATAACCTATTGGCATGGCGTTGCGTCCTTCGGCGTCGGCGTCGTCCGTCCACATTTACAGATCAGATCTTTCTGAAATTTTGCACAAAAATACCTAAAAATATTTCAAGAGGGGGTTATTGTTTTCTTTTTTGATTTTCACATTTTTATCAAAATGGCGGCCATTTTTCGACGAAAAACAGCCAATTTCTGACTTTGGCTTGCTCTCACATACCTCTGTGATGTGTATATGTTTCGTTGCCCCTGTTGTTTCGTTGGACCCAAATGGGACTTTTCCATGTTAAATTCTCCTATGCTTTATAATGGGACACATTATGCCTATTATCTCACTTAGTATTGAGATTAGACACTAGGAATCAATTATGGACATATAGGAAATGATAAATGCTGATTATTGTCATGACCTTGAATTTGACCTTCGACCTCATTTTCAAGGTCAGTGCACAAAATGGCTAATGTCTTGCTCATTATCGACTTTACAGCCTAGGAATCAATTGTGCACATATAGAAAATGATATAATCCGAATATTCTGATGACCTTGAATTTGACCTTTGACCTCATTTTCAAGGTCAAAGAACAAAACAGCTAATATCTCGCTTTTTTCCACTTTACAGCTTGGGACTAAATTGTGGACGTATAGGAAATGATGTATGCCGAATATTTTGATGACCTTAAATTTGACCTTTGACCTCATTTTCAAGGTCGGGCACAAAATGGCTAATATCTCGCTTATTATTGACTTTACAACTTAGGTATCAATTGTGGACATATAGGAAATGACATATGCTGAATATTCCGAATATTCTGATGACCTTGAATTTGACCTTTGACCTGATTTTCGAGGTCGAGTGCAAAATGGCTAATACCTCACTCATTATCGACTTCACAGCTTAGGAATCAATTGTTGACATATAGGAAATGATATTGTGATGACCCTGGTTTGACCTTTGACCTCATTTCCAAGGTCAAAGAAGGAAATGACTAATATCTCGCACTTAACAACTTGAGGATCAATTGTGGACTGATAGGAATTCATATGTGCTGAATATTGTCGTGACCTTGAATTTGACCTTTGACTTCATTTTCAAGGTCTCACAGGACAACTTAGCTAATATCTTGTTTGTCATCAAATTTACAACTTAGGATTCTGTTGTAGACACCTTTAATTTGACTTTTGATTTCATTTTCATTATGTCACAGGACATAACAGGACAGAATGACTAATATCTGTATACATATAGAAAATCATATATGCTGAATTGAAAATTGAATTGAAAATAATTTTTATTCATTTCCATTCATCAAAAAATAATAATGATTGAAATAATACATGAAAAATGATAGAACAGACACATAATGGCATTGGAACCGAAAGAGACCAGGCAAAGCCAAGGGGCTGAATTACTCCTGGCCTCATATCATATAAAATAGTAAATTATAACCAAAGGACAACCAAACAAACATGATTAAATCGGTAACTTATTGAGAACATGTAATAACTATATAATCAAATTTAATAGCAGCAGTATAGAATATTTATCAATTGGTTATTAATGCATACATATCATTTATATATTTACACATGACTGAGATGTTGGATATGTGGGGGCCGGGAGGGATGTGGACCTGTACATGCTCACCAAAAGAATGTAGACATTATACAATATCTAAAATTGATCATATTTACTGGGGCTGGTTTAGTGACTGACTATATCATCACGTTTCTAACACGCTTAGCGATTTTGCGTCATAAAGGTTCCACGAGCCAGGCAATATCATAACGTAGAAATAAGAAAACACTACCAGAAGCTGAGAACTTCTTGGTTTTAAAAAATCGTGGTTATAATTTTGATATTGAAATACCAGCAATTGAAACAAATTTCCGGTTGAGTAGCACCAGACTAGGACTAAAGGTGAGTCCAATAAATAATTACCTATATTTCATTAGATTTAGATGCTAGGAGCGCAATCTCTACAAACGGGATTGATACAATTGATACAATCACTGAATACTCTCGTGACTTTGAATTTGACCGTGGCCTTATTTTCAAGGCCACGGGACAAAATAGGTATTATATATTGTCCGGTAACCTATCTTAGCCCTTGGGCTAATTTTTTTATTTTTCATTTTTTATTTTGCAAAAAAATACCGTCCTCAGCTCAGAAAATTGGGTAGGGAGGCACTTTTTATTTTTGGTGGGACAACATTTCACACAAAATGTCTTTGATTTATTTGATTTATTTATTGATTAAAAAAACATTTGTGCACAGACGCATTCATGCCCAAATAAATCAAGCCTTTTGAATGGAAATCGTGTAACACATGACTTTAATGATTTCATTTCTAGAGGCTTGATTTATTTGGGCTTGAACCCTCTTGGTCGGGTACATTGCCACCACTGGTGTGCCATCATTATAGCAGTCAGCACAGACAGGATGATTCTGTGTACTAGTAGTATTATTATCAAAAACCGTCAGTTGATAATATATTTCAATGATGAGTAATTGTTGAGAACCGTTATATCAGTTAATATGTCCTTTGAAGTATAACATGAGGAATATAGTGAATCAATTCTTAATCACAATTGTATATGTATCATTACATACACGTAACCACATAAAATTAACTGTTTTTGAAAACTGGTAGCGTCTTTGTCTCATTTGGTGGAGAGTGAAAACAAGGAGGTAAGTTAAATATATGCCTGAGTTGCGTGCTGTGATTCGGTTTCTCGATCATTCACTATCCTCAAAATAGATGCGGGAACACTTTTCTTTTTTATTTGAGAATCGCAAATAAAAAAAAATCCGGGAGGCTGCTTTTGAACACAGGCGGGCGGGGACGAGAAACAGAAAATTAATTTTTTGGGGGCCTTACAATAGATCTTAACATCAGTGTAACAATTTATATGTTGAAAAATCAGTATTCTGTGCTCATGATTGCCGGTAAGCTACAGCACCCTTGGTGCTATGTTTTCATTTCCGTCTATATTTCGGAAACGGTGCGTTGTAGAGCGGAAAAGATGTTACCTATGAATTTCAGTCGAAATGCCCCAAAGCATCTTCAGGACTTGACGTCTAGTTATTTTTTATTAGGTTTCCGGACCTTTGGTCCGATAACCTATTGGCATGGCATCTGTCCGTCGTCCGTGGGTCGTCGGTCTAGCCATCTGTCGTCCGTCCGTCGGTAAACAATTTTATCTTTAAAGTTTATGTTTATTTTTTTTTTTTGATGTTTATTTGTTTATGAAGCACAATATCTATACATTTACATGATATTCTATAGTGCTGTACAAAATACATGTAGGACTATGACTAGAATGTTAGGAATGACTAAAATAACAAAAAGAAATGAAGTTATAGACAATTATGAATAAGCAAGGTTGAAATAATGTGTTTTAAGAGTTTTTTTTAAAACATTAACGTCTGTTGTTGACCGAAGATCTGGTGGGAGGTCGTTCCAGATCTTGGGTGCAGCTGCTTGGAATGCTCGGTCGCCGAGTGTCGTGTGCCGAGTTCTGGGGGACTGCAAGGTGATGACATCATTTGAGCGGAGACTATAGTCACTGCGCTTTACGATGAGCATATCCGAGATGTATCCGGGACCATGACCTTGAAGAGCTTGGAATGTGATGACAGCTATCTTGAACCGTATGCGATAATGTACGGGCAGCCAATGCAGACGTTTCAACGTCGGAGTGATTCTATCATATTTCCGAAGCCTGCACAGAACTCTCGCTGCCGTTTTTTGTACCATCTGCATTTTACGAATGAGGTACTTTGGAAGTCCGAACAGCAGTGAATTGCAATAGTCAATATGAGAGTGAACTAATGCGTGTATGAGAGTCTCTGCACTGCGGTCATCGAGATATTTTCTGATTTTTGCAATTTTGTAAAGCTGGGAGTAGGCAGCTTTGCATTTGAATTTTATGTGTTGTTCCATGGTCATGTTCTTGTCAAAGAATGCACCCAGATTCCGAACACAATCAACGGGTTTTATAGTCGCTTCACCAATCGAGATTGCCATGTCTGGACACTTTGCAAGGGTATGCGCTGTACCAAACACAATAAATTCTGTTTTTGCATCGTTCATCTTGAGATGCATTGATTTCATCCACGCGCGAATGTCAGAGACACAGTCCTGCATTGAAGTGAGTTCTGCTTGAAGGCAAGATGGATCAAAGGAGGAGTAGACCTGGTGATCGTCTGCATATCCGTGGACGACTTTTTCGTGATCAGTCACAAGATTGCAGATGGGACTTGCGTACTCCAGGAACTTGACAGGGCCAAGACACGACCCTTGGGGCACACCCTGGTGGAGGTCGTATGGATCAGACAAAGTACCGCTCACCACAACCTGTTGCGATCTTCCATGAAGGTATGATGTAAACCAGTCTAAAGCTCTATCCACTACACCGAATGATTTAGTCATAATTTCCGACAAAATACTGTGATCGACAGTATCAAACGCAGCTGATAGGTCGATCAAGATCAGCTGAGTGAGCTTTTTTTGATCCATGGCTATAAGGATGTCCGATTGAACTTTAAGTAGAGCTAATTCAGTGGAGTGGCCTTTCCTATACGCCGATTGGTGGGCAGGGAGGAGATCATTTTCGTTGGGTCACAACAGCACGCTCCACGAGTTTCGACACGAATTTGAGGTTGGATACCGGACGATAGTTTTCGAGGGCTAGATCCAGTCCTGCCTTTTTTAGAAGGGGAATCACAACAGCACTTTTCCAGGATAATGGAAATGAGGAACCAGTGAGTGAACAGTTAATGATGTGCCGTAGGATGGGAACGAATTCATCAATATATTCCGCGATGAGTTTAGTGGGCAATGGGTCGAGTTCACATGATGTTGTTTTTGATTGGGATACCAACTTGCAGACATCGTCATCTGACAGTGGTGTGAACACGTCGAGTGTGTTAGTCTAGTGGCCAGATAGGGTCCACGTGCACCCCCTGGAGTTGTTTATGAAACCTGTATTTTTATATTCCATAATATGTCTTGTAAACAAAAACAGATGTTAACATAGTCAAATCGTGGCCCGCGGGGTTCGTTTGGCGGCCATCTTGGATTACGTCATCATATATCGCGGAAATCTCACTTTTTGGATGACTTTTTAAACAATCATCTTACAGAGACATGTGACCCCACTTTTCCATGTGAAATGACAATGGTAAGTCCAATGAAACAGTTATTTCGGTGTTACAAAGCAATTTAATCTCTCAAATGGAATAAAAACAATTTTTATTGGGTCACAGCGAACAATTTTCAAGTTGGAACCCATAGCACATGTTAGCATTTAAAAGTATCAATTTTCATGCACAAGTATAAAGAACCATGTGTCATAAATCTGACTCCTTAATATGTCTTTCAAACAAAACAAAAGATGTTAACAAGATCAACTAGTGGCCCTGGGGTTCGTTTGGCGGCCATCTTGGATTACGTCAACAAATATCGCGAAGATCAAATTTTGGGTAACTTTTGAACCAATCACCCTACAGAGACATGTGACACCACTTTTCCATGTGAATTGAGCATGGTAAGTTCAATGAAACAGCTATGTTGGCGATACAAAGCAATTTGATGTCTCAAATCCATTAAAAGTTGGAAAAAAATAATGAGAAATTATCAAATATTGAACACAGGCTGCATAATATATATAATTTTACAATATATTTGTTGTCTGTTTCATCTAGAACTAAATGTTTATCGGCTCAGATATATATACACAGTAGTGGGTGGTCAAAGATACCCCATGTTGAGGTAGCCAACCCATACCAGACAGTGAAGTCACCCTACAGGTGTGATTGTAGATGCATTTGCATTAATGTCTGTCATAATAACGTCATTATGAATGAAAACAGTCCGTCGCTACGGGAATACGTCAAACATGAAGTCTCAACCTAGGGTGTACTGAAATCACATCCTTGCCTCACTCATTTGTATGGAACATCTTTGGACAAGTACCCGATGTACCGGATCTAAACAAGATTGATACGCGACAAAATATTGCTGACAAAGATATGATAATTGTGAGTACCGGTATATTTATCTTTGTTTGACAGTTTTGTAGATATAATGACTCAAATGTTTTTGACCGGGTACAGTGTATACAGTGTATCTGGTATTTGCTATGTTCTTGTTTCTTGCAGAGTGCTGCGAATAATGTGTTGGCGTTCCCCAATTTTTGAATGCCCTTGAATGCCGAAAATGAAATAAATGGCAACCTGAGGTAATCTTCTCTGCTTGTTGTTGGTGTGGATATTTAGGCTGAAAGAATTGGGTGTAAAGCACGGCAATCCCAGCCAATATTAATTTATATGAAAAATAAAGTCTCGCCATTCATGTAGCATTCCCATTTAACACCAGCATGTACTTGTATTCATGAACTTTTGTTGTTTCGAAGTATTTGTGCTTCTGATTTAAGCTCCTACATTCGACATGTATCTAAGCTAGCAGTGGTACTCACACAACTTTTTAAGTGTAACATGTGTACATATTTTCGTGAATATATTTCACATGCTCAGGGGCTACAGTACTCTGACTGCATTTACTGTAAACATTTTTGAATCTTGACATTTATACTTCGTTTCAGGTGTACCTGATACTGGTGTATGTCTAAGGTGACAATGTCATCAAATTCTTAGCGAGCCGTCCATGTATATTAGTGCATTCCATGTACATAACTAGTGGTGGAGTTTGATGAAAGCAACCATGCTCAAGCCAAAGAAAAGGAGAAAAACTGATAGTCCAAGATCGAAGTCTCAAGACTTGCCTTCTCAAACATGTGTTTTACATGTGGCTGGTATTGAATATGGTCATTTTACGTCGTTTAAGAGTATCCGAGGGAATCCAACTGAAAAACTAGCACAGTTACACGCGGTTCGTGACCAACGACTTGCTGAGCCACCTAGTTCCGTACATCGAATGGATGTAATATGCGGTCTTATCCCAGAGTCTCTTGATGATGTTGATCTGGATTCCTATGGCTATCATCGACAATGTTACCAACGTTTTCATGCCAATATGAATCGATTATCTCATATCAAATCAACGGACGCTTCATGCTCAAGGAGACACCATTCTCCCCGTAAACATCCATCCACTGGTGATACCTCGTTTTCATCACGGCTGTTTCCACCCGAGTGCATATTCTGTGAGAAACTGGAGCGAAAGGTGTATCGTGCAACTGAGCGGCCTGTGAAGTTTGCATCGTGGAAACACAAAGACTCTGCTTGGCAACAGATTGCGTCACAAGCCCTTGAATTAGGACAGATGCATCTCTATCGTAAAGTACAAGGTGTGGACCTTCATGCTGCTCAGGCACAATGTCATCCCTACTGTCGTGATAACTTCCGTCGCGAGTACCAAAATCACATCAGGACCGAGAAGCGAGAGGAAGATCGAAATTCGAATACAGAACAACAACGCAAGGGTGCTGCATACGAGGATGCATTCAATTCAGTGATACAGCATCTCAACACACACGTGGTCGAACGAAAGGAGGTTATGCAGCTGACAACTCTGAGGTTAATTTTCACCTGTAAGCTGCAGGAAAATGGCTACCCAAATTCGGAGTATCGAAGTGAAAAGTTACTACACCGCTTGCAGAATAATGCTATCAATGAGCATATAAAATTCACTAAAGTCAACGCTGGCGACAATAGTTGTGTTTCTTTCTACCTGATTTACAACAAAGCCATGACCATCGAAAATGCCGTGGCATGTGCTTATAGGCTCGGATCTACAGATAAGTGCGCAGATGTGGCTCTTCTCCTCCGGGGATTAATACTGAAAGCATACAAAGAATCAAAACCTTTGCCCTGGCCTCCTGTAGCTAATGATTTGGAGCTGACATCAGAGAAGCTGCTACCTGGTGAGTTGGTGAAATTCCTCAATCTGGTGTTTTCAGGCCGACCTGAGGTTGAGACGTGTGAGAAGACTCAGCGACTCATTCTGTCGATTGGCCAAGACCTTTGTCGTGCAGTTACAGGTGGAGAGTGGAAACTCCCAAAGCATATATTGCTCTGCAACACCGTCAGGCATATGTACCGAAGCAAGCAGCTCACCATGATCTTGAACAAATTGGGACATTGTGAATCCTATGACTTCAGTCTGGAACTTGAAACAGCATTGGCAAAAGCCATAGATGAGGCTTCAACGTATTTGACACCTCAGATAGCTACAGGAGATGGCAACGTGCTCTTCCACTGTGAATGGGATAACTTAAACAAAATTCTCACCAACGTACAAGGACCAAACATCGTGAATAGTGCTGGTGGCATTATGATCCAAGAGACCGAACTAGACGTTGAGAACACATGAGAGAGCTGTGTCTCATTACGGCAGATCCAAAGAAAGAAGTCTTCGAATCAAAACCCCAGAAACCATACCCGACCTTCACATCTACAAAAAAGTTGGTCCCAAATTCAAACATGGAACATCATTCACACCACCAAGAGAGAATGAGGAAGTGTATAATGCCTCTATGCAGGAGTACTATGCCTGGCTCATATGTAGAATGGTGGGAAGTGGTGGGAAACAACCGGTGCCTGGTCTGGGCGGATTCATATCTTGTACTGGAATCACACCCGTGAGAAAGTCAACCATCGACTATTTCACACCAATTAATCAGCCTATCACAGAGTACTCTACAGTGGCAGAGCTTCTGAGACGCTCAGAAATAGCTACAGCTGAAGTTGCTGGAGAAACTGGACAGCAGTATGTGATCAACACATTTGATCTTGGAGTTTGTATGAAAGCTCTCCCGCTTTTATGGAGTGATCCTGACAAATACATGAAACACATTGTGCTCGTCGGTCAGTTCCACACAGTCATGAACTACATGGGGAGACTCACAGGCCATAAATGTCGAGGCTCTGGGTATTCAGAGATACTTTTGGAGGCGCAGCTCGTCACCAGCGGCTGTTTGAAAAGTATTCTCAGTGGCAAGGCCTATGCTAAGGCACTTTTCTGTCTCAAAACTGTCTGTGAGGCAATGGAGCGGTTGATGCTGGAGCAGTTCATGAGAGAACAGAGCATCAAGAACACCAATCCAGTAGCCATACTCCAGTTGGTAAATTCATGCAATCGAGAAAATTTGGACCTGGCCCTAAATGACCCATCAACTGTGGACCTGATTAAGAAGTACCGTGACTATGAAGACAAAGTTCGTGAAGGTCATCTTGGGAAGACAGCCAAGTTCTGAATATCCTTTGTCGAGCACTGTCACCTTATCTTCATGCTTCAGTATGCAGTGAAGACCAACAACTTCAGACCACAAGTGTAACGGGGAGATGGCTAGCCTGTTCTTCGCTTACGATGGCCAGAACTATTCGAGGTACATGAAACTGTGGTCAGTTCCAGATATTATCTCTAATAACTGTTCATACATATTTATTATAATACTGAAGTCGGATATACTCACATATTGTATGATGCTGATTAATCTGCAGGTACTTAGTATGGTTTGAGGTGTTCTTGACAAACCTTGAGCAAACTCATCCTGGGGCAACAGATCTTCTCAAGAAAGGCTCCATCGCAGTTGCACGCTCTCTGATACCTGGTTCACTCAGTGCTGTTGATAAAACGATGGAGGAGACTTTCATGAGATTCGCCAAGTCTGCTGGTAACTAGTGTTTTTCTCCACTTCCTTTTATTTATCAGTTAAAAAACAATGTCATAATATGTATTTATTGATAGTGTTATCTATGTGTGCTAGTTTTCATATTCTGACATGCTACAGGAGGCTTGTCAGGACTCTTCAACATGTTTGGAGCATATCAACGCTGGTGTCGTACCACTTCTGCTCGGGCCCAGTTCTACGAGAAGACTCTAGAGATGTGCGACATGATTGACGATCCTGAGTGCCCAAAGGCTGGGAAGCACCGTGAGCTTGAAGCAGCTGAGATAAAGAAGAGTGAAGCGGCAGTTCAGCGAACTATCACTGCTATCCGAAGTTTCACTGATCCATTTTCAGTCGTCGACAAAGACCGCCTCTACTCTCTAGCATCTGGAGCTCCTACCTCATCAAAGTTGAATTAGACGTTCTTCGTGCTGAAGCAGTTGGAAAGGAACTCAAGAACAAGTTCATAACAGAGAGGTTTCGAAATGGGTCAGATGACAGTTTCTTTGAACCAGTCAAGCGATTTAAGCTTCAGACGATGGAAGCCACCAACAAGACAGTCATTCTCACATCGACAAAGGGAAAGGTGAATTAGATGTGAACGTAATTCATAAAGTACATATGAATATATATAGGAATAAACATATGAGGCAATTGTGAAAATGACACATTACATACTCAATGTGTGTATCCCATTCACAATACAGCTCGTCCAGTACCAAGAGCAGAGCAACCTGGCCTTCACGCTGCTGATTAAATCTCAGCTTCTGGACGATACTCTCGACCTCAATGAACTCATGCGCTACTCTCTCACACCAGTGCCTCACAGTCTAGGAACATCTGATGGCTACTTCGCTAAGACGAACAAGGCGTCCATGCTTCACTTCATCATGGAAGACACCATCCAAAATGTATCCTATCCTGAAAATGCTTTCCACATCCAGGATGGAATGGCTCTCTTCTATACCCTCACCAACCTCCCTCCAACATTTGGGGAGATTTGTCTCCAGATTCTAGACAACATGATCACAAAGAAGAACTTCATATACTCGACTGATTGCTACGAAATGGAATCCATCAAGGCACAGGAGAGGATGAGGCGAGGTTGTTCTGAAAAATTCATTGTAGATGGGCCAGCCACCAGGAAGCCTGCTGACTTCAAGCTGTTTCTAGCTAATGAGCAGAATAAGCTTCAGCTCTGTCAGCTTCTGCTCCGAGTGTGGAGCAGCAAAGAAGGAGCACTCAGATTGGTAAAGTGTGGTACTGCAGTCATTGTGGTGGAGGGCAGAGCTTACCAGCTTGTCGAGCGAAATAACGAGGTAAACAGGCCATGATGATTTACCAAATCACTTTGTAAATGATCTTGGAATCTGTTCATTTGACCTGTTTTAATAGTTTAATGATGGTGTATGAGACCAAAGTATATACACTTCAGGTTCATGTTAGCGAAATCCAATCCAAATCTGATATTGTCGATTTTGTCCTTGAAATAGCGGCCAAAGTCATTAGCCAGAGTTTGGTCAGATTCACTCTGGGGGAGGGGATTTGCATGGGATCTGTCACAAAGTGAATCAGTCAATGCGAACAGTTTTTTAGAATTACCTTTTGCTTGTGATACCAGCTCAGAAAGGTGAGAAGTGCGCTTTTTATTCAGTGCCCGCACATACTTATTACGTGCAATGTGAAATGCATCTTCCGTGTCTGCAGTGTGTTCACGCCGCCAGGCCGCTTCTGCTCTGCGTCTGGCCGTCTTGAGGATTTTGAGGTCAGTGTCAAACCAAGGAAGACGCCGTCGTTGAACTATGGCTCTGGTTTGGACCGGAGCATGTGATTCGATAAGGCTAGCCATCTGTGAGTCATATTCAGAGGCTAAGATATCCATATCGGTGATACCAGTCAGTGTATCAGATATCCGTTTTAGAGAATCACAGAATTGAACTCTGTCAATGTTTTTGAGTTTTCGGAAAGAAACTGTCTCCACTGCTATATGTGGTCGTGGGAGGTTGACTTTTGTGAGCACAAAGTTGTGGTCAGATAGAGTGTAATCTGATACCGGATTTGTCAGTGATAATTCATTGTTGTCCCTCGTGATGATAAGGTCGATGGTATGACCCGCTCTATGAGTGGAACAATTGACATGTTGGTGGAGATTATACATGCTTAGCATTTGCATCAGTCTTCACATCACGACAAGGAATGTTAACACACTTAATCCGCACGAGGTTGGCCTGATTACACCCAGTGCGAGAGCTCCGAATGTTACGGCGGTGTTTTCCGCCTCTAGTGCCGCGGATGTTGAACACATTCTTGTTCAGCAAGTGTAACTGCTTGAGTTTCAAGAATATATCGTAATCCAAGCGATTTGCTGGATCTAGAGGACTTGAGCGGATTTCCAAGAGTTCAGCCCTCTCGTATTTGACGAGTGGAGACGCCATCAGTAATCCAATTGTTATGAACAACAGTGATTTCCCAATCGATATTGGACGATAAAGAGAGAATTTAACACAAATATCCAGAAAATTCCACGACAGTAGCAGTAATCCTGATGTACACATCATTGCTGTACAGTATTAGTCCAGTCAACACAGCATATCAAATTGCAGTTTGAAAAAATGAATCAAATAGCTCCAATATTGGGTAATTTCTAGACGAATGAAACAACAGCCGCCGTCAGATCGGCGCTACAACATCACTACAAAGTTTACGGTCGAATCTTTCTGAAATTTTGCACAAATTTGCCTAAACATTTTTCGAGAGGGAGGTATCTCTCAAAATGGCGGCCGTTTTTGCATGTTTTTGCCCCAAATCGCATTACTATCCATTTCGGGCCATTTCTAGGCAAAAAAATTTTTTCACTCTTTGAAAAACAATTTTTGACAATTTTCGGCATTTTTTCCCTTCATAATGGGAGCTGCCAGGACTGTACTCATAGAATGCTTGACGATAGAGCTTAGATATTGACACTTTCAATTTGCGATTTGTGAGGTGACCTTGAATTTCACATTCGATGACCTTGAAAGGTCAAAACAGCCTCAATTTTGGACTTTGACGGCCATTTTCTCAAAAACTGTTCAGATGGATTCCAGGTTTTTGTTTCAAAAGATCTCTCTTATGTACTTTCGCGACATGTATAAGTTTCTTTGCTTTTGAATCGCTCGAAGTGAGCCATTTTGGCCCAAACTTGGCCCGAATGGGACTTTCCCATGTTGAATCCTCCTATCCTTTATAATGGGACACATTACTGCTAATATCTCACTTAATATTGAGATTAGATATTAGGAATTAATTATGATGATATAGGAAATGATATATGCCGAATATTCTCGCGACCTTGAATTTGACCTTTGATCGTTTTTTGAAGGTCACAGCACAAAATGGCTGATATCTCGCTTATTATCGATTTTATAGCTTAGGAATCAATTGTGGACATATAGGAAATAATATATAGTGAATAGTCTGAAGACCTTGAATTTGACCTCTGACCTCATTTTCAAGGTCACAAGACAAATGGCTGATATGTCGCTTATTATCGACTTCACAGCTTAGGAATCAATTGTGCACATATCGGAAATGATATATTCTGAATATTGTCGTGTTCTTGAATTTGACCTTTGACCTCATTTTCAATGTCACAGGGCAAAATGGCTAATATCTTGATTATTATCGACTTTACAACTTATACAGATTATTCTCGTGACCTACAATGTGACCTTTGACCTGAATTTCAAGATCACGGGACAGAATGAATATCTCACTTATTCTCAAGGTCAGAGAACAAAATACATGTAACTAACTTATAAATAAATAACCTATTATCGACTTTACAGCTTTAAGGAACCAATTGCGAACATAGAGGAAATGATATATGCTAAATATCTTCTTGAAGTTGACCTTTGACCTCATTTTCGAGCTCAGATCACAAAATAGATAATATCTCACTTATTATCGACTCCACAGCATAGGAATCAATAGTGGACAAACTAGAAAGGATATATGCTGAATACTGTGAGCTTGAATTGACCAATGAACTTATTTTCAAGATCAGGGACAAGAGGCTAATATCTAAAATATATATTGTCCGGTAGACTTTCTTATTCCTTGGGCTGAATTTTTTATTTTCGATTTTTTATTCAAAATGCCAGTCATTCTAGTTGGCAAATTTAGACTTTGGCGGCCATATTCTCAAAACTATGGTCCAATAACCTATTGGCATGGCATTGTCTGTCGTCGCCGGTGGCGTCGTCTGTCAACATTTTTATCTGTAAACTTTACAGTTGAATCTTTTAAAACTTTTGCACAAAAATACCTGAAAATATTTTAGGAAAGGATTAATATTTAAAGGATTATGTTTTCTGATTTTCGCAGTTTTTCCAAAATGACGTCCATTTTCGACGAAAATGAATTTGGCGACCATTTTTTTCCCCAAAATGCTCAGACAGTATTGAGATTTTTGCTTCAAAAGATTGCCCTTAATATTCTTGAATCGCCGATCTGCATGTGGCGGCGATTTTGATTCTTCCCATGTTAAATTCTCCTATGCTTTATAATGGGACTCATATTCCTTCGTATTGATATATGCTGAATATTCTGGTGACCTTGAACTTGACGCTTGACCTTATTTTCAAGGTTTAAGCACAGAATGGCTAACATCTCGTTCATTATCGACTTAGGAATCAATTGTGCAGAAAATGATATATATATGCTGAATATTCTCAGCATATTCTTTTGACCTCATTTTGAAGATCAGAGCACAAAATGGCTAATATCTCACTTATGGCCTAAAACAAATAATTTTCTGTTTCTCGTCCCCGCCCGCCAGTGTTCAAAAGCAGCCTTCCGGATTTTTTTATTTGCGATTCTCGAATAAAAAATAAAAAGTGTTCCCGCCCCTATTTTGAGGAGAGTGAATGATCGAGGCACCAAATTACAGCATGCAACTTAGGTATATATTTAACTTACAACCTTGTTTTCACTCTCCGCCAACTGGGACAAAGCCGCTACCAGTTTTCAAACCACAGTTATTCCATGTGGTTACATGTGTGTAATAATACATAGAAAATTGTGATCACGAATTGATTTACTATATTTCCTCATGTATACTTCAATTGATGTAATAAATGATAGAACAGATTTCCCACAATTACTCATCATTGAAACAACAAATTATCAACTGACGGTTTTTGATAATAATACAACTGGTACACAGAATCATCCTATCTGTGCTGAGGATGACGGCACACCAGTGGTGCCAAGGTGCCAGGCCAAGGGCTGTCAAGCCCAAAAAGGTCAAGCATTCCGAAATGAAATCATTGATTGATTTGGGCTTGAATCTGCTTGAATAAATCAAGCCTCTAGAAATGAAATCATTAATGTCATGTGTTACATGCGTTCTAAAGGCTTGATTAATTCGGGCTTGAAAGCCTTTGTGCGTGTCTTTTTTTTATTTCATACGTGTGAAATGTTGCCAAGCCAAAAATAAAAAAAGTGAAAAGTGCCTCCCTACCCAATTTTCTCATGACCTGAGGACGGTATTTTTGGCAAAATAAAAAATGAAATAAAAAAAGTCCCTCCCTACCCAGTTTTGAACAAATAGGAGGACGAGAAACAGAAAATTAATTTCTTAGGCCTATTATCGACTTTACTGCTTGGGAATAAATGTGGACATATAGGAAATGATATATGCTGAATATTCTGGTGCCATGAACTTGACTTTTGACCTTATTTTCAAGGACAGAGAACAAAAGTGCTAATATGTCGCTTATTATCGACTTTAAGGTTTAGGAATCAATTGTGCACATATAGAAAATTATATAAACCGAATCTTCTCATTACTTCAACTTGAATTTGACCTTGTTTTCAAGGTCAGAGCACACAATGGCTGATATCTCGTGGACATATAGGACAAATTGTGGACATATAGGAAATGATTATGCCGAATACTTCAATGCTTTCGATTTTGACCTTTGCCTCATTTTCGAGGTCAGGGTACAAATTGGCTAATATATCGCTTATTATCGACTTTACAGCTTATGAATCAGATGTTGTTTTCCCGTCAACTTTTTTTTTCGAAAAATTCCAACCAGCCAGGAAAAAAAACAAACACAAGAAAAAAACACATACGTTTATTAACACAATAACATCTTTATCCACAAAATAAATCATGCCAAAAACGTAAAATAAATGATATTGGACAATTTGCTGAGCTATTAAATACTTTATTGATAAATAACAGAAGGGAAAACAGCAAAATGGAAACCATTCAATATCCTTCTCAATGTTTGACAATTGCGGGGATAAAAACATCAGTTTCTCGCGGAAAAACAACCAAAAATGTTATGTTTTTTTTTACTCAAAATAACGTCTATTTTCATCCGCCCACTGACGGGAAACAAAGGAAAAAAAACAATATGGCCTTATAAGAAATGGTCTGTGGTGAATATTGTCATGACCTTGAATTTGACCTCTGACCTCATTTTCAAGGTCAGAGCACCAAATTGGCTAATATCTCGCTTATCATCGACTTTTCAGCTTGGGAATAATTTGTGGACATATACAAAAATGAGGCATGCCGAATACTTTAATGACATTGAAGATCAGAGTACAAATTTTCAAGATCAGAGTACATTTTCAAGATCAGAGTACAAGTTGGCTAATATATCGCTCATCGACTTTACAGCTTATGAATCAGTTGTGAACATATAGGAAATGCTGGATATTGTCATGACCTTGAATTTGATCTTTGACCTCATTTTCAAGGACACAGGACAATTCGTCAATATCTCGTTTATTATTTACTTTACAACTTGAGAATCAATTGGGGGCATACAAGAAATTTTATATGCCAAATATTCTGATGACCTTTAATTTGACCTTTGACTTCATCTTCAAGATCACAAGATAAAATTGCTAATATCTGTCTGATTATTGAATTTACAGCTTAGCAATCAACCGTGGACATGATATATGAATATGATATATGCTGATGTGGATTCAAGACTTGGATTTTGACCAGTGACCTTATTCTCAAGATCATGACACAAAATGTCTAATATATCCAAAATATAAAACAAATATTGTCTGGTAACCTTTGGGCTATTTCTTTTCCAAGCCGTAGCTCTTAATATCATATTTGTTTCTGTAAGGTGGAGAACCAGAAAAAAATGTGTAATACGCAAATGAAAGCCTCACGACGAGCAACTGGAGACTGGATCTGCAATGAAACTTAGGAAAAAGTCTTAGAATTATCAGTATATTACGTTACACTGCTGTTCCCTTTGTCACAATATTACAAGATAAATAAATGTATAATCGCACATTCAGAAGTGTGTTCGCAGGTGTTAAATCTGAAATAGCATAGATTTACCGCATCAAGTGTTGCGGATAACACAGGTGTGGATTTGAGTTATACATGTATACGATTCAAGTTACACATGTTCCAGACTATGCAGATCTGACGAAAAAATGAAAAAAGTGAATCTCACTTTTCACCTGATATTGTTTGGGCCTGGGCGGCAAAGCCTTCGTAGATACAAATTGATCATGCCCATGCAACAATGTTTTTATTTGCAAGAAATTTGTCTTGCCTGCGGTTCATTAGCATCTAACCTCATACTCAGTGCATTCTTTATCTCGTATTTTCAATCTGGTAAACACTGTGATCCAGAGCAGAAAAAACCCAAAGCCAAATTGCTCCAACAACAGATTTATAATTTATATTCTTAATTAATATCTCAACAACATGCAACAGCAGATACATCGAACTTTACAATATTGAGCGTCATTATGCCATCTAGCACCAACAATTTTCAGTATCGCGTGTGTTTAGGAGTATGTTGGCCCATGCGTCCATCACAGCCTGTCGCAATTCATCCACACTGGTTGATTGTCGAACCAGTTCGTTGATCCAACGGTTTACTTCAGCCCATAGCACACTCCGAACCGTATAACCCTACAGATATTTGTAGGGTTATAGCAAGATGGCGGAAGGTACGTCGCTTCCACGAAATGCGTGTGTATTTCAGCGCTATTGTCATGGTATTCACATAACCAGTGTTGTGTCGAAGTTCCGTGATGTTAACTGATGGATATTGCGTGGCCGGGTTATGTTTTGAATCTGTCAGAGGAGGATAATAGGCAGAATAAAATGTGCGTGTTTATAACCCTAACGACGCAGCTCTCCGGCAAAGTTATAACCCTAACAGTCAGCGCCTATAACCCTACTGATAAAGGATTTCAAAAGAAGAATAGACACAATGATGTTTTTGTGCATGTTAAATCTTCTCATTTCATAGCTTGTAAGAGTGTGGTTCCGACCAAAATAATGACATGATGAAACAAAACGATAGCATGTATGTTTTTAAATGTACTTTATAATTTTCGTGGTTATGTTTCATCCCCAACAAGTCGGCTGTACATGTGGTACTCTTGTTCATTTACTAGTATTTATTTTGCAATTCTATCAGGTGGTCTGACGCCAAGTTTTCTCAAATACACATAAATTTCACGTCATTTTTGTTCTATTCACAAACAATAGTATTCCCAAACAAGAATAGTATAACTACATATATACGTAGGTATAGCAACAGAAGCAACAAATATATGCCTCTAATATTGCGATGTCTGTACTTAACTGAGACACGTCAGGATTGTACACTTCAGAAGAGCCTCAGACCGGCCATGCTCATCTTGCAATTTCAATAGTATAACTTGTCTGTGACAAAATTTTCATAAATTATCATTTTAATATATTTATGATATCGTTTATTCCTGCTTTGGTGTAAATCATGAGATAAATTAACAAAGTTGTCCCATGAACGCACCTCCAAAATACATAAAAGTATATCATGGTACAACTCAGTTTTTCAAATTTTCTTCGGATTTAACTGATTCTCAACTGTCACATGTTTCGGGTGGTAGGGTTATATCCGTTCACGGCCGTAGTATCGGTAGGGTTATAGGCAACAAACGGTAGGGTTATAGATGCTCGAATCTGGAGATCGCAAAATCCGCCGAAATAAAGCACTTCTCAACAAACAGACACGTCCTCAGACACACCAACGTATGCTTCTTGGAAGGAATAACTCATTTTGTATCAAAGGTAATTAAATTCCCTCGGAATAGCCTGAAACGAATCGAAGCTACAAACCTTCCGCCATCTTGGTATAACCCTACAGACGTCTGTAGGGTTATACGGTTCGGATTGTGCATAGGTTCTCGATGGGGTTCGTATCTGGTGAACACGCTGGCCATGGCAAGTGCTCAACCCCCTGATCCTAAAGTAGGAGTTCATGTCATTTTTTATTTACTTCAATATAATTATCTAATATATATATATAAACAGATAGATATAGTCTTCTGGTTCAACAATCTCTTTATTTCATGAAAATCGGATGAATGCAACTGGAGTTGAATGTGCGAACCTCAAGTGGATTAACGGGAATATTACACAATATATAACACTGTTGTAGCGGCACCATTTTTTCAACATATAGGCAATAAATAATAGAAAAAACAACCGTATCTTCCCTCAAACATAACCGATTTGCATAATTCTTTCAACTAATTGTTTATGGAACTATTTGTAATAACATATGAGAGAAAATGTCATGATTCAAAATTTCAAAATGGCTGCCAAAATCCAAGATGGCCGACAAATCGAACATATCCAAAAACACCAAATTTGACGCGATAACATGACGTCATTTAAAGTACAACAAGGCGGCTAATTTTAATGCCAATAAGATAATTAAGATAAAACAACAATCCATACCTATAACAATCCATACTCCATATTTAATGTATAATACTATATATCATCATTTTGTTAGTATAAAAAATACAAAATGGCCGCCAAAATCCAAGATGGCCGACCGATCATAACATACAGAATAGTATATTCAACGATGGAACATGTTCGCATTGAAACACATGTAACTTGCTAGAATCAATGATAATAAAGTAATTGTGAGAGATAATACATAATAATGATTATTTATTGATGTGCCAATGTGTCAAAATCGAACATAGTGTCTCAAAATCCAAGATGGCCGCCGAAAATGTGGATTGAAATGACACTGCGTCACACAAACGCATACATGAGAAGTCAAAAACTGACAAGCGGTAGCAACAATTTGGAACGGGTACCATACCGTATTTTACAGAATAGAATTGAGCATGATTTGTTGCACATTAAATTAATTTTTGTTGTAGTTAATGAAAAGTTGTACACAATGAGAGCACAGTACAAGCAGCCTCAACCAACATGTTTAGCATTTTCAACTCAAGCTTCATACATCTTGTATATACATAATCGTAATGGGTAGGAATCGCAAATTTGACAAAATACAACTGGGTATAATTAACATGATGAAACAGGCTGCTATAACAAATAACTACCAAATGTAAGTGTATAAACAAACAAATAAATAATAAATAACTAGCAGATGAAATGATCACCGTGAAAACATGTGCATGGTCATATCGCATTTACAGAAACATTTGCAGGTACATATCACATGTATGAAAAAATATCATTTCAATCACGTAAATACCAACAAATGAAATTTTCAGGTATCAAGCAAATACAAGTCTCCTTCAGATAAATCAATAAGAAGAGGCATTGACCACTCGTCAGTGGGATCTTCTTCATACACAACAATATATTTAGTATGCTTTGGTGATTTTACAGCTTTGTCTGCAATTCTCAATACGGTAGCCTTGTACCAAGAGGAGCTGTTCAATTCTGGATCAGAACATAAGTGGTTGATGATTTTTCCCACTAACAGGTCTGGTTCATTCACATATTTGTCCATGTCCTCCTGTCTTTTGATGACTCGTTTACGTCTCGACTCCACAAGTGTCTTTGAGAGTGCTGCTTTTTTTTGTCTTGAACATATGTACCAATGTCATCCAAACTCCGCATCTGCAGAGCATATGTGTTCGTGTGAGCTTAGGTTGAAGCACTTCCCGTACATTATTGGAAAGTTCATCGAGCGAATACGCCTTGCCGCCTCTACTCTTATTGAAAAGTTCACGTGGGCCGGCAGAATGGAGGACAAAACGGTGAAATCTGAGTTGTGTTGAGATAGCTTCCATGGCTTCTTTTGGAGTGAGTGCTGTTATTTTGCGTGTTATATCATCATAAGAAGTCCACGCACCTCCGAGGTCTGCCACTTTGTTTGTTAGGTCCACATTTTGATCATAGGCTTTCTTCTGTTTCTCCTCTTTCTTTTTTCTGTTTTGCTTTCAAGGCTTCCAGTTTGGCAATCTTCAAAGATCGTAGCTTATCCGCATATAATTTCTTAAGACTGACAGCATTTCTCCTTGCTTGGTCGAGTATGGTATCCTGATCCTTTCGCATTGTGAGCCACTGGCTTGTTTTGTTATTTAGCCACATAATGTGTGCCTCAATGCACAATGTAGATGCATGTGGTTTCATGCGAATCAATAAGTCAAGTGAGCCAATATCCCTTTCAGAAATGATGTTGTGTTTGGGAACATTTGGTGGCTTTCAACTTCTGGGCTTCATCTGGGGTCCAATATTTGCCTCCTGGAAGTTGATCTTTGGCTTGTCTCTCCAACAGAATGAGTAATCCATTTATATAAGTTCCAATAAGTTCCAACGCCAAGTTCCAACAACAGATTTATAATTTATATTCTTAATTATTATCTCAACAACATGCAACAGCAGATACATCGAACTTTACAATATTGAGCGTCATTATGCCATCTAGCACCAACAATTTTCAGTATCGCGTGTGTTTAGGAGTATGTTGGCCCATGCGTCCATCACAGCCTGTCGCAATTCATCCACACTGGTTGATTGTCGAACCAGTTCGTTGATCCAACGGGTTACTTCAGCCCATAGCACACTCCGAACCGTATAACCCTACAGATATTTGTAGGGTTATAGCAAGATGGCGGAAGGTACGTCGCTTCCACGAAATGCGTGTGTATTTCAGCCCTTTTGTCATGGTATTCACATAACCAGTGTTGTGTCGAAGTTCCGTGATGTTAATTGATGGATAATGCGTGGCCGGGTTATGTTTTGAATCTGTCAGAGGAGGATAATAGGCAGAATGAAATATGCGTGTTTATAACCCTAACGACGCAGCTCTCCGGCAAAGTTATAACCCTAACAGTCAGCGCCTATAACCCTACTGATAAAGGATTTCAAAAGAAGAATAGACACAATGATGTTTTTGTGCATGTTAAATCTTCTCATTTCATAGCATGTAAGAGTGTGGTTCCGACCAAAATAATGACATGATGAAACAAAACGATAGCATGTGTTTTTAAATGTACTTTATAATTTTCGTGGTTATGTTTCATCCCCAACAAGTCGGCTGTGGATGTGGTACTCTTGTTCATTTACTAGTATTTATTTTGCAATTCTATCAGGTGGTCTGACGCCAAGTTTTCTGAAACACACATAAATTTCACGTAATTTTTGTTCTATTCACAAACAATAGTATTCCCAAACAAGAATAGTATAACTACATATATACGTAGGTATAGCAACAGAAGCAACAAATATATGCCTCTAATATTGCGATGTCTGTACTTAACTGAGACACGTCAGGATTGTACACTTCAGAAGAGATCTGCTCGAGATACATCAATTTTGCACATTTTCTTTCCCCAAAACCTCAGACCGGCCATGCTCATCTTGCAATTTCAATAGTATAACTTGTCTGTGACAAAATTTTCATAAATTATCATTTTAATATATTTATGATATCGTTTATTCCTGCTTTGGTGTAAATCATGAGATAAATTAACAAAGTTGTCCCATGAACGCACCTCCAAAATACATGAAAGTATATCATGGTACAACTCAGTTTTTCAAATTTTCTTCGGATTTAACTGATTCTCAACTGTCACATGTTTCGGGTGGTAGGGTTATATCCGTTCACGGCCGTAGTATCGGTAGGGTTATAGGCAACAAACGGTAGGGTTATAGATGCTCGAATCTGGTGATCGCAAAATCCGCCGAAATAAAGCACTTCTCAACAAACAGACACGTCCTCAGACACACCAACGTATGCTTCTTGGAAGGAATAACTCATTTTGTATCAAAGGTAATTAAATTCCCTCGGAATAGCCTGAAACGAATCGAAGCTACAAACCTTCCGCCATCTTGGTATAACCCTACAGACGTCTGTAGGGTTATACGGTTCGGATTGTGCATAGGTTCTCGATGGGGTTCATATCTGGTGAACACGCTGGCCATGGCAAGTGCTCAACCCCCTGATCCCAAAGTAGGAGTTCATGTCATTTTTTATTTACTTCAATATAATTATCTAATATATATATAAACAGATAGATATAGTCTTCTGGTTCAACATTCTCTTTATTTCATGAAAATCGGATGAATGCAACTGGAGTTGAATGTGCGATTCTCAAGTGGATTAACGGGAATATTACACAATATATATAACACTGCTGTAGCGGCACCATTTTTTCAACATATAGGCAATAAATAATAGAAAAACAACCATATCTTCCCTCAAACATAACCGATTTGCATAATTCTTTCAACTAATTGTTTATGGAATTATTTGTAATAACATATGGGGGAAAATGTCATGATTCAAAATTTCAAAATGGCTGCCAAAATCCAAGATGGCCGACAAATCGAACATATCCAAAAAACCCAAATTTGACGCGATAACATGACGTCATTCAAAGTACAACAAGGCGGCTAATTTTAATGCCAATAAGATAATTAAGATAAAACAACAATCCATACCTATAACAATCCATACTCCATATTTAATGTATAATACTATATATCATCATTTTGTTAGTATAAAAAATACAAAATGGCCGCCAAAATCCAAGATGGCCGACCGATCATAACATACAGAATAGTATATTCAACGATGGAACATGTTCGCATTGAAACACATGTAACTTGCTAGAATCAATGATAATAAAGTAATTGTGAGAGATAATACATAATAATTATTATTTATTGATGTGCCAATGTGTGAAAATCGAACACAGTGTCTCAAAATCCAAGATGGCCGCCGAAAATGTGGATTGAAATGACACTGCGTCACACAAACGCATACACGGGAAGTCAAAAAATGACAAGCGGTAGCAACAATTTGGAACGGGTACCATACCGTATTTTACAGAATAGAATTGAGCATGATTTGTTGCACATTAAATTAATTTTTGTTGTAGTTAATGAAAAGTTGTACACAATGAGAGCACAGTACAAGCAGCCTCAACCAACATGTTTAGCATTTTCAACTCAAGCTTCATACATCTTGTATATACATAATCGTAATGGGTAGGAATCGCAAATTTGACAAAATACAACTGGGTATAATTAACATGATGAAACAGGCTGCTATAACAAATAACTACCAAATGTAAATGTATAAACAAACAAATAAATAATAAATAAATAACTAGCAGATGAAATGATCACCGAAATGAAATGATCACAATGATCAGGTACATATCACATGTATGAAAAAAATATCATTTCAATCACGTAAATACCAACAAATGAAATTTTCAGATATCAAGCAAATACAAGTCTCCTTCAGATAAATCAATAAGAAGAGGCATTGACCACTCGTCAGTGGGATCTTCTTCATACACAACAATATATTTAGTATGCTTTGGTGATTTTACAGCTTTGTCTGCAATTCTCAATACGGTAGCCTTGTACCAAGAGGAGCTGTTCAATTCTGGATCAGAACATAAGTGGTTGATGATTTTTCCCACTAACAGGTCTGGTTCATTCACATATTTGTCCATGTCCTCCTGTCTTTTGATGACTCGTTTACGTCTCGACTCCACAAGTGTCTTTGAGAGTGCTGCTTTTTGTCTTGAACATATGTACCAATGTCATCCAAACTCCGCATCTGCAGAGCATTTGTGTTCGTGTGTGCTGTTGAAGATACTGGGTTAGGTTGAAGCACTTCCCGTATATTATTGGAAAGTTCATCGAGCGAATACGCCTTGCCGCCTCTACTCTTATTGAAAAGTTCACGTGGGCCGGCAGAATGGAGAACAAATCGGTGAAATCTGAGTTGTGTTGAGATAGCTTCCATGGCTTCTTTTGGAGTGAGTGCTGTTATTTTGCGTGTTATATCATCATAAGAAGTCCACGCACCTCCGAGGTCTGCCACTTTGTTTGTTAGGTCCACATTTTGATCATAGGCTTTCTTCCGTTTCTCCTCTTTCTTTTTTCTGTTTTGCTTTCAAGGCTTCCAGTTTGGCAATCTTCAAAGATCGTAGCTTATCCGCATATAATTTCTTAAGACTGACAACATTTCTCCTTGCTTGGTCGAGTATGGTATCCTGATCCTTTCGCATTGTGAGCCACTGGCTTGTTTTGTTATTTAGCCACATAATGTGTGCCTCAATGCACAATGTAGATGCATGTGGTTTCATGCGAATCAATAAGTCAAGTGAGCCAATATCCCTTTCAGAAATGATGTTGTGTTTGGGAACATTTGGTGGCTTTCAACTTCTGGGCTTCATTTGTGGTCCAATATTTGCCTCCTGGAAGTTGATCTTTGGCTTGTCTCTCCAACAGAATGAGTAATCCATTTATATAAGTTCCAATAAGTTCCAACGCCATTTGTGTGTAACAGTTCAACATCACATCATCAGATTCTTGATACAAATACTTGTATATATCATCTCGTGTTTCAAGATCCTCGGAGGAGAGACATGATTCCTCCAATAACGGGGTCGAATCCTGAGCCCACTTCTCCAAACTGTCACGCATGTTCAACAGGTGGTAATTCATCGACAATATGTCTCCAGAGCGTTCACACAGTCGCAAAAAGGGTCAAGTCCTCTTCTTGTCAATAATGCCCAAAGCACGCAGACCAGCCACATACACTTTTTGTTCAACATCAAAATGTACTGACCGGAACAAGTTCATTAGGCTCTAGCCAGCGATCCAGGAAGTCGGTGATATGATCACGGTGGTAGTACACTGCTCCTGCATTGTAGAACAAAATATTCAATCGATTGCCAATATACGTGACCAACTTGTTTTTGATTCCTTTTTCCCGCAGGTACGCTTCCCAGGCACTGGCAACACCAGCTTTATCACTGCCACGTTTTGTGAAAGCTTTGCAGCTCGTTCGGGTAGGGCGGGCTGCACCACTCTCAGATGATTTGAACGAATGGGGATTCCGACCGACTGCAGCTTCACTTTCGAAGAGCTTCAGACACTTGTCTGCCTCAGGTGCCATGTTTCCCACAAGATGTAGCTTACAGAAAAAATTACACATTTCAGAAAGCTTTTGCAGAAAGCCAGAATCCAGGTTACTCCAGTTTTCAACTGACGTAGGTAGAACGGAACTTCTGAGTTGAGTGAGGGCATCGTTGAATTTTGCGCATGTGGGTCCCTGGTCTGACATAGTGGCTGTGAACGACGACAGAAGATTAGCAGCGTGCTGTTGCGTATCTTCGGATGACCCAGAAACGCTGTCTGCGATTTCATCGAAGGTGTCTTTGAAGTCCTGTATTGTATATATAGATATATATTATAAATACGATGATTTATATGATATTGGTAAATGATATCTGAGATAGAAAGGTATATTAGGAATATGAGAGAAAGGTTTACTATTTATCCATACATGTGATAGTATTACCTCCAACTTACGTGTATGATATCTGTGATCGTTATACATGATGTTGTTATACATATACTTTCACACATAATAGTGTGATTATCATTGTGTTTACATGTCTTCTTGTGCAGTTTGTTGATTATTTCAATATGTATATTTTATTGTTATATATTTCACAGGAAAGTTGTTATTATACAAACTATTCATTATTACTACACATATTATGTACCGATGATTACCAAAATTGCAATTGTTGTACCATTTATCACATAATTTAAATCCATGTTCACCTGCAGTAACGCATCCGTTTTGCCGCTCGGCATTTCTTACAGTCCAAGGGTTACCGTTTCACCTGACGAAATAAAATAACTAGTAACATATATTTTGATATAAAAATTGTATCGAATATATTCCACTCAATATACAAAATATTGATCAAACAAGCTACCGACCATATTGGAAAATAATAAACCACTTATTCATGATCTGAATATATTTACCGGATGACAAACTTGCTTGAAACCTTTGATAGTGTGAATGGAGTTTCGAGGTTGCGTCTTGGTGCAGGCAATTGCTGACCATGCTGGTTGGGTCAACTCCCGAGAGAAGAGTATTGGCCAACTGTTGGTTGGCAACCATCTTCGCCTCTACCATAAGTCTGCTTAACACTCCTTTACTGGGCAAAGACTGTGGTATTTTGCCCACTAAGTTCTGCAGAACAGTACGGATCACACTGTTAACTTTGTTCATGCTGACATTGCAATCGGTCAGCAACGTCATGATTGTTTGTCTAACTTCATGTGTGTATCTCCCGTCATGAAATGTCTGCACTATATCACCTTCCATTAAACTGTTCAGTTGCTCAAGGTCCCAGATTTGTTTTTTGCATCGCCTGATTTCCTCTTCATACCTCAAAATCAATGCATTATTTTTGTCAACAGAGTCTGATTCCTTGATTATTGCTTTCTGGAGACACTTTTTCAAGTAGGATTTTTGTTTCAACAAATGGAGTTTTTCCCTACGTAGACTTGTGATATCCTCAGCTTCTTTGTTGATTATTCCTTGGTGGTTGACAATCCTGGGCTTCAAATTTTTCAGTTCAGCTCGGAGCACTCTGACATTGTCCTGAAGTCTTTTGATCCGCCTTCATACATTTCTTGGGCAATATTGTGACAGCTTCGATTTTATTAATTGTAGCCAATTTTTCAGCAATCTCCTTGTTTTATGTACGTTGCTTTTCGTATTTTTCATGCCAAGCTCAGCAGTCCTTCTCCATTTCTTGTAGCACATTGTTTGAAATTTTATACTTGGCCTCGAGAATATCAACCTCCTTCTGTAAATCTATGTCACTAAATTGTTTTTCATTCCTGTTTCGCTTCACTGCTTGCTTTGTTTCTGGAGTTATGTTTTCGTTAGTGTTCCTTAATGTGGCTGTACAAACAGGTGGGTGAAAAACTGTTGACAGTTTTCGCTGTAACTGAGAATGTTTATATTGACTTTTTAGTTTTATCTGTTCGGCACATTCCAAATTAGTGGCAACTGTTTTCCGGACTGTGACCAAACCTCCGACAGTCAGTAATGGCTCTGACCATGTGAGATATGAAAGGAATTCATTTTAGACAAATTCATCATCAATACATTTTTTGCGTGTCAATATTCACATCAGAATCCTGAATCAAGAATCAACACAACAAAAAAATTGGGCAGCACCCCCCCCCCCCCCCGACCCTTAGGCACAGGCCATCTAGATTTATCCCCCTTCCCACTATTCCCTCACACAAACACAATGTGTCTGTCAGATCAGGCAAAACACTACTATCATTACTAGCCAGATTTGGTGATAAATAGTCCCACCAAGCTTTATTCCTCTCAAATGTCACAGTAGACTAGATATATTAGAATCAAATTCACAACACTATCACTTGAAATTGAAAGCGTCAGCCCGAGTGACAATTTCCTGGTCGTGTGGGCGATAATATGGCGTTTTGACAAAATGTTTTCAGCTTGCGCGCGTCTGAAATTACACTACTTTCGTTTTCGTTTTTTTTCTAGTGGTGAATTTGGCTCTACTAACTAAACAACTGTACCATTATGATGACTAGCATTCATACTTTCCTACTGGTGTTCCGCAAGTTTGATTTCTTACCTTTTTGGGTGTTATTTTGCAGATTTTCAGCCATTTTCCAAGATAGCGTCGCTTGTGGTTGTCATAGAGATATTGCGGAAATTCCCGAATATTCTCGAGGTGTTTCCGAGTCTGATCATGTCTCTTTTTAGTGATTTCTGACAGTTTATACCGTCAAGAAAAAGATCGATAAAATGTGTGTGAACACCCGCGGCCGCGAAAAAGTGCCCAATGGGGCGTGGGCGAAGCTCATTCGATAGGTCGCAGCATTGTAATAGTGGTAAATTTGGCGCCAAATCACTAGGGAATGTCGTCCGTTGTGAACCATGCACGTGGCATTTGGCACGAAAATTCCGTATGTTTGGAGTAATACCATGGTATCCTGATAATAAATAACGTTATGACGTCAATTTACCACTAAAACAGTGCTGCCAGCTGGCGAATAGGCGTTTTTCTGCTCATGCCCCATTCGAGCGAGCGCAAAACGTCACGACTTCGACCCCGTACTTTGAAGTTCACACATTCATTAGACAGTAACAGTTTGAGCTATTCACACAATTTAAACACCAGAAGGAAAAGAAAACAATGATGATTTTAACGATCATTTTGCGTCCATCATTGCGGTACACCTCAAATCTTGCCCCGTCTCTAAATATGACATGATTCCAGTGACGTGGTCCCAAATGGCGGTGATCCCTGGCCAACTGCGGACATCGCACGTGATGTCTTTGACTCAGCAGGGGTTTCCTCAATGGTCCCCTGGCACGATACCCAGCTCGAACCAATCGGCTGTTCACTAGTGTTCTAGATACGCGTACACCTATGGCGTTCTGCCACTATACACTCAAGGTTCTGGCTGGCATGGTACAGCCACCAGTACACAGGCGAATCAACAAACGGTCCTGTCTTCTTGATGTCTTTATAGGACGTCCTGGGCGAGATCTAGGAGTAGGCACACCCGTCTCGACGTTCCTCTCCAGGGTCTTGCTGACCTCCCCCTGTGTGATGTTGTTTTGCCTCGCTATCTCAGTCTGTTTTAGCCCATTACGTCGCAGGGCAACCACTCCGTGCACTTAATTGACCCACCATTACTTCAGGAATCTGTGTTTAAAATTTCGTAGTTCCAAGTCAAGGTGATCCTAGGATATGCATATAAATTTGACCAGCCCACATAATTTATAAACTCAAGTTCAACACAAAACCTCATATGATTTTTGGCGATAACTTCGTTTAGGATGGTCGGATCAATTTGAAATTTCATTTGTTTACATTTGGCATAAAACCGTATTTTTTCACCAAATTTCAGACTTCTTGAAAATTTAAAAAGTTGGCAATCTACTCCAATGTTAAATTTCACATCAAACGTGAAATTTGCAAATTTGAACAGAATTTGGCATGTTGTTCGATGTTCACACTGCACAGTACTTTGTAAGAATGATATTCTATTAGAATACACCTGCATGATTCTTCCAAATCGAAAACTTTCCTCGTATTACATTTCTTAGCGGAATAAAGATCATGAAATCCCCAAATTAGCTTGAATTCCTGTGATCCTGTATGAGTATCAATTAGTGAAAACATGGGCCTCTACCATTTCTTCTGTTGTTTGCGGATTTCTAAATTGTTTTCATAGGTTGTTGGGCAGCTTTATACTAATTCCATCAGGTGTACAGTAGAAACAACTACATTTACCACAATGTCTGCACCTGATGACGCCAGTATGTCTTTTGATAAAGTATTTGGTCGGGCTTTGTTTCTATCGCAAAAAGTTGTATTTTATGTTTGTTATTGGAATCAACAAAATTTGGCTGTATTGGTAATAGATTGATACTCACATTATATAAGTATTGAGGTACTTCTCTTCCAAACAAATGGCGTCGACCTATATATGTCGACACCACTGTCTGAATAACAAAATTGACACCGGAATCATTAGGGTCCCTGATACATTCTACGTATTTGCTCTCGAGTGAGGAGTTCCTATTGGTGTATCGATGCGTTCAGTCGATCTGAGCATGCAAGTGCTCTCAAATACTTGTGTGTCCATTGGACTCGGAACATCGAAGTTCCTTTCTTAGTTACGTGAGTAATCAATTTACTGGTCGATGGTTCATCGCTTGTGAATGTAGCACAATTGGTTGTTTCCCGACTATTGATACTAATACAAATACGTCCTGAGTGTTTCGTCTACTAAAACTTTTCCTCGTCCAATGTATAGTTTGTTGCTGCACATCCTGAAACCCTTAAAATCTACCTTCTGGTCGCATTGAGCCATAACTCACATGCTGCATGTGCTCTGTAAATAGAAGTCCATGAAATATCGATCAGCAATGATTATTTCACCTTAAAACAGGCGTTACGCTCAGGGGCGCCGGAAGCAAGTTTGAAGGGCGGGGGCAGCTTTCATACGAAGGGCATCATTTGCATAGTAATAACATCGTGAATAAACCTGAATTGGTATGTGGTAACCACCCCTCGCACACAAATCACATATGTGTGTATTTGTTCATTTACATTATTCATTATCCAGAATACTAGTACCCTACCTTATGCCTAGCTTGTCTACTAGGCTACTCCACTGTATACTTATATAAAACGTCCCCCAACATTTGTTTTTGCTAAAATCGATACGTTATCCTATCATTTAAGTTCATTGAAGGTCGAATTCTAGGTCATCAAACGATCACCTATGTGACCTCCTATGCTCATCTTATAGGAGTGGCCGTGGCGCAACGCACTAAGTCGTTCGCCCGCTGCTGAAGGGAATTCAATGTTCGTCGTTGGCGGGTTCGAGCCCCGCTCTCGGCGATCAAAATTCACTCAGCGGATCAAGGGTTACCCTCACTTCTCAGTCCGTCGGCCTGGAGCGGACACTAATATGGTGACCAGGTGATACATTGTAGACTGCTGCACTCGGTGTATCGGCGGTGGTGAAGGGGCAGAAACCTAGTTCACTAGGCGTACCCGGATCTGTCATGGGCCGCGCTACAAAAACCCATCAATGCAGTACACCAGAAAATCCCGTCCATACACTACATACACGGGAACCAAAAATATGCCAGGCGCTGCACTGCGGCGACGCGCCACCAATGTATTGCGGACCAAAGTTGGTCGGATGGTGGTAAGGCAAGTTCCCTTACAGGGTTACGTCAGTATAATCTATCTATCTATCCATCTATCTACCCATCCATCTATATCCATCCACAAGCTTTGTCTGCAGCGGCCATTATACACGTTTCAGATCCTCAACAATTACCATTCAAGACCATATTAGGTCGAGTTCAAGGTCACTAAAAAGTGTTCTATATATGATTTACTGTATGCTCATAATACATGCCCCAAGATGTATCTACTTGAGTTTTATCTCGAATTTGTGCATACTTCATACTTATAAACAAAAGAAGCAGTTCAAAATGTTATACATACGTAAAATTAGAAATGAATGAATAGATCCAGCAAAATTCCATGAAGTTCATTTTCGAATTCTTTTTTGGCCTTCGTGCAATTCAAAACATGTCATCTTCATAATATAATCTCCTAGTGCCACGCTTGTGCAAAAATTAGACTAAAACAATACTGACCAGATTTTGAGAAAACGCTCATCAAAGTCCAACATTGGCCATTTTCTGTCGAAAGTGAAAACAAAGAGAAAAAAACCTCGCTCTGAAGATTTGACTGTAAACTTTAAAGATATAAATGTCAACGACGATGCATAATGACGACGGATGCAACGCCAAGTCAACGAAGTATGGGACCCGGTTCGGTAATGTGATTCAAGCGGCGAGTTAAATGGTATTGGTCAAATTGCCCCCATTTTGAATACATGTACCAATCAGCCAAGTATTCATTTCAAAGAAATTACTGCTCCAAAGCCATTCACTACAATATCAGATAATCTACTACAACATCAGATTCACGAAAGGGCACATTTCTGCCCCCGTGCTGCCCCCGCAACAAAGGGGCAACGGGTGCAGCTGCCCCCGTGGTTCCGGCGCCCCTGATTACGCTAGACTCTGAATTCACTAACCACCAAACAACGGGCATGATATCATATTTGAGGAATGATATGGTATTTATTATGAATACAATTGTCAATACAAAGTGTATGGAATTTCTTTCCTCTTATATTCAAATATTAAACTGTCTTGGGGTTACATCAAATATGTTGAGCATTACGACATGTGTTAGGCCTAATAAAATTAATTTTCTGTTTCTCGTCCCCGCCCGCCTGTGTTCAAAAGCAGCCTCCCGGATTTTTTAAATTGCGATTCTCAAATAAAATATAAAAAGTGTTCCCGCCCCTATTTTGAGGATAGTGAATGATCGAGAAACCGAATCACAGCATGCAACTTGGGCAAATATTTAACTTACCTCCTTGTTTTCACTCTCCGCCAATCGAGACAAAGACGCTACCAGTTTTCAAAAACAGTTATTCTATGAGGTTACGTATATGTAATAATACAATACAATTGTGATCAAGAATTGATTTACTATATTCCTCATGTTATACTTCAAAGGACATATTGACTGATAGAACGGTTCTCAACAATTAGTCATCATCGAAATATATTATCAACTGACGGTTTTTGATACTAATACTACTAGTACACAGAATCATCCTGTCTGTGCTGATTGCTATAATGATGGCACACCAGTAGTGCCAATGTGCCCGGCCAAGAGGTTTCAAGCCCAAATAAATCAAGCCTCTAGAAATGAAATCATTAAAGTCTTGTATTACACATGATTTCAATTCAAAAGGCTTGATTTATTTGGGCTTGAATGCGTCTGTGCGCAAATGTTTTTTTCCTTCCATAAATCAACAAATCAAATTTATTTTCATATGTGTGAAATGTCGTCCCACCAAAAATAAAAAAAAATAAAAAGTGCCCCCCTACCCAATTTTCTCTTGAGCTGAGGACGGTATTTTTTGCAAAAATAAAAAATGAAAAATAAAAAGTCCCTCCCTACCCAGTTTTGAAAAAAATATGAGGACGAGAAACAGAAAATTAGGCCTTATTCTGTGCTCTAATTTTGACAATAAAACATCCATCGTCCCATACAATTTGCATCATTCCATTTCCCGCCCCAGCTCGGGACGACCACCGCACAGTTCTCGGAGCTGGTTCTGTGGTCGGGCTGTCCACCTCCCCACCTGGCCCAGATGACGGGTTCTCCGCTGTTCTCCCAGTAAAACTCGCCAACACTACCACCAACAGGGCGCCGTCCAGACGTCCAATAAGGGTCTGTGAAGCCTAGGGCGACTGTACGATATAAAAGCAATGTTACAGGAATGTTGCCCATTGCAGCGGAGCAAGCTTCCACTTCAATTATTAACTCATAAAACGATAGACAATGTCAGCAATTGGTGCTCAGCTGAGAGCTACTGCTCACATAGCAGTTCAGGTTTTTGAACTACACCACTAGGAAGGATGACAGTCCTGCAAACAGAATGAAATATAGATTTCCATAGTGAAATATTCGGATAACTAACCTCTGTTTGCCTCGAGTGCCATACTTTCTGCCATAGAGGTGATGTCTGCCAAATGTGAGCCCGGGCAGAGCTTCGGACACTGGGCTAGCGCCTCGTCAAAGGTCAAACCAGATCCAAAGCAGGAGCATACGTTTGGGTCACTGCATGTGTCTTAAATAAGTCGGACTATGTTCGTTATTAACACATCTGGAACTGTGAGCAGCCACTGTTCTGTGGTTATTGTACCCTGTTTTGTGTTACTTACGTTCTATGTTATTTTACGTTCATATTCGCATTTTTTCGATAATAAAAATGATATAGAGGCCTGCCAATTTTTATCAGGGTTTATTCTATCTGAATAATTGTGTTCAATGTTCAAAAGCTTACGGGTTTGCTCATAGTAGGCGGATGAGAGCTCTGTGACCAGGTGTGAGGCCGGTCTGGTGACATCATGAAGTACCTCACATTCTCCCAGTCCATTGGTGAACCAGCGCAGGTTGAAGCCCTCACAGGAGTCGTCTCTCAGACAGGCGAGGCTGCACTGGCCACTAGAATAGCCGGGAAACGTCACAGCAGCACTTCTAGTCGAGATAGTGTTGGCACCGTGAGCTCGCACGAATAATGCTTTGTTAATCGTCAAGGCTCTCACAGATGTGTTTCTAAATAAAAGTGTCACTAATACCAGAAAAACATAATTTTCCATGATCATTTTGTTTGCAAGGCAAAGTCACACTCATTCACTGAACCACATGGGGAACTCCATCCAAGATATATACATACATATTTCCAAGTTCATTCTGCCAGTCCTAAACCACAATAATCCAGTTCTTTGAATTGATCCTGTAATTTTAATCGTGAAGACCTTTTTTCAGCGCAGATCATTGGTCAACGACCCTCTATTCAATGTTCCTACAAAATTGAATTTGAGCGAGAGGTAAAACCTTTAGCGTGTTGCTGTGTGGACTCAGTGTATTGGTGTGTGTGTTTTTTATGTTTTCATATGTGTATTGATGTGTGTATTGATGCAACGCCTGTCATGAACGGGATGTGATTGTCAGGGATGATGGCACATGACTGGGCTGTGTTCATCAATGGATTTAGGGCTGTTGCGCACCTTGTGTTTTTGATGACACTGACTTATCTTACCTGCTATGTATACGTAAGCAGTTAATCGAATTGCATCAAATCAATGGCACTGTTACATGTACGCACTCTTGTCTTTATTGTGACAGGCATCGTAAAACTAAATATGGGGCTTTGAGCGTATGCTGGCACTTAAATGTTGGTGTCATCGAAAAAATCAAAATGACCCCTAATATAATTTTTTTCGTTAGTTTGTTTAATAGTTTACCCTTTACTTATGTTTGATAAGAATGTCATGAACGTATGGCCTGTTATTCGTGATATTTGATGTATTCTGAATGAGATTAACGTATTAAGATAATCTTGTTAGACTCTCTTTCAAATTAAAAATATGAAAAATCATCTTTTGTGTGATCAGTGTGTTGAAATCAGTTTCCGTGACGGGCTGCGCTATAAATAAAGTCTCGATAACTAACTTGGTCACACAATCGCACAAAACGGAGGAAGACAACGATATATTTTTGACGTACCATTCCTTCAGGCCTGATGGCACTGTTGATCAGGCCTGAAGGTTCTGTGGTCGGACAGTGACTGTCCAATATTGTGCGCTAAATTTATTGCACATAACTACTCAAAATTGTTTCGTTGCAACTGTGTCTGAAGTGATGGCAACAAGATAGTAGCGACCTGTGAACAGGTGATAATGCCGAGCAGTCCGGTGACCCCAGTCCGGTAACACAAGCCGGTGTTTTCCGATGAACCCGGCGATGAGCTCGTCGCTAATTAATTTATAAAATTTAGTAGCAAGTTCCTGATCAACAAAATGATATCGTAGAGAAACCACTAAACAGTCGGAAGTTAAAAAGGAACGCCGCAAAAAGTAAAGTGATGTTAAATTTACTGTGCACTAATTAATCTAAATGCGTCTGGATACATTCGTGATTACTGAATTCGTTTTTCTGAATTACTGAATTCGACGGAGTGACTGGTTTCGATACATTCGTAAATATTGGATTTGTTAAATGTTCTGTAGTTTGTGTGCTTCGACGTAGAAGTGTACGCGGCAGTCGGTCTCTTCAACGAATCGAACGCAATCCCGCAGCAAGACATGGACACCTCTCCAATACGACTTGAAATGGCACAAGATGAACTTTGCTCTTCTTTGAGACGCCTTGTCCTGAAGGCCAGGAAAGGAATGACGACCCCATCCGGTGCAACACTTTATGAGTTGGTGATCAGCATTCAATTACACCTCGTTCTGAAAGGTCGGGAAATACGCTCCCTACAGGAAAAGGATATTTTTGTGCTTAAAAAAGGACGACCGGTGCAGAATGCAAGCCGGTCAGTGCAAGCCTACAATCCCGGGAATGGCGGCACGTTATATACGTCAAAACACCGGCACGTCAAGAATCTACGTTCTGCGCTGGGAAAAAGTACACACGGCAATTGTTGTGTCCGACAGAGATGTGAACGGCAGAGTGCATGTGACTCTAAATATTGATTTGCCAGACTTTAAGTAGATTCTGTTGTATAAATTTTCGCCTGAAAAATCTTGTGTGAAAATTGGTGTCTGTCTGTACATGTATAATCTACATTTGGTCTCTAAGAAAAAGATGATTCGTAGATCAGAATCTACATTTGAATATACAGTTTGTGTCTAGATGTAATATCCACATTTGGTTGGTATCTCAGAAAAGTGTAGATTCGTAGATCAAAATCTACTATTTACGTATAACCCACAGTTGGTAGAATATCTCAGAGAAAGTGTAGATTCGTAGATAAGAATCTACAAAGGACTGACGTCACAGGTATAGTTTAAATTCTGCTTCTGTTGATGACACACAATCTCTAAGCTGCTTTGCACAAGATTTATCAGTTTTTATATTTTTATCCATACATGACTTACAACAGGTACGAACATTATGTAGGTGACAACAATGATACTGTTAAATGGTGTATCATTTGTTCATATGCGTGTTGTACAAATGTGAATGATGGATTATTGTACCTGAATTGAATTGAATATTCATATCCATTTTATTACAGATGGATATTTAAGAATGAACTGCAGGTAAACAACCAAACGCCCATTCGTTTATAATGTACATAAGCAAAACCATCGAACCTTTATTCCCGAAACTCCCTAATAGATATATGTGCATACTTATGGATGATGAACCGAGACATGGCTCTATAATTATCATCATAGGCATTTACAAAATGATGATCATAGATATCACTTTTACATGCGTCATCAAAACAAAGCATGTTGTATATTCAACATGACAAACAGGCTGATGTTGGTATGTACGTGTTGTTGTTTGACCACATAATAAATGACTGGACAATAAGTGGATCCACTTATTATCTCACACACCATGGTTCGTCCGAGCGCCACTCACCAACAGCTGACCAATGAGCTTCACTAGAATTACTAGTTGCCGGAGCACAAACTAATCCTGTTGCTCGGCATGATTTGAGTGTATCTTGTTTTGTGAGAAATAAGTCACATAATGACATTTGAAAATGACAATTATCAGACATTTAATTATTTTTAGTCAAGAGCATGTCTCGGTTGGTGATCCTTGATGACTATATAAATCGCCATAGTAAATTCTGGTGCCAAATGGATGTTTGCAAATTCATGATTCTGTTACCTTTATATTTATATTACAAGTGAATGGATGTCATTCATCCCTAATGAAAGTTGGATATACTGTAACACAGTTAAAAGTACTCCTTATAGCGTGACGAAAATGAGTAATAGCTTGGAAAAGTTGAAACGCTTCGCACCTCCCACTTTGCTTGTGACAAGACTGACACTTCCAGTTTCGCATCTGCCACGGCACGAAACACGCAAACAGTGCTTTCAGCCACAAATAAATCGAAACACGGGATTTCTCGCACAAATCTAGTTATATTTTGTGTACACCTATCCATGCTAGTTGAGCATGTGTTTTGAGCTATATGGCTGCCCTGTGGAAAAACGTTATGTTTTCAGCTTACCGGCTCATATGGGCCTATAAGCTATACACCAGTTTACAGTTTGCCAAATGAGGTAAAGTTCGGGTAAACAAACCACACGTGCATCAGCACGACAGCAGCTGGTTTTATCAGTCAGAATAAACCAGTGTGAAAATATTGATTTGCCAGACTTTAAGTAGATTCTGTTGTATAAATTTTCGCCTGAAAAATCTTGTGTGAAAATTGGTGTCTGTCTGTACATGTATAATCTACATTTGGTCTCTAAGAAAAAGATGATTCGTAGATCAGAATCTACATTTGAATATACAGTTTGTGTCTAGATGTAATCTCCACATTTGGTTGGTATCTCAGAAAAGTGTAGATTCGTAGATCAAAATCTACTATTTACGTATAACCCACAGTTGGTAGAATATCTCAGAGAAAGTGTAGATTCGTAGATAAGAATCTACAAAGGACTGACGTCACAGGTATAGTTTAAATTCTGCTTCTGTTGATGACACACAATCTCTAAGCTGCTTTGCACAAGATTTATCAGTCTTTATATTTTTATCCATACATGACTTACAACAGGTACGAACATTATGTAGGTGACAACAATGATACTGTTAAATGGTGTATCATTTGTTCATATGCGTGTTGTACAAATGTGAATGATGGATTATTGTACCTGAATTGAATTGAATATTCATATCCATTTTATTACAGATGGATATTTAAGAATGAACTGCAGGTAAACAACCAAACGCCCATTCGTTTATAATGTACATAAGCAAAACCATCGAACCTTTATTCCCGAAACTCCCTAATAGATATATGTGCATACTTATGGATGATGAACCGAGACATGGCTCTATAATTATCATCATAGGCATTTACAAAATGATGATCATAGATATCACTTTTACATGCGTCATCAAAACAAAGCATGTTGTATATTCAACATGACAAACAGGCTGATGTTGGTATGTACGTGTTGTTGTTTGACCACATAATAAATGACTGGACAATAAGTGGATCCACTTATTATCTCACACACCATGGTTCGTCCGAGCGCCACTCACCAACAGCTGACCAATGAGCTTCACTAGAATTACTAGTTGCCGGAGCACAAACTAATCCTGTTGCTCGGCATGATTTGAGTGTATCTTGTTTTGTGAGAAATAAGTCACATAATGACACTTGAAAATGACAATTATCAGACATTTAATTATTTTTAGTGAAGAGCATGTCTCGGTTGGTGATCCTTGATGACTATATAAATCGCCATAGTAAATTCTGGTGCCAAATGGATGTTTGCAAATTCATGATTCTGTTACCTTTATATTTATATTACAAGTGAATGGATGTCATTCATCCCTAATGAAAGTTGGATATACTGTAACACAGTTAAAAGTACTCCTTATAGCGTGACGAAAATGAGTAATAGCTTGGAAAAGTTGAAACGCTTCGCACCTCCCACTTTGCTTGTGACAAGACTGACACTTCCAGTTTCGCATCTGCCACGGCACGAAACACGCAAACAGTGCTTTCAGCCACAAATAAATCGAAACACGTGATTTCTCGCACAAATCTAGTTATATTTTGTGTATACCTATCCATGCTAGTTGAGCATGTGTTTTGAGCTATATGGCTGCCCTGTGGAAAAACGTTATGTTTTCAGCTTACCGGCTCATATGGGCCTATAAGCTATACACCAGTTTACAGTTTGCCAAATGAGGTAAAGTTCGGGTAAACAAACCACACGTGCATCAGCACGACAGCAGCTGGTTTTATCAGTCAGAATAAACCAGTGTGAATACTGTACACGAATAAAAATCTCATATATTTAGAAGCCCACCCCTTGAACACCCTAGATTTCTTCCTGACAGTTCAAGAAGAAAACTGGTCGGGATTCTTTTCATTTCTATCAATTTATTGAACCGAATGACAAGTTGACAGTTCAAGAAGAAAACTGGTCGGGATTCTTTTCATTTCTATCAATTTATTGAACCGAATGACAAGTTGACAGCTGCAGGACCTGTCCGATGGCGGTCATTTGAATTCTCGCTACCACGGGGAGAATGAGCAATGCATTACGCCGAAATAACGATGCAATTCAACAACTGCGATGCTAAATATTTGTGCCGCACATAAATGTCAATACTCGCTACGACGGGGAGAATGAGCAATACATTTAATACACCGAAATAACGATGCAGTGTAGCAACTGTAATGCTAAATAAAATATTTTGTGCCGCACATAAACGTCGAGATTCTAAACTTTAATACAAGTCATTGATTTGGTGAATTGATTGGTATTATTGAGAGACTACTTGTATCATCATAATCTGTAGGCCTATCAGTCTGGTGTTTAAAGTGATATTGCCAGAAACTGGATGATGAACCGAGACATGGCTCTATAATTATCATCATAGGCATTTACAAAATGATGATCATAGATATCACTTTTACATGCGTCATCAAAACAAAGCATGTTGTATATTCAACATGACAAACAGGCTGATGTTGGTATGTACGTGTTGTTGTTTGACCACATAATAAATGACTGGACAATAAGTGGATCCACTTATTATCTCACACACCATGGTTCGTCCGAGCGCCACTCACCAACAGCTGACCAATGAGCTTCACTAGAATTACTAGTTGCCGGAGCACAAACTAATCCTGTTGCTCGGCATGATTTGAGTGTATCTTGTTTTGTGAGAAATAAGTCACATAATGACATTTGAAAATGACAATTATCAGACATTTAATTATTTTTAGTCAAGAGCATGTCTCGGTTGGTGATCCTTGATGACTATATAAATCGCCATAGTAAATTCTGGTGCCAAATGGATGTTTGCAAATTCATGATTCTGTTACCTTTATATTTATATTACAAGTGAATGGATGTCATTCATCCCTAATGAAAGTTGGATATACTGTAACACAGTTAAAAGTACTCCTTATAGCGTGACGAAAATGAGTAATAGCTTGGAAAAGTTGAAACGCTTCGCACCTCCCACTTTGCTTGTGACAAGACTGACACTTCCAGTTTCGCATCTGCCACGGCACGAAACACGCAAACAGTGCTTTCAGCCACAAATAAATCGAAACACATGATTTCTCGCACAAATCTAGTTATATTTTGTGTATACCTATCCATGCTAGTTGAGCATGTGTTTTGAGCTATATGGCTGCCCTGTGGAAAAACGTTATGTTTTCAGCTTACCGGCTCATATGGGCCTATAAGCTATACACCAGTTTACAGTTTGCCAAATGAGGTAAAGTTCGGGTAAACAAACCACACGTGCATCAGCACGACAGCAGCTGGTTTTATCAGTCAGAATAAACCAGTGTGAATACTGTACACGAATAAAAATCTCATATATTTAGAAGCCCACCCCTTGAACACCCTAGATTTCTTCCTGACAGTTCAAGAAGAAAACTGGTCGGGATTCTTTTCATTTCTATCAATTTATTGAACCGAATGACAAGTTGACAGTTCAAGAAGAAAACTGGTCGGGATTCTTTTCATTTCTATCAATTTATTGAACCGAATGACAAGTTGACAGCTGCAGGACCTGTCCGATGGCGGTCATTTGAATTCTCGCTACCACGGGGAGAATGAGCAATGCATTACGCCGAAATAACGATGCAATTCAACAACTGCGATGCTAAATATTTGTGCCGCACATAAATGTCAATACTCGCTACGACGGGGAGAATGAGCAATACATTTAATACACCGAAATAACGATGCAGTGTAGCAACTGTAATGCTAAATAAAATATTTTGTGCCGCACATAAACGTCGAGATTCTAAACTTTAATACAAGTCATTGATTTGGTGAATTGATTGGTATTATTGAGAGACTACTTGTATCATCATAATCTGTAGGCCTATCAGTCTGGTGTTTAAAGTGATATTGCCAGAAACTTATGAATATTTCCATACCTTTCTGATCGAACGAAGAAAACATAATAGTTATATATCTGCACTTGTATGCCCAAACAGACTCCCCTTTCTAATTGATTTCGTTGCGAGATTCTGGTGGAGATATTTTGATTTTGTTGACAGTAACACCATTCTCGGTGCTTTGTATCCCTTGATGCAATGCGATTGCAGCTTACTCGTATATGTCCGAGCTAATCGAGCGTGAAATGGGTCAAGTTAGAGCTAACGGCGCACAAAAGAAAAGAAAAGCCGCTGCTTGTATTGTCATATGCTTGATTTATCCATTGATCAAGCATGATTTGTTTTGTAACCCATTTTTCTGAGACCACAGGCATATATGTAATTGATTTGGAAAAAATAGTTTTCCTGCCAATATCACTTGTCGACTTTTAAATGTCAAAAATATCTGAACAATTCGAGATGTGCTTAATATGCTCAAGTACTACTGGGGGCATTATTGTGTGTGGTGATTTTGCCCAAAGATCGCGGCAGGTGATTCTTTCTAAATACGCTTGTTTCTGGCCTTGTTTTGGACGCTTCTGTTCGAAGCACGTGCGCTGCTTGGCAACGCCCTCTAACTCTCTCACCCAGTATGCTGTAACAATGGTCTTACATCACTTCCCTCGTATCTTGTTCTTCAGGGACTATAAGTACTCTGGAGCTGCGTTGTTCAGTGGAGTTGTCTCAGAGCTGAGCTAGGTGAGAGAACGACAGAGGGCTCGGCCATGAGCTCTACGTCCTCACTCGGCTAAGGCCTGCGAGGGCCCTGGGGACAATTTCCATAGGGGGCCTAGGTGGGAAAGACCTTGATGATTCGGGGGTGTACGCCCTCTGGATCACCGGTCTCCCACCTGGGATGGTGCGACACAGACTCTGGCGGACCGTCGGGCTGTCGGGGGTTCCATGCCCTGTTGCGGACAACGGCAAGCCGGCCTTACAGTTAACACCACGGTGACGATCGTGTATCTGAATGGTGTACGCCTGTCTGGCCTCGCAGGTCGGGCTGCTCCTGGTTAACGTTCCGTAGTAAATACTGCAACCCACAGTGACCCTCGGTGAGCAGACTATCCGTGAGGATCTGAGGATAGCGGGTGCACATCCGCCGTGACCCACGGTGAGCGGCTTATCTGCGAGGATCCCGAGAACGGGCGACATCAAACTTTACATGTGTATGAACTAACACTATTTTTCAAATGAAAAAGCATTCCGTGCTTCGTGGCAAATAGTTGATTTTTCACAGACGTGTCGTAACTGAATGTCTGCAATCGAATTTATCAATATTCTCAATAGGCCTATGGTACCTGTCACCCAGCGATGGGGTGGCTATTTTCGTCTACAGCTCTGTAGGGACATTTAGTGCATCAGACAATGGCGACACGAAAAACTGCATACAGTGAATGATCATATCCATCTTGGTGCTAAAGTATATGACACCAAGATCACAATGTAACTTCCATAAAGAAAAAACGCATCATGGTGAAACCGAACGGCCTAGCAACGTAATTCTGTCCACATCACCACATATTTCAATTATTATTCCCCACTCTCATGTGATCTATACTTGGTATTCTGAATTCATCAACCACAATACAACATATTAAAGGGTCCATATTCAATTATGGTTATATCCCGCCAATGGTCGCCTCTGACTCTATCTGACACTATGGTACATGGTGCCTGTGATGCCCCAGATCGTGGGCCTGACCCGGGTGGCCTCGCTGGACCAGCGCACTCAGGCTGCAACTTCGGGGAAGAGCCAGTCTCCCCGAACAGCTCCAGAGACAGTCCCGCCCTCTAGCTCGCAAGGCGTGTCCTCTGCTGTGGCCCGTCCTTCTAGACTGACTGTGACACTGCCTCCACTAGTGTCAGCAATGCCCATGGCAACTCAGAAGCCACCGCATCTGCGAGCACAGCGTCCAGTGCCAGACCCAAGGTCCTTGCTGGTGCTCCGTTCGCTGAAGTTGCTCCTATATGACTGCCACCTCTTACCAGGTCGGCGTTTGTCTCCTCGCTGTTCTCAGAAGGTGGGTCCGTGGGGTGGCAAAGCACAGCCGCGCTGGACCTGGAGCCTCTGAATCCAGTTGAGGAGATAGTTAGGTAGTATGGCTCGGACACTGCTCGGGTCCACTAGACTTTCCGCGAGTCCGTAGGTCAGGAGGTGGACCATCGACGAGATGGCCAGGAGCGGGTACCGCTTGGTGCAGGGATGGCCAACATGCCAGTCCCCAGGGCCCGTCAGTACCTAAGGGTGGCAGGAATTGGAGCTCTGACGTGCGTGAGAGTGGAGTACACCTCAGGTCACCCCCTGGCACAGCTTGGAGAGCTACTAGACTGTCGCTGAAGTCTATGAGCAGCAGGCGTATCATGAAGGAACGGCTGCTGCTAGAGAGGCAGCGGAGTCACGGCCGACTCCCATCCCTGACGATGTGCAGGACGAACTGCAGCGGTTATGAGCTGGGAATGAGGATCTCAGGCATTGTCTTTACAATGCTTAGCTGGCTCAGGCTCAAGGGCATGAGGGTGTTGAGGACTCCGGTCATCCAGCCTCAACCAGATCGTTCCGGACTGCTTTGACGCACTCCAGGAGGTTGTGATCTACCCCATCTTGGTCTGGAAATGGGGCAAACGTGTCAGGGAACACTGCGTGGTCGATAGGGTGGAGATGATCTCTGTGATTGCGCTGCTGAATGCTGGAAATCTCCCCTCCATCCAGGAAGCCCCGACAAGGCCTCTGCGGCTGCCAGGGTTGCAGTTACGATCCCCGCTGCAACCCCCGCTGCGGGAGCCAGGGCTCCCCCCCCCCCCCCACCTCTGAGGCTAAGCCTTCCTCCCTCGTTGAGAGAGCCAGAGTCCCCAGGAAGAAGGACCACCAGCCGACAGAGGAAGGCTAGTGAGGCTGACTAGTCATGCTCCGTAGGTCCTCAGTGACATTGCCGACTTGCTTCTTGCAGCTCCACCCTGCACGGATATTCTCGGATCTGCTGGAGCCAGTCGGCAAGGACAACCGGCAACACTTTAAAAGTACCTCATTTTCCATTACTGGTTTGTCATTTTACAAAATTTCTAAAGGTTAAAATTGAAAGGGTAATTGAATTCCAAGCACTCGGCACACCTTCCCTTTCAGTGGATGACCTTCACAGGTCATCATCCATTCGGGAATTCCTCGCTCAAAATTTTAGTTTGCTTATAATGGGCTCAGTCAAATTCCGGGAGCATTACAGTGAAGTCCATAAGTTTTGGGGTTAGTCCCTATTCTTCCAAAACAGACCCTTAAGGTCTGATCGTTTTGCATCGCGACTTTGGATTCCGCTCACCTAGCTTTTTTCTGGTTACTATAACGATTTTTTTCTGCATTATGTATTGGTCAGGATCCCGTCTGGCGGACTATCGTACCTGGTTATAGTTATGTAATTACGGCACCCACTGTGACAGTGTGGCAGTGCGGAGCGCTTGTGCCCTAGGTAGCGGGATCCAAGCGTGCATGTCATAAATCTGTGCCAAACTGTTTGATACGTTGGAGTTCTCCCTACACTATCGCAACTTTTCTAGAATTAGCCCACGTGTTAAATGACCACTCCATTTGGTGCAGTTGGAATATCTATTTTACTCAGCAGCACACACATGAACGAAAGCATAACACATTCTCCAGAGAAAATTAAAATTATAGTCATATTAATATCAAAAAATATTATTTCGACTTTCATATATTAATACTTTTTGAAATAAATGTCTAGTTTTTTTGGCAAGAGAATGTCTTCCACGTAGGGTTAGGAGTTGATGAAAAAACAAAAAGAATTCGGGTATGTTTTTTGTTACTTCGCTTCGTTATTCGGTCCCTCGGTTTTAAAATACTGAAATGGCCTCAATCGGACACCATACTATGACAGTCTCGAGCACGTACATTGTTTACATGATACTAGCCTCATGAATATTGGAACCGTAAACTAGTGTATTGTCGTGGGTTTTTTTCCGTCGTCCGTCCGGCAAATAACCTTTTTTTTTTGCCTAGATGAATTTTTCTGAAAATTTACTAAAACATTGCTTGGGCTAATACCCTGAGACGTTTATTTTTTGGTTTTTTATTCAATCGTTTTTCCCGATTTGGCGGCCATTGTTGATGAAATATGGCTACTTTTGGACTTTGATGGCCTGTTTCTCAAAATTGTCTGACCAGTTGTGAGATTCTTGTTTCAAAACATTCCCCTTTATGTATCTCTATGACATGTATAAGTTTCGTTTTGGCTATTGAAAATTTGGCCCTTGGAAAAAAATTTTGAGAAAATTTCAAACAATTTTTCCTTCATAATGAGAGTTGTGCGGAGTAAACTCATAGAACACTTCAAGATAGAGCCTAAGTATTGGCACATTCGAATGGGGAATCATATATTGTGGTTTGAATGGTGACCTCGAATTTGACCTTCAATGACCTTGGAAGTTCAAAACGACCTTTTTTGTCGTAAAAAACAATGATTTTTGTCTTTGGTGGCCATTTTCTCAAAATCTATTCAGCATGTTCAGACAGTTTTCCGACATTCTCCTTATGAATTTCTTATTGACTCCGCTAATTTTTCCAACTATCTAGACCTGAGGTTGGAGATTGATAATGATTCTAACCTGTCAACTAGATTATATGACAAACGTGATGATTTCAATTTTTCCATAGTCAATTTCCCTTTTCTAAGCAGCAACATTCCTATGTCACCGGCATATGGTGTGTTTGTTTCTCAACTTATACGCTATTCCAGAGCTAGTTGCAAATATGAGGAGTTCGATCGAAGTGCCCAGCTAGTCTCTAAACTGCTGCGACAAGGATATGTTTTACCAAGACTTATAGCTGTGTTTAAGAAATTCTATGGACGTCATCATGATCTGGTTGATAAATACAGCAAATCCATGTCTGCCATGCAACTAGATCTATTTTCATGTTAATTTTGTGGAATTCATGACGGGTGCCACTAGTGGGGCAGGAAATGCTCACTCTTTCCGGAACACCTGATTTCACCTCCTAATGGCCATTTTTGGGGGTTCATGAGTTTCCCTGTCATTTTTGTTTTCTCTCACTTCGTATGCCTGATATGACTTTCTGTCCCCGGACTATGAGATTGGATAACGGACCCTGTTTTGTTTGCTCGGGATACTTAGTAATGGGTATTGATTCCACGTCTATTCTGTATGTGTATAACTTTTATTGCCTGTAATTATATAAAACCGACGGTCTGTGAATATATAACATTAACGAAAAAAAACCTTTCAAGATGTAACTTGATTTAGTATTTTAGTCCATACAGAAAACATGTTTCCGCCAATATTTACGAACATGTTTGACAATAGAGTTTAAGATCAGTGTAACAATTTATATTTTGAAAAAATCAATACTCTGTGCAATTCTCATGATCTGCCGGTAGGCTACAGCACCCTCGGTGCTAGGTTTTTATGAAAAAATAATATATCTATTCAAATTACTATGGTTTTCCATTTGAGGCATAATGCATAAAAAGAGTGAATTTTGCACTGCCTCTGATACCAAAATTTTGTTGCACTCCTAATAGTAGGTCTAACCGTTGGTTTGCTCGTGATGATTAATTTATCCATCAAAACACCACACTCTTACCTGATATGCAACATCGTTTTGGTGATCACGAAGGTGAATATATATTTACTTCAACATGACTGTGTGTATTGTGCAGTGTAATATATAGTTCTGTCAGATACACAAAATACACTATACATACAATCAAGTAGCATTTTGTATTATTAGAGAATACTTTCACAGTGTGGTGTTATATATATATCACACGTGTTCCGTTGTGAAGATCGACAGAGAGATCTGATCACAACATCGTCATGTCGAAATTATATAATTACAAAAGAACTGGAGGTTGCAGAACACGTTTGCTTTGGGATTGTCCCACTAATTCATATGCACAACTGCTTCTGTCAGAACAATATCTGCAGCGATACATGAAAACCACACAAAAAAATTATGTTTTTTGCAATGCCTTAGATTTCACATGTGTCATTGATTATGGACAATCAATCTGCTGTTTCATATTTCTAACTACTACTGTGCTTGCGTAAAAGACTCACTAACATCTAATCAATTGTCCATCCGATAGCTCATATGTGGGTTGACCCTGAACCCTGACGTATAGTTCGAAACCAATGTGTTCAAAAGCACACGAACTCCGACTCGGTTAAACTATTTATTGAAAAAAAAAACGTAGGCCGTATGGCGGGGTCCATGGCGCAGTTATCCCCATATTTATTCGAAAGTCCTTCAGACAAATGGAAATACCGATAAATCCAAACACGCGCGAAATATCTTTTAAAGCAGCTGCTTTCGAATGTATGCAATATTTTTTTCAAAACTGAATTTCAGTTCAAATAATCTAATATGATATAACAAAACATATGCACATTGATTTTGACGATTACAACCCGTCCGAGTCGTATTTTCATCCGTTTTAACACATATTTTATGCCAGGTTCGTATATAAACAAACAAGATGTATCCATCAAGCCCGAATGTAAACAAATGAACAAATTGCCTTTAAAAGTCCAAATCGAGTTTCCAGTTTGTATCTGCATGTAAAGTGTAGTCATGAGAAAATAATCAGTGATAAACGATGGTGTGCGTGGAATTGGGTACCTGCTAGTGCCATGTGCTTTTGGGGCTCTAAAACAGTCTATTATGCCCAAGAAGTACAAAAAACGTCATGTCCATTGTTTGTATTATGCAAAAACAAACGTGACAAAAATTTAATGTAACATTATTACGTTTTCGTATGAATTTGGCAAGTAGACTGTTTCTATGGTTTGTCTATACCCGAATTACATGGTGGCGATCCTGGTGGCAAACAGGAACCCCATTGTCAGTCCATTTTGCACTTCTATGCTTTGTATACATCTGCGTGTTATGGATACAGTTCCTGTATTGACGCGTGAACCACATGCTCAAATGAGCAAAATTCCCTCACCCCAAAAGACTGGTTGTAGCCATAACATTCGATGTGAGTACGTCTCATTCATTTAATTTCACATGCTTTTTATGGAATATAGTTTCACAAAAAATATTGCCTGTTTCGAAGGCAGCTGCTTTAATTCTGCCCTATTCCACTTGACTGTACGAGCATGGCCATATGAAAACACGCTCGCTCCCACAGTTAATCAGGTTCAGTTAATGAGCGAAGTTTGTAGCACATCGAAGAGTGCGTACATGATACATTTCAAATGAAGTTGAAGTGCATCGTCAAATATTGTGATGCTCAGTAATGCTGGGACTAACAATACCAGGCTGTATTCAGCATCATCATGAGTAGGTTTGTTTCTGGTGATACGATCCTTCGTGCTATAATACCTCACAGAACCTAAATTACCAAACGCGCAAATCACACTAAGCTCACGTCCAAATTACACCCCACATGACGGAAGCTGATACAGATTATTCACAAACAGGCGATCCAAAAACATATGGGGGTTATTCACAGTGAAGGCGTTATCACAAATATTCCATATGAGTTTCCATCCATACAATTGTTCGTTTCATCTATATATTTCTACATCTCAAGTTTGCTCAGATTTGGGTCGCATATTTGTGATGGGACTCAGAATAGAACATAATGGGAAAGAGAAACAGTAAATGAAACATGCATGCCTAAGGCAGATACACTCGATAGTGTCTATAAATGTCAGGATTTTCCCGGAAGGATTACTGTAATAATCTTCAGGATTTTTGTGCAGGCAGACAATATTGTTGTCCATAATATACTGTCGCAATTGACACAGTATATATAAATAAACTTGAATCAAAGATGCCTGTCAGTTCTCCATCCAGACCTGTTCGTCTTTTATCTATAATTAACAACTGCTACAGCATCTGATATACTGTCATGAACTCAGTAACCTTTTGGCTTGTGATTAGGTCCTATGTATCTGTCCTAAACTTATTCATTGACACTTGTTTCGGATTTGTAAAAATAGGTTTAATGGGCTGTTGGATATTTGTATATCGTGTATGGTATCAGTACTGTAGACAATCAGTAGACAGTATATCAATGGGTTCTCACAATCAAAAGCATCCTCCATTAGCATAATTCCGCCCCGATCCTTGATGCAGCTGCCTTCAAAAACAAGCAATATTTCTTGAAAACTATATTTCATGATAAACATGTGAAATTTACTGAATGAGACGTACTCGCATCAAAATGTTATGGCTACATCCAGTCTTTTGAGGGCATTTTTGCTCATTTGAGCAGGTAGTTCACGGGTCAATACAGGAACTGTATCCATCACACACAGATGTAAGCAAAGCCTAAAAGTGCAAAATGGACTGACAATTCCACGCACATCATCGTATATAACTACACTCTAAATGCAGATACAAACGGGAATATGGACATTCGTTTACATTCGGGCTTGATGGATACATCTCGTTTGTTTATAGACAAACCTGGCATAAAATGTGTGTTAAAACGGATGGAAAAATGACTCGGACGGGCTGTGTTCGTCAAAATCAATGTACATATAATTTGTTATATCGTATTAGATAATTTGAACTGAAATTTACTTTTGAAGAAAAAATATTGCATACATTCGAAGGCAACTGCTTCGAATATACAAGATACGTGAATACTTTAGTCTAGTGATTTTCTCTTCCATTCGTTTTGCCACTGTTTGATAAAACATTATCTCTAACGTCAGTCTCTTGCTTGTGACGTTTATCAAAACATTCGACTTTCCCACTCTCTACCTCGATCAGAAATAAAGTCTCAACTTCAAGAGCTCATACATAATTTTTTTTTCTCTGAAAAAAAAAGGGCAACGTCGTAATCAGTATACATTGTTGTCAAATATAATAGAGTTTCTTTGTTAAAGATGATTCAGATGCTCCATATAAATATACAGAAACCGATGTTTGTGAATATGTGTAATTTCCGTATTGATATTATTACCCTCGCCCCGTAGGGGGGCGAGGGTATTGCAATTGGGTCTGTCCGTTTGTATGTCTGTTTGTTACTTGCCGGAATCTTCGATTTCGGCAAGTATGTTGGTCGGTTGGTTTGTGGGGAGCCGGTCTTGTTTGTTTGTACGCCCTCTAGCGTCCACATTTCTAGCTTGATTTCTCCCAAACTTTGTGTGCATATTCTGTGGGATGATCGCTCGCGACTGCACGTTTTTGGTGATTCTAGGTCCAAGGTCAAGGTCAAGGTCACGCAAAACGTTGAAAACACATAGTTGGCCATAACTCCGGTTCTAATCGTCCTAGAGACTTCAAACCAAGTTCATATTGTAGATAAACTCGAGTTCTATCTTTTATGACCTTGACCTTGACCTTTGACTTTGACCTTGAGAAGTTCGCCTGAGGTCGAATATTTGACCTTGGAGGTCACCTCCTCCGATTTTCGATCTGATGCTTGGAAACGATGTGGGACCGGTCCGTTATGGTCAATATCAATTTTTAGCGCAATCGGTCAATTCGTTATGACGTAATTGACGTTTCTATGGCAACGAAATCGGTCCCATTATAAGCGAAATTGCATGTTTCAAGCTGTCAATGCTGATAAAAGCGTCAATAATGTGCCAATAATACACCTGTTTGTAGTTAAGGATGAGTTCTTTTGTTCCACGAAATTTCAAGGTCAAAGGTCGAAAGTCTAGGTCAATATTGACCCGCAAGTGAAAACCATGTAGGTCACTATATCTCAAGAAGTAAGCAAGATAGAGACACGAAAGTTAATCCACATTATTGCACTCACTTAGCCTAACAACTTTTGTATTTACACTTAAGGCGTGTGACCTATAGCCTTTGCAAGCGCCTGAGGTCGAAGTTGAACTCAAAAATGACCTTGACCTTGACCTTTTGCAAAAATATCGAGTAGTAGCTCGTTTGAAAGTTCTTTGAGAGTGCTTTCCAAATCTGTTGTCATTTTCGAAATCGGACGTCAATTGACGTCATAATGACGTCAAACGTGATTTCAGACTGACATTTATGCCTTTTGAGTGTCAGATGTGCAAAGTTATAACATTTACCGCAAATCTAACGGATGCAAACGATGTGGATTTTTTCTATGATGGTCTCTATCAATTTTTAGCTCAGTCAATGTATCCGTTTTGACGTAATTGACGTTTTTGTGACCACAAATCGCTGAAATTTCAAAGGAAACTCATTATTTGAAGATCTTATGATCTTGTCCGGTTATGATATAACTCATATAAACACGATTTATCATGCTTATTAAAAAAACTCCATTCACAGTAAGTTTGCAGTATAGAATTGACGACAAATGACGTCATAATTACGTATCATTCCGGCAAGTGTGTGGCCTATGGCCTCTCGTTTGTTTGTTACTTGCCGGAATCTAAAGATAGGGGCAAGTATGTTGGTCGGTTGGTTTGTGGGTTTATGTGTTTGTTTGTTTGTCCGTCTGTGAACCCTCTAGCGTCCACATTTCTTGCTTGATTATTTCCGAACTTGGTGTGCACATTCTGTAGGATAATGGCTCACGACTGCACGATTTTGGTGATCCTAGGTCAAAGGTCAAGGTCAAGTCACGCAAAACGTTGAAAACACATAAATGGTCATAACGTCCGTTCTAATAGTCCTAGAGACTTCAAATCAAGTTCATATTGTAGATAAACTCGAGTTCTATCTTCTGTGACCTTGATCTTGACATTTGACCTTGACCTTGAGAAGTTCGCCTGAGGTCGAAGTCAAGGTCAAGTACGAAGGTCGGCGCAGCATATCGAGTAGTATATCGTTGGGAAGGTCTTGAGCCCCTGATTCCAGTGATATCTTATTTTCCGCGCTGCGACGTAAACTGACGTCACAATGACGTCATAAACGTCGAAAATCCGAAATTTCAAAGGGTCATAACATCGTCAATAGTGTATGGAATCCCTTGAAATTTGATATGCATTTTGACAGCATTGACCTCTACGAACTCAAGCACAAAGGTCAAAGGTCAAGGTCAAGGTCATCGAAATCCAAGAAAAACACGTTTTCTGTAATAACATCCATTTGAATCATCGTGGGCTCATGAAATTTGAACCATATCATTCAGAAGAGGTATATCAATCAGACAAATATGTCAATTCCATGATTAACCTCGAACTTTGTTTATAATCTGACAAAACTCAATCAGGACTCTTTGAGGATTTTGGATTTTACAGATATTTTTTATGTTTTCATGGCTCCAATTTTTAAAAATTTACTGAACATTCAATTCTAAAGCATTTCATGCAGTCAGTTGCAGTGTTATTTCTAGTTTATGGTCCACTTTTCACATTTGGAATAAATTGAAAACTCGCCGAGATATCAAAGTAGAAAGAGCAGTGGGGTGAATCTGATTCTCAATCCATTCACACAACAATAAGCTGTAGAAACGATAACCCCCTGTGGACATGTCTTCTTCTAAATATACACACTCGGTCACATAGTAGTACAGTATATCATGTCTAAATACAGTCTGTGTCAAGCGACAGGCCACTTTATATCAGAACTTTATTACTTGCCAGAATCTTCGATAGGGGCAAGTATGTTGGTCGGTTGGTTTGTGGGTTTATGTGTTTGTTTGTTTGTCCGTCTGTGAACCCTCTAGCGTCCACATTTCTTGCTTGATTATTTCCGAACTTGGTGTGCACATTCTGTAGGATAATGGCTCACGACTGCACGATTTTGGTGATCCTAGGTCAAAGGTCAAGGTCAAGTCACGCAAAACGTTGAAAACACATAAATGGTCATAACGTCCGTTCTAATAGTCCTAGAGACTTCAAATCAAGTTCATATTGTAGATAAACTCGAGTTCTATCTTCTGTGACCTTGATCTTGACATTTGACCTTGACCTTGAGAAGTTCGCCTGAGGTCGAAGTCAAGGTCAAGTACGAAGGTCGGCGCAGCATATCGAGTAGTATATCGTTGGGAAGGTCTTGAGCCCCTGATTCCAGTGATATCTTATTTTCCGCGCTGCGACGTAAACTGACGTCACAATGACGTCATAAACGTCGAAAATCCGAAATTTCAAAGGGTCATAACATCGTCAATAGTGTATGGAATCCCTTGAAATTTGATATGCATTTTGACAGCATTGACCTCTACGAACTCAAGCACAAAGGTCAAAGGTCAAGGTCAAGGTCATCGAAATCCAAGAAAAACACGTTTTCTGTAATAACATCCATTTGAATCATCGTGGGCTCATGAAATTTGAACCATATCATTCAGAAGAGGTATATCAATCAGACAAATATGTCAATTCCATGATTAACCTCGAACTTTGTTTATAATCTGACAAAACTCAATCAGGACTCTTTGAGGATTTTGGATTTTACAGATATTTTTTATGTTTTCATGGCTCCAATTTTTAAAAATTTACTGAACATTCAATTCTAAAGCATTTCATGCAGTCAGTTGCAGTGTTATTTCTAGTTTATGGTCCACTTTTCACATTTGGAATAAATTGAAAACTCGCCGAGATATCAAAGTAGAAAGAGCAGTGGGGTGAATCTGATTCTCAATCCATTCACACAACAATAAGCTGTAGAAACGATAACCCCCTGTGGACATGTCTTCTTCTAAATATACACACTCGGTCACATAGTAGTACAGTATATCATGTCTAAATACAGTCTGTGTCAAGCGACAGGCCACTTTATATCAGAACTTTATTACTTGCCAGAATCTTCGATTTTGGCAAGTATGTTGGTCGGTTGGTTTGTGGGTTTATGTGTTTGTTACTTGCCGGAATCTACGATTTCGGCAAGTATGTTGGTCTGTTCGTGGATGGATGGATGTGTTTGTTTGTTTGTTTTCACTCTAGCGTCCACAGTTCTAGGTCGAATCCGTTCATATTACATACTCAATATCGGTAGGTTACTGGGCAGGCACCGCACTATTTTGGTGAATCTAGGTCAAAGGTCAAGGTCAAGGTCAAGCAAAACGTCGAAAACACATAAGGGACCATAACTCCGGTTCTAATCGTCCTAGAGACTTCAAACCAAGTTCATATTGTAGATATACTCGAGTTCTATCTTTTGTGACCTTGACCTTGATCTTTGACCTTGACCTCGAGAAGTTCGCCTGAGGTCGAATATTTGACCTTGGAGGTCACCTCCTCCGATTTTCGACCTGATGCTTGGAAACGATGTGAGACTGGTCCCTTATGGTCAGTATCAATTTTTAGCGCGATCGGTCAATCCGTTATGACGTAATTGACGTTTCTATGGCAACGAAATCGGTCCCATTATAAGCGAATTGCATGTTTCAAGCTGTCCATGCTGATAAAAGCGTCAATAATGTGCGTAAAAATCTAATGATACACCTGTTTATAGCCAAGGACGAGTTCTTTTGTTTCACGAAATTTCAAGGTCAAAGGTCGAAAGTGAAGGTCAATATTGACCCGCAAGCGAAAACCATGTAGGTCACTATATCTCAGGAAGTAAGCAAGATAGAGACACGAAAGTAAATCCACAGTATTGCACTCACTTAGCCTAACAACTTTTATATTTACACCTAAGGCGTATGAGCGATAGCCTTTGCAAGCGCCTGAGGTCGAAGTTGACCTAAAAAATGACCTTGACCTTGACCTTCTGCAAAAATATCGAGTAGTAGCTCGTTTGAAAGGTCTTTGAGAGTAGTTTCCAAATCTGTTGTTATTTTCGGAATCGGACGTCAATTGACGTCATAATGACGTCAAACGTGATTTCAGACTGATATTCAGGCCTTTTGAGTGTCAGATGTGCAAAGATATAACATTTACTGCAGATCTAACAGATGCAAACGATGTGGTTTCTTTCTATGATGGTCTCTATCAATTTTTAGCTCAATCGATATATCCGTTTTGACGTAATTGACGTTTTTGTGGCAACAAATCGGTGAAATTTCAAAGGAAACTCATTATTTGAAGATATTATGAATTTGTACGGTGATAATATAACATATATAAACATACTTTTATCATGCATATTCAAATACTCCATTCACAGTATGTTTGCAGCATAGAATTGATGACAAATGACGTAAGTCAAGGTCATGCAAAATGTCTAAAACACAGAGGTGGCCATAACTCCGGTTCTAAGCGTCCCAGTGTCTTCAAATCAAATGCATATTTTAGATAAACTCGAGTTCTATCTTCTGTGATCTTGAACTTGACATTTGACCTTGACCTTGAGAAGTTCGCCAAAGTTTAAATTCAAGGTCAAGTACGAAGGTCAGCGCACCACATTGAGTAGTATATCGTTGGAAAGGCCTTGAGCCTCTGATTCCAATGATATTTTATTTTTGGCGCTATAACGTACACTGACGTCACAGTGACGTCATAAACGTAAAATTCTTGAAATTTCAAAAGGCCACAACATCGTCAATAGTGTATGGAATCCCTTGAAACTAGGTATGCGTATTGACAGCATTGACCTCTACGAATAGAAGTACAAAGGTCAAGGTCAAAGTCAAGAAAAAGGTGAAAATATCATAAATGACAATAACTTCGGAACTAATCATCGTAGAGACTTCAAACTAGGACCATATTGTAACGTATCAAAAGGCCGTTCTTATGCGACCTTGACCTTCAGAATTCCGGCAAGTGCGTCGCCTATGGCGTCTCGTTTGTTTGTCCGTCTGTGAACCCTCTAGCGTCCACATTTCTTGCTTGATTATTTCCGAACTTGGTGTGCACATTCTGTAGGATAATGGCTCACGACTGCACGATTTTGGTGATCCTAGGTCAAAGGTCAAGGTCAAGTCACGCAAAACGTTGAAAACACATAAATGGTCATAACGTCCGTTCTAATAGTCCTAGAGACTTCAAATCAAGTTCATATTGTAGATAAACTCGAGTTCTATCTTCTGTGACCTTGATCTTGACATTTGACCTTGACCTTGAGAAGTTCGCCTGAGGTCGAAGTCAAGGTCAAGTACGAAGGTCGGCGCAGCATATCGAGTAGTATATCGTTGGGAAGGTCTTGAGCCCCTGATTCCAGTGATATCTTATTTTCCGCGCTGCGACGTAAACTGACGTCACAATGACGTCATAAACGTCGAAAATCCGAAATTTCAAAGGGTCATAACATCGTCAATAGTGTATGGAATCCCTTGAAATTTGATATGCATTTTGACAGCATTGACCTCTACGAACTCAAGCACAAAGGTCAAAGGTCAAGGTCAAGGTCATCGAAATCCAAGAAAAACACGTTTTCTGTAATAACATCCATTTGAATCATCGTGGGCTCATGAAATTTGAACCATATCATTCAGAAGAGGTATATCAATCAGACAAATATGTCAATTCCATGATTAACCTCGAACTTTGTTTATAATCTGACAAAACTCAATCAGGACTCTTTGAGGATTTTGGATTTTACAGATATTTTTTATGTTTTCATGGCTCCAATTTTTAAAAATTTACTGAACATTCAATTCTAAAGCATTTCATGCAGTCAGTTGCAGTGTTATTTCTAGTTTATGGTCCACTTTTCACATTTGGAATAAATTGAAAACTCGCCGAGATATCAAAGTAGAAAGAGCAGTGGGGTGAATCTGATTCTCAATCCATTCACACAACAATAAGCTGTAGAAACGATAACCCCCTGTGGACATGTCTTCTTCTAAATATACACACTCGGTCACATAGTAGTACAGTATATCATGTCTAAATACAGTCTGTGTCAAGCGACAGGCCACTTTATATCAGAACTTTATTACTTGCCAGAATCTTCGATTTTGGCAAGTATGTTGGTCGGTTGGTTTGTGGGTTTATGTGTTTGTTACTTGGCGAAATCTTCGATTTTCGCCAAGTATGTTGGTCACTCGCGGATGTTTGTCTGTCTGTTTGTTTGTTTGTTTGTATGTTACCTCTCTAGCGGCCACAGTTTTACCGCTAACTTCTCGAAAAAAATTTGTTGGATAGGTATTCGGCCAAGGACGCGACCGCACGTTTTTGAAAAAAATCGGTCCATTGATGACGTCACCAAAAATTCCTAAAAACTCGAAAAATCCCCATCTCTCATCATTGGCGAATTTTAAAAAATTCGCACAGCAGTCAAATTTGAACCGATTGTTCTGAAATGTGGTACACTGATATATGGTCATATTCTCCATCGAAAAACAAACTTGTACGTTGATCGGTTGAACGTCAATGACGTCATGACGTAAAATGTCAATTTTTAAAATGGGGCCATATATTAGAAAGTATTTGTCGTAGAGAGAAGCGGATTGCACCATTGAAAAGCTCGTTGAATTCTGGTTCAAGAGGGTACTGTCCGATACTTTTCCGCCCTGATAGATTTTCCGCTATGACGTCATAAACGTAAGGCCTGTCATACCAGTTTTTCGAATTTTCAGCAAAATTTCAAACATCCACAGTGCACTCAAATTTGAAGGTACTGGACTGTAATTATGACACCGTATGTGGAACTTTATTACATAGCCACATACCGAGTTTCAACACGCTACGTGCAACGTCAATGACGTCATGACGTAAAACGTCAATTTTAAAAATGGAGCAATATATCGAGAGGTATTTGTCATACAGAAAAGCGGATTGCACCATTGGAAAGCTCGTTGAATTCTGGTTTAGGAGGGTACTGTCCGACACTTTTCTGCCATGATAGATTTTCCGCTATGACGTCATAAACGTAAGGCCTGTCATACAAGATTTTCGGCTTTTCAGCAAACTTTCAAATAACCACAGTGCACTCAATTTTTAAGGTAATAGACTGTTATTATGAGAACGTATGTGGAACTTTATTACCCAGCCACATACCGAGTTTCAACACGCTGCGTGCAACGTCAATGACGTCATGACGTAAAACGTCAATTTTCAAAATGGAGCTATATATCGAGAGGTATTTGTCGTACAGAAAAGCGGATTGCACCATTGGAAAGCTCGTTGAATCCTGGTTTAGGGGGGTACTGTCTGATACGTTTCCGCCAAGTTATATTTCGGATATGACGTCATAAACGTGAGGCCTGTCATACACAATTTTCGATTTTTCAGCGAACTATCAAACACTCTAGCGTCCACAAATCTTGAGATATTTTCACGAAACTTCGCTAGGTTGTTCTATATGTTAAAGACTAGGGATGGTTCAATTTTGATGAAAATCGGTTCGGTGATAATGTCACAAAACGATCTCCAAAAAAAGGAAAATCCCTATCTCTCATCATTGGCGAATTTTCAAAACGTCACACAGTGTTGAATTTTTTACTTATCGTTCTATAATTTGGCATGATCATAGCTGCTAATATTCCTCATCATTGTGCTAAGTGTGATAGGGATTGGTTGAACGGGAATGTGAAATTACGAGATCGAATTCCGCACGCTGCCAGTACAATGTGCAGCCATAGCACACGCCAGCGTTTATCCTGAACGACGTCTCTCCTGCACACTATACTTTACAGGCATTGCTGATCAGCGAACAGTTTGGCGCAGTTGGTAGAGGCGTTAGCTCTGTGTGCGAAGGATCGGTGGTTCGATTCGCATTGCCGTTTTGATTTTTTTTAAAAATGCCATTCTAAATTACGTTTTCTGTTTCCGAGTGGGCTTGTAAGCATTATGCCAAGCAACCTGTGATGCTTTATCTAATTCTATTGTTTCGATCACCTTGAATGGAAAACGCTGTTTCACGAATAAGGCCATTATTTTTTGATCAATTGTTTTACAAACCCGCCGACTCTAGTCAAAATTGGCCGCTAATAAATAAATTTAGCAGTTCATGTTTTTATTTTCATTATCCCGCCGACTCGGAATAAAATGCGCCGAAAAAAAGTGTGTTGCATCAAGATTGTATGTGGCTGAGAACTGTTGTATGGAGCGCATTGCATGTCTTCAACAATCGTACGTTGATGGAGCATGAAAAGATGAAAGTATACATCAGCAGAGCTCTCTTAATCACACTGTCAAACTTTGTCACAAAATTCATGTAGTCTAGTAATTAACAAAACAATGACAATAATCCTTTCGTTTTTATACATATTGCATGTGATTTGTTATTTCTGGTCAGGCTTTCTGTTCTACTTTTGTTTTGTTTTGGTTTTTTTTGGACATTAGAGCGTTGGGGGCGAAGCCCCCAACCCTCTACATGTCTATGTGCTGACTTTTTCATGGAGGTTTCATGCCAAACTATCGACGCCCGTTTTGGCAGGTAAATGTTTAGACACCTACTCCAAATGAGGATTTTCTTCGTCTTTGACATAAAATCTGTCGAATTGATGGCAAACTTTGAATATTCCACAGATGTATAATGCATAAATCGATGTGTTAGGATTGAGAAAATAACGTAAAATCCTCAAATTATCCAAAAACGTCCAAAATGGCGGAGCCGATGGAAATTGACGTTCCCAGAATGCAAAGCAAATTTTACCACAATGACGCGTACTTTGGAACACACAACTTTCTGTGCAGCAATACGTGATTGCATACATCATCTTGCGTGTAACATTCTCTGGCGATATGATGAAGTAAACACGATGATTCATCTGCGACGCCACGGCTAAATTTACCGTAATTTGACGTATTGTATCACATGACAATTAAGGTGTTCCGTGCGGGGTCGCGAATTTTTATTTTAAGCTGGCCTTTCAATTCGCCCAGTAGGCATATGTATCATGATATGAGATGCAGATATTTTTCTCATGATTTCCAATATTTTTTTAATATTTTTTTTTAAACGAAATACCATTTTAGTAGGCGTAACTGTTACATTGAGTTCAAAATAAATGTTTACTTATTAGGAATATGAATGAAGTGGGCCTATGTTTTTCATCATAATATACTGTCGTGGTGCTGATGATGTGCTCGAGCTCTAATGTCGTCCCCCGCAGTTAGCTGCATTTTCTTGTTGTAGATAAAATTGAGTTTTTACCACTTTTATGTATTTTATATGCCTCAGAATATCATGAGATGTGCATTTCATGCCATGGTTGTTTTCAGAAGTCATGTACATCAAAAAAATTATGTTAAGTGACATTTTAGAAGCGATATAAAATCATTGCCACCATTGTATGTGTTTCCTGATACGTCTTGGTGGTATCCCACTACAAAATGACAGGAAGGTTTAGTAATATTGTACAAGGAGCGGAAATACGAGCACTTCAGCATGTATAGAATGGAATTTATTGTCCAAAATTGGTTTGTATTTTTTTTACCCGACCGACCACATATTTTCAGCTACATTTATTTTTATTCGCTCCTACCGACCGACTGTAAAGTTTTAACAAAGATTTTTTCGTAAAACAATTAAATAAAAAACGATGGCCTAAGATGAACTATTTGATCGGGTTTTTTTTCCATCGAAAAATGTTGTATTTAACGTTTGTTTTTGGCATCAGCAAAGCCTGACTGTATTAGTGCTAATACATTGATATGGTACATTATTATTACTGATATAGCAATCAAACGCTGCTGACGTAATTGACGTTTCTATGGCAACGGAATCAGTCCATAATTATAGGTAATGGACTGAATTCAGTGTTTGAGGCACGAAGTCGGGTCTGGGCCGTAGCTCGCACGAGCTTGCGAGTGCGTCCACGGCCCAGACACGACCTAGTGCCTCAAACACCGAATTCAGATGATTAACTTATTATTATATACCGCACAATGACATGTACATCCATTGGAGAGCAAACTCTTCCATTTTCTGACATTAATTTGTGATTATTTACACGAAAACATGAAGTGTTTTTATCAATTCTTTGACTTACAAAAAAGTCGAGTTACCAGCGCATGAATATAAACGTATAAACACCGCCTGTTGCTGAGCGCTTTGCCACGGATACGCCGTGCAATTAACACATGACCTGTATGTTCCAATACAGGAATTAATCGCACGATCGATTGTCTATACTGTACAATAGGACAACTCGCATAGGTATATAATAATAGGTAAAATTGTATGTATGTAATTGTTCATGCTGACAAAACGATGAATAATGCGCGTAAAATTTTAATGGTACACCCGTATATAGCCAGGTATGAGTTCTTCTATTTAAAAAAAAATTCAAGGTCAAAGGTCGAACTTTTTTTATGGATAGGTATTCACCCAAGGACGGAACCACACATTTTTAAACCCATTTTTGTGTATATGCTGTGCGACTTAATTATGGAGTGCAATATATATACAACTGTGGAGTTTCATTCCGGTTTGGGACTGCATGACAGGGCTATAACACACACTTCCTATCATACCGTTCATGGACCTGGCATGGGGGTGTCCCTACCAGACCATGAAGCTATCCTGGTGTTAACCAGGCCTGGTGAACATAGCACCTGCGGACCCTATGGTGTAATCATTCCCATTCCTGAGTCATACCACCAGGAAGTCCCCCAATATCGTACTCGTATGTGAGTAACTCACGGCTGAGTGGTCAGCCTTCCCATTGAGCCCACAGCACACCCATCCTGAGTGGGGATCGGCCATGATGAATCCCTCGGTCACCGATGGGATTCGAACCCACGACCTCCCGGCTTTGAATCCTGCAGCTTAACCACTGCGCTACAGGGGCCGTACAGAGAAATATGTTTACATACCACCGGCTTTAATTTTGCATAAAAACCGAGTTGCATGGGGGTGTCCACTCTTCCCGTCATGGCAGATTACTCACACGCAGATGACGCACATGCGTTAAAAAGATTTCGACAAGTTTGGCCTTCAGGCCAATGGTATCTCGTTTGTTTGTCCGTCTGTGAACCCTCTAGCGTCCACATTTCTTGCTTGATTATTTTACGAACTTGGTGTGCACATTCTGTAGGATAATGGCTCACGACTGCACGATTTTGGTGATCCTAGGTCAAAGGTCAAGGTCAAGTCACGCAAAACGTTGAAAACACATAAATGGTCATAACGTCCGTTCTAATAGTCCTAGAGACTTCAAATCAAGTTCATATTGTAGATAAACTCGAGTTCTATCTTCTGTGACCTTGATCTTGACATTTGACCTTGACCTTGAGAAGTTCGCCTGAGGTCGAAGTCAAGGTCAAGTACGAAGGTCGGCGCAGCATATCGAGTAGTATATCGTTGGGAAGGTCTTGAGCCCCTGATTCCAGTGATATCTTATTTTCCGCGCTGCGACGTAAACTGACGTCACAATGACGTCATAAACGTCGAAAATCCGAAATTTCAAAGGGTCATAACATCGTCAATAGTGTATGGAATCCCTTGAAATTTGATATGCATTTTGACAGCATTGACCTCTACGAACTCAAGCACAAAGGTCAAAGGTCAAGGTCAAGGTCATCGAAATCCAAGAAAAACACGTTTTCTGTAATAACATCCATTTGAATCATCGTGGGCTCATGAAATTTGAACCATATCATTCAGAAGAGGTATATCAATCAGACAAATATGTCAATTCCATGATTAACCTCGAACTTTGTTTATAATCTGACAAAACTCAATCAGGACTCTTTGAGGATTTTGGATTTTACAGATATTTTTTATGTTTTCATGGCTCCAATTTTTTAAAATTTACTGAACATTCAATTCTAAAGCATTTCATGCAGTCAGTTGCAGTGTTATTTCTAGTTTATGGTCCACTTTTCACATTTGGAATAAATTGAAAACTCGCCGAGATATCAAAGTAGAAAGAGCAGTGGGGTGAATCTGATTCTCAATCCATTCACACAACAATAAGCTGTAGAAACGATAACCCCCTGTGGACATGTCTTCTTCTAAATATACACACTCGGTCACATAGTAGTACAGTATATCATGTCTAAATACAGTCTGTGTCAAGCGACAGGCCACTTTATATCAGAACTTTATTACTTGCCAGAATCTTCGATTTTGGCAAGTATGTTGGTCGGTTGGTTTGTGGGTTTATGTGTTTGTTTGTTTGTCCGTCTGTGAACCCTCTAGCGTCCACATTTCTTGCTTGATTATTTCCGAACTTGGTGTGCACATTCTGTAGGATAATGGCTCACGACTGCACGATTTTGGTGATCCTAGGTCAAAGGTCAAGGTCAAGTCACGCAAAACGTTGAAAACACATAAATGGTCATAACGTCCGTTCTAATAGTCCTAGAGACTTCAAATCAAGTTCATATTGTAGATAAACTCGAGTTCTATCTTCTGTGACCTTGATCTTGACATTTGACCTTGACCTTGAGAAGTTCGCCTGAGGTCGAAGTCAAGGTCAAGTACGAAGGTCGGCGCAGCATATCGAGTAGTATATCGTTGGGAAGGTCTTGAGCCCCTGATTCCAGTGATATCTTATTTTCCGCGCTGCGACGTAAACTGACGTCACAATGACGTCATAAACGTCGAAAATCCGAAATTTCAAAGGGTCATAACATCGTCAATAGTGTATGGAATCCCTTGAAATTTGATATGCATTTTGACAGCATTGACCTCTACGAACTCAAGCACAAAGGTCAAAGGTCAAGGTCAAGGTCATCGAAATCCAAGAAAAACACGTTTTCTGTAATAACATCCATTTGAATCATCGTGGGCTCATGAAATTTGAACCATATCATTCAGAAGAGGTATATCAATCAGACAAATATGTCAATTCCATGATTAACCTCGAACTTTGTTTATAATCTGACAAAACTCAATCAGGACTCTTTGAGGATTTTGGATTTTACAGATATTTTTTATGTTTTCATGGCTCCAATTTTTTAAAATTTACTGAACATTCAATTCTAAAGCATTTCATGCAGTCAGTTGCAGTGTTATTTCTAGTTTATGGTCCACTTTTCACATTTGGAATAAATTGAAAACTCGCCGAGATATCAAAGTAGAAAGAGCAGTGGGGTGAATCTGATTCTCAATCCATTCACACAACAATAAGCTGTAGAAACGATAACCCCCTGTGGACATGTCTTCTTCTAAATATACACACTCGGTCACATAGTAGTACAGTATATCATGTCTAAATACAGTCTGTGTCAAGCGACAGGCCACTTTATATCAGAACTTTATTACTTGCCAGAATCTTCGATTTTGGCAAGTATGTTGGTCGGTTGGTTTGTGGGTTTATGTGTTTGTTACTTGGCGAAATCTTCGATTTTCGCCAAGTATGTTGGTCACTCGCGGATGTTTGTCTGTCTGTTTGTTTGTTTGTTTGTATGTTACCTCTCTAGCGGCCACAGTTTTACCGCTAACTTCTCGAAAAAAATTTGTTGGATAGGTATTCGGCCAAGGACGCGACCGCACGTTTTTGAAAAAAATCGGTCCATTGATGACGTCACCAAAAATTCCTAAAAACTCGAAAAATCCCCATCTCTCATCATTGGCGAATTTTAAAAAATTCGCACAGCAGTCAAATTTGAACCGATTGTTCTGAAATGTGGTACACTGATATATGGTCATATTCTCCATCGAAAAACAAACTTGTACGTTGATCGGTTGAACGTCAATGACGTCATGACGTAAAATGTCAATTTTTAAAATGGGGCCATATATTAGAAAGTATTTGTCGTAGAGAGAAGCGGATTGCACCATTGAAAAGCTCGTTGAATTCTGGTTCAAGAGGGTACTGTCCGATACTTTTCCGCCCTGATAGATTTTCCGCTATGACGTCATAAACGTAAGGCCTGTCATACCAGTTTTTCGAATTTTCAGCAAAATTTCAAACATCCACAGTGCACTCAAATTTGAAGGTACTGGACTGTAATTATGACACCGTATGTGGAACTTTATTACATAGCCACATACCGAGTTTCAACACGCTACGTGCAACGTCAATGACGTCATGACGTAAAACGTCAATTTTAAAAATGGAGCAATATATCGAGAGGTATTTGTCATACAGAAAAGCGGATTGCACCATTGGAAAGCTCGTTGAATTCTGGTTTAGGAGGGTACTGTCCGACACTTTTCTGCCATGATAGATTTTCCGCTATGACGTCATAAACGTAAGGCCTGTCATACAAGATTTTCGGCTTTTCAGCAAACTTTCAAATAACCACAGTGCACTCAATTTTTAAGGTAATAGACTGTTATTATGAGAACGTATGTGGAACTTTATTACCCAGCCACATACCGAGTTTCAACACGCTGCGTGCAACGTCAATGACGTCATGACGTAAAACGTCAATTTTCAAAATGGAGCTATATATCGAGAGGTATTTGTCGTACAGAAAAGCGGATTGCACCATTGGAAAGCTCGTTGAATCCTGGTTTAGGGGGGTACTGTCTGATACGTTTCCGCCAAGTTATATTTCGGATATGACGTCATAAACGTGAGGCCTGTCATACACAATTTTCGATTTTTCAGCGAACTATCAAACACTCTAGCGTCCACAAATCTTGAGATATTTTCACGAAACTTCGCTAGGTTGTTCTATATGTTAAAGACTAGGGATGGTTCAATTTTGATGAAAATCGGTTCGGTGATAATGTCACAAAACGATCTCCAAAAAAAGGAAAATCCCTATCTCTCATCATTGGCGAATTTTCAAAACGTCACACAGTGTTGAATTTTTTACTTATCGTTCTATAATTTGGCATGATCATAGCTGCTAATATTCCTCATCATTGTGCTAAGTGTGATAGGGATTGGTTGAACGGGAATGTGAAATTACGAGATCGAATTCCGCACGCTGCCAGTACAATGTGCAGCCATAGCACACGCCAGCGTTTATCCTGAACGACGTCTCTCCTGCACACTATACTTTACAGGCATTGCTGATCAGCGAACAGTTTGGCGCAGTTGGTAGAGGCGTTAGCTCTGTGTGCGAAGGATCGGTGGTTCGATTCGCATTGCCGTTTTGATTTTTTTTAAAAATGCCATTCTAAATTACGTTTTCTGTTTCCGAGTGGGCTTGTAAGCATTATGCCAAGCAACCTGTGATGCTTTATCTAATTCTATTGTTTCGATCACCTTGAATGGAAAACGCTGTTTCACGAATAAGGCCATTATTTTTTGATCAATTGTTTTACAAACCCGCCGACTCTAGTCAAAATTGGCCGCTAATAAATAAATTTAGCAGTTCATGTTTTTATTTTCATTATCCCGCCGACTCGGAATAAAATGCGCCGAAAAAAAGTGTGTTGCATCAAGATTGTATGTGGCTGAGAACTGTTGTATGGAGCGCATTGCATGTCTTCAACAATCGTACGTTGATGGAGCATGAAAAGATGAAAGTATACATCAGCAGAGCTCTCTTAATCACACTGTCAAACTTTGTCACAAAATTCATGTAGTCTAGTAATTAACAAAACAATGACAATAATCCTTTCGTTTTTATACATATTGCATGTGATTTGTTATTTCTGGTCAGGCTTTCTGTTCTACTTTTGTTTTGTTTTGGTTTTTTTTGGACATTAGAGCGTTGGGGGCGAAGCCCCCAACCCTCTACATGTCTATGTGCTGACTTTTTCATGGAGGTTTCATGCCAAACTATCGACGCCCGTTTTGGCAGGTAAATGTTTAGACACCTACTCCAAATGAGGATTTTCTTCGTCTTTGACATAAAATCTGTCGAATTGATGGCAAACTTTGAATATTCCACAGATGTATAATGCATAAATCGATGTGTTAGGATTGAGAAAATAACGTAAAATCCTCAAATTATCCAAAAACGTCCAAAATGGCGGAGCCGATGGAAATTGACGTTCCCAGAATGCAAAGCAAATTTTACCACAATGACGCGTACTTTGGAACACACAACTTTCTGTGCAGCAATACGTGATTGCATACATCATCTTGCGTGTAACATTCTCTGGCGATATGATGAAGTAAACACGATGATTCATCTGCGACGCCACGGCTAAATTTACCGTAATTTGACGTATTGTATCACATGACAATTAAGGTGTTCCGTGCGGGGTCGCGAATTTTTATTTTAAGCTGGCCTTTCAATTCGCCCAGTAGGCATATGTATCATGATATGAGATGCAGATATTTTTCTCATGATTTCCAATATTTTTTTAATATTTTTTTTTAAACGAAATACCATTTTAGTAGGCGTAACTGTTACATTGAGTTCAAAATAAATGTTTACTTATTAGGAATATGAATGAAGTGGGCCTATGTTTTTCATCATAATATACTGTCGTGGTGCTGATGATGTGCTCGAGCTCTAATGTCGTCCCCCGCAGTTAGCTGCATTTTCTTGTTGTAGATAAAATTGAGTTTTTACCACTTTTATGTATTTTATATGCCTCAGAATATCATGAGATGTGCATTTCATGCCATGGTTGTTTTCAGAAGTCATGTACATCAAAAAAATTATGTTAAGTGACATTTTAGAAGCGATATAAAATCATTGCCACCATTGTATGTGTTTCCTGATACGTCTTGGTGGTATCCCACTACAAAATGACAGGAAGGTTTAGTAATATTGTACAAGGAGCGGAAATACGAGCACTTCAGCATGTATAGAATGGAATTTATTGTCCAAAATTGGTTTGTATTTTTTTTACCCGACCGACCACATATTTTCAGCTACATTTATTTTTATTCGCTCCTACCGACCGACTGTAAAGTTTTAACAAAGATTTTTTCGTAAAACAATTAAATAAAAAACGATGGCCTAAGATGAACTATTTGATCGGGTTTTTTTTCCATCGAAAAATGTTGTATTTAACGTTTGTTTTTGGCATCAGCAAAGCCTGACTGTATTAGTGCTAATACATTGATATGGTACATTATTATTACTGATATAGCAATCAAACGCTGCTGACGTAATTGACGTTTCTATGGCAACGGAATCAGTCCATAATTATAGGTAATGGACTGAATTCAGTGTTTGAGGCACGAAGTCGGGTCTGGGCCGTAGCTCGCACGAGCTTGCGAGTGCGTCCACGGCCCAGACACGACCTAGTGCCTCAAACACCGAATTCAGATGATTAACTTATTATTATATACCGCACAATGACATGTACATCCATTGGAGAGCAAACTCTTCCATTTTCTGACATTAATTTGTGATTATTTACACGAAAACATGAAGTGTTTTTATCAATTCTTTGACTTACAAAAAAGTCGAGTTACCAGCGCATGAATATAAACGTATAAACACCGCCTGTTGCTGAGCGCTTTGCCACGGATACGCCGTGCAATTAACACATGACCTGTATGTTCCAATACAGGAATTAATCGCACGATCGATTGTCTATACTGTACAATAGGACAACTCGCATAGGTATATAATAATAGGTAAAATTGTATGTATGTAATTGTTCATGCTGACAAAACGATGAATAATGCGCGTAAAATTTTAATGGTACACCCGTATATAGCCAGGTATGAGTTCTTCTATTTAAAAAAAAATTCAAGGTCAAAGGTCGAACTTTTTTTATGGATAGGTATTCACCCAAGGACGGAACCACACATTTTTAAACCCATTTTTGTGTATATGCTGTGCGACTTAATTATGGAGTGCAATATATATACAACTGTGGAGTTTCATTCCGGTTTGGGACTGCATGACAGGGCTATAACACACACTTCCTATCATACCGTTCATGGACCTGGCATGGGGGTGTCCCTACCAGACCATGAAGCTATCCTGGTGTTAACCAGGCCTGGTGAACATAGCACCTGCGGACCCTATGGTGTAATCATTCCCATTCCTGAGTCATACCACCAGGAAGTCCCCCAATATCGTACTCGTATGTGAGTAACTCACGGCTGAGTGGTCAGCCTTCCCATTGAGCCCACAGCACACCCATCCTGAGTGGGGATCGGCCATGATGAATCCCTCGGTCACCGATGGGATTCGAACCCACGACCTCCCGGCTTTGAATCCTGCAGCTTAACCACTGCGCTACAGGGGCCGTACAGAGAAATATGTTTACATACCACCGGCTTTAATTTTGCATAAAAACCGAGTTGCATGGGGGTGTCCACTCTTCCCGTCATGGCAGATTACTCACACGCAGATGACGCACATGCGTTAAAAAGATTTCGACAAGTTTGGCCTTCAGGCCAATGGTATCTCGTTTGTTTGTCCGTCTGTGAACCCTCTAGCGTCCACATTTCTTGCTTGATTATTTTACGAACTTGGTGTGCACATTCTGTAGGATAATGGCTCACGACTGCACGATTTTGGTGATCCTAGGTCAAAGGTCAAGGTCAAGTCACGCAAAACGTTGAAAACACATAAATGGTCATAACGTCCGTTCTAATAGTCCTAGAGACTTCAAATCAAGTTCATATTGTAGATAAACTCGAGTTCTATCTTCTGTGACCTTGATCTTGACATTTGACCTTGACCTTGAGAAGTTCGCCTGAGGTCGAAGTCAAGGTCAAGTACGAAGGTCGGCGCAGCATATCGAGTAGTATATCGTTGGGAAGGTCTTGAGCCCCTGATTCCAGTGATATCTTATTTTCCGCGCTGCGACGTAAACTGACGTCACAATGACGTCATAAACGTCGAAAATCCGAAATTTCAAAGGGTCATAACATCGTCAATAGTGTATGGAATCCCTTGAAATTTGATATGCATTTTGACAGCATTGACCTCTACGAACTCAAGCACAAAGGTCAAAGGTCAAGGTCAAGGTCATCGAAATCCAAGAAAAACACGTTTTCTGTAATAACATCCATTTGAATCATCGTGGGCTCATGAAATTTGAACCATATCATTCAGAAGAGGTATATCAATCAGACAAATATGTCAATTCCATGATTAACCTCGAACTTTGTTTATAATCTGACAAAACTCAATCAGGACTCTTTGAGGATTTTGGATTTTACAGATATTTTTTATGTTTTCATGGCTCCAATTTTTAAAAATTTACTGAACATTCAATTCTAAAGCATTTCATGCAGTCAGTTGCAGTGTTATTTCTAGTTTATGGTCCACTTTTCACATTTGGAATAAATTGAAAACTCGCCGAGATATCAAAGTAGAAAGAGCAGTGGGGTGAATCTGATTCTCAATCCATTCACACAACAATAAGCTGTAGAAACGATAACCCCCTGTGGACATGTCTTCTTCTAAATATACACACTCGGTCACATAGTAGTACAGTATATCATGTCTAAATACAGTCTGTGTCAAGCGACAGGCCACTTTATATCAGAACTTTATTACTTGCCAGAATCTTCGATTTTGGCAAGTATGTTGGTCGGTTGGTTTGTGGGTTTATGTGTTTGTTTGTTTGTCCGTCTGTGAACCCTCTAGCGTCCACATTTCTTGCTTGATTATTTCCGAACTTGGTGTGCACATTCTGTAGGATAATGGCTCACGACTGCACGATTTTGGTGATCCTAGGTCAAAGGTCAAGGTCAAGTCACGCAAAACGTTGAAAACACATAAATGGTCATAACGTCCGTTCTAATAGTCCTAGAGACTTCAAATCAAGTTCATATTGTAGATAAACTCGAGTTCTATCTTCTGTGACCTTGATCTTGACATTTGACCTTGACCTTGAGAAGTTCGCCTGAGGTCGAAGTCAAGGTCAAGTACGAAGGTCGGCGCAGCATATCGAGTAGTATATCGTTGGGAAGGTCTTGAGCCCCTGATTCCAGTGATATCTTATTTTCCGCGCTGCGACGTAAACTGACGTCACAATGACGTCATAAACGTCGAAAATCCGAAATTTCAAAGGGTCATAACATCGTCAATAGTGTATGGAATCCCTTGAAATTTGATATGCATTTTGACAGCATTGACCTCTACGAACTCAAGCACAAAGGTCAAAGGTCAAGGTCAAGGTCATCGAAATCCAAGAAAAACACGTTTTCTGTAATAACATCCATTTGAATCATCGTGGGCTCATGAAATTTGAACCATATCATTCAGAAGAGGTATATCAATCAGACAAATATGTCAATTCCATGATTAACCTCGAACTTTGTTTATAATCTGACAAAACTCAATCAGGACTCTTTGAGGATTTTGGATTTTACAGATATTTTTTATGTTTTCATGGCTCCAATTTTTAAAAATTTACTGAACATTCAATTCTAAAGCATTTCATGCAGTCAGTTGCAGTGTTATTTCTAGTTTATGGTCCACTTTTCACATTTGGAATAAATTGAAAACTCGCCGAGATATCAAAGTAGAAAGAGCAGTGGGGTGAATCTGATTCTCAATCCATTCACACAACAATAAGCTGTAGAAACGATAACCCCCTGTGGACATGTCTTCTTCTAAATATACACACTCGGTCACATAGTAGTACAGTATATCATGTCTAAATACAGTCTGTGTCAAGCGACAGGCCACTTTATATCAGAACTTTATTACTTGCCAGAATCTTCGATTTTGGCAAGTATGTTGGTCGGTTGGTTTGTGGGTTTATGTGTTTGTTTGTTTGTCCGTCTGTGAACCCTCTAGCGTCCACATTTCTTGCTTGATTATTTCCGAACTTGGTGTGCACATTCTGTAGGATAATGGCTCACGACTGCACGATTTTGGTGATCCTAGGTCAAAGGTCAAGGTCAAGTCACGCAAAACGTTGAAAACACATAAATGGTCATAACGTCCGTTCTAATAGTCCTAGAGACTTCAAATCAAGTTCATATTGTAGATAAACTCGAGTTCTATCTTCTGTGACCTTGATCTTGACATTTGACCTTGACCTTGAGAAGTTCGCCTGAGGTCGAAGTCAAGGTCAAGTACGAAGGTCGGCGCAGCATATCGAGTAGTATATCGTTGGGAAGGTCTTGAGCCCCTGATTCCAGTGATATCTTATTTTCCGCGCTGCGACGTAAACTGACGTCACAATGACGTCATAAACGTCGAAAATCCGAAATTTCAAAGGGTCATAACATCGTCAATAGTGTATGGAATCCCTTGAAATTTGATATGCATTTTGACAGCATTGACCTCTACGAACTCAAGCACAAAGGTCAAAGGTCAAGGTCAAGGTCATCGAAATCCAAGAAAAACACGTTTTCTGTAATAACATCCATTTGAATCATCGTGGGCTCATGAAATTTGAACCATATCATTCAGAAGAGGTATATCAATCAGACAAATATGTCAATTCCATGATTAACCTCGAACTTTGTTTATAATCTGACAAAACTCAATCAGGACTCTTTGAGGATTTTGGATTTTACAGATATTTTTTATGTTTTCATGGCTCCAATTTTTAAAAATTTACTGAACATTCAATTCTAAAGCATTTCATGCAGTCAGTTGCAGTGTTATTTCTAGTTTATGGTCCACTTTTCACATTTGGAATAAATTGAAAACTCGCCGAGATATCAAAGTAGAAAGAGCAGTGGGGTGAATCTGATTCTCAATCCATTCACACAACAATAAGCTGTAGAAACGATAACCCCCTGTGGACATGTCTTCTTCTAAATATACACACTCGGTCACATAGTAGTACAGTATATCATGTCTAAATACAGTCTGTGTCAAGCGACAGGCCACTTTATATCAGAACTTTATTACTTGCCAGAATCTTCGATTTTGGCAAGTATGTTGGTCGGTTGGTTTGTGGGTTTATGTGTTTGTTTGTTTGTCCGTCTGTGAACCCTCTAGCGTCCACATTTCTTGCTTGATTATTTCCGAACTTGGTGTGCACATTCTGTAGGATAATGGCTCACGACTGCACGATTTTGGTGATCCTAGGTCAAAGGTCAAGGTCAAGTCACGCAAAACGTTGAAAACACATAAATGGTCATAACGTCCGTTCTAATAGTCCTAGAGACTTCAAATCAAGTTCATATTGTAGATAAACTCGAGTTCTATCTTCTGTGACCTTGATCTTGACATTTGACCTTGACCTTGAGAAGTTCGCCTGAGGTCGAAGTCAAGGTCAAGTACGAAGGTCGGCGCAGCATATCGAGTAGTATATCGTTGGGAAGGTCTTGAGCCCTTGATTCCAGTGATATCTTATTTTCCGCGCTGCGACGTAAACTGACGTCACAATGACGTCATAAACGTCGAAAATCCGAAATTTCAAAGGGTCATAACATCGTCAATAGTGTATGGAATCCCTTGAAATTTGATATGCATTTTGACAGCATTGACCTCTACGAACTCAAGCACAAAGGTCAAAGGTCAAGGTCAAGGTCATCGAAATCCAAGAAAAACACGTTTTCTGTAATAACATCCATTTGAATCATCGTGGGCTCATGAAATTTGAACCATATCATTCAGAAGAGGTATATCAATCAGACAAATATGTCAATTCCATGATTAACCTCGAACTTTGTTTATAATCTGACAAAACTCAATCAGGACTCTTTGAGGATTTTGGATTTTACAGATATTTTTTATGTTTTCATGGCTCCAATTTTTAAAAATTTACTGAACATTCAATTCTAAAGCATTTCATGCAGTCAGTTGCAGTGTTATTTCTAGTTTATGGTCCACTTTTCACATTTGGAATAAATTGAAAACTCGCCGAGATATCAAAGTAGAAAGAGCAGTGGGGTGAATCTGATTCTCAATCCATTCACACAACAATAAGCTGTAGAAACGATAACCCCCTGTGGACATGTCTTCTTCTAAATATACACACTCGGTCACATAGTAGTACAGTATATCATGTCTAAATACAGTCTGTGTCAAGCGACAGGCCACTTTATATCAGAACTTTATTACTTGCCAGAATCTTCGATTTTGGCAAGTATGTTGGTCGGTTGGTTTGTGGGTTTATGTGTTTGTTTGTTTGTCCGTCTGTGAACCCTCTAGCGTCCACATTTCTTGCTTGATTATTTCCGAACTTGGTGTGCACATTCTGTAGGATAATGGCTCACGACTGCACGATTTTGGTGATCCTAGGTCAAAGGTCAAGGTCAAGTCACGCAAAACGTTGAAAACACATAAATGGTCATAACGTCCGTTCTAATAGTCCTAGAGACTTCAAATCAAGTTCATATTGTAGATAAACTCGAGTTCTATCTTCTGTGACCTTGATCTTGACATTTGACCTTGACCTTGAGAAGTTCGCCTGAGGTCGAAGTCAAGGTCAAGTACAAAGGTCGGCGCAGCATATCGAGTAGTATATCGTTGGGAAGGTCTTGAGCCCCTGATTCCAGTGATATCTTATTTTCCGCGCTGCGACGTAAACTGACGTCACAATGACGTCATAAACGTCGAAAATCCGAAATTTCAAAGGGTCATAACATCGTCAATAGTGTATGGAATCCCTTGAAATTTGATATGCATTTTGACAGCATTGACCTCTACGAACTCAAGCACAAAGGTCAAAGGTCAAGGTCAAGGTCATCGAAATCCAAGAAAAACACGTTTTCTGTAATAACATCCATTTGAATCATCGTGGGCTCATGAAATTTGAACCATATCATTCAGAAGAGGTATATCAATCAGACAAATATGTCAATTCCATGATTAACCTCGAACTTTGTTTATAATCTGACAAAACTCAATCAGGACTCTTTGAGGATTTTGGATTTTACAGATATTTTTTATGTTTTCATGGCTCCAATTTTTAAAAATTTACTGAACATTCAATTCTAAAGCATTTCATGCAGTCAGTTGCAGTGTTATTTCTAGTTTATGGTCCACTTTTCACATTTGGAATAAATTGAAAACTCGCCGAGATATCAAAGTAGAAAGAGCAGTGGGGTGAATCTGATTCTCAATCCATTCACACAACAATAAGCTGTAGAAACGATAACCCCCTGTGGACATGTCTTCTTCTAAATATACACACTCGGTCACATAGTAGTACAGTATATCATGTCTAAATACAGTCTGTGTCAAGCGACAGGCCACTTTATATCAGAACTTTATTACTTGCCAGAATCTTCGATTTTGGCAAGTATGTTGGTCGGTTGGTTTGTGGGTTTATGTGTTTGTTACTTGACGAAATTAAATTTCGTCAAGTATGTTGGTCAGTTGCGTTTGTTACTTGACGAAATTAAATTTCGTCAAGTATGTTGGTCAGTTGCGTTTGTCTGTCTGTTTGTTTGTTTGTTTGTTTGTTTGTTTGTTAGCGCTCTACAGGTCACAATTTTGATCGTAAAGTCTCGAAAATTTGTCAGAAGATGTGCAATTAGTACTCGACCAAGTGATTAACTTTTGGGAGGTCAAGGTCAAAAACTGAGGTCAAGGTCAAGGAAAAGGTCAAAATCGAAAAATCGCAATAACTCAGTTTCTAATCAATGTTATTTTTTCTAGGTATTTTTATATTTTTCTATGGTCAATTCCGCATCATATGATGCATGCCAGATGGTCGTACGACCAAAACTCCCGATTTCCGGTCCAGGTCGAAAATTTGGGGGTCACGAATTTAGGTTTTTCCTGCCTCACAATATTCAAAACCATATAATAGAGCAAGTTCCCGATAGATGTTCCTGATTTTTACTCAGAAGTTGTGCCTTATCACACAAAACACGATTGTGAAGTTATAGGACTCAAGGTCAAGAATTAGAGTTAAGGTCATAGTAAAGGTCAAAATCGAAAAATCGCAATAACTTCGCTTCTGATCAAAATTAATTTTTCTAAACATTTTTGTATTTTTATATGGTCAATTCGACATCAGCTGACGTATGTCCGATGGTTGTACGACCAAAACTCCCGATTATCGCCCAAGGTCGAACATTTGGGGGTTTTGAGATCATTTGAATTTTGTACAATATTCAAACCGTTATTGTGGAGTCAAAATCCAATATAAGTTGCTGATTTTTAATCAGTAGGTGTGTCTTATCACATTGAACATATGTTTAAAGGTGTAGGACTCAAGATCAACAATTACAGTTAGAGTCATAGTAAAGGTCAAAATCGAAAAATCGTAATAACTCCGTTTCTAATCAATATTATTTTTTCTAGGTATTTTTATATTTTTCTGTGGTCAATTCCGCATCATATGATGTATGCCTGATGGTCGAATGACCAAAACTCCCGATTTTCGGTCCAGGTCGAAAATTTGGGGGTCACGAATTTAGGTTTTTTCTCGCAATATTCAAAACCATATTATACAGCAAATTCCCGATATATGTTGCTGATTTTCACTCAGAAGTTGTGCCTTATCACAAAGAAACACGATTGTGAAGTTATAGGACTCAAGGTTAGGAATTAGACTTAAGGTCATAGTAAAGGTCAAAATCGAAAAATCACAATAACTTCGCTTCTAATCAAAATTAATTTTTCTAAACATTTTTATATTTTTATTTGGTCAATTCGACATCAGCTGACGTATGTCCGATGGTTGTACGACCAAAACTCCCGATTATCGCCCAAGGTCGAACATTTGGGGGTTTTGAGATCATTTGAATTTTGTACAATATTCAAACCGTTATTGTGGAGTCAAAATCCAATATAAGTTGCTGATTTTTAATCAGTAGGTGTGTCTTATCACATTGAACATATGTGTAAAGGTGTAGGACTCAAGATCAACAATTACAGTTAAAGTCATAGTAAAGGTCAAAATTGAAAAATCACAAATACTCCTTTCCTAATAATTATTATTTTTTCTACATATTTTTGTATTTTTCTATGGTCGATTCCGCGTCATATGATTCATATCGGAATCAAACCCAAAACTCCCGATTTTCAGTCTGGGTAGAAAATTTGGGGTTTAGGTTTTTTCTTGTCTTGCTAGTTTCACAACCATGCTATGTCACCAGGTTCCAATATATTTTGCGGATTTTTACTCAGGAGCTGTGCCTTGTCATATAGAAGAAGATTGTGAAGTCTTAGGACTCAAGGTCAAGATTTAGAGTTAAAGTCACAGTAAAAGTAAAAATCGAAAAATCACGATAACTGCTTTTCTAATCAAGATTATTTTTTTTGATAATTTTTTATTTTTATGTGATGAACTATTTATTTATTCTGGGAACTATTGAAGAAAGAAACATGGAAGTAAAGCCATTATATTACCATTGGAGTGCCAATAAACTTCTCTTTCCAAACTAAGACCTGATGTCTTTTAATGATAATTTTGAGTAGTAGCTCGTTTGAAAGGTCTGTCAATATTTAACATGCAACCATTGTTGAAATCGAACATGATTTGACGCCATTATGAAATCATAGTTTGATGATTTCTAACAGAAATCTATATATTATCTCTGTAAATGATATCAGGGCAATCTCTTGACGCTCTGTATCAATTTTTCGGCCCGATCGAATCATTATTTGAAACGTAATTGACATTTCTAAGGCAACAGAATTGGTCCCATTATAATAAAACCTGGAAGTTAAAGTTATGATATGCATTGGAAAGTCCTGTCAGCTCACAAAATTTCCAAGTCGAAGGCCAAAGGTCAATATGTCTGTCCTGTTTTAGCGACCTACGTCACAATTTTGGTTGTTATATCATGAAAATGAGTCAGACGATGTAACCAATTTAGTCAGAGGATGTATCCTTTTGATAAGGGTCAAAGTGAAGAAAAAAAATAGGTCAAGGTCAAGCAAAAGATCAAATCGAAATTCACAACGATTTTAATTGTAATCAGGATTATTTTTGTATTTTCATTTGATCAGTTGCAAATTACATGTTGCATATCTGATATTTGTACAGCCACAATTCGCGATAATGAGTCCAGGAAAAGAAATGGGGGAGGGGGATAAAAAATTCAACCTTTTTTTGTCTGCACATCGAAAACCAATTTTTTTAGCAATGCCCCAATATATATCAGTGATTTTCACTTGAATGCTTTGCCTTACCAAATAGAAACAAATCTGCCATTTTAGAACTCGAAGGTAAGAATGAAAGTTACCGTCATAAAGAAAGTTTAAAACTGCCTGTTAATAAAACCTAATTATTAATCTCTGTATTTTTATATAGCCAATTCTTGATGATGTTTTATGTGCCACGGTCGTATCACCAATTTTCCCAGTTATGGTCTACCTATAACAGTAAATAAGCAAATCATCCCACCAAATGATATGGTCTACCAATGAGAGTAAATAAGCAGATCATCCTACCAAATGACAATCCTATACATGCGAAGTAAACAAGTGTTTTGACAAATCAACTTTATTGGTTCATTAATGTAGACATTATCCCAGGGAAATTAAATTCATGAAAAATGCATGACAAACGTAATTCTTTATAAATTAATTTCAAAACACAATACACACGTGTACACAAATTTATAATATTCACAAAAAAAGTACATAAAATGCACAATATCTTCCAAACTGTATTATCTTGCTTTATATAACACAAAAGCTGAAAAAGGCATTTAATTTGAACATAATTGCAGATCCCTCCATTTGTCTAAAAACAATTGAAACTTGAGGCTTTTTTGGCAGTTTCTTCTTCAATTCTTACGATATTTATTAAAATTAATAATACTCGCCTTTTTCTGAGAGTAAACAGTTATTTAATTTGCATGTGTAGATCTCTATTCTGAAAATTAAGTATAACAAAACATATATTGTCTTAGGGGATTGTATTTGACACAATATTATTTCTTTAACATTGAATGCGTGAAAATTGTCACCAAATTTAGATAATTTACCACAAAAATTCATGCCAAAATTTCAAAACACATTTACATTCTAAAAATACTTGGTAAGTGTAATAATGGCTCAACTTCCTTTTTAGAAAACAAACATTTTGGCGTATCTACAATACCTATTTAAAAAAAAAACTTGGCAAACATAATGGTATTCAAAATCAATCACATATGCCAGCATACATACTTCGAAATGATTGTTATATTCATTTTTTTTTTCTTTTTTTTTAAAAATCTCCCTGATTTTATTAATCTCAGAACCTTTCAGAATTCATGTGAAATTTCTGTGACTTGCATAATTTTTTTAGATATAGCCGATTTGGGACATTTCTTTAATTAAGCAACATCCTTTGAATGTTTTTTCAAACATATAATACTATGAACAATGTGATGAAATGATGCTTACGGGCAAACTAATGCCACGCCAGAGGCTAATAATGAAATGAACAGATGATGCTTACGGGCAAATTAATGCCACGCCAGAGGCAAACATAATGTGAAGAAGAACTTGATAGTTCCTGCTAACTCACAGGCAGTGGATTCAGTCCACTGCCTATATGCATTATACACTCAACGAATAATTTTTAACACTTCAATCTTTTTGTAGATAATAGTGAAATTTTCACATGAATTCTGAAAATATATTTCGGTGCATGTTCAGGAAAACAAATGGAGCATTGCTTACCTCGACAGTAAAGTACAAATGGATCACATCACATTATGCAGAGAAATAACTTTCACACGAAACGACAAAAGAAAAAAAAAACAATACTACATCCTACTAATAATAATATTCATAATATATTATTTTTAAACATAAATACTGTTGTCATAAATTCAGCCAATATGAAAAAAATAATGCTACATTTGAGGTTGAGATAGAAAGCCCATACATGTATAATCAATATGTTATATTAATACATTGTAAAAAAAATGATGACCGATACCACATGCAAAGAACGTACAAATATCGAAAAAGCATCATACAACGAAAAATATTCGAAATTAAGTGGTCACCGAATCAAATTTTCAGTTACCACACCAGCATTCCTCACAGAGGTTATGATTATTCGATGATATAACAAGAAAAAATGGACATAAGCATGTGACAAAAATATTGTAGACATGATCACGTGTTGGAACCATAGTAACATTAATCAAACATGTTAAAAATATCTCATAAACGGCACTAATGTGAAATATTATTGATGATGAATACGAAGATGAATATGCCTCATGCAAAAAACACAAAACTAACCACCATAACCATTAAATATTCGATAAACCATTCACCATGAACCATTGAATATTCGAAATGATGTGGTCAATGTATCAAAATTTCATTGATTATTCAATGACATAAAAGGATACATTTAGACACAACCATATTTCAAACATTTTTCAGTTACCACAGAAACTTTCATCAGATATCAACATCTATTCAATGAATAAAACTAGATAAAACATGATTGTAGACATATGCCAAAATCTTTCAATTACCACAGAAAACATCATCAGACATGTTACAAGTTGATGAACAGAACTACAGGCAACACACACACATAATTTAGTATACTTTACGGGTACCACACATGTGTATATATAAAACTAATACAAATTGCATTTTGAAATAAAATGAATAAAATGTTAAAACTAAAAAAAATATAAAGAAGCATCAACAAAGGGTGGAAAAAGGTTACAATTCCACTAACACACTCGCCCCAGATCAGTTATCTTATTGTGACTAGTCTTGTGAACATGGGTAAAACAGCAATGACAACAATACAATTAAATGTATATCTATAAAAAAATAATTGCAAGAATGGATATATCATCAATAAAAACAGCATCAAAAATCAATCACAACACATTTTTATTGTTATGCCTATATATGTATAATAAGACTAATATGTGTACACTGTAACTATATCCAAAAATCTACAAGAAGGTCATGTATAACAATGATAAGAACAATAGCCAATATTTGAGCATGTATAGTAAATAATATTTTCAATAATAAAAAAAACATATGCGTACCGAAACAATAACAAAATTGCCAACAAAAATATAACTATATATGTGTGAAATGCAAGAACGTGTCCAGCAATAATGAAGATAACAACAATATTAATGTATAACATCAGTAACAAGAGCGATAAAAATTACAACCATTTATATTCTTATGTTTGTATGTGTATAATAAAAAACAACAACTTAAAATCTAGCTATATCAAAATAATTGCGTGAACATCATGTATAATGATGACAACAAAACAAATCATACAAGGGCGTAGCTAGACATATATGTGTACGCAAACTGAAAACTGATTGTATAAAGTAGGGCGTTAAACGGCCGAGCCTTAAGGGCAAGGCCCCTATCGGCCAGGGGTCTGGGGAAGGGCGCCAAAAGCTGAATGATTTTGAGTGTTCTTTAATGTAATCTGAGCAATCTCAGGCAATAATATTGCTATCATAGTTTTATGATATTATAGTAAAATTACAAACACACGGAAATCTTGCGCCAAACATCAAATGATTGGATCACAGAAGATGAGATTCCTTAGTGATTCAGCACCAAATAAAATTACCTAAAAGACATGGCCGCCACCAATGAATGATGTTTCATTCATTCAACATTGAGTAGACTGTTCACTGTTCATAATTCTTCTGCAAATGCATTGCTTTCAGTATACAATATTTCAATATTCGTTTTTTGCGTTATCACAAGCAGTGACATAGACCAACATTTGAAGATTTAAAAATCAATGCATACCTTTTCACACTATCATTGTTCTGTGTGAATGTACATGTAAAAACAACAGCTGTAGTTTTGACTAAAATGTACCCCTACAAATATTACGAGAATACATGTCATACTTCCAGCTTGCATGCTGGTTGGGTTCAGGAACTGAATTTTTACATGTAGCAGTTTCTCTGTTGTTTTTATAAGTCACAACGGTATTTATATGTGTAATTATTGTTTTTTTAAGACAAGGGGTATGGCCTGAAAAAAACAATAAACATAAACAAACATGTACGATTTTTTTTCAGCATGTAAAAAGTGTATGCATGTGCGTTTTGCGTATATGTAAGCTACGGCCTTGTCATATGCAACTATGTCTTTTTGTATGTATATGTATAATAAGAAAAACATGTGTATACCAAAACAACACCAACAATTTCAACAAAGAAACTAACTATAAAAGAAGATCCACAACAGCAACGATAATAATGATAATTCATATAGATTGATATGTTTTTGGTGACTAGTAAAAATAAAAAAAAAAACATATGTGTATACCAACAACAATAACATTATTTACAATAAATAATTGCACTGCTAATAATAATAATAATAATAATAATAGTGAGTCTATGATGTGGTGGATTAATAGGATGACTGTGTCCTTGAATATGTCCATATGTGCCAACAAATTAAACTTTTGTTGTTAGAAATACAGCATCATGGTCTGAATAATATATGTCACATACATCTACAAATGATTGAATCTCAGACGCTGGTGAACTTTTATTGTAATATATATGATCTAGAAGGCTACCAGAATCAGTAGTTGGTTTGTCAACATGTTGACAAAATCCATAGTATTTCATCATTCTAACGAGAGACGAATTCTGACTGACAATTAAATCATCATTGAAGTCTCCGACAACTACTGTTGGGACACTGAGTGGCATCATCTGCAATAAAGATTCAAGTAGTGTCACAAATGTTGCCATTGGTGTTGATGGTGGCCTATACACTACAACTACAATGAGGCGCTTATTTGTATTTTTTATCAGGATCACATTCGATTCCAATCCTTCAACATCAAACAGAAGTTCCTCAGTGTCCAACCAATCAGCAGTACACACCAAAAGTCCATGGCTATTCCTATGTTCATCTGTGTTTTTCCTTGACGCTACATATCCGTACTTTTCCAGAAAACAATCGATTTCATGATCTTTTGATAAGTAAGTTTCTGTAAAGCACATTATTTCACAGTGTGAGTACATGTCATCACCTGCTACACAGAGGTCCCTAATTTTTTCGAGGAAATATCTTATGTTGAGATGCCCAATTGTCAGCCATGCTGGTTTTTCCAACTCATTCATGTGTCGAACAGACAGAGACGGCAATGGATTTTTGCGCATGTCATCCATAACAGGCACTACTTTTCTATTTGCACGAATTCCTGAAACGTCAAAATCGGTTATGTACAAATCACATAGTCTTTTTACTCGACTGAAAGCCACATATGCTTGTCCATTTCCAAACTTCTTTGCACCTTTCATGCTGACAACAATTTTCTCTAAAGTAAGACCTTGACACTTGTGAATGGTAATAGCCCAGGCTAACGTCAATGGGAACTGCAACCTTGTCACCTGTGTAGTCTTGTGTCCAACTTTGTCAAACATGCCCTCATGACGTTTAATTGGCACAGCTTCTGGAAATTCATCTTTCCACTGACTAACGTTAATGGCATTTTTCCCCACATTTTTGTTCCTGAATTTCACAAACACAATGACAACATTCCCAGAGTTGTTCTGTTTCATCCCTTGTACTGATCCTATGACGCCATTAACAAGCCCATCTGACACATCAATGTTATATATCAGCATAACATGTGCGCCGACTGCCAATTCTAATTCTGTATGAAGTCCAGCTGTTTCCGATCTTTTTTGCTGGGTACATACATTTGTCAGATCAATCAGACCAGTACTGTCCTTTTTGCTATCCACTGCAGGAATTGTCACTCGATCGCATTCAGGTGCAATGTCCGCTAGTCTCTGTGCATTCCATTCATCGACATCAGCATTGAAAGCAAAGACATGTAAGGCATCTATCGGATAGTCAGGTTGTGTCTGATCAGTGTTTCTGGACTGTAAAACTTGTATGTCTCCTTGAGTTGCATTCCCAGTTCTCAATCGGCACAACAGTTCTGCGAAATCAGTGTCCCCTATTTGTCTCATCACTTCATCTAGCTCATGCAGCATGAAATGGTCTTTCCAAAGTGAACCACTCAAATTTGCCAGTGTACTCTTGTATGGACTGTATATTTGTGACTGACGTACGGGCGGTAATTGGTATAAGTCACCAACTGCTAAGATACAAACGTTTCCAAAAAGTGTGTCATCGTTTGTATTTCCCTTGATCTCACAAAGTCGTCTGTGGATACTGAGCAACATATCAGAACCGACCATGGAAATCTCATCTATTACCAACACCACCACATTTTCTAGATTGGAGCGAAGTGTGTTCATCTTTTCAAAAGTCAGTGCATCTGCGCTATTTCCATATTTCAAGATTCGCAAAAGCAGAGCTGAATGAACAGTCATTCCATTGATACTGAATGCTGCTACGCCTGTGGGTGCTGTCAGTAATATGGTGATGTCTGTAGGCTTTACTTTTCTGCACAATCGCAATAGTCGTTTCGTTTCTGCGTGTATTAATTTGATGACATGACTCTTACCAACACCACCAGGTCCACTCAAAAATATTCTGTAAGGTTTCACGGGTCTCCCATTTTTCATGTCAATTACAGCATCCTTACACCATTGTCTGTGATACATCACAATCTGCTTTTGTTTGTCATTCAGGCTGCGCATCATCTCTCTAATCTCTTTTGGTGACAATTCAGTTTGATTTTTCTCTTTTTCGTAACGAAGTGCAATATCAGAAGTTGGACGACACTGTGGATTTTCAAACATTGATGCATTTGCAGCTAAATCCTCATCATCAATATCCAAATTAATTTCAACAGAATCATTCCTGTCCTGTCTTTCAGCGTGCTCATTGCCTGGCGCTAAGTCAGCCCACATGTGTTCTGGTGCCCCATTATGCTGATTGTGTTCCATGGCTTGTTCCATGTCTGCCACATCCGAACAATATAAACTCTCGTTTGACGTTACAGTATCTACTACATTTTCGTAGCGCTCAAGGTAGCTGTCAGAATCTCCCAGTATATCAACTTGTTCTATTCGCCATGGAAAATACAACATTAACTTAGATCGAAAGAAATTTGATGGTTCTTTTTCCATGCTTACTTTCCTGAATCTTATGACGGCTTCTTGTCTTCTCTTGCGCATTACTGTTTTCCCATGTTTCAGTTTAATTTGCTTAGGCATATTCATCCTTCTTGCATCGTCAGATGGGTCTTCACTCTCTTCAAGTACAGTAGGCACACTGTCATCACTGTCATTATCGTTCTCGTTGTAGTTTACAGAATAATTGGCAGCAAATTCAGCAAGGCACATATTTTCCAATGCATCTGGTCTCGACGCATACCGCTCTACTACGTTGCTTTGAAAAACGTCTTCATCACCATCGTCAGCGTCTTTCAGTTGCTCTTTTGTTTTCAACACTGCAACTCGCTGGTCTTCTGGATCAGTATTGACAAACACGACCTTGCGACTCAATTTCTTCAAAGGCATTGACAATATTCTGTAAGCTGCTTCTTGTGCACTCAGTTCCCTGCGGTTCAGAAACGTTGATCCAATATGCCTCATCATGCTCTGCACATCTTTATCTTGATACTCTTTACATGCCTGCTTCAGTAATTCTCCCATGCCACTTTCATCTTTTGTAAGATAACTAGCGATATAAGCAACACATGCCCATGGATCTAAAATCATCTGTATGTCGATGTTGGCTTTCCATGCCTTCATCAAAGTTGGGTTGTACTGGTTGATATTCTGTTCCTTTGGCGTCCTTTCCATCACAACATTTGAACCTTTTTGAGAAATTGACAGCGCAGACATATACTGTTCTTCTGTAATACCTGCTTGATCACATAGGTCATGTAATGAAATATCACTACAGTCTTTCTCTGTCATTATGTCCTGCATATTTTTAAGAGTTTCTCTGGCAGTTGTTTTCGTCTGTTGACTCAACTCGTCAATGTCAGGTTCTCTGGCAATCATTGTCTTTGTACTCGGTGGTCTTGGGAAATGGAATCGGCATGATCCTTTCTTTCGACAGTAAGATGAATGACTGTGGCCTTGTACTCTGGTCACCAAATCTGAGAGCTCTGGGTCATCATCTGGTAAAGTACACGTTATATACTTGTCGATAAATTGACATACTTTTTCATCAGAATCTTTGTCAATTTTGGGAGCATTGTTTATCCACAACAAAGTGTGTGCATGAGGCGACCCACGAGCTTGAAACTCTATTCTGATAACATAGTGCAAAACTTCTCCTACTGGGCGAGCGTTTGATTTTAGCACGTCTTTGAAGAATAGCTCTAGTCGGTACTGGAATTGCCTTGCAGCCGTTACAGGATTGCGTCTAAGCCAATCACACTTTTCTTTGTATGACATTTTATCAACATCTTCATCAGTCAAAATCGTGCCATATTGCTGTGCAATTGTCTGAATTATATCTGGCCATTGCATATCTGCACACGATAAGGTCAAAAAAAATGTTGGTAGGCCAAGTTGTCGGATCATTGCTAATACATCATACAACAATGTCTGAAAGTAACCAGGTGTGCCTCGAACGTTTTTCAGGATCTTGTATGCAACATCTGCTTTCAACATATCATTTAACTTACTCACATTCTTCAGCAAGCCAACATTCAATCTTTCTCCTTGAAATTCTTTACCAGCACATCTGCGATATATGTAATGGTTTATGTCACTGTGAACTTGCTGGTTCTCCACTGCGTACTGTGCACTAAGCAGATACTCCACAGACTGTGCAAATCTTCCATCACAATCTAGTAGTCTTTGATTGAAGTACTTTCTTGGGGTTAGATGGACTTCTCTATCTGTGGTCATGGCATTGGTTCCGTCGGGATACTTGTCTGGGTTCGAGAGTTCTTCAAAGTAAGGATCACTCAATAAGGGTATTGGTTTTTAGTCTTCGGCAGGAGCAATATTTATTGTTGCGTTTTCAAACTGGGAATTGTCATTTATTATACTGGACTCATGTGGCAATCCTTGTGTGGCTACAGCATTTTCAAACGCTTTCTCGTCTTCTTCATCTATGTCCGCATCTGATTCATTAGCATCCCTTTCTTCAGTATCAATTTGTGATTTCACCCCAACGTCTTTTTCTCCCGTTGGTACAAGTATTACATAATGGTTCTGTCCGATCAGTCCCAAATCAAATTCGTTCTTTATTTCAGTCCTGCATACCACAAGAATAGGTACATCATGACCAGTCTGGTGAACTTTTATTTTCAGTGAATAATAATCAGCAATTGCTTGCAAAGCAATATTTTCTCCCCACTGATCACCATAGCTCAGATCATCTAGATATTTTATCCACCGCACCTCTTTTCGCGATTCAAAGTCTTCAATTCTTTCTACAGCTCTGTCTACATCAGATGGTTGCTCGGTATCTGCTTGCCCATTTCTACACGTTTCATCTACATCAATCCTCGCACATACGAAATCACGATACCACTCTGAATGTTCTCTCATATGTTCTGCTGTCACTATGCGCAAATTTTGTGGCGTCACTGTGACTACACGAAGTCGTTCCAATTGGTAGCACACTGAACTGAACATGCAGTTTCCATCACCTGGTACGTCAATCACAGTCATTTCTTTGCCATTAGCAACATCAAGGATTATGTCATTACCATGGCTTATACCTTGCTGAATAGACACAGGTCGTTCAATGTTGTTTTTCATTTCATCAGGCAACACGGTCTCTGCATTAACAATCACTGTGTCAGATATTTCTTTGTCAATGTTGGAATCAACTGTGGTATCGCTAATTGTAATCTCCGATTCATTTGATTTTGTCATGGCATGCCAGAGCTCTGGACTATCTATCTCTGCATCTTCTTCCCAGTTTTCATTTATTTCCACTTCTTTGTAATGCGGATTATCAGCTTTCAATCGTTTCAAAGCAGCCAATACTCGTTGTGGGTCAACATATTGATACATATAGTGGCTTTTATATGCTTGTTTCCTTTTAAATTTCAGAGGTATCAGTTGGCTTTCAGATGGCAGTCGTGGAAACAAACTGCATACAGTGTCAATTTTAGATGGAACGTTTACCGCTGGTCCATGAATTCCATGCTGTCTGCCTCTTGGTAAACCCACCATTTTCATAAACGGGATACGTTTACAAACAAGACGTATTTCAAGACTGTTTAGTTCGCGGAGTTCAGGAGGTGGATCCACTAACGTTAACTTGTTTGCTTTTGATTGTGCTGGAATTTTTCCACGTTTCAAACAAGCATGACAAGTTCTGCATATCCATTCTTTATCATTTGCTGATTTGATCCTATTCCCAAGTGTTCGTTTTATTATGGTTTTCGGTGTTTTTATATACTGAGTATCATCAAGGTGCCGTACCGTTACTCTGTACATTAGACGATGACAACAACAGCAAACATAATTACACGAATCCTTCACTTTATCCAGAAAATTGTTCACTACACGTGTGATGCTAGGGATAGAATGTTTTTGTGTAACTCTCTTGATTTTCATAATTTTTTTCATTTTTCCCAATCGTTCACTTCGATGGTGTGGTGATTCTTCCTGTCTTGTATTTTGCTTGGCTTCCTTGTCAGTTCGCAAACGTTTACTACGTCTCTGTGGCGATTCTTCCTGTCTAATAATTTGCTTGGCTTCCTTGTCTTTTTCCAAACGTTCATTTCTTTTGTCTGTCGTTTCTTCTGATCTCACAGTCATCATGCCTTTTCTCACTTTTTGCAAACGTTCATTTCTTTTGTCTGTCGTTTCTTCTGATCTCACAGTCATCATGCCTTTTCTCACTTTTTCCAAACGTTTATTTCTTTTGTCTTTCGTTTCTTCTGATCTCACAGCTGTCATGGCTTTTCTCACTTTTTCCAAACGTTCATTTCGTTTGTCTGTCGTTTCTTCTGATCTCACAGTCGTCATGGCTTTTCTCACTTTTTCCAAACGTTCATTTCTTTTGTCTTTCGTTTCTTCTGATCTCACAGTCGTCATGCCTTTTCTCACTTTTTCCAAACGTTCATTCCGTTTGTCTGTCGTTTCTGCTGATCTTACAGTTGTCATGTGTTTTGTCACTTTTTCCAATCGACACCGACGTTCACATTCATTTTCTGTTTCACGTTTTTCTTGCATGCACTTCCTAACCTTTGTTAGTCGTTCATTTTCTTGTTCTTTGGTTTCATTTTTACGTTTATTTTGCATTCTGAGTCTCTGTTCTTTTAACTTTTGTTCAGCACTTTTTTTTGTTGAGCGCGGCATTCTGACAAAGTTATATCGTTACTCAATTATCTTGAATAATAATTTACGTATTTGCTCACACTCAATTACAATATTATCGATAGTCAACCACAATATATACTTATTTATTATCGATATTCTACCACAATATACAGGTATTTATGACTGAGCGTTTATTCCAGAGGATCACAGTGAAACACTTGTTCTCTATTCAAGTATCAAATATACTATAATCCAATACCATCAACGATAATTTATTAACAGATATATACACGAATAAACTTAACTCGAGAACAACTGCTGTGGTGTCTTTTTACGATATTTATTACACAGATAAATTGATGACAATTACAGGAGCAATGCAATATTTGAACGTTATGATATAATTGCACAGTTGAAATCACAAATGAATCTAGTAACGAGATTGATCCGAGAGCAAATTCTTCTGTTTGGAACGTTATGACAAACAGCACAACTATTCACTTCAGTGTTTCGGAAAGTATCAGTTCATGTAACTTCAATAATTTGTTCAATCAAATTTTTTCCCAAAACTTGATTGAATCAATTGATGCAATTGATAAATTTATCAATTTGCAACAATGTCACTGTTTGCATGAAAATTCAATATTGCAATAAATTTTGTTTCTGTCAATCAAATGCAAACAGACAAATTTATATTCCAATCAAGTGCAGATTTTGTGTATACAACAATGTCCAAACTTTGAATACACAAGACTGAATCTGTTTTCTTTTGTTATCACCACGTCAACTCCCCTGATGTGGTTAGGATCAGGATCAATGCAATATCTTTGTCTTTGACTTTGTTTTTGTCTTTGTCAATGTTTTTTCAAGAACAGGTTGTGACAAGGGAGAGCCCGTGGAAGCCTATATTAGCACTTCTAGCTCTATTTGCCACAACCGAGAAATGACAGGTTTTGACAGGCAGGAGCCCGTGGAAGCCTATAATAGCACTTCTGGCTCAATCTGTCAAGACCAAAAAAAAAGCAAAAAAAGCTGCACCAGGCTGTCGTCAGACAAAGACTCCTGCAATTAAACGAAATCAATTGTTAGCATTTGGAATTCTTTTTATCTCAATATTTAACAAAACAAAACATTTACTTGATTTGATAGTAATTTGAGAATTGTAATTGGTACATAGTCCAGTCTAACTAACAAGATTGACTGATAAAAATCTATAATGCTAATACAATCAGTTTTGTGGTAATAATGTGCATTTTTCCTACACGGCAAGCCCAGGAGGTGCAGGAGGCAGACAGCAGGAACACCCCAGCTCAGAAAAGCAGGACAAATGACACGCAGTCTGAAACAGATACAAAAAGTTCATGGTATATACATTTAAAAAAATAGTATACAATGTACAAACATTGTGTCAGAAATTCAACTGTGAAAATATTTAAATTGTTGTGACAAGTATTGCGCCAACGTCAATGGCGAGTATTGTTACACATACTCACCAAGCAGGCAGAACTTCAACGATCGGTGAGTCACACCTGAAAAATAAACAAATTAAATTTCTGCATGTACAATACTCATTTACACATGTCTACTTTACTTCGGTGAGGTTTATCAAGAGATAGCCCTGACTTCATATGTACATAGTAAATGCATGCAAGATTTTCTATACTCCTATATAACTACGAGCTGGGTACGGCCGCCAATGCGTTCAAGCTGCTTATCACGATTCTTAATCGGCTAACTACAGGTCCACTCGGTCAAGTAAGTCAAGAAAATTGATAGGGGATTTAAATTGTTACTGGTGTAAATGTGTGGCGAATCTCGTTAGTTTCTTTTATATCGAATCGCAAAGTTCGACAAGCATCGGAAGACAACCATGAAATATATAATGTTACATCTTCGAAGTAACATCAAAACACATACGACTGCAACTAGGATGCAATGAAAGCTATTGTGACATTTACAGAGACCACGATCGTCGATTGTATCTCCTCATCACGCCCATATCACAGCTCATCAGATATATTCAGATTTCACTCTGAATCATACTCAATTCAATTTGGATGCATTACCACAAAAACTACTGTAAAACTACTGTTATAAGATTTGCTTTTTTTTGGTTCCTCTAGTTCTGTCAAGCCTACATAATAGTTCAAACCCCCAGAAGACCTGATCTGTCAGGGTAATAATACAACACTATTTTTTTCAGGAATCAATCATCCTGGCCTGTTTGGCTACATGTACGCGTTAAATCATGAGGGCACAGTCAATTTTGAAATATCAATACGTTATGACAGAAAAATCTCCCAACAACCACAAGGATATTAGTCAATTACTCAAGATACTACATTCAGTGGCTTGCTGTAATTATAACATAACTTAGGTTCTCAGAGTCTATCACGTACTCTCACATATATCCCTGCCAGCATAAATGTATTCAAACAAGGATTCAAGTATACAACATTGTGCAACAGACACACCAGTGTTAGATACACCTTGATGATTTGTCATATCATTACATACATGTTGTGCACAACAGACTTTCGGATCCAAGCACCCCTCTCCTCACAAGTCAAACATGTAATTCACCTATTTCTGCTTGGAATACATAAAACATGCCAGAGGCCCAACCAGGTGATATCAACCCCTCTTGTATGAAATAATGTCCTTATATCATGCGTACTTCTCGAAACTTCATATGATTAATTGAATACAAGCAAGTTTGAAGCCTACAGGGATTAACAGATGTCATATATTACTCCTTAGCAGTGTTCAATACAAATATATATACTCTACCTGCAACTGCTCAGACCCTACATCCAATTCCCAATGAACAAAATGGCAAAAGTCAGTATTTGATCTCTCAAAGTCATTCTTTCGAACGTGATATAGGTCTTCCTTGAGTGTTCATTATTAGCATGGGCCCTGTCTGCAACATTTGAGATGCCACACCCATTTTTCATATTCAGTAAATTTTTAAAATCTTATTTGGTCATAATATCTTGCAACATACATGTATGTAACCACCATGAAGTTGGGGCCATATCATTCTTCAATACTAATATGACCTCTACATGCCACCGTCCAGGCCCTACATCCAATTCTACATGAACTGGACTGCAATTCAGTATTTGACCTCTCAAGGTCATCCAAGGTCAAATTAAAGTTCATCATTTTGAAGGTCATAGGACTTCCTAGGAGTTTTCAAAACTAACATATGCCCTATATGCAACGTTTGACGCTCCACACCCATTTAGCTTCTTTTATCACATTTGGTCATATCTTGAAACATACAGTTGTAGCGTATTTGTCCTAATAGAAGAGTGCGCCGTACTAGAAGAACGCAACTCTCTTTGGCAGAAAAAAACTGCCGTGGTCTTGAATTTAAAACTGTTATTTCTTAGATCAAGGTCTTATATGGTCTAAATTACCACAATAAACACTGTATAGGTGTTATATTAATGATTTTTCATAAATGCCTCTCAAAATTTACCTTTTTTTACAGGGGCTAATGTTGGAAGTCTTGCATTATGCCTGTACTACTACTGTGTTAGGACCAATACGGTATGTAACTCCCACAAAAATCAATTGGCGCAATATTATATTTCCCATCATTGCACAATACTAATATTGATTCGAAACTGCAACCTATTAGGCCCCACATTCAATTGCCCATGAACTAAGCTCAAAGGCGAGTATTTGACCTCTCCAGTCTAGTTCAAATTCGACATCATCAATTTTTATACCCATATATGACTTCCTATGAGTGTTCATTAGGAACATGGGTGTGGACTTAATCCTACACACCCATATAAATTCTTTCACCATATTTGGTCACCAAATATTTGAAGAAAAAAAGATGTCTGAACCCCGTGAAAATAAATTGCTTCTTTCCAGTGTTCAATACTAACATAGACACTACCTGTAACATTTTACGCCATACATCTATTTAAATGAGCTCAACAGTCCGTATTTCACTTATCATCCAAGGTCACAAGGTTCGTGTTTTGGACTTAATACCAGCCTTAACAACCACGCGGCTAAGGGCTAAATCAATCAATTAGTTACCATGGCAACCAAGATTTGGATGCATTCACGGACTATTCCTACTAGACAATATATACCAGATGACCAAATATGAACATAAAAGGCTCAATTTTTACTCAAGATAATCTGTCAATGATGTCACTCATCTCATTTGCATACTTATTAGGCGAGAGATTGTTTCAAGACTATCAGGAGCAATTTGCTGGAGATTTTCTCTTTAAATAGCTGTAACTTTTGAACAAATCTTAACATCAACATTCTGTCAAGACTATTCTATTCAGCTCAACGGGTGGCTTCAAATGAGCTGACATCATATTTTCATGATTTATACTCTTTAATATTAGTCAATACAAAATCAGGTCAACGTCCAACAATCCTGGACAGGTGTCAAATGGACACGGTAATGTTGACCTTACCTTGATAACATGTCACATAACCTTAGTCAAAATTCTACAAAAATCGGGTCAACGTCCAACAGTCATGGACATGAACACAAAATGTTGACCCTACAATAATAGCTCTACATTATAACAACAATGACAATGACAATTCTGGCGATGGTGGAAGACTCGCATCAGGTTGTCCAGGTTCTCCCGGAGACTCCACCTAGGATGCTTTGCAGCGCTCCTGGGCTCATCAGCAGCTGTTGCTCTCTGTCGACAGCCGATAGGTCAGGGAAATCCTCTCAGACACCCTTGTGGCTTGCCTCCCTCGTCACAGCGGCCACACTCCTTAGGACACAAGCAAAGAATCTCCTGTTAGCTACTGCCATCTACTGTACCCCCACTTTTGGCATCAAAATGCAATGGGTGCAAAAAGGCCACTTTGATGGTTCGTGATATAGTCAATTATGTCAAAAGCAGATGGTAACAACTTTTCATGAGGATAAACAAGAAAACATTCGTTAGCACGACATGCATTTCAAGTACACAAGCAATGTAAATTTTGGTAAACTTTAACAGCAAGAAGACAAGGTAGATCAGATCATAGTTACTGTTGACAACACAAAACTGCCGATAGACTTGATATTACTTTAAACTGTTACAATCGACAATGTATAAATTTGAATCAGTTATAAACACATGAGAATTACGATACGACAAAAATCACACCTTGTCAGTTGAGACACGTCAGCTGGGAACTCCTCAATCATCATGCGAGGTAGGTCTTGGAATTGTCCAATATGAAAAGCATTCAACATTCTATAAATCACATAGAAAATATTTATATATACGCAGAAACAAATCTATCAAAATTATTTGACTATGTTTCAGTTAGCACTTCATAAAATTGCAACTTTCATCCAACATAATCATTCGAAATTGTCAGTTACACTATCTCTGAAGCCATAATACTGATACGAAAATATACTTGTTATAAATCTATTTATCGTCTGCTAGAATAAAACAGCCAACGCTTTACTCAAAGAATGTCTATCGTAACATACAAAGCATTTAGACTTACTGCCTGACACACTAAAATACATGAAACCATATCAAACCTTTTTAAACTTTGTTGAATAAGAACGCAGTAGAATCCATCACGTGGTCATCGATCAACTCCTGATGCAGACATGTCAGTATGCCAACCACGCACTTTCTCTTTCTCGTTGAAGGGAAAACAAGTGTGGAGAGTACATTGTGATTAATATCGGGTCAAGTGTGATCTAGAAATAACAACACAGCACCATGTTATACCCATATACGTTATATGAGTGTTATATACTAACATTATATGCTCTATCTGCAACGTTTAATACTCCACAACCATTTAAACAATTTTTACCATATTTACCATGAAAACATGTCTCACTCCCATGACAATCCATAGGTCTTGAGCTTTAACACAACCAAAATGCACACTCAAAATAACAAAAGAATTCAAGCAAAATTGTGACCTGTAGCACAATTTGAGAAATCTCTAGGTATGTGGGCAGTTATGCTGACGTGCCGTAAAACATGACCAAAATCACAGTATCAATTTAAATTTCATTCGATTAAAATTGACATTTAAAAATCTGAAAGGCCTTTGAAATTTTAATATATCAATTGAAACACACAAACCAGCTGTTTCACAGTCACAGTTTATTTCAATTTCAAACAGAGTAATATTCCTTGGCATATGGGGCCCAAGTATCATCCTGCACCTTCCTCTATACTCAATAAGAATTAAAAATGTGACAGACGGATTAGATGGCCAGGCGCAGTGTTTGATACTTGGGCCGCATTTTGAATTAAATTTTATACTCGGATTTTGTAAACCTGTTCAAATACGTATTTACCCAAATATAACGATGTCACGAGTTTTTATCGATGGCATATATCTAAAAAATTAGGCCAAGGGCCAAAGATAGGTTACCGGACAATGTCTAATTGTTTAGATGTTAGCCAGGTCACTGGTTAAATTCAAGGTCAAGACAATATTCAGTAATATAATATTAAGCATATATCATATCCACAGTTGATTGCTAAGCTGTATATTCAATAATCAGAGAGATATTAGCAATTTTGTGCTGTGGCCTTGAAAATGAAGACAAAGGTCAAATTCAAGGTCATCAAAATATTCAGTGTTTAACATTTTCTATATGTCCACAATTGATTCCCAAGCCATACAGTCAATAGAGTGTGACCTTGAAAATGAGGTCAGAGGTCAAATTCAAGGTCACGAGAATATTCAGCATATATCATTTCCTATATGTCCACAATTGATTCCTAGTCTCTAATCTCAATATTAAGTGAGATATTAGGCATAATGTGTCCCATAATAAAGCATAGGAGAATTTAACATGGGAATTAAGTCCCATTTGAGCCGACTTTATGCCAAAATGGCCCACTTCGAGCGATTTAAGCGAAACGAAATTTATAGACATCATAGGAGTACATATGAGGAGTGTTATGTATCAAAAAGAAAAAAAGTGACTGAACAGATTTTGAGGAAATGGCCGCCAAAGTCCAAAATCAGGCATTTTTCGTCGAAAACAGCCGCCATTTTGAAAAAAATGTGAAAATCAAAAAACTAAAAAATACCTCCTTCTTGAATTATTTTTAAGTATTTTTGTGCAAAATTTCAGAAAAATTCGCCCGTAAACAAAAAAGATAAAAATGTGGACGACGGACGCAACGCCATGCCAATAGGTTATCGGACCATAGGTCCGGTAACTTAAAAACGTAAATAGCTGGCGATCTACCTTGATGTTAAATTTCGGAACAAATTTGATCAAACTCAGCGAATTGATACGTTTATAATAATTAAAAGTAATGCCAATTATTGTGGTATATTAGAACTAGAAAATACATTCAGAATTTGTCTTCGATGGTGTGTTTTCGCATAAACAATACCCATTGTTTTCGAGTAAAGAATATAGTACATTGTTAACTCATAGTAAATAATTGCTTGCACGCAAACATATACGCAGAAATAAGTGGTATTATTTACAGGAATACAAAAGGTAATCTTTGTGCGGAGACATGTGCTATTCTTTACGCAAAAACAATGATTCTTTACACAAAAACAAATCTTTATGCGTACATAAAGGGTCACAGGGAAAAGAAAGTATGGCAGATAGAAGCCACCGTAGTTTTTCATAATATTGATGTCAAAAATACTCAAACTCAGGACAAGGCAAAACATATATGTGAACAGGTCATAGTTAAACCAAGTAGATCTAGGCCTCGATAGGGGTTAGATCTACATGTAAAGTTTAGTGGGCAATCTCATTCCTAGCTGATTTCCTATGGGCCTGTTAGTTAAGATCCGTAGAGACGATTGGTTGTGATAGGAAATTGTTACTATGACACATCATTTGTTCTTTTTATCTGTGATTATCATTTTGTGTCACTGATAAACTCATCATTACACCTATCATTGATTATCATGGAGAAACATGATTGCCCACTAAATTAAACATGTGCTCCGAGGCCTATGTGACAACAGCTGCATACATCAATGTGCCTTCAAACAAGTCTAGAAGATCTACCAATCATAAACTAAAAAACTAAAATGCCCAAGTTAATGTTGTACATGCAAGCCGCAATGGTTTCCCCACGGCCAGTTGGTGTGTGCATCACAGTGAGATAGGCCTAGTCATGTACCGTCCGGTATTGCTGGCATGGTGACCAGTATTCTGACACGCAGTGATAGAGGGGAAGAGGGTGGCTTGAACGCACTGGCAGCCGCGCGCTCGCTCACGGCAAAGATTGATCACGCGTTCACGGCCAATTTGACAAAATTTCCGCACACAAGTTTGACAGGAAAATCCGCATAATCTGCTGAAAATATACTATAAATATAGTCCTGATTTAGATGGATACCATCCTGCTGATAATATGAGCAAATAACAGCTACAAACACATAGTAATTATCCCAATATTATGAAGATTTTCCAGAGATAAAAATCTTCCATTCGTACCGAAAGAACGCTGAAGGAGATCTAGCAATGACACGGGCGGCATCATGTTTCGGGATGTATGCTTGTCGAATGTCCGAAGCTACTCTTGACATTCTGTAGCCAGAGGCCTTACTGTTGTGCCGAAAGAGCTGTATTCTATTTGTCATAATATTTTTTCACTGAATACATATATGTTTCAAAGTGAGGCGTAACTACGGTCCGTGAACAGCACCTTTGAACACACACCAAGCATATTTGACGAAACATTATACCCCCCGTGAATGAGTCGTTTAAAAAAAACTGCAGTCTTGTTGCATAATAAAACCGAGCATCGTGAAAACTCCGACATGGTCTGCTTTTTCTTGTGATAAATGTGACCATGTCGGTCTTTTTCACGTGAAATATCCGAGCGACTATGTCGCTTTTTTTCATGGTTGGTACATTCGGAATATGAAAATATTAAGCTGATTAGCCCCATCAGTGGCTCTCTCCAACCAAGAAATCAGTGGGGGCGGTTGGGAGAGCAACACGTCATCCTTTGTTACAAATCTGGGACTGCACCTGCATCACGCTTTTTTGGCTATTTTTTTTTTTAGAACATCCAGTACCATCATTATACATAAAAGTGGTTTTATCCAAGAACTTTTTTGCAGTGTGTTTTGATATATTATGAATATACACTGTTGAATTATCATGTGGTACGAATATGGCGTGCAAAACGGTCATCCCCACTGTCCTGTAATACCAGTATGGCATGCCGAAATGACTATCACCATCTGCTTGAAGTCATTAGATAGTTCTCCAAAGATGCAAGACCATGATAGGGAAGTTTCCACGTTGTAGTAAGGAGTATTTATAACAGTGCTATATTTTAGGGTGTTCTGATATTGCCATGATCAAAATTTTGTGCTGTTAGTAGATCTAGTACATATTGTTTTGATACATTAACTAGATGTTTTGAATGAGTCAGTCTCAAATGCCGGTCTTGCTCAGGAAATGTCATAAATGTGTAAATTCTGTGTGAATGTTTTACATGTAAACAGATGTGTAAATTTTTTCGTCAAGTGTTGGCCTATGGCCGATTTTACTGCATGTCGATCAGATGAATATACAATGTATGTTTGTTTGTTAGCGCTCTAGAGGTCACAATTTTGATTCCAGAATCATGAAAACTGGTCGTAAGATGCACAGTCAACATATGACGGATGAGTTCACTTTTGGGAGGTCAAGGTCGAAAATTGAGGTCAAGGTCAATGAAAAGGTCAAAATCGAATAATTGCAATAACTCCGCTCCTAATCAAGTCTAATTTTTTAAAGTATTATTGTAATTTTATTTGGTCCATTCCCTATCATATGATATATGTCCGATGGCCGTACGACCAAAACTGCCGATTTGCGACAGAGGTCGAAAATTCGGGGGTCAAGATTTTCGTTTTTGGGGATCCCAACGTTTTGGACTATGTTTTTTAACCAAGTTTCAATATCTTTTTTTATGATTTGTACTCAGGAGTTGTGCCTCATCAATTCCAACAAAAGTTTGAAATTTCAGACCTCAAGGTCAAGAATTAAGGCCAAGGTCACGGTGAAAATGAAGCAACTCTCACGTCTAATGTCTAAAATTGTAGACTATACTGCTGGATGATGTTCAGGAGATGGCTTAAATATCTCGATTTCTAATGCTAGGCGTTGTTCAGGAAATGATTTCAATGTGTAAATTTTGTGTACATGTTTAAATGTGTAAATTATTTCGTCAAGTGTTGGCCTATGGCCGATTTTCTGTCTGTCTGTCTGTCTGTTTGTTTGTTAGCGCTCTACAGGTCACAATTTTGATCGTAGAGTGCTGAAAATTTGTCAGAAGTTGTGCAGTCAATACTCGACCAAGTGATTAACTTTTGGGAGGTCAAGGTCAAAAATTGAGGTCAAGGTCAAGCAAAAGGTCAAAATCGAAAAATCGCGATAACTCCGTTTTTAATCAATGTTATTTTTTCTAGTTATTTTTATATTTTTCTATGGTCAATTCCGCATCATATGATGCATGCCGGATGGTCTTACGACCAAAACTCCCGATTTTCGGTCCAGGTCGAAAATTTGGGGGTCACGAATTTAGGCTTTTTTCTACCTCGCAATATTCAAAACCATATTATAGAGCAAATTCCCGATATATGTTGCTGATTTTCACTCAGAAGTTGTGCCTTATCACACAAAACACGATTGTGAAGTTATAGGACTCAAGGTCAAGAATTAGAGTTAAGGTCATAGTAAAGGTCAAAATCGAAAAATTGCAATAACTTGGCTTTTGATCAAAATTAATTTTTCTAAACATTTTTGTATTTTTATTTGGTCAATTCGACATCAGCTGACGTATGTCCGATGGTTGTACGACCAAAACTCCCGATTATCGCCCATGGTTGAACATTTGGGGGTTTTCAGATCATTTGTATTTTGTGCAATATTCAAACCGTTATTGTGGAGTCAGAATCCGATAGAAGTTGCTGATTTTTAATCAGTAGGTGTGTCTTATCATACTGAACATATGTGTAAAGATGTAGGACTCAATATCAAGAATTACAGTTAAAGTCATAGTAAAGGTCAAAATCGAAAAATCGCAATAACTCCGTTTCTATTCAATGTTATTTTTTCTGAGTATTTTTATATTTTTTTATGGTCAATTCCGCGCCCTGCGGTGCAAGCCCGATGGTCGTACGACCAAAACTCCCGATTTTCGGTCCAGGTCGAAAATTTGAGGGTCATGATTTTATGGTTTCATGTCTCGCAACCTTCAACCCCATATTGCGAGGCCAATTTCTGATATGGGTTATTGATTTTTACTCAGGAGTTGTGCCTTATCAAATTGAACAAATCTGTGGAGTTTCTTAACTCAAGGTTGAAAATTAAGGTCAAGGTCATGTAAAAGGTCAAAATCGAAAAATCGCAATAACTCCACTTTTGATCAACATTAACTTTTGTCAGTATTTTTGTATTTTTATATGGTTAATTCGGCGTCAAATGGTGTATGTGCGATGGTCGTACGACCAAAAGTCCCGATTATCGCCCGGTGCCGAAAATCTGGGGGTCATGTGCAAGTTGCATAGTGGTAGCCCTAGTGTAGTGGCCGCAAAATTACCTCACATAAGTTGCCAATTTATAGGAGATATGAAATGTTTTATGCAGATTTGAATACACAAATGTGAAACGTGGACTTTCTTGCCCTAATTCTCCAATTGAGTTGACTGTGAAAGTTGGTTATCAATACTAGTTTGGGTTATAAAGTTACAGTTATTTTGGATCGATTTCTTCGTGCAGTCATGCCGACATGCATGCGGTCATACATGTACAGTAAATGTAGGCTTTTGACTCTGCGAGTTCGAATCTACCTGCTTTTAAATATTTTTTTTTTGCTCTTTATTTTTTTCAAGAATATCCAGTACCATTATAATCTATTATAGTGGTTTTATCCAAGAACTTTTTGCAATTTGTTTTGATATATTATGAATATACACTGTTGAATGATCATTTGGTACTAATATGGCGTGCAAAAATTATCGTTGCCTCTGTCATATAATACCAGTATGGCATGCAAAAACGGCCATCACGATCTGCTTGAACTCATTAGATAGTTCTCCGAAGATGCAGCATCATGATATGAAAGTTACCAAGTTGTAGTAACGAACATTTATAGCAGTGTTGTATTCTATAATTTTTCTTATATTGACATCATCAAAATTTTGTGCTGTTAGTAGTATATATTATGTTGATACACACATCGATTGAATGTTTTGAATGAGTCAGTCTCAAATGGCTGGGTCTTGCTCAGGAGACGTCATAAAGATTCAATATGTATGTCTGCTCAGGAGTTGTGCATTATTAATTCTAGCAAATTTGTGAAAATTCAGAATTCAAGGGCCAAGGTCACTGTGAAAATGAAGCAACTCTTGTCTAATTTTAAAATTGTGAATTCTTCTGCTGGGTGATGCTCAGGAGGTGTCTTAAAAGTGCCAATTTCTAATGCTAGAAGTTGTTCAGTATATCTTTTCAATGTGTAATTAATGAGTAAATGTTTTAAATGTAAACAAATGTTTAGTTATTTCGTCAAGTGTTGGCCTATGGCCGATTTTTTGTTTGTCCGTCTGTGAACCCTCTAGCGTCCACATTTCTTGCTTGATTATTTCCGAACTTGGTGTGCACATTCTGTAGGATAATGGCTCACGACTGCACGATTTTGGTGATCCTAGGTCAAAGGTCAAGGTCAAGTCACGCAAAACGTTGAAAACACATAAATGGTCATAACGTCCGTTCTAATAGTCCTAGAGACTTCAAATCAAGTTCATATTGTAGATAAACTCGAGTTCTATCTTCTGTGACCTTGATCTTGACATTTGACCTTGACCTTGAGAAGTTCGCCTGAGGTCGAAGTCAAGGTCAAGTACGAAGGTCGGCGCAGCATATCGAGTAGTATATCGTTGGGAAGGTCTTGAGCCCCTGATTCCAGTGATATCTTATTTTCCGCGCTGCGACGTAAACTGACGTCACAATGACGTCATAAACGTCGAAAATCCGAAATTTCAAAGGGTCATAACATCGTCAATAGTGTATGGAATCCCTTGAAATTTGATATGCATTTTGACAGCATTGACCTCTACGAACTCAAGCACAAAGGTCAAAGGTCAAGGTCAAGGTCATCGAAATCCAAGAAAAACACGTTTTCTGTAATAACATCCATTTGAATCATCGTGGGCTCATGAAATTTGAACCATATCATTCAGAAGAGGTATATCAATCAGACAAATATGTCAATTCCATGATTAACCTCGAACTTTGTTTATAATCTGACAAAACTCAATCAGGACTCTTTGAGGATTTTGGATTTTACAGATATTTTTTATGTTTTCATGGCTCCAATTTTTAAAAATTTACTGAACATTCAATTCTAAAGCATTTCATGCAGTCAGTTGCAGTGTTATTTCTAGTTTATGGTCCACTTTTCACATTTGGAATAAATTGAAAACTCGCCGAGATATCAAAGTAGAAAGAGCAGTGGGGTGAATCTGATTCTCAATCCATTCACACAACAATAAGCTGTAGAAACGATAACCCCCTGTGGACATGTCTTCTTCTAAATATACACACTCGGTCACATAGTAGTACAGTATATCATGTCTAAATACAGTCTGTGTCAAGCGACAGGCCACTTTATATCAGAACTTTATTACTTGCCAGAATCTTCGATTTTGGCAAGTATGTTGGTCGGTTGGTTTGTGGGTTTATGTGTTTGTTTGTTTGTCCGTCTGTGAACCCTCTAGCGTCCACATTTCTTGCTTGATTATTTCCGAACTTGGTGTGCACATTCTGTAGGATAATGGCTCACGACTGCACGATTTTGGTGATCCTAGGTCAAAGGTCAAGGTCAAGTCACGCAAAACGTTGAAAACACATAAATGGTCATAACGTCCGTTCTAATAGTCCTAGAGACTTCAAATCAAGTTCATATTGTAGATAAACTCGAGTTCTATCTTCTGTGACCTTGATCTTGACATTTGACCTTGACCTTGAGAAGTTCGCCTGAGGTCGAAGTCAAGGTCAAGTACGAAGGTCGGCGCAGCATATCGAGTAGTATATCGTTGGGAAGGTCTTGAGCCCCTGATTCCAGTGATATCTTATTTTCCGCGCTGCGACGTAAACTGACGTCACAATGACGTCATAAACGTCGAAAATCCGAAATTTCAAAGGGTCATAACATCGTCAATAGTGTATGGAATCCCTTGAAATTTGATATGCATTTTGACAGCATTGACCTCTACGAACTCAAGCACAAAGGTCAAAGGTCAAGGTCAAGGTCATCGAAATCCAAGAAAAACACGTTTTCTGTAATAACATCCATTTGAATCATCGTGGGCTCATGAAATTTGAACCATATCATTCAGAAGAGGTATATCAATCAGACAAATATGTCAATTCCATGATTAACCTCGAACTTTGTTTATAATCTGACAAAACTCAATCAGGACTCTTTGAGGATTTTGGATTTTACAGATATTTTTTATGTTTTCATGGCTCCAATTTTTAAAAATTTACTGAACATTCAATTCTAAAGCATTTCATGCAGTCAGTTGCAGTGTTATTTCTAGTTTATGGTCCACTTTTCACATTTGGAATAAATTGAAAACTCGCCGAGATATCAAAGTAGAAAGAGCAGTGGGGTGAATCTGATTCTCAATCCATTCACACAACAATAAGCTGTAGAAACGATAACCCCCTGTGGACATGTCTTCTTCTAAATATACACACTCGGTCACATAGTAGTACAGTATATCATGTCTAAATACAGTCTGTGTCAAGCGACAGGCCACTTTATATCAGAACTTTATTACTTGCCAGAATCTTCGATTTTGGCAAGTATGTTGGTCGGTTGGTTTGTGGGTTTATGTGTTTGTATGTTTGTCCGTCTGTGAACCCTCTAGCGTCCACATTTCTTGCTTGATTATTTCCGAACTTGGTGTGCACATTCTGTAGGATAATGGCTCACGACTGCACGATTTTGGTGATCCTAGGTCAAAGGTCAAGGTCAAGTCACGCAAAACGTTGAAAACACATAAATGGTCATAACGTCCGTTCTAATAGTCCTAGAGACTTCAAATCAAGTTCATATTGTAGATAAACTCGAGTTCTATCTTCTGTGACCTTGATCTTGACATTTGACCTTGACCTTGAGAAGTTCGCCTGAGGTCGAAGTCAAGGTCAAGTACGAAGGTCGGCGCAGCATATCGAGTAGTATATCGTTGGGAAGGTCTTGAGCCCCTGATTCCAGTGATATCTTATTTTCCGCGCTGCGACGTAAACTGACGTCACAATGACGTCATAAACGTCGAAAATCCGAAATTTCAAAGGGTCATAACATCGTCAATAGTGTATGGAATCCCTTGAAATTTGATATGCATTTTGACAGCATTGACCTCTACGAACTCAAGCACAAAGGTCAAAGGTCAAGGTCAAGGTCATCGAAATCCAAGAAAAACACGTTTTCTGTAATAACATCCATTTGAATCATCGTGGGCTCATGAAATTTGAACCATATCATTCAGAAGAGGTATATCAATCAGACAAATATGTCAATTCCATGATTAACCTCGAACTTTGTTTATAATCTGACAAAACTCAATCAGGACTCTTTGAGGATTTTGGATTTTACAGATATTTTTTATGTTTTCATGGCTCCAATTTTTAAAAATTTACTGAACATTCAATTCTAAAGCATTTCATGCAGTCAGTTGCAGTGTTATTTCTAGTTTATGGTCCACTTTTCACATTTGGAATAAATTGAAAACTCGCCGAGATATCAAAGTAGAAAGAGCAGTGGGGTGAATCTGATTCTCAATCCATTCACACAACAATAAGCTGTAGAAACGATAACCCCCTGTGGACATGTCTTCTTCTAAATATACACACTCGGTCACATAGTAGTACAGTATATCATGTCTAAATACAGTCTGTGTCAAGCGACAGGCCACTTTATATCAGAACTTTATTACTTGCCAGAATCTTCGATTTTGGCAAGTATGTTGGTCGGTTGGTTTGTGGGTTTATGTGTTTGTTTGTTTGTCCGTCTGTGAACCCTCTAGCGTCCACATTTCTTGCTTGATTATTTCCGAACTTGGTGTGCACATTCTGTAGGATAATGGCTCACGACTGCACGATTTTGGTGATCCTAGGTCAAAGGTCAAGGTCAAGTCACGCAAAACGTTGAAAACACATAAATGGTCATAACGTCCGTTCTAATAGTCCTAGAGACTTCAAATCAAGTTCATATTGTAGATAAACTCGAGTTCTATCTTCTGTGACCTTGATCTTGACATTTGACCTTGACCTTGAGAAGTTCGCCTGAGGTCGAAGTCAAGGTCAAGTACGAAGGTCGGCGCAGCATATCGAGTAGTATATCGTTGGGAAGGTCTTGAGCCCCTGATTCCAGTGATATCTTATTTTCCGCGCTGCGACGTAAACTGACGTCACAATGACGTCATAAACGTCGAAAATCCGAAATTTCAAAGGGTCATAACATCGTCAATAGTGTATGGAATCCCTTGAAATTTGATATGCATTTTGACAGCATTGACCTCTACGAACTCAAGCACAAAGGTCAAAGGTCAAGGTCAAGGTCATCGAAATCCAAGAAAAACACGTTTTCTGTAATAACATCCATTTGAATCATCGTGGGCTCATGAAATTTGAACCATATCATTCAGAAGAGGTATATCAATCAGACAAATATGTCAATTCCATGATTAACCTCGAACTTTGTTTATAATCTGACAAAACTCAATCAGGACTCTTTGAGGATTTTGGATTTTACAGATATTTTTTATGTTTTCATGGCTCCAATTTTTAAAAATTTACTGAACATTCAATTCTAAAGCATTTCATGCAGTCAGTTGCAGTGTTATTTCTAGTTTATGGTCCACTTTTCACATTTGGAATAAATTGAAAACTCGCCGAGATATCAAAGTAGAAAGAGCAGTGGGGTGAATCTGATTCTCAATCCATTCACACAACAATAAGCTGTAGAAACGATAACCCCCTGTGGACATGTCTTCTTCTAAATATACACACTCGGTCACATAGTAGTACAGTATATCATGTCTAAATACAGTCTGTGTCAAGCGACAGGCCACTTTATATCAGAACTTTATTACTTGCCAGAATCTTCGATTTTGGCAAGTATGTTGGTCGGTTGGTTTGTGGGTTTATGTGTTTGTTTCTTTGTCCGTCTGTGAACCCTCTAGCGTCCACATTTCTTGCTTGATTATTTCCGAACTTGGTGTGCACATTCTGTAGGATAATGGCTCACGACTGCACGATTTTGGTGATCCTAGGTCAAAGGTCAAGGTCAAGTCACGCAAAACGTTGAAAACACATAAATGGTCATAACGTCCGTTCTAATAGTCCTAGAGACTTCAAATCAAGTTCATATTGTAGATAAACTCGAGTTCTATCTTCTGTGACCTTGATCTTGACATTTGACCTTGACCTTGAGAAGTTCGCCTGAGGTCGAAGTCAAGGTCAAGTACGAAGGTCGGCGCAGCATATCGAGTAGTATATCGTTGGGAAGGTCTTGAGCCCCTGATTCCAGTGATATCTTATTTTCCGCGCTGCGACGTAAACTGACGTCACAATGACGTCATAAACGTCGAAAATCCGAAATTTCAAAGGGTCATAACATCGTCAATAGTGTATGGAATCCCTTGAAATTTGATATGCATTTTGACAGCATTGACCTCTACGAACTCAAGCACAAAGGTCAAAGGTCAAGGTCAAGGTCATCGAAATCCAAGAAAAACACGTTTTCTGTAATAACATCCATTTGAATCATCGTGGGCTCATGAAATTTGAACCATATCATTCAGAAGAGGTATATCAATCAGACAAATATGTCAATTCCATGATTAACCTCGAACTTTGTTTATAATCTGACAAAACTCAATCAGGACTCTTTGAGGATTTTGGATTTTACAGATATTTTTTATGTTTTCATGGCTCCAATTTTTAAAAATTTACTGAACATTCAATTCTAAAGCATTTCATGCAGTCAGTTGCAGTGTTATTTCTAGTTTATGGTCCACTTTTCACATTTGGAATAAATTGAAAACTCGCCGAGATATCAAAGTAGAAAGAGCAGTGGGGTGAATCTGATTCTCAATCCATTCACACAACAATAAGCTGTAGAAACGATAACCCCCTGTGGACATGTCTTCTTCTAAATATACACACTCGGTCACATAGTAGTACAGTATATCATGTCTAAATACAGTCTGTGTCAAGCGACAGGCCACTTTATATCAGAACTTTATTACTTGCCAGAATCTTCGATTTTGGCAAGTATGTTGGTCGGTTGGTTTGTGGGATTATGTGTTTGTTTGTTTGTCCGTCTGTGAACCCTCTAGCGTCCACATTTCTTGCTTGATTATTTCCGAACTTGGTGTGCACATTCTGTAGGATAATGGCTCACGACTGCACGATTTTGGTGATCCTAGGTCAAAGGTCAAGGTCAAGTCACGCAAAACGTTGAAAACACATAAATGGTCATAACGTCCGTTCTAATAGTCCTAGAGACTTCAAATCAAGTTCATATTGTAGATAAACTCGAGTTCTATCTTCTGTGACCTTGATCTTGACATTTGACCTTGACCTTGAGAAGTTCGCCTGAGGTCGAAGTCAAGGTCAAGTACGAAGGTCGGCGCAGCATATCGAGTAGTATATCGTTGGGAAGGTCTTGAGCCCCTGATTCCAGTGATATCTTATTTTCCGCGCTGCGACGTAAACTGACGTCACAATGACGTCATAAACGTCGAAAATCCGAAATTTCAAAGGGTCATAACATCGTCAATAGTGTATGGAATCCCTTGAAATTTGATATGCATTTTGACAGCATTGACCTCTACGAACTCAAGCACAAAGGTCAAAGGTCAAGGTCAAGGTCATCGAAATCCAAGAAAAACACGTTTTCTGTAATAACATCCATTTGAATCATCGTGGGCTCATGAAATTTGAACCATATCATTCAGAAGAGGTATATCAATCAGACAAATATGTCAATTCCATGATTAACCTCGAACTTTGTTTATAATCTGACAAAACTCAATCAGGACTCTTTGAGGATTTTGGATTTTACAGATATTTTTTATGTTTTCATGGCTCCAATTTTTAAAAATTTACTGAACATTCAATTCTAAAGCATTTCATGCAGTCAGTTGCAGTGTTATTTCTAGTTTATGGTCCACTTTTCACATTTGGAATAAATTGAAAACTCGCCGAGATATCAAAGTAGAAAGAGCAGTGGGGTGAATCTGATTCTCAATCCATTCACACAACAATAAGCTGTAGAAACGATAACCCCCTGTGGACATGTCTTCTTCTAAATATACACACTCGGTCACATAGTAGTACAGTATATCATGTCTAAATACAGTCTGTGTCAAGCGACAGGCCACTTTATATCAGAACTTTATTACTTGCCAGAATCTTCGATTTTGGCAAGTATGTTGGTCGGTTGGTTTGTGGGTTTATGTGTTTGTTTGTTTGTCCGTCTGTGAACCCTCTAGCGTCCACATTTCTTGCTTGATTATTTCCGAACTTGGTGTGCACATTCTGTAGGATAATGGCTCACGACTGCACGATTTTGGTGATCCTAGGTCAAAGGTCAAGGTCAAGTCACGCAAAACGTTGAAAACACATAAATGGTCATAACGTCCGTTCTAATAGTCCTAGAGACTTCAAATCAAGTTCATATTGTAGATAAACTCGAGTTCTATCTTCTGTGACCTTGATCTTGACATTTGACCTTGACCTTGAGAAGTTCGCCTGAGGTCGAAGTCAAGGTCAAGTACGAAGGTCGGCGCAGCATATCGAGTAGTATATCGTTGGGAAGGTCTTGAGCCCCTGATTCCAGTGATATCTTATTTTCCGCGCTGCGACGTAAACTGACGTCACAATGACGTCATAAACGTCGAAAATCCGAAATTTCAAAGGGTCATAACATCGTCAATAGTGTATGGAATCCCTTGAAATTTGATATGCATTTTGACAGCATTGACCTCTACGAACTCAAGCACAAAGGTCAAAGGTCAAGGTCAAGGTCATCGAAATCCAAGAAAAACACGTTTTCTGTAATAACATCCATTTGAATCATCGTGGGCTCATGAAATTTGAACCATATCATTCAGAAGAGGTATATCAATCAGACAAATATGTCAATTCCATGATTAACCTCGAACTTTGTTTATAATCTGACAAAACTCAATCAGGACTCTTTGAGGATTTTGGATTTTACAGATATTTTTTATGTTTTCATGGCTCCAATTTTTAAAAATTTACTGAACATTCAATTCTAAAGCATTTCATGCAGTCAGTTGCAGTGTTATTTCTAGTTTATGGTCCACTTTTCACATTTGGAATAAATTGAAAACTCGCCGAGATATCAAAGTAGAAAGAGCAGTGGGGTGAATCTGATTCTCAATCCATTCACACAACAATAAGCTGTAGAAACGATAACCCCCTGTGGACATGTCTTCTTCTAAATATACACACTCGGTCACATAGTAGTACAGTATATCATGTCTAAATACAGTCTGTGTCAAGCGACAGGCCACTTTATATCAGAACTTTATTACTTGCCAGAATCTTCGATTTTGGCAAGTATGTTGGTCGGTTGGTTTGTGGGTTTATGTGTTTGTTTGTTTGTCCGTCTGTGAACCCTCTAGCGTCCACATTTCTTGCTTGATTATTTCCGAACTTGGTGTGCACATTCTGTAGGATAATGGCTCACGACTGCACGATTTTGGTGATCCTAGGTCAAAGGTCAAGGTCAAGTCACGCAAAACGTTGAAAACACATAAATGGTCATAACGTCCGTTCTAATAGTCCTAGAGACTTCAAATCAAGTTCATATTGTAGATAAACTCGAGTTCTATCTTCTGTGACCTTGATCTTGACATTTGACCTTGACCTTGAGAAGTTCGCCTGAGGTCGAAGTCAAGGTCAAGTACGAAGGTCGGCGCAGCATATCGAGTAGTATATCGTTGGGAAGGTCTTGAGCCCCTGATTCCAGTGATATCTTATTTTTCGCGCTGCGACGTAAACTGACGTCACAATGACGTCATAAACGTCGAAAATCCGAAATTTCAAAGGGTCATAACATCGTCAATAGTGTATGGAATCCCTTGAAATTTGATATGCATTTTGACAGCATTGACCTCTACGAACTCAAGCACAAAGGTCAAAGGTCAAGGTCAAGGTCATCGAAATCCAAGAAAAACACGTTTTCTGTAATAACATCCATTTGAATCATCGTGGGCTCATGAAATTTGAACCATATCATTCAGAAGAGGTATATCAATCAGACAAATATGTCAATTCCATGATTAACCTCGAACTTTGTTTATAATCTGACAAAACTCAATCAGGACTCTTTGAGGATTTTGGATTTTACAGATATTTTTTATGTTTTCATGGCTCCAATTTTTAAAAATTTACTGAACATTCAATTCTAAAGCATTTCATGCAGTCAGTTGCAGTGTTATTTCTAGTTTATGGTCCACTTTTCACATTTGGAATAAATTGAAAACTCGCCGAGATATCAAAGTAGAAAGAGCAGTGGGGTGAATCTGATTCTCAATCCATTCACACAACAATAAGCTGTAGAAACGATAACCCCCTGTGGACATGTCTTCTTCTAAATATACACACTCGGTCACATAGTAGTACAGTATATCATGTCTAAATACAGTCTGTGTCAAGCGACAGGCCACTTTATATCAGAACTTTATTACTTGCCAGAATCTTCGATTTTGGCAAGTATGTTGGTCGGTTGGTTTGTGGGATTATGTGTTTGTTTGTTTGTCCGTCTGTGAACCCTCTAGCGTCCACATTTCTTGCTTGATTATTTCCGAACTTGGTGTGCACATTCTGTAGGATAATGGCTCACGACTGCACGATTTTGGTGATCCTAGGTCAAAGGTCAAGGTCAAGTCACGCAAAACGTTGAAAACACATAAATGGTCATAACGTCCGTTCTAATAGTCCTAGAGACTTCAAATCAAGTTCATATTGTAGATAAACTCGAGTTCTATCTTCTGTGACCTTGATCTTGACATTTGACCTTGACCTTGAGAAGTTCGCCTGAGGTCGAAGTCAAGGTCAAGTACGAAGGTCGGCGCAGCATATCGAGTAGTATATCGTTGGGAAGGTCTTGAGCCCCTGATTCCAGTGATATCTTATTTTCCGCGCTGCGACGTAAACTGACGTCACAATGACGTCATAAACGTCGAAAATCCGAAATTTCAAAGGGTCATAACATCGTCAATAGTGTATGGAATCCCTTGAAATTTGATATGCATTTTGACAGCATTGACCTCTACGAACTCAAGCACAAAGGTCAAAGGTCAAGGTCAAGGTCATCGAAATCCAAGAAAAACACGTTTTCTGTAATAACATCCATTTGAATCATCGTGGGCTCATGAAATTTGAACCATATCATTCAGAAGAGGTATATCAATCAGACAAATATGTCAATTCCATGATTAACCTCGAACTTTGTTTATAATCTGACAAAACTCAATCAGGACTCTTTGAGGATTTTGGATTTTACAGATATTTTTTATGTTTTCATGGCTCCAATTTTTAAAAATTTACTGAACATTCAATTCTAAAGCATTTCATGCAGTCAGTTGCAGTGTTATTTCTAGTTTATGGTCCACTTTTCACATTTGGAATAAATTGAAAACTCGCCGAGATATCAAAGTAGAAAGAGCAGTGGGGTGAATCTGATTCTCAATCCATTCACACAACAATAAGCTGTAGAAACGATAACCCCCTGTGGACATGTCTTCTTCTAAATATACACACTCGGTCACATAGTAGTACAGTATATCATGTCTAAATACAGTCTGTGTCAAGCGACAGGCCACTTTATATCAGAACTTTATTACTTGCCAGAATCTTCGATTTTGGCAAGTATGTTGGTCGGTTGGTTTGTGGGATTATGTGTTTGTTTGTTTGTCCGTCTGTGAACCCTCTAGCGTCCACATTTCTTGCTTGATTATTTCCGAACTTGGTGTGCACATTCTGTAGGATAATGGCTCACGACTGCACGATTTTGGTGATCCTAGGTCAAAGGTCAAGGTCAAGTCACGCAAAACGTTGAAAACACATAAATGGTCATAACGTCCGTTCTAATAGTCCTAGAGACTTCAAATCAAGTTCATATTGTAGATAAACTCGAGTTCTATCTTCTGTGACCTTGATCTTGACATTTGACCTTGACCTTGAGAAGTTCGCCTGAGGTCGAAGTCAAGGTCAAGTACGAAGGTCGGCGCAGCATATCGAGTAGTATATCGTTGGGAAGGTCTTGAGCCCCTGATTCCAGTGATATCTTATTTTCCGCGCTGCGACGTAAACTGACGTCACAATGACGTCATAAACGTCGAAAATCCGAAATTTCAAAGGGTCATAACATCGTCAATAGTGTATGGAATCCCTTGAAATTTGATATGCATTTTGACAGCATTGACCTCTACGAACTCAAGCACAAAGGTCAAAGGTCAAGGTCAAGGTCATCGAAATCCAAGAAAAACACGTTTTCTGTAATAACATCCATTTGAATCATCGTGGGCTCATGAAATTTGAACCATATCATTCAGAAGAGGTATATCAATCAGACAAATATGTCAATTCCATGATTAACCTCGAACTTTGTTTATAATCTGACAAAACTCAATCAGGACTCTTTGAGGATTTTGGATTTTACAGATATTTTTTATGTTTTCATGGCTCCAATTTTTAAAAATTTACTGAACATTCAATTCTAAAGCATTTCATGCAGTCAGTTGCAGTGTTATTTCTAGTTTATGGTCCACTTTTCACATTTGGAATAAATTGAAAACTCGCCGAGATATCAAAGTAGAAAGAGCAGTGGGGTGAATCTGATTCTCAATCCATTCACACAACAATAAGCTGTAGAAACGATAACCCCCTGTGGACATGTCTTCTTCTAAATATACACACTCGGTCACATAGTAGTACAGTATATCATGTCTAAATACAGTCTGTGTCAAGCGACAGGCCACTTTATATCAGAACTTTATTACTTGCCAGAATCTTCGATTTTGGCAAGTATGTTGGTCGGTTGGTTTGTGGGATTATGTGTTTGTTTGTTTGTCCGTCTGTGAACCCTCTAGCGTCCACATTTCTTGCTTGATTATTTCCGAACTTGGTGTGCACATTCTGTAGGATAATGGCTCACGACTGCACGATTTTGGTGATCCTAGGTCAAAGGTCAAGGTCAAGTCACGCAAAACGTTGAAAACACATAAATGGTCATAACGTCCGTTCTAATAGTCCTAGAGACTTCAAATCAAGTTCATATTGTAGATAAACTCGAGTTCTATCTTCTGTGACCTTGATCTTGACATTTGACCTTGACCTTGAGAAGTTCGCCTGAGGTCGAAGTCAAGGTCAAGTACGAAGGTCGGCGCAGCATATCGAGTAGTATATCGTTGGGAAGGTCTTGAGCCCCTGATTCCAGTGATATCTTATTTTCCGCGCTGCGACGTAAACTGACGTCACAATGACGTCATAAACGTCGAAAATCCGAAATTTCAAAGGGTCATAACATCGTCAATAGTGTATGGAATCCCTTGAAATTTGATATGCATTTTGACAGCATTGACCTCTACGAACTCAAGCACAAAGGTCAAAGGTCAAGGTCAAGGTCATCGAAATCCAAGAAAAACACGTTTTCTGTAATAACATCCATTTGAATCATCGTGGGCTCATGAAATTTGAACCATATCATTCAGAAGAGGTATATCAATCAGACAAATATGTCAATTCCATGATTAACCTCGAACTTTGTTTATAATCTGACAAAACTCAATCAGGACTCTTTGAGGATTTTGGATTTTACAGATATTTTTTATGTTTTCATGGCTCCAATTTTTAAAAATTTACTGAACATTCAATTCTAAAGCATTTCATGCAGTCAGTTGCAGTGTTATTTCTAGTTTATGGTCCACTTTTCACATTTGGAATAAATTGAAAACTCGCCGAGATATCAAAGTAGAAAGAGCAGTGGGGTGAATCTGATTCTCAATCCATTCACACAACAATAAGCTGTAGAAACGATAACCCCCTGTGGACATGTCTTCTTCTAAATATACACACTCGGTCACATAGTAGTACAGTATATCATGTCTAAATACAGTCTGTGTCAAGCGACAGGCCACTTTATATCAGAACTTTATTACTTGCCAGAATCTTCGATTTTGGCAAGTATGTTGGTCGGTTGGTTTGTGGGTTTATGTGTTTGTTTGTTTGTCCGTCTGTGAACCCTCTAGCGTCCACATTTCTTGCTTGATTATTTCCGAACTTGGTGTGCACATTCTGTAGGATAACGGGGATGACGAACCGGCATAGCAACCGGCCGCATTCCCGGTTTTTAGCAGTAATTTGTCCCGAGACCAAAGGTCCTGTGCATGCACCAAATATGCGTGGCAACAAAATCGCTCCCATCATAAGCAAAATTGCATGCTTCAAGCTGTTGTCTTTTCGCACTCTAGCGTCCACAATTTTTGGCCTAGCATCCCCAAACTTTTTTGATGTATAGCTATCCGCCCTGTAACGGCACTGCATGTTTTTGAAGAAAGTCAGTTCATTGATAACGTCACTAAAAATTCTTGAAATCTTGTAAAATTCTTTAACAAGGGGCAAATTTTCAAAAATTCACACAGCAGTCAATTTTATAGCAGTACCTCTGAAATTCAGTTCATTAATATATGTTGATATTGTCCATCAAATTGCGAAATTTTACTTGGAACGGTTGAACGTCAATGACGTCACGACGTAAAACGTCAATTTTCGAAATAGGGCTATATATCGGAAAGTATTTGTCGTACAAAGAAGCGGATTGCACCTCTGGAAAGCTCTTTGAATTATCATTTAGGGGGTTACTCTCCGATAGTTTTTGGCCATGATAGATTTTCCACTATGACGTCACAAACGTGAGGCCTATCATACCAATTTTTCGAATTTCCAGGGAACTTTCAAACATCTACATCGCACTTACATTTGAGGATATTGGACTGTAATTGTGAGAACGTATGTGGAATATTAATTCTCAGCTATATTCCGCGTTTCAACACGCTACATGCAACATATATGACGTCATGACGTAAAACGTAAATTTTCAAAATGGGCTATATATCGGAGGGTATTTGTCGTACAGAGGAGCCGCTTGCACCATTGGAAAGCTCGTTGTATTCTGGTTTAGAAGAGCACTGTCCAATACCGATATGACGTCATAAACGTAATGCCTGTCATATCAATATTTCGACTTTTCAGCAAACTTTCAAACATCCACAGTGCACTCAAATTTGAAGCGTTTGGACTGTAATTCTGACAACACGTGAAATATTAATACCAAGCCATCTACAGATTACACCGTCGGAAAGCTCGTTCAATTCTGCTTAAATAGGCCATGTATGGTTCTTTGCCCCCATCGTATTTTTTTTCGATATGATGTCATAAACGTAAGGCCAGTCATACTTTTTAGCAAACTTTCAAGCATCCACATTGCACTCGAATTTGAAGCTATTCGACTGTAATTCTGACAACACATGTGGAATATTAATACTCTGCCATTTTCATTGTGGACTTTAAACCAAGTGCATATTGTAGATAAACTCGAGTTCTATTGTCTGTGACCTCGACCTTGACATTTGACCTTGACCTTGAGAGTTTGACAAGAGGTCAATGTCAAGGTCAGGTACGAAGTTCAGTGCACTATATCAAGTAGTATATCGTTAGGAAGTTCTTGGTCTCCTGAGTCCAGTGATGTCTTATTTTTGGCGCTTTGACGTTCAATGAGGTAATAATGACAGTATGAGTAGTTTGTGAAGTAAAATGAAGTAAAATGAAGTAAAGTAAGTAAGTAAATGTAGTAAGTAGGGAAGAAATTTTCGTCAATTTGTTCGATTCCATGTGTCATGTCATTGGTATATGACATATATTTTGGTTCTGGCAAGTGTGTGCCCTATGGGCTCTCGTTTGTGTGTTTGTTACTTGACGAAATTAAATTTCGTCAAGTATGTTGGTCAGTCGCGTTTGTCTGTCTGTTTGTTACTTGACGAAATGTAAATTTCGTCAAGTATGTTGGTCAGTTGCGTTTGTTACTTGACGAAATCAAAGATTTTGTCAAGTATGTTGATCGGTGCCGTTTGTTTTTTTGTTTGTTTGTTTGTTTGTTTGTTTGTTTGTTTGTTTGTATGTTAGCGCTCTACAGGCCACAGTTTTGATCGGATTGTTACCAAATTTTCAGGGTGAGTTCTATAGGTCAATAGACAGACATCGATTGCTTTTGGTCAAAATCGCTAAAAAATTGTTTCCATGGCAACAGAAAACATGAAAAACACATAAAAGACTATAACTCCGGTTCTAATTGTCATAGAGACTTCAAATCAATTGCATATTGTAGATATACTCGAGTTCTATCTTTTGTGACCTTGACCTTGACCTTTGACCTTGACCTTGAGAAGTTCGCCTGAGGTCGAAGTCAAGGTCAAGTACGAAGTTCGGCGCAGCATATCGAGTAGTATATCGTTGGAAAGGTCTTGAGCTCCTGATTCCAATGATACCTCATTTTTGGCGCTGCGACGTAAACTGACGTCACAATGACGTCATAAACGTCAAAAATCCGAAATTTCAAAGGGTCATAATATCGTCAATAGTGTATGGAATCCCTTGAAATTTGATATGCATTTTGACAGCATTGACCTCTACGAACTGAAGTACAAAGGTCAAAGGTCAAGGTCAAGGTCATCATATCCCAGAAAAACACGTTTTCTGTAATGACATCTGTTTGAATCATCGTGGGCTCAAGAAATTTGAACCATGTCATTCAGAAGAGGTATGACAATCAGACAAATATGTCAATTCCATGATTGACCTCGAACTTTGTCTATAATCTGACAAAACTTAATCAGAATCCTATGAGGATTTTGGATTTTACAGATATTTTTTTATGTTTTCATGGCTCCAATTTTCACAAATTTACTGAACATTAATTTTAAAGCATTTCCTTGCAGTCAGTTGCAGTGTTATGTCTAGTTTATGGTCCACTTTTCACATTTGGAATAAATTGAAAACTCACCGAGATATCAAAGTAGAAAGAGCAGTGGGGTGAATTTTATTCTCAATCCGTTCAGATGCTAATAAACTGTAGAAACGATTACCCCCTGTGGACATGTCCCCTTCTGAATATACACACTCGGTTGCATAGTAGTACAGTATATCATATATGTATCCAAGTGCACATCTCAAACAACATTTCTTTTATTTTCCGACTCAGACGTGTCAAACTGGTATAATAAAGTCTAAAACTCATGTCTAAATACAGTCTGTGTCAAGCGACAGGCCACTTTATATCAGAACTTTTGGGGATGACGAACCGGGGTTTGTGAGCATTGTGAGCACTGTTACAGGTTTATAGTACATGTAGTGCATTGCCTAAGGCCCAATAGCATGTATATATGCACCGGATATTATTACTTGACGAAATCAAAGATTTTGTCAAGTATGTTGATCGGTGCCGTTTGTTTGTTTGTTTGTTTGTTTGTTTGTTTGTTTGTTTGTTTGTATGTTAGCGCTCTACAGGCCACAGTTTTGATCGGATTGTTACCAAATTTTCAGGGTGAGTTCTATAGGTCAATAGACAGACATCGATTGCTTTTGGTCAAAATCGCTAAAAAATTGTTTCCATGGCAACAGAAAACATGAAAAACACATAAAAGACTATAACTCCGGTTCTAATTGTCATAGAGACTTCAAATCAATTGCATATTGTAGATATACTCGAGTTCTATCTTTTGTGACCTTGACCTTGACCTTTGACCTTGACCTTGAGAAGTTCGCCTGAGGTCGAAGTCAAGGTCAAGTACGAAGTTCGGCGCAGCATATCGAGTAGTATATCGTTGGAAAGGTCTTGAGCTCCTGATTCCAATGATACCTCATTTTTGGCGCTGCGACGTAAACTGACGTCACAATGACGTCATAAACGTCAAAAATCCGAAATTTCAAAGGGTCATAATATCGTCAATAGTGTATGGAATCCCTTGAAATTTGATATGCATTTTGACAGCATTGACCTCTACGAACTGAAGTACAAAGGTCAAAGGTCAAGGTCAAGGTCATCATATCCCAGAAAAACACGTTTTCTGTAATGACATCTGTTTGAATCATCGTGGGCTCAAGAAATTTGAACCATGTCATTCAGAAGAGGTATGACAATCAGACAAATATGTCAATTCCATGATTGACCTCGAACTTTGTCTATAATCTGACAAAACTTAATCAGAATCCTATGAGGATTTTGGATTTTACAGATATTTTTTTATGTTTTCATGGCTCCAATTTTCACAAATTTACTGAACATTAATTTTAAAGCATTTCCTTGCAGTCAGTTGCAGTGTTATGTCTAGTTTATGGTCCACTTTTCACATTTGGAATAAATTGAAAACTCACCGAGATATCAAAGTAGAAAGAGCAGTGGGGTGAATTTTATTCTCAATCCGTTCAGATGCTAATAAACTGTAGAAACGATTACCCCCTGTGGACATGTCCCCTTCTGAATATACACACTCGGTTGCATAGTAGTACAGTATATCATATATGTATCCAAGTGCACATCTCAAACAACATTTCTTTTATTTTCCGACTCAGACGTGTCAAACTGGTATAATAAAGTCTAAAACTCATGTCTAAATACAGTCTGTGTCAAGCGACAGGCCACTTTATATCAGAACTTTTGGGGATGACGAACCGGGGTTTGTGAGCATTGTGAGCACTGTTACAGGTTTATAGTACATGTAGTGCATTGCCTAAGGCCCAATAGCATGTATATATGCACCGGATATTATTACTTGACGAAATCAAAGATTTTGTCAAGTATGTTGATCGGTGCCGTTTGTTTTTTTGTTTGTTTGTTTGTTTGTTTGTTTGTTTGTTTGTATGTTAGCGCTCTACAGGCCACAGTTTTGATCGGATTGTTACCAAATTTTCAGGGTGAGTTCTATAGGTCAATAGACAGACATCGATTGCTTTTGGTCAAAATCGCTAAAAAATTGTTTCCATGGCAACAGAAAACATGAAAAACACATAAAAGACTATAACTCCGGTTCTAATTGTCATAGAGACTTCAAATCAATTGCATATTGTAGATATACTCGAGTTCTATCTTTTGTGACCTTGACCTTGACCTTTGACCTTGACCTTGAGAAGTTCGCCTGAGGTCGAAGTCAAGGTCAAGTACGAAGTTCGGCGCAGCATATCGAGTAGTATATCGTTGGAAAGGTCTTGAGCTCCTGATTCCAATGATACCTCATTTTTGGCGCTGCGACGTAAACTGACGTCACAATGACGTCATAAACGTCAAAAATCCGAAATTTCAAAGGGTCATAATATCGTCAATAGTGTATGGAATCCCTTGAAATTTGATATGCATTTTGACAGCATTGACCTCTACGAACTGAAGTACAAAGGTCAAAGGTCAAGGTCAAGGTCATCATATCCCAGAAAAACACGTTTTCTGTAATGACATCTGTTTGAATCATCGTGGGCTCAAGAAATTTGAACCATGTCATTCAGAAGAGGTATGACAATCAGACAAATATGTCAATTCCATGATTGACCTCGAACTTTGTCTATAATCTGACAAAACTTAATCAGAATCCTATGAGGATTTTGGATTTTACAGATATTTTTTTATGTTTTCATGGCTCCAATTTTCACAAATTTACTGAACATTAATTTTAAAGCATTTCCTTGCAGTCAGTTGCAGTGTTATGTCTAGTTTATGGTCCACTTTTCACATTTGGAATAAATTGAAAACTCACCGAGATATCAAAGTAGAAAGAGCAGTGGGGTGAATTTTATTCTCAATCCGTTCAGATGCTAATAAACTGTAGAAACGATTACCCCCTGTGGACATGTCCCCTTCTGAATATACACACTCGGTTGCATAGTAGTACAGTATATCATATATGTATCCAAGTGCACATCTCAAACAACATTTCTTTTATTTTCCGACTCAGACGTGTCAAACTGGTATAATAAAGTCTAAAACTCATGTCTAAATACAGTCTGTGTCAAGCGACAGGCCACTTTATATCAGAACTTTTGGGGATGACGAACCGGGGTTTGTGAGCATTGTGAGCACTGTTACAGGTTTATAGTACATGTAGTGCATTGCCTAAGGCCCAATAGCATGTATATATGCACCGGATATTATTACTTGACGAAATCAAAGATTTTGTCAAGTATGTTGATCGGTGCCGTTTGTTTTTTTGTTTGTTTGTTTGTTTGTTTGTTTGTTTGTTTGTATGTTAGCGCTCTACAGGCCACAGTTTTGATCGGATTGTTACCAAATTTTCAGGGTGAGTTCTATAGGTCAATAGACAGACATCGATTGCTTTTGGTCAAAATCGCTAAAAAATTGTTTCCATGGCAACAGAAAACATGAAAAACACATAAAAGACTATAACTCCGGTTCTAATTGTCATAGAGACTTCAAATCAATTGCATATTGTAGATATACTCGAGTTCTATCTTTTGTGATTTTGACTTTGACCTTTGACCTTGACCTTGAGAAGTTCGCCTGAGGTCGAAGTCAAGGTCAAGTACGAAGTTCGGCGCAGCATATCGAGTAGTATATCGTTGGAAAGGTCTTGAGCTCCTGATTCCAATGATACCTCATTTTTGGCGCTGCGACGTAAACTGACGTCACAATGACGTCATAAACGTCAAAAATCCGAAATTTCAAAGGGTCATAATATCGTCAATAGTGTATGGAATCCCTTGAAATTTGATATGCATTTTGACAGCATTGACCTCTACGAACTGAAGTACAAAGGTCAAAGGTCAAGGTCAAGGTCATCATATCCCAGAAAAACACGTTTTCTGTAATGACATCTGTTTGAATCATCGTGGGCTCAAGAAATTTGAACCATGTCATTCAGAAGAGGTATGACAATCAGACAAATATGTCAATTCCATGATTGACCTCGAACTTTGTCTATAATCTGACAAAACTTAATCAGAATCCTATGAGGATTTTGGATTTTACAGATATTTTTTTATGTTTTCATGGCTCCAATTTTCACAAATTTACTGAACATTAATTTTAAAGCATTTCCTTGCAGTCAGTTGCAGTGTTATGTCTAGTTTATGGTCCACTTTTCACATTTGGAATAAATTGAAAACTCACCGAGATATCAAAGTAGAAAGAGCAGTGGGGTGAATTTTATTCTCAATCCGTTCAGATGCTAATAAACTGTAGAAACGATTACCCCCTGTGGACATGTCCCCTTCTGAATATACACACTCGGTTGCATAGTAGTACAGTATATCATATATGTATCCAAGTGCACATCTCAAACAACATTTCTTTTATTTTCCGACTCAGACGTGTCAAACTGGTATAATAAAGTCTAAAACTCATGTCTAAATACAGTCTGTGTCAAGCGACAGGCCACTTTATATCAGAACTTTTGGGGATGACGAACCGGGGTTTGTGAGCATTGTGAGCACTGTTACAGGTTTATAGTACATGTAGTGCATTGCCTAAGGCCCAATAGCATGTATATATGCACCGGATATTATTACTTGACGAAATCAAAGATTTTGTCAAGTATGTTGATCGGTGCCGTTTGTTTGTTTGTTTGTTTGTTTGTTTGTTTGTTTGTTTGTTTGTTTGTTTGTATGTTAGCGCTCTACAGGCCACAGTTTTGATCGGATTGTTACCAAATTTTCAGGGTGAGTTCTATAGGTCAATAGACAGACATCGATTGCTTTTGGTCAAAATCGCTAAAAAATTGTTTCCATGGCAACAGAAAACATGAAAAACACATAAAAGACTATAACTCCGGTTCTAATTGTCATAGAGACTTCAAATCAATTGCATATTGTAGATATACTCGAGTTCTATCTTTTGTGACCTTGACCTTGACCTTTGACCTTGACCTTGAGAAGTTCGCCTGAGGTCGAAGTCAAGGTCAAGTACGAAGTTCGGCGCAGCATATCGAGTAGTATATCGTTGGAAAGGTCTTGAGCTCCTGATTCCAATGATACCTCATTTTTGGCGCTGCGACGTAAACTGACGTCACAATGACGTCATAAACGTCAAAAATCCGAAATTTCAAAGGGTCATAATATCGTCAATAGTGTATGGAATCCCTTGAAATTTGATATGCATTTTGACAGCATTGACCTCTACGAACTGAAGTACAAAGGTCAAAGGTCAAGGTCAAGGTCATCATATCCCAGAAAAACACGTTTTCTGTAATGACATCTGTTTGAATCATCGTGGGCTCAAGAAATTTGAACCATGTCATTCAGAAGAGGTATGACAATCAGACAAATATGTCAATTCCATGATTGACCTCGAACTTTGTCTATAATCTGACAAAACTTAATCAGAATCCTATGAGGATTTTGGATTTTACAGATATTTTTTTATGTTTTCATGGCTCCAATTTTCACAAATTTACTGAACATTAATTTTAAAGCATTTCCTTGCAGTCAGTTGCAGTGTTATGTCTAGTTTATGGTCCACTTTTCACATTTGGAATAAATTGAAAACTCACCGAGATATCAAAGTAGAAAGAGCAGTGGGGTGAATTTTATTCTCAATCCGTTCAGATGCTAATAAACTGTAGAAACGATTACCCCCTGTGGACATGTCCCCTTCTGAATATACACACTCGGTTGCATAGTAGTACAGTATATCATATATGTATCCAAGTGCACATCTCAAACAACATTTCTTTTATTTTCCGACTCAGACGTGTCAAACTGGTATAATAAAGTCTAAAACTCATGTCTAAATACAGTCTGTGTCAAGCGACAGGCCACTTTATATCAGAACTTTTGGGGATGACGAACCGGGGTTTGTGAGCATTGTGAGCACTGTTACAGGTTTATAGTACATGTAGTGCATTGCCTAAGGCCCAATAGCATGTATATATGCACCGGATATTATTACTTGACGAAATCAAAGATTTTGTCAAGTATGTTGATCGGTGCCGTTTGTTTTTTTGTTTGTTTGTTTGTTTGTTTGTTTGTATGTTAGCGCTCTACAGGCCACAGTTTTGATCGGATTGTTACCAAATTTTCAGGGTGAGTTCTATAGGTCAATAGACAGACATCGATTGCTTTTGGTCAAAATCGCTAAAAAATTGTTTCCATGGCAACAGAAAACATGAAAAACACATAAAAGACTATAACTCCGGTTCTAATTGTCATAGAGACTTCAAATCAATTGCATATTGTAGATATACTCGAGTTCTATCTTTTGTGACCTTGACCTTGACCTTTGACCTTGACCTTGAGAAGTTCGCCTGAGGTCGAAGTCAAGGTCAAGTACGAAGTTCGGCGCAGCATATCGAGTAGTATATCGTTGGAAAGGTCTTGAGCTCCTGATTCCAATGATACCTCATTTTTGGCGCTGCGACGTAAACTGACGTCACAATGACGTCATAAACGTCAAAAATCCGAAATTTCAAAGGGTCATAATATCGTCAATAGTGTATGGAATCCCTTGAAATTTGATATGCATTTTGACAGCATTGACCTCTACGAACTGAAGTACAAAGGTCAAAGGTCAAGGTCAAGGTCATCATATCCCAGAAAAACACGTTTTCTGTAATGACATCTGTTTGAATCATCGTGGGCTCAAGAAATTTGAACCATGTCATTCAGAAGAGGTATGACAATCAGACAAATATGTCAATTCCATGATTGACCTCGAACTTTGTCTATAATCTGACAAAACTTAATCAGAATCCTATGAGGATTTTGGATTTTACAGATATTTTTTTATGTTTTCATGGCTCCAATTTTCACAAATTTACTGAACATTAATTTTAAAGCATTTCCTTGCAGTCAGTTGCAGTGTTATGTCTAGTTTATGGTCCACTTTTCACATTTGGAATAAATTGAAAACTCACCGAGATATCAAAGTAGAAAGAGCAGTGGGGTGAATTTTATTCTCAATCCGTTCAGATGCTAATAAACTGTAGAAACGATTACCCCCTGTGGACATGTCCCCTTCTGAATATACACACTCGGTTGCATAGTAGTACAGTATATCATATATGTATCCAAGTGCACATCTCAAACAACATTTCTTTTATTTTCCGACTCAGACGTGTCAAACTGGTATAATAAAGTCTAAAACTCATGTCTAAATACAGTCTGTGTCAAGCGACAGGCCACTTTATATCAGAACTTTTGGGGATGACGAACCGGGGTTTGTGAGCATTGTGAGCACTGTTACAGGTTTATAGTACATGTAGTGCATTGCCTAAGGCCCAATAGCATGTATATATGCACCGGATATTATTACTTGACGAAATCAAAGATTTTGTCAAGTATGTTGATCGGTGCCGTTTGTTTTTTTGTTTGTTTGTTTGTTTGTTTGTTTGTTTGTATGTTAGCGCTCTACAGGCCACAGTTTTGATCGGATTGTTACCAAATTTTCAGGGTGAGTTCTATAGGTCAATAGACAGACATCGATTGCTTTTGGTCAAAATCGCTAAAAAATTGTTTCCATGGCAACAGAAAACATGAAAAACACATAAAAGACTATAACTCCGGTTCTAATTGTCATAGAGACTTCAAATCAATTGCATATTGTAGATATACTCGAGTTCTATCTTTTGTGACCTTGACCTTGACCTTTGACCTTGACCTTGAGAAGTTCGCCTGAGGTCGAAGTCAAGGTCAAGTACGAAGTTCGGCGCAGCATATCGAGTAGTATATCGTTGGAAAGGTCTTGAGCTCCTGATTCCAATGATACCTCATTTTTGGCGCTGCGACGTAAACTGACGTCACAATGACGTCATAAACGTCAAAAATCCGAAATTTCAAAGGGTCATAATATCGTCAATAGTGTATGGAATCCCTTGAAATTTGATATGCATTTTGACAGCATTGACCTCTACGAACTGAAGTACAAAGGTCAAAGGTCAAGGTCAAGGTCATCATATCCCAGAAAAACACGTTTTCTGTAATGACATCTGTTTGAATCATCGTGGGCTCAAGAAATTTGAACCATGTCATTCAGAAGAGGTATGACAATCAGACAAATATGTCAATTCCATGATTGACCTCGAACTTTGTCTATAATCTGACAAAACTTAATCAGAATCCTATGAGGATTTTGGATTTTACAGATATTTTTTTATGTTTTCATGGCTCCAATTTTCACAAATTTACTGAACATTAATTTTAAAGCATTTCCTTGCAGTCAGTTGCAGTGTTATGTCTAGTTTATGGTCCACTTTTCACATTTGGAATAAATTGAAAACTCACCGAGATATCAAAGTAGAAAGAGCAGTGGGGTGAATTTTATTCTCAATCCGTTCAGATGCTAATAAACTGTAGAAACGATTACCCCCTGTGGACATGTCCCCTTCTGAATATACACACTCGGTTGCATAGTAGTACAGTATATCATATATGTATCCAAGTGCACATCTCAAACAACATTTCTTTTATTTTCCGACTCAGACGTGTCAAACTGGTATAATAAAGTCTAAAACTCATGTCTAAATACAGTCTGTGTCAAGCGACAGGCCACTTTATATCAGAACTTTTGGGGATGACGAACCGGGGTTTGTGAGCATTGTGAGCACTGTTACAGGTTTATAGTACATGTAGTGCATTGCCTAAGGCCCAATAGCATGTATATATGCACCGGATATTATTACTTGACGAAATCAAAGATTTTGTCAAGTATGTTGATCGGTGCCGTTTGTTTTTTTGTTTGTTTGTTTGTTTGTTTGTTTGTTTGTTTGTATGTTAGCGCTCTACAGGCCACAGTTTTGATCGGATTGTTACCAAATTTTCAGGGTGAGTTCTATAGGTCAATAGACAGACATTGATTGCTTTTGGTCAAAATCGCTAAAAAATTGTTTCCATGGCAACAGAAAACATGAAAAACACATAAAAGACTATAACTCCGGTTCTAATTGTCATAGAGACTTCAAATCAATTGCATATTGTAGATATACTCGAGTTCTATCTTTTGTGACCTTGACCTTGACCTTTGACCTTGACCTTGAGAAGTTCGCCTGAGGTCGAAGTCAAGGTCAAGTACGAAGTTCGGCGCAGCATATCGAGTAGTATATCGTTGGAAAGGTCTTGAGCTCCTGATTCCAATGATACCTCATTTTTGGCGCTGCGACGTAAACTGACGTCACAATGACGTCATAAACGTCAAAAATCCGAAATTTCAAAGGGTCATAATATCGTCAATAGTGTATGGAATCCCTTGAAATTTGATATGCATTTTGACAGCATTGACCTCTACGAACTGAAGTACAAAGGTCAAAGGTCAAGGTCAAGGTCATCATATCCCAGAAAAACACGTTTTCTGTAATGACATCTGTTTGAATCATCGTGGGCTCAAGAAATTTGAACCATGTCATTCAGAAGAGGTATGACAATCAGACAAATATGTCAATTCCATGATTGACCTCGAACTTTGTCTATAATCTGACAAAACTTAATCAGAATCCTATGAGGATTTTGGATTTTACAGATATTTTTTTATGTTTTCATGGCTCCAATTTTCACAAATTTACTGAACATTAATTTTAAAGCATTTCCTTGCAGTCAGTTGCAGTGTTATGTCTAGTTTATGGTCCACTTTTCACATTTGGAATAAATTGAAAACTCACCGAGATATCAAAGTAGAAAGAGCAGTGGGGTGAATTTTATTCTCAATCCGTTCAGATGCTAATAAACTGTAGAAACGATTACCCCCTGTGGACATGTCCCCTTCTGAATATACACACTCGGTTGCATAGTAGTACAGTATATCATATATGTATCCAAGTGCACATCTCAAACAACATTTCTTTTATTTTCCGACTCAGACGTGTCAAACTGGTATAATAAAGTCTAAAACTCATGTCTAAATACAGTCTGTGTCAAGCGACAGGCCACTTTATATCAGAACTTTTGGGGATGACGAACCGGGGTTTGTGAGCATTGTGAGCACTGTTACAGGTTTATAGTACATGTAGTGCATTGCCTAAGGCCCAATAGCATGTATATATGCACCGGATATTATTACTTGACGAAATCAAAGATTTTGTCAAGTATGTTGATCGGTGCCGTTTGTTTTTTTGTTTGTTTGTTTGTTTGTTTGTTTGTTTGTTTGTATGTTAGCGCTCTACAGGCCACAGTTTTGATCGGATTGTTACCAAATTTTCAGGGTGAGTTCTATAGGTCAATAGACAGACATCGATTGCTTTTGGTCAAAATCGCTAAAAAATTGTTTCCATGGCAACAGAAAACATGAAAAACACATAAAAGACTATAACTCCGGTTCTAATTGTCATAGAGACTTCAAATCAATTGCATATTGTAGATATACTCGAGTTCTATCTTTTGTGACCTTGACCTTGACCTTTGACCTTGACCTTGAGAAGTTCGCCTGAGGTCGAAGTCAAGGTCAAGTACGAAGTTCGGCGCAGCATATCGAGTAGTATATCGTTGGAAAGGTCTTGAGCTCCTGATTCCAATGATACCTCATTTTTGGCGCTGCGACGTAAACTGACGTCACAATGACGTCATAAACGTCAAAAATCCGAAATTTCAAAGGGTCATAATATCGTCAATAGTGTATGGAATCCCTTGAAATTTGATATGCATTTTGACAGCATTGACCTCTACGAACTGAAGTACAAAGGTCAAAGGTCAAGGTCAAGGTCATCATATCCCAGAAAAACACGTTTTCTGTAATGACATCTGTTTGAATCATCGTGGGCTCAAGAAATTTGAACCATGTCATTCAGAAGAGGTATGACAATCAGACAAATATGTCAATTCCATGATTGACCTCGAACTTTGTCTATAATCTGACAAAACTTAATCAGAATCCTATGAGGATTTTGGATTTTACAGATATTTTTTTATGTTTTCATGGCTCCAATTTTCACAAATTTACTGAACATTAATTTTAAAGCATTTCCTTGCAGTCAGTTGCAGTGTTATGTCTAGTTTATGGTCCACTTTTCACATTTGGAATAAATTGAAAACTCACCGAGATATCAAAGTAGAAAGAGCAGTGGGGTGAATTTTATTCTCAATCCGTTCAGATGCTAATAAACTGTAGAAACGATTACCCCCTGTGGACATGTCCCCTTCTGAATATACACACTCGGTTGCATAGTAGTACAGTATATCATATATGTATCCAAGTGCACATCTCAAACAACATTTCTTTTATTTTCCGACTCAGACGTGTCAAACTGGTATAATAAAGTCTAAAACTCATGTCTAAATACAGTCTGTGTCAAGCGACAGGCCACTTTATATCAGAACTTTTGGGGATGACGAACCGGGGTTTGTGAGCATTGTGAGCACTGTTACAGGTTTATAGTACATGTAGTGCATTGCCTAAGGCCCAATAGCATGTATATATGCACCGGATATTATTACTTGACGAAATCAAAGATTTTGTCAAGTATGTTGATCGGTGCCGTTTGTTTTTTTGTTTGTTTGTTTGTTTGTTTGTTTGTTTGTTTGTATGTTAGCGCTCTACAGGCCACAGTTTTGATCGGATTGTTACCAAATTTTCAGGGTGAGTTCTATAGGTCAATAGACAGACATCGATTGCTTTTGGTCAAAATCGCTAAAAAATTGTTTCCATGGCAACAGAAAACATGAAAAACACATAAAAGACTATAACTCCGGTTCTAATTGTCATAGAGACTTCAAATCAATTGCATATTGTAGATATACTCGAGTTCTATCTTTTGTGACCTTGACCTTGACCTTTGACCTTGACCTTGAGAAGTTCGCCTGAGGTCGAAGTCAAGGTCAAGTACGAAGTTCGGCGCAGCATATCGAGTAGTATATCGTTGGAAAGGTCTTGAGCTCCTGATTCCAATGATACCTCATTTTTGGCGCTGCGACGTAAACTGACGTCACAATGACGTCATAAACGTCAAAAATCCGAAATTTCAAAGGGTCATAATATCGTCAATAGTGTATGGAATCCCTTGAAATTTGATATGCATTTTGACAGCATTGACCTCTACGAACTGAAGTACAAAGGTCAAAGGTCAAGGTCAAGGTCATCATATCCCAGAAAAACACGTTTTCTGTAATGACATCTGTTTGAATCATCGTGGGCTCAAGAAATTTGAACCATGTCATTCAGAAGAGGTATGACAATCAGACAAATATGTCAATTCCATGATTGACCTCGAACTTTGTCTATAATCTGACAAAACTTAATCAGAATCCTATGAGGATTTTGGATTTTACAGATATTTTTTTATGTTTTCATGGCTCCAATTTTCACAAATTTACTGAACATTAATTTTAAAGCATTTCCTTGCAGTCAGTTGCAGTGTTATGTCTAGTTTATGGTCCACTTTTCACATTTGGAATAAATTGAAAACTCACCGAGATATCAAAGTAGAAAGAGCAGTGGGGTGAATTTTATTCTCAATCCGTTCAGATGCTAATAAACTGTAGAAACGATTACCCCCTGTGGACATGTCCCCTTCTGAATATACACACTCGGTTGCATAGTAGTACAGTATATCATATATGTATCCAAGTGCACATCTCAAACAACATTTCTTTTATTTTCCGACTCAGACGTGTCAAACTGGTATAATAAAGTCTAAAACTCATGTCTAAATACAGTCTGTGTCAAGCGACAGGCCACTTTATATCAGAACTTTTGGGCATGACGTACCGGCATAGCAACCGGCCCCATTCCCGGTTTTTAGCAGTATTGTCCCGAGACCAAAGGTCCTGTGCATGCACCAGATATGCGTGGCAACAAAATCGCTCCATCATAAGCAAAATTGCATGCTTCACTCTTTTGTCTTTTCGCACTCTAGCGTCCACAATTTTTGCGCTAGCATCCCCAAACTTCTTTGATGTACAGCTATCAGCCCTGTTACGGCACTGCACGTTTTTGAAAAAAATCGGTTCATTGATGACGTCACCAAAAATTCCTAAAAACTCGAAAAATCCCTATCTCTCATCATTAGCGAATTTTCAAAAATTCACACAGGAGTCATATTTAGTCCGATATCTCTGAAATTTGACACATCGATGAATGATGATATCGTACATCAAACCACGAAGTTTTGTTTGGATCCATTCAACGTCAATGACGTCACGACGAAAAACGTCAATTTTTGAAATGGGGCTATATCTCAAAAAGTATTCGTCGTACAGAGAAGCGGATTGCATTACTGGAAAGCTCGTTGAATTCTGGTTTAGGAGGGTGCTGTCCGACATGATAGATTTTTCGCTATGACGTCATAAACGTAAGGCCGGTCATATCAATTTTTCGTCTTTTCAGCGAACATTCAAACCTACACTGTGCATTCAAATTTGAAGGTATTGGACCGTGATTATGAGAACATATGTGGCATATTATTACCCAGTCATATGCCGAGTTTCAACATGCCACGTGCAACGTCAATGACGTCATGACGTAAAACGTCAATTTTCAAAATGGAGCTATATATTGAAAAGTATTCGTCGTACAGAGAAGCGCATCACACCACTGGAAAGCTCGTTGAATTCTGGTTTAGGTCGGTCCTGTTAGATACTTTTCTGCTATAATAGATTTTTCGCTATGACGTCATAAACGTAAGGCCAGTCATATAAATTTTTCGATATTTCAGCAAACATTCAAACCTACACCGTGCACTCAAATTTGAAGGTATTGGACTGTGAATATGAGACTATATGTGGCATATTAATACCCAGTCATATACCGAGTTTCAACACGCTACGGGCAACGTCAATGACGTCATGACGTAAAACGTCAATTTTCAAAATGGAGCTATATATTGAAAAGTATTTGTCGTACAGAGAAGCGGATTGAACCACTGGAGAGCTCGTTGAATTCTGGTTTGAGAGGGAGCTGTCCGAGACTTTTCGGCCATGATGGATTTTTCGCTATGACGTCATAAACGTAAGGCCGGTCATATAAATTTTTCGACATTCCAGCAAACATTCAAACTTACACTGTGAACTCAAATTTGAACGTATTGGACTGAATGTCTATGCCTAAATAGCATGTTGTCTAATATAACCTGCAAAATTTCAGAGTCACATCTCAGAGGTCAAGGTCAGGATCAGTTCAGTAAACATTTCGTCAAGCTTACGACCTATGGTCGCTGGTCTGTTTGTTTGTTTGTTTGTTTGTGTGTTAGCGCTCCACAGGTCACAATTTTGATCGTAGAATCATGGAATTAGGTCAGAAGATGTACAATCCAATATAGATGGATGAGTTCATTTTTGGGAGGTCAAGGTCAAATATTGAGGTCAACGTCACGCAAAACAATAAAAACACATAAATGGCCATAACTCCGGTTCTAATTGTCCTAGATACTTCAAACCAAGTTAATATTGTAGATGAACTCGAGTTCTGTCCTCTGTGACCTTGACCTTGGCATTTGACCTTGACCTTGAGAAGTTCGCCATGAGGTGAATGCCAAGGTCAAGTACGAAGGTCAGCGCACCATATCGAGTAGTATATCGTTGGAAAGGTCTTGACCCCCTGATTGCAGTGATACCCTACTTTCGGCGCTGCGACGTACAGTGACGTCACAATGACGTCATAAACGTCAAATTTCCGAAATTTCAAAAGGCCATAACATCGTCAATACTTTATGGAATCTTTTCAAACTTGATATGCATATTGACAGCAATGACCTTCACGAATTTAAGTACAAAGGTCAAAGATCAAGGTCAAGGTCATCGAAATCCCAGAAAAACACGTTTCCGGTAATAACATCCGTTTGATTTGTCGTAGGTTCATGAATTTTGAACCATATCCTTCAGAAGAGGTATAGTAATCGAGTGTATATGTCAATTTCATGATTGACCTTGAACTTTGTCAGGAAAGTAAGGTCATATGAGGAAAACTTCAAGGTCAAATTTTCAAACTAACTGAAACCTATCAAGTAGTATATCAAATGAAAGGTCTTGATTCCCTGGTATATACTTCCTCATCAGTTTTGAGATGTGACGTTTATTGACGTCACAGTGACGTCATAAACGTTAATTTTTCGAAATTTCAAACGGTCATAGTGTCCACAAATCTTGTTTGATTCTAATGAAATTATACAGGTATAATATATGTCTTCATGCACAGGCAATGCACAATTTTCGTGACTCAAGGTCAAAAATCAAGGTCAAGGTCACGCAAAATGTTAAAAACACATAAGTGGCCATAACTCTGGTTCTATTTGTTATTGAGACTTCAAACCAAGTTCATATTGTAGATAAACTCGAGTCCTATCTTATGTGTCCTTGACCTTGGCATTTGACCTTGACCTTGAGAAGTTCGTCATGAGGTGAATGTCAAGGTCAAGTACGAAAGTCAGCGCACCATATCGAGTAGTATATCGTTGGAAAGGTTTTAAGCCCCTGATTGCAGTGATACCCTATTTTCGGCGCTGCGACGTACACTGACGTCACAATGACGTCATAAACGTCAAATTACCGAAATTTCAAAAGGCCATAACAGCGTCAATACTGTATGGAATACCTTGAAATTTGCCATGCATATTAATAGCATTAACCTTCACGAATTGAAATACAAAGGTCAAAGGTCAAGGTCAAGGTCATCGAAATCCCAGAAAAACACCTTTTCGGTTATAACATCTGTTTGAATCGTTGTAGTCTCATAAAATTTGAACCATATCATTCAGAAGAGGTATAGCAATCAGACTTATATGTCAATTCCATGATTAACCTTGAACTTGATCGGAAAAATGAGGTCACATGAGCAAAACTTCAAGGTCAAATTTTCAAACTAACTAAAAGCTATCTAGTAATATATCAAATGGAAGGCCTTGGACCCATGATAAATAGTTTCCCATCAGTTTTCAAATGTGACGTTTATTGACGTCAAAGTGACCTCATGTACGTAAATTTTTCGAAATTTCGAAAAGCCACAGTGTCCAGAATTCTTGTTCGATTCTGATGGAATTGTTCAAGTATAATTTATATCTTCATGCACGGGCAATGCACAATTTTCGTGACCCAAGGTCAAGGGTCAAGGTCAAGGTAAAAAAAAGGTCAAAATCACAAAAATTGCCATAACTTCGGAACTATTCGTCATAGAAAGTTCAAACTGGGACCATATTGTAGCATATCAAAAGGTCTTTGTCCGCTGACCTTGAATGTGCACTTTGACCTTGACCTTGAAAAGTTTGCCCAACGTAAAAATTTCATGAAAAAAGTATCTTTCTTCAAATGTCGAGGAGTTGTTCAGTAAATCTTTTCAATGTGTAAATTATGGGTAAATGTTTTAAATGTAAACAAATGTTTAGTCATTTCGTCAAGTGTTGGCCTATGGCCGATTTTTTGTTTGTTTGTGTGTTTGTTTGTGTGTTAGCGCTCCACAGGTCACAATTTTGATCGTAGAATCATGCAAATAGGTCAGAAGATGTGCAATCAAATATAGATGGATGAGTTCATTTTTGGGAGGTCAAGGTCAAAAATTGAGGTCAAGGTCAAAGAAAAGGTCAAAATCAAAAAATCGAGATAACTCCGTTTCTAATCAATATTATTTTTTCTAGGTATTTTTATATTTTTCTATGGTCAATTCCGCATCATATGATGTATGCCTGATGGTCGTATGACCAAAACTCCCGATTTTCGGTCCAGGTCGAAAATATGGGGGTCACGAATTTAGGTTTTTTCCTGCCTCGCAATATTCAAAACCATATAATAGAGCAAGTTCCCGATAGATGTTCCTGATTTTTACTCAGAAGTTGTGCCTTATCACACAAAACACGATTGTGAAGTTATAGGACTCAAGGTCAAGAATTAGCGTTAAGGTCATAGTAAAGGTCAAAATCGAAAAATCGCAATAACTTCGCTTCTGATCAAAATTAATTTTTCTAAACATTTTTGTATTTTTATTTGGTCAATTCGACATCAGCTGACGTGAGTCCGATGGTTGTACGACCAAAACTCCCGATTATCGCCCAAGGTCGAACATTTGGGGGTTTTGAGATCATTTGAATTTTGTACAATATTCAAACCGTTATTGTGGAGTCAAAATCCAATATAAGTTGCTGATTTTTAATCAGTAGGTGTGTCTTATCACACTGAACATATGTGTAAAGGTGTAGGACTCAAGATCAAGAATTACAGTTAAAGTCATAGTAAAGGTCAAAATCGAAAAATCGCAATAACTCCGTTTCTATTCAATGTTAATTTTTGTGAGTATTTTTATATTTTTTTATGGTCAATTCCACGTCCTGTGGTGCATGCCCGATGGTCGTACGACCAAAATTCCCGATTTTCGGTCCGGGTCAAAAATTCGAGGGTCTTGATTTTATGGTTTCATGTCTCGCAACTTCAACCCCATATTGCGAGGCCAGGTTCTGATATGTGTTATTGATTTTTACTCAAGAGTTGTGCCTTATCAAATTGAACAAATCTGTGGAGTTTCTTAACTCAAGGTCGAAAATTAAGGTCAAGGTCATGTAAAAGGTCAAAATCGAAAAATCGCAATAACTCCACTTTCGATCAACATTAATTTTTGTCAGTATTTTTGTATTTTTGTATGGTCAATTCGGCGTCAAATGGTGTATGTGCGATGGTCGTACGACCAAAACTCCCGATTATCGCCCGATGCCGAAAATCTGGGGGTCATGTGCAAGTTGCATAGTTGTAGCCCTAGAGTAGTGGCCGCAAAATTACCTAACATAAGTTGCCAATTTATAGGAAATATGAAATGTTTTATGCAGATTTGAATACACAAATATGAAATGTGGACTTTTCTTGCTCTAATTCTCCAATTGACTTGACTGTGAAAGTTGGTTATCAATATTAGTTTGGGTTATAAAGTTACAGTTATTTTGGGATCGATTTCTTCGTGCAGTCATGCCGACATGCATGCGGTCATACATGTACAGTAAAAGTTGTTCACAATGGGGAAGGGAATACGGCAACAAGTTGTATGATGGCTCGGTGGCCGAGTGGTTACAGTGCTCGCTCTCTAACACGTAGGCTGTTGACTCTGTGGGTTCGAATCTACCTGCTGGTAAATATTTTTTTTGCTCTTTGTTTTTTTTTAGAATATCCAGTACCATTATAATCTATTATAGCGGTTATCCAAGAACTTTTTGCAATGTGTTATGATATATTAATAATATACACTGTTGAATGATCATTTGGTAGGAATATGGGCATTATGTCGTGCGAAAATTGTCGTCGCCTCTGTCATATAATACCAGTATGGCATACAAAAACGGCCATCACGATCTGCTTGAATTCATTAGATGGTTCTCCAAAGATGCAGCATCATGATATGAAAGTTACCAAGTTGTAGTAACGAACATTAATAGCAATACTGTATTTTATGATTTTTTTTATATTGACATCATCAAAATTTTGTGCTGTTAGTAGTATATACTATGTTGATACACACATTGATTGGATGTTTTAAATGAGTCAGTCTCAAATGGCTGGGTCTTGCTCAGGAGACGTCATAAAATTTCAATATGTATGTCTGCTCAGGAGTTGTGCATTATTAATTCTAACAAATTTTTGAAAATTCAGAATTCAGGGACAAGTATTAAGGCCAAGGTCACTGTGTAAATGAAGCAACTCTTGTCTAATTTCTAAAATTGTGAATTCTACTGCTGGGTGATGCTCAGGAGGTGTCTTAAATGTGTCAATTTCTAATGCTAGTTGTCCAGTAAATATTTTCAATGTGTAAATTATGAGTAAATGTTTTAAATGTAAATAAACAAATGTGTAGATATTTCGTCAAGTGTTGGCCTATGGCCGATTTTTTGTGTGTTTGTTTGTTTGTCTGTACGCCCTCTAGCGTCCACAGTTTTTGCTTGATTCTTTCCAAACTTGGTGTGCATATTCTCTAGGATGATGGCTCGCGACTGCACGTTTTTTGTGATTCTAGGTCCAAGGTCAAGGTCAAGGTCACGCAAAAGGATGAAAACACATAAGTGGCCATAATTCCGGTTCTATTTGTGATAGAGACTTCAAACCAAGTTCATATTGTAGATAAACTCGAGTTCTATCTTATGTGACCTTGACCTTGACATTTGACCTTGACCTTGAGAAGTTCGCCATGAGGTGAATGTCAAGGTCAAGTACGAAGGTCGGCGCACCATATCGAGTAGTATATCGTTTGAAAGGTCTTGAGCCCCTGATTGCAGTGATACCTTATTTTTGGCGCTGCGACGTACACTGACGTCACAATGACGTCATAAACGTCAAATTTCCGAAATTTCAAAAGGCCATAACATCTTCAATACTGTATGGAATCTCTTGAAACTTGATATGCATATTGACAGCAATGACCTCTACGAATTTATGTACAAAGGTCAAAGGTCAAGGTCAAGGTCATCGAAATCCCAGAAAAACACGTTTCCGGTAATAACATCTGTTTAAATTGTCGTAAGTTCATGAAATTTGAATCATATCATTCAGAAGAGGTTTAGCAATCGGAAGTATATGTCAATTTCATGATTGACCTTGAACTTGGTCAGGAAAATATGGTCATATGAGGAGAACTTCAAGGTCAAATTTTCAAACTGACTAAAACCTATCAAGTAATATATCAAATGAAAGGTCTTGATTCCCTGGTACATACTTTCTCATCAGTTTTGAGGTGTGACGTTTATTGACGTCACAGTGACGTCATAAACGTTAATTTTTCAAAATTTCAAACAGTCATATTGTCCACAAATCTTGTTCGATTCTGATGAAATTATACAGGTATAATATATGTCTTCATGCACAGGCAATGCACAATTTTCGTGACTCAAGGTCGAAGGTCAAGGTCAAGGTCACGCAAAATGTTAAAAACACATAAGTGGCCATAACTTCTGGTCTAATTGTCCTAGAGACTTCAAATCAAGTGCATATCGTAGATAAACTCGAGTTCTATCTTTTGTGGCTTGACCTTGACTTTTGACCTTGACCTTGAGAAGTTTGTATGAGGTCGAAGTCAAGGTCAAATACAAAGTTCAGTGCACCATATCGAGTAGTATATCATTTGAAAGATCTTGAGCCCATGATTCCAATGGTACCTTATTTTCGGCGCTGCGACGTAAACTGACGTTACAATGACGTCATAAACGTCAAATTTCCGAAATTTCAAAAGGCCATAACATCGTCAATACTGTATAGAATCTCCTGAAACTTGATATGCATATTGACAGCAATGACCTCTACGAAATTGAGTACAAAGGTCGAAGGTCAAGGTCAAGGTCATCAAAATCTCAGAAAAACACGTTTCCGGTGATAACGTCCGTTTGAATTGCCGTAGGTTCATGAAATTTGAACCATATCATTCAGAAGAGGTGTAGCAATCGGGCATATATGTCAAAATCATGATTGACCTTGAACTTGGTCAGGAAAATAAGGTCATATGAGGAAAACTTCAAGGTCAAATTTTAAAACTAACTGAAACCTATCAAGTAGTATATCAAATGAAAGGTCTTTATTCCCTGGTACATACTTTCTCATCAGTTTTGAGATGTGACGTTTATTGACGTCACAGTGACGTCATAAACGTTAACTTTTCGAAATTTCAAACGGTCATAGTGTCCACAAATCTTGTTCGATTCTGATGAAATTATACAGGTATAATATATGTCTTCATGCACAGGCAATGCACAATTTTCGTGACTCAAGGCAAAAGGTCAAGATCAAGGAAAAGGTCAAAATCACATAAATGGCCATAATTTTGGAACTAATCGCCATAAAGATTTCAAACTAGGACCATGTTGTAGCATATGAAGAGGTCTTTTTTATGTGTCTATGAATGTGACCTTTGACCTTGACCTTGAGAAGTTCGCCATAGGTCAATGCCATGTACGAAGGTCAGTGCACCCTATCAAGTAGCATACTATTAGAAAGGTCTTGGTCTCCTGCTTCCAGTGATATCTTATTTTAGGCGCTATGACATTCAGTGACGTCACAAAGACGTCATAAACGTCAGATTTTCAAAATTTCAATAAACCAAATCAAAGAAGAAACACATTCTTGGTAATGACTTCTGCTTGAATCTTTGTATGCTCATGAAATTTGGATTATACCATTCAGAATAGGCATGACACACAGACTTATATGTTAAATGCATGATATAGCTTGAACTTGGTCAGAAAAATGAAGTCACATCAGCAAACTTTCAAGGTCAAATTTTGAAAATCATTGAAACCTGTCAAATATCCATTCCGGCAAGTGTGTGGCCTATGGCCTCTCGTCTGTTTGTCTGTTTGTCTGTTCGCACGTTACAGGCCACAGTTTTCAAGCTAGCATCCCGAAACTTTTTTGATAGATAGGTATCCGCCCTGGGACGGCACCGAACGTTTTTGAAAGAAATCGGTTCTTTGATGACGTCATCAAAAATCATTGAAAAATCGAAAAATCCCTATCTCTCATCATTGGCGGATTTTCAAAAATTCACACAGCAGTCACATTTGGACCGATATCTTTGAAATTCGACACACCGATATACAATGGTATCTTCCATCGAACTGCGAAGTTTTACTCGGATTGTTCAAACGTCAATGACGTCACGACGTGAAACGTCATTTTTCGAAATCGGGCTATATATCGGAAAGTATTTGTCGTACAGAGAAGCGAATTGTACCATTGGAAAGCTCGTTGAATTCTGGTTTAGAAGGGTACTGTCCGATACTTTTCCGCCATGATAGATTTTCCGCTATGACGTCATAAACGTAAGGCCTGTCATACCAATTTTTCGACTTTTCAGCAAACTTTCAAACATCTACAGTGCACTCAAATTTGAAGGTATTGAACTGTAATTATCAGCACGTATGTGAAATAATGATATCCAGCCACATACCAAGCTTCAACACGCTACGTGCAACGTCAATGACGTCATGACGTAAAACGTCAATTTTCGAAATCGGGCTATATATCGGAAAATATTTGTCGTACAGAGAAGCGAATTGCACCATTAGAAAGCTCGTTGAATTCTGGTTTAGATGGGTACTGTCCGATACTTTTCCGCCATGATAGATTTTCCGCTATGACGTCATAAACGTAAGGCCTATCATACCAATTTTTCGACTTTTCAGCAAACTTTCAAACATCTACAGTGCACTCAAATTCAAAGGTATTGAACTGTAATTAACAGAACGTATGTGCAATAATGATATCCAGCCACATACCAAGTTTCAACACGCTACGTGCAACGTCAATGACGTCATGACGTAAAACGTCAATTTTCAAAATGGGGCTATATATCAAAAAGTATTTGTCGTAGAGAGAAGCGGATTGCACCATTGGAAAGCTCGTTGAATTCTGGTTTAGAAGGGTACTGTCCGATACTTTTCCGCCATGATAGATTTTCCGCTATGACGTCATAAACGTAAGGCCTGTCATACCAATTTGTCGACTTTTCAGCAAACTTTCAAACATCCACAGTGCACTCATATTCGATATTATTGGACTGTAATTATCAGAACGTATGTGGAATAATGATGCCCAGCCATTTAACAAGTTTCAGCACGCTATGTGCAACGTCAATGACGTCATGACGTAAAACGTCAATTTCCGAATTGGTGCTAATTAGATTAAACAGATTACTGACTTTGTTTTCTTATTTATTGCCCCATAAGAAACACATGCACGATTTTGGTCAATATCCGTCAATCGGATAAGAGAAATTCATGCAAATTAGGGGATTTCATGGTCTTTATTCAACTCAGATCTGAATACTCGTTTTGACATAATTGCAATTTTTATGGCAATTCGTCAACTGCCGGGCCTATGGCCCCTCGTTAGTTGACGAATTGAAAATTCGACAACTATGTTGGTCAGTTCTGTTGGTTTGTCTGTTTGTCTGTTTGCACGCTACAGGCCACAGTTTTTGTCGGATCATCACCAAAATTTATGGGAACATTTTCTAGGCTTTAAGTGAGCCACTCATTGTTTTTAGTCAAATTCGCTTGAAAAATGTTGCCATGGCAACGGAAAAACTGCTTTGCTCTTTACTGACATCATCAAAATCTAGTTTGTTCTTCGTATTTTACTGCTCTACAAGACACAGTTCCGGCCGGATCATCACCAAATTTCATGGATACATAGCTTAGGTATATACCTGGAGATGGCTGGATTTTGGTGACCTTAGACCAAAGGTCAAGGTCAAGGTCACACAAAAGATCAAAAACACATAAATGGCCATAGCTCCGATTCTAATCGTCCTAGACACTTCAAACCACGTTCATATTGTAGATACACTCGAGTTCTATCGTCTGCGAACTTGACTTTGACTTTTGACCTTGACCTTGAGAAGTTCGCTTAAGGTGAATATCAAGGTCAAGTACAAAGTTTGGCGCACCAAATCAAGTAGTATATCGTTGGAAAGATCTTGAACCCCCGATTGCAGTGATACCTTATTTGCGGCACTGCGACGTACAGTGACGTCACAATCACGTCATAAACGTTAAATTTAAGAAATTTCAAAAGGCCATAACATCGTCAATACTGAATGGAATCACTTGAAACTTGATATGCATGTTATCAATATTGACCTCTACGAATAGAAGTACGGAGGTCAAAGGTCAAGGTCAAGGTAACGTCAATAGAAGTTCTTGAAAACTCGAAAAATCCCTATCTTTAACATGGGCGACTATTCAAAAATTCATAACTCGTTTAATTTTCATTGGATTCTCTTGAAATTTCACACACAAGTGGAGAATGACAACCCCTACAGACACCACAAGTTTGATCCGGATCGGATCCGGATTCCGGATTCTACGGATACATTTCAATTTCTTATGGATCCAATTTTAAAAAAAATAATTCAATATTTAATTTTGAAGTTTTTCATGTAGAAAATTGTAGTGTTATTTCTAGTTTATGGTGCAATTTTTATATTCAAAATAACTTGAAAACTCGCTGAGATATCTAGACGGAAAGAGAGGTGGGGTAAATCTGTTTGTCAGCCCGTTCACACGCCAATAATATGTGGAAACGATTACCCTCTGTGCACATGTACTGTCTCTAATATCAACACTCGGTCGCGTAGCAATACAATAGACCTTATATGCATCTGAATACTGATCTCAAACAACATTTCTGTGGTTTTCTAACTCAGTGATGCACAAGTGATATAACAAAGCCTAAAACTCTTGTCTAAATACAATCTGTGGCAAGCCAGGGGCTCTTTTATATCAGCACTATCGACATTTACGGAAATGCGTAGGGAGCACCGTTAGTAATATTTCATCTAAAAACCAAAGATCCTGTACATGCAACGAATACACGCAGAGTTTCTTCTACTTGCGGATCTTTATTAGTTGACGAATTGAAAATTCGACAACTATGTTGGTCAGTTCCGTTGGTTTGTCTGTTTGTCTGTTTGCACGCTACAGGCCACAGTTTTTGTCGGATCATCACCAAAATTTATGGGAACATTTTCTAGGCTTTAAGTGAGCCACTCATTGTTTTTAGTCAAATTCGCTTGAAAAATGTTGCCATGGCAACGGAAAAACTGCTTTGCTCTTTACTGACATCATCAAAATCTAGTTTGTTCTTCGTATTTTACTGCTCTACAAGACACAGTTCCGGCCGGATCATCACCAAATTTCATGGATACATAGCTTAGGTATATACCTGGAGATGGCTGGATTTTGGTGACCTTAGACCAAAGGTCAAGGTCAAGGTCACACAAAAGATCAAAAACACATAAATGGCCATAGCTCCGATTCTAATCGTCCTAGACACTTCAAACCACGTTCATATTGTAGATACACTCGAGTTCTATCGTCTGCGAACTTGACTTTGACTTTTGACCTTGACCTTGAGAAGTTCGCTTAAGGTGAATATCAAGGTCAAGTACAAAGTTTGGCGCACCAAATCAAGTAGTATATCGTTGGAAAGATCTTGAACCCCCGATTGCAGTGATACCTTATTTGCGGCACTGCGACGTACAGTGACGTCACAATCACGTCATAAACGTTAAATTTAAGAAATTTCAAAAGGCCATAACATCGTCAATACTGAATGGAATCACTTGAAACTTGATATGCATGTTATCAATATTGACCTCTACGAATAGAAGTACGGAGGTCAAAGGTCAAGGTCAAGGTAACGTCAATAGAAGTTCTTGAAAACTCGAAAAATCCCTATCTTTAACTTGGGCGACTATTCAAAAATTCATAACTCGTTTAATTTTCATTGGATTCTCTTGAAATTTCACACACAAGTGGAGAATGACAACCCCTACAGACACCACAAGTTTGATCCGGATCGGATCCGGATTCCGGATTCTACGGATACATTTCAATTTCTTATGGATCCAATTTTAAAAAAAATAATTCAATATTTAATTTTGAAGTTTTTCATGTAGAAAATTGTAGTGTTATTTCTAGTTTATGGTGCAATTTTTATATTCAAAATAACTTGAAAACTCGCTGAGATATCTAGACGGAAAGAGAGGTGGGGTAAATCTGTTTGTCAGCCCGTTCACACGCCAATAATATGTGGAAACGATTACCCTCTGTGCACATGTACTGTCTCTAATATCAACACTCGGTCGCGTAGCAATACAATAGACCTTGTATGCATCTGAATACTGATCTCAAACAACATTTCTGTGGTTTTCTAACTCAGTGATGCACAAGTGATATAACAAAGCCTAAAACTCTTGTCTAAATACAATCTGTGGCAAGCCAGGGGCTCTTTTATATCAGCACTATCGACATTTACGGAAATGCGTAGGGAGCACCGTTAGTAATATTTCATCTAAAAACCAAAGATCCTGTACATGCAACGAATACACGCAGAGTTTCTTCTACTTGCGGATCTTTATTAGTTGACGAATTGAAAATTCGACAACTATGTTGGTCAGTTCCGTTGGTTTGTCTGTTTGTCTGTTTGCACGCTACAGGCCACAGTTTTTGTCGGATCATCACCAAAATTTATGGGAACATTTTCTAGGCTTTAAGTGAGCCACTCATTGTTTTTAGTCAAATTCGCTTGAAAAATGTTGCCATGGCAACGGAAAAACTGCTTTGCTCTTTACTGACATCATCAAAATCTAGTTTGTTCTTCGTATTTTACTGCTCTACAAGACACAGTTCCGGCCGGATCATCACCAAATTTCATGGATACATAGCTTAGGTATATACCTGGAGATGGCTGGATTTTGGTGACCTTAGACCAAAGGTCAAGGTCAAGGTCACACAAAAGATCAAAAACACATAAATGGCCATAGCTCCGATTCTAATCGTCCTAGACACTTCAAACCACGTTCATATTGTAGATACACTCGAGTTCTATCGTCTGCGAACTTGACTTTGACTTTTGACCTTGACCTTGAGAAGTTCGCTTAAGGTGAATATCAAGGTCAAGTACAAAGTTTGGCGCACCAAATCAAGTAGTATATCGTTGGAAAGATCTTGAACCCCCGATTGCAGTGATACCTTATTTGCGGCACTGCGACGTACAGTGACGTCACAATCACGTCATAAACGTTAAATTTAAGAAATTTCAAAAGGCCATAACATCGTCAATACTGAATGGAATCACTTGAAACTTGATATGCATGTTATCAATATTGACCTCTACGAATAGAAGTACGGAGGTCAAAGGTCAAGGTCAAGGTAACGTCAATAGAAGTTCTTGAAAACTCGAAAAATCCCTATCTTTAACATGGGCGACTATTCAAAAATTCATAACTCGTTTAATTTTCATTGGATTCTCTTGAAATTTCACACACAAGTGGAGAATGACAACCCCTACAGACACCACAAGTTTGATCCGGATCGGATCCGGATTCCGGATTCTACGGATACATTTCAATTTCTTATGGATCCAATTTTAAAAAAAATAATTCAATATTTAATTTTGAAGTTTTTCATGTAGAAAATTGTAGTGTTATTTCTAGTTTATGGTGCAATTTTTATATTCAAAATAACTTGAAAACTCGCTGAGATATCTAGACGGAAAGAGAGGTGGGGTAAATCTGTTTGTCAGCCCGTTCACACGCCAATAATATGTGGAAACGATTACCCTCTGTGCACATGTACTGTCTCTAATATCAACACTCGGTCGCGTAGCAATACAATAGACCTTGTATGCATCTGAATACTGATCTCAAACAACATTTCTGTGGTTTTCTAACTCAGTGATGCACAAGTGATATAACAAAGCCTAAAACTCTTGTCTAAATACAATCTGTGGCAAGCCAGGGGCTCTTTTATATCAGCACTATCGACATTTACGGAAATGCGTAGGGAGCACCGTTAGTAATATTTCATCTAAAAACCAAAGATCCTGTACATGCAACGAATACACGCAGAGTTTCTTCTACTTGCGGATCTTTATTAGTTGACGAATTGAAAATTCGACAACTATGTTGGTCAGTTCCGTTGGTTTGTCTGTTTGTCTGTTTGCACGCTACAGGCCACAGTTTTTGTCGGATCATCACCAAAATTTATGGGAACATTTTCTAGGCTTTAAGTGAGCCACTCATTGTTTTTAGTCAAATTCGCTTGAAAAATGTTGCCATGGCAACGGAAAAACTGCTTTGCTCTTTACTGACATCATCAAAATCTAGTTTGTTCTTCGTATTTTACTGCTCTACAAGACACAGTTCCGGCCGGATCATCACCAAATTTCATGGATACATAGCTTAGGTATATACCTGGAGATGGCTGGATTTTGGTGACCTTAGACCAAAGGTCAAGGTCAAGGTCACACAAAAGATCAAAAACACATAAATGGCCATAGCTCCGATTCTAATCGTCCTAGACACTTCAAACCACGTTCATATTGTAGATACACTCGAGTTCTATCGTCTGCGAACTTGACTTTGACTTTTGACCTTGACCTTGAGAAGTTCGCTTAAGGTGAATATCAAGGTCAAGTACAAAGTTTGGCGCACCAAATCAAGTAGTATATCGTTGGAAAGATCTTGAACCCCCGATTGCAGTGATACCTTATTTGCGGCACTGCGACGTACAGTGACGTCACAATCACGTCATAAACGTTAAATTTAAGAAATTTCAAAAGGCCATAACATCGTCAATACTGAATGGAATCACTTGAAACTTGATATGCATGTTATCAATATTGACCTCTACGAATAGAAGTACGGAGGTCAAAGGTCAAGGTCAAGGTAACGTCAATAGAAGTTCTTGAAAACTCGAAAAATCCCTATCTTTAACATGGGCGACTATTCAAAAATTCATAACTCGTTTAATTTTCATTGGATTCTCTTGAAATTTCACACACAAGTGGAGAATGACAACCCCTACAGACACCACAAGTTTGATCCGGATCGGATCCGGATTCCGGATTCTACGGATACATTTCAATTTCTTATGGATCCAATTTTAAAAAAAATAATTCAATATTTAATTTTGAAGTTTTTCATGTAGAAAATTGTAGTGTTATTTCTAGTTTATGGTGCAATTTTTATATTCAAAATAACTTGAAAACTCGCTGAGATATCTAGACGGAAAGAGAGGTGGGGTAAATCTGTTTGTCAGCCCGTTCACACGCCAATAATATGTGGAAACGATTACCCTCTGTGCACATGTACTGTCTCTAATATCAACACTCGGTCGCGTAGCAATACAATAGACCTTGTATGCATCTGAATACTGATCTCAAACAACATTTCTGTGGTTTTCTAACTCAGTGATGCACAAGTGATATAACAAAGCCTAAAACTCTTGTCTAAATACAATCTGTGGCAAGCCAGGGGCTCTTTTATATCAGCACTATCGGGGGTGACGGCGTATGAATCAGTACTGTTCTCGGTTTTTAGCAGTAATTTGGCCGAGGACCAAAGGTCCTGTTCATGCACCAGATATATTTTTTTCTTGAGTTTCTTTTGTTACTTGGCAAAATCATTGTTCGCAACAATGCAGCCACAATTTGCGTGTGATCCAAACCACACTTACCACATGTAGCAATCTGCCTCCAACCTAAATCAGCGCAATTTCGAGGGGCGAATGATGATGTTACTAGACACTGCCAAACATTGGCAAAATCCCCATCTCTCATCAACACCAAAATACAAAACAAATTTAAAAGTTCAAAAAGCAATCAAATTGAGACCGACTTCCTTCAAATTTTTGTATGCCCCTATATTTTAACATTTTCGATCAATGTATGAAGTTTTGACTGCATCCTTCAAACGTCAATGACGTCATGACGTCAAATGTCAATTTTCGAAATATGGCTGTATGTAGATAAATATTTCTCCTAGAATGGATCGGATTACACTATTGGAGAGCTCATTCAATTCTGCTTGAGCCAGGTAATGTGTGATTCTATCCCGCCATGACAAATTTTCAGTATGTCGACATAAATGTAGTTCCCATAATACCAGTGTTTCAAATTTTCAATGTTCTATGAAAGCCTATCATGTTCACATTAAATTTTTGCTGATTGGGGAAATGCCATTGACGTCATACATATTATCTTAAGATATTATAATGTTTTCCAACCTGAATATTACATTTGACCTTGGTAACTATAACAAGTGATACAAAATAAAATCAGTAAAAATTTATAAACAAAATATTAACAGGTATATTCAGGAAAAAACAGTATATCAGGTTTGTAGTATGCCATTGACGCTATATAACGTCATAATAATGTGAGATTTCCGGCATGGGTGTTGTCTGTAGCCTCTGGTTCGCTTTTTTCTTCATTAGCACTCCAAGCACTAAGCTTGGAGGATGTATTCTGCAGAACGAGCCCTCCAGGCCACGTGATTTTGATGCTCCTAATATGAAGAAAGATTTTGACAAGCTTGGCCAATGGTATCTGCTTGCCAAAATTGAAATCTCGACTTCCTGAGATGTATTTATTTCGGATCATTTATCCACGACATGTAAAATGTCTAAAGGGTGGCCCCATTACTATAACCTTGACATTTACATTGAAACCACAGTTTGCGAATTCGTCAACTGCCGGGCCTATGGCCCCTCGTTTGTATGTTTGTCTGTTAGCACGATACAGGCCACAGTTTTGACCGGATCATCACCAAATTGCACGGGTACAATGCTTATGTATAGATCTGGAAATAGTTATATTTTGGTGACCTTAGCTCCAAGGTCAAGGTCAAGGTCACACAAAAGGTCAAAATCGAAAAATCGCAATAACTGACGTTCTACATAGGATTATTTTTTCTAACTATTTTTGTATTTTTATTTGGTCAATTACATATCATATGGTACATGTCTGATGGTCCTACGACCAAAACTCACGATTTGCGCCCGAGGTCGAAAATTTGGGGGTCACGAATTTGATTCTTTTTCATGTCTCTTATCATCGGCGAGTTTTCAAAATTTCACACAGCAGTCATATTTAGATCGATACCTCTGAAACTTAGCACACCGATATATGTTGATATCATCCATCATACTGCAAAGTTTTACTTGCATCGGTTGAACGTCAATGACGTCATGACGTAAAACGTCAATTTTTGAAAAGGGGCTATATATCGGAAAGTATTTGTCGTACAGAGAAGCGAATTGCACTATTGGAAAGCTCGTTGAATTCTGGTTTAGAACGGTACTGTCCGATACTTTTCCGCCATGATAGATTTTCCGCTATGACGTCATAAACGTAAAGCCTGTCATACCAATTTTTCGACTTTCAGCAAACTTTCAAACATCCACAGTGCACTCAAATTTGAAGATATTGGACTGTAATTATCAGAAGGTATGTGAAATAATGATACCCAGCTATATGCCAAGTTTCAACACGCTACGTGCAACGTCAATGACGTCATGACGTAAAACGTCAATTTTCGAAATGGAGCTATATATCAAAAAGTATTTGTCGTACAGAGAAGCGAATTGCACCATTGGAAAGCTCGTTGAATTCTGGTTCAAAAGGGTACTGTCCGATACTTTTCCGCCATGATAGATTTTCCGCTATGACGTCATAAACGTAAGGCCTGTCATACAAGATTTACGGCTTTTCAGCAAACTTCCAAACAAGCACTGTCCACTCAATTTGAAGGTAATAGGCTGTTATTATGAGAACGTATGTGGAGCGTTATTATTCAGCCACGTACCGAGTTTCAAAACACTACGTGCAACGACAATGACGTCATCACGTAAAACGTCAATTTTAAAAATGGAGCTATATGTCGAGAGATATTTGTCGTACAGGGAAGCGGATTGCACCATTGGAAAGCTCGTTGAATTCTGGTGTAGGAGGGTACTGTGTGATCTTTTTCCGCCGTGATAGATTTTCCGCTATGACGTCATAAACGTAATGCCTGTCATACCATTTTTTTTACTTTTCAGCAAACTTTCAAACATCCACAGTGCACTTAAATTTGAAGCTATTGGACTGTAATCATGAGGACTTATCTGGAATATTAATACCCAGTCATGTACTGAGTTTCAAGACGTTAAGTGCAACGACAATGACGTCAGGACGTCAGCTTCTCCTTTTGACATCATTGCAATTTCTATGACAATTCGTCAACTGCGGGCCTATGGCCCCTCGTTAGTTGACGAATTGAAAATTCGACAACTATGTTGGTCAGTTCCGTTGGTTACTTGCCAGAATCTTCGATTTTGGCAAGTATGTTGGTCTGTTCGTGGATGTGTTTGTTTGTTTGTTTGTTTGTTTGTCTGTTTACAGGATAACGTCCACATTTCTTACCTGATTTCTTCCAAACTTGGTGTGCATATTCTGTAGGATATCGTGCATAAAACGTCCTATTTTGGTGAAGCTGGGTCAAAGGTCAAGGTCAAGGTCACGCAAAACGTTGAAAACACATAAGTGGTCATAACTTCGGTTCTAATGGTCCTAGAGACTTCGAATCAAGTTCATATTGTAGATATACTCGAGTTCTAACTTTTATGACATTGACCTTGACCTTTGACTTTGACCTTGAGAAGTTCGCCTGAGGTCGAATATTTGACCTTGGAGGTCACCTCCTCCGATTTTCGATCTGATGCTTGGAAACGATGTATGACCAGTCCCTCATGCTCAATATCAATTTTCAGCCCGATCGGCTAATTCGTTATGACGTAATTGACGTTTCTATGGCAACGAAATCGGCCCCATTATAAGCGAAATTGCATGTTTCAACCTGTCAATGCTAATAAAAGAGTCAATAATGTGCGTAAAAATCTAATAATATACCCGTTTATAGTCAAGGATAAGTTCTTTTGTTCCAGAAAATTTCAAGGTCAAATGTCGAAAGTCAAGGTCAATATTGACCTGCAAGTGAAAACCATGTAGGACACTATATCTCAGGAAGTAAAAAAGATAGAGATACGAAAGTAAATCCACAGTATTGCACTCACTTAGCCTAACAACTTTTGCATTTACACCTAAGGCGTATGACCGATAGCCTATGCAAGCGCCTAAGGTCGAAATTGACCTCAAAAATGACCTTGACCTTGACCTTTTGCAAAAATATCGAGTAGTAGCTCGTTTGAAAGGTCTTCGAGAGTACTTTCCAAATATGTTGTTATTTTTGGAATCGGACGTTAATTGACGTCATGATGACGTCAAAAGTGATTTCAGACTGACATTTAGGCCTTTTGAGTGTCAGATGTGCAAAGTTATCACATTTACTGCAGATCTAGCATATACAAACGATGTGGACTCGTCCTGTGATGGTTTCTATCAATTTTTAGCTCAATCGATATATCCGTTTTGACGTAATTGACGTTTTTTGGCAACAAATCGGTAAAAATTTCATTTGTTTGTTTGTTTGTATGTATTTTCGCACTCTCGCATCCACAATTCTCATTCGATTTTTTTCAAACTTGGTGAACATGTTCTGTAGGATATTGAGTAGATTCTGTCATATTTTGGTGAATATAGGTCGAAGGTCAAGGTCAAGGTCACACAAAACGTCGAAAACACATAAGTGGCCATAACTCCGGCTGTAATCGTCCTAGAGACTTCAAATTAGGTGCATATTGTGGATGAACTCGAGTTCTATCGCCTGTGACCTTGACCTTGACTTTGACATTGACCTTGAGAAGTTCGCCATGAGGTGAATGTCAAGGTCAAGTACGCAGTTCAGCGAACCATACCCAGTAGTATACCGTTAAGGTCTTGATCTCCTGAGTCCAGTGATGTCTTAATTTTGACATATGACGTTCATTGACGTCACAATGACGTCATCAACGTCAAATTTCCGAAATTTCAAAAGGCCATAACAATGTCAATACTGGAGGGAATCCTCTGTAACTTGATATGCATATTGACAGCATTGGCCTGTACGACAAGAACCACAGAGGTCAAGGTCATCGAAATCCCAGAAGAAAAAACATATTTGGTAAAAATTTTGCTTCAGTCGTCGTAGGTCAAAGGTCAAGTTCACGGAAAAGTGATCAGTCAAAATCACATGAATCTCAATAATTTCGGAACTAATCGACCCAGAGAGTTCCAACTAGAAAATATTGTAGCATATTGAAAGCCCTCTTTTGAAGGACCTTGGTCGTGTCATTTGACCTTGACATTACCCCTCAAGGTCAAAGTTTTCTTTCTTCTATTCTGGCAAGTACTCGCTGTACCAGCGAAGGCTTTCAGCCGTCAAGTCAGCAGCAGCGAGCGATTTCATTTGTCTGTTTGTCTGTTTGCACGCTACAGGCCACAGTTTTTGTCGGATCATCACCAAAATTTATGGGAACATTTTCTAGGCTTTAAGTGAGCCACCCATTGTTTTTAGTCAAATTCGCTTGAAAAATGTTGCCATGGCAACGGAAAAACTGCTTTGCTCTTTACTGACATCATCAAAATCTAGTTTGTTCTTCGTATTTTACTGCTCTACAAGACACAGTTCCGGCCGGATCATCACCAAATTTCATGGATACATAGCTTAGGTATATACCTGGAGATGGCTGGATTTTGGTGACCTTAGACCAAAGGTCAAGGTCAAGGTCACACAAAAGATCAAAAACACATAAATGGCCATAGCTCCGATTCTAATCGTCCTAGACACTTCAAACCACGTTCATATTGTAGATACACTCGAGTTCTATCGTCTGCGAACTTGACTTTGACTTTTGACCTTGACCTTGAGAAGTTCGCTTAAGGTGAATATCAAGGTCAAGTACAAAGTTTGGCGCACCAAATCAAGTAGTATATCGTTGGAAAGATCTTGAACCCCCGATTGCAGTGATACCTTATTTGCGGCACTGCGACGTACAGTGACGTCACAATCACGTCATAAACGTTAAATTTAAGAAATTTCAAAAGGCCATAACATCGTCAATACTGAATGGAATCACTTGAAACTTGATATGCATGTTATCAATATTGACCTCTACGAATTGAAGTACGGAGGTCAAAGGTCAAGGTCAAGGTAACGTCAATAGAAGTTCTTGAAAACTCGAAAAATCCCTATCTTTAACATGGGCGACTATTCAAAAATTCATAACTCGTTTAATTTTCATTGGATTCTCTTGAAATTTCACACACAAGTGGAGAATGACAACCCCTACAGACACCACAAGTTTGATCCGGATCGGATCCGGATTCCGGATTCTACGGATACATTTCAATTTCTTATGGATCCAATTTAAAAAAAAAATAATTCAATATTTAATTTTGAAGTTTTTCATGTAGAAAATTGTAGTGTTATTTCTAGTTTATGGTGCAATTTTTATATTCAAAATAACTTGAAAACTCGCTGAGATATCTAGACGGAAAGAGAGGTGGGGTAAATCTGTTTGTCAGCCCGTTCACACGCCAATAATATGTGGAAACGATTACCCTCTGTGCACATGTACTGTCTCTAATATCAACACTCGGTCGCGTAGCAATACAATAGACCTTGTATGCATCTGAATACTGATCTCAAACAACATTTCTGTGGTTTTCTAACTCAGTGATGCACAAGTGATATAACAAAGCCTAAAACTCTTGTCTAAATACAATCTGTGGCAAGCCAGGGGCTCTTTTATATCAGCACTATCGGGGGTGACGAAAACGCGTAGGGAGCACCATTCATCTAAAAACCAAAGATTCTGTACATGAAACGGATATACGCAGGGTCTCTTCTACTTGCGGATCTTCATTAGTTGACGAATTGAAAATTCGACAACTATGTTGGTCAGTTCCGTTGGTTACTTGCCAGAATCTTCGATTTTGGCAAGTATGTTGGTCTGTTCGTGGATGTGTTTGTTTGTGTGTTTGTTTGTGTGTTTGTTTGTTTGTTTGTTTACAGCCTAGCGTCCACATTTCTCACCCGATTTCCTCCAAATTTCGTGTACATATTCTCTAGTATACCGCGCGGAAAACGTCCTATTTTGGTGTATGTAGGTCAAAGGTCAAGGTCAAGGTCAAGCAAAACGTTGAAAACACATAAGTGGCCATAACTTCGGTTCTAATAGTGCTAGAGACTTCAAATCAAGTTCATATTGTAGATAAACTCGAGTTCTATCTTTCGTGACCTTGACCTTGACATTTGACCTTGAACTTGAGAAGTTCGCCTGAGGTCGAATATTTGACCTTGGAGGTCACCTCCTCCGATTTTCGATCTGATGCTTGGAAACGATGTGGGACCGGTCCCTTATGCTCAATGTCAATTTTTAGCCCAATCGGCCAATTCGTTATGACGTAATTGACGTTTCTATGGCAACGAAATCGGTCCCATTATAAGCCAAATTGCATTTTTCAAGCTGTCCATGCTGATAAAAGCGTCAAAAATGTGCGTAAGAATCCAATGAAGAACCTGTTAATTAGCAAGGATGACTTTTTTTGATCCACGAAATTTCAAGGTCGTAGGTCGAAAGTCAAGGTCAACATTGACCCGCAAGTGAAAACCATGTAGGTCACTATATCTCAGGAAGTAAGCAAGATAGAGATACGAAAGTAAATCCACAGTATTGCACTCACTTAGCTCAACAACTTTTGCATTTACACCTAAGGCGTATGACCGATAGCCTTTGCAAGCGCCTAAGGTCGAAATTGACCTAAAAAATGACCTTGACCTTGACCTTTTGCAAAAATATCGAGTAGTAGCTCGTTTGGAAGGTCTTCGAGAGTACTTTCCAAATATGTTGTCATTTTTGGAATCGGACGTTAATTGACGTCATAATGGCGTCAAGAGTGATTTCAGACTGACATTTAGGCCTTTTGAGTGTCAGGTGTGCAAACTTACAAGATTCATTGCGGACCTAACAGCTGCAAACGATGTGGATTCGGCCTATGATGCTCTCTGTCAAGTTTTAGCTCAATCCATATATCCATTTTGACGTAATTGACGTTTTTGTGGCAACAAATCGCTAAATTTTCAAAGAAAACTTATTATTTCAAGATATTATGATCTTGTCTGCTGATAATATAATACATATATAAATTATTTTGACATGCATATTCAAAAAAATCATTTCACAGTAAGTTTGCAGCATAGAATTGACGACAAATGACGTCATAATTACGTCAAAATCACATAAATGGCCATTACTTCGAAACTAATCGTCGTAGAGAGTTCAAACTAAGACCATATTGCAGCATATTAAAAAATCTTCCTTATTTGACTTTGAATTTGACCTTTGACCTTGTTCTTGAGACTTTGTGATGAGCTCAATGTCGAGGGCAAGTACGAAGTTCAGCTCACCATATCGGGTAGTATACCTTTAGAAAGTTTTTGGTCTCCTAAGTCCAGTGATGTCTCATTTTTGGCACTGTGACGTTCAATGAGGTAACAATGACAGTATGAGTAGTTTGTGAAGTAAAGTGAAGTAAAATGAAGTAAAGTAAGTAAGTAAACGTAGTAAGTAGGGAAGTAAGTTTCGTCAATTTGTTAAATCCATATGTCATGTCATTGGCATATGACATATATTTTGGTTCTGGCAAGTGTGTGCCCTATGGGCTCTCGTTTGTCTGTTTGTCTGTTTGCACGCTACAGGCCACAGTTTTTGTCGGATCATCACCAAAATTTATAGGAACATTTTCTAGGCTTTAAGTGAGCCACCCATTGTTTTTAGTCAAATTCGCTTGAAAAATGTTGCCATGGCAACGGAAAAACTGCTTTGCTCTTTACTGACATCATCAAAATCTAGTTTGTTCTTCGTATTTTACTGCTCTACAAGACACAGTTCCGGCCGGATCATCACCAAATTTCATGGATACATAGCTTAGGTATATACCTGGAGATGGCTGGATTTTGGTGACCTTAGACCAAAGGTCAAGGTCAAGGTCACACAAAAGATCAAAAACACATAAATGGCCATAGCTCCGATTCTAATCGTCCTAGACACTTCAAACCACGTTCATATTGTAGATACACTCGAGTTCTATCGTCTGCGAACTTGACTTTGACTTTTGACCTTGACCTTGAGAAGTTCGCTTAAGGTGAATATCAAGGTCAAGTACAAAGTTTGGCGCACCAAATCAAGTAGTATATCGTTGGAAAGATCTTGAACCCCCGATTGCAGTGATACCTTATTTGCGGCACTGCGACGTACAGTGACGTCACAATCACGTCATAAACGTTAAATTTAAGAAATTTCAAAAGGCCATAACATCGTCAATACTGAATGGAATCACTTGAAACTTGATATGCATGTTATCAATATTGACCTCTACGAATTGAAGTACGGAGGTCAAAGGTCAAGGTCAAGGTAACGTCAATAGAAGTTCTTGAAAACTCGAAAAATCCCTATCTTTAACATGGGCGACTATTCAAAAATTCATAACTCGTTTAATTTTCATTGGATTCTCTTGAAATTTCACACACAAGTGGAGAATGACAACCCCTACAGACACCACAAGTTTGATCCGGATCGGATCCGGATTCCGGATTCTACGGATACATTTCAATTTCTTATGGATCCAATTTTAAAAAAAATAATTCAATATTTAATTTTGAAGTTTTTCATGTAGAAAATTGTAGTGTTATTTCTAGTTTATGGTGCAATTTTTATATTCAAAATAACTTGAAAACTCGCTGAGATATCTAGACGGAAAGAGAGGTGGGGTAAATCTGTTTGTCAGCCCGTTCACACGCCAATAATATGTGGAAACGATTACCCTCTGTGCACATGTACTGTCTCTAATATCAACACTCGGTCGCGTAGCAATACAATAGACCTTGTATGCATCTGAATACTGATCTCAAACAACATTTCTGTGGTTTTCTAACTCAGTGATGCACAAGTGATATAACAAAGCCTAAAACTCTTGTCTAAATACAATCTGTGGCAAGCCAGGGGCTCTTTTATATCAGCACTATCGGGGGTGACGGCGTATGAATCAGTACTGTTCTCGGTTTTTAGCAGTAATTTGGCCGAGGACCAAAGGTCCTGTTCATGCACCAGATATATTTTTTTCTTGAGTTTCTTTTGTTACTTGGCAAAATCATTGTTCGCAACAATGCAGCCACAATTTGCGTGTGATCCAAACCACACTTACCACATGTAGCAATCTGCCTCCAACCTAAATCAGCGCAATTTCGAGGGGCGAATGATGATGTTACTAGACACTGCCAAACATTGGCAAAATCCCCATCTCTCATCAACGCCAAAATACAAAACAAATTTAAAAGTTCAAAAAGCAATCAAATTGAGACCGACTTCCTTCAAATTTTGTATGCCCCTATATTTTAACATTTTCGATCAATGTATGAAGTTTTGACTGCATCCTTCAAACGTCAATGACGTCATGACGTCAAATGTCAATTTTCGAAATATGGCTGTATGTAGATAAATATTTCTCCTAGAATGGATCGGATTACACTATTGGAAAGCTCGTTCAATTCTGCTTGAGCCAGGTAATGTGTGATTCTATCCCGCCATGACAAATTTTCAGTATGTCGACATAAATGTAGTTCCCATAATACCAGTGTTTCAAATTTTCAATGTTCTATGAAAGCCTATCATGTTCACATTAAATTTTTGCTGATTGGGGAAATGCCATTGACGTCATACATATTATCTTAAGATATTATAATGTTTTCCAACCTGAATATTACATTTGACCTTGGTAACTATAACAAGTGATACAAAATAAAATCAGTAAAAATTTATAAACAAAATATTAACAGGTATATTCAGGAAAAAACAGTATATCAGGTTTGTAGTATGCCATTGGCGCTATATAACGTCATAATAATGTGAGATTTCCGGCATGGGTGTTGTCTGTAGCCTCTGGTTCGCTTTTTTCTTCATTAGCACTCCAAGCACTAAGCTTGGAGGATGTATTCTGCAGAACGAGCCCTCCAGGCCACGTGATTTTGATGCTCCTAATATGAAGAAAGATTTTGACAAGCTTGGCCTTGGCCAATGGTATCTGCTTGCCAAAATTGAAATCTCGACTTCCTGAGATGTATTAATTTCGGATCATTTATCCACGACATGTAAAATGTCTAAAGGGTGGCCCCATTACTATAACCTTGACATTTACATTGAAACCACAGTTTGCGAATTCGTCAACTGCCGGGCCTATGGCCCCTCGTTAGTTGACGAATTAAAAATTCGTCAACTATGTTGGTCAGTTCCGTTTGTCTGTTTGTTACTTGACGAAATTAAATTTCGTCAAGTATGTTGGTCAGTTGAGTTTATCTGTTTGTGTGTTTGTTTGTGTGTTTGTTTGTGTGCACTCTACAGGTCACAATTTTGGTCGTATCGTCATGAAACTTCACCAGAAGGTGGACAGTCAATTTCGTACCAAGTGCTAAACTTTTAGGAGGTCAAGGTCAAAAATTGAGGTCAAGGTCATAGAAAAGGTCAAAATAGAAAAATCGCGATAACTTCGCTTCTAATTGAGATTATTTTTTCTGGGTATTTTTATAATTTTCTATGGTCAATTCTGCATCATCTGATGCATGTCCGATGGTCGTACGATCAAAATTCCCAATTTTCGGTCCAGGTCGAAAATTTGGGGGTCAAGAATTTAGGTTTTTCCTGTCTCACAATATTCAAAATCATATTATAGAGCCAAGTTCCAATATATGTTGCTGATTTTTACTCAGGGGTTGTGCCTTATCACGCAGAACAAGATCCTGAAGTTTCAGAGTTCAGGGTCAAGGATTAGAGTTAAGGTCATAGTAAAGGTCAAAATCGAAAAATCGTGATACCTCCGCTTCTAATCAAGATTATTTTTTCTGTGTATTTTTATATTTTTCTATGGTCAATTCCGCATCACATGATGCATGTCTGATGGTCGTATGACCTAAACTCTCGATTTTCGGTCCAGGTCGAAAATTTGGGGGTCATGAACTTAGGTCTTGCTTGTCTCAATTTTCAAAACCCTATTGTAGAGCCACGATCCAATATATGTTTCTGATTTTTACTCAGGAGTTGTGCCTTCTCACGCAGAACATGACTGTGAAGTTATAGGGCTCAAGGTCAAGAATTACAGTTAAGGTCATAGTAAAGGTTAAAATTGAAAAATCGTGATAACTCCGCTTGTAATCATGATTATTTTTTCTGATTATTTTTGTATTTTTCTATGGTCAAATCCGCATCATATGATACATGTCCGATGGTCGTATGACCAAAACTCTGGATTTTCGGTCCAGGTCGAAAATTTGGGGGTCATGAACTTAGGTCTTGCTTGTCTCAATTTTCAAAACCCTATTGTAGAGCCAGGATCCAATATATGTTTCTGATTTTTACTCAAGAGTTGTGCCTTCTCACGCAGAACATGACTGTGAAGTTATAGGGCTCAAGGTCAAGAATTACAGTTAAGGTCATAGTAAAGGTCAAAATTGAAAAATCGTGATAACTCCGCTTGTAATCATGATTATTTTTTCTGATTATTTTTGTATTTTTCTATGGTCAAATCCGCATCATATGATACATGTCCGATGGTCGTATGACCAAAACTCTGGATTTTCTGTCCAGGTCGAAAATTTGGGGGTCATGAACTTAGGTCTTGCTTGTCTCAATTTTCAAAACCACATTATAGAGCCAGGTTCCAATATATATTGCCGGATTTTACTCAGGAGTTGTGCCTGATCACGCAGAATAAGATTGTGAAGTTGTAGAACTCAAGGTCACGAGTTTTCCCGATCGAATTCTGCACGCTGCCAGTCCAATGTACAGCCATGGCATAATTCAGTGTTTATCCTGAGCGAAGTCTCTCCTACGCACTATACTTTACACGTATTGAGTTTCAATGAACAGAATGGCGCAGTCAGTAGAGGCGTTAGGTTTGTGTGCGATGGGTCAGTGGTTTGATTCTCACTGTTGACTAATTTTTTTTTTCTTCTAAAATTCAATTCCAAATGACTTTCTGTTTCTGAGTGGTCTTGTAAGCATCCCAAACCTGCCATGCTTTATGTAATTCTATTGTTTCGAATTATAATGATCACCTTTGAAGGAAAAAACACTGTTCCACGAATAGCGACAAACTATTTTATCGGGCTTTCTAGTGGTATCATCAAAATCTAGTTTGTTCTTTATATTTAAAGTTACAAGCCGCTTTAAATTCAGCATTACGGCCACAACTGTGAATGATCTGTGGTATTAGCTAACAAATGCATGACAAAAGGCGTGTACCAGATGATATGTCTGCTACATATGATGCATGTGGGATTGGGGGTCTGGTAAGTTGCATGGCGAATGGCCCAGATTAAAACACTGTATCGTGTCATTTTACAGGGTCTCATTGGTTTCATTATGATCGAGAGATGTATGCTTTTGTCATAACGCGTTTGTGTTAACTCCATGCTTCATAGGGTATAAGCCAGAAATAGACTTGGGGATGCCTCACACGTTGAGGATTCCGTTTTAAGTGACGTCATTTCGCCAGATGAATGGTTGCCTAGGGAGACAACGCGAAGCGATATTGATCCACGTGCTGGTTTATTTTGCGCGTGTGGAAGTCTGGTTTTGGGAAAAGCAAAAATTCCGATGGTATTCCCCGGGATTTGGAGTAGAGAAAGGTTTTGCTGCATGTATGCTATGTCGGCAAATGCGATCTGAAAACGAGCTAAATTGACAGGGCTCCTGTTCAACGTCATTTTATGAAAAATTGGTACTATCATGCTCTATAGTGACCTAGATTTTATTGAAGTACTATGATTATACTATCACACCCTGTCAACCGTTAAGCCCTAATTTTTTTTTTGGAAAGGTGAAACGCACACCCGAAGTTGCCCAATTTAACATTGATTTAAATGCAGCCAATAATTGGTCATTTCAACCCCATAGCCTTAAAATATTACCTAATTACAACTGTTTGTTAATATAAAAAACATTGATAAAAAGAAGACAAGCAATTATTAGGTCATATTTTAGGGCTGTGCAATCGCCACATGTCTAAGCCTCTCTATTTGTTTTGTCTACTTGTTGTCAATGTAATTTCATATTTGTACGGGAATATTTGCTGTTTGTTATTCGCTCATTTTTAGGCTATCGATATTTGTTTTTGGATTTTTGTAATTTTGATATATTTTAGGTTTTTTAGTAGTGGTATCATCAAAATTTTGTGCCGTTAGCATGGTTAGAGATAATATATTATGTTGATACATACGCAAACTAGATGTTTCAAATGGTTCAGTTTCCAATGCTATATGTTGTCAGGGGATGCCATAAATGTGTAAATAATGAGTAAATGTTTTGAATGTAAACAAATGTGTAGATTTTTACTTGCCGGAATCTAAAGATTTCGGCAAGTATGTTGATCGGTTTGTGGATGTGTTTGTGTGTTTGTTTGTTTGTGTGTTTGTTCGCACTCTAGCGTCCACAGTTCTTGATTAAAAGCTTCCAAAATTCGTGTGCAGAATCTGTAGAATACCGGCCAGAAAACGTCCTATTTTGGTGTGTCTAGGTCAAAGGTCAAGGTCAAGGTCAAGCAAAACGTCGAAAACACATAAGTGGCCATAACTTCGGTTCTAATGGTCCTAGAGACTTCAAGTTAAGTTCATATTGTAGATAAACTCGAGTTCTATCTTCTGTGACCTTGACCTTGACCTTTGACCTTGACCTTGAGAAGTTCGTCTGAGGTCGAATATTTGACCTTGGAGGTCACCTCCTCCGATTTTCGATCTGATGCTTGGAAACGATGTGGGACCGGTCCCTTATGGTCAGTATCAATTTTTAGCGCGATCGGTCAATCCGTTATGACGTAATTGACGTTTCTATGGCAACGAAAAGGGTCCCATTATAAGCGAAATTGCATGTTTCAAGCTGTCTATGCTGATAAAAGCGACAATAATGTGCGTAAAAATCTAATAATACACCAGTTTATAGTCAAGGATAAGTTCTTTCGTTCCGGAAAATTTCAAGGTCAAAGGTCGAAAGTCAAGGTCAATATTGACCTGCAAGTGAAAACCATGTTTGTCACTATATCTCAGGAAGTAAGCAAGATAGAGACACGAAAGTAAATCCACAGTATTGCACTCATTTAGCCTAACAACTTTTGCATTTACACCTAAGGCGTATGACCGATAGCCTTTGCAAGCGCCTGAGGTCGAAGTTGACCTCAAAAATGACCTTGACCTTCACCTTTTGCAAAAATATCGAGTAGTAGCTCGTTTGAAAGGTCTTGGAGAGTACTTTCCAAATATGTTGTCATTTTCGGAATCGGACGTCAATTGACGTCATAATGACGTCAAACGTGATTTCAGACTGATATTTAGGCCTTTTGAGTGTCAGATGTGCCAAGTTATAACACTTACTGCATATTTAGCATATGCAAACGATGTGGAGTCGTCCTGTGATGGTCTCTGTCAATTTTTAGCACAATTGATATATCCGTTTTGACGTAATTGATGTTTTTGTGGCAACAAATCGGTAAAATTTCAAAGGAAACTCATCATTTGAAGATATTATGATCTTGTCTGGTTATATTATAACATAAATAAACACGATTATATCATGCATATTTAAAAACTCCATTCACAGTAAGTTAGCAGTATAGAATTGACGACAAATGACGTCATAATTGCGTACTTAGTCCGGCAAGTGTGTGGCCTATGGCCTCTCGTTTGTTTGTTTGTTCGCACTCTAGCGTCCACAATTCTTGCCCGATTTTCTCCAAATTTCGTGTGCTTATTCTCTAGAATACCGCGCAGGCACCGCACTATTTTGGTGAAGCTAGGTCAAAGGTCAAGGTCAAGGTCAAGCAAAACGTCGAAAACACATAAGTGGCCATAACTTCGGTTCTAATGGTCCTAGAGACTTCAAATTAAGTTCATATTGTAGATAAACTCGAGTTCTATCTTCTGTGACCTTGACCTCTGACCTTGACCTTGAGAAGTTCGCCTGAGGTCGAACATTTGACCTTGGAGGTCACCTCCTCCGATTTTCGATCTGATGCTTGGAAACGATGTGGGACCGGTCCCTCATGCTTAATGTCAATTTTTAGCCGGATCGGCCAATTCGTTATGACGTAATTGACGTTTCTATGGCAACGAAATCGGCCCCATTATAAGCGAAATTGCATGTTTCAAGATGTCGATGCTGATAAAAGCGTCAATAATGTGCGTAAAAATTTGATAATAAACCAGTTTATAGTCAAGGATAAGTTCTTTTGTTCCAGAAAATTTCAAGGTCAAAGGTCGAAAGTCAAGGTCAATATTGACCTGCAAGTGAAAACCATGTGGGTCACTATATCTCAGGAAGTAAGCAAGATAGAGACACGAAAGTAAATCCACAGCATTGCACTCACTTAGCCTAACAACTTTTGCATTTACACCTAAGGCGTATGACCGATAGCCTTTGCAAGCGCCTGAGGTCGAAGTTGACCTCAAAAATGACCTTGACCTTCACCTTTTGCAAAAATATCGAGTAGTAGCTCGTTTGAAAGGTCTTGGAGAGTACTTTCCAAATATGTTGTCATTTTCGGAATCGGACGTCAATTGACGTCATAATGACGTCAAACGTGATTTCAGACTGATATTTAGGCCTTTTGAGTGTCAGATGTGCCAAGTTGTAACACTTACTGCATATTTAGCCCATGCAAACGATGTGGAGTCGTCCTGTGATGGTCTCTGTCAATTTTTAGCACAATTGATATATCCGTTTTGACGTAATTGACGTTTTTGTGGTAACAAATCGGTAAAATTTCAAAGGAAACTCATCATTTGAAGATATTATGATCTTGTCTGGTTATATTATAACATAAATAAACACGATTATATCATGCATATTTAAAAACTCCATTCACAGTAAGTTAGCAGTATAGAATTGACGACAAATGACGTCATAATTGCGTACTTCGTCCGGCAAGTGTGTGGCCTATGGCCTCTCGTTTGTCTGTTTGTCTGTTTGTCTGTTCGCACGTTACAGGCCACAGTTTTCAAGCTAGCATCCCGAAACTTTTTTGATAGATAGGTATCCGCCCTGGGACGGCACCGAACGTTTTTGAAAGAAATCGGTTCGTTGATGACGTCATCAAAAATCATTGAAAAATCGAAAAATCCCTATCTCTCATCATTGGCTGATTTTCAAAAATTCACACAGCAGTCACATTCGGACCGATATCTCTGAAATTCAACACACCGATATACAATGGTATCTTCCATCAAACTGCGAAGTTTTACTTGGATTGTTCAAACGTCAATGACGTCACGACGTGAAACGTCATTTTTCGAAATCGGGCTATATATCGGAAAGTATTTGTCGTACAGAGAAGCGAATTGCACCATTGGAAAGCTCGTTGAATTCTGGTTTAGAAGGGTACTGTCCGATACTTTTCCGCCATGATAGATTTTCCGCTATGACGTCATAAACGTAAGGCCTGTCATACCAATTTTTCGACTTTTCAGCAAACTTTCAAACATCTACAGTGCACTCAAATTTGAAGGTATTGAACTGTAATTATCAGCACGTATGTGAAATAATGATATCCAGCCACATACCAAGCTTCAACACGCTACGTGCAACGTCAATGACGTCATGACGTAAAACATCAATTTTCGAAATCGGGCTATATATCGGAAAATATTTGTCGTACAGAGAAGCGAATTGCACCATTGGAAAGCTCGTTGAATTCTGGTTTAGATGGGTACTGTCCGATACTTTTCCGCCATGATAGATTTTCCGCTATGACGTCATAAACGTAAGGCCTATCATACCAATTTTTCGACTTTTCAGCAAACTTTCAAACATCTACAGTGCACTCAAATTCAAAGGTATTGAACTGTAATTAACAGAACGTATGTGAAATAATGATATCCAGCCACATACCAAGTTTCAACACGCTAGGTGCAACGTCAATGACGTCATGACGTAAAACGTCAATTTTCAAAATGGGGCTATATATCAAAAAGTATTTGTCGTAGAGAGAAGCGGATTGCACCATTGGAAAGCTCGTTGAATTCTGGTTTAGAAGGGTACTGTCCGATACTTTTCCGCCATGATAGATTTTCCGCTATGACGTCATAAACGTAAGGCCCGTCATACCAATTTGTCGACTTTTCAGCTTTCAAACATCCACAGTGCACTCATATTCGATATTATTGGACTGTAATTATCAGAACGTATGTGGAATAATGATGCCCAGCCATTTAACAAGTTTCAGCACGCTATGTGCAACGTCAATGACGTCATGACGTAAAACGTCAATTTCCGAATTGGTGCTAATTAGATTATTATAGGTAATTGACTGGATACAGTGTTTGAAGCCCGAGGTCGTGTCTGGGCCGTAGCACGCACGAGCTTGCGAGTGCGTCCGCGGCACAGACACGACCGAGGGCCTCGAACACTGTATCCAGTCGATTAACTTATTATTATATGCCTCATCATGATATGCATACTCCTCGGGAGAGATATGATTACAAATGCTGACATTTTCTAGCCATTTTAGACTCTGAAAGCAAATAATTTTATGGACATTCACATGTACTACAAAACCAAAAAACGTCATTTCACCAGCGCATGAATACGTAAACTTCAAAAGACCGTCGGTTGCTATGCGCGACGCAGGTCGATATGAAGGCGGTCAATACCGCAATATATCGGACCGATTGCACTCTGTGTAATCCATTGTAGCATTTTCTTAGGCATATAATAAAACAGATTACTGACTTTGTTTTCTTATTTATTGCCCCATAAGAAACACATGCACGATTTTGGTCAATATCCGTCAATCGGATAAGAGAAATTCATGCAAATTAGGGGATTTCATGGTCTTTATTCAACTCAGATCTGAATACTCGTTTTGACATAATTGCAATTTTTATGGCAATTCGTCAACTGCCGGGCCTATGGCCCCTCGTTAGTTGACGAATTGAAAATTCGACAACTATGTTGGTCAGTTCCGTTTGTTTGTTTGTTTGTTTGTCTGTCTGTCTGTCTGTTTGCACGTTACAGGCCACAGTTTTAGTGCGAGCATCACCAAATTTTTCTGATAGGTAGGTATTCACCCAGGAAGGACACCGAAAGTTTTTGAAGAAAATCGGTTTATTGATGACGTCATCAAAAATTCTTGAAAACTCGAAAAATCCCTATCTTTAACATGGGGCGATTTTTCAAAAATTCATAACTCGTTCAATTTTCAATGAATTCTCTTGAAATTTTAGTCACATGTGTAGAATGACATCCTATACACACATTATAATTTTGACCCGGATCGGACCCGGATTACGGATTTGACAGCTATTTGAATTTAACATTGAAAACTCCATTTAACTTATATTTGATATTATATTTCGGTCTATTGTGCATATTTCAGCTTGATTTTTCCTACAAAGTGGCGGACTATCGTGGTCCATAAACTGACAAAATTTCATCCGGATCGGATCCGGATTCCGGATTTTATGGATACATTTATTTTTCTTCTGGATCCAATTTTTAAAAAATAATTCAACATTTAATTTTGAAGTTTTTTATGTAGAAAATTGCAGTGTTATTTCTAGTTTATGGTGCACTTTTCATGTTGAAAATATATTGAAAACTCGCTGAGATATCAAGACGGAAAGAGAGGTGGGGTAAATCTGTCTGTCAGCCCGTTCACACGCCAATAAGATGTGGAAACGATTACCCCCTGTGCACTTGTACCGTCTCTAATATCAACACTCGGTCGCGTAGTAATACAATATGCCTTGTATGCATCTGAATACTGATCTCAAACAACATTTCTGTGGTTTCCTAACTCAGTGACACACAAGTGATATAACAAAGCCTAAAACTCTTGTCTAAATACAATCTGTGGCAAGCCAGGGGCTCTTTTATATCAGCACTATCGACATTTACGAAAATGCGTAGGGAGCACCATTCATCTAAAAACCAAAGATCCTGTACATGAAACGGATATACGCAGGGTCTCTTCTACTTGCGGAGCTTTATTAGTTGACGAATTGAAAATTCGACAACTATGTTGGTCAGTTCCGTTTGTTAGTTGACGAATTGAAAATTCGACAACTATGTTGGTCAGTTCCGTTTGTTTGTTTGTTTGTTTGTTTGTCTGTCTGTCTGTCTGTCTGTCTGTTAGCACGATACAGGCCACAGTTTTAGTGCGAGCATCACGAAATTTTTCAGATAGGTAGGTATTCACCCAGGAAGGACACCGAAAGTTTTTGAAGAAAATCGGTTTATTGATGACGTCATCAAAAATTCTTGAAAACTCGAAAAATCCCTATCTTTAACATGGGGCGATTTTTCAAAAATTCATAACTCGTTCAATTTTCAATGAATTCTTTTGAAATTTTAGTCACATGTGTAGAATGACATCCTATACACACATTATAATTTTGACTCGGATCGGACCCGGATTACGGATTTGACAGCTATTTGAATTTAACATTGAAAACTCCATTTAACTTATATTTTATATTATATTTCGGTCTATTGTGCATATTTCAGCTTGATTTTTCCTACAAAGTGGCGGACTATCATGGTCCATAAACTGAAAAAATTTCATCCGGATCGGATCCGGATTCCGGATTTTATGGATACATTTATTTTTCTTCTGGATCCAATTTTTAAAAAATAATTCAACATTTAATTTTGAAGTTTTTTATGTAGAAAATTGCAGTGTTATTTCTAGTTTATGGTGCACTTTTCATGTTGAAAATATATTGAAAACTCGCTGAGATATCAAGACGGAAAGAGAGGTGGGGTAAATCTGTCTGTCAGCCCGTTCACACGCCAATAAGATGTGGAAACGATTACCCCCTGTGCACTTGTACCGTCTCTAATATCAACACTCGGTCGCGTAGTAATACAATATGCCTTGTATGCATCTGAATACTGATCTCAAACAACATTTCTGTGGTTTTCTAACTCAGTAATGCACAAGTGATATAACAAAACCTAAAACTCTTGTTTAAATACAATCTCTGGCGAGCCAAGGGCCTTTTATATCAGCACTATCGGGGGTGACGAAAACGCGTAGGGAGCACCATTCATCTAAAAACCAAAGATCCTGTACATGAAACGGATATACGCAGGGTCTCTTCTACTTGCGGAGCTTTATTAGTTGACGAACTGAAAATTCGACAACTATGTTGGTCGGTTCCGTTTGTTACTTGGCGAAATCTTCGATTTTCGCCAAGTATGTTGGTCACTTGCGTATGTTTGTCTGTTTGTATGTTTGTTTGTTTGTTTGTTCGCGCTCTAGCGGCCACAGTTTTCGCTTGATTCTTCCCAAACTTCGTGTGCATATTCTCTAGGATAATGGCTCGCGACTGCACGTTTTCGGTGATTCTAGGTCAAAGGTCAAGGTCAAGGTCACGCAAAACGATGAAAACAGATAAATGACCATAACTCCGGTTCTAATTGTGCTAGAGACTTCAAACCAAGTTCATCTTGTAGATAAACTCGAGTTCTATCTTCTGTGACCTTGACCTTGACATTTGACCTTGACCTTGAGAAGTTCGCCATGAGGTGAATGTCAAGGTCAAGTACGAAGGTCAGCGCACCATACCGAGTAGTATATCGTTGGAAAGGTCTTGAGCCCCTGATTCCAGTGATATCTCATTTTTGGCGCTGCGACGTAAACTGACGTCACAATGACGTCATAAACGTCAAATTTCCGAAATTTCAAAAGGCCATAACATCGTCAATACTGCATGGAATCTCTTGAAACTTGATATGCATATTGACAGCAATGACCTCTACGAATTTAAGTGCAAAGGTCAAAGGTCAAGGTCAAGGTCATCAAAATCCCAGAAAAACACGTTTCTGGTAATAACATAAGTTTGAATCATCGTGGGCTCATAAAATTTAAACCATGTCATTCAGAAGAGGTATATCAATCAAACAAATATGTCAATTCCATGATCGACCTCGAACTTTGTCTATAATCTGACAAAACTTAATCAGAATCTTATGAGGATTCTGGATTTTACAGATATTTTTAATGTTTTCATGGCTCCAATTTTCACAAATTTACTGAACATTCAATTCTAAAGGATTTCATGCAGTCATTTGCAGTGGTATTTCTAGTTTATGGTCCACTTTTCACATTTGGAATAAATTGAAAACTCGCCGAGATATCAAAGTAGAAAGAGCAGTGGGGTGAATCTGATTCTCAATCCATTCACACAACAATAAGCTGTAGAAACGCTTACCCACTGTGGACATGTCCCTTTCTAAATATACACACTCGGTCGCTTAGTAGTACAGTATATCATATATATATCCGAATATGTCAAACTGGTATAATAAAGTCTAAAACTCATGTCTAAATACAGTCTGGGTCAAGCGACAGGCCACTTTATATCAGAACTTTTGGGGGTGACGAACCGCCGGTGTACCGGCGGCGTAGATATCAACCTCATTCCCGGTTTTTACCGGTAATTGGACCAATGATCCTGTACATCATAAGTAAAATTGCATGCTTCACTCTTTTGTTTTTTCGCACTCTAGCGTCCACAATTTTTGCGCTAGCATCCCCAAACTTTTTTGGTGTATAGCTATTCGCCCTATGACGGCACTGCACGTTTTTGAAAAAAATAAGTCTATTGATAACGTCACTAAAAATTCTTGAAAACTCGGAAAATCCCTATCTTTAACATAGAGCAAAATTTCAAAAATTCACACAGCAGTCAAATTTACAGCAGTACCTCCGAAAGTTTGTCCACCAATATATGTTGATATTGTCCATCAAATTGCAAAATTTTACTTGGATCGGTTGAACGTCAATGACGTCATGACGTAAAACATCAATTTTAAAAATGGGGCTATATCTCGGAAACTATTCGTCGTACAGAGAAGCGGATTGCACCACTGGAAAGCTCGTTGAATTCTGGTTTAGAGGGGTACTGTCCGATACTTTTCCGCCATGATAGATTTTCCGCTATGACGTCATAAACGTATGGCCTGTCATACCAATTTTTCGACTTTTCATCAAACTTCCAAACATCCACAGTGCACTCAAATTTGAAGGTATTAGACTGTAATTAATAGAACATATGTGAAATAATAATACCCAGCCATATACCAAGTTTCAACACGCTACGTGCAACGTCGATGACGTCATGACGTAAAACGTCAATTTTTAAAATGGGGCTATATATCGAGAGGTATTTGTCGTACAGAAGAGCGGATTGCACCATTGGAAAGCTCGTTGAATTCTGGTTTAGGAGGGTACTGTCCAATACTTTTCCGCCATGATAGATTTTCCGCTATGACGTAATAAACGTAATGCCTGCCGTACCAATTTTTCGACTTTTCAGCAAACATTGAAACATCCACAGTGCACTCAAATTTGAAGTTATTAGACTGTAATTATGGGAACCTATATCGAATATTAATACCAAGCCATGTACAGAGTTGAAACACGTTACATTCGACAACAATGACGTCATGATGTCAAACGTCCATTTTCGAAATAGGATTGTATCTGGCTAAGTATTAATTCCTAATGAAATGGATTACACCCTCGGAAACCTCATTCAATTATGCTTAAAGTAGGCCACGCATGTAGAAAGAGATTTCGACAAGTTTGGCCTTTAGGCCAATGGTATCTCGTTTGTTTGTTTGTTTGTTTGTCTGTCTGTCTGTTTGCACGATACAGGCCACAGTTTTAGTGCGAGCATCACGAAATTTTTCTGATAGGTAGGTATTCACCCAGGAAGGACACCGAAAGTTTTTGAAGAAAATCGGTTTATTGATGACGTCATCAAAAATTCTTGAAAACTCGAAAAATCCCTATCTTTAACATGGGGCGATTTTTCAAAAATTCATAACTCGTTCAATTTTCAATGAATTCTCTTGAAATTTTAGTCACATGTGCAGAATGACATCCTATATACACATTATAATTTTGACTCGGATCGGACCTGGATTACGGATTTGACAGCTATTTGAATTTAACATTGAAAACTCCATTTAACTTATATTTGATATTATATTTCGGTCTATTGTGCATATTTCAGCTTGATTTTTCCTACAAAGTGGCGGACTATCATGGTCCATAAACTGAAAAATTTTCATCCGGATCGGATCCGGATTCCGGATTTTATGGATACATTTATTTTTCTTCTGGATCCAATTTTAAAAAAATAATTCAACATTTAATTTTGAAGTTTTTTATGTAGAAAATTGCAGTGTTATTTCTAGTTTATGGTGCACTTTTCATGTTGAAAATATATTGAAAACTCGCTGAGATATCAAGACGGAAAGAGAGGTGGGGTAAATCTGTTTGTCAGCCCGTTCAAACCCCAATAAGATGTGGAAACGATTACCCCCTGTGCACTTGTACCGTCTCTAATATCAACACTCGGTCGCGTAGTAATACAATATACCTTGTATGCATCTGAATACTGATCTAAAGCAACATTTCTGTGGTTTTCTAACTCAGTAATGCACAAGTGATATAACAAAGCCTAAAACTCTTGTTTAAATACAATCTCTGGCGAGCCAGGGGCTCTTTTATATCAGCACTATCGGGGGTGACGAAAACGCGTAGGGAGCACCATTCATCTAAAAACCAAAGATCCTGTACATGAAACGGATATACGCAGGGTCTCTTCTACTTGCGGAGCTTTATTAGTTGACGAATTGAAAATTCGACAACTATGTTGGTCGGTTCCGTTTGTTTGTTTGTTTGTTTGTCTGTCTGTCTGTTTGCACGATACAGGCCACAGTTTTAGTGCGAGCATCACGAAATTTTTCTGATAGGTAGGTATTCACCCAGGAAAGACACCGAAAGTTTTTGAAGAAAATCGGTTTATTGATGACGTCATCAAAAATTCTTGAAAACTCGAAAAATCCCTATCTTTAACATGGGGCGATTTTTCAAAAATTCATAACTCGTTCAATTTTCAATGAATTCTCTTGAAATTTTAGTCACATGTGCAGAATGACATCCTATATACACATTATAATTTTGACCCGGATCGGACCTGGATTACGGATTTGACAGCTATTTGAATTTAACATTGAAAACTCCATTTAACTTATATTTGATATTATATTTCGGTCTATTGTGCATATTTCAGCTTGATTTTTCCTACAAAGTGGCGGACTATCATGGTCCATAAACTGAAAATTTTTCATCCGGATCGGATCCGGATTCCGGATTTTATGGATACATTTATTTTTCTTCTGGATCCAATTTTAAAAAAATAATTCAACATTTAATTTTGAAGTTTTTTATGTAGAAAATTGCAGTGTTATTTCTAGTTTATGGTGCACTTTTCATGTTGAAAATATATTGAAAACTCGCTGAGATATCAAGACGGAAAGAGAGGTGGGGTAAATCTGTTTGTCAGCCCGTTCAAACCCCAATAAGATGTGGAAACGATTACCCCCTGTGCACTTGTACCGTCTCTAATATCAACACTCGGTCGCGTAGTAATACAATATACCTTGTATGCATCTGAATACTGATCTAAAGCAACATTTCTGTGGTTTTCTAACTCAGTAATGCACAAGTGATATAACAAAGCCTAAAACTCTTGTTTAAATACAATCTCTGGCGAGCCAGGGACTCTTTTATATCAGCACTATCGGGGGTGACGAAAACGCGTAGGGAGCACCATTCATCTAAAAACCAAAGATCCTGTACATGAAACGGATATACGCAGGGTCTCTTCTACTTGCGGAGCTTTATTAGTTGACGAATTGAAAATTCGACAACTATGTTGGTCGGTTCCGTTTGTTTGTTTGTTTGTTTGTTTGTCTGTCTGTCTGTTTGCACGATACAGGCCACAGTTTTAGTGCGAGCATCACGAAATTTTTCTGATAGGTAGGTATTCACCCAGGAAAGACACCGAAAGTTTTTGAAGAAAATCGGTTTATTGATGACGTCATCAAAAATTCTTGAAAACTCGAAAAATCCCTATCTTTAACATGGGGCGATTTTTCAAAAATTCATAACTCGTTCAATTTTCAATGAATTCTCTTGAAATTTTAGTCACATGTGCAGAATGACATCCTATATACACATTATAATTTTGACCCGGATCGGACCTGGATTACGGATTTGACAGCTATTTGAATTTAACATTGAAAACTCCATTTAACTTATATTTGATATTATATTTCGGTCTATTGTGCATATTTCAGCTTGATTTTTCCTACAAAGTGGCGGACTATCATGGTCCATAAACTGAAAAATTTTCATCCGGATCGGATCCGGATTCCGGATTTTATGGATACATTTATTTTTCTTCTGGATCCAATTTTAAAAAAATAATTCAACATTTAATTTTGAAGTTTTTTATGTAGAAAATTGCAGTGTTATTTCTAGTTTATGGTGCACTTTTCATGTTGAAAATATATTGAAAACTCGCTGAGATATCAAGACGGAAAGAGAGGTGGGGTAAATCTGTTTGTCAGCCCGTTCAAACCCCAATAAGATGTGGAAACGATTACCCCCTGTGCACTTGTACCGTCTCTAATATCAACACTCGGTCGCGTAGTAATACAATATACCTTGTATGCATCTGAATACTGATCTAAAGCAACATTTCTGTGGTTTTCTAACTCAGTAATGCACAAGTGATATAACAAAGCCTAAAACTCTTGTTTAAATACAATCTCTGGCGAGCCAGGGGCTCTTTTATATCAGCACTATCGGGGGTGACGAAAACGCGTAGGGAGCACCATTCATCTAAAAACCAAAGATCCTGTACATGAAACGGATATACGCAGGGTCTCTTCTACTTGCGGAGCTTTATTAGTTGACGAATTGAAAATTCGACAACTATGTTGGTCGGTTCCGTTTGTTAGTTGACGAATTGAAAATTCGACAACTATGTTGGTCAGTTCCGTTTGTTTGTTTGTTTGTTACTTGGCGAAATCTTCGATTTTCGCCAAGTATGTTGGTCACTTGCGGATGTTTGTCTGTCTGTTTGTTTGTTTGTATGTTACCTCTCTAGCGGCCAGAGTTTTCGCTTGATTCTTCCCAAACTTCGTGTGCATATTCTCTAGGATAATGGCTCGCGACTGCACGTTTTCGGTGATTCTAGGTCAAAGGTCAAGGTCAAGGTCACACAAAACAATGAAAACAGATAAATGACCATAACTCCGGTTCTAATTGTGCTAGAGACTTCAAACCAAGTTCATCTTGTAGATAAACTCGAGTTCTATCTTCTGTGACCTTGACCTTGACATTTGACCTTGACCTTGAGAAGTTCGCCATGAGGTGAATGTCAAGGTCAAGTACGAAGGTCAGCGCACCATACCGAGTAGTATATCGTTGGAAAGGTCTTGAGCCCCTGATTCCAGTGATATCTCATTTTTGGCGCTGCGACGTAAACTGACGTCACAATGACGTCATAAACGTCAAATTTCCGAAATTTCAAAAGGCCATAACATCGTCAATACTGTATGGAATCTCTTGAAACTTGATATGCATATTGACAGCAATGACCTCTACGAATTTAAGTGCAAAGGTCAAAGGTCAAGGTCAAGGTCATCAAAATCCCAGAAAAAACACGTTTCTGGTAATAACATAAGTTTGAATCATCGTGGGCTCATAAAATTTAAACCATGTCATTCAGAAGAGGTATATCAATCAAACAAATATGTCAATTCCATGATCGACCTCGAACTTTGTCTGTAATCTGACAAAACTTAATCAGAATCTTATGAGGATTCTGGATTTTACAGATATTTTTAATGTTTTCATGGCTCCAATTTTCACAAATTTACTGAACATTCAATTCTAAAGGATTTCATGCAGTCATTTGCAGTGGTATTTCTAGTTTATGGTCCACTTTTCACATTTGGAATAAATTGAAAACTCGCCGAGATATCAAAGTAGAAAGAGCAGTGGGGTGAATCTGATTCTCAATCCATTCACACAACAATAAGCTGTAGAAACGCTTACCCACTGTGGACATGTCCCTTTCTAAATATACACACTCGGTCGCTTAGTAGTACAGTATATCATATATATATCCGAATATGTCAAACTGGTATAATAAAGTCTAAAACTCATGTCTAAATACAGTCTGGGTCAAGCGACAGGCCACTTTATATCAGAACTTTTGGGGGTGACGAACCGCCGGTGTACCGGCGGCGTAGATATCAACCTCATTCCCGGTTTTTACCGGTAATTGGACCAATGATCCTGTACATCATAAGTAAAATTGCATGCTTCACTCTTTTGTTTTTTCGCACTCTAGCGTCCACAATTTTTGCGCTAGCATCCCCAAACTTTTTTGGTGTATAGCTATTCGCCCTATGACGGCACTGCACGTTTTTGAAAAAAATAAGTCTATTGATAACGTCACTAAAAATTCTTGAAAACTCGGAAAATCCCTATCTTTAACATAGAGCAAAATTTCAAAAATTCACACAGCAGTCAAATTTACAGCAGTACCTCCGAAAGTTTGTCCACCAATATATGTTGATATTGTCCATCAAATTGCAAAATTTTACTTGGATCGGTTGAACGTCAATGACGTCATGACGTAAAACATCAATTTTAAAAATGGGGCTATATCTCGGAAACTATTCGTCGTACAGAGAAGCGGATTGCACCACTGGAAAGCTCGTTGAATTCTGGTTTAGAGGGGTACTGTCCGATACTTTTCCGCCATGATAGATTTTCCGCTATGACGTCATAAACGTATGGCCTGTCATACCAATTTTTCGACTTTTCATCAAACTTCCAAACATCCACAGTGCACTCAAATTTGAAGGTATTAGACTGTAATTAATAGAACATATGTGAAATAATAATACCCAGCCATATACCAAGTTTCAACACGCTACGTGCAACGTCGATGACGTCATGACGTAAAACGTCAATTTTTAAAATGGGGCTATATATCGAGAGGTATTTGTCGTACAGAAGAGCGGATTGCACCATTGGAAAGCTCGTTGAATTCTGGTTTAGGAGGGTACTGTCCAATACTTTTCCGCCATGATAGATTTTCCGCTATGACGTAATAAACGTAATGCCTGCCGTACCAATTTTTCGACTTTTCAGCAAACATTGAAACATCCACAGTGCACTCAAATTTGAAGTTATTAGACTGTAATTATGGGAACCTATATCGAATATTAATACCAAGCCATGTACAGAGTTGAAACACGTTACATTCGACAACAATGACGTCATGATGTCAAACGTCCATTTTCGAAATAGGATTGTATCTGGCTAAGTATTAATTCCTAATGAAATGGATTACACCCTCGGAAACCTCATTCAATTATGCTTAAAGTAGGCCACGCATGTAGAAAGAGATTTCGACAAGTTTGGCCTTTAGGCCAATGGTATCTCGTTTGTTAGTTGACGAATTGAAAATTCGACAACTATGTTGGTCAGTTCCGTTTGTTTGTTTGTTTGTCTGTCTGTCTGTCTGTCTGTTTGCACGATACAGGCCACAGTTTTAGTGCGAGCATCACGAAATTTTTCTGATAGGTAGGTATTCACCCAGGAAGGACACCGAAAGTTTTTGAAGAAAATCGGTTTATTGATGACGTCATCAAAAATTCTTGAAAACTCGAAAAATCCCTATCTTTAACATGGGGCGATTTTTCAAAAATTCATAACTCGTTTAATTTTTATTGAATTCTCTTGAAATTTTAGTCACATGTGTAGAATGACAACCTCTACAGACATTGCAAGTTTGATCCGGATCGGATCCGGATTCCGGATTCTACGGATACATTTCATTTTCTTCTGGATCCAATTTTAAAAAAATCATTGGATATTGAATTTTGAAGCTGTTTATGTAGAAAAATGCAGTGTTATTTCTAGTTTAAGGTGCACTTTTTATTTTCAAAATAACTTGAAAACTCGCTGAGATATTAAGACTTAAAGAGACCTGGGGTAAAACTGTTGGTCAGCCCGTTCACAATTCAATAAGATGTGGAAACGATTACCCCCTGTGCACACGTACCGTCTCTAATATCAACACTCGGTAGCGTAGTAATACAATATACCTTGTATGCATCTGAATACTGGTCTAAAGCAACATTTCTGTGGTTTTCCAACTCAGTGATGCACAAGTGATGTAACAAAGCCTAAAACCCTTGTCTACATACAATCTGTGGCAAGCGAGGGGATCTTTTATATCAGCACTATCGGGGGTGACGAAAACGCGTAGGGAGCACCATTCATCTAAAAACCAAAGATCCTGTACATGAAACGGATATACGCAGGGTCTCTTCTACTTGCGGAGCTTTATTAGTTGACGAATTGAAAATTCGACAACTATGTTGGTCAGTTCCGTTTGTTTGTTTGTTTGTCTGTCTGTCTGTCTGTCTGTTTGCACGATACAGGCCACAGTTTTAGTGCGAGCATCACGAAATTTTTCTGATAGGTAGGTATTCACCCAGGAAGGACACCGAAAGTTTTTGAAGAAAATCGGTTTATTGATGACGTCATCAAAAATTCTTGAAAACTCGAAAAATCCCTATCTTTAACATGGGGCGATTTTTCAAAAATTCATAACTCGTTTAATTTTTATTGAATTCTCTTGAAATTTTAGTCACATGTGTAGAATGACAACCTCTACAGACATTGCAAGTTTGATCCGGATCGGATCCGGATTCCGGATTCTACGGATACATTTCATTTTCTTCTGGATCCAATTTTAAAAAAATCATTGGATATTGAATTTTGAAGCTGTTTATGTAGAAAAATGCAGTGTTATTTCTAGTTTAAGGTGCACTTTTTATTTTCAAAATAACTTGAAAACTCGCTGAGATATTAAGACTTAAAGAGACCTGGGGTAAAACTGTTGGTCAGCCCGTTCACAATTCAATAAGATGTGGAAACGATTACCCCCTGTGCACACGTACCGTCTCTAATATCAACACTCGGTAGCGTAGTAATACAATATACCTTGTATGCATCTGAATACTGGTCTAAAGCAACATTTCTGTGGTTTTCCAACTCAGTGATGCACAAGTGATGTAACAAAGCCTAAAACCCTTGTCTACATACAATCTGTGGCAAGCGAGGGGATCTTTTATATCAGCACTATCGGGGGTGACGAAAACGCGTAGGGAGCACCATTCATCTAAAAACCAAAGATCCTGTACATGAAACGGATATACGCAGGGTCTCTTCTACTTGCGGAGCTTTATTAGTTGACGAATTGAAAATTCGACAACTATGTTGGTCAGTTCCGTTTGTTTGTTTGTTTGTCTGTCTGTCTGTCTGTCTGTTTGCACGATACAGGCCACAGTTTTAGTGCGAGCATCACGAAATTTTTCTGATAGGTAGGTATTCACCCAGGAAGGACACCGAAAGTTTTTGAAGAAAATCGGTTTATTGATGACGTCATCAAAAATTCTTGAAAACTCGAAAAATCCCTATCTTTAACATGGGGCGATTTTTCAAAAATTCATAACTCGTTTAATTTTTATTGAATTCTCTTGAAATTTTAGTCACATGTGTAGAATGACAACCTCTACAGACATTGCAAGTTTGATCCGGATCGGATCCGGATTCCGGATTCTACGGATACATTTCATTTTCTTCTGGATCCAATTTTAAAAAAATCATTGGATATTGAATTTTGAAGCTGTTTATGTAGAAAAATGCAGTGTTATTTCTAGTTTAAGGTGCACTTTTTATTTTCAAAATAACTTGAAAACTCGCTGAGATATTAAGACTTAAAGAGACCTGGGGTAAAACTGTTGGTCAGCCCGTTCACAATTCAATAAGATGTGGAAACGATTACCCCCTGTGCACACGTACCGTCTCTAATATCAACACTCGGTAGCGTAGTAATACAATATACCTTGTATGCATCTGAATACTGGTCTAAAGCAACATTTCTGTGGTTTTCCAACTCAGTGATGCACAAGTGATGTAACAAAGCCTAAAACCCTTGTCTACATACAATCTGTGGCAAGCGAGGGGATCTTTTATATCAGCACTATCGGGGGTGACGAAAACGCGTAGGGAGCACCATTCATCTAAAAACCAAAGATCCTGTACATGAAACGGATATACGCAGGGTCTCTTCTACTTGCGGAGCTTTATTAGTTGACGAATTGAAAATTCGACAACTATGTTGGTCAGTTCCGTTTGTTTGTTTGTTTGTCTGTCTGTCTGTCTGTCTGTTTGCACGATACAGGCCACAGTTTTAGTGCGAGCATCACGAAATTTTTCTGATAGGTAGGTATTCACCCAGGAAGGACACCGAAAGTTTTTGAAGAAAATCGGTTTATTGATGACGTCATCAAAAATTCTTGAAAACTCGAAAAATCCCTATCTTTAACATGGGGCGATTTTTCAAAAATTCATAACTCGTTTAATTTTTATTGAATTCTCTTGAAATTTTAGTCACATGTGTAGAATGACAACCTCTACAGACATTGCAAGTTTGATCCGGATCGGATCCGGATTCCGGATTCTACGGATACATTTCATTTTCTTCTGGATCCAATTTTAAAAAAATCATTGGATATTGAATTTTGAAGCTGTTTATGTAGAAAAATGCAGTGTTATTTCTAGTTTAAGGTGCACTTTTTATTTTCAAAATAACTTGAAAACTCGCTGAGATATTAAGACTTAAAGAGACCTGGGGTAAAACTGTTGGTCAGCCCGTTCACAATTCAATAAGATGTGGAAACGATTACCCCCTGTGCACACGTACCGTCTCTAATATCAACACTCGGTAGCGTAGTAATACAATATACCTTGTATGCATCTGAATACTGGTCTAAAGCAACATTTCTGTGGTTTTCCAACTCAGTGATGCACAAGTGATGTAACAAAGCCTAAAACCCTTGTCTACATACAATCTGTGGCAAGCGAGGGGATCTTTTATATCAGCACTATCGGGGGTGACGAAAACGCGTAGGGAGCACCATTCATCTAAAAACCAAAGATCCTGTACATGAAACGGATATACGCAGGGTCTCTTCTACTTGCGGAGCTTTATTAGTTGACGAATTGAAAATTCGACAACTATGTTGGTCAGTTCCGTTTGTTTGTTTGTTTGTCTGTCTGTCTGTCTGTCTGTTTGCACGATACAGGCCACAGTTTTAGTGCGAGCATCACGAAATTTTTCTGATAGGTAGGTATTCACCCAGGAAGGACACCGAAAGTTTTTGAAGAAAATCGGTTTATTGATGACGTCATCAAAAATTCTTGAAAACTCGAAAAATCCCTATCTTTAACATGGGGCGATTTTTCAAAAATTCATAACTCGTTTAATTTTTATTGAATTCTCTTGAAATTTTAGTCACATGTGTAGAATGACAACCTCTACAGACATTGCAAGTTTGATCCGGATCGGATCCGGATTCCGGATTCTACGGATACATTTCATTTTCTTCTGGATCCAATTTTAAAAAAATCATTGGATATTGAATTTTGAAGCTGTTTATGTAGAAAAATGCAGTGTTATTTCTAGTTTAAGGTGCACTTTTTATTTTCAAAATAACTTGAAAACTCGCTGAGATATTAAGACTTAAAGAGACCTGGGGTAAAACTGTTGGTCAGCCCGTTCACAATTCAATAAGATGTGGAAACGATTACCCCCTGTGCACACGTACCGTCTCTAATATCAACACTCGGTAGCGTAGTAATACAATATACCTTGTATGCATCTGAATACTGGTCTAAAGCAACATTTCTGTGGTTTTCCAACTCAGTGATGCACAAGTGATGTAACAAAGCCTAAAACCCTTGTCTACATACAATCTGTGGCAAGCGAGGGGATCTTTTATATCAGCACTATCGGGGGTGACGAAAACGCGTAGGGAGCACCATTCATCTAAAAACCAAAGATCCTGTACATGAAACGGATATACGCAGGGTCTCTTCTACTTGCGGAGCTTTATTAGTTGACGAATTGAAAATTCGACAACTATGTTGGTCAGTTCCGTTTGTTTGTTTGTTTGTCTGTCTGTCTGTCTGTCTGTTTGCACGATACAGGCCACAGTTTTAGTGCGAGCATCACGAAATTTTTCTGATAGGTAGGTATTCACCCAGGAAGGACACCGAAAGTTTTTGAAGAAAATCGGTTTATTGATGACGTCATCAAAAATTCTTGAAAACTCGAAAAATCCCTATCTTTAACATGGGGCGATTTTTCAAAAATTCATAACTCGTTTAATTTTTATTGAATTCTCTTGAAATTTTAGTCACATGTGTAGAATGACAACCTCTACAGACATTGCAAGTTTGATCCGGATCGGATCCGGATTCCGGATTCTACGGATACATTTCATTTTCTTCTGGATCCAATTTTAAAAAAATCATTGGATATTGAATTTTGAAGCTGTTTATGTAGAAAAATGCAGTGTTATTTCTAGTTTAAGGTGCACTTTTTATTTTCAAAATAACTTGAAAACTCGCTGAGATATTAAGACTTAAAGAGACCTGGGGTAAAACTGTTGGTCAGCCCGTTCACAATTCAATAAGATGTGGAAACGATTACCCCCTGTGCACACGTACCGTCTCTAATATCAACACTCGGTAGCGTAGTAATACAATATACCTTGTATGCATCTGAATACTGGTCTAAAGCAACATTTCTGTGGTTTTCCAACTCAGTGATGCACAAGTGATGTAACAAAGCCTAAAACCCTTGTCTACATACAATCTGTGGCAAGCGAGGGGATCTTTTATATCAGCACTATCGGGGGTGACGAAAACGCGTAGGGAGCACCATTCATCTAAAAACCAAAGATCCTGTACATGAAACGGATATACGCAGGGTCTCTTCTACTTGCGGAGCTTTATTAGTTGACGAATTGAAAATTCGACAACTATGTTGGTCAGTTCCGTTTGTTTGTTTGTTTGTCTGTCTGTCTGTCTGTCTGTTTGCACGATACAGGCCACAGTTTTAGTGCGAGCATCACGAAATTTTTCTGATAGGTAGGTATTCACCCAGGAAGGACACCGAAAGTTTTTGAAGAAAATCGGTTTATTGATGACGTCATCAAAAATTCTTGAAAACTCGAAAAATCCCTATCTTTAACATGGGGCGATTTTTCAAAAATTCATAACTCGTTTAATTTTTATTGAATTCTCTTGAAATTTTAGTCACATGTGTAGAATGACAACCTCTACAGACATTGCAAGTTTGATCCGGATCGGATCCGGATTCCGGATTCTACGGATACATTTCATTTTCTTCTGGATCCAATTTTAAAAAAATCATTGGATATTGAATTTTGAAGCTGTTTATGTAGAAAAATGCAGTGTTATTTCTAGTTTAAGGTGCACTTTTTATTTTCAAAATAACTTGAAAACTCGCTGAGATATTAAGACTTAAAGAGACCTGGGGTAAAACTGTTGGTCAGCCCGTTCACAATTCAATAAGATGTGGAAACGATTACCCCCTGTGCACACGTACCGTCTCTAATATCAACACTCGGTAGCGTAGTAATACAATATACCTTGTATGCATCTGAATACTGGTCTAAAGCAACATTTCTGTGGTTTTCCAACTCAGTGATGCACAAGTGATGTAACAAAGCCTAAAACCCTTGTCTACATACAATCTGTGGCAAGCGAGGGGATCTTTTATATCAGCACTATCGGGGGTGACGAAAACGCGTAGGGAGCACCATTCATCTAAAAACCAAAGATCCTGTACATGAAACGGATATACGCAGGGTCTCTTCTACTTGCGGAGCTTTATTAGTTGACGAATTGAAAATTCGACAACTATGTTGGTCAGTTCCGTTTGTTTGTTTGTTTGTCTGTCTGTCTGTCTGTCTGTTTGCACGATACAGGCCACAGTTTTAGTGCGAGCATCACGAAATTTTTCTGATAGGTAGGTATTCACCCAGGAAGGACACCGAAAGTTTTTGAAGAAAATCGGTTTATTGATGACGTCATCAAAAATTCTTGAAAACTCGAAAAATCCCTATCTTTAACATGGGGCGATTTTTCAAAAATTCATAACTCGTTTAATTTTTATTGAATTCTCTTGAAATTTTAGTCACATGTGTAGAATGACAACCTCTACAGACATTGCAAGTTTGATCCGGATCGGATCCGGATTCCGGATTCTACGGATACATTTCATTTTCTTCTGGATCCAATTTTAAAAAAATCATTGGATATTGAATTTTGAAGCTGTTTATGTAGAAAAATGCAGTGTTATTTCTAGTTTAAGGTGCACTTTTTATTTTCAAAATAACTTGAAAACTCGCTGAGATATTAAGACTTAAAGAGACCTGGGGTAAAACTGTTGGTCAGCCCGTTCACAATTCAATAAGATGTGGAAACGATTACCCCCTGTGCACACGTACCGTCTCTAATATCAACACTCGGTAGCGTAGTAATACAATATACCTTGTATGCATCTGAATACTGGTCTAAAGCAACATTTCTGTGGTTTTCCAACTCAGTGATGCACAAGTGATGTAACAAAGCCTAAAACCCTTGTCTACATACAATCTGTGGCAAGCGAGGGGATCTTTTATATCAGCACTATCGGGGGTGACGAAAACGCGTAGGGAGCACCATTCATCTAAAAACCAAAGATCCTGTACATGAAACGGATATACGCAGGGTCTCTTCTACTTGCGGAGCTTTATTAGTTGACGAATTGAAAATTCGACAACTATGTTGGTCAGTTCCGTTTGTTTGTTTGTTTGTCTGTCTGTCTGTCTGTCTGTTTGCACGATACAGGCCACAGTTTTAGTGCGAGCATCACGAAATTTTTCTGATAGGTAGGTATTCACCCAGGAAGGACACCGAAAGTTTTTGAAGAAAATCGGTTTATTGATGACGTCATCAAAAATTCTTGAAAACTCGAAAAATCCCTATCTTTAACATGGGGCGATTTTTCAAAAATTCATAACTCGTTTAATTTTTATTGAATTCTCTTGAAATTTTAGTCACATGTGTAGAATGACAACCTCTACAGACATTGCAAGTTTGATCCGGATCGGATCCGGATTCCGGATTCTACGGATACATTTCATTTTCTTCTGGATCCAATTTTAAAAAAATCATTGGATATTGAATTTTGAAGCTGTTTATGTAGAAAAATGCAGTGTTATTTCTAGTTTAAGGTGCACTTTTTATTTTCAAAATAACTTGAAAACTCGCTGAGATATTAAGACTTAAAGAGACCTGGGGTAAAACTGTTGGTCAGCCCGTTCACAATTCAATAAGATGTGGAAACGATTACCCCCTGTGCACACGTACCGTCTCTAATATCAACACTCGGTAGCGTAGTAATACAATATACCTTGTATGCATCTGAATACTGGTCTAAAGCAACATTTCTGTGGTTTTCCAACTCAGTGATGCACAAGTGATGTAACAAAGCCTAAAACCCTTGTCTACATACAATCTGTGGCAAGCGAGGGGATCTTTTATATCAGCACTATCGGGGGTGACGAAAACGCGTAGGGAGCACCATTCATCTAAAAACCAAAGATCCTGTACATGAAACGGATATACGCAGGGTCTCTTCTACTTGCGGAGCTTTATTAGTTGACGAATTGAAAATTCGACAACTATGTTGGTCAGTTCCGTTTGTTTGTTTGTTTGTCTGTCTGTCTGTCTGTCTGTTTGCACGATACAGGCCACAGTTTTAGTGCGAGCATCACGAAATTTTTCTGATAGGTAGGTATTCACCCAGGAAGGACACCGAAAGTTTTTGAAGAAAATCGGTTTATTGATGACGTCATCAAAAATTCTTGAAAACTCGAAAAATCCCTATCTTTAACATGGGGCGATTTTTCAAAAATTCATAACTCGTTTAATTTTTATTGAATTCTCTTGAAATTTTAGTCACATGTGTAGAATGACAACCTCTACAGACATTGCAAGTTTGATCCGGATCGGATCCGGATTCCGGATTCTACGGATACATTTCATTTTCTTCTGGATCCAATTTTAAAAAAATCATTGGATATTGAATTTTGAAGCTGTTTATGTAGAAAAATGCAGTGTTATTTCTAGTTTAAGGTGCACTTTTTATTTTCAAAATAACTTGAAAACTCGCTGAGATATTAAGACTTAAAGAGACCTGGGGTAAAACTGTTGGTCAGCCCGTTCACAATTCAATAAGATGTGGAAACGATTACCCCCTGTGCACACGTACCGTCTCTAATATCAACACTCGGTAGCGTAGTAATACAATATACCTTGTATGCATCTGAATACTGGTCTAAAGCAACATTTCTGTGGTTTTCCAACTCAGTGATGCACAAGTGATGTAACAAAGCCTAAAACCCTTGTCTACATACAATCTGTGGCAAGCGAGGGGATCTTTTATATCAGCACTATCGGGGGTGACGAAAACGCGTAGGGAGCACCATTCATCTAAAAACCAAAGATCCTGTACATGAAACGGATATACGCAGGGTCTCTTCTACTTGCGGAGCTTTATTAGTTGACGAATTGAAAATTCGACAACTATGTTGGTCAGTTCCGTTTGTTTGTTTGTTTGTCTGTCTGTCTGTCTGTCTGTTTGCACGATACAGGCCACAGTTTTAGTGCGAGCATCACGAAATTTTTCTGATAGGTAGGTATTCACCCAGGAAGGACACCGAAAGTTTTTGAAGAAAATCGGTTTATTGATGACGTCATCAAAAATTCTTGAAAACTCGAAAAATCCCTATCTTTAACATGGGGCGATTTTTCAAAAATTCATAACTCGTTTAATTTTTATTGAATTCTCTTGAAATTTTAGTCACATGTGTAGAATGACAACCTCTACAGACATTGCAAGTTTGATCCGGATCGGATCCGGATTCCGGATTCTACGGATACATTTCATTTTCTTCTGGATCCAATTTTAAAAAAATCATTGGATATTGAATTTTGAAGCTGTTTATGTAGAAAAATGCAGTGTTATTTCTAGTTTAAGGTGCACTTTTTATTTTCAAAATAACTTGAAAACTCGCTGAGATATTAAGACTTAAAGAGACCTGGGGTAAAACTGTTGGTCAGCCCGTTCACAATTCAATAAGATGTGGAAACGATTACCCCCTGTGCACACGTACCGTCTCTAATATCAACACTCGGTAGCGTAGTAATACAATATACCTTGTATGCATCTGAATACTGGTCTAAAGCAACATTTCTGTGGTTTTCCAACTCAGTGATGCACAAGTGATGTAACAAAGCCTAAAACCCTTGTCTACATACAATCTGTGGCAAGCGAGGGGATCTTTTATATCAGCACTATCGGGGGTGACGAAAACGCGTAGGGAGCACCATTCATCTAAAAACCAAAGATCCTGTACATGAAACGGATATACGCAGGGTCTCTTCTACTTGCGGAGCTTTATTAGTTGACGAATTGAAAATTCGACAACTATGTTGGTCAGTTCCGTTTGTTTGTTTGTTTGTCTGTCTGTCTGTCTGTCTGTTTGCACGATACAGGCCACAGTTTTAGTGCGAGCATCACGAAATTTTTCTGATAGGTAGGTATTCACCCAGGAAGGACACCGAAAGTTTTTGAAGAAAATCGGTTTATTGATGACGTCATCAAAAATTCTTGAAAACTCGAAAAATCCCTATCTTTAACATGGGGCGATTTTTCAAAAATTCATAACTCGTTTAATTTTTATTGAATTCTCTTGAAATTTTAGTCACATGTGTAGAATGACAACCTCTACAGACATTGCAAGTTTGATCCGGATCGGATCCGGATTCCGGATTCTACGGATACATTTCATTTTCTTCTGGATCCAATTTTAAAAAAATCATTGGATATTGAATTTTGAAGCTGTTTATGTAGAAAAATGCAGTGTTATTTCTAGTTTAAGGTGCACTTTTTATTTTCAAAATAACTTGAAAACTCGCTGAGATATTAAGACTTAAAGAGACCTGGGGTAAAACTGTTGGTCAGCCCGTTCACAATTCAATAAGATGTGGAAACGATTACCCCCTGTGCACACGTACCGTCTCTAATATCAACACTCGGTAGCGTAGTAATACAATATACCTTGTATGCATCTGAATACTGGTCTAAAGCAACATTTCTGTGGTTTTCCAACTCAGTGATGCACAAGTGATGTAACAAAGCCTAAAACCCTTGTCTACATACAATCTGTGGCAAGCGAGGGGATCTTTTATATCAGCACTATCGGGGGTGACGAAAACGCGTAGGGAGCACCATTCATCTAAAAACCAAAGATCCTGTACATGAAACGGATATACGCAGGGTCTCTTCTACTTGCGGAGCTTTATTAGTTGACGAATTGAAAATTCGACAACTATGTTGGTCAGTTCCGTTTGTTTGTTTGTTTGTCTGTCTGTCTGTCTGTCTGTTTGCACGATACAGGCCACAGTTTTAGTGCGAGCATCACGAAATTTTTCTGATAGGTAGGTATTCACCCAGGAAGGACACCGAAAGTTTTTGAAGAAAATCGGTTTATTGATGACGTCATCAAAAATTCTTGAAAACTCGAAAAATCCCTATCTTTAACATGGGGCGATTTTTCAAAAATTCATAACTCGTTTAATTTTTATTGAATTCTCTTGAAATTTTAGTCACATGTGTAGAATGACAACCTCTACAGACATTGCAAGTTTGATCCGGATCGGATCCGGATTCCGGATTCTACGGATACATTTCATTTTCTTCTGGATCCAATTTTAAAAAAATCATTGGATATTGAATTTTGAAGCTGTTTATGTAGAAAAATGCAGTGTTATTTCTAGTTTAAGGTGCACTTTTTATTTTCAAAATAACTTGAAAACTCGCTGAGATATTAAGACTTAAAGAGACCTGGGGTAAAACTGTTGGTCAGCCCGTTCACAATTCAATAAGATGTGGAAACGATTACCCCCTGTGCACACGTACCGTCTCTAATATCAACACTCGGTAGCGTAGTAATACAATATACCTTGTATGCATCTGAATACTGGTCTAAAGCAACATTTCTGTGGTTTTCCAACTCAGTGATGCACAAGTGATGTAACAAAGCCTAAAACCCTTGTCTACATACAATCTGTGGCAAGCGAGGGGATCTTTTATATCAGCACTATCGGGGGTGACGAAAACGCGTAGGGAGCACCATTCATCTAAAAACCAAAGATCCTGTACATGAAACGGATATACGCAGGGTCTCTTCTACTTGCGGAGCTTTATTAGTTGACGAATTGAAAATTCGACAACTATGTTGGTCAGTTCCGTTTGTTTGTTTGTTTGTCTGTCTGTCTGTCTGTCTGTTTGCACGATACAGGCCACAGTTTTAGTGCGAGCATCACGAAATTTTTCTGATAGGTAGGTATTCACCCAGGAAGGACACCGAAAGTTTTTGAAGAAAATCGGTTTATTGATGACGTCATCAAAAATTCTTGAAAACTCGAAAAATCCCTATCTTTAACATGGGGCGATTTTTCAAAAATTCATAACTCGTTTAATTTTTATTGAATTCTCTTGAAATTTTAGTCACATGTGTAGAATGACAACCTCTACAGACATTGCAAGTTTGATCCGGATCGGATCCGGATTCCGGATTCTACGGATACATTTCATTTTCTTCTGGATCCAATTTTAAAAAAATCATTGGATATTGAATTTTGAAGCTGTTTATGTAGAAAAATGCAGTGTTATTTCTAGTTTAAGGTGCACTTTTTATTTTCAAAATAACTTGAAAACTCGCTGAGATATTAAGACTTAAAGAGACCTGGGGTAAAACTGTTGGTCAGCCCGTTCACAATTCAATAAGATGTGGAAACGATTACCCCCTGTGCACACGTACCGTCTCTAATATCAACACTCGGTAGCGTAGTAATACAATATACCTTGTATGCATCTGAATACTGGTCTAAAGCAACATTTCTGTGGTTTTCCAACTCAGTGATGCACAAGTGATGTAACAAAGCCTAAAACCCTTGTCTACATACAATCTGTGGCAAGCGAGGGGATCTTTTATATCAGCACTATCGGGGGTGACGAAAACGCGTAGGGAGCACCATTCATCTAAAAACCAAAGATCCTGTACATGAAACGGATATACGCAGGGTCTCTTCTACTTGCGGAGCTTTATTAGTTGACGAATTGAAAATTCGACAACTATGTTGGTCAGTTCCGTTTGTTTGTTTGTTTGTCTGTCTGTCTGTCTGTCTGTTTGCACGATACAGGCCACAGTTTTAGTGCGAGCATCACGAAATTTTTCTGATAGGTAGGTATTCACCCAGGAAGGACACCGAAAGTTTTTGAAGAAAATCGGTTTATTGATGACGTCATCAAAAATTCTTGAAAACTCGAAAAATCCCTATCTTTAACATGGGGCGATTTTTCAAAAATTCATAACTCGTTTAATTTTTATTGAATTCTCTTGAAATTTTAGTCACATGTGTAGAATGACAACCTCTACAGACATTGCAAGTTTGATCCGGATCGGATCCGGATTCCGGATTCTACGGATACATTTCATTTTCTTCTGGATCCAATTTTAAAAAAATCATTGGATATTGAATTTTGAAGCTGTTTATGTAGAAAAATGCAGTGTTATTTCTAGTTTAAGGTGCACTTTTTATTTTCAAAATAACTTGAAAACTCGCTGAGATATTAAGACTTAAAGAGACCTGGGGTAAAACTGTTGGTCAGCCCGTTCACAATTCAATAAGATGTGGAAACGATTACCCCCTGTGCACACGTACCGTCTCTAATATCAACACTCGGTAGCGTAGTAATACAATATACCTTGTATGCATCTGAATACTGGTCTAAAGCAACATTTCTGTGGTTTTCCAACTCAGTGATGCACAAGTGATGTAACAAAGCCTAAAACCCTTGTCTACATACAATCTGTGGCAAGCGAGGGGATCTTTTATATCAGCACTATCGGGGGTGACGAAAACGCGTAGGGAGCACCATTCATCTAAAAACCAAAGATCCTGTACATGAAACGGATATACGCAGGGTCTCTTCTACTTGCGGAGCTTTATTAGTTGACGAATTGAAAATTCGACAACTATGTTGGTCAGTTCCGTTTGTTAGTTGACGAATTAAAAATTCGTCAACTATGTTGGTCAGTTCGGTTTGTCTGTTTGTTTGTTTGTCTGTTTGTTTGTCTGTTTGCACGTTACAGGCCACAGTTTTGGCCGGATCATCACCAAATCGTACGGATACAATGCCTAGGTATATACCTGGAAACCGGTGAATTTTGGTGACCCTAGGTCAAAGGTCAAGGTCAAGGTCACACAAAACGTTGAAAACACATAAGTGGTCATAACTCCGGTTCTAATCGGTCTAGAGACTTCTGACCAAGTGCATATTGTAGATACACTCGAGTTCTATCGTCTGTGACCTTGACCTTGACATTTGACTTTGACCTTGAGAAGTTCGCCCCAGGTTGAAGTCAAGGTCAAGTACGAAGGTCAGCGCAGCATATTGAGTAGTATATCGTTGGAAAGGTCTTGACCCCCTGATCGCAGTGATACCCTATTTTCGGCGCTGCGACGTACACTGACGTCACAATGACGTAATAAACGTCAAATTCCCGAAATTTCAAAAGGCCATCACATCGTCAATACTATATGGAATCTCTTGAAACTTGATATGCATACTGACAGCAATGACCTCTACGAATTTAAGTGCAAAGGTCAAAGGTCAAGGTCAAGGTCATCGAAATCCCAGAAAAACACGTTTCCGGTAATAACATCCGTTTGAATTGTCGTAGGTTCATGAAAATAAAACCATATCGTTCAGAAGAGGTATAGCAATCGAACCTATATGTCAATTTCATGATTGACCTTGAACTTGGTCAGGAAAATAAGGTCATATGAGGAGAACTTCAAGGTCAAATTTTAAAACTAACTGAAACCTATCAAGTAGTATATCAAATGAAAGGTCTTGATTCCCTGGTACATACCTTTTCATCAGTTTTGAGCTGTGACGTTTATTGACGTCACAGTGACGTCATAAACGTTAATTTTTAAAAATTTCAAACGGTCATAGTGTCCACACATTTTGTTTGATTCTGATGAAATTTTACAGATACAATATATATATTCATGCACAGACAATGCACAATTTTTGTGACTCAAGGTCCAAAGTCAAGGTCAAGGTCACGCAAAATGTTAAAAACACATAAGTGGCCATAACTCCGGTTCTATTCGTGCTAGAGACTTCAAACCAAGTTCATATTGTAGATAAACTCGAGTTCTATCTTCTGTGACCTTGACCTCGGCATTTGAGCTTGACCTTGAGAGTTTGCCATGAGGTGAATGTCAAGGTCAGGTACGAAGGTCAGCGAATCATATCGAGTAGTATATCGTTGGAAAGGTCTTGGGCCCCTGATTGCAGTGATACCTTATTTTCGGCACTGCGACGTACACTCACGTCACAATGACGTCATAAACGTCAAATTACCGAAATTTCAAAAGGCCATAACAGCGTCAATACTGTATGGAATATCTTGAAACTTGACATGCATATTAATAGCATTGACCTCTACGAATTGAAATACAAAGGTCAAAGGTCAAGGTCATCGAAATCCTAGAAAAACACCTTTTCGGTTATAACATCTGCTTGAATCATTGTAGTCTCATAAAATTTGAACCATATCATTCAGAAGAGGCATGGTAACCATATGTACATGTCAATTTTATAATTGACCTTGAACTTGGTCGCAAAAATGAGGACACATTCAAAACTTCAAGGTCAAATTTTCAAACTAACTGAAACATATCACAGTTTAGGTCGGATCATCACCAAACTTTATGGGAACACTTTTTAGGCTCAAAGCCAGGCACCCATTGATTTTAGTCAAATTCGCCTGAAAAATGTTGCCATGGCAACGGAAAAACTGCTTTGCATTCTATTGTTATCATCAAAATCTAGTTTGTTCTTCGTATATTACCGCTCTACAAGCCACAGTTTTGGACGTATCATGACCAAATTGTACGTATAAAATGCTTATGTGTATACTTGCAAATGGGTGAAATTTGGGGACCCTAGGTCAAAGGTCAAGGTCAAGGTCACATAAAGTGTCGAAAACACATAAATGGCCATAACTTCGGTTCTAATCGCCCTAGAGACTTCAAACCAAGTTCATATTGTAGATTAACTCGAGTTCTATCTTCTGTGACCTTGACCTTGACATTTGACCTTCGACCTCATTTTCAAGGTCAGAGCACAATGTGGCTAATATATCGCTTTTTATCGACTTCACAGCTTTGGACATACATGTATAGGAAATGATATATGTTATATCTTCTCATGATTTGAAAATTGAGGTCAGAGCACAAAATGGCTAATATCTCACTAAAACATATATCTAAAACATATATTGTCCGGTAACCTTCCTAATTCGTCAACTGCCGGGCCTATGGCCCCTCGTTTGTTTGTTTGTCTGTCTGTCTGTCTGTCTGTTTGCACGATACAGGCCACAGTTTTAGTGCGAGCATCACGAAATTTTTCTGATAGGTAGGTATTCACCCAGGAAGGACACCGAAAGTTTTTGAAGAAAATCGGTTTATTGATGACGTCATCAAAAATTCTTGAAAACTCGAAAAATCCCTATCTTTAACATGGGGCGATTTTTCAAAAATTCATAACTCGTTTAATTTTTATTGAATTCTCTTGAAATTTTAGTCACATGTGTAGAATGACAACCTCTACAGACATTGCAAGTTTGATCCGGATCGGATCCGGATTCCGGATTCTACGGATACATTTCATTTTCTTCTGGATCCAATTTTAAAAAAATCATTGGATATTGAATTTTGAAGCTGTTTATGTAGAAAAATGCAGTGTTATTTCTAGTTTAAGGTGCACTTTTTATTTTCAAAATAACTTGAAAACTCGCTGAGATATTAAGACTTAAAGAGACCTGGGGTAAAACTGTTGGTCAGCCCGTTCACAATTCAATAAGATGTGGAAACGATTACCCCCTGTGCACACGTACCGTCTCTAATATCAACACTCGGTAGCGTAGTAATACAATATACCTTGTATGCATCTGAATACTGGTCTAAAGCAACATTTCTGTGGTTTTCCAACTCAGTGATGCACAAGTGATGTAACAAAGCCTAAAACCCTTGTCTACATACAATCTGTGGCAAGCGAGGGGATCTTTTATATCAGCACTATCGGGGGTGACGAAAACGCGTAGGGAGCACCATTCATCTAAAAACCAAAGATCCTGTACATGAAACGGATATACGCAGGGTCTCTTCTACTTGCGGAGCTTTATTAGTTGACGAATTGAAAATTCGACAACTATGTTGGTCAGTTCCGTTTGTTTGTTTGTTTGTCTGTCTGTCTGTCTGTCTGTTTGCACGATACAGGCCACAGTTTTAGTGCGAGCATCACGAAATTTTTCTGATAGGTAGGTATTCACCCAGGAAGGACACCGAAAGTTTTTGAAGAAAATCGGTTTATTGATGACGTCATCAAAAATTCTTGAAAACTCGAAAAATCCCTATCTTTAACATGGGGCGATTTTTCAAAAATTCATAACTCGTTTAATTTTTATTGAATTCTCTTGAAATTTTAGTCACATGTGTAGAATGACAACCTCTACAGACATTGCAAGTTTGATCCGGATCGGATCCGGATTCCGGATTCTACGGATACATTTCATTTTCTTCTGGATCCAATTTTAAAAAAATCATTGGATATTGAATTTTGAAGCTGTTTATGTAGAAAAATGCAGTGTTATTTCTAGTTTAAGGTGCACTTTTTATTTTCAAAATAACTTGAAAACTCGCTGAGATATTAAGACTTAAAGAGACCTGGGGTAAAACTGTTGGTCAGCCCGTTCACAATTCAATAAGATGTGGAAACGATTACCCCCTGTGCACACGTACCGTCTCTAATATCAACACTCGGTAGCGTAGTAATACAATATACCTTGTATGCATCTGAATACTGGTCTAAAGCAACATTTCTGTGGTTTTCCAACTCAGTGATGCACAAGTGATGTAACAAAGCCTAAAACCCTTGTCTACATACAATCTGTGGCAAGCGAGGGGATCTTTTATATCAGCACTATCGGGGGTGACGAAAACGCGTAGGGAGCACCATTCATCTAAAAACCAAAGATCCTGTACATGAAACGGATATACGCAGGGTCTCTTCTACTTGCGGAGCTTTATTAGTTGACGAATTGAAAATTCGACAACTATGTTGGTCAGTTCCGTTTGTTTGTTTGTTTGTCTGTCTGTCTGTCTGTCTGTTTGCACGATACAGGCCACAGTTTTAGTGCGAGCATCACGAAATTTTTCTGATAGGTAGGTATTCACCCAGGAAGGACACCGAAAGTTTTTGAAGAAAATCGGTTTATTGATGACGTCATCAAAAATTCTTGAAAACTCGAAAAATCCCTATCTTTAACATGGGGCGATTTTTCAAAAATTCATAACTCGTTTAATTTTTATTGAATTCTCTTGAAATTTTAGTCACATGTGTAGAATGACAACCTCTACAGACATTGCAAGTTTGATCCGGATCGGATCCGGATTCCGGATTCTACGGATACATTTCATTTTCTTCTGGATCCAATTTTAAAAAAATCATTGGATATTGAATTTTGAAGCTGTTTATGTAGAAAAATGCAGTGTTATTTCTAGTTTAAGGTGCACTTTTTATTTTCAAAATAACTTGAAAACTCGCTGAGATATTAAGACTTAAAGAGACCTGGGGTAAAACTGTTGGTCAGCCCGTTCACAATTCAATAAGATGTGGAAACGATTACCCCCTGTGCACACGTACCGTCTCTAATATCAACACTCGGTAGCGTAGTAATACAATATACCTTGTATGCATCTGAATACTGGTCTAAAGCAACATTTCTGTGGTTTTCCAACTCAGTGATGCACAAGTGATGTAACAAAGCCTAAAACCCTTGTCTACATACAATCTGTGGCAAGCGAGGGGATCTTTTATATCAGCACTATCGGGGGTGACGAAAACGCGTAGGGAGCACCATTCATCTAAAAACCAAAGATCCTGTACATGAAACGGATATACGCAGGGTCTCTTCTACTTGCGGAGCTTTATTAGTTGACGAATTGAAAATTCGACAACTATGTTGGTCAGTTCCGTTTGTTTGTTTGTTTGTCTGTCTGTCTGTCTGTCTGTTTGCACGATACAGGCCACAGTTTTAGTGCGAGCATCACGAAATTTTTCTGATAGGTAGGTATTCACCCAGGAAGGACACCGAAAGTTTTTGAAGAAAATCGGTTTATTGATGACGTCATCAAAAATTCTTGAAAACTCGAAAAATCCCTATCTTTAACATGGGGCGATTTTTCAAAAATTCATAACTCGTTTAATTTTTATTGAATTCTCTTGAAATTTTAGTCACATGTGTAGAATGACAACCTCTACAGACATTGCAAGTTTGATCCGGATCGGATCCGGATTCCGGATTCTACGGATACATTTCATTTTCTTCTGGATCCAATTTTAAAAAAATCATTGGATATTGAATTTTGAAGCTGTTTATGTAGAAAAATGCAGTGTTATTTCTAGTTTAAGGTGCACTTTTTATTTTCAAAATAACTTGAAAACTCGCTGAGATATTAAGACTTAAAGAGACCTGGGGTAAAACTGTTGGTCAGCCCGTTCACAATTCAATAAGATGTGGAAACGATTACCCCCTGTGCACACGTACCGTCTCTAATATCAACACTCGGTAGCGTAGTAATACAATATACCTTGTATGCATCTGAATACTGGTCTAAAGCAACATTTCTGTGGTTTTCCAACTCAGTGATGCACAAGTGATGTAACAAAGCCTAAAACCCTTGTCTACATACAATCTGTGGCAAGCGAGGGGATCTTTTATATCAGCACTATCGGGGGTGACGAAAACGCGTAGGGAGCACCATTCATCTAAAAACCAAAGATCCTGTACATGAAACGGATATACGCAGGGTCTCTTCTACTTGCGGAGCTTTATTAGTTGACGAATTGAAAATTCGACAACTATGTTGGTCAGTTCCGTTTGTTTGTTTGTTTGTCTGTCTGTCTGTCTGTCTGTTTGCACGATACAGGCCACAGTTTTAGTGCGAGCATCACGAAATTTTTCTGATAGGTAGGTATTCACCCAGGAAGGACACCGAAAGTTTTTGAAGAAAATCGGTTTATTGATGACGTCATCAAAAATTCTTGAAAACTCGAAAAATCCCTATCTTTAACATGGGGCGATTTTTCAAAAATTCATAACTCGTTTAATTTTTATTGAATTCTCTTGAAATTTTAGTCACATGTGTAGAATGACAACCTCTACAGACATTGCAAGTTTGATCCGGATCGGATCCGGATTCCGGATTCTACGGATACATTTCATTTTCTTCTGGATCAAATTTTAAAAAAATCATTGGATATTGAATTTTGAAGCTGTTTATGTAGAAAAATGCAGTGTTATTTCTAGTTTAAGGTGCACTTTTTATTTTCAAAATAACTTGAAAACTCGCTGAGATATTAAGACTTAAAGAGACCTGGGGTAAAACTGTTGGTCAGCCCGTTCACAATTCAATAAGATGTGGAAACGATTACCCCCTGTGCACACGTACCGTCTCTAATATCAACACTCGGTAGCGTAGTAATACAATATACCTTGTATGCATCTGAATACTGGTCTAAAGCAACATTTCTGTGGTTTTCCAACTCAGTGATGCACAAGTGATGTAACAAAGCCTAAAACCCTTGTCTACATACAATCTGTGGCAAGCGAGGGGATCTTTTATATCAGCACTATCGGGGGTGACGGCGTATGAATCAATACTGTTGCCGGGTTTTAGCAGTAATTTGGCCGAGGACCAAAGGTTCTGTTCATGCACCAGATATATTTTTTCTTGAGTTTCTTCTGTTACTTGGCGAAATCATTGTTCGCAACAATGCAGCCACAATTTGCGTGTGATCCAAACCACGCTCACCACATGTAACAATCTGCCTCCAACCTAAAGCAGCCCAATTACGAGGGCCGAATGGTGATGTCACTAGACACTGCCAAACATTGGCAAAATCCTCATCTCTCATCATTGCCAAAGTACAAAACAAATTTAAAAATTCAAAAAGCATTCAAATTGAGACCGACTTCCTTCAAATTTGGTATGCCTCTACATGTTAACATTTTTCATCAATGTATGAAGTTTTGACTGGATCATTTAAACGCCAATGACGTCATGACGTCAAATGTCAATTTTCGAAATATGGCTGTATCTCGGTAAATATTTCTCCCAGAATGGATCGGATTACACCATTGGAAAGCTTGTTCAATTCTGCTTGAGGCAGGTGATGTGTGATTCTATCCCGCCATGACAAATTTTCAGTATGACGACATAAACGTAGTTCCCATAATGCCAGTGTTTCAAAATGTCAATGTTCTATGAAAGCCTATCATTTTCACATTCAATTTTGCTGCAAATGAATTGTAATTGTCTGCGAATGTGTAGCACTATCAATCGTATGTCATGTTTCAACTGATTGGTGAAATGCCATTGACGTCATAAATATTATCTTAAGATATTATTATAATGTTTTCCAACCTGAATATAACATTTGACCTTGGTAACTATAATAAATGATACTATATCAAATCAGTAAAAATTTATAAACATAATATTAACAGGTATATTTAGAAACACCAGTATATCAGGTTTGTAGCATGCCATTGACGATATATGACGTCATAATAACATAAGATTTCCAGCATGGGTGTGACCTGTAGCCTCTGGTTCGCTTTTTTTTTCATTAGCACTTGACCGTCCATATTTCTAGCTTGAATTCTTCTAAGCTTGGAGGATGTATTCTGCAGAACGAGCGCTCCAGGCCACGTGATTTTGGTGCTCCTAATATGAAGAAAAATTTTGACAAGTTTGGCCTTTAGGCCAATGGTATCTGCTTGACAAAATTAAGATTTCGACTTCCGGAGATGTATTTATCTCGGATCATTTATCCACGACATGTACAATGTCTAAAGGGTGGCCCCATTACTATAACCTTGACCTTTACATTAAAACGAAAGTTTGCGAATTCGTCAACTGCCGGGCCTATGGCCCCTCGTTTGTTTGTTTGTTTGTCTGTCTGTCTGTTTGCACGATACAGGCCACAGTTTTAGTGCGAGCATCACGAAATTTTTCTGATAGGTAGGTATTCACCCAGGAAGGACACCGAAAGTTTTTGAAGAAAATCGGTTTATTGATGACGTCATCAAAAATTCTTGAAAACTCGAAAAATCCCTATCTTTAACATGGGGCGATTTTTCAAAAATTCATAACTCGTTCAATTTTCAATGAATTCTTTTGAAATTTTAGTCACATGTGCAGAATGACATCCTATATACACATTATAATTTTGACCCGGATCGGACCTGGATTACGGATTTGACAGCTATTTGAATTTAACATTGAAAACTCCATTTAACTTATATTTGATATTATATTTCGGTCTATTGTGCATATTTCAGCTTGATTTTTCCTACAAAGTGGCGGACTATCATGGTCCATAAACTGAAAAATTTTCATCCGGATCGGATCCGGATTCCGGATTTTATGGATACATTTATTTTTCTTCTGGATCCAATTTTAAAAAAATAATTCAACATTTAATTTTGAAGTTTTTTATGTAGAAAATTGCAGTGTTATTTCTAGTTTATGGTGCACTTTTCATGTTGAAAATATATTGAAAACTCGCTGAGATATCAAGACGGAAAGAGAGGTGGGGTAAATCTGTTTGTCAGCCCGTTCAAACCCCAATAAGATGTGGAAACGATTACCCCCTGTGCACTTGTACCGTCTCTAATATCAACACTCGGTCGCGTAGTAATACAATATACCTTGTATGCATCTGAATACTGATCTAAAGCAACATTTCTGTGGTTTTCTAACTCAGTAATGCACAAGTGATATAACAAAGCCTAAAACTCTTGTTTAAATACAATCTCTGGCGAGCCAGGGGCTCTTTTATATCAGCACTATCGGGGGTGACGAAAACGCGTAGGGAGCACCATTCATCTAAAAACCAAAGATCCTGTACATGAAACGGATATACGCAGGGTCTCTTCTACTTGCGGAGCTTTATTAGTTGACGAATTGAAAATTCGACAACTATGTTGGTCGGTTCCGTTTGTTTGTTTGTTTGTTTGTTTGTCTGTCTGTCTGTTTGCACGATACAGGCCACAGTTTTAGTGCGAGCATCACGAAATTTTTCTGATAGGTAGGTATTCACCCAGGAAAGACACCGAAAGTTTTTGAAGAAAATCGGTTTATTGATGACGTCATCAAAAATTCTTGAAAACTCGAAAAATCCCTATCTTTAACATGGGGCGATTTTTCAAAAATTCATAACTCGTTCAATTTTCAATGAATTCTCTTGAAATTTTAGTCACATGTGCAGAATGACATCCTATATACACATTATAATTTTGACCCGGATCGGACCTGGATTACGGATTTGACAGCTATTTGAATTTAACATTGAAAACTCCATTTAACTTATATTTGATATTATATTTCGGTCTATTGTGCATATTTCAGCTTGATTTTTCCTACAAAGTGGCGGACTATCATGGTCCATAAACTGAAAATTTTTCATCCGGATCGGATCCGGATTCCGGATTTTATGGATACATTTATTTTTCTTCTGGATCCAATTTTAAAAAAATAATTCAACATTTAATTTTGAAGTTTTTTATGTAGAAAATTGCAGTGTTATTTCTAGTTTATGGTGCACTTTTCATGTTGAAAATATATTGAAAACTCGCTGAGATATCAAGACGGAAAGAGAGGTGGGGTAAATCTGTTTGTCAGCCCGTTCAAACCCCAATAAGATGTGGAAACGATTACCCCCTGTGCACTTGTACCGTCTCTAATATCAACACTCGGTCGCGTAGTAATACAATATACCTTGTATGCATCTGAATACTGATCTAAAGCAACATTTCTGTGGTTTTCTAACTCAGTAATGCACAAGTGATATAACAAAGCCTAAAACTCTTGTTTAAATACAATCTCTGGCGAGCCAGGGACTCTTTTATATCAGCACTATCGGGGGTGACGAAAACGCGTAGGGAGCACCATTCATCTAAAAACCAAAGATCCTGTACATGAAACGGATATACGCAGGGTCTCTTCTACTTGCGGAGCTTTATTAGTTGACGAATTGAAAATTCGACAACTATGTTGGTCGGTTCCGTTTGTTTGTTTGTTTGTTTGTTTGTCTGTCTGTCTGTTTGCACGATACAGGCCACAGTTTTAGTGCGAGCATCACGAAATTTTTCTGATAGGTAGGTATTCACCCAGGAAAGACACCGAAAGTTTTTGAAGAAAATCGGTTTATTGATGACGTCATCAAAAATTCTTGAAAACTCGAAAAATCCCTATCTTTAACATGGGGCGATTTTTCAAAAATTCATAACTCGTTCAATTTTCAATGAATTCTCTTGAAATTTTAGTCACATGTGCAGAATGACATCCTATATACACATTATAATTTTGACCCGGATCGGACCTGGATTACGGATTTGACAGCTATTTGAATTTAACATTGAAAACTCCATTTAACTTATATTTGATATTATATTTCGGTCTATTGTGCATATTTCAGCTTGATTTTTCCTACAAAGTGGCGGACTATCATGGTCCATAAACTGAAAAATTTTCATCCGGATCGGATCCGGATTCCGGATTTTATGGATACATTTATTTTTCTTCTGGATCCAATTTTAAAAAAATAATTCAACATTTAATTTTGAAGTTTTTTATGTAGAAAATTGCAGTGTTATTTCTAGTTTATGGTGCACTTTTCATGTTGAAAATATATTGAAAACTCGCTGAGATATCAAGACGGAAAGAGAGGTGGGGTAAATCTGTTTGTCAGCCCGTTCAAACCCCAATAAGATGTGGAAACGATTACCCCCTGTGCACTTGTACCGTCTCTAATATCAACACTCGGTCGCGTAGTAATACAATATACCTTGTATGCATCTGAATACTGATCTAAAGCAACATTTCTGTGGTTTTCTAACTCAGTAATGCACAAGTGATATAACAAAGCCTAAAACTCTTGTTTAAATACAATCTCTGGCGAGCCAGGGGCTCTTTTATATCAGCACTATCGGGGGTGACGAAAACGCGTAGGGAGCACCATTCATCTAAAAACCAAAGATCCTGTACATGAAACGGATATACGCAGGGTCTCTTCTACTTGCGGAGCTTTATTAGTTGACGAATTGAAAATTCGACAACTATGTTGGTCGGTTCCGTTTGTTAGTTGACGAATTGAAAATTCGACAACTATGTTGGTCAGTTCCGTTTGTTTGTTTGTTTGTTACTTGGCGAAATCTTCGATTTTCGCCAAGTATGTTGGTCACTTGCGGATGTTTGTCTGTCTGTTTGTTTGTTTGTATGTTACCTCTCTAGCGGCCAGAGTTTTCGCTTGATTCTTCCCAAACTTCGTGTGCATATTCTCTAGGATAATGGCTCGCGACTGCACGTTTTCGGTGATTCTAGGTCAAAGGTCAAGGTCAAGGTCACACAAAACAATGAAAACAGATAAATGACCATAACTCCGGTTCTAATTGTGCTAGAGACTTCAAACCAAGTTCATCTTGTAGATAAACTCGAGTTCTATCTTCTGTGACCTTGACCTTGACATTTGACCTTGACCTTGAGAAGTTCGCCATGAGGTGAATGTCAAGGTCAAGTACGAAGGTCAGCGCACCATACCGAGTAGTATATCGTTGGAAAGGTCTTGAGCCCCTGATTCCAGTGATATCTCATTTTTGGCGCTGCGACGTAAACTGACGTCACAATGACGTCATAAACGTCAAATTTCCGAAATTTCAAAAGGCCATAACATCGTCAATACTGTATGGAATCTCTTGAAACTTGATATGCATATTGACAGCAATGACCTCTACGAATTTAAGTGCAAAGGTCAAAGGTCAAGGTCAAGGTCATCAAAATCCCAGAAAAACACGTTTCTGGTAATAACATAAGTTTGAATCATCGTGGGCTCATAAAATTTAAACCATGTCATTCAGAAGAGGTATATCAATCAAACAAATATGTCAATTCCATGATCGACCTCGAACTTTGTCTGTAATCTGACAAAACTTAATCAGAATCTTATGAGGATTCTGGATTTTACAGATATTTTTAATGTTTTCATGGCTCCAATTTTCACAAATTTACTGAACATTCAATTCTAAAGGATTTCATGCAGTCATTTGCAGTGGTATTTCTAGTTTATGGTCCACTTTTCACATTTGGAATAAATTGAAAACTCGCCGAGATATCAAAGTAGAAAGAGCAGTGGGGTGAATCTGATTCTCAATCCATTCACACAACAATAAGCTGTAGAAACGCTTACCCACTGTGGACATGTCCCTTTCTAAATATACACACTCGGTCGCTTAGTAGTACAGTATATCATATATATATCCGAATATGTCAAACTGGTATAATAAAGTCTAAAACTCATGTCTAAATACAGTCTGGGTCAAGCGACAGGCCACTTTATATCAGAACTTTTGGGGGTGACGAACCGCCGGTGTACCGGCGGCGTAGATATCAACCTCATTCCCGGTTTTTACCGGTAATTGGACCAATGATCCTGTACATCATAAGTAAAATTGCATGCTTCACTCTTTTGTTTTTTCGCACTCTAGCGTCCACAATTTTTGCGCTAGCATCCCCAAACTTTTTTGGTGTATAGCTATTCGCCCTATGACGGCACTGCACGTTTTTGAAAAAAATAAGTCTATTGATAACGTCACTAAAAATTCTTGAAAACTCGGAAAATCCCTATCTTTAACATAGAGCAAAATTTCAAAAATTCACACAGCAGTCAAATTTACAGCAGTACCTCCGAAAGTTTGTCCACCAATATATGTTGATATTGTCCATCAAATTGCAAAATTTTACTTGGATCGGTTGAACGTCAATGACGTCATGACGTAAAACATCAATTTTAAAAATGGGGCTATATCTCGGAAACTATTCGTCGTACAGAGAAGCGGATTGCACCACTGGAAAGCTCGTTGAATTCTGGTTTAGAGGGGTACTGTCCGATACTTTTCCGCCATGATAGATTTTCCGCTATGACGTCATAAACGTATGGCCTGTCATACCAATTTTTCGACTTTTCATCAAACTTCCAAACATCCACAGTGCACTCAAATTTGAAGGTATTAGACTGTAATTAATAGAACATATGTGAAATAATAATACCCAGCCATATACCAAGTTTCAACACGCTACGTGCAACGTCGATGACGTCATGACGTAAAACGTCAATTTTTAAAATGGGGCTATATATCGAGAGGTATTTGTCGTACAGAAGAGCGGATTGCACCATTGGAAAGCTCGTTGAATTCTGGTTTAGGAGGGTACTGTCCAATACTTTTCCGCCATGATAGATTTTCCGCTATGACGTAATAAACGTAATGCCTGCCGTACCAATTTTTCGACTTTTCAGCAAACATTGAAACATCCACAGTGCACTCAAATTTGAAGTTATTAGACTGTAATTATGGGAACCTATATCGAATATTAATACCAAGCCATGTACAGAGTTGAAACACGTTACATTCGACAACAATGACGTCATGATGTCAAACGTCCATTTTCGAAATAGGATTGTATCTGGCTAAGTATTAATTCCTAATGAAATGGATTACACCCTCGGAAACCTCATTCAATTATGCTTAAAGTAGGCCACGCATGTAGAAAGAGATTTCGACAAGTTTGGCCTTTAGGCCAATGGTATCTCGTTTGTTACTTGGCCAAATGAAATTTGGTCAAGTATGTTGGTCGGTTGCGTTTGTTTGTTTGTTTGTTTGTCAGTACGCACTCTAGCGTCCACAATACCAGTTCTATCGTTCCCAAACTTGGTCGGAATATTCTGTAGGACAATGGCTCGGACGAGTTCGAAGATGGGCATTCAAGGTCAAATATTGAGATCAAGGTCATGCAAAATGTCGAAAACACATAAATAACCATAACACCGGTTGTAATCGTCCTAGAAACTTCAAACTAAGTTCATATTGTAGACAAACTCGAGTTCTATCTTCCGTGACCTTGACCTTGACATTTGACCTTGACCTTGAGAAGTTCGCCTGAGGTCGAAGTCAAGGTCAAGTACAAAGGTCGGCGCAGCATATCGAGTAGTATATCGTTGGAAAGGTCTTGAGCCCCTTATTCCAGCGATATCTTATTTTTGGCGCTGCGACGTAAACTGACGTCACAATGACGTCATAAACGTCGAAAATCCGAAATTTCAAAGGGTCATAACATCGTCAATAGTGTATGGAATCCCTTGGAATTTGATATGCATTTTGACAGCATTGACCTCTACGAACTGAAGTACAATGGTCAAAGGTCAAGGTCAAGGTTACCGAAATCCCAGAAAAACATGTTTTCGGTTATAACATCTGCTTGAATCGCAGTAGACTCCTGAAATTTGATCCATATGATTCAGAACAGATATGGCAATCAGACGTGTATGACAATTTCATGATTGGTTTTGAACTTGGTCGGCAAAATGAGGTCACATGAGCAAAACTTGAAGGTCAAATTTTCTAACTTACTGATACCTATCAAATAGTACATCAAATGGAAGGTATCAGTTCCCTGATACATACTGTTCCATGCTTTTTCAGATGGTAGACGTCACAGTGACGTCATAAACGTCAATTTTTCAAAATTTCAAAAGGCCATAGTGTCCGTAATTCTTTTTTGATTCTGATTAAATTATTCAAGTATAATCTGTATGTCCATACACAGGCAGTGCACAACTTTCGTGACCCAAAGTCACAGGTCAAAGCCAAGGTCAAGGAATAGGTCAAAATCACATAAATGGCCATAACTTCAGTTCTATATGTCACAAAGATTTCAAACCAAATGCACACTGTAAATAAACTCAAAGTCTATCTTCAGTGACCTTGACCGTGACCTTTGACCATGACCTTGACTCAACCGCTCAAGGTCAAACTTTCATGAGAAAACAATATTATCTCTGACTCTCAATTTGATGCTTGAATACGATGTATTGTTGGTCCCTTATGCTCCACGTCAATTTTGAGTCTGATCAAATAAGCCATTGGGACGAAATTGACGTTCTTATGGCAACAAAGCTGGTCCCATTATAAGCAAAATCGCATATCCCGAGCTATCTATACTGATAACTGCCTGAATGATGATTGTGAAAATCTGTCAGTAGACTGTCTTATAAGTGAGGTCAAGTTCTTCCAGTTAAAAAAATTTCAAGGTCAAATGTCAAAGCCCGAGGTCAATATTGACCTTCAATGGAAAATCGTGTAGGTGACTATATCTCAACTGTTAATGAAAACAGGAACGCAAAAGTAAAACCAGAATGTTGTCTTCACCTAGCCTAGAAACATTTGTATTTACACCTAAGGCCTACGACCCATAGCCTTTCAAGTGCCTTGGTCGAATTTGACCTTAAAAATGACCTTGACCTTCACTTTTTAAAAATTTTGAAAGGTCTTCAAGAGTACTTTCTGAATCTGTTGCCATTTTAAAAATATGACGATATTTCACGTCACTATGACGTCAAACGTGATTTTATTTTGAATAAGCCATTGTGACGAAATTGACGTTCTTATGGCAACAAAGTCGGTCCCATTATAAGCAAAATCGCATATCCCGAGCTATCTATACTGATAACTGCCTGAATAATGATTGTGAGAATCTGTCAGTAGACTGTCTTATAAGTGAGGTCAAGTTCTTCCAGTTCAAAAACTTTCAAGGTCAATTGTCAAAGCCCGAGGTCAATATTGACCTTCAATGGAAAATCGTGTAGGTCACTATATCTCAACTGTTAATGAAAATAGGAACGCAAAAGTAGAGCCAGAATGTTGTCTTCACCTAGCCTAGAAACATCTGTATTTACACCTAAGGCCTACGACCCATAGCCTTTCCAAGTGCCTTGGTCCAATTTGATCTTAAAAATGACCTTGACCTTCACTTTAACTCGTTTGAAAGGTCTTCAAGAGTACTTTCCGAATCTGTTACCATTTTAAAAATCGGACGATATTTTACGTCACTCTGACGTCAAACGTGATTTTAATTTGAATTAGAACCTGTCAGTTCCCATAGTCATGTTGGATTGTGCAGGTTGCATGCACCGCAAGCGCCCACCACTACTCCGTCATTGTGAATATTTACGAGGAAACAATGTGTTCAATAACAGTATTATTCTTAGTTTATGATGCACTTTTCATATTTGCAATACATTGAAAACTCACCGAGATATATTTATGGAAAGAGCAGTGGGGTAAATCTGATCTTCAACCCGTTTATACACCAATAAGTTGTGTTAAGGATTACCCCCTGTGCACGAGTCCCATTCTAACTATAATGATTCGGTCGTGTAATAACACAATATACCTCGATTAATCTAAATATTTACTTCAAAACAACATTGCTGCTGTTTTCTAAGTCAGTGATGTCCAGATGACACAAAGCCTATAAGCCATGATGTATTTACTACAATTTGAGGCACGAAACACTCCTTACTACAATTTGAGGCACGAAACACTCCTTATTATTCAAACTATTGGCGATGACGAACCGGGTTCGAACCGGGTTTTTATAAATATCTTGTATATATATGCATAGGATATTGTTACTTGACGAAATCAAACATTTTGTCAAGTATGTTGATCGGTTCTGTTTGTTACTTGGCCAAATGAAATTTGGTCAAGTATGTTGGTCGGTTGCGTTTGTTTGTTTGTTTGTTTGTTTGTTTGTCAGTAAGCACTCTAGCGTCCACAATTCCAGTTCTATCGTTCCCAAACTTGGTCGGAATATTCTGTAGGACAATGGCTCGGACGAGTTCGAAGATGGGCATTCAAGGTCAGATTTTTATGAAAGCATATATCAATGTAGGTATCAATCTATTACCACCAATACATCCCGATTTTGATTATGTTAATACCAAACGTAAAGTACAACATTTTGCAATAGAAACAAAGCCCGACCAAATAGTTCATCCAAAGACACACTGGCGTCATCAGGGGCAGACAGTGTGTTAAATGTAGTTGTTTCTACTGTACACCTGATGGAATTAGTATACAACTGCCCAACAACCTATGAAAAAAATATATATATAAATCCAATACGAACCCCATGCAATACATATATGACAAGTACATAAGTACCTAATCACAAGCCAAAAGGCTACTGAGTTGATGGTATCCTCGGGGACAGATTCACTGTCCGCCAGCAGTGACACCGACTCAGTGGTATGAATGTAAGTATCAATCTATTACCACCAATACATCCAGATTTTGATGATGTTAATAACAAACGTAAAGTACAACATTTTGCAATAGAAACAAAGCCCGACCAAATATGTGACCTTGACCTTTGACCTTGATTTAGTATTTAAAGGTCAAATGTTCGAAAATATGCGAATGCGTTCTCACAATTTTTCTGGCTAAAATTCATAACGAAATGTTTGCAGAATGTACCAGAGTATCCAGTAAGTAGACATGGTCAACAGATCAGAAAATTTGGGTCAACGTTTTAATGTCAAGGTCACAAATTAGATTATGAACACATAACTTGCCATAACTTTGGTTCTAACACATATATGGACTTCAAAATAGGTTCACATTGTATCAAGCGCCAATGCAGATCTTCTATGATCTTTGCCCTCGACCTTTGACCCTGACCTTTGAAAGGTCAACAAAGATAAACTTTTTGCATAAAATCAAATTTCATGCAAATCTATAGAGTATCATATCAACTCAGAGGACTTGAAGACACAAATTTTGTCCATAAGACGTTATTGGACGTCATAGTGACGTCATGAAAGACCTGAAAACACATTTCGTCATATCTTCAGTTCAAATTACTGGAGAGACCTCGAATTAGATTCATATGAAAAAACTCGTAATATGTGACCTTCACATTATCTTTTGACCTTGACGGTGATCTGGTACTGGCTTTATTTCCATTTGGCCAAGTGTCGCGCTATGCGCGACAGGCCTCGGGCTCTCGTTTGTTTGTTTGTTTGTCTGTCTGTCTGTTTGCACGATACAGGCCACAGTTTTAGTGCGAGCATCACGAAATTTTTCTGATAGGTAGGTATTCACCCAGGAAGGACACCGAAAGTTTTTGAAGAAAATCGGTTTATTGATGACGTCATCAAAAATTCTTGAAAACTCGAAAAATCCCTATCTTTAACATGGGGCGATTTTTCAAAAATTCATAACTCGTTCAATTTTCAATGAATTCTCTTGAAATTTTAGTCACATGTGCAGAATGACATCCTATATACACATTATAATTTTGACCCGGATCGGACCTGGATTACGGATTTGACAGCTATTTGAATTTAACATTGAAAACTCCATTTAACTTATATTTGATATTATATTTCGGTCTATTGTGCATATTTCAGCTTGATTTTTCCTACAAAGTGGCGGACTATCATGGTCCATAAACTGAAAAATTTTCATCCGGATCGGATCCGGATTCCGGATTTTATGGATACATTTATTTTTCTTCTGGATCCAATTTTAAAAAAATAATTCAACATTTAATTTTGAAGTTTTTTATGTAGAAAATTGCAGTGTTATTTCTAGTTTATGGTGCACTTTTCATGTTGAAAATATATTGAAAACTCGCTGAGATATCAAGACGGAAAGAGAGGTGGGGTAAATCTGTTTGTCAGCCCGTTCAAACCCCAATAAGATGTGGAAACGATTACCCCCTGTGCACTTGTACCGTCTCTAATATCAACACTCGGTCGCGTAGTAATACAATATACCTTGTATGCATCTGAATACTGATCTAAAGCAACATTTCTGTGGTTTTCTAACTCAGTAATGCACAAGTGATATAACAAAGCCTAAAACTCTTGTTTAAATACAATCTCTGGCGAGCCAGGGACTCTTTTATATCAGCACTATCGGGGGTGACGAAAACGCGTAGGGAGCACCATTCATCTAAAAACCAAAGATCCTGTACATGAAACGGATATACGCAGGGTCTCTTCTACTTGCGGAGCTTTATTAGTTGACGAATTGAAAATTCGACAACTATGTTGGTCGGTTCCGTTTGTTTGTTTGTTTGTTTGTTTGTCTGTCTGTCTGTTTGCACGATATAGGCCACAGTTTTAGTGCGAGCATCACGAAATTTTTCTGATAGGTAGGTATTCACCCAGGAAAGACACCGAAAGTTTTTGAAGAAAATCGGTTTATTGATGACGTCATCAAAAATTCTTGAAAACTCGAAAAATCCCTATCTTTAACATGGGGCGATTTTTCAAAAATTCATAACTCGTTCAATTTTCAATGAATTCTCTTGAAATTTTAGTCACATGTGCAGAATGACATCCTATATACACATTATAATTTTGACCCGGATCGGACCTGGATTACGGATTTGACAGCTATTTGAATTTAACATTGAAAACTCCATTTAACTTATATTTGATATTATATTTCGATCTATTGTGCATATTTCAGCTTGATTTTTCCTACAAAGTGGCGGACTATCATGGTCCATAAACTGAAAAATTTTCATCCGGATCGGATCCGGATTCCGGATTTTATGGATACATTTATTTTTCTTCTGGATCCAATTTTAAAAAAATAATTCAACATTTAATTTTGAAGTTTTTTATGTAGAAAATTGCAGTGTTATTTCTAGTTTATGGTGCACTTTTCATGTTGAAAATATATTGAAAACTCGCTGAGATATCAAGACGGAAAGAGAGGTGGGGTAAATCTGTTTGTCAGCCCGTTCAAACCCCAATAAGATGTGGAAACGATTACCCCCTGTGCACTTGTACCGTCTCTAATATCAACACTCGGTCGCGTAGTAATACAATATACCTTGTATGCATCTGAATACTGATCTAAAGCAACATTTCTGTGGTTTTCTAACTCAGTAATGCACAAGTGATATAACAAAGCCTAAAACTCTTGTTTAAATACAATCTCTGGCGAGCCAGGGGCTCTTTTATATCAGCACTATCGGGGGTGACGAAAACGCGTAGGGAGCACCATTCATCTAAAAACCAAAGATCCTGTACATGAAACGGATATACGCAGGGTCTCTTCTACTTGCGGAGCTTTATTAGTTGACGAATTGAAAATTCGACAACTATGTTGGTCGGTTCCGTTTGTTAGTTGACGAATTGAAAATTCGACAACTATGTTGGTCAGTTCCGTTTGTTTGTTTGTTTGTTACTTGGCGAAATCTTCGATTTTCGCCAAGTATGTTGGTCACTTGCGGATGTTTGTCTGTCTGTTTGTTTGTTTGTATGTTACCTCTCTAGCGGCCAGAGTTTTCGCTTGATTCTTCCCAAACTTCGTGTGCATATTCTCTAGGATAATGGCTCGCGACTGCACGTTTTCGGTGATTCTAGGTCAAAGGTCAAGGTCAAGGTCACACAAAACAATGAAAACAGATAAATGACCATAACTCCGGTTCTAATTGTGCTAGAGACTTCAAACCAAGTTCATCTTGTAGATAAACTCGAGTTCTATCTTCTGTGACCTTGACCTTGACATTTGACCTTGACCTTGAGAAGTTCGCCATGAGGTGAATGTCAAGGTCAAGTACGAAGGTCAGCGCACCATACCGAGTAGTATATCGTTGGAAAGGTCTTGAGCCCCTGATTCCAGTGATATCTCATTTTTGGCGCTGCGACGTAAACTGACGTCACAATGACGTCATAAACGTCAAATTTCCGAAATTTCAAAAGGCCATAACATCGTCAATACTGTATGGAATCTCTTGAAACTTGATATGCATATTGACAGCAATGACCTCTACGAATTTAAGTGCAAAGGTCAAAGGTCAAGGTCAAGGTCATCAAAATCCCAGAAAAACACGTTTCTGGTAATAACATAAGTTTGAATCATCGTGGGCTCATAAAATTTAAACCATGTCATTCAGAAGAGGTATATCAATCAAACAAATATGTCAATTCCATGATCGACCTCGAACTTTGTCTATAATCTGACAAAACTTAATCAGAATCTTATGAGGATTCTGGATTTTACAGATATTTTTAATGTTTTCATGGCTCCAATTTTCACAAATTTACTGAACATTCAATTCTAAAGGATTTCATGCAGTCATTTGCAGTGGTATTTCTAGTTTATGGTCCACTTTTCACATTTGGAATAAATTGAAAACTCGCCGAGATATCAAAGTAGAAAGAGCAGTGGGGTGAATCTGATTCTCAATCCATTCACACAACAATAAGCTGTAGAAACGCTTACCCACTGTGGACATGTCCCTTTCTAAATATACACACTCGGTCGCTTAGTAGTACAGTATATCATATATATATCCGAATATGTCAAACTGGTATAATAAAGTCTAAAACTCATGTCTAAATACAGTCTGGGTCAAGCGACAGGCCACTTTATATCAGAACTTTTGGGGGTGACGAACCGCCGGTGTACCGGCGGCGTAGATATCAACCTCATTCCCGGTTTTTACCGGTAATTGGACCAATGATCCTGTACATCATAAGTAAAATTGCATGCTTCACTCTTTTGTTTTTTCGCACTCTAGCGTCCACAATTTTTGCGCTAGCATCCCCAAACTTTTTTGGTGTATAGCTATTCGCCCTATGACGGCACTGCACGTTTTTGAAAAAAATAAGTCTATTGATAACGTCACTAAAAATTCTTGAAAACTCGGAAAATCCCTATCTTTAACATAGAGCAAAATTTCAAAAATTCACACAGCAGTCAAATTTACAGCAGTACCTCCGAAAGTTTGTCCACCAATATATGTTGATATTGTCCATCAAATTGCAAAATTTTACTTGGATCGGTTGAACGTCAATGACGTCATGACGTAAAACATCAATTTTAAAAATGGGGCTATATCTCGGAAACTATTCGTCGTACAGAGAAGCGGATTGCACCACTGGAAAGCTCGTTGAATTCTGGTTTAGAGGGGTACTGTCCGATACTTTTCCGCCATGATAGATTTTCCGCTATGACGTCATAAACGTATGGCCTGTCATACCAATTTTTCGACTTTTCATCAAACTTCCAAACATCCACAGTGCACTCAAATTTGAAGGTATTAGACTGTAATTAATAGAACATATGTGAAATAATAATACCCAGCCATATACCAAGTTTCAACACGCTACGTGCAACGTCGATGACGTCATGACGTAAAACGTCAATTTTTAAAATGGGGCTATATATCGAGAGGTATTTGTCGTACAGAAGAGCGGATTGCACCATTGGAAAGCTCGTTGAATTCTGGTTTAGGAGGGTACTGTCCAATACTTTTCCGCCATGATAGATTTTCCGCTATGACGTAATAAACGTAATGCCTGCCGTACCAATTTTTCGACTTTTCAGCAAACATTGAAACATCCACAGTGCACTCAAATTTGAAGTTATTAGACTGTAATTATGGGAACCTATATCGAATATTAATACCAAGCCATGTACAGAGTTGAAACACGTTACATTCGACAACAATGACGTCATGATGTCAAACGTCCATTTTCGAAATAGGATTGTATCTGGCTAAGTATTAATTCCTAATGAAATGGATTACACCCTCGGAAACCTCATTCAATTATGCTTAAAGTAGGCCACGCATGTAGAAAGAGATTTCGACAAGTTTGGCCTTTAGGCCAATGGTATCTCGTTTGTCTGTCTGTCTGTCTGTCTGTCTGTTAGCACGATACAGGCCACAGTTTTAGTGCGAGCATCACGAAATTTTTCAGATAGGTAGGTATTCACCCAGGAAGGACACCGAAAGTTTTTGAAGAAAATCGGTTTATTGATGACGTCATCAAAAATTCTTGAAAACTCGAAAAATCCCTATCTTTAACATGGGGCGATTTTTCAAAAATTCATAACTCGTTCAATTTTCAATGAATTCTTTTGAAATTTTAGTCACATGTGTAGAATGACATCCTATACACACATTATAATTTTGACTCGGATCGGACCCGGATTACGGATTTGACAGCTATTTGAATTTAACATTGAAAACTCCATTTAACTTATATTTTATATTATATTTCGGTCTATTGTGCATATTTCAGCTTGATTTTTCCTACAAAGTGGCGGACTATCATGGTCCATAAACTGAAAAAATTTCATCCGGATCGGATCCGGATTCCGGATTTTATGGATACATTTATTTTTCTTCTGGATCCAATTTTTAAAAAATAATTCAACATTTAATTTTGAAGTTTTTTATGTAGAAAATTGCAGTGTTATTTCTAGTTTATGGTGCACTTTTCATGTTGAAAATATATTGAAAACTCGCTGAGATATCAAGACGGAAAGAGAGGTGGGGTAAATCTGTCTGTCAGCCCGTTCACACGCCAATAAGATGTGGAAACGATTACCCCCTGTGCACTTGTACCGTCTCTAATATCAACACTCGGTCGCGTAGTAATACAATATGCCTTGTATGCATCTGAATACTGATCTCAAACAACATTTCTGTGGTTTCCTAACTCAGTGACACACGAGTGATATAACAAAGCCTAAAACTCTTGTCTAAATACAATCTGTGGCAAGCCAGGGGCTCTTTTATATCAGCACTATCGGGGGTGATGTACCGGCGTAGAAGTCCGCCTCATTCCCGGTTTTTAGCGGTAATTTGTTCGAGGACCAAAGGTCCTGTTCATGCACCAGATATATTTTTGTTGAGTTTCTTTGTTACTTGGCGAAATCATTGTTCGCAACAGTGCAGCCACAGTTTGCGTGTGATCCAAACCACACTTACCACATGTAACAATCTGCCTCCATCCTAAATCAGCCTAATTTCGAGGGCCGAATGATGATGTCACTAGACACTGCCAAAGATTAACAAAATCCCTATCTCTCATCATTGCCAAACTAAAAAACAAATTTAAAAATTCAAAAAGCAATCAAATTGAGACCGACTCCCTTCAAATTTGGTATGCCTCTATATGTTAACATTTTCCATCAATGTATGAAGTTTTGATTGGATCTTTTAAATGTCAACGACGTCATCACGTCAAATGTCAATTTTCGAAATATGGCTGTATCTCGGTAAATATTTCTCCCAGAATGGATCGGATTACACCATTGGAAAGCTTGTTCAATTCTGCTTGAGGCAGGTAATGTGTGATTCTATCCTGCCATGACAAATTTTCAGTATGACGACATAAACGTAGTTCCCATAATGCCAGTGTTTAAAAACTTCAATGTTCTATGAAAGCCTATCATTTTCACATTCAATTTAACTGCAAATGAATTGTAATTGTCTGTGGATGTGTAGCACTATCAATCATATATCATGTTTCAACTGATTGGTGAAATGCCATTGACGTCATACATATTATCTTAAGATATTATAATGTTTTCCAACCTGAATATAACTTTTGACTTTGGTAACAATAATAAATGATACAAAATCAAATCAGTAAAAATTTATAATCACAATATTAACAGGTATATTTAGGAACACCAGTATATCAGGTTTGTAGTCTGCCATTGACGCCAATGACGTCATATAAGATTTCCGCAATTGATGCGGCCTGTAGCCTCTGATTCGCTGTTTTCTTCATCAGCACTTGACCGTCCATATTTCTAGCTTTAATTCTTCTAAACTTGGAAAATGTATTCTGCAGAACGAGCGCTCCAGGCCACGTGATTTTGGTGCTTCTAATATGAAGAAAGATTTTGACAAGTTTGGCCTTTAGGCCAATGGTATCTGCTTGCCAAAATTAAAATTTCGACTTACTGAGATGTATTTATCTCGGATCATTATCCACGACATGTACTATGTCTAAAGGGTGGCCCCATTACTATAACCTTGACCTTTACATAGCAACGATAGTTTGCAAATTCGTCAACTGCCGGGCCTATGGCCCCTCGTTAGTTGACGAATTAAAAATTCGTCAACTATGTTGGTCAGTTCGGTTTGTTTGTGTGTCTGTCTGTCTGTCTGTCTGTTTGCACGTTACAGGCCACAGTTTTGGCCGGATCATCACCAAATCGTATGGATACAATGGCTAGTTACATACCTGGAAACCGTTGAATTTTGGTGACCCTAGGTCAAAGGTCAAGGTCAAGGTCACACAAAACGTTGAAAACACATAAGTGGTCATAACTCCGGTTCTAATCATTCTAGAGACTTCTAACCAAGTGCATATTGTAGATACACCCGAGTTCTATCGTCTGTGACCTTGACCTTGACATTTGACCTTGACCTTGAAAAGTTCGCCCCAGGTCGAAGTCAAGGTCAAGTACGAAGGTCAGCGCAGCATATTGAGTAGTATATCAATGGAAAGGTCTTGACCCCTGATCGCAGTGATACCCTATTTTCGGCGCTGCGACGTACACTGACGTCACAATGACGTCATAAACGTCAAATTCCCGAAATTTCAAAAGGCCATAACATCGTCAATACTGTATGGAATCTCTTGAAACTTGATATGCATACTGACAGCAATGACCTCTACGAATTTAAGTGCAAAGGTCAAAGGTCAAGGTCAAGGTCATCAAAATCCCAAAAAAACACGTTTCCGGTAATAGCATCCGTTTGAATTGTCGTAGGTTCATCAAATTTGAACCATATCATTTAGAAGAGGTATAGCAATCGGACTTATATGTCAATTTCATGATTGACCTTGAACTTGGTCAGGAAAACAAGGTCATATTAGGAGAACTTCAAGGTCAAATTTTAAAACTAACTGAAACCTATCAAGTAGTATATCAAATGAAAGGTCTTGATTCCCTGGTACATACTTTTTCATCAGTTTTGAGATGTGACGTTTATTGACGTCACAGTGACGTCATAAACGTTAATTTTTTAAAATTTCAAACGGTCATAGTGTCCACAAATTTTGTTTGATTCTGATGAAATTTTACAGATATAATATATATATTCATGCACAGGAAATGTACAATTTTTGTGACTCAAGTCCCAAAGTCGAGGTCAAGGTCACGCAAAATGTTAAAAACACATAAGTGGCCATAATTCCGGTTCTATTTGTGCTAGCGACTTCAAACCAAGTTCATATTGTAGATAAACTCGAGTTCTATCTTCTGTGACCTTGACCTTGGCATTTGACTTTGACCTTGAGAAGTTCGCCATGAGGTGAATGTCAAGGTCAAGTACGAAGGTCAGCGAATCATATCGAGTAGTATATCGTTTGAAAGGTCTTGTCCACCTGATTGCAGTGATACCTTATTTTCGGCGCTGCGACGTACACTCACGTCACAATGACGTCATAAACGTCAAGTTACCGAAATTTCAAAAGGCCATAACAGCGTCAATACTGTATGGAATATCTTGAAACTTGACATGCGTATTAATAGCATTGACCTCTACGAATTGAAATACAAAGGTCAAAGGTCAAGGTCAAGGTCATCGAAATCCCAGAAAATCACCTTTTCGCTTATAACATCTGCTTGAATCCTTGTAGTCTCATAAAATTCGTACCATATCATTCAGAAGAGGCATGGTAATCATACGTACATGTCAATTTCATAATTGACTTTGAACTTGGTCGCAAAAATGAGGACACATTCAAAACTTTAAGGTCAAATTTTCAAACTAACTGAAACATATCACAGTTTAGGTCGGATCATCACCAAACTTTATGGGAACATTCTTTAGGCTCAAAGCCAGGCACCCATTGATTTTAGTCAGATTCGCCTGTAAAATGTTGCCATGGCAACGGAAAACTGCTTTGCATTCTATTGTTATCATTAAAATCTAGTTTGTTCTTCGTATATTACCGCTCTACAAGCCACAGTTTTGGACGTATCATGACCAAATTGTACGTATGAAATGCTTTTGTGTATACTTGGAAATGGGTGAAATTTGGGGACACTAGGTCAAAGGTCAAGGTCAAGGTCAAATAAAATGTCAAAAACACATAAATGCCCATAACTTCGGTTCTAATCGCCCTAGAGACTTCAAACCAAGTTCATATTGTAGATTAACTCGAGTTCTATCTTCTGTGACCTTGACCTTGACATTTGACCTTTGACCTCATTTTCAAGGTCAGAGCACAATGTGGCTAATATATCGCTTTTTATCGACTTTACAGCTTTGGACATACATGTATAGGAAATGGTATATGTTAAATCTTCTCATGATTTGAAAATTCAGGTCAGAGCACAAAATGGCTAATATCTCACTAAAACATATATCTAAAACATATATTGTCCGGTAACCTTCCTAATTCGTCAACTGCCGGGCCTATGGCCCCTCGTTAGTTGACGAATTGAAAATTCGACAACTATGTTGGTCAGTTCCGTTTGTTTGTTTGTTTGTTTGTTTGTCTGTCTGTCTGTCTGTCTGTTTGCACGTTACAGGCCACAGTTTTAGTGCGAGCATCACCAAATTTTTCTGATAGGTAGGTATTCACCCAGGAAGGACACCGAAAGTTTTTGAAGAAAATCGGTTTATTGATGACGTCATCAAAAATTCTTGAAAACTCGAAAAATCCCTATCTTTAACATGGGGCGATTTTTCAAAAATTCATAACTCGTTCAATTTTCAATGAATTCTCTTGAAATTTTAGTCACATGTGTAGAATGACATCCTATACACACATTATAATTTTGACCCGGATCGGACCCGGATTACGGATTTGACAGCTATTTGAATTTAACATTGAAAACTCCATTTAACTTATATTTTATATTATATTTCGGTCTATTGTGCATATTTCAGCTTGATTTTTCCTACAAAGTGGCGGACTATCGTGGTCCATAAACTGACAAAATTTCATCCGGATCGGATCCGGATTCCGGATTTTATGGATACATTTATTTTTCTTCTGGATCCAATTTTTAAAAAATAATTCAACATTTAATTTTGAAGTTTTTTATGTAGAAAATTGCAGTGTTATTTCTAGTTTATGGTGCACTTTTCATGTTGAAAATATATTGAAAACTCGCTGAGATATCAAGACGGAAAGAGAGGTGGGGTAAATCTGTCTGTCAGCCCGTTCACACGCCAATAAGATGTGGAAACGATTACCCCCTGTGCACTTGTACCTTCTCTAATATCAACACTCGGTCGCGTAGTAATACAATATGCCTTGTATGCATCTGAATACTGATCTCAAACAACATTTCTGTGGTTTCCTAACTCAGTGACACACAAGTGATATAACAAAGCCTAAAACTCTTGTCTAAATACAATCTGTGGCAAGCCAGGGGCTCTTTTATATCAGCACTATCGACATTTACGAAAATGCGTAGGGAGCACCATTCATCTAAAAACCAAAGATCCTGTACATGAAACGGATATACGCAGGGTCTCTTCTACTTGCGGAGCTTTATTAGTTGACGAATTGAAAATTCGACAACTATGTTGGTCAGTTCCGTTTGTTTGTTTGTTACTTGGCGAAATCGCTAAAGCGATTTTGCCAAGTATGTTGGTCACTTGAGTGGGTTTGTATGTTTGTTTGTTGGTTTGTTTGCACTCTACAGTCCACAGTCTTCATGCACTTTTTACGAAATCCATAGAGCATCCTCAAGATCGGAATTCTAGGTCAATGAACTTTTTTCGTGATCCTACATCATTTAGTTTCTGCATAATTAACAAAGTTATTAATTTCGTTCATTCAAACCCATGTTAACCGAAAACCAAGCTGTAACTTGGTAAATATGTATCGTAGAGTGAAAAGGACCCCATTTTCGAACTTTGGGCTATAGAGAAGATGATGTGATGATGGAAACGATGTAATTAGGCCAAAGTCGATCACTGTGACCTAATTTCGGGTCAAAAAATGAACTTTGACCTACTTTTCCAAAAGTGATGCCAAGACCCTGAGATATGCAAATCTGCAGGAATTTCTGAAATAGGACAGTTCTTTGATGAGTTATGGCCTAATTAAGGTGCTAATTGCAGCAACATTCTGTATCTCGCTTAATATTGGTCGTAGAGCAAAAAGGACCTCATTTTTGCACTTTGGGCTATAGAGAAGATGATGTGATGATGGAAACGATGTAATTAGGCCAAAATAGGTCGGTGTGACCTAATTTCGGGTCAAAAAATGAACTTTGACCTACTTTTCCAAAAGTGATGCCAAGACCCTGAGACATTCAAATCTGCAAGAATTTCTGAAATCGGACAGTTCTTTGATGAGTTATGGCCTAATTAAGGTGCTAATTGCAGCACAAATCTGTATCTCGCTTAATATTGGTCGTAGAGCAAAAAGGACCTCATTTTTGGACTTTGGGCTATAAAGAAGATGATGTGATGATGGAAACGATGTAATTAGGCCAAAATAGGTCACTTTGACCTATTTTCGGGTGAAAAAATGAACTTTGGCCTACTTTTCCAAAAGTGATGCCAAGACCCTGAGACATGCAAATCTGCAAGAATTTCTGAAATCGGACAGTTCTTTGATGAGTTATGGCCTAATTAAGGTGCTAATTGCAGCACAAATCTGTATCTCCCTTAATATTGGTCGTAGAGCAAAAAGGACCTCATTTTTGGACTTTGGGCTATAAAGAAGATGATGTGATCATGGAAACGATGTGATTAGGCCAAAATAGGTCCCTGTGACCTAATTTCGGGTTAAAAAATGAACTTTGGCCTACTTTTCTAAAAGTGATGCCGAGACCCTGAGACATGCAAATCTGCAAGAATTTCTGAAATCGGACAGTTCTTTGATGAGTTATGGCCTAATTAGGGTGCTAATTGCAGCACAAATTCTGTATCTTGCTTAATATTGGTCGTAGAGCAAAAAGGACATCATTTTTGGACTTTGGGCTATAAAGAAGATGATGTGATGATGGAAACGATGTAATTAGGCCAAAATAGGTCACTGTGACCTAATTTCGGGTTAAAAAATGAACTTTGGCCTACTTTTCTAAAAGTGATGCAAAAACCCTGAGACATGCAAATCTGCAAGAATTTCTGAAACCGGACAGTTCTTCGATGAGTTATGGCCTAATTGAGGTGCTAATTACAGCACAAATCTGTATCTCGCTTAATATTGGTCTTACAGCAAAAAGGACCTCATTTTTGGACTTTGGGCTATGAAGAAGATGAAGTGATGATGGAAAGGATGTAATTAGGCCAAAATAGATCACTGTGACCTAATTTCGGGTGAAAAAATTAACTTTGGCCTAATTTTCCAAAAGTGATGCTCAATAATGGTCGTAGAGCGAAAAGGACCTCAGTTTCGGACTTTGGGCCATGAAGAAGATGATGTGATGATGAAGTCGTTGTAATTAGGTCAAAATAGGTCACTGTGACCTAATTTCGGGTCAAAAAATGAACTTGGGCCTACTTTTCCAAAAGTAATGCCAAGGCCCTAGGACATGCAAATCTGCAAGAATTTCTGAAATCGGACAGTTCTTTGATGAGTTATGGCCTAATTAGGGTGCTGATTACAACACAAATCTGTATCTCGCTTAATATAGGTCGTAAAGCGAAAAGGACCTCATTTTCGGACTTTGGGCCATGAAGAAGATGATGTGATGATGAAGTCGATGTAATTAGGTCAAATAGGTCACTGTGACCTGATTTCGGGTCAAAAAATGAACTTTGGCCTACTTCTCCAAAAGTGATGCCAAGACCCTGAGACATGCAAATCTGCAAGAATTTCTGAAATCGGACAGTTATTTGATGAGTTATGGCCTAATTAATGTGGGATTAATGTGCAGCACAATTCTGTACCTCACATAATATTGGTCACATCGCAAAAAGGACCTCACTTTCGGACTCTGGGCTATAAAGAAGATGATGTGATGATGAAATCAATGTAATTAGGCCAAAATAGGTCACTATGGCCTTATTCCATGTCAAAATATGAACTTTGGCCTACTTTTCCAAAAGTGTTGTCAAAATCATAGGGCACGCGAATTTGCAAGAATTTATGAAATGGCCAATTCTTTTTTGAGTTATAGCCTAATTAAGATGCTGATTACAGCACAAATCTATATCTTGCCTATTATTGGTCGTAGAGCAAAAATGAACTCATTTTTGTACTTTGGGCTATGAGGAAGATGGTGTGATGATGTAACTGAAGTAATTGGGACAAAATAGGTCATAACTTTCCGATATTTCGCCAAGTTCTCGCTCTGTGAGCAATCAAGCGAGTCTTCATTTGTTTGTTTGTCTGTCTGTCTGTCTGTCTGTTTGCACGTTACAGGCCACAGTTTTAGTGCGAGCATCACCAAATTTTTCTGATAGGTAGGTATTCACCCAGGAAGGACACCGAAAGTTTTTGAAGAAAATCGGTTTATTGATGACGTCATCAAAAATTCTTGAAAACTCGAAAAATCCCTATCTTTAACATGGGGCGATTTTTCAAAAATTCATAACTCGTTCAATTTTCAATGAATTCTCTTGAAATTTTAGTCACATGTGTAGAATGACATCCTATACACACATTATAATTTTGACCCGGATCGGACCCGGATTACGGATTTGACAGCTATTTGAATTTAACATTGAAAACTCCATTTAACTTATATTTTATATTATATTTCGGTCTATTGTGCATATTTCAGCTTGATTTTTCCTACAAAGTGGCGGACTATCGTGGTCCATAAACTGACAAAATTTCATCCGGATCGGATCCGGATTCCGGATTTTATGGATACATTTATTTTTCTTCTGGATCCAATTTTTAAAAAATAATTCAACATTTAATTTTGAAGTTTTTTATGTAGAAAATTGCAGTGTTATTTCTAGTTTATGGTGCACTTTTCATGTTGAAAATATATTGAAAACTCGCTGAGATATCAAGACGGAAAGAGAGGTGGGGTAAATCTGTCTGTCAGCCCGTTCACACGCCAATAAGATGTGGAAACGATTACCCCCTGTGCACTTGTACCGTCTCTAATATCAACACTCGGTCGCGTAGTAATACAATATGCCTTGTATGCATCTGAATACTGATCTCAAACAACATTTCTGTGGTTTCCTAACTCAGTGACACACAAGTGATATAACAAAGCCTAAAACTCTTGTCTAAATACAATCTGTGGCAAGCCAGGGGCTCTTTTATATCAGCACTATCGACATTTACGAAAATGCGTAGGGAGCACCATTCATCTAAAAACCAAAGATCCTGTACATGAAACGGATATACGCAGGGTCTCTTCTACTTGCGGAGCTTTATTAGTTGACGAATTGAAAATTCGACAACTATGTTGGTCAGTTCCGTTTGTTTGTTTGTTTGTTTGTTTGTCTGTCTGTCTGTCTGTCTGTTTGCACGTTACAGGCCACAGTTTTAGTGCGAGCATCACCAAATTTTTCTGATAGGTAGGTATTCACCCAGGAAGGACACCGAAAGTTTTTGAAGAAAATCGGTTTATTGATGACGTCATCAAAAATTCTTGAAAACTCGAAAAATCCCTATCTTTAACATGGGGCGATTTTTCAAAAATTCATAACTCGTTCAATTTTCAATGAATTCTCTTGAAATTTTAGTCACATGTGTAGAATGACATCCTATACACACATTATAATTCTGACCCGGATCGGACCCGGATTACGGATTTGACAGCTATTTGAATTTAACATTGAAAACTCCATTTAACTTATATTTTATATTATATTTCGGTCTATTGTGCATATTTCAGCTTGATTTTTCCTACAAAGTGGCGGACTATCGTGGTCCATAAACTGACAAAATTTCATCCGGATCGGATCCGGATTCCGGATTTTATGGATACATTTATTTTTCTTCTGGATCCAATTTTTAAAAAATAATTCAACATTTAATTTTGAAGTTTTTTATGTAGAAAATTGCAGTGTTATTTCTAGTTTATGGTGCACTTTTCATGTTGAAAATATATTGAAAACTCGCTGAGATATCAAGACGGAAAGAGAGGTGGGGTAAATCTGTCTGTCAGCCCGTTCACACGCCAATAAGATGTGGAAACGATTACCCCCTGTGCACTTGTACCGTCTCTAATATCAACACTCGGTCGCGTAGTAATACAATATGCCTTGTATGCATCTGAATACTGATCTCAAACAACATTTCTGTGGTTTCCTAACTCAGTGACACACAAGTGATATAACAAAGCCTAAAACTCTTGTCTAAATACAATCTGTGGCAAGCCAGGGGCTCTTTTATATCAGCACTATCGACATTTACGAAAATGCGTAGGGAGCACCATTCATCTAAAAACCAAAGATCCTGTACATGAAACGGATATACGCAGGGTCTCTTCTACTTGCGGAGCTTTATTAGTTGACGAATTGAAAATTCGACAACTATGTTGGTCAGTTCCGTTTGTTTGTTTGTTTGTCTGTCTGTCTGTCTGTCTGTTTGCACGTTACAGGCCACAGTTTTAGTGCGAGCATCACCAAATTTTTCTGATAGGTAGGTATTCACCCAGGAAGGACACCGAAAGTTTTTGAAGAAAATCGGTTTATTGATGACGTCATCAAAAATTCTTGAAAACTCGAAAAATCCCTATCTTTAACATGGGGCGATTTTTCAAAAATTCATAACTCGTTCAATTTTCAATGAATTCTCTTGAAATTTTAGTCACATGTGTAGAATGACATCCTATACACACATTATAATTTTGGCCCGGATCGGACCCGGATTACGGATTTGACAGCTATTTAAATTTAACATTGAAAACTCCATTTAACTTATATTTGATATTATATTTCGGTCTATTGTGCATATTTCAGCTTGATTTTTGCTACAAAGTGGCGGACTATCATGGTCCATAAACTGACAAAATTTCATCCGGATCGGATCCGGATTCCGGATTTTATGGATACATTTATTTTTCTTCTGGATCCAATTTTTAAAAAATAATTCAACATTTAATTTTGAAGTTTTTTCTGTAGAAAATTGCAGCGTTATTTCTAGTTTATGGTGCACTTTTCATGTTGAAAATATATTGAAAACTCGCTGAGATATCAAGACGGAAAGAGAGGTGGGGTAAATCTGTTTGTCAGCCCGTTCACACGCCAATAAGATGTGGAAACGATTACCCCCTGTGCACTTGTACCGTCTCCAATAGCAACACTCGGTCGAGTAGTAATACAATATACCTTGTATCCATCTGAATAATGATCTAAAGCAACATTTCTGTGGTTTTCTAACTCAGTGATGCACAAGTGATATAACGAAGCCTAAAACTCTTGTCTAAATACAATCTGTGGCAAGCCAGGGGCTCTTTTATATCAGCACTATCGGGGGTGACGAAAACGCGTAGGGAGCACCATTCATCTAAAAACCAAAGATCCTGTACATGAAACGGATATACGCAGGGTCTCTTCTACTTGCGGAGCTTTATTAGTTGACGAATTGAAAATTCGACAACTATGTTGGTCAGTTCCGTTTGTTTGTTTGTCTGTCTGTCTGTCTGTTTGCACGTTACAGGCCACAGTTTTAGTGCGAGCATCACGAAATTTTTCTGATAGGTAGGTATTCACCCAAGAAGGACACCGAAAGTTTTTGAAGAAAATCGGTTTATTGATGACGTCATCAAAAATTCTTGAAAACTCGAAAAATCCCTATCTTTAACATGGGGCGATTTTTCAAAAATTCATAACTCGTTCAATTTTCAATGAATTCTCTTGAAATTTTAGTCACATGTGTAGAATGACATCCTATACACACATTATAATTTTGGCCCGGATCGGACCCGGATTACGGATTTGACAGCTATTTAAATTTAACATTGAAAACTCCATTTAACTTATATTTGATATTATATTTCGGTCTATTGTGCATATTTCAGCTTGATTTTTCCTACAAAGTGGCGGACTATCATGGTCCATAAACTGACAAAATTTCATCCGGATCGGATCCGGATTCCGGATTTTATGGATACATTTATTTTTCTTCTGGATCCAATTTTTAAAAAATAATTCAACATTTAATTTTGAAGTTTTTTCTGTAGAAAATTGCAGCGTTATTTCTAGTTTATGGTGCACTTTTCATGTTGAAAATATATTGAAAACTCGCTGAGATATCAAGACGGAAAGAGAGGTGGGGTAAATCTGTTTGTCAGCCCGTTCACACGCCAATAAGATGTGGAAACGATTACCCCCTGTGCACTTGTACCGTCTCCAATAGCAACACTCGGTCGAGTAGTAATACAATATACCTTGTATCCATCTGAATAATGATCTAAAGCAACATTTCTGTGGTTTTCTAACTCAGTGATGCACAAGTGATATAACGAAGCCTAAAACTCTTGTCTAAATACAATCTGTGGCAAGCCAGGGGCTCTTTTATATCAGCACTATCGGGGGTGACGAAAACGCGTAGGGAGCACCATTCATCTAAAAACCAAAGATCCTGTACATGAAACGGATATACGCAGGGTCTCTTCTACTTGCGGAGCTTTATTAGTTGACGAATTGAAAATTCGACAACTATGTTGGTCAGTTCCGTTTGTTTGTTTGTCTGTCTGTCTGTCTGTTTGCACGTTACAGGCCACAGTTTTAGTGCGAGCATCACGAAATTTTTCTGATAGGTAGGTATTCACCCAAGAAGGACACCGAAAGTTTTTGAAGAAAATCGGTTTATTGATGACGTCATCAAAAATTCTTGAAAACTCGAAAAATCCCTATCTTTAACATGGGGCGATTTTTCAAAAATTCATAACTCGTTCAATTTTCAATGAATTCTCTTGAAATTTTAGTCACATGTGTAGAATGACATCCTATACACACATTATAATTTTGGCCCGGATCGGACCCGGATTACGGATTTGACAGCTATTTAAATTTAACATTGAAAACTCCATTTAACTTATATTTGATATTATATTTCGGTCTATTGTGCATATTTCAGCTTGATTTTTCCTACAAAGTGGCGGACTATCATGGTCCATAAACTGACAAAATTTCATCCGGATCGGATCCGGATTCCGGATTTTATGGATACATTTATTTTTCTTCTGGATCCAATTTTTAAAAAATAATTCAACATTTAATTTTGAAGTTTTTTCTGTAGAAAATTGCAGCGTTATTTCTAGTTTATGGTGCACTTTTCATGTTGAAAATATATTGAAAACTCGCTGAGATATCAAGACGGAAAGAGAGGTGGGGTAAATCTGTTTGTCAGCCCGTTCACACGCCAATAAGATGTGGAAACGATTACCCCCTGTGCACTTGTACCGTCTCCAATAGCAACACTCGGTCGAGTAGTAATACAATATACCTTGTATCCATCTGAATAATGATCTAAAGCAACATTTCTGTGGTTTTCTAACTCAGTGATGCACAAGTGATATAACGAAGCCTAAAACTCTTGTCTAAATACAATCTGTGGCAAGCCAGGGGCTCTTTTATATCAGCACTATCGGGAGTGACGAAAACGCGTAGGGAGCACCATTCATCTAAAAACCAAAGATCCTGTACATGAAACGGATATACGCAGGGTCTCTTCTACTTGCGGAGCTTTATTAGTTGACGAATTGAAAATTCGACAACTATGTTGGTCAGTTCCGTTTGTTTGTTAGTTGACGAATTGAAAATTCGACAACTATGTTGGTCAGTTCCGTTTGTTTGTTTGTTTGTTTATTTGTATGTTTGTCTGTTAGCACGTTACAGGCCACAGTTTTGACCGGATCATCACCAAATGGCACGGATACAATGCCTATGCATAGACCTGGAAATAGTTAGATTTTGGTGACCCTAGCTCTAAGGTCAAGGTCAAGGTCACACAAAATGTAAAAAACACATAAGTGGCCATAACTCCGGTTATAATGGCCCTAGAGACTTCAAACTCAGTTCATATTGTAGATATACTCGAGTTCTATCTTCTGTGACCTTGACCTTGGCATTTGACCTTGACCTTGAGAAGTTCGCCCCAGGTCGAAGTCAAGGTCAAGTACGAAGTTCAGTGCACCATATCGAGTAGTATATCGTTGGAAAGGTCTTGACCCCCTGATCACAGTAATACCCTATTTTCGACGCTGCGACGTACACTGACGTCACAATGACGTCATAAACGTCAAATTACCGAAATTTCAAAAGGCCATAACATCGTCAATACTGTATGGAATCTCTTGAAACTTGATATGCATATTGACAGCAATGACCTCTACGAATTTAAGTGCAAAGGTCAAAGGTCAAGGTCAAGGTCATCGAAATCCCAGAAAAACACGTTTCCGGTAATAACATCCGTTTGAATTGTCGTCGGTTCATAAAATTTGAACCATATGATTCAGAAGAGGTATAGCAATCGGACTTATATGTCAATTTCATGATTGACCTTAAACTTGGTCAGGAAAATAAGGTCATATGAGGAGAACTTCAAGGTCAAATTTCAAAACTAACTGAAACCTATCAAGTAGTATATCAAATGAAAGGTCTTGATTCCCTGGTACATACTTTTTCATCAGTTTTGAGATGTGACGTTTATTGACGTCACAGTGACGTCACAAACGTTAATTTTTCAAAATTTCAAACGGTCATAGTGTCCACAAATTTTGTTTGATTCTGATGAAATTTTACATATATAATATATATATTCATGCACAGGCAATGCACAATTTTTGTGACTCAAGGTCAAAGGACAAGGTCAAGGTCACATAAAGTGTCGAAAACACATAAATGGCCATAACTTCGGTTCTAATCGCCCTAGACACTTCAAACCAAGTTCATATTGTAGATTAACTCGAGTTCTATCTTCTGTGACCTTGACCTTGACATTTGACCTTTGACCTCCTTTTCAAGGTCAGAGCACAATGTGGCTAATATATCACTTTTTATCGACTTTACAGCTTTGGACATACATGTATAGGAAATGATATATGTTAAATTTTCTCATGATTTGAAAATTGAGGTCAGAGCACAAAATGGCTAATATCTCACTAAAACATATATCTAAAACATATATTGTCCGGTAACCTTCCTTAGTCCGGTAACCTTTCTAATTCGTCAACTGCCGGGCCTATGGCCCCTCGTAATTGTATGTCCATCAGTAAGATGTCTGTTAGCACGATAGCGACCACAATTCTGGAGATATTTTCACGAAAATGTACACGGTTATTCTTTATGTTAAAGACTAGAAATGGTTCAATTTTCGTGAAAATCGGTTGAGTGAAGACGTCACAAAAATATCTAAAAAATTCCTCACGCTGCCGCCACAGTAGCCACACCAGTGCCCAGCCATGGGATATACCAGCATTTATTCTGAGCGCGGTCTCTCGTACGCTATATACTTCACACGCAGTAACTTCAAGCGACAGATTGGCTCAGTCAGTAAAGGCGTTAGGTGTTGGTGCGCGGGGTCACGGGTTCGATTCCTATTGTCTTTTTTTTTTTTAAATTCCGACTAAATTACTTTTTCTGTTTCTGAGTGTTTTTTTGTATTAATTCTGATATGTTTTCCACAGTCACCCTTTTATCTAATTCTATTGTTTCGCGATATTAAATCAAAATCAAGCCTGAAGCAGAAAACACAAAGAATCCACTACTTGGTGCCTTTATCACTGTGTATGGAGTTTGAAAAAAAAAAACGTTTCATGAATATGCATGAGTGGAATATTTCAGTGTGTCTTCGGATGAATTATTTGATCCAGCTATAATTTTCATTGCAAAATGTTGTATTTTACGTTTGTTTCTGGCATCATCAAAATCTGATTGCATCCTACACGTACGTTTAATTTCCGAAATTTCAAAAGGCAATAACAGCGTCAATACTGTATGGAGTATCTTGAAACTTGTTATACCCATTGATAGTATTGACCTCTACGAATTGTAGTACAAAGGTCAAAGATCAAGGTCAGAGTCATCGAAATCCCAGAAAAAACACCTGTCCAGTAATAACATTTGCTTGAATCGTCGGAGTCTCATCGATTTTGAACCACTTCTTTCGGAAGCGGCAAAACAATCAAATGTGTATGTCATTTCCAGATAATAACATTACTATGACCTTGACCTTTCACATTGAGATGAAAGTTTGCGAATTCGTCAACTGCCGGGCCTATGGCCCCTCGTTTGTATGTTTGTCTGTTAGCACGTTACAGGCCACAGTTTTGACCGGATCATCACCAAATGGCACGGATACAATGCCTATGCATAGACCTGGAAATAGTTAGATTTTGGTGACCCTAGCTCTAAGGTCAAGGTCAAGGTCACACAAAATGTAAAAAACACATAAGTGGCCATAACTCCGGTTATAATGGCCCTAGAGACTTCAAACTCAGTTCATATTGTAGATATACTCGAGTTCTATCTTCTGTGACCTTGACCTTGGCATTTGACCTTGACCTTGAGAAGTTCGCCCCAGGTCGAAGTCAAGGTCAAGTACGAAGTTCAGTGCACCATATCGAGTAGTATATCGTTGGAAAGGTCTTGACCCCCTGATCACAGTAATACCCTATTTTCGACGCTGCGACGTACACTGACGTCACAATGACGTCATAAACGTCAAATTACCGAAATTTCAAAAGGCCATAACATCGTCAATACTGTATGGAATCTCTTGAAACTTGATATGCATATTGACAGCAATGACCTCTACGAATTTAAGTGCAAAGGTCAAAGGTCAAGGTCAAGGTCATCGAAATCCCAGAAAAACACGTTTCCGGTAATAACATCCGTTTGAATTGTCGTAGGTTCATAAAATTTGAACCATATGATTCAGAAGAGGTATAGCAATCGGACTTATATGTCAATTTCATGATTGACCTTGAACTTGGTCAGGAAAATAAGGTCATATGAGGAGAACTTCAAGGTCAAATTTCAAAACTAACTGAAACCTATCAAGTAGTATATCAAATGAAAGGTCTTGATTCCCTGGTACATACTTTTTCATCAGTTTTGAGATGTGACGTTTATTGACGTCACAGTGACGTCACAAACGTTAATTTTTCAAAATTTCAAACGGTCATAGTGTCCACAAATTTTGTTTGATTCTGATGAAATTTTACATATATAATATATATATTCATGCACAGGCAATGCACAATTTTTGTGACTCAAGATCAAAGGACAAGGTCAAGGTCACATAAAGTGTCGAAAACACATAAATGGCCATAACTTCGGTTCTAATCGCCCTAGACACTTCAAACCAAGTTCATATTGTAGATTAACTCGAGTTCTATCTTCTGTGACCTTGACCTTGACATTTCACCTTTGACCTCCTTTTCAAGGTCAGAGCACAATGTGGCTAATATATCACTTTTTATCGACTTTACAGCTTTGGACATACATGTATAGGGAATGATATATGTTAAATTTTCTCATGATTTGAAAATTGAGGTCAGAGCACAAAATAGCTAATATCTCACTAAAACATATATCTAAAACATATATTGTCCGGTAACCTTCCTTAGTCCGGTAACCTTTCTAATTCGTCAACTGCCGGGCCTATGGCCCCTCGTGATTGTATGTCCATCAGTAAGATGTCTGTTAGCACGATAGCGACCACAATTCTGGAGATATTTTCACGAAAATTTACACGGTTATTCTTTATGTTAAAGACTAGAAATGGTTCAATTTTCGTGAAAATCGGTTGAGTGAAGACGTCACAAAAATATCTAAAAAATTCCTCACGCTGCCGCCACAGTAGCCACACCAATGCCCAGCCATGGGATATACCAGCATTTATTCTGAGCGCGGTCTCTCGTACGCTATATACTTCACACGCAGTAATTTCAAGTGACAGATTGGCTCAGTCAGTAAAGGCGTTAGGTGTTGGTGTGCGGGGTCAGGGGTTCGATTCCTATTGTCTTTTTTTTTTTTAAATTCCGACTAAATGACTTTTTCTGTTTCTGAGTGTTTTTTTTGTATTAATTCTGATATGTTTTCCACAGTCACCCTTTTATCTAATTCTATTGTTTCGCGATATTAAATCAAAATCAAGCCTGAAGCAGAAAACACAAAGAATCCACTACTTGGTGCCTTTATCACTGTTTATGGAGTTTGAAAAAATAAAAACGTTTCATGAATATGCATGAGTGGAATAATTCAGTTTGTCTTCGGATGAATTATTTGATCCAGCTACAATTTTCATTGCAAAATGTTGTATTTTACGTTTGTTTCTGGCATCATCAAAATCTGATTGCATCCTACACGTACGTTTAATTTCCGAAATTTCAAAAGGCAATAACAGCGTCAATACTGTATGGAGTATCTTGAAACTTGATATACCCATTGATAGTATTGACCTCTACGAATTGTAGTACAAAGGTCAAAGATCAAGGTCAAAGTCATCGAAATCCCAGAAAAAACACCTGTCCAGTAATAACATTTGCTTGAATCGTCGGAGTCTCATCAAATTTGAACCACTTCATTCGGAAGCGGCAAAACAATCAAATGTGTATGTCATTTCCAGATAATAACATTACTATGACCTTGACCTTTCACATTGAGATGAAAGTTTGCGAATTCGTCAACTGCCGGGCCTATGGCCCCTCGTTTGTTAGTTGACGAATTAAAATTCGTCAACTATGTTGGTCAGTTCCGTTTGTTTGTTAATATGTTTGTCTGTTAGCACGTTACAGGCCACAGTTTTGACCGGATCATCACCAAACTTTATGGGAACATTCTTTAGGCTTCAAGTGAGCTACCCATCGTTTTTAGTCAAATTCGCTTGAAAAATGTTGCCATGGCAACCGAAAAACTGCTTTGCACTCTATTGGTATCATCAAAATCTAGTTTGTTCTTTGTATTTTAACGCTCTATAAGACACAGTTTTAGCCGGATTATCACCAAAGTTCATAGGCACATTGCTTAGGTATATACCTGGGAAAGGGTGAATTTTGGTGACCCTAGGTCAAAGGTCAAGGTCAAGGTCACACAAAATGTTAAAAACACATAAGTGGTCATAACTCCGCTTCTAATCGTTCTAGAGACTTCTAACCAAGTGCATATTGTAGATACACTCGAGTTCTATCGTCTGTGACCTTGACCTTGACATTTGACCTTGACCTTGAGAAGTTCGCCCCAGGTCGAAGTCAAGGTCAAGTACGAAGGTCAGCGCAGCATGTCGAGTAGTATATCGTTGGAAAGGTCTTGACCCCCTGATCGCAGTGATACCCTATTTTCGGCGCTGCGACGTACACTGACGTCACAATGACGTCATAAACGTCAAATTCCCGAAATTTCAAAAGGCCATAACATCGTCAATACTGCATGGAATCTCTTGAAACTTGATATGCATATTGACAGCAATGACCTCTACGAATTTAAGTGCAAAGGTCAAAGGTCAAGGTCAAGGTCATCGAAATCCCAGAAAAACACGTTTCCGGTAATAACGTCCGTTATAATTGTCGTAGGTTCATGAAATTTGAACCATATCGTTCAGAAGAGGTATAGCAATCGAACCTATATGTCAATTTCATGATTGACCTTGAACTTGGTCAGGAAAATAAGGTCATATGAGGAGAACTTCAAGGTCAAATTTTAAAACTAACTGAAACCTATCAAGTAGTATATCAAATGAAAGGTCTTGATTCCCTGGTACATACCTTTTCATCAGTTTTGAGCTGTGACGTTTATTGACGTCACAGTGACGTCATAAACGTTAATTTTTCAAAATTTCAAACGGTCATAGTGTCCACAAATTTTGTTTGATTCTGATGAAATTTTACAGATACAATATATATATTCATGCACAGACAATGCACAATTTTTGTGACTCAAGGTCCAAAGTCAAGGTCAAGGTCACGCAAAATGTTAAAAACACATAAGTGGCCATAACTCCGGTTCTATTTGTGCTAAAGACTTCAAACCAAGTTCATATTGTAGATAAACTCGAGTTCTATCTTCTGTGACCTTGACCTCGGCATTTGACCTTGACCTTGAGAGTTTGCCATGAGGTGAATGTCAAGGTCAGGTACGAAGGTCAGCGAATCATATCGAGTAGTATATCGTTGGAAAGGTCTTGGGCCCCTGATTGCAGTGATACCTTATTTTCGGCGCTGCGACGTACACTCACGTCACAATGACGTCATAAACGTCAAATTACCGAAATTTCAAAAGGCCATAACAGCGTCAATACTGTATGGAATATCTTGAAACTTGACATGCATATTAATAGCATTGACCTCTACGAATTGAAATACAAAGGTCAAGGTCAAGGTCATCGAAATCCTAGAAAAACACCTTTTCGGTTATAACATCTGCTTGAATCATTGTAGTCTTATAAATTTTGAACCATATCATTCAGAAGAGGCATGGTAATCATATGTACATGTCAATTTTATAATTGATCTTGAACTTGGTCGCAAAAATGAGGACACATTCAAAACTTCAAGGTCAAATTTTCAAACTAACTGAAACATATCACAGTTTAGGTCGGATCATCACCAAACTTTATGGGAACACTTTTTAGGCTCAAAGCCAGGCACCCATTGATTTTAGTCAAATTCGCCTGATAAATGTTGCCATGGCAACGGAAAAACTGCTTTGCATTCTATTGTTATCATCAAAATCTAGTTTGTTCTTCGTATATTACCGCTCTACAAGCCACAGTTTTGGACGTATCATGACCAAATTGTACGTATAAAATGCTTATGTATATACTTGCAAATGGGTGAAATTTGGGGACCCTAGGTCAAAGGTCAAGGTCAAGGTCACATAAAGTGTCGAAAAAACATAAATGGCCATAACTTCGGTTCTAATCGCCCTAGAGACTTCAAACCAAGTTCATATTGTAGATTAACTCGAGTTTTATCTTCTCTGACCTTGACCTTGACATTTGACCTTCGACCTCATTTTCAAGGTCAGAGCACAATGTGGCTAATATATCGCTTTTTATCAACTTTACAGCTTTGGACATACATGTATAGGAAATGATATATGTTATATCTTCTCATGATTTGAAAATTGAGGTCAGAGCACAAAATGGCTAATATCTCACTAAAACATATATCTAAAACATATATTGTCCGATAACCTTCCTAATTCGTCAACTGCCGGGCCTATGGCCCCTCGTTTGTTTGTCTGTCTGTCTGTCTGTCTGTCTGTTAGCACGATACAGGCCACAGTTTTAGTGCGAGCATCACGAAATTTTTCAGATAGGTAGGTATTCACCCAGGAAGGACACCGAAAGTTTTTGAAGAAAATCGGTTTATTGATGACGTCATCAAAAATTCTTGAAAACTCGAAAAATCCCTATCTTTAACATGGGGCGATTTTTCAAAAATTCATAACTCGTTCAATTTTCAATGAATTCTTTTGAAATTTCAGTCACATGTGTAGAATGACATCCTATACACACATTATAATTTTGACTCGGATCGGACCCGGATTACGGATTTGACAGCTATTTGAATTTAACATTGAAAACTCCATTTAACTTATATTTTATATTATATTTCGGTCTATTGTGCATATTTCAGCTTGATTTTTCCTACAAAGTGGCGGACTATCATGGTCCATAAACTGAAAAAATTTCATCCGGATCGGATCCGGATTCCGGATTTTATGGATACATTTATTTTTCTTCTGGATCCAATTTTTAAAAAATAATTCAACATTTAATTTTGAAGTTTTTTATGTAGAAAATTGCAGTGTTATTTCTAGTTTATGGTGCACTTTTCATGTTGAAAATATATTGAAAACTCGCTGAGATATCAAGACGGAAAGAGAGGTGGGGTAAATCTGTCTGTCAGCCCGTTCACACGCCAATAAGATGTGGAAACGATTACCCCCTGTGCACTTGTACCGTCTCTAATATCAACACTCGGTCGCGTAGTAATACAATATGCCTTGTATGCATCTGAATACTGATCTCAAACAACATTTCTGTGGTTTCCTAACTCAGTGACACACAAGTGATATAACAAAGCCTAAAACTCTTGTCTAAATACAATCTGTGGCAAGCCAGGGGCTCTTTTATATCAGCACTATCGGGGGTGACGAAAACGCGTAGGGAGCACCATTCATCTAAAAACCAAAGATCCTGTACATGAAACGGATATACGCAGGGTCTCTTCTACTTGCGGAGCTTTATTAGTTGACGAATTGAAAATTCGACAACTATGTTGGTCAGTTCCGTTTGTTTGTTTGTTTGTTTGTCTGTCTGTCTGTCTGTCTGTCTGTTAGCACGATACAGGCCACAGTTTTAGTGCGAGCATCACGAAATTTTTCAGATAGGTAGGTATTCACCCAGGAAGGACACCGAAAGTTTTTGAAGAAAATCGGTTTATTGATGACGTCATCAAAAATTCTTGAAAACTCGAAAAATCCCTATCTTTAACATGGGGCGATTTTTCAAAAATTCATAACTCGTTCAATTTTCAATGAATTCTTTTGAAATTTCAGTCACATGTGTAGAATGACATCCTATACACACATTATAATTTTGACTCGGATCGGACCCGGATTACGGATTTGACAGCTATTTGAATTTAACATTGAAAACTCCATTTAACTTATATTTTATATTATATTTCGGTCTATTGTGCATATTTCAGCTTGATTTTTCCTACAAAGTGGCGGACTATCATGGTCCATAAACTGAAAAAAATTCATCCGGATCGGATCCGGATTCCGGATTTTATGGATACATTTATTTTTCTTCTGGATCCAATTTTTAAAAAATAATTCAACATTTAATTTTGAAGTTTTTTATGTAGAAAATTGCAGTGTTATTTCTAGTTTATGGTGCACTTTTCATGTTGAAAATATATTGAAAACTCGCTGAGATATCAAGACGGAAAGAGAGGTGGGGTAAATCTGTCTGTCAGCCCGTTCACACGCCAATAAGATGTGGAAACGATTACCCCCTGTGCACTTGTACCGTCTCTAATATCAACACTCGGTCGCGTAGTAATACAATATGCCTTGTATGCATCTGAATACTGATCTCAAACAACATTTCTGTGGTTTCCTAACTCAGTGACACACAAGTGATATAACAAAGCCTAAAACTCTTGTCTAAATACAATCTGTGGCAAGCCAGGGGCTCTTTTATATCAGCACTATCGGGGGTGACGAAAACGCGTAGGGAGCACCATTCATCTAAAAACCAAAGATCCTGTACATGAAACGGATATACGCAGGGTCTCTTCTACTTGCGGAGCTTTATTAGTTGACGAATTGAAAATTCGACAACTATGTTGGTCAGTTCCGTTTGTTTGTTTGTTTGTTTGTCTGTCTGTCTGTCTGTCTGTCTGTCTGTTAGCACGATACAGGCCACAGTTTTAGTGCGAGCATCACGAAATTTTTCAGATAGGTAGGTATTCACCCAGGAAGGACACCGAAAGTTTTTGAAGAAAATCGGTTTATTGATGACGTCATCAAAAATTCTTGAAAACTCGAAAAATCCCTATCTTTAACATGGGGCGATTTTTCAAAAATTCATAACTCGTTCAATTTTCAATGAATTCTCTTGAAATTTCAGTCACATGTGTAGAATGACATCCTATACACACATTATAATTTTGACTCGGATCGGACCCGGATTACGGATTTGACAGCTATTTGAATTTAACATTGAAAACTCCATTTAACTTATATTTTATATTATATTTCGGTCTATTGTGCATATTTCAGCTTGATTTTTCCTACAAAGTGGCGGACTATCATGGTCCATAAACTGAAAAAATTTCATCCGGATCGGATCCGGATTCCGGATTTTATGGATACATTTATTTTTCTTCTGGATCCAATTTTTAAAAAATAATTCAACATTTAATTTTGAAGTTTTTTATGTAGAAAATTGCAGTGTTATTTCTAGTTTATGGTGCACTTTTCATGTTGAAAATATATTGAAAACTCGCTGAGATATCAAGACGGAAAGAGAGGTGGGGTAAATCTGTCTGTCAGCCCGTTCACACGCCAATAAGATGTGGAAACGATTACCCCCTGTGCACTTGTACCGTCTCTAATATCAACACTCGGTCGCGTAGTAATACAATATGCCTTGTATGCATCTGAATACTGATCTCAAACAACATTTCTGTGGTTTCCTAACTCAGTGACACACAAGTGATATAACAAAGCCTAAAACTCTTGTCTAAATACAATCTGTGGCAAGCCAGGGGCTCTTTTATATCAGCACTATCGGGGGTGACGAAAACGCGTAGGGAGCACCATTCATCTAAAAACCAAAGATCCTGTACATGAAACGGATATACGCAGGGTCTCTTCTACTTGCGGAGCTTTATTAGTTGACGAATTGAAAATTCGACAACTATGTTGGTCAGTTCCGTTTGTTTGTTTGTTTGTTTGTTTGTCTGTCTGTCTGTCTGTCTGTCTGTCTGTTAGCACGATACAGGCCACAGTTTTAGTGCGAGCATCACGAAATTTTTCAGATAGGTAGGTATTCACCCAGGAAGGACACCGAAAGTTTTTGAAGAAAATCGGTTTATTGATGACGTCATCAAAAATTCTTGAAAACTCGAAAAATCCCTATCTTTAACATGGGGCGATTTTTCAAAAATTCATAACTCGTTCAATTTTCAATGAATTCTCTTGAAATTTCAGTCACATGTGTAGAATGACATCCTATACACACATTATAATTTTGACTCGGATCGGACCCGGATTACGGATTTGACAGCTATTTGAATTTAACATTGAAAACTCCATTTAACTTATATTTTATATTATATTTCGGTCTATTGTGCATATTTCAGCTTGATTTTTCCTACAAAGTGGCGGACTATCATGGTCCATAAACTGAAAAAATTTCATCCGGATCGGATCCGGATTCCGGATTTTATGGATACATTTATTTTTCTTCTGGATCCAATTTTTAAAAAATAATTCAACATTTAATTTTGAAGTTTTTTATGTAGAAAATTGCAGTGTTATTTCTGGTTTATGGTGCACTTTTCATGTTGAAAATATATTGAAAACTCGCTGAGATATCAAGACGGAAAGAGAGGTGGGGTAAATCTGTCTGTCAGCCCGTTCACACGCCAATAAGATGTGGAAACGATTACCCCCTGTGCACTTGTACCGTCTCTAATATCAACACTCGGTCGCGTAGTAATACAATATGCCTTGTATGCATCTGAATACTGATCTCAAACAACATTTCTGTGGTTTCCTAACTCAGTGACACACAAGTGATATAACAAAGCCTAAAACTCTTGTCTAAATACAATCTGTGGCAAGCCAGGGGCTCTTTTATATCAGCACTATCGGGGGTGACGAAAACGCGTAGGGAGCACCATTCATCTAAAAACCAAAGATCCTGTACATGAAACGGATATACGCAGGGTCTCTTCTACTTGCGGAGCTTTATTAGTTGACGAATTGAAAATTCGACAACTATGTTGGTCAGTTCCGTTTGTTTGTTTGTTTGTTTGTCTGTCTGTCTGTCTGTCTGTCTGTTAGCACGATACAGGCCACAGTTTTAGTGCGAGCATCACGAAATTTTTCAGATAGGTAGGTATTCACCCAGGAAGGACACCGAAAGTTTTTGAAGAAAATCGGTTTATTGATGACGTCATCAAAAATTCTTGAAAACTCGAAAAATCCCTATCTTTAACATGGGGCGATTTTTCAAAAATTCATAACTCGTTCAATTTTCAATGAATTCTCTTGAAATTTCAGTCACATGTGTAGAATGACATCCTATACACACATTATAATTTTGACTCGGATCGGACCCGGATTACGGATTTGACAGCTATTTGAATTTAACATTGAAAACTCCATTTAACTTATATTTTATATTATATTTCGGTCTATTGTGCATATTTCAGCTTGATTTTTCCTACAAAGTGGCGGACTATCATGGTCCATAAACTGAAAAAATTTCATCCGGATCGGATCCGGATTCCGGATTTTATGGATACATTTATTTTTCTTCTGGATCCAATTTTTAAAAAATAATTCAACATTTAATTTTGAAGTTTTTTATGTAGAAAATTGCAGTGTTATTTCTAGTTTATGGTGCACTTTTCATGTTGAAAATATATTGAAAACTCGCTGAGATATCAAGACGGAAAGAGAGGTGGGGTAAATCTGTCTGTCAGCCCGTTCACACGCCAATAAGATGTGGAAACGATTACCCCCTGTGCACTTGTACCGTCTCTAATATCAACACTCGGTCGCGTAGTAATACAATATGCCTTGTATGCATCTGAATACTGATCTCAAACAACATTTCTGTGGTTTCCTAACTCAGTGACACACAAGTGATATAACAAAGCCTAAAACTCTTGTCTAAATACAATCTGTGGCAAGCCAGGGGCTCTTTTATATCAGCACTATCGGGGGTGACGAAAACGCGTAGGGAGCACCATTCATCTAAAAACCAAAGATCCTGTACATGAAACGGATATACGCAGGGTCTCTTCTACTTGCGGAGCTTTATTAGTTGACGAATTGAAAATTCGACAACTATGTTGGTCAGTTCCGTTTGTTACTTGGCGAAATCTTCGATTTTCGCCAAGTATGTTGGTCACTTGAGTTTGTTTGTCAGTTTGTCTGTTCGCGCTCTAGCGTCCACAGTTTTCGCGCTGGCATCGCGAAATTTTCTTGGTTCATAGATATTCGCCATAGGACGGAACTGCACGTTTTTGAAAGAAATCGGCTCATTGATGACGTCACGAAAAAATCTTGAAAACTCGTAAAATCCCTATCTCTCATCATTGGCGAATTTTCAAAATTTCAAAAATTCACACCTCAGTCAATTTTGAACCGATAACTCTGAAATTCAGCACATGGATATATGTTGGTATTGTCCATCAAACTGCAAAGTTTCAGCCGGATCGCTTCAACGTCAATGACGTCACTACGTAAAACGTCAATTTTAAAGATGGAGCTATATATCGAGAGGTATTTGTCGTACAGAAAAGCGGATTGCACCATTGGAAAGCTCGTTGAATTCTGGTTTAGGAGGGTACTGTCCGATACTTTTCCGTCATGATAGATTTTCCGCTATGACGTCATAAACGTAAGGCCTGTCATACAAGTTTTTCGGCTTTTCAGCAAACATTCAAACAGCCACAGTGCACTCAATTTTGGAGGTAATAACCTGTAATTATAAGAACATATGTGGAACTGTATTACCCAGCCACTTACCGAGTTTCAACACGCTACGTGCAACGTCAATGACGTCATGACGTAAAACGTCAATTTTCAAAATGGAGCTATATATCGAAAGGTATTTGTTGTACAGAAAAGCGGATTGCACCGTTGGAAAGCTCGTTGAATTCTGGTTTAGGAGGGTACTGTCCGAGACGTTTCCGCCATGATAGATTTTCCGCTATGACGTCATAAACGCAAGGCCTGTCACACCAATTTTCCAACTTTTCAGTTAACATTCAAACATTCGCAGTGCACTCAAATTTGAAGGTATTGGACTGTAGTTATGGGAATCTATGTGGCATATTAATACCCAGACATACACCGAGTTTCAAGGCGCTACGTTCGACGTTCATGACGTCATGGCGTAAAACGTCAATTTTCAAAATAGGCCTATATGTCAGAAAATATTTGTCGTACAGAAAAGTGGATTACACCATTTGAAAGCTTGTTGAATTCTGGTTTAGGAGGGTACTGTCCGATACCTTTCCGCCAAGTTATATTTTCGGATATGACGTCATAAACGTAAGGCCTGTCATACAAAATTTTCGACTTTTCAGCGAACTATCAAACACTCTAGCGTCCACAAATCTTGAGATATTTTCACGAAACTTCGCTAGGTTGTTCTATATGTTAAAGACTAGGGATGGTTCAATTTTGATGAAAATCGGTTCAGTGATAACGTCACAAAACGATCTCCAAAAAAGAGAAAATCCCTATCTCTCATCATTGGCGAATTTTCAAAACGTCACACAGTGGTGAATTTATTACTTATCGTTCTGTAATTTGGCATGATCATAGCTGCTAATATTCTTCATCATTGTGCTAAGTGTGATAGGGATTGGTTGAACGTTCATGTGAAATTACAAGATCGAATTCCGCACGCTGCCAGTACAATGTGCAGCCATAGCACACGCCAGCGTTGATCCTGAACGACGTTTCTCCTGCACACTATACTTTACAGGCATTGCTGATCAGCGAACGGTTTGGCTCAGTTGGTAGAGGCGTTAGCTCTGTGTGCGAAGGATCAGTGGTTCGATTCGCATTGCCATTTTGATTTTTTTTAAAAATTCCATTCTAAATTACGTATTCTGTTTCTGAGTGGACTTGTAAGCATTATGCCAAGCAACCTGTGATGCTTTATCTAATTCTATTCTTTCGATCACCTTGAACGGAAAACGCTGTTCCACGAATAAGATGAACTATTTGATCGGGTTTTGTTTTCATCGAAAAATGTTGTATTTAACGTTTGTTTTTGGCATCAGCAAAACCTGACTGTATTAGTGCTAATATAATGATATGGTACATTATTATTACTGATATAGCAATCAAACGCTGCTTACGTAATTGACGTTTCTATGGCAACGAAATCAGTCCATTATTATAGGTAATCGACTGAATTCAGTGTTTGAGGCACGAGGTCGGGTCTGGGCCGTAGCTCGCACGAGCTTGCGAGTGCGTCCGCGGCCCAGACACGACCGAGTGCCTCAAACACTGAATTCAGTTGATTAACTTATTATAATATACCGCACAATGACATGTACATCCATTGGAAAGCAAACTAGTACATTTTCTGACGTTAATTTGTGATTATTTACACGAAAACATGAAGTGTTTTTATCAATTCTTTGACCTACAAAAAAGTCAGGTTACCAGCGTATGAATATAAACGTATAAACACCGCCGGTTCCTGAGCGCGTTGCCACGGATACGCCGTGCAATTAACACATGACCTGTATGTTCCAATACAGGAATTAATCGCACGATCGATTGTCTATACTGTACAATAGGACAACGCGCATAGGTATATAATAATAAGTAAAATTGGGGCCAGTGGATATTGGATGGGGCCAGTAATTTCCAGATGGTACTGGCCCCATAGGGCCACTGGTATCATATGCCTAATGTCGATCCCTGCATGTATGTAATAGTTCATGCTGACAAAACGATGAATAATGCGCGTAAAATTTTAATGGTACACCCGTATATAGCCAGGTATCTATTTAAAATCTTCTATTTAAAAAAAAAATAGCAAGGTCAAAGGTCGAACTTTTTTTATGGGTAGGTATTCGCCCAAGGACGGAACCACACGTTTTTAAACCCATTTTTGTGTATATGCTGTGCGACTTAATTATGGAGTGCGAAATATATACAACTGTGGAGTTCCATTCCGGTTTGGGACTGCATGACAGGGCTATGACACACACTTCCTATCATACCGTTCATGGACCTGGCATGGGGGTGTCCCTACGTGAAGCTATCCTGGTGTCAACCAGGCCTGGTGAACATAGCACCTGCGGACCCTATGGTGTAATCATCCCCATTCCTGAGTCATACCACCAGGAAGTCCCCCAATATCGTACTCGTATGTGAGTAACTCCCGGCTGAGTGGACAGCCTTCTCATTGAGCCCACAGCGCACACATCCTGGGTGGGGATCGGCCATGATAAATCCCTCGGTCACCGATGGGATTCGAACCCGAGACCTCCCGGCTTTGAATCCTGCAGCTTAACCACTGCGCTACAGGGGCCGTATAGAGAAATGTGTTTACAACCACCGGCTTTAATTTTGCATAAAGACCGAGTTGCATGGGGGTGTCCACTCTTCCCGTCATGGCAGATTACACACACACAGATGACGCACATGCGTTAAAAAGATTTCGACAAATTTGGCCTTCAGGCCAATGGTATCTCGTTTGTTTGTTTGTTTGTCTGTCTGTCTGTCTGTCTGTCTGTTAGCACGATACAGGCCACAGTTTTAGTGCGAGCATCACGAAATTTTTCAGATAGGTAGGTATTCACCCAGGAAGGACACCGAAAGTTTTTGAAGAAAATCGGTTTATTGATGACGTCATCAAAAATTCTTGAAAACTCGAAAAATCCCTATCTTTAACATGGGGCGATTTTTCAAAAATTCATAACTCGTTCAATTTTCAATGAATTCTCTTGAAATTTCAGTCACATGTGTAGAATGACATCCTATACACACATTATAATTTTGACTCGGATCGGACCCGGATTACGGATTTGACAGCTATTTGAATTTAACATTGAAAACTCCATTTAACTTATATTTTATATTATATTTCGGTCTATTGTGCATATTTCAGCTTGATTTTTCCTACAAAGTGGCGGACTATCATGGTCCATAAACTGAAAAAATTTCATCCGGATCGGATCCGGATTCCGGATTTTATGGATACATTTATTTTTCTTCTGGATCCAATTTTTAAAAAATAATTCAACATTTAATTTTGAAGTTTTTTATGTAGAAAATTGCAGTGTTATTTCTAGTTTATGGTGCACTTTTCATGTTGAAAATATATTGAAAACTCGCTGAGATATCAAGACGGAAAGAGAGGTGGGGTAAATCTGTCTGTCAGCCCGTTCACACGCCAATAAGATGTGGAAACGATTACCCCCTGTGCACTTGTACCGTCTCTAATATCAACACTCGGTCGCGTAGTAATACAATATGCCTTGTATGCATCTGAATACTGATCTCAAACAACATTTCTGTGGTTTCCTAACTCAGTGACACACAAGTGATATAACAAAGCCTAAAACTCTTGTCTAAATACAATCTGTGGCAAGCCAGGGGCTCTTTTATATCAGCACTATCGGGGGTGACGAAAACGCGTAGGGAGCACCATTCATCTAAAAACCAAAGATCCTGTACATGAAACGGATATACGCAGGGTCTCTTCTACTTGCGGAGCTTTATTAGTTGACGAATTGAAAATTCGACAACTATGTTGGTCAGTTCCGTTTGTTTGTTTGTTTGTTACTTGGCAAAATAAATTTTGCCAAGTATGTTGGTCAGTCATTACTTGCCAGAATCTTCGATTTTGGCAAGTATGTTGGTCGGTTGGTTTGTGGGTTTATGTGTTTGTTTGTCCGTCTGTGAACCCTCTAGCGTCCACATTTCTTGCTTGATTATTTCCAAACTTGGTGTGCACATTCTGTAGGATAACGGCTCGCGACTGCACGATTTTGGTGATGCTAGGTCAAAGGTCAAGGTCAAGGTCACGCAAAACGTTGAAAACACATAAATGGTCATAACTTCGGTTCTAATGGTCCTAGAGACTTCAAATCAAGTCCATATTGTAGATAAACTCGAGTTCTATCTTCTGTGACCTTGATCTCGACATTTGACCTTGACCTTGAGAAGTTCGCCTGAGGTCGAAGTCAAGGTCAAGTACGAAGGTCGGCGCAGCATATCGAGTAGTATATCGTTGGAAAGGTCTTGAGCCCCTGATTCCAGTGATATCTTATTTTTTGCGCTGCGACGTAAACTGACGTCACAATGACGTCATAAACGTCGAAAATCCGAAATTTCAAAGGGTCATAACATCGTCAATAGTGTATGGAATCCCTTGAAATTTGATATGCATTTTGACAGCATTGACCTCTACGAACTCAAGTACAAAGGTCAAAGGTCAAGGTCAAGGTCATCGAAATCCCAGAAAAACACGTTTTCTGTAATAACATCCGTTTGAATCATCGTGGGTTCATGAAATTTGACCCATATCATTCAGAAGAGGTATATCAATCAGACAAATATGTCAATTCCATGATTGACCTCGAACTTTGTCTATAATCTGACAAAACTCAATCAGGACTCTATGAGGATTTTGGATTTTACAGATATTTTTTATGTTTTCATGGCTCCAATTTTTAAACATTTACTGAACATTCAATTCTAAAGCATTTCATGCAGTCAGTTGCAGTGTTATTTCTAGTTTATGGTCCACTTTTCACATTTGGAATAAATTGAAAACTCGCCGAGATATCAAAGTAGAAAGAGCAGTGGGGCGAATCTGATTCTCAATCCATTCACACAACAATAAGCTGTAGAAACGATAACCCCCTGTGGACATGTCTTCTTCTAAATATACACACTCGGTCACATAGTAGTACAGTATATCATGTCTAAATACAGTCTGTGTCAAGCGACAGGCCACTTTATATCAGAACTTTATTACTTGCCAGAATCTTCGATTTTGGCAAGTATGTTGGTCGGTTGGTTTGTGGGTTTATGTGTTTGTTTGTCCGTCTGTGAACCCTCTAGCGTCCACATTTCTTGCTTGATTATTTCCAAACTTGGTGTGCACATTCTGTAGGATAACGGCTCGCGACTGCACGATTTTGGTGATGCTAGGTCAAAGGTCAAGGTCAAGGTCACGCAAAACGTTGAAAACACATAAATGGTCATAACTTCGGTTCTAATGGTCCTAGAGACTTCAAATCAAGTCCATATTGTAGATAAACTCGAGTTCTATCTTCTGTGACCTTGATCTCGACATTTGACCTTGACCTTGAGAAGTTCGCCTGAGGTCGAAGTCAAGGTCAAGTACGAAGGTCGGCGCAGCATATCGAGTAGTATATCGTTGGAAAGGTCTTGAGCCCCTGATTCCAGTGATATCTTATTTTTTGCGCTGCGACGTAAACTGACGTCACAATGACGTCATAAACGTCGAAAATCCGAAATTTCAAAGGGTCATAACATCGTCAATAGTGTATGGAATCCCTTGAAATTTGATATGCATTTTGACAGCATTGACCTCTACGAACTCAAGTACAAAGGTCAAAGGTCAAGGTCAAGGTCATCGAAATCCCAGAAAAACACGTTTTCTGTAATAACATCCGTTTGAATCATCGTGGGTTCATGAAATTTGACCCATATCATTCAGAAGAGGTATATCAATCAGACAAATATGTCAATTCCATGATTGACCTCGAACTTTGTCTATAATCTGACAAAACTCAATCAGGACTCTATGAGGATTTTGGATTTTACAGATATTTTTTATGTTTTCATGGCTCCAATTTTTAAACATTTACTGAATATTCAATTCTAAAGCATTTCATGCAGTCAGTTGCAGTGTTATTTCTAGTTTATGGTCCACTTTTCACATTTGGAATAAATTGAAAACTCGCCGAGATATCAAAGTAGAAAGAGCAGTGGGGCGAATCTGATTCTCAATCCATTCACACAACAATAAGCTGTAGAAACGATAACCCCCTGTGGACATGTCTTCTTCTAAATATACACACTCGGTCACATAGTAGTACAGTATATCATGTCTAAATACAGTCTGTGTCAAGCGACAGGCCACTTTATATCAGAACTTTATTACTTGCCAGAATCTTCGATTTTGGCAAGTATGTTGGTCGGTTGGTTTGTGGGTTTATGTGTTTGTTTGTCCGTCTGTGAACCCTCTAGCGTCCACATTTCTTGCTTGATTATTTCCAAACTTGGTGTGCACATTCTGTAGGATAACGGCTCGCGACTGCACGATTTTGGTGATGCTAGGTCAAAGGTCAAGGTCAAGGTCACGCAAAACGTTGAAAACACATAAATGGTCATAACTTCGGTTCTAATGGTCCTAGAGACTTCAAATCAAGTCCATATTGTAGATAAACTCGAGTTCTATCTTCTGTGACCTTGATCTCGACATTTGACCTTGACCTTGAGAAGTTCGCCTGAGGTCGAAGTCAAGGTCAAGTACGAAGGTCGGCGCAGCATATCGAGTAGTATATCGTTGGAAAGGTCTTGAGCCCCTGATTCCAGTGATATCTTATTTTTTGCGCTGCGACGTAAACTGACGTCACAATGACGTCATAAACGTCGAAAATCCGAAATTTCAAAGGGTCATAACATCGTCAATAGTGTATGGAATCCCTTGAAATTTGATATGCATTTTGACAGCATTGACCTCTACGAACTCAAGTACAAAGGTCAAAGGTCAAGGTCAAGGTCATCGAAATCCCAGAAAAACACGTTTTCTGTAATAACATCCGTTTGAATCATCGTGGGTTCATGAAATTTGACCCATATCATTCAGAGGAGGTATATCAATCAGACAAATATGTCAATTCCATGATTGACCTCGAACTTTGTCTATAATCTGACAAAACTCAATCAGGACTCTATGAGGATTTTGGATTTTACAGATATTTTTTATGTTTTCATGGCTCCAATTTTTAAACATTTACTGAACATTCAATTCTAAAGCATTTCATGCAGTCAGTTGCAGTGTTATTTCTAGTTTATGGTCCACTTTTCACATTTGGAATAAATTGAAAACTCGCCGAGATATCAAAGTAGAAAGAGCAGTGGGGCGAATCTGATTCTCAATCCATTCACACAACAATAAGCTGTAGAAACGATAACCCCCTGTGGACATGTCTTCTTCTAAATATACACACTCGGTCACATAGTAGTACAGTATATCATGTCTAAATACAGTCTGTGTCAAGCGACAGGCCACTTTATATCAGAACTTTATTACTTGCCAGAATCTTCGATTTTGGCAAGTATGTTGGTCGGTTGGTTTGTGGGTTTATGTGTTTGTTTGTCCGTCTGTGAACCCTCTAGCGTCCACATTTCTTGCTTGATTATTTCCAAACTTGGTGTGCACATTCTGTAGGATAACGGCTCGCGACTGCACGATTTTGGTGATGCTAGGTCAAAGGTCAAGGTCAAGGTCACGCAAAACGTTGAAAACACATAAATGGTCATAACTTCGGTTCTAATGGTCCTAGAGACTTCAAATCAAGTCCATATTGTAGATAAACTCGAGTTCTATCTTCTGTGACCTTGATCTCGACATTTGACCTTGACCTTGAGAAGTTCGCCTGAGGTCGAAGTCAAGGTCAAGTACGAAGGTCGGCGCAGCATATCGAGTAGTATATCGTTGGAAAGGTCTTGAGCCCCTGATTCCAGTGATATCTTATTTTTTGCGCTGCGACGTAAACTGACGTCACAATGACGTCATAAACGTCGAAAATCCGAAATTTCAAAGGGTCATAACATCGTCAATAGTGTATGGAATCCCTTGAAATTTGATATGCATTTTGACAGCATTGACCTCTACGAACTCAAGTACAAAGGTCAAAGGTCAAGGTCAAGGTCATCGAAATCCCAGAAAAACACGTTTTCTGTAATAACATCCGTTTGAATCATCGTGGGTTCATGAAATTTGACCCATATCATTCAGAAGAGGTATATCAATCAGACAAATATGTCAATTCCATGATTGACCTCGAACTTTGTCTATAATCTGACAAAACTCAATCAGGACTCTATGAGGATTTTGGATTTTACAGATATTTTTTATGTTTTCATGGCTCCAATTTTTAAACATTTACTGAACATTCAATTCTAAAGCATTTCATGCAGTCAGTTGCAGTGTTATTTCTAGTTTATGGTCCACTTTTCACATTTGGAATAAATTGAAAACTCGCCGAGATATCAAAGTAGAAAGAGCAGTGGGGCGAATCTGATTCTCAATCCATTCACACAACAATAAGCTGTAGAAACGATAACCCCCTGTGGACATGTCTTCTTCTAAATATACACACTCGGTCACATAGTAGTACAGTATATCATGTCTAAATACAGTCTGTGTCAAGCGACAGGCCACTTTATATCAGAACTTTATTACTTGCCAGAATCTTCGATTTTGGCAAGTATGTTGGTCGGTTGGTTTGTGGGTTTATGTGTTTGTTTGTCCGTCTGTGAACCCTCTAGCGTCCACATTTCTTGCTTGATTATTTCCAAACTTGGTGTGCACATTCTGTAGGATAACGGCTCGCGACTGCACGATTTTGGTGATGCTAGGTCAAAGGTCAAGGTCAAGGTCACGCAAAACGTTGAAAACACATAAATGGTCATAACTTCGGTTCTAATGGTCCTAGAGACTTCAAATCAAGTCCATATTGTAGATAAACTCGAGTTCTATCTTCTGTGACCTTGATCTCGACATTTGACCTTGACCTTGAGAAGTTCGCCTGAGGTCGAAGTCAAGGTCAAGTACGAAGGTCGGCGCAGCATATCGAGTAGTATATCGTTGGAAAGGTCTTGAGCCCCTGATTCCAGTGATATCTTATTTTTTTGCGCTGCGACGTAAACTGACGTCACAATGACGTCATAAACGTCGAAAATCCGAAATTTCAAAGGGTCATAACATCGTCAATAGTGTATGGAATCCCTTGAAATTTGATATGCATTTTGACAGCATTGACCTCTACGAACTCAAGTACAAAGGTCAAAGGTCAAGGTCAAGGTCATCGAAATCCCAGAAAAACACGTTTTCTGTAATAACATCCGTTTGAATCATCGTGGGTTCATGAAATTTGACCCATATCATTCAGAAGAGGTATATCAATCAGACAAATATGTCAATTCCATGATTGACCTCGAACTTTGTCTATAATCTGACAAAACTCAATCAGGACTCTATGAGGATTTTGGATTTTACAGATATTTTTTATGTTTTCATGGCTCCAATTTTTGAACATTTACTGAACATTCAATTCTAAAGCATTTCATGCAGTCAGTTGCAGTGTTATTTCTAGTTTATGGTCCACTTTTCACATTTGGAATAAATTGAAAACTCGCCGAGATATCAAAGTAGAAAGAGCAGTGGGGCGAATCTGATTCTCAATCCATTCACACAACAATAAGCTGTAGAAACGATAACCCCCTGTGGACATGTCTTCTTCTAAATATACACACTCGGTCACATAGTAGTACAGTATATCATGTCTAAATACAGTCTGTGTCAAGCGACAGGCCACTTTATATCAGAACTTTATTACTTGCCAGAATCTTCGATTTTGGCAAGTATGTTGGTCGGTTGGTTTGTGGGTTTATGTGTTTGTTTGTCCGTCTGTGAACCCTCTAGCGTCCACATTTCTTGCTTGATTATTTCCAAACTTGGTGTGCACATTCTGTAGGATAACGGCTCGCGACTGCACGATTTTGGTGATGCTAGGTCAAAGGTCAAGGTCAAGGTCACGCAAAACGTTGAAAACACATAAATGGTCATAACTTCGGTTCTAATGGTCCTAGAGACTTCAAATCAAGTCCATATTGTAGATAAACTCGAGTTCTATCTTCTGTGACCTTGATCTCGACATTTGACCTTGACCTTGAGAAGTTCGCCTGAGGTCGAAGTCAAGGTCAAGTACGAAGGTCGGCGCAGCATATCGAGTAGTATATCGTTGGAAAGGTCTTGAGCCCCTGATTCCAGTGATATCTTATTTTTTTGCGCTGCGACGTAAACTGACGTCACAATGACGTCATAAACGTCGAAAATCCGAAATTTCAAAGGGTCATAACATCGTCAATAGTGTATGGAATCTTTTGAAATTTGATATGCATTTTGACAGCATTGACCTCTACGAACTCAAGTACAAAGGTCAAAGGTCAAGGTCAAGGTCATCGAAATCCCAGAAAAACACGTTTTCTGTAATAACATCCGTTTGAATCATCGTGGGTTCATGAAATTTGACCCATATCATTCAGAAGAGGTATATCAATCAGACAAATATGTCAATTCCATGATTGACCTCGAACTTTGTCTATAATCTGACAAAACTCAATCAGGACTCTATGAGGATTTTGGATTTTACAGATATTTTTTATGTTTTCATGGCTCCAATTTTTAAACATTTACTGAACATTCAATTCTAAAGCATTTCATGCAGTCAGTTGCAGTGTTATTTCTAGTTTATGGTCCACTTTTCACATTTGGAATAAATTGAAAACTCGCCGAGATATCAAAGTAGAAAGAGCAGTGGGGCGAATCTGATTCTCAATCCATTCACACAACAATAAGCTGTAGAAACGATAACCCCCTGTGGACATGTCTTCTTCTAAATATACACACTCGGTCACATAGTAGTACAGTATATCATGTCTAAATACAGTCTGTGTCAAGCGACAGGCCACTTTATATCAGAACTTTATTACTTGCCAGAATCTTCGATTTTGGCAAGTATGTTGGTCGGTTGGTTTGTGGGTTTATGTGTTTGTTTGTCCGTCTGTGAACCCTCTAGCGTCCACATTTCTTGCTTGATTATTTCCAAACTTGGTGTGCACATTCTGTAGGATAACGGCTCGCGACTGCACGATTTTGGTGATGCTAGGTCAAAGGTCAAGGTCAAGGTCACGCAAAACGTTGAAAACACATAAATGGTCATAACTTCGGTTCTAATGGTCCTAGAGACTTCAAATCAAGTCCATATTGTAGATAAACTCGAGTTCTATCTTCTGTGACCTTGATCTCGACATTTGACCTTGACCTTGAGAAGTTCGCCTGAGGTCGAAGTCAAGGTCAAGTACGAAGGTCGGCGCAGCATATCGAGTAGTATATCGTTGGAAAGGTCTTGAGCCCCTGATTCCAGTGATATCTTATTTTTTTGCGCTGCGACGTAAACTGACGTCACAATGACGTCATAAACGTCGAAAATCCGAAATTTCAAAGGGTCATAACATCGTCAATAGTGTATGGAATCCCTTGAAATTTGATATGCATTTTGACAGCATTGACCTCTACGAACTCAAGTACAAAGGTCAAAGGTCAAGGTCAAGGTCATCGAAATCCCAGAAAAACACGTTTTCTGTAATAACATCCGTTTGAATCATCGTGGGTTCATGAAATTTGACCCATATCATTCAGAAGAGGTATATCAATCAGACAAATATGTCAATTCCATGATTGACCTCGAACTTTGTCTATAATCTGACAAAACTCAATCAGGACTCTATGAGGATTTTGGATTTTACAGATATTTTTTATGTTTTCATGGCTCCAATTTTTAAACATTTACTGAACATTCAATTCTAAAGCATTTCATGCAGTCAGTTGCAGTGTTATTTCTAGTTTATGGTCCACTTTTCACATTTGGAATAAATTGAAAACTCGCCGAGATATCAAAGTAGAAAGAGCAGTGGGGCGAATCTGATTCTCAATCCATTCACACAACAATAAGCTGTAGAAACGATAACCCCCTGTGGACATGTCTTCTTCTAAATATACACACTCGGTCACATAGTAGTACAGTATATCATGTCTAAATACAGTCTGTGTCAAGCGACAGGCCACTTTATATCAGAACTTTATTACTTGCCAGAATCTTCGATTTTGGCAAGTATGTTGGTCGGTTGGTTTGTGGGTTTATGTGTTTGTTTGTCCGTCTGTGAACCCTCTAGCGTCCACATTTCTTGCTTGATTATTTCCAAACTTGGTGTGCACATTCTGTAGGATAACGGCTCGCGACTGCACGATTTTGGTGATGCTAGGTCAAAGGTCAAGGTCAAGGTCACGCAAAACGTTGAAAACACATAAATGGTCATAACTTCGGTTCTAATGGTCCTAGAGACTTCAAATCAAGTCCATATTGTAGATAAACTCGAGTTCTATCTTCTGTGACCTTGATCTCGACATTTGACCTTGACCTTGAGAAGTTCGCCTGAGGTCGAAGTCAAGGTCAAGTACGAAGGTCGGCGCAGCATATCGAGTAGTATATCGTTGGAAAGGTCTTGAGCCCCTGATTCCAGTGATATCTTATTTTTTTGCGCTGCGACGTAAACTGACGTCACAATGACGTCATAAACGTCGAAAATCCGAAATTTCAAAGGGTCATAACATCGTCAATAGTGTATGGAATCCCTTGAAATTTGATATGCATTTTGACAGCATTGACCTCTACGAACTCAAGTACAAAGGTCAAAGGTCAAGGTCAAGGTCATCGAAATCCCAGAAAAACACGTTTTCTGTAATAACATCCGTTTGAATCATCGTGGGTTCATGAAATTTGACCCATATCATTCAGAAGAGGTATATCAATCAGACAAATATGTCAATTCCATGATTGACCTCGAACTTTGTCTATAATCTGACAAAACTCAATCAGGACTCTATGAGGATTTTGGATTTTACAGATATTTTTTATGTTTTCATGGCTCCAATTTTTAAACATTTACTGAACATTCAATTCTAAAGCATTTCATGCAGTCAGTTGCAGTGTTATTTCTAGTTTATGGTCCACTTTTCACATTTGGAATAAATTGAAAACTCGCCGAGATATCAAAGTAGAAAGAGCAGTGGGGCGAATCTGATTCTCAATCCATTCACACAACAATAAGCTGTAGAAACGATAACCCCCTGTGGACATGTCTTCTTCTAAATATACACACTCGGTCACATAGTAGTACAGTATATCATGTCTAAATACAGTCTGTGTCAAGCGACAGGCCACTTTATATCAGAACTTTATTACTTGCCAGAATCTTCGATTTTGGCAAGTATGTTGGTCGGTTGGTTTGTGGGTTTATGTGTTTGTTTGTCCGTCTGTGAACCCTCTAGCGTCCACATTTCTTGCTTGATTATTTCCAAACTTGGTGTGCACATTCTGTAGGATAACGGCTCGCGACTGCACGATTTTGGTGATGCTAGGTCAAAGGTCAAGGTCAAGGTCACGCAAAACGTTGAAAACACATAAATGGTCATAACTTCGGTTCTAATGGTCCTAGAGACTTCAAATCAAGTCCATATTGTAGATAAACTCGAGTTCTATCTTCTGTGACCTTGATCTCGACATTTGACCTTGACCTTGAGAAGTTCGCCTGAGGTCGAAGTCAAGGTCAAGTACGAAGGTCGGCGCAGCATATCGAGTAGTATATCGTTGGAAAGGTCTTGAGCCCCTGATTCCAGTGATATCTTATTTTTTTGCGCTGCGACGTAAACTGACGTCACAATGACGTCATAAACGTCGAAAATCCGAAATTTCAAAGGGTCATAACATCGTCAATAGTGTATGGAATCCCTTGAAATTTGATATGCATTTTGACAGCATTGACCTCTACGAACTCAAGTACAAAGGTCAAAGGTCAAGGTCAAGGTCATCGAAATCCCAGAAAAACACGTTTTCTGTAATAACATCCGTTTGAATCATCGTGGGTTCATGAAATTTGACCCATATCATTCAGAAGAGGTATATCAATCAGACAAATATGTCAATTCCATGATTGACCTCGAACTTTGTCTATAATCTGACAAAATTCAATCAGGACTCTATGAGGATTTTGGATTTTACAGATATTTTTTATGTTTTCATGGCTCCAATTTTTAAACATTTACTGAACATTCAATTCTAAAGCATTTCATGCAGTCAGTTGCAGTGTTATTTCTAGTTTATGGTCCACTTTTCACATTTGGAATAAATTGAAAACTCGCCGAGATATCAAAGTAGAAAGAGCAGTGGGGCGAATCTGATTCTCAATCCATTCACACAACAATAAGCTGTAGAAACGATAACCCCCTGTGGACATGTCTTCTTCTAAATATACACACTCGGTCACATAGTAGTACAGTATATCATGTCTAAATACAGTCTGTGTCAAGCGACAGGCCACTTTATATCAGAACTTTATTACTTGCCAGAATCTTCGATTTTGGCAAGTATGTTGGTCGGTTGGTTTGTGGGTTTATGTGTTTGTTTGTCCGTCTGTGAACCCTCTAGCGTCCACATTTCTTGCTTGATTATTTCCAAACTTGGTGTGCACATTCTGTAGGATAACGGCTCGCGACTGCACGATTTTGGTGATGCTAGGTCAAAGGTCAAGGTCAAGGTCACGCAAAACGTTGAAAACACATAAATGGTCATAACTTCGGTTCTAATGGTCCTAGAGACTTCAAATCAAGTCCATATTGTAGATAAACTCGAGTTCTATCTTCTGTGACCTTGATCTCGACATTTGACCTTGACCTTGAGAAGTTCGCCTGAGGTCGAAGTCAAGGTCAAGTACGAAGGTCGGCGCAGCATATCGAGTAGTATATCGTTGGAAAGGTCTTGAGCCCCTGATTCCAGTGATATCTTATTTTTTTGCGCTGCGACGTAAACTGACGTCACAATGACGTCATAAACGTCGAAAATCCGAAATTTCAAAGGGTCATAACATCGTCAATAGTGTATGGAATCCCTTGAAATTTGATATGCATTTTGACAGCATTGACCTCTACGAACTCAAGTACAAAGGTCAAAGGTCAAGGTCAAGGTCATCGAAATCCCAGAAAAACACGTTTTCTGTAATAACATCCGTTTGAATCATCGTGGGTTCATGAAATTTGACCCATATCATTCAGAAGAGGTATATCAATCAGACAAATATGTCAATTCCATGATTGACCTCGAACTTTGTCTATAATCTGACAAAACTCAATCAGGACTCTATGAGGATTTTGGATTTTACAGATATTTTTTATGTTTTCATGGCTCCAATTTTTAAACATTTACTGAACATTCAATTCTAAAGCATTTCATGCAGTCAGTTGCAGTGTTATTTCTAGTTTATGGTCCACTTTTCACATTTGGAATAAATTGAAAACTCGCCGAGATATCAAAGTAGAAAGAGCAGTGGGGCGAATCTGATTCTCAATCCATTCACACAACAATAAGCTGTAGAAACGATAACCCCCTGTGGACATGTCTTCTTCTAAATATACACACTCGGTCACATAGTAGTACAGTATATCATGTCTAAATACAGTCTGTGTCAAGCGACAGGCCACTTTATATCAGAACTTTATTACTTGCCAGAATCTTCGATTTTGGCAAGTATGTTGGTCGGTTGGTTTGTGGGTTTATGTGTTTGTTTGTCCGTCTGTGAACCCTCTAGCGTCCACATTTCTTGCTTGATTATTTCCAAACTTGGTGTGCACATTCTGTAGGATAACGGGGATGACGAACCGGCATAGCAACCGGCCCCATTCCCGGTTTTTAGCAGTAATTTGTCTCATGACCAAAGATCCTGTGCATGCACCAGATATGCGTGGCAACAAAATCGCTCCCATCATAAGCAAAATTGCATGCTTCACACTTTTGTCTTTTCGCACTGTAGCGTCCACAATTTTTGCTCTAGCATCTCCAAACTTTTTTGATGTATAGCTATCCACCCTGTAACGGCACTGCATGTTTTTGAAGAAAGTCAGTTCATTGATAACGTCACTAAAAATTCTTGAAAACTCGTAAAATCCCTATCTTTAACAAGGGGCAAATTTTCAAAAATTCACACAGCAGTCAATTTTATAGCAGTACCTCTGAAATTCAGTTCATTAATATATGTTGATATTGTCCATCAAATGGCGAAATTTTACTTGGAACGGTTGAACGTCAATGACGTCACGACGTAAAACGTCAATTTTCGAAATAGGGCTATATATCGGAAAGTATTTGTCGTACAAAGAAGCGGATTGCACCTTTGGAAAGCTCGTTGAATTATCATTTAGGGGGTTACTCTCCGATAGTTTTTCACCATGACAGATTTCCACTATGACGTCACAAACGTGAAGCCTATCATACCAATTTTTCGAATTTCCAGAGAACTTTCAAACATCTACATCGCACTCACATTTGAGGATATTGGACTGTAGTTGTGAGAACGTATGTGGAATATTAATTCTCAGCTATATTCCGAGTTTCAACACGCTACATGCAACATATATGACGTCATGACGTAAAAGGTCAAGTTTCAAAATGGGCTATTTATCGGAGAGTATTTGTCGTACAGAGAAGCCGCTTGCACCATTGGAAAGCTCGTTGTTTTCTGGTTTAGAAGAGCACTGTACAATACTTTTCCGCCATGACAGACTTCCCGATATGACTTATAAACGTAATGCCTGTCATATCAATATTTCGACTTTTCAGCAAACATTCAAACATCCACAGTGCACTCAAATTTGAAGCTTTTGGACTGTAATTCTGACAACACATGTGGAATATTAATACCAAGCCATCTACTGAGTTTCAAGACGTCACGTGCAACGACAGTGACGTCATGACGTCAAACGTCAACTTTCGAAATTAGGTTGTATCTCGAGTCGGTAAGTATTCATCCTAGAGTGGGACAGATTACACCGTCGGAAAGCTCGTTCAATTCTGCTTAAATAGGCCACGTATGGTTCTTTGCCCCCATCGTAATTTTTTTCGATATGATGTCATAAACGTTAGGCCAGTCATACTTTTTAGCAAACTTTCAAGCATCCACATTGCACTCAAATTTGAAGCTATTCGACTGTAATTCTGACAACACATGTGGAATATTAATACTCTGCCATTTTCATTGTGGACTTTAAACCAAGTGCATATTGTAGATAAACTCGAGTTCTATTGTCTGTGACCTCGACCTTGACATTTGACCTTGACCTTGAGAGTTTGACAAGAGGTCAATGTCAAGGTCAGGTACGAAGTTCAGTACACTATTCAGTGTAGTATATCGTTAGGAAGTTATTGGTCTCCTGAGTCCAGTGATGTCTTATTTTTGGTGCTTTGACGTTCAATGAGGTAATAATGACAGTTTGAGTAGTTTGTGAAGTAAAATGAAGTAAAATGAAGTAAAGTAAGTAAGTAAATGTAGTAAGTAGGGAAGAACGTTTCGTCAATTTGTTCGATTCCATGTGTCATGTCATTGGTATATGACATATATTTTGGTTCTGGCAAGTGTGTGCCCTATGGGCTCTCGTCTTGTTTGTTTGTTTGTTTGTTTGTTTGTTTGTTTGTATGTTTGTCTGTCTGTCTGTTATGACGATAGCGGGCTCAATTCTTGTCGCATTTTCATGAAATTTTCACACAATATGCATAAGCAGCTTCCGCATAAGCCTTTCGTTTCTGAAGGTCAAAGGTCAAAAATTGACGCCAAGGTCATTGAAAAACCAAAAAATTTAAAATCGTAATAACTCCAGTTATATTTTATGTGGACTTTCGAGATTTCTTGCATCGATTACTATGGCCAATTCGGCATCTTTTGATGTATGGCCGACAGCTGTTGCATCAAAATTGACGATTTTGACTCCGGGTTAAAAAGACGGGGGTCAGGAGTTTCTGGATCAAAAGTTTCATGCATTGCTGTGCAGTCAATTCTTGTCGGATTCTTATGAAATTTTCACAGCACATGCACACAAGATGTCGGCATATTCCTGTTGTTTCTCAAGGTCAAAAGTCAAGAATTAACGCCAAGGTCATTGAAAAACAAAAAAAATAAAAATGGCCATAACTCCACTTTCATTCCACCTGCACTTCCAAAAGTGTTCACGTCTTTTATTATGGTCAATTGTGCATCATTTGGTGTATGACCGACAGCAGTTGAATCAAAATTGACGATTTAAACTCCAGGTGAAATACATGGGGGTCAGGAAGTTCGGATCCAAAGTTTAACACATTGCTGTGCAGTCGATTCTTGTGTGATTTTGACGAAATTCTCACATAATATGTGCACGAAATGTCCGCATAACCCTTTTGATTTGGAACATCATAGCTCTGAAACTGTTGTCACGGCAACAGAAAATCGTTACTGAAAAGCATTACATGAAAACGATAATAGCATTGCTATATGAAACATTCCGCTTCACATCGCCAGCCACGTTAGTGCTGAGCGTAGAGCGTAGGACTTTGAATCCACAGACCCGGGTTCAATACTATCTCAAAACTATTTTTTTTTCTCCATTAAAAGATCATGTATTCAATTCCAAACAACGAAACAACACATTCGTAGTGTACAAAATCAGCCAATAAATGTAGCACGAGTAATCTTTATCGTTATACTATGAATTCCTTAAAGTCATTTAACAGTGTCTCATTGGTTCCATTATGATCGTGTCCTTCATGCATCATAACGCATCTGTGTTAAGTCCATTCTGGCATGATTTGTATTCACCGAGTGTCTCTATTCGTTTTGTTCACTTGTTGTCATTGTAATTTTTCATCTGTAACTTACAAGATCATGATCATGCTTTCAATTCTGAAGAATGTAGCAGCACAATTTAATATTATTACAGTATTATGATGCAAGGGTTTATAGACCAAAGCTGGATTATAGACTTCTCTTCAAGTTCATTACTTTATTTTGCCAAGTCCTAGCTCTCTGAGCGATTGCTTCAGTTGTATGTTGCTCAGCGATCAAATATGTGTTCTGTCCGTCTGTTCGCACGATAGCGGGCGCAATCCTTGTCGGAATGACATGAAATTTTCAAAGAAGATGCGCATAAGACTCCTGCACAAGCCTATTGATTTTGAAGGTCATAGCTTAAAAACTGTTGTCTTGGCGACTGAAAAACCGTTACATAACTATAACTATGGAGGCTGGAAAACCATAAAGTAACTGTTACATGGAATACACTTCTTCACACTGTCGGCAACGTTGGTGCAGTGGATAGAGCGTAAGACTTTGAATCCAAAGACCCGTGTTCAACCCTCCCTCAAAACTCTAATCTCTTTTATCTCTAACTTAGTTTTTATAAAGTCAGTTGCAGTGTTATTTCTAGTTTATAATGCACCTTTTACATTTGGAATATATTGAAAACTCGCCGAGATATCAAAGTGGAAAGAGCAGTGTTATTTTTTTATGCACCAGGAGTTATTTTCATAGTTTTCATTTCATACTTAACTATTTGTCGCTATAAATATCACTTAACAGTGTCTCATTGGTTCCATTATGATCGTGTCTTTTATGCGTCATAGCGCATCCGTGTTAGCTCCATTCTATCAATAATACATACATCATTATATCGTTCCATCTCGGTTGCGTAGTAATACAGTATATCATAAAAGTATCCAAATGCAGATCTCAAACAACATTTCTTTTGTTTTGTGACTCAGAGGTGTACAAGTGATATAACGAAGCCTAAAACTCTTGTCTAAATACAATCTGTGGCAAGCGACAGGCTCTTTTATATCAGAACTATCCTGGGTGACGAAACTGCGTGGAGATCAGCCCCATTCCCGGTTTTTAGCAGTAATTTGCCGTAAAGGACCTGTTACAATACAACACAACTTGATGCTGTCAGCCCCGTTGGTGCTGTGCATAGAGCTCAGGACTTTCAATCCACGGACCCGGGTTCAACTCTCTCTCAAAACTTTTTTTTTTCTCTCTAACTTACAGGATCATGTCTTTTATAGCATAACTGCACAATTTAATACATGTACAACTTACTTAACAGCAACTAGAAAAAACTATTCAAGTCTCTCTCAAAACGTTTTTTAGCTGGTTTATTATAGACTTCTTTTCAAGTTCATTACTTTATTTTGCCAAGTCCTAGCTCTTTGAGCGATTGCTTCATTTGTTTGTCTGTCTGTCTGTCTGTCTGTCTGTCTGTCTGTTAGCACGATACAGGCCACAGTTTTAGTGCGAGCATCACGAAATTTTTCAGATAGGTAGGTATTCACCCAGGAAGGACACCGAAAGTTTTTGAAGAAAATCGGTTTATTGATGACGTCATCAAAAATTCTTGAAAACTCGAAAAATCCCTATCTTTAACATGGGGCGATTTTTCAAAAATTCATAACTCGTTCAATTTTCAATGAATTCTCTTGAAATTTCAGTCACATGTGTAGAATGACATCCTATACACACATTATAATTTTGACTCGGATCGGACCCGGATTACGGATTTGACAGCTATTTGAATTTAACATTGAAAACTCCATTTAACTTATATTTTATATTATATTTCGGTCTATTGTGCATATTTCAGCTTGATTTTTCCTACAAAGTGGCGGACTATCATGGTCCATAAACTGAAAAAATTTCATCCGGATCGGATCCGGATTCCGGATTTTATGGATACATTTATTTTTCTTCTGGATCCAATTTTTAAAAAATAATTCAACATTTAATTTTGAAGTTTTTTATGTAGAAAATTGCAGTGTTATTTCTAGTTTATGGTGCACTTTTCATGTTGAAAATATATTGAAAACTCGCTGAGATATCAAGACGGAAAGAGAGGTGGGGTAAATCTGTCTGTCAGCCCGTTCACACGCCAATAAGATGTGGAAACGATTACCCCCTGTGCACTTGTACCGTCTCTAATATCAACACTCGGTCGCGTAGTAATACAATATGCCTTGTATGCATCTGAATACTGATCTCAAACAACATTTCTGTGGTTTCCTAACTCAGTGACACACAAGTGATATAACAAAGCCTAAAACTCTTGTCTAAATACAATCTGTGGCAAGCCAGGGGCTCTTTTATATCAGCACTATCGGGGGTGACGAAAACGCGTAGGGAGCACCATTCATCTAAAAACCAAAGATCCTGTACATGAAACGGATATACGCAGGGTCTCTTCTACTTGCGGAGCTTTATTAGTTGACGAATTGAAAATTCGACAACTATGTTGGTCAGTTCCGTTTGTTAGTTGACGAATTAAAAATTCGTCAACTATGTTGGTCAGTTCGGTTTGTCTGTTTGTTACTTGACGAAATTAAATTTCGTCAAGTATGTTGGTCAGTTGCGTTTGTCTGTCTGTTTGTTTGTTACTTGACGAAATTAAATTTCGTCAAGTATGTTGGTCAGTCGCGTTTGTCTGTCTGTTTGTTTGTTTGTTTGTTTGTTTGTTTGTTTGTGTGTTTGTTTGTGTGTTAGCGCTCCACAGGTCACAATTTTGATCGTAGAATCATGCAAATAGGTCAGAAGATGTGCAATCAAATACAGATGGATGAGTTCATTTTTGGGAGGTCAAGGTCAAATATTGAGTTCAAGGTCACGCAAAACGTCAAAAACACATAAATGGCCATAACTCCGGTTCTAATTGTCCTAGAGACATCAAACTAAGTTCATGTTGTAGATATACTTGAGTTCTATCTTCTGTGACCTTGACATTGACATTTGACCTTGACCTTGAGAAGTTCGCCATAAGGTGAATGTCAAGGTCAAGTACGAATGTCAGCGCACCATATCGAGTAGTATATCGTTGGAAAGGTCTTGACCCCCTGATTCCAGTGATACCTTATTTTTGGCGCTGCGACGTAAACTGACGTCACAATGACGTCATAAACGTCAAATTTCCGAAATTTCAAAAGGCCATAACATCGTTAATACTGTATGGAATCTCTTGAAACTTGATATGCATATTGACAGCAATGACCTCTACGAATTTAAGTACAAAGGTCAAAGGTCAAGGTCAAGGTCATCGAAATCCTAGAAAAACACGTTTCCGGTAATAAGATCCGTTTGAATTGTCGTAGGTTCATGAAATTTGAACCATATCATTCAGAAGAGGTATAGCAATCGGGCGTATATGTCAATTTCATGATTGACCTTGAACTTGGTCAGGAAAATAAGGTCATATGAGGAAAACTTCAAGGTCAAATTTTCAAACTAACTGAAACCTATCAAGTAGTATATCAAATGAAAGGTCTTGATTGCCTGGTACATAATGTCTCATCAGTTTTGAGATGTGACGTTTATTGACGTCACAGTGACGTCATAAACGTTAATTTTCCGAAATTTCAAACGGTCGTAGTGTCCACAAATCTTGTTTGAATCTGATGAAATTACACATTTATAATATATGTCTTCATGCACAGGCAATGCACAATTTTCGTGACTCAAGGTCAAAGATCAAGGTCAAGGTCACGCAAAATGTTAAAAACACATCAGTGGCCATAACTTCGGTTCTATTTGTTATAGAGACTTCAAACCAAGTTCATATTGTAGATAAACTCGAGTCCTATCTTCTGTGACCTTGGCCTTGGCATTTGATCTTGACCTTGAGAAGTTCGCCTAAGGTGAATGTCAAGGTCAAATACGAAGGTCATCGCACCATATCGATTAGTATATCGTTGGAAAGGTTTTGAGCCATTGATTGCAGTGATGCCCTATTTTCGGCGCTGCGACGTACACTGACGTCACAATGACGTCATAAACGTCAAAGTACCGAAATTTCAAAAGGCCATAACAGCGTCAATACTGTATGGAATACCTTGAAACTTGACATGCATATTAATAGCATTGACCTTTAAAAATTGAAATACAAAGGTCAAAGGTCAAGGTCAAGGTCATTGAAATCCCAGAAAAACACCCTTTCGGTTATAACATCAATGTATGTTTGTTTGTTAGCGCTCTAGAGGTCACAATTTTGATTCCAGAATCATGAAAACTGGTAGTAAGATGCACAATCAACTTATGACGGATGAGTTCACTTTTGGGAGGTCAAGGTCGAAAATTGAGGTCAAGGTCAATGAAAAGGTCAAAATCGAATAATTGCAATAACTCCGCTCCCAATCAAGTCTAATTTTTCTAAGTATTATTGTAATTTTATTTGGTCAATTCCCTATCATATGATGTATGTTTGATGGCCGTACGACCAAAACTGCCGATTTGCGACAGAGGTCGAAAATTCGGGGGTCAAGATTTTCGTTTTTGGGGATCCCAACGTTTTAGACTATGTTTTTTAACCAAGTTTCAATATCTTTTTTTTATGATTTGTACTCAGGAGTTGTGCCTCATCAATTCCAACAAAACTTTGAAATTTCAGACCTCAAGGTCAAGAATTAAGGCCAAGGTCACGGTGAAAATGAAGCAACTCTCACGTCTAATGTCTAAAATTGTAGACTATACTGCTGGATGATGTTCAGGAGATGGCTTAAATATCTCGATTTCTAATGCTAGGGGTTGTTCAGGGAATGATTTCAATGTGTAAATTTGTGTACATGTTTAAATGTAAACAAATGTGTAAATTATTTCGTCAAGTGTTGGCCTATGGCCGATTTTTTGTTTGTTTGTGTGTTAGCGCTCCACAGGTCACAATTTTGAACGTAGAATCATGGAATTAGGGCATAAGATGTGCAATCAAGTATAGATGGATGAGTTCACTTTTGGAAGATCAAGGTCAAATATTGAGGTCAAGGTCACGCAAAACGATAAAAACACATAAATGGCCATAACTCCGGTTTTAATTGTCCTAGAGACTTCAAACCAAGTTCATATTGTAGATAAACTCGAGTTCTATCTTCTGTAACCTTGACCTTGACATTTGACCTTGACCTTGAGAAGTTCGCCTAAGGTGAATGTCAAGGTCAAATACGAAGGTCAGCGCACCATATCGAGTAGTATATCGTTGGAAAGGCCTTGACCCCCTGATTGCAGTGATACCTTATTTTCGGCGCTGCGACGTAAAGTGACGTCACAATGACGTCATAAACGTCAAATTTCCGAAATTTCAAAAGGCTATAACATCGTCAATACTGTATGGAATCTCTTCAAACTTAATATGCATATTGACAGCAATGACCATTACGAATTTAAGCACAAAGGTCAAAGGTCAAGGTCAAGGTCATCGAAATCCCAGAAAAACACGTTTCCGGTAATAACATCAGTTTGATTTGTCGTAGGTTCATGAATTTTGAACCATATCCTTCAGAAGAGGTATAGTAATCGAGTGTATATGTCAATTTCATGATTGACCTTGAACTTTGTCAGGAAAATAAGGTCATATGAGGAAAACTTCAAGGTCAAATTTTCAAACTAACTGAAACCTATCAAGTAGTATATCAAACGAAAGGTCTTGATTCCCTGGTACATACTTTCTCATCAGTTTTGAGATGTGACGTTTATTGACGTCACAGTGACGTCATAAACGTTAATTTTTCGAAATTTCAAACGGTCATAGTGTCCACAAATCTTGTTTGATTCTAATGAAATTATACAGGTATGAAATATGTCTTCATGCACAGGCAATGCACAATTTTCGTGACTCAAGGTCAAAGATCAAGGTCAAGGTCACGCAAAATGTTAAAAACACATAAGTGGCCATAACTCCGGTTCTATTTGTTATAGAGACTTCAAACCAAGTTCATATTGTAGATATGAGTCCTATCTTCTGTGTCCTTGACCTTGGCATTTGACCTTGACCTTGAGAAGTTCGTCATGAGGTGAATGTCAAGGTCAAGTACGAAAGTCAGCGCACCATATCGAGTAGTATATCGTTGGAAAGGTTTTAAGCCCCTGATTGCAGTGATACCCTATTTTCGGCGCTGCGACGTACATTGACGTCACAATGACGTCATAAACGTCAAATTACCGAAATTTCAAAAGGCCATAACAGCGTCAATACTGTATGGAATACCTTGAAACTTGACATGCATATTAATAGCATTGACCTTTACGAATTGAAATACAAAGGTCAAAGGTCAAGGTCATCGAAATCCCAGAAAAACACCTTTTCGGTTATAACATCTGTTTGAATCGTTGTAGTCTCATAAAATTTGAACCATATCATTCAGAAGAGGTATAGCAATCAGACTTATATGTCAATTCCATGATTAACCTTGAACTTGATCGGAAAAATGAGGTCACATGAGCAAAACTTCAAGGTCAAATTTTCAAACTAACTAAAAGCTATCAAGTAATATATCAAATGGAAGGCCTTGAACCCATGATAAATAGTTTCTCATCAGTTTTCAAATGTGACGTTTATTGACGTCACAGTGACCTCATGTACGTAAATTTTTCGAAATTTTGAAAAGCCACAGTGTCCGGAATTCTTGTTCGATTCTGATGGAATTGTTCAAGTATAATTTATATCTTCATGCACGGGCAATGCACAATTTTTGTGACCCAAGGTCAAAGGTCAAGGTCAAGGTCAAAGAAAAGGTCAAAATCACGAAAATTGCCATAACTTCGGAACTATTCGTCATAGAAAGTTCAAACTGGGACCATATTGTAGCATATCAAAAGGTCTTTGTCCGCTGACCTTGAATGTGCACTTTGACCTTGACCTTGAAAAGTTTGCCCAACGTAAAAATTTCAGGAAAAAAGTATCTTTCTTCAAATTTTGAGGAGTTGTTCAGTAAATCTTTTCAATGTGTAAATTATGGGTAAATGTTTTAAATGTAAACAAATGTTTAGTCATTTCGTCAAGTGTTGGCCTATGGCCGATTTTTTGTCTGTTTGTCTGTTTGTCTGTTCGCACGTTACAGGCCACAGTTTTCAAGCTAGCATCCCGAAACTTTTTTGATAGATAGGTATCCGCCCTGGGACGGCACCGAACGTTTTTGAAAGAAATCGGTTCGTTGATGACGTCATCAAAAATCATTGAAAAATCGAAAAATCCCTATCTCTCATCATTGGCGGATTTTCAAAAATTCACACAGCAGTCACATTCAGACCGATATCTCTGAAATTCAACACACCGATATACAATGATATCTTCCATCGAACTGCGAAGTTTTACTCGGATTGTTCAAACGTCAATGACGTCACGACGTGAAACGTCATTTTTCGAAATCGGGCTATATATCGGAAAGTATTTGTCGTACAGAGAAGCGAATTGCACTATTGGAAAGCTCGTTGAATTCTGGTTTAGAAGGGTACTGTCCGATACTTTTCCGCCATGAAAGATTTTCCGCTATGACGTCATAAACGTAAGGCCTGTCATACCAATTTTTCGACTTTTCAGCAAACTTTCAAACATCTACAGTGCACTCAACTTTGAAGGTATTGAACTGTAATTATCTGCACGTATGTGAAATAATGATATCCAGCCACATACCAAGCTTCAACACGCTACGTGCAACGTCAATGACGTCATGACGTAAAACGTCAATTTTCGAAATCGGGCTATATATCGGAAAATATTTGTCGTACAGAGAAGCGAATTGCACCATTGGAAAGCTCGTTGAATTCTGGTTTAGATGGGTACTGTCCGATACTTTTCCGCCATGATAGATTTTCCGCTATGACGTCATAAACGTAAGGCCTATCATACCAATTTTTCGACTTTTCAGCAAACTTTCAAACATCTACAGTGCACTCAAATTCAAAGGTATTGAACTGTAATTAACAGAACGTATGTGAAATAATGATATCCAGTCACATACCAAGTTTCAACACGCTAGGTGCAACGTCAATGACGTCATGACGTAAAACGTCAATTTTCAAAATGGGGCTATATATCAAAAAGTATTTGTCGTAGAGAGAAGCGGATTGCACCATTGGAAAGCTCGTTGAATTCTGGTTTAGAAGGGTACTGTCCGATACTTTTCCGCCATGATAGATTTTCCGCTATGACGTCATAAACGTAAGGCCTGTCATACCAATTTGTCGACTTTTCAGCAAACTTTCAAACATCCACAGTGCACTCATATTCGATATTATTGGACTGTAATTATCAGAACGTATGTGGAATAATGATGCCCAGCCATTTAACAAGTTTCAGCACGCTATGTGCAACGTCAATGACGTCATGACGTAAAACGTCAATTTCCGAATTGGTGCTAATTACATTAAACAGATTACTGACTTTGTTTTCTTATTTATTGCCCCATAAGAAACACATGCACGATTTTGGTCAATATCCGTCAATCGGATAAGAGAAATTCATGCAAATTAGGGGATTTCATGGTCTTTATTCAACTCAGATCTGAATACTCGTTTTGACATAATTGCAATTTTTATGGCAATTCGTCAACTGCCGGGCCTATGGCCCCTCGTTAGTTGACGAATTAAAATTCGTCAACTATGTTGGTCAGTTCCGTTTGTTTGTATGTCTGTTAGCACGTTACAGGCCACAGTTTTCGAGCTAGCATCCCGAAACTTTTTTGATAGATAGGTATCCGCCCTGGGACGGCACCGAACGTTTTTGAAAGAAATCGGTTCATTGATGACGTCACCAAAAATCATTGAAAATCCCTATCTCTCATCATTGGCGGATTTTCAAAAATTCACACAGCAGTCACATTTGGACCGATATCTCTGAAATTCAGCACACCGATATATAATGGTATCTCCCATCGAACTGCGAAGTTTTACTCGGATTGTTCGAACGTCAATGACGTCACGACGTGAAACGTCATTTTTCGAAATGGGGCTATATATCGGAAAGTATTTGTCGTACAGAGAAGCGAATTGCACCATTGGAAAGCTCGTTGAATTCTGGTTTAGAAGGGTACTGTCCGATACTTTTCCGCCATGATAGATTTTCCGCTATGACGTCATAAACGTAAGGCCTGTCATACCAATTTTTCGTTTTTTTCAGCAAACTTTCAAACATCTACAGTGCACTCAAATTTGAAGGTATTGAACTGTAATTATCAGAACGTATGTGAAATAATGATATCCAGCAACACACCAAGTTTCAACACGGTAGGTGCAACGTCAATGACGTCACCACGTAAAACGTCAATTTTTGAAATGGGGCTATATTTCGAAAAGTATTTGTCGTACAGAGAAGCTAATTGCACCATTGGAAAGCTCGTTGAATTCTGGTTTAGAAAGGTACTGTCCAATACTTTTCCGCCATGATGGATTTTCTGCTATGAGGTCATAAACGTAAGGCCTGTCATACAAGATTTACGGCTTTTCAGCAAACTTTCAAACAAGCACAGTGCACTCAATTTTGGAGGTAATAGGCTGTAATTATGAGAACGTATGTGGAGCGTTATTATTCTGGGACGTCCCAAGTTTCAACACGCTACGTGCAACGTCACTTCGGTATGACGTAATTGACGTTTCTATGGCAAATTCGTCAACTGCCGGGCCTATGGCCCCTCGTAATTGTATGTCCATCAGTAAGATGTCTGTTAGCACGATAGCGACCACAATTCTGGAGATATTTTCACGAAAATTTACACGGTTATTCTTTATGTTAAAGACTAGAAATGGTTCAATTTTCGTGAAAATCGGTTGAGTGAAGACGTTACAAAAATATCTAAAAAATTCCTCACGCTGCCGCCACAGTAGCCACACCAATGCCCAGCCATGGGATATACCAGCATTTATTCTGAGCGCGGTCTCTCGTACGCTATATACTTCACGCGCAGTAACTTCAAGCGACAGATTGGCTCAGTCAGTAAAGGCGTTAGGTGGTGGTGCGCGGGGTCACGGGTTCGATTCCTATTGTCTTTTTTTTTTTTTAAATTCCGACTAAATGACTTTTTCTGTTTCTGAGTGTTTTTTTGTATTAATTCTGATATGTTTTCCACAGTCACCCTTTTATCTAATTCTATTGTTTCGCGATATTAAATCAAAATCAAGCCTGAAGCAGAAAACACAAAGAATCCACTACTTGGTGCCTTTATCACTGTTTATGGAGTTTGAAAAAAAAAAAAACGTTTCATGAATATGCATGAGTGGAATATTTCAGTGTGTCTTCGGATGAATTATTTGATCCAGCTACAATTTTCATTGCAAAATGTTGTATTTTACGTTTGTTTCTGGCATCATCAAAATCTGATTGCATCCTACACGTACGTTTAATTTCCGAAATTTCAAAAGGCAATAACAGCGTCAATACTGTATGGAGTATCTTGAAACTTGTTGTACCCATTGATAGTATTGACCTCTACGAATTGTAGTACAAAGGTCAAAGATCAAGGTCAAAGTCATCGAAATCCCAGAAAAAACACCTGTAAAGTAATAACATTTGCTTGAATCGTCGGAGTCATCGATTTTGAACCACTTCATTCGGAAGCGGCAAAACAATCAAATGTGTATGTCATGTCCAGATAATAACATTACTATGACCTTGACCTTTCACATTGAGATGAAAGTTTGCGAATTCGTCAACTGCCGGGCCTATGGCCCCTCGTAATTGTATGTCCATCAGTAAGATGTCTGTTAGCACGATAGCGACCACAATTCTGGAAATATTTTCACGAAAATTTACACGGTTATTCTTTATCTTAAAGACTAGAAATGGTTCAATTTTCGTGAAAATCGGTTGAGTGAAGGCGTTACAAAAATATCTAAAAAATTCCTCACGCTGCCGCCACAGTAGCCACACCAATGCCCAGCCATGGGATATACCAGCATTTATTCTGAGCGCGGTCTCACGTACGCTATATACTTCACGCGCAGTAACTTCAAGCGACAGATTGGCTCAGTCAGTAAAGGCGTTAGGTGTTGGTGCGCGGGGTCACGGGTTCGATTCCTATTGTCTTTTTTTTTTTTTTTAAATTCCGACTAAATGACTTTTTCTGTTTCTGAGTGTTTTTTTTGTATTAATTCTGATATGTTTTCCACAGTCACCCTTTTATCTAATTCTATTGTTTCGCGATATTAAATCAAAATCAAGCCTGAAGCAGAAAACACAAAGAATCCACTACTTGGTGCCTTTATCAATGTTTATGTAGTTTGAAAAAAAAAAACGTTTCATGAATATGCATGAGTGGAATATTTCAGTGTGTCTTCGGATGAATTATTTGATCCAGCTACAATTTTCATTGCAAAATGTTGTATTTTACGTTTGTTTCTGGCATCATCAAAATCTGATTGCATCCTACACGTACGTTTAATTTCCGAAATTTCAAAAGGCAATAACAGCGTCAATACTGTATGGAGTATCTTGAAACTTGTTATACCCATTGATAGTATTGACCTCTACGAATTGTAGTACAAAGGTCAAAGATCAAGGTCAAAGTCATCGAAATCCCAGAAAAAACACCTGTCCAGTAATAACATTTGCTTGAATCGTCGGAGTCTCATCGATTTTGAACCACTTCATTCGGAAGCGGCAAAACAATCAAATGTGTATGTCATTTCCAGATAATAACATTACTATGACCTTGACCTTTCACATTGAGATGAAAGTTTGCGAATTCGTCAACTGCCGGGCCTATGGCCCCTCGTTACTTGGCCAAATGAAATTTGGTCAAGTATGTTGGTCGGTTGCGTTTGTTACTTGGCCAAATGAAATTTGGTCAAGTATGTTGGTCGGTTGCGTTTGTTTGTTTGTTTGTTTGTTTGTTTGTCAGTACGCACTCTAGCGTCCACAATTCCAGTTCTATCCTTCCCAAACTTGGTCGGAATATTCTGTAAGACAATGGCTTGGACGAGTTCGAAGATGGGCATTCAAGGTCAAATATTGAGGTCAAGGTCATGCAAAATGTCGAAAACACATAAATGGCCATAACACCGGTTCTAATCGTCCTAGAAACTTCAAACTAAGTTCATATTTTAGACAAACTCGAGTTCTATCTTCCGTGACCTTGACCTTGACATTTGACCTTGACCTTGAGAAGTTCGCCTGAGGTCGAAGTCAAGGTCAAATACAAAGGTCGGCGCAGTATATCGAGTAGTATATCGTTGGAAAGGTCTTGAGCCCCTGATTCCAGTGATATCTTATTTTCTGCGACGTAAACTGACGTCACAATGACGTCATAAACGTCGAAAAGCCGAAATTTCAAAGGGTCATAACATCGTTAATAGTGTATGGAATCCCTTGGAATTTGATATGCATTTTGACAGCATTCACCTCTACGAATTAAAGTACAAAGTTCAAAGGTCAAGGTCAAGGTTACCGAAATCCCAGAAAAACATGTTTTCGGTTATAACATCTGCTTGAATCGCAGCAGACTCCTGAAATTTGATCCATATGATTCAGAAGAGATATGGCAATCAGACGTGTATGACAAGTTCATGATTGGTTTTGAACTTGGTCGGCAAAATGAGGTCACATGAGCAAAACTTGAAGGTCAAATTTTCAAACTTACTGATACCTATCAAATAGTACATCAAATCGAAGGTATCAGTCCCCTGATACATACTGTTCCATGCTTTTTCAGATGTGACGTCTACTGACGTCACAGTGACGTCATAAACGTCAATTTTTCAAAATTTCAAAAGGCCATAGTGTCCGTAATTCTTTTTTGATTCTGATTAAATTATTCAAGTATAATCTGTATGTCCATACACAGGCAGTGCACAACTTTCGTGACCCAAAGTCACAGGTCAAAGCCAAGGTCAAGGAATAGGTCAAAATCACATAAATGGCCATAACTTCAGTTCTATATGTCAGGAAGATTTTAAATTAAATGCATACTGTAAATAAACTCAAAGTCTATCTTCAGTGACCTTGACCGTGACCTTTGACCATGACCTTGACCCAACCGCTCAAGGTCAAACTTTCATGAGAAAACAATAATATCTCTGACTCTCAATTTGATGCTTGAATACGATGTATTGTTGGTCCCTTATGCTCCACGTCAATTTTGAGTCTGATCGGATAAGCCATTGGGATGAAATTGACGTTCTTATGGCAACAAAGCTGGTCCCATTATAAGCAAAATCGCATATCCCGAGCTATCTATACTGATAACTGCCTGAATGATGATTGTGAAAATCTGTCAGTAGACTGTCTTATAAGTGAGGTCAAGTTCTTCCAGTTAAAAAAATTTCAAGGTCAAATGTCAAAGCCCGAGGTCAATATTGACCTTCAATGGAAAATCGTGTAGGTCACTATATCTCAACTGTTAATGAAAACAGGAACGCAAAAGTAAAACCAGAATGTTGTCTTCACCTAGCCTAGAAACATTTGTATTTACACCTAAGGCCTACGACCCATAGCCTTTCAAGTGCCTTGGTAAAATTTGACCTTAAAAATGACCTTGACCTTCACTTTTTAAAAATTTTGAAAGGTCTTCAAGAGTACTTTCCGAATCTGTTGCCATTTTAAAAATATGATGATATTTCAGGTCACTATGACGTCAAACGTGATTTTAATTTGAATTAGAACCTGTCGGTTCCCATAGTCATGTTGGAGTGTGCAGGTTGCATGCACCGCAAGCGCCCACCACGACTCCGTCATTGTGAATATCTACGAGGAAACAATGTGTTCAATAACAGTATTATTCCTAGTTTATGATGCACTTTTCATATTTGCAATACATTGAAAACTCACCGAGATATCTTCATGGAAAGAGCAGTGGGGGTAAATCTTGTCCCCAGACCGTTTATACACCAATAAGTTGTGGAAACGATTACCCCCTGTGCACGAGTCCCATTCTAACTATAATGATTCGGTCGTGTAGTAACACAATATACCTCGAATAATCTAAATATTTACTTCAAAACAACGTTGCTGTTGTTTTCTAACTCAGTGATGTCCAGATGACACAAAGCCTAAAAGCCATGATGTATTTACTACAATTTCAGGCACGAAACACTCCTTATTATTCAAACTATTGGCGATGACGAACCGGGTTCGAACCGGGTTTTTATAAATAACTTGTATATATGCATAGGATATTGTTACTTGACGAAATCAAACATTTTGTCAAGTATGTTGATCGGTTCTGTTTGTTACTTGGCCAAATGAAATTTGGCCAAGTATGTTGGTCGGTTGCGTTTGTTACTTGGCCAAATGAAATTTGGTCAAGTATGTTGGTCGGTTGCGTTTGTTTGTTTGTTTGTTTGTTTGTTTGTCAGTACGCACTCTAGCGTCCACAATTCCAGTTCTATCCTTCCCAAACTTGGTCGGAATATTCTGTAAGACAATGGCTTGGACGAGTTCGAAGATGGGCATTCAAGGTCAAATATTGAGGTCAAGGTCATGCAAAATGTCGAAAACACATAAATGGCCATAACACCGGTTCTAATCGTCCTAGAAACTTCAAACTAAGTTCATATTTTAGACAAACTCGAGTTCTATCTTCCGTGACCTTGACCTTGACATTTGACCTTGACCTTGAGAAGTTCGCCTGAGGTCGAAGTCAAGGTCAAATACAAAGGTCGGCGCAGTATATCGAGTAGTATATCGTTGGAAAGGTCTTGAGCCCCTGATTCCAGTGATATCTTATTTTTGGCGCTGCGACGTAAACTGACGTCACAATGACGTCATAAACGTCGAAAAGCCGAAATTTCAAAGGGTCATAACATCGTTAATAGTGTATGGAATCCCTTGGAATTTGATATGCATTTTGACAGCATTCACCTCTACGAATTAAAGTACAAAGTTCAAAGGTCAAGGTCAAGGTTACCGAAATCCAAGAAAAACATGTTTTCGGTTATAACATCTGCTTGAATCGCAGCAGACTCCTGAAATTTGATCCATATGATTCAGAAGAGATATGGCAATCAGACGTGTATGACAAGTTCATGATTGGTTTTGAACTTGGTCGGCAAAATGAGGTCACATGAGCAAAACTTGAAGGTCAAATTTTCAAACTTACTGATACCTATCAAATAGTACATCAAATCGAAGGTATCAGTCCCCTGATACATACTGTTCCATGCTTTTTCAGATGTGACGTCTACTGACGTCACAGTGACGTCATAAACGTCAATTTTTCAAAATTTCAAAAGGCCATAGTGTCCGTAATTCTTTTTTGATTCTGATTAAATTATTCAAGTATAATCTGTATGTCCATACACAGGCAGTGCACAACTTTCGTGACCCAAAGTCACAGGTCAAAGCCAAGGTCAAGGAATAGGTCAAAATCACATAAATGGCCATAACTTCAGTTCTATATGTCAGGAAGATTTTAAATTAAATGCATACTGTAAATAAACTCAAAGTCTATCTTCAGTGACCTTGACCGTGACCTTTGACCATGACCTTGACCCAACCGCTCAAGGTCAAACTTTCATGAGAAAACAATAATATCTCTGACTCTCAATTTGATGCTTGAATACGATGTATTGTTGGTCCCTTATGCTCCACGTCAATTTTGAGTCTGATCGGATAAGCCATTGGGATGAAATTGACGTTCTTATGGCAACAAAGCTGGTCCCATTATAAGCAAAATCGCATATCCCGAGCTATCTATACTGATAACTGCCTGAATGATGATTGTGAAAATCTGTCAGTAGACTGTCTTATAAGTGAGGTCAAGTTCTTCCAGTTAAAAAAATTTCAAGGTCAAATGTCAAAGCCCGAGGTCAATATTGACCTTCAATGGAAAATCGTGTAGGTCACTATATCTCAACTGTTAATGAAAACAGGAACGCAAAAGTAAAACCAGAATGTTGTCTTCACCTAGCCTAGAAACATTTGTATTTACACCTAAGGCCTACGACCCATAGCCTTTCAAGTGCCTTGGTAAAATTTGACCTTAAAAATGACCTTGACCTTCACTTTTTAAAAATTTTGAAAGGTCTTCAAGAGTACTTTCCGAATCTGTTGCCATTTTAAAAATATGATGATATTTCAGGTCACTATGACGTCAAACGTGATTTTAATTTGAATTAGAACCTGTCGGTTCCCATAGTCATGTTGGAGTGTGCAGGTTGCATGCACCGCAAGCGCCCACCACGACTCCGTCATTGTGAATATCTACGAGGAAACAATGTGTTCAATAACAGTATTATTCCTAGTTTATGATGCACTTTTCATATTTGCAATACATTGAAAACTCACCGAGATATCTTCATGGAAAGAGCAGTGGGGGTAAATCTTGTCCCCAGACCGTTTATACACCAATAAGTTGTGGAAACGATTACCCCCTGTGCACGAGTCCCATTCTAACTATAATGATTCGGTCGTGTAGTAACACAATATACCTCGAATAATCTAAATATTTACTTCAAAACAACGTTGCTGTTGTTTTCTAACTCAGTGATGTCCAGATGACACAAAGCCTAAAAGCCATGATGTATTTACTACAATTTCAGGCACGAAACACTCCTTATTATTCAAACTATTGGCGATGACGAACCGGGTTCGAACCGGGTTTTTATAAATAACTTGTATATATGCATAGGATATTGTTACTTGACGAAATCAAACATTTTGTCAAGTATGTTGATCGGTTCTGTTTGTTACTTGGCCAAATGAAATTTGGCCAAGTATGTTGGTCGGTTGCGTTTGTTACTTGGCCAAATGAAATTTGGTCAAGTATGTTGGTCGGTTGCGTTTGTTTGTTACTTGACGAAATGTAAATTTCGTCAAGTATGTTGGTCAGTCGAGTTTGTCTGTCTGTTTGTTTGTTTGTTTGTTAGCGCTCTACAGGTCACAATTTTGATCGTAAAGTCCCGAAAATTTGTCAGAAGATGTGCAGTCAGTACTCGACCAAGTGATTAACTTTTATGAGGTCAAGGTCAAATATTGAGGTCAAGGTCACGCAAAACGATAAAAACACATAAATTGTCATAACTCCAGTTCTATTCGTTATAGAGACTTCAAACCAAGTTCATATTGTAGATAAACTCGAGTTCTATCTTTTGTGACCTTGACCTTGGCATTTGACCTTGACCTTGAGAAGTTCGTTATGAGGTGAATGTCAAGGTCAAGTACGAAGGTCAGCGCACCATATCGAGTAGTATATTGTTGGAAAGGTCTTGAGCCCCTGATTCCAGTGATATCTCATTTTTGGCGCTGCGACTTAAACTGATGTCACAATGACGTCATAAACGTCAAAAATCCGAAATTTCAAAGTGCCATAACATGGTCAATAGTGTATGGAATCCCTTGAAATTTGATATGCATTTTGACAGCATTGACCTCTACGAACTGAAGTACAAAGGTCAAAGGTCAAGGTCAAGGTCATTGAAATCCCAGAAAAACACGTTTCTTGTAATAACATCCGTTTGAATTGTCGTAGGTTCATGGAATTTGAACCATATCATTCAGAAGAGGTATAGCAATCGGACCTATATGTCAATTCCATGATTGACCTCAAACTTTGTCTATAATCTGAAAAAACTTAATCAGAATCCTATGATAATTCTGGTTTTTACAGATATTTTTTATGTTTTCATGGCTCCAATTTTCACAAATTTACTGAACATTTAATTCTAAATCATTTATGCAGTCAGTTGCAGTGTTATTTCTAGTTTATGGTCCACTTTTCACATTTGGAATAAATTGAAAACTCGCCGAGATATCAAAGTAGAAAGAGAAGTGGGGTGAATCTGATTCTCAATCCGTTCACACACCAATAAGCTGTAGAAACGATTACCCCCTGTGGACATGTCCCCTTCTAAATATACACACTCGGTTGAGCAGTAGTACAGTATATCATATATGTATCCAAGTGCACATCTCAAACAACAAAACAATTCTTTTGTTTTCTGACTCAGAGGTGTCAAACTGGTATAATAAAGCCTAAAACTCATGTCTAAATACAGTCTGGGTCAAGCGACAGCCCACTTTATATCAGAACTTTTATTACTTTGATTTTGGCAATTATTACTTGACGAAATGTAAATTTCGTCAAGTATGTTGGTCAGTCGAGTTTGTCTGTCTGTTTGTTACTTGACGAAATGTAAATTTCGTCAAGTATGTTGGTCAGTCGCGTTTGTTACTTGACGAAATTAAATTTCGTCAAGTATGTTGGTCAGTTGCGTTTGTCTGTCTGTCTGTCTGTCTGTTTGTTTGTTTGTTAGCGCTCTACAGGTCACAATTTTGATCGTAGAGTGCTGAAAATTTGTCAGAAGTTGTGCAGTCAATACTCGACCAAGTGATTAACTTTTGGGAGGTCAAGGTCAAAAATTGAGGTCAAGGTCAAGCAAAAGGTCAAAATCGAAAAATCGCGATAACTCCGTTTTTAATCAATGTTATTTTTTCTAGCTATTTTTATATTTTTCTATGGTCAATTCCGCATCATATGATGCATGCCCGATGGTCGTACGACCAAAACTCCCGATTTTCGGTCCAGGTCGAAAATTTGGGGGTCACGAATTTAGGCTTTTTTCTACCTCGCAATATTCAAAACCATATTATAGAGCAAATTCCCGATATATGTTGCTGATTTTCACTCAGAAGTTGTGCCTTATCACACAAAACACGATTGTGAAGCTATAGGACTCAAGGTCAAGAATTAGAGTTAAGGTCATAGTAAAGGTCAAAATCGAAAAATTGCAATAACTTGGCTTTTGATCAAAATTAATTTTTCTAAACATTTTTGTATTTTTATTTGGTCAATTCGACATCTGCTGACGTATGTCCGATGGTTGTACGACCAAAACTCCCGATTATCGCCCATGGTTGAACATTTGGGGGTTTTCAGATCATTTGTATTTTGTGCAATATTCAAACCGTTATTGTGGAGTCAGAATCCGATAGAAGTTGCTGATTTTTAATCAGTAGGTGTGTCTTATCATACTGAACATATGTGTAAAGATGTAGGACTCAATATCAAGAATTACAGTTAAAGTCATAGTAAAGGTCAAAATCGAAAAATCGCAATAACTCCGTTTCTATTCAATGTTATTTTTTCTGAGTATTTTTATATTTTTTTATGGTCAATTCCGCGCCCTGCGGTGCATGCCCGATGGTCGTACGACCAAAACTCCCGATTTTCGGTCCAGGTCGAAAATTTGAGGGTCATGATTTTATGGTTTCATGTCTCGCAACCTTCAACCCCATATTGCGAGGCCAATTTCTGATATGGGTTATTGATTTTTACTCAGGAGTTGTGCCTTATCAAATTGAACAAATCTGTGGAGTTTCTTAACTCAAGGTTGAAAATTAAGGTCAAGGTCATGTAAAAGGTCAAAATCGAAAAATCGCAATAACTCCACTTTTGATCAACATTAATTTTTGTCAGTATTTTTGTATTTTTATATGGTTAATTCGGCGTCAAATGGTGTATGTGCGATGGTCGTACGACCAAAAGTCCCGATTATCGCCCGGTGCCGAAAATCTGGGGGTCATGTGCAAGTTGCATAGTGGTAGCCCTAGTGTAGTGGCCGCAAAATTACCTCACATAAGTTGCCAATTTATAGGAGATATGAAATGTTTTATGCAGATTTGAATACACAAATGTGAAACGTGGACTTTCTTGCCCTAATTCTCCAATTGAGTTGACTGTGAAAGTTGGTTATCAATACTAGTTTGGGTTATAAAGTTACAGTTATTTTGGATCGATTTCTTCGTGCAGTCATGCCGACATGCATGCGGTCATACATGTACAGTAAATGTTGTTCTCCATGGGGAAGGGGAATATGGCAATTTATTGTATGATGGCTCGGTGGCCGAGTGGTTCCAGCACTCGCTCTATAACACGTAGGCTTTTGACTCTGCTAGTTCGAATCTACCTGCTTTTAAATATTTTTTTTTTGCTCTTTATTTTTTTCAAGAATATCCAGTACCATTATAATCTATTATAGTGGTTTTATCCAAGAACTTTTTGCAATTTGTTTTGATATATTATGAATATACACTGTTGAATGATCATTTGGTACTAATATGGCGTGCAAAAATTATCGTTGCCTCTGTCATATAATACCAGTATAGCATGCAAAAACGGCCATCACGATCTGCTTGAACTCATTAGATAGTTCTCCGAAGATGCAGCATCATGATATGAAAGTTACCAAGTTGTAGTAACGAACATTTATAGCAGTGTTGTATTCTATAATTTTTCTTATATTGACATCATCAAAATTTTGTGCTGTTAGTAGTATATATTATGTTGATACACACATCGATTGAATGTTTTGAATGAGTCAGTCTCAAATGGCTGGGTCTTGCTCAGGAGACGTCATAAAGATTCAATATGTATGTCTGCTCAGGAGTTGTGCATTATTAATTCTAACAAATTTGTGAAAATTCAGAATTCAAGGGCCAAGGTCACTGTGAAAATGAAGCAACTCTTGTCTAATTTTAAAATTGTGAATTCTTCTGCTGGGTGATGCTCAGGAGGTGTCTTAAAAGTGCCAATTTCTAATGCTAGAAGTTGTTCAGTATATCTTTTCAATGTGTAATTAATGAGTAAATGTTTTAAATGTAAACAAATGTTTAGTTATTTCATCAAGTGTTGGCCTATGGCCGATTTTCTGTCTGTTTGTTACTTGCCGGAATCTAAAGATTTCGGCAAGTATGTTGGTCGGTTGGTTTGATTGATTGATTGATTGTTTGTTTATCTGTTAGTGCTCTACAGGTCGCAATTGTACAGTGATTGTTACGTTACTTGGGGTATGTAATCTGTAGGATAATAGGCAGGCACCGCACACTTTTGGTGAGTCTAGGTCAAAGGTCAAGGTCAAGGTCAAGCAAAGCGTCGAAAACACATAAGTGGCCATAACTCCAGTTCTAATTGTCGTAGAGACTTCAAATCAAGTGCATATGGTAGATATACTCGAGTTCTATCTTTTGTGACCTTGACCTTGACATTTGACTTTGACCTTGAGAGTTCGCCTGAGGTCGAATATTTGACCTTGGAGGTCACCTCCTCCGATTTTCGATCTGATGCTTGGAAACGATGTCGGACCGGTCCCTTATGGTCAATGTCAATTTTTAGCGCGATCGGTCAATCCGTTATGACGTAATTGACGTTTCTATGGCAACGAAATCGGTCCCATTATAAGCGAAATTGCATGTTGCAAGCTGTCCATGCTGATAAAAGCGTCAATAATGTGCGTAAAAATCTAATGATACACCTGTTTATAGCCAAGGACGAGTTCTTTTGTTCCGCGAAATTTCAAGGTCGAACGTCGGAAGCCAAGGTCAATATTGACCCGCAAGTGAAAACCATGTAGGTCACTATATCTCAGGAAGTAAGCAAGATAGAGACACGAAAGTAAATCCACAGTATTGCACTCACTTAGCCTATCAACTTTTGTATTTACACCTAAGGCGTATGGCCGATAGCCTTTGCAAGCGCCTGAGGTCGAAGTTGACCCAAAAAATGACCTTGACCTTGACCTTTCGCGAAAATATCGAGTAGTAACTCGTTTGAAAGGTCTTCGGGAGTAGTTTCGATATATGTTCTTATTTTTGGAATCTGACGTCATATGACGTCATAATGACGTGAAACGTGATTTTATCATACTTCAATTGATTGTTTACGTGAGATGCATAAACCATTTATGATTATTGTTGATCCGGTGCTCTGGTAAGTATTGGGGATACCTACTGAAGCTATTTGACAAATATCAGTTCAATAATTGCAGTGGTAATGGCCTAATTGACCTTTTTATGACGGAAAATTGGAGAAAATTTCATTTGTTTGTCTTTTCATACTCATAGCGTCCACATTTGTTGCTTGATTCTTTTCAAATTTGATGTAGATATTCTGTAGGATAATGGCTCTTGACAAAATGATTTTGAGAAAAATAGCTCTATTGATGACGTCACAAAAGATCCGAATCCTATCAGTCTTTCATGACCACAAACTGCTTATGCTAGGAAAGAAATATAATACTTTTTTCAATGTTTTCCATCAACTATACAAAATCTAGAAAAATGCCATTACTCATATTTAAAATAACCAGATGCATCAACTTTGCAAAAAATTCAGTCTTTGGTAAAAGTTCAAGGTCATTGCCAGCTATTCCGGCAAGTTAGTCGACTATGTCGGTTCATTTGTTTGTTTGTGTGTTAGCGCTCCACAGGTCACAATTTTGATCGTAGAATCATGGAATTAGGTCAGAAGATGTACAATCCAATATCGATGGATGAGTTCATTTTTGGGAGGTCAAGGTCAAATATTGAGGTCAAGGTCATGCAAAACGATAAAAACACATAAATGGCCATAACTCCGATTCTAATTGTCCTAGAGACTTCAAACCAAGTTCATATTGTAGATAAACTCGAGTTCTATCTTCTGTGACCTTGACCTTGGCATTTGACCTTGACCTTGAGAAGTTCGCCTAAGGTGAATGTCAAGGTCAAGTACGAAGGTCAGCGCACCATATCGAGTAGTATATCGTTGGAAAGGTCTTGACCTCCTGATTGCAGTGATACCCTACTTTCGGCGCTGCGACGTACACTGACGTCACAATGACGTCATAAACGTCAAATTTCCGAAATTTCAAAAGGCCATAACATCGTCCATACTTTATGGAATCTCTTCAAACTTGATATGCATATTGACAGCAATGACCTCTACGAATTAAACTACAAAGGTCAAAGGTCCAAGTCAAGGTCATCGAAATCCCAGAAAAACACGTTTCCGGTAATAACATCCGTTTGATTTGTCGTAGGTTCATGAATTTTGAACCATATCCTTCAGAAGAGGTATAGTAATCGAGTGTATATGTCAATTTCATGATTGACCTTGAACTTTGTCAGGAAAATAAGGTCATATGAGGAAAACTTCAAGGTCAAATTTTCAAACTAACTGAAACCTATCAAAGAGTATATCAAATGAAAGGTGTTGATTCCCTGGTACATACTTTCCCTTCAGTTTTGAGATGTGACGTTTATTGACGTCACAGTGACGTCATAAACGTAAATTTTTCGAAATTTCAAACGGTCATAGTGTCCACAAATCTTGTTTGATTCTAATGAAATTATACAGGTATAATATATGTTTTCATGCACAGACAATGCACAATTTTTGTGACTCAAGGTCAAAGATCAAGGTCAAGGTCATGCAAAATGTTAAAAACACATAAGTGGCCATAACTCTGGTTCTATTCGTTATAGAGACTTCAAACCAAGTTCATATTGTAGATAAACTCGAGTCCTATCTTCTGTGACCTTGACCTTGGCATTTGACCTTGACCTTGAGAAGTTCGCCATGAGGTGAATGTCAAGGTCAAGTACAAAATTCAGCGCACCATATCGAGTAGTATATCGTTGGAAAGGTTTTGAGCCCCTGATTGCAGTGATACCCTATTTTCGGCGCTGCGACGTACACTGACGTCACAATGACGTCATAAACGTCAAATTACCGAAATTTCAAAAGGCCATAACAGCATCAATACTGTATGGAATACCTTGAAACTTGACATGCATATTAATAGCATTGACCTTTACGAATTGAAATACAAAGGTCAAAGGTCAATGTCAAGGTCATCGAAATCCCAGAAAAACACCTTTTCGGTTATAACATCTGTTTGAATCGTTGTAGTCTCATAAAATTTGAACCATATCATTCAGAAGAGGTATAGCAATCAGACTTATATGTCAATTCCATGATTAACCTTGAACTTGATCGGAAAAATGAGGTCACATGAGCAAAACTTCAAGGTCAAATTTTCAAACTAACTAAAAGCTATCAAGTAATATATCAAATGGAAGGCCTTGAACCCGTGATAAATAGTTTCTCATCAGTTTTCAAATGTGACATTTATTGACGTCACAGTGACCTCATGTACGTAAATTTGTCGAAATTTCGAAAAGCCACAGTGTCCGGAATTCTTGTTCGATTCTGATGGAATTGTTCAAGTATAATTTATATCTTCATGCACGGGCAATGCACAATTTTCGTGACCCAAGGTCAAGGGTCAAGGTCAAGGTCAAAGAAAAGGTCAAAATCACAAAAATTGCCATAATTTCGGAACTATTCGTCATGGAAAGTTCAAACTGGGACCATATTGTAGCATATCAAAAGGTCTTTGTCCGTTGACCTTGAATGTGCACTTTGACCTTGACCTTGAAAAGTTTGCCCAACGTAAAAATTTCATGAAAAAAGTATCTTTCTTCAAATGTCGAGGAGTTGTTCAGTAAATCTTTTCAATGTGTAAATTATGGGTAAATGTTTTAAATGTAAACAAATGTTTAGTCATTTCGTCAAGTGTTGGCCTATGGCCGATTTTTTGTTTGTTTGTTTGTGTGTTTGTTTGTGTGTTAGCGCTCCACAGGTCACAATTTTGATCGTAGAATCATGCAAATAGGTCAGAAGATGTGCAATCAAATATAGATGGATGAGTTCATTTTTGGGAGGTCAAGGTCAAAAATTGAGGTCAAGGTCAAAGAAAAGGTCAAAATCAAAAAATCGAGATAACTCCGTTTCTAATCAATATTATTTTTTCTAGGTATTTTTATATTTTTCTATGGTCAATTCCGCATCATTTGATGCATGCCCGATGGTCGTACGACCAAAACTCTCGATTTCCGGTCCAGGTCTAAAATTTGGGGGTCAAGAATTTAGGTTTTTCCTGCCTCACAATATTCAAAACCATATAATAGAACAATTTCCTGATAGATGTTGCTGATTTTCACTCAGAAGTTGTGCCTTGTCACACGAAACACGATTGTGAAGTTATAGGACTCAAGGTCAAGAATTAGAGTTAAGGTCATAGTAAAGGTCAAAATAAAAAAATCGCAATAACTTCGCTTCTGATCAAAATTAATTTTTCTAAACATTTTTGTATTTTTATTTGGTCATTTCGACATCAGCTGACGTATGTCCGATGGTTGTACGACCAAAACTACCGATTATCGCCAAAGGTCGAAAATTTGGGGGTTTTGAGATCATTTGTATTTTGTGCAATATTCAAACCGTTATTGTGGAGTCAGAATCCAATATAAGTTGCTGATTTTTAATCAGTAGGTGTGTCTTATTACATTGAACATATGTATAAAGGTGTAGGACTCAAGATCAAGAATTACAGTTAAAGTCATAGTAAAGGTCAAAATCGAAAAATCGTGATAACTCCGCTTCTAATCAAGATTATTTTTTCTGTGTATTTTTATATTTTTCTATGGTCAATTCCGCATCACATGATGCATGTCTGATGGTCGTATGACCTAAACTCTCGATTTTCGGTCCAGGTCGAAAATTTGGGGGTCATGAACTTAGGTCTTGCTTGTCTCAATTTTCAAAACCCTATTGTAGAGCCAGGATCCAATATATGTTTCTGATTTTTACTCAGGAGTTGTGCCTTATCACGCAGATCAAGATCCTGAAGTTTCAGAGCTCAGGGTCAAGGATTAGAGTTAAGGTCATAGTAAAAGTCAAAATCGAAAAATCGTGATAACTCCGCTTCTAATTAAGATTATTTTTTCTGTGTAATTTTATATTTTTCTATGGTCAATTCCGCATCACATGATGCATGTCTGATGGTCGTATGACCTAAACTACCGATTTTCGGTCCAGGTCGAAAATTTGGGGGTCATGAACTTAGGTCTTGCTTGTCTCAATTTTCAAAACCCTATTGTAGAGCTAGGATCCAATATATGTTTCTGATTTTTACTCAGGAGTTGTGCCTTCTCACGCGAAACAAGATCCTAAAGTTTCAGAGCTCAGGGTCAAGGATTAGAGTTAAGGTCATAGTAAAGGTCAAAATCGAAAAATCGTGATAACTCCGCTTCTAATCAAAATTATTTTTTCTGTGTATTTTTATATTTTTCTATGGTCAATTCCACATCACATGATGCATGTCTGATGGTCGCATGACCTGAACTCTTGATTTTCGGTCCAGGTTGAAAATTTGGAGGTCATGAACTTAGGTCTTGCTTGTCTCAATTTTCAAAACCTTATTGTAGAGCCAGGATCCAATGTATGTTTCTGATTTTTACTCAGGAGTTGTGCCTTCTCACGCAGAACATGACTGTGAAGTTATAGGGCTCAAGGTCAAGAATTACAGTTAAGGTCATAGTAAAGGTCAAAATTGAAAAATCGTGATAACTCCGCTTGTAATCATGATTATTTTTTCTGATTATTTTTGTATTTTTTTATGGTCAAATCCGCATCATATGATACATGTCTAATGGCCGTACGACCAAAACTGCCGATTTGCGACAGAGGTCGAAACTTCGGGGGTCAAGATTTTCGTATTTGGGGATTCCAACGTTTTAGACTATGTTTTTTAACCAAGTTTCAATATCTTTTTTTTATGATTTGTACTCAGGAGTTGTGCCTCATCAATTCCAACAAAAGTTTGAAATTTCAGTCCTCAAGGTCAAGAATTAAGGCCAAGGTCACGGTGAAAATAAAGCAACTCTCACGTCTAATGTCTAAAATTGTAGACTATACTGCTGGATGATGTTCAGGAGATGGCTTAAATATCTCGATTTCTAATGCTAGGGGTTGTTCAGGAAATGATTTCAATGTGTAAATTTTGTGTACATGTTTAAATGTAAACAAATGTGTAAATTATTTCGTCAAGTGTTGGCTTATGGCCGATTTTACTGCATGTCGATCAGATGAATATACAATGTATGTTTGTTTGTTAGCGCTCTAGAGATCACAATTTTGATTCCAGAATCATGAAAACTAGTCGTAAGATGCACAGTCAACATATGACGGATGAGTTCACTTTTGGGAGGTCAAGGTCGAAAATTGAGGTCAAGGTCAATGAAAAGGTCAAAATCGAATAATTGCAATAACTCCGCTCCTAATCAAGTCTAATTTTTCTAAGTATTATTGTAATTTTATTTGGTCAATTCCCTATCATATGATGTATGTCCGATGGCCTTACGACCAAAACTGCCGATTTGCGACAGAGGTCGAAAATTCGGGGTCAAGATTTTCGTTTTTGGGGATCCCAACGTTTTAGACTATGTTTTTTAACCAAGTTTCAATATCTTTTTTTATGATTTGTACTCAGGAGTTGTGCCTCATCAATTCCAATGAAAGTTTGAAATTTCAGACCTCAAGGTCAAGAATTAAGGCCAAGGTCACGGTGAAAATGAAGCAACTCTCACGTCTAATGTCTAAAATTGTAGACTATACTGCTGGATGATGTTCAGGAGATGGCTTAAATATCTCGATTTCTAATGCTAGGGGTTGTTCAGGAAATGATTTCAATGTGTAAACTTTGTGTACATGTTTAAATGTAAACAAATGTGTAAATTATTTCGTCAAGTGTTGGCCTATGGCCGATTTTTACTTGACGAAATTAAATTTCGTCAAGTATGTTGGTCAGTTGAGTTTGTCTGTTTGTCTGTTTGTCTGTTTGTTTGTGTGCACTCTACAGGTCACAATTTTGGTCGTATCGTCATGAACCTTCACCAGAAGGTGGACAATCAATTTCGTACCAAGTGGTAAACTTTTAGGAGGTCAAGGTCAAAAATTGAGGTCAAGGTCATAGAAAAGGTCAAAATCGAAAAATCGCGATAACTTCGCTTCTAATTGAGATTATTTTTTCTGGGTATTTTTATATTTTTCTATGGTCAATTCTGCATCATCTGATACATGTCCGATGGTCGTACGTCCAAAATTCCTGATTTTCGGTCCAGGTCGAAAATTTGGGGGTCAAGAATTTAGGTTATTCCTGTCTCACAATATTCAAAATCATATTATAGAGCCAGGTTCCAATATATGTTGCTGATTTTTACTCAGGAGTTGTGCCTTATCACGCAGAACAAGATCCTGAAGTTTCAGAGCTCAGGGTCAAGGATTAGAGTTAAGGTCATAGTAAAGGTCAAAATTGAAAAATCGTGATAACTCCGCTTGTAATCATGATTATTTTTTCTGATTATTTTTGTATTTTTCTATGGTCAAATCCGCATCATATGATACATGTCCGATGGTCGTATGACCAAAACTCTGGATTTTCGGTCCAGGTCGAAAATTTGGGGGTCATGAACTTAGGTCTTGCTTGTCTCAATTTTCAAAACCCTATTGTAGAGCCAGGATCCAATATATGTTTCTGATTTTTACTCAGGAGTTGTGCCTTCTCACGCAGAACATGACTGTGAAGTTATAGGGCTCAAGGTCAAGAATTACAGTTAAGGTCATAGTAAAGGTCAAAATTGAAAAATCGTGATAACTCCGCTTGTAATCATGATTATTTTTTCTGATTATTTTTGTATTTTTCTATGGTCAAATCCGCATCATATGATACATGTCCGATGGTCGTATGACCAAAACTCTGGATTTTCGGTCCAGGTCGAAAATTTGGGGGTCATGAACTTAGGTCTTGCTTGTCTCAATTTTCAAAACCCTATTGTAGAGCCAGGATCCAATATATGTTTCTGATTTTTACTCAGGGGTTGTGCCTTCTCACGCAGAACATGACTGTGAAGTTATAGGGCTCAAGGTCAAGAATTACAGTTAAGGTCATAGTAAAGGTCAAAATTAAAAAATCGTGATAACTCCGCTTGTAATCATGATTATTTTTTCTGATTATTTTTGTATTTTTCTATGGTCAAATCCGCATCATATGATACATGTCCGATGGTCGTATGACCAAAACTCTGGATTTTCGGTTCAGGTCGAAAATTTGGGGGTCATGAATTTAGGTTTTTCCTGTCTCACAATATTCAAAACCACATTATAGAGCCAGGTTCCAATATATATTGCCGGATTTTACTCAGGAGTTGTGCCTGATCACGCAGAATAAGATTGTGAAGTTGTAGAACTCAAGGTCACGAGTTTTCCCGATCGAATTCTGCACGCTGCCAGTCCAATGTACAGCCATGGCATAATTCAGTGTTTATCCTGAGCGAAGTCTCTCCTACGCACTATACTTTACACGTGTTGAGTTTCAATGAACAGAATGGCGCAGTCAGTAGAGGCGTTAGGTTTGTGTGCGATGGGTCAGTGGTTCGATTCTCACTGTTGACTAATTTTTTTTTTCTTCTAAAATTCAATTCCAAATGACTTTCTGTTTCTGAGTGGTCTTGTAAGCATCCCAAACCTGCCATGCTTTATGTAATTCTATTGTTTCGAATTATAATGATCACCTTTGAAGGAAAAAACACTGTTCCACGAATAGCGACAAACTATTTTATCGGGCTTTCTAGTGGTATCATCAAAATCTAGTTTGTTCTTTATATTTAAAGTTACAAGCCGCTTTAAATTCAGCATTACGGCCACAACTGTGAATAATCTGTGGTATTAGCTAACAAATGCATGACAAAAGGCGTGTACCAGATGATATGTCTGCTTCATATGATGCATGTGGGATTGGGGGTCTGGTAAGTTGCATGGCGAATGGCCCAGATTAAAACACTGTATCGTGTCATTTTACAGGGTCTCATTGGTTTCATTATGATCGAGAGATGCATGTTTTTGTCATAACGCGTGTGTGTTAACTCCATGCTTCATAGGGTATAAGCCAGAAATAGACTTGGGGATGCCTCACACGTTGAGGATTCCGTTTTAAGTGACGTCATTTCGCCAGATGTATGGTTGCCTAGGGAGACAACGCGAAGCGATATTGATCCACGTGCTGGTTTATTTTGCGCGTGTGGAAGTCTGGTTTTGGGAAAAGCAAAAATTCCGATGGTATTCCCCGGGATTTGGAGTAGAGAAAGGTTTTGCTGCATGTATGCTATGTCGGCAAATGCGATCTGAAAACGAGCTAAATTGACAGGGGTCCTGTTCAACGTCATTTTATGAAAAATTGGTACTATCATGCTCTATAGTGACCTAGATTTTATTGAAGTACTATGATTATACTATCACACCCTGTCAACCGTTAAGCCCTAATTTTTTTTTTGGAAAGGTGAAACGCACACCCGAAGTTGCCCAATTTAACATTGATTTAAATGCAGCCAATAATTGGTCATTTCAACCCCATAGCCTTAAAATATTACCTAATTACAACTGTTTGTTAATATAAAAAACATTGATAAAAAGAAGACAAGCAATTATTAGGTCATATTTTAGGGCTGTGCAATCGCCACATGTCTAAGCCTCTCTATTTGTTTTGTCTACTTGTTGTCAATGTAATTTCATATTTGTACGGGAATATTTGCTGTTTGTTATTCGCTCATTTTTAGGCTATCGATATTTGTTTTTGGATTTTTGTAATTTTGATATATTTTAGGTTTTTTAGTAGTGGTATCATCAAAATTTTGTGCCGTTAGCATGGTTAGAGGTAATATATTATGTTGATACATACGCAAACTAGATGTTTCAAATGGTTCAGTTTCCAATGCTATATGTTGTCAGGGGATGCCATAAATGTGTAAATAATGAGTAAATGTTTTGAATGTAAACAAATGTGTAGATTTTCGTCAAGTGTTGGCCTATGGCCGATTTTTACTTGACGAAATGTAAATTTCGTCAAGTATGTTGATCAGTCGAGTTTGTCTGTCTGTCTGTCTGTTTGTTTGTTTGTTAGCGCTCTACAGGTCACAATTTTGATCGTAAAGTCCCGAAAATTTGTCAGAAGATGTGCAGTCAGTACTCGACCAAGTGATTAACTTTTATGAGGTCAAGGTCAAATATTGAGGTCAAGGTCACGCAAAACGATAAAAACACATAAATGGTCATAACTCCGGTTCTATTCGTTATAGAGACTTCAAACCAAGTTCATATTGTAGATAAACTCGAGTTCTATCTTCTGTGACCTTGACCTTGGCATTTGACCTTGACCTTGACAAGTTCGCCATGAGGTGAATGTCAAGGTCAAGTACGAAGGTCAGCGCACCATATCGAGTAGTATATCGTTGGAAAGGTCTTGAGCCCCTGATTCCAGTGATATCTCATTTTTGGCGCTGCGACGTAAACTGACGTCACAATGATGTCATAAACGTCAAAAATCTAAAATTTCAAAGGGCCATAACATCGTCAATAGTGTATGGAATCCCTTGAAATTTGATATGCATTTTGACAGCATTGACCTCTACGAACTGAAGTACAAAGGTCAAAGGTCAAGGTCAAGGTCATTGAAATCCCAGAAAAACACGTTTAAGGTAACAACATCCGTTTGAATTGTCGTAGGTTCATGAAATTTGAAGCATATCATTCAGAAGAGGTATAGCAATCGGACCTATATGTCAATTCCATGATTGACCTCAAACGTTGTCTAAAATCTGACAAAACTTAATCAGAATCCTATGATAATTCTGGATTTTACAGATATTTTTTATGTTTTCAGGGCTCCAATTTTCACAAATTTACTGAACATTCAATTCTAAAGTATTTCATGCAGTCAGTTGCAGTGTTATTTCTAGTTTATAGTCCACTTTTCACATTTGGAATAAATTGAAAACTCGCCGAGATATCAAAGTAGAAAGAGCAGTGGGGTGAATCTGATTCTCAATCCGTTCACACACCAATAAGCTGTAGAAACGATTACCCCCTGTGGACATGTCCCCTTCTAAATATACACACTCGGTCGAGCAGCAGTACAGTATACCATATATGTATCCAAGTGCACATCTCAAACAACAAAACAATTCTTTTGTTTTCTGACTCAGAGCTGTCAAACTGGTATATTAAAGCCTAAAACTCATGTCTAAATACAGTCTGGGTCAAGCGACAGGCCACTTTATATCAGAACTTTTATTACTTTGATTTTGGCAATTATTACTTGACGAAATGTAAATTTCGTCAAGTATGTTGATCAGTCGAGTTTGTCTGTCTGTCTGTCTGTTTGTTTGTTTGTTAGCGCTCTACAGGTCACAATTTTGATCGTAAAGTCCCGAAAATTTGTCAGAAGATGTGCAGTCAGTACTCGACCAAGTGATTAACTTTTATGAGGTCAAGGTCAAATATTGAGGTCAAGGTCACGCAAAACGATATAAACACATAAATGGTCATAACTCCGGTTCTATTCGTTATAGAGACTTCAAACCAAGTTCATATTGTAGATAAACTCGAGTTCTATCTTCTGTGACCTTGACCTTGGCATTTGACCTTGACCTTGACAAGTTCGCCATGAGGTGAATGTCAAGGTCAAGTACGAAGGTCAGCGCACCATATCGAGTAGTATATCGTTGGAAAGGTCTTGAGCCCCTGATTCCAGTGATATCTCATTTTTGGCGCTGCGACGTAAACTGACGTCACAATGATGTCATAAACGTCAAAAATCTAAAATTTCAAAGGGCCATAACATCGTCAATAGTGTATGGAATCCCTTGAAATTTGATATGCATTTTGACAGCATTGACCTCTACGAACTGAAGTACAAAGGTCAAAGGTCAAGGTCAAGGTCATTGAAATCCCAGAAAAACACGTTTAAGGTAACAACATCCGTTTGAATTGTCGTAGGTTCATGAAATTTGAAGCATATCATTCAGAAGAGGTATAGCAATCGGACCTATATGTCAATTCCATGATTGACCTCAAACGTTGTCTAAAATCTGACAAAACTTAATCAGAATCCTATGATAATTCTGGATTTTACAGATATTTTTTATGTTTTCAGGGCTCCAATTTTCACAAATTTACTGAACATTCAATTCTAAAGTATTTCATGCAGTCAGTTGCAGTGTTATTTCTAGTTTATAGTCCACTTTTCACATTTGGAATAAATTGAAAACTCGCCGAGATATCAAAGTAGAAAGAGCAGTGGGGTGAATCTGATTCTCAATCCGTTCACACACCAATAAGCTGTAGAAACGATTACCCCCTGTGGACATGTCCCCTTCTAAATATACACACTCGGTCGAGCAGCAGTACAGTATACCATATATGTATCCAAGTGCACATCTCAAACAACAAAACAATTCTTTTGTTTTCTGACTCAGAGCTGTCAAACTGGTATATTAAAGCCTAAAACTCATGTCTAAATACAGTCTGGGTCAAGCGACAGGCCACTTTATATCAGAACTTTTATTACTTTGATTTTGGCAATTATTACTTGACGAAATGTAAATTTCGTCAAGTATGTTGATCAGTCGAGTTTGTCTGTCTGTCTGTCTGTTTGTTACTTGACGAAATTAAATTTCGTCAAGTATGTTGGTCAGTTGCGTTTGTCTGTCTGTCTGTCTGTCTGTTTGTTTGTTAGCGCTCTACAGGTCACAATTTTGATCGTAAAGTCCCGAAAATTCGTCAGAAGATGTGCAATTAGTACTCGACCAAGTGATTAACTTTTGGGAGGTCAAGGTCAAAAATTGAGGTCAAGGTCAAAGAAAAGGTCAAAATCGAAAAATCGCGATAACTTCGCTTCTAATTAAGATTAATTTTTTGGGGTATTTTTATATTTTTCTAAGGTCAATTCTGCATAATCTGATGCATGTCCGATGGTCGTACGACCAAAATTCCCGATTTTCGGTCCAGGTCGAAAATTTGGGGGTCAAGAATTTAGGTTTTTCCTGTCTCACAATATTCAAAACCTTATTATAGAGCCAGGTTCCAATATATGTTGCTGATTTTTACTCAGGAGTTGTGCCATATCACTCAGAACAAGATCCTGAAGTTTCAGAGCTCAGGGTCAAGGATTAGAGTTAAGGTCATAGTAAAGGTCAAAATCCAAAAATCGTGATAACTCCGCTTCTAATCAAGATTATTTTTTCTGTGTATTTTTATATTTTTCTATGGTCAATTCCGCATCACATGATGCATGTCTGATGGTCGTATGACCTGAACTCTCGATTTTCGGTCCAGGTCGAAAATTTGGGGGTCATGAACTTAGGTCTTGCTTGTCTCAATTTTCAAAACCCTATTGTAGAGCCAGGTTCCAATATATGTTTCTGATTTTTACTCAGGAGTTGTGCATTCTCACGCAGAACATGACTGTGAAGTTGTAGGGCTCAAGGTCAAGAATTACAGTTAAGGTCATAGTAAAGGTCAAAATTGAAAAATCGTGATAACTCCGCTTGTAATCATGATTATTTTTTCTGATTATTTTTGTATTTTTCTATGGTCAAATCCGCATCATATGATGCATGCTCGATGGTCGTATGACCAAAACTCTGGATTTTCGGTCCAGGTCGAAAATTTGGGGGTCATGAACTTAGGTCTTGCTTGTCTCAATTTTCAAAACCCTATTGTAGAGCCAGGTTCCAATATATGTTTCTGATTTTTACTCAGGAGTTGTGCATTCTCACGCAGAACATGACTGTGAAGTTGTAGGGCTCAAGGTCAAGAATTACAGTTAAGGTCATAGTAAAGGTCAAAATTGAAAAATCGTGATAACTCCGCTTGTAATCATGATTATTTTTTCTGATTATTTTTGTATTTTTCTATGGTCAAATCCGCATCATATGATGCATGCTCGATGGTCGTATGACCAAAACTCTGGATTTTCGGTCCAGGTCGAAAATTTGGGGGTCATGAACTTAGGTCTTGCTTGTCTCAATTTTCAAAACCCTATTGTAGAGCCAGGATCCAATATATGTTTCTGATTTTTACTCAGGAGTTGTGCCTTCTCACGCAGAACATGACTGTGAAGTTATAGGGCTCAAGGTCAAGAATTACAGTTAAGGTCATAGTAAAGGTCAAAATTGAAAAATCGTGATAACTCCGCTTGTAATCATGATTATTTTTTCTGATTATTTTTGTATTTTTCTATGGTCAAATCCGCATCATATGATACATGTCCGATGGTCGTATGACCAAAACTCTGGATTTTCGGTCCAGGTCGAAAATTTGGGGGTCATGAATTTAGGTTTTTCCTGTCTCACAATATTCAAAACCACATTATAGAGCCAGGTTCCAATATATATTGCCCGATTTTACTTAGGAGTTGTGCCTGATCACGCAGAATAAGATTGTGAAGTTGTAGAACTCAACCTATTTTAGGTTTTTTAGTAGTGGCATCATCAAAATTTTGTGCCGTTAGCATGGTTAGAAGTAATATATTATGTTGATACATACGCAAACTAGATGTTTCAAATGGTTCAGTTTCCAATGCTATATGTTGTCAGGGGATGCCATAAATGTGTATATAATGAGTAAATGTTTTGAATGTAAACAAATGTGTAGATTTTTCGTCAAGTGTTGGCCTATGGCCGATTTTTTGTTTGTTAGCGCTCTACAGGTCACAATTTTGATCGTAAAGTCCCGAAAATTTGTCAGAAGATGTGCAGTCAGTACTCGACCAAGTGATTAACTTTTATGAGGTCAAGGTCAAATATTGAGGTCAAGGTCACGCAAAACAATAAAAACACATAAATGGTCATAACTCCGGTTCTATTCGTTATAGAGACTTCAAACCAAGTTCATATTGTAGATAAACTCGAGTTCTATCTTCTGTGACCTTGACCTTGGCATTTGACCTTGACCTTGACAAGTTCGCCATGAGGTGAATGTCAAGGTCAAGTACGAAGGTCAGCGCACCATATCGAGTAGTATATCGTTGGAAAGGTCTTGAGCCCCTGATTCCAGTGATATCTCATTTTTGGCGCTGCGACGTAAACTGACGTCACAATGATGTCATAAACGTCAAAAATCTAAAATTTCAAAGGGCCATAACATCGTCAATAGTGTATGGAATCCCTTGAAATTTGATATGCATTTTGACAGCATTGACCTCTACGAACTGAAGTACAAAGGTCAAAGGTCAAGGTCAAGGTCATTGAAATCCCAGAAAAACACGTTTAAGGTAACAACATCCGTTTGAATTGTCGTAGGTTCATGAAATTTGAAGCATATCATTCAGAAGAGGTATAGCAATCGGACCTATATGTCAATTCCATGATTGACCTCAAACGTTGTCTAAAATCTGACAAAACTTAATCAGAATCCTATGATAATTCTGGATTTTACAGATATTTTTTATGTTTTCAGGGCTCCAATTTTCACAAATTTACTGAACATTCAATTCTAAAGTATTTCATGCAGTCAGTTGCAGTGTTATTTCTAGTTTATAGTCCACTTTTCACATTTGGAATAAATTGAAAACTCGCCGAGATATCAAAGTAGAAAGAGCAGTGGGGTGAATCTGATTCTCAATCCGTTCACACACCAATAAGCTGTAGAAACGATTACCCCCTGTGGACATGTCCCCTTCTAAATATACACACTCGGTCGAGCAGCAGTACAGTATACCATATATGTATCCAAGTGCACATCTCAAACAACAAAACAATTCTTTTGTTTTCTGACTCAGAGCTGTCAAACTGGTATATTAAAGCCTAAAACTCATGTCTAAATACAGTCTGGGTCAAGCGACAGGCCACTTTATATCAGAACTTTTATTACTTTGATTTTGGCAATTATTACTTGACGAAATGTAAATTTCGTCAAGTATGTTGATCAGTCGAGTTTGTCTGTCTGTCTGTCTGTTTGTTTGTTTGTTAGCGCTCTACAGGTCACAATTTTGATCGTAAAGTCCCGAAAATTTGTCAGAAGATGTGCAGTCAGTACTCGACCAAGTGATTAACTTTTATGAGGTCAAGGTCAAATATTGAGGTCAAGGTCACGCAAAACAATAAAAACACATAAATGGTCATAACTCCGGTTCTATTCGTTATAGAGACTTCAAACCAAGTTCATATTGTAGATAAACTCGAGTTCTATCTTCTGTGACCTTGACCTTGGCATTTGACCTTGACCTTGACAAGTTCGCCATGAGGTGAATGTCAAGGTCAAGTACGAAGGTCAGCGCACCATATCGAGTAGTATATCGTTGGAAAGGTCTTGAGCCCCTGATTCCAGTGATATCTCATTTTTGGCGCTGCGACGTAAACTGACGTCACAATGATGTCATAAACGTCAAAAATCTAAAATTTCAAAGGGCCATAACATCGTCAATAGTGTATGGAATCCCTTGAAATTTGATATGCATTTTGACAGCATTGACCTCTACGAACTGAAGTACAAAGGTCAAAGGTCAAGGTCAAGGTCATTGAAATCCCAGAAAAACACGTTTAAGGTAACAACATCCGTTTGAATTGTCGTAGGTTCATGAAATTTGAAGCATATCATTCAGAAGAGGTATAGCAATCGGACCTATATGTCAATTCCATGATTGACCTCAAACGTTGTCTAAAATCTGACAAAACTTAATCAGAATCCTATGATAATTCTGGATTTTACAGATATTTTTTATGTTTTCAGGGCTCCAATTTTCACAAATTTACTGAACATTCAATTCTAAAGTATTTCATGCAGTCAGTTGCAGTGTTATTTCTAGTTTATAGTCCACTTTTCACATTTGGAATAAATTGAAAACTCGCCGAGATATCAAAGTAGAAAGAGCAGTGGGGTGAATCTGATTCTCAATCCGTTCACACACCAATAAGCTGTAGAAACGATTACCCCCTGTGGACATGTCCCCTTCTAAATATACACACTCGGTCGAGCAGCAGTACAGTATACCATATATGTATCCAAGTGCACATCTCAAACAACAAAACAATTCTTTTGTTTTCTGACTCAGAGCTGTCAAACTGGTATATTAAAGCCTAAAACTCATGTCTAAATACAGTCTGGGTCAAGCGACAGGCCACTTTATATCAGAACTTTTGGGGGTGACGGACCGGCTTATTAAACGGGCCCATTCCCGGTTTTTACCGGTAATTATTCTCAGGACCAAAGGTCCTGTGCATGTACCAGATATCCGTGTGTTACTTGAAAATCCTTATCTTTAACATGGGGCGAACTTTCAAAAATTCGTAACTTGCTCAGTTTTTTAGATATTGATTTGAAATTTTATACACACATGAAGAGTAACAACTTCTATCGATTTGTCAAGGCCGATCCGGATCTGATCCGGATTACGGATTTGACAGCCATTTGAATTGAACATTGAAAACTCCATTTAACAAATATTTTTTTTATTTTATTCCGGTCTGTTAAGCATATATCACGTTGATTTTCTTGCAGAAAGTGGTTGGACGTTATTGTTCACAAAGTATCAAAGTTTGATCCGGATCCGATCCGGATCACGGATTCTACAGCCTTTTGAATTTAACATTGAAAACTGCATTTACCACATTCAGTTTTCGGACAATCATCCTGAGGTATAGCAATCAGACTTATATGTCAATTCCATGATTAACCTTGAACTTAATCGGAAAAATGAGGTCACATGAGCAAAACTTCAAAATCAAATGTTCAAACTAACTAAAAGCTATCAAGTAATATATCAAATGGAAGGCCTTGAACCCATGATAAATAGTTTCCCATCAGTTTTCAAATGTGACGTTTATTGACGTCACAGTGACCTCATGTACGTAAATTTTTCGAAATTTCCAAAAGCCACAGTGTCCGGAATTCTTGTTCGATTCTGATGGAATTGTTCAAGTATAATTTAAATCTTCATGCACGAGCAATGCACAATTTTCGTGACCCAAGGTCAAGGCTCAAGGTCAAGGTCAAAGAAAAGGTCAAAATCACAAAAATTGCCATAACTTCTGAACTATTCGTCATAGAAAGTTCAAACTGGGACCATATTGTAGCATATCAAAAGGTCTTTGTCCGCTGACCTTAAATGTGCTTTGACCTTGACCTTGAAAAGTTTGCCCAACGTAAAAATTTCATGAAAAAAGTATCTTTCTTCAAATGTCGAGGAGTTGTTCAGTAAATCTTTTCAATGTGTAAATTATGGGTAAATGTTTTAAATGTAGACAAATGTTTAGTCATTTCGTCAAGTGTTGGCCTATGGCCGATTTTACTGCATGTCGATCAGATGAATATACAATGTATGTTTGTTTGTTAGCGCTCTAGAGGTCACAATTTTGATTCCAGAATCATGAAAACTGGTCGTAAGATGCACAGTCAACATATGACGGATGAGTTCACTTTTGGGAGGTCAAGGTCGAAAATTGAGGTCAAGGTCAATGAAAAGGTCAAAATCGAATAATTGCAATAACTCCACTCCTAATCAAGTCTAATTTTTCTGAGTATTATTGTAATTTTATTTGGTCAATTCCCTATCATATGATGTATGTCCGATGGCCGTACGACCAAAACTGCCGATTTGCGACAGAAGTCGAAAATTCGGGGGTCAAGATTTTCGTTTTTGGGGATCTCAACGTTTTAGACTATGTTTTTTAACCAAGTTTCAATATCATTTTTTATGATTTGTACTCAGGAGTTGTGCCTCATCAATTCCAACAAAAATTTGAAATTTCAGACCTCAAGGTCAAGAATTAAGGCCAAGGTCACGGTGAAAATGAAGCAACTCTCACGTCTAATGTCTAAAATTGTAGACTATACTGCTGGATGATGTTCAGGAGATGGCTTAAATATCTCGATTTCTAATGCTAGGGGTTGTTCAGGAAATGATTTCAATGTGTAAATTTTGTGTACATGTTTAAATGTGTAAATTATTTCGTCAAGTGTTGGCCTATGGCCGATTTTCTGTTTGTCTGTTTGTTTGTTAGTTTGTTTGTTTGTTTGCTTGTTAGCGCTCCACAGGTCACATTTTTGAACGTAGAATCATGGAATTAGGTCAAAAGATGTGCAATCAAGTATAGATGGATGAGTTCATTTTTGGAAGGTCAAGGTCAAATATTGAGGTCAAGGTCACGCAAAACGATAAAAACACATAAATGGCCATAACTCCGGTTCTAATTGTCCTAGAGACTTCAAGCCAAGTTCATATTGTAGATAAACTCGAGTTCTATCTTCCGTGACCTTGACCTTGGCATTTGACCTTGACCTTGAGAAGTTTGCCTAAGGTGAATGTCAAGGTCAAATACGAAGGTCAGCGCACCATATCGAGTAGTATATCGTTGGAAAGGTCTTGACCCCCTGATTGCAGTGATACCTTATTTTCGGCGCTGCGACGTAAACTGACGTCACAATGACGTCATAAACGTCAAATTTCCGAAATTTCAAAAGGCTATAACATCGTCAATACTGTATGGAATATCTTCAAACTTGATATGCATATTGACAGCAATGACCTTTACGAATTCAAGTACAAAGATCAAAGGTCAAGGTCAAGGTCATCGAAATCCCAGAAAAACACGTTTCCGGTAATAACATCCATTTGATTTGTCGTAGGTTCATGAATTTTGAACCATATCCTTCAGAAGATGTATAGTAATCGAGTGTATATGTCAATTTCATGACTGACCTTGAACTTTGTCAGGAAAATAAGGTCCTATGAGGAAAACTTCAAGGTCAAATTTTCAAACTAACTGAAACCTATCAAGTAGTATATCAAATGAAAGGTCTTGATTCCCTGGTACATACTTGATCATCAGTTTTGAGATGTGACGTTTATTGACGTCACAGTGACGTCATAAACGTTAATTTTTCGAAATTTCAAACGGTCATAGTGTCCACAAATCTTGTTTGATTCTAATGAATTTATACAGGTATGAAATATGTCTTCATGCACAGGCAATGCACAATTTTCGTGACTCAAGGTCGAAGATCAAGGTCAAGGTCACGCAAAATGTTAAGAACACATAAGTGGCCATAACTCCGGTTCTATTTGTTATAGAGACTTCAAACCAAGTTCATATTGTAGATAAACTCGAGTCCTATCATCTGTGTCCTTGACCTTGGCATTTGACCTTGACCTTGAGAAGTTCGTCATGAGGTGAATGTCAAGGTCAAGTACGAAAGTCAGCGCACCATATCGAGTAGTATATCGTTGGAAAGGTTTTGAGCCCCTGATTGCAGTGATACCCTATTTTCGGCGCTGCGACGTACACTGACGTCACAATGACGTCATAAACGTCAAACTACCGAAATTTCAAAACAGCGTCAATACTGTATGGAATACCTTGAAACTTGACATGCATATTAATAGCATTGACCTTTACGAATTGAAATACAAAGGTCAAAGGTCAAGGTCAAGGTCATCGAAATCCCAGAAAAACACCTTTTCGGTTATAACATCTGTTTGAATCGTTGTAGTCTCATAAAATTTGAACCATATCATTCAGAAGAGGTATAGCAATCAGACTTATATGTCAATTCCATGATTAACCTTGAACTTGACCGAAAAAATGAGGTCACATGAGCAAAACTTCAAGGTCAAATTTTCAAACTATCTAAAAGCTATCAAGTAATATATCAAATGGAAGGCCTTGAACCCATGATAAATAGTTTCCCATCAGTTTTCAAATGTGACGTTTATTGACGTCACAGTGACCTCATGTACGTAAATTTTTCGAAATTTCGAAAAGCCACAGTGTCCGGAATTCTTGTTTGATTCTGATGGAATTGTTCAAGTATAATTTATATCTTCATGCACGGGCAATGCACAATTTTCGTGACCCAAGGTCAAGGGTCAAGGTCAAGGTCAAAGAAAAGGTCAAAATCACAAAAATTGCCATAACTTCGGAACTATTCGTCATAGAAAGTTCAAACTGGGGACCATATTGTAGCATATCAAAAGGTCTTTGTCCGCTGACCTTGAATGTGCACTTTGACCTTGACCTTGAAAAGTTTGCCCAACGTAAAAATTTCATGAAAAAAATATCTTTCTTCAAATGTCGAGGAGTTGTTCAGTAAATCTTTTCAATGTGTAAATTATGGGTAAATGTTTTAAATGTAAACAAATGTTTAGTCGTTTCGTCAAGTGTTGGCCTATGGCCGATTTTACTGCATGTCGATCAGATGAATATACAATGTATGTTTGTTTGTTAGCGCTCTAGAGGTCACAATTTTGATTCCAGAATCATGAAAACTGGTCGTAAGATGCACAGTCAACATATGACGGATGAGTTCACTTTTGGGAGGTCAAGGTCGAAAATTGAGGTCAAGGTCAATGAAAAGGTCAAAATCGAATAATTGCAATAACTCCGCTCCTAATCAAGTCTAATTTTTTTAAGTATTATTGTAATTTTATTTGGTCCATTCCCTATCATATGATATATGTCCGATGGCCGTACGACCAAAACTGCCGATTTGCGACAGAGGTCGAAAATTCGGGGGTCAAGATTTTCGTTTTTGGGGATCCCAACGTTTTGGACTATGTTTTTTAACCAAGTTTCAATATCTTTTTTTTATGATTTGTACTCAGGAGTTGTGCCTCATCAATTCCAACAAAAGTTTGAAATTTCAGACCTCAAGGTCAAGAATTAAGGCCAAGATCACGGTGAAAATGAAGCAACTCTCACGTCTAATGTCTAAAATTGTAGACTATACTGCTGGATGATGTTCAGGAGATGGCTTAAATATCTCGATTTCTAATGCTAGGGGTTGTTCAGGAAATGATTTCAATGTGTAAATTTTGTGTACATGTTTAAATGTGTAAATTATTTCGTCAAGTGTTGGCCTATGGCCGATTTTACTGCATGTCGATCAGATGAATATACAATGTATGTTTGTTTGTTAGCGCTCTAGAGGTCACAATTTTGATTCCAGAATCATGAAAACTGGTCGTAAGATGCACAGTCAACATATGACGGATAAGTTCACTTTTGGGAGGTCAAGGTCGAAAATTGAGGTCAAGGTCAATGGAAAGGTCAAAATCGAATAATTGCAATAACTCCGCTCCTAATCAAGTCTAATTTTTTTAAGTATTATTGTAATTTTATTTGGTCCATTCCCTATCATATGATATATGTCCGATGGCCGTACGACCAAAACTGCCGATTTGCGACAGAGGTCGAAAATTCGGGGGTCAAGATTTTCGTTTTTGGGGATCCCAACGTTTTAGACTATGTTTTTTAACCAAGTTTCAATATCATTTTTTTATGATTTGTACTCAGGAGTTGTGCCTCATCAATTCCAACAAAAGTTTGAAATTCCAGACCTCAAGGTCAAGAATTAAGGCCAAGGTCACGGTGAAAATGAAGCAACTCTCACGTCTAATGTCTAAAATTGTAGACTATACTGCTGGATGATGTTCAGGAGATGGCTTAAATATCTCGATTTCTAATGCTAGGGGTTGTTCAGGAAATGATTTCAATGTGTAAATTTTGTGTACATGTTTAAATGTGTAAATTATTTCGTCAAGTGTTGGCCTATGGCCGATTTTACTGCATGTCGATCAGATGATTATACAATGTATGTATGTTTGTGAGCGCTCTAGAAGTCACAATTTTGATCGTAAAATCCCGAAAATTTGTCAGAAGATGTGCAGTCAGTACTCGACCAAGTGATTAACTTTTGGGAGGTCAAGGTCAAAAATTTAGGTCAAGGTCATAGAAAAGGTCAAAATCGAAAAATCGGGATAACTTCGCTTCTAATTAAGAAATTTTTTTGCGAGTATTTTTATATTTTTCTATGGTCAATTCTGCATCATATGATGCATGTCCGATGGTCGTACGATCAAAATTCCCGATTTTCGGTCCAGGTCGAAAATTTGGGGGTCACGAATTTAGTTTTTTTTTGGTCTTGCAACATTCAAAACCATATTGTGGAGCCAGGTTCTGATATATGATCTTGATTTTTACTCAGGAGTTGTGCCTCATCAATTCCAACAAAAGTTTGAAATTTCAGATCTCAAGGTCAATAATTAAGGCCAAGGTCATGGTGAAAATGAAGCAACTCTCACGTCTAATGTCTAAAATTGTAAACTATACTGCTGGATGATGTTCAGGAGATGGCTTAAATATATCGATTTCTAATGCTAGGGGTTGTTCAGGAAATGATTTCAATGTGTAGATTTTGTGTACATGTTTTAAATGTAATCAAATGTGTAAATTATTTCGTCAAGCTTGGCCTATGGCCGATTTTTTGTTTGTTTGTTTGTCAGTACGCACTCTAGCGTCCACAATTCCAGTTCTATCCTTCCCAAACTTGGTCGGAATATTCTGTAAAACAATGGCTTGGACGAGTTCGAAGATGGGCATTCAAGGTCAAATATTGAGGTCAAGGTCATGCAAAATGTCGAAAACACATAAATGGCCATAACACCGGTTCTAATCGTCCTAGAAACTTCAAACTAAGTTCATATTTTAGACAAACTCGAGTTCTATCTTCCGTGACCTTGACCTTGACATTTGACCTTGACCTTGAGAAGTTCGCCTGAGGTCGAAGTCAAGGTCAAATACAAAGGTCGGCGCAGTATATCGAGTAGTATATCGTTGGAAAGGTCTTGAGCCCCTGATTCCAGTGATATCTTATTTTTGGCGCTGCGACGTAAACTGACGTCACAATGACGTCATAAACGTCGAAAAGCCGAAATTTCAAAGGGTCATAACATCGTTAATAGTGTATGGAATCCCTTGGAATTTGATATGCATTTTGACAGCATTCACCTCTACGAATTAAAGTACAAAGTTCAAAGGTCAAGGTCAAGGTTACCGAAATCCCAGAAAAACATGTTTTCGGTTATAACATCTGCTTGAATCGCAGCAGACTCCTGAAATTTGATCCATATGATTCAGAAGAGATATGGCAATCAGACGTGTATGACAAGTTCATGATTGGTTTTGAACTTGGTCGGCAAAATGAGGTCACATGAGCAAAACTTGAAGGTCAAATTTTCAAACTTACTGATACCTATCAAATAGTACATCAAATCGAAGGTATCAGTCCCCTGATACATACTGTTCCATGCTTTTTCAGATGTGACGTCTACTGACGTCACAGTGACGTCATAAACGTCAATTTTTCAAAATTTCAAAAGGCCATAGTGTCCGTAATTCTTTTTTGATTCTGATTAAATTATTCAAGTATAATCTGTATGTCCATACACAGGCAGTGCACAACTTTCGTGACCCAAAGTCACAGGTCAAAGCCAAGGTCAAGGAATAGGTCAAAATCACATAAATGGCCATAACTTCAGTTCTATATGTCAGGAAGATTTTAAATTAAATGCATACTGTAAATAAACTCAAAGTCTATCTTCAGTGACCTTGACCGTGACCTTTGACCATGACCTTGACCCAACCGCTCAAGGTCAAACTTTCATGAGAAAACAATAATATCTCTGACTCTCAATTTGATGCTTGAATACGATGTATTGTTGGTCCCTTATGCTCCACGTCAATTTTGAGTCTGATCGGATAAGCCATTGGGATGAAATTGACGTTCTTATGGCAACAAAGCTGGTCCCATTATAAGCAAAATCGCATATCCCGAGCTATCTATACTGATAACTGCCTGAATGATGATTGTGAAAATCTGTCAGTAGACTGTCTTATAAGTGAGGTCAAGTTCTTCCAGTTAAAAAAATTTCAAGGTCAAATGTCAAAGCCCGAGGTCAATATTGACCTTCAATGGAAAATCGTGTAGGTCACTATATCTCAACTGTTAATGAAAACAGGAACGCAAAAGTAAAACCAGAATGTTGTCTTCACCTAGCCTAGAAACATTTGTATTTACACCTAAGGCCTACGACCCATAGCCTTTCAAGTGCCTTGGTAAAATTTGACCTTAAAAATGACCTTGACCTTCACTTTTTAAAAATTTTGAAAGGTCTTCAAGAGTACTTTCCGAATCTGTTGCCATTTTAAAAATATGATGATATTTCAGGTCACTATGACGTCAAACGTGATTTTAATTTGAATTAGAACCTGTCGGTTCCCATAGTCATGTTGGAGTGTGCAGGTTGCATGCACCGCAAGCGCCCACCACGACTCCGTCATTGTGAATATCTACGAGGAAACAATGTGTTCAATAACAGTATTATTCCTAGTTTATGATGCACTTTTCATATTTGCAATACATTGAAAACTCACCGAGATATCTTCATGGAAAGAGCAGTGGGGGTAAATCTTGTCCCCAGACCGTTTATACACCAATAAGTTGTGGAAACGATTACCCCCTGTGCACGAGTCCCATTCTAACTATAATGATTCGGTCGTGTAGTAACACAATATACCTCGAATAATCTAAATATTTACTTCAAAACAACGTTGCTGTTGTTTTCTAACTCAGTGATGTCCAGATGACACAAAGCCTAAAAGCCATGATGTATTTACTACAATTTCAGGCACGAAACACTCCTTATTATTCAAACTATTGGCGATGACGAACCGGGTTCGAACCGGGTTTTTATAAATAACTTGTATATATGCATAGGATATTGTTACTTGACGAAATCAAACATTTTGTCAAGTATGTTGATCGGTTCTGTTTGTTACTTGGCCAAATGAAATTTGGTCAAGTATGTTGGTCGGTTGCGTTTGTTTGTTTGTTTGTTTGTTTGTTTGTCAGTACGCACTCTAGCGTCCACAATTCCAGTTCTATCCTTCCCAAACTTGGTCGGAATATTCTGTAGGACAATGGCTCGGACGAGTTCGAAGATGGGCATTCAAAGTCAGATTTTCATGAAAGCATATATCAATGTAAGTATCAATCTATTACCACCAATACATCCAGATTTTGATTATGTTAATAACAAACGTAAAGTACAACATTTTGCAATAGAAACAAAGCCTGACCAAATATTTTATCCAAAGACACACTGGCGTCATCAGGGGCAGACAGTGTGTTAAATGTAGTTTTTCCTACTGTACACCTGATAGAATTAGTATACAACTGCCCAACAACCTATGAAAAAAAATATATAAATCCAATACGAACCCCATGCAATAGATATATGATAAGTACATAAGTACCTAATCACAAGCCAAAAGGCTACTGAGTTGATGGTATCCTCGGGGACAAATTTAACGTCCGCCAGCAGTGAAACCGACTCAGGGGTATCAATGTAAGTATCAATCTATTATCACCAATACATCCAGATTTTGATGATGGTAATAACAAACGTAAAGTACAACATTTTGCAATAGAAACAAAGCCCGACCAAATAGTTTATCCAAAGACACACTGGCCGCATCAGGGGCAGACAGTGTGTTAAAGGTAGTTGTTTCTACTGTACACATGATGGAATTAGTATACAACTGCCCAACAACCTATGAAAAAAAAAATATATAAATCCAATACGAACCCCATGCAATAGATATATGACAAGTACATAAGTACCTAATCACAAGCCAAAAGGCTCCTGAGTTGATGGTATCCTCGGAGACAAATTTTTAACGTCCGCCAGCAGTGACACCGACTCAGTGGTATCAATGTAAGTATCAATCTTTTACCACCATTACATCCAGATTTTGATGATGGTAATAACAAACGTAAAGTACAACATTTCGCAATAGAAACAAAGCCCGACCAAATAGTTTATCCAAAGACACACTGGCGTCATCAGGGGCAGACAGTGTGTTAAATGTAGTTGTTTCTACTGTACACCTGATGGAATTAGTATACAACTGCCCAACAACCTATGAAAAACATTAATATATAAATCCAATACAAACCCCAAGCCAAAAGGCTACTGAATTGATGGTATCCTCGGGGACAGATTTAACATCCGCCAGCAGTGACACCGACTCAGTGGTATGAATGTGAGTATCGATCTATTCCTACCAATACATCCAGATTTTGATGATGTTAATAACAAACGTAAAGTACAACATTTTGCAATAGGAACAAAGCCCGACCAAATATGTGACCTTGACCTTTGACCTTGATTTAGTATTTAAAGGTCAAATGTTCGAAAATATGCGAAATCGTTTTCACAATTTTTCTGGCTAAACTTCATAACGAAATGTTTGCAGAATGTACCAGAGTATCCAGTAAGTAGACATGGTTAACAGATCAGAAAATTTGGGTCAACGTTTTAATGTCGAGGTCATAAATTAGATTATGAACACATAACTTGCCATAACTTCGGTTCTAACACACATATGGACTTCAAATTAGGTTCACATTGTACCAAGCGCCAATGCAGATCTTCTGTGATCTTTGCCTCCGACCTTTGACCTTGACCTTTGAAAGGTCAGCCAAGATCAAATTTTTGCATAAAATCACATTTCATGCAAATCTATAGAGCATCATATCAAATCAGAGGACTTGAAGACACAAATTGTCCATAAGACGTTATTGGGCGTCATAGTGACGTCATGAATGACCTGAAAACACATTTCGTCATATCTTCAGTTCAAATTACTGGAGAGACCTCGAATTAGATTCATATGAATGAACTCGTAATATGTGACCTAATATGTGATCTTTTGACCTTGACGGTGATCTGGTACTGGCTTTATTTCCATTTGGCCAAGTGTCGCGCTATGCGCGACAGGCCTCGGGCTCTCGTTTGTTTGTTTGTCAGTAAGCACTCTAGCGTCCACAATTCCAGTTCTATCGTTCCCAAACTTGGTCGGAATATTCTGTAGGACAATGACTCGGACAAGTTCGAAGATGGGCATCCAAGGTCAAATAACAAGGTCAAGGTCACGCAAAACGTTGAAAATACATAAGTGGCCATAACTGCGGTTCTAATCGTCGTAGAGACTTCAAACCAAGTTCATAGTGTAGATAAACTCGAGTTATATCTTCCTTGACCTTGACCTTGACATTTGACCTTGACCTTGAGAAGTTCGCCTGAGGTCGAAGTCAAGGTCAAGTACGAAAGTCAGCGCACCATATCGAGTAGTATATCGTTGGAAAGGTTTTGAGCCCCTGATTGCAGTGATACCCTATTTTCGGCGCTGCGACGTAAACTGACGTCACACTGACGTCATAAACGTCGAAAATCCGAAATTTCAAAGGGTCATAACATCGTCAATAGTGTATGGAATCCCTTGGAATTTGATATGCATTTTGACAGGATTGACCTCTATGAATTGAAGTACAAAGGTCAAAGGTCAAGGTCAAGGTTACCGAAATCCCAGAAAAACACATTTTCGGTTATAACATCTGCTTGAATCGCAGCAGACTCCTGAAATTTGATCCATATGATTCAGAAGAGATATGGCAATCAGACGTGTATGACAATTTCATGATTGGTTTTGAACTTGGTCGGCAAAATGAGGTCACATGAGCAAAACTTGAACGTCAAATTTTGAAACTGACTAAAACATATCAAATAATACATCAAATGGAAGGTCTCGGCCCCTGATACATACTGTTCCATGCTTTTTCAAATGTGACGTTTACTGACGTCACAGTGACGTCATAAACGTCAATTTTTCAAAATTTCAAAAGGCCATAGTGTCCGTAATTCTTGTTGGATTCTGATTAAATTTATCCAGTATAATCTGTATGTCCATACACAAGCAGTGCACAACTTTCGTGACCCAAAGTCACAGGTCAAAGCCAAGGTCAAGGAATAGGTCAAAATCACATAAATGGCCATAACTTCGGTTCTATATGTCACAAGGACTTCAAACCAAATGCATACTGTAAATAAACTCAAATCTATCTTCAGTGACCTTGACCGTGACCTTTGACCTTGACCCAACCGCTCAAGGTCAAACTTCATGAGAAAACAATATCATCTCCGACTCTCAATTTGATGCTTGAATACGATGTATTGTTGGTCCCTTATGCTCCACGTCAATTTTGAGTCTGATCAGATAAGCCATTGTGACGAAATTGACGTTCTTATGGCAACAAAGTCGGTCCCATTATAAGCAAAATCGCATATCCCGAGCTATCTATACTGATAACTGCCTGAATAATGATTTTGAAAATCTGTCAGTAGATTGTCTTATAAGTGAGGTCGAGTTCTTACAGCTAAAAAAATTTCAAGGTCAATTGTCAAAGCCCGAGGTCAATATTGACCTTCAATGGAAATTCGTGTAGGTCACTATGTCTCAACTGTTAATGAAAATAGGAACGCAAAAGTAAAGCCAGAATGTTGTCTTCACCTAGCCTAGAAACATTTGTATTTGCACCTAAGTCCTACCACCCACAGCCTTTCTAAGTGGCTTGGTCGAATTTGACCTTAGAAATGACCTTGACCGTCAATTTTTAAAAAAAAAAAATGAGTAGTAACTCGTTTGAAAGGTCTTCAAGATTGCTTTCCGAATCTAAATCGGATGATATTTTACGTCACTGTGACGTCAAACGTGATTTTAAGTTGAATTAGAACCAGTCGGTTCCCATAGTCATGTTGGTGTGTGCAGGTGGCATGCACCGCAAGCGCCCACCACTACTCCGTCATTGTGAATATTTACGAGGAAACAATGTGTTCAATAACAGTATTATTCTTAGTTTATGATGCACTTTTCATATTTGCAATACATTGAAAACTCACCGAGATATATTTATGGAAAGAGCAGTGGAGTAAATCTGATCTTCAACCCGTTTATACACCAATAAGTTGTGTTAAGGATTACCCCCTGTGCACGAGTCCCATTCTAACTATAATGATTCGGTCGTGTAATAACACAATATACCTCGATTAATCTAAATATTTACTTCAAAACAACATTGCTGCTGTTTTCTAAGTCAGTGATGTCCAGATGACACAAAGCCTATGAGCCATGATGTATTTACTACAATTTGAGGCACGAAACACTCCTTACTACAATTTGAGGCACGAAACACTCCTTATTATTCAAACTATTGGCGATGACGAACCGGGTTCGAACCGGGTTTTTATAAATATCTTGTATATATATGCATAGGATATTGTTACTTGACGAAATCAAACATTTTGTCAAGTATGTTGATCGGTTCTGTTTGTTACTTGGCCAAATGAAATTTGGTCAAGTATGTTGGTCGGTTGCGTTTGTTTGTTTGTTTGTCAGTAAGCACTCTAGCGTCCACAATTCCAGTTCTATCGTTCCCAAACTTGGTCGGAATATTCTGTAGGACAATGACTCGGACAAGTTCGAAGATGGGCATCCAAGGTCAAATAACAAGGTCAAGGTCACGCAAAACGTTGAAAATACATAAGTGGCCATAACTGCGGTTCTAATCGTCGTAGAGACTTCAAACCAAGTTCATAGTGTAGATAAACTCGAGTTATATCTTCCTTGACCTTGACCTTGACATTTGACCTTGACCTTGAGAAGTTCGCCTGAGGTCGAAGTCAAGGTCAAGTACGAAAGTCAGCGCACCATATCGAGTAGTATATCGTTGGAAAGGTTTTGAGCCCCTGATTGCAGTGATACCCTATTTTCGGCGCTGCGACGTAAACTGACGTCACACTGACGTCATAAACGTCGAAAATCCGAAATTTCAAAGGGTCATAACATCGTCAATAGTGTATGGAATCCCTTGGAATTTGATATGCATTTTGACAGGATTGACCTCTATGAATTGAAGTACAAAGGTCAAAGGTCAAGGTCAAGGTTACCGAAATCCCAGAAAAACACATTTTCGGTTATAACATCTGCTTGAATCGCAGCAGACTCCTGAAATTTGATCCATATGATTCAGAAGAGATATGGCAATCAGACGTGTATGACAATTTCATGATTGGTTTTGAACTTGGTCTGCAAAATGAGGTCACATGAGCAAAACTTGAACGTCAAATTTTGAAACTGACTAAAACATATCAAATAATACATCAAATGGAAGGTCTCGGCCCCTGATACATACTGTTCCATGCTTTTTCAAATGTGACGTTTACTGACGTCACAGTGACGTCATAAACGTCAATTTTTCAAAATTTCAAAAGGCCATAGTGTCCGTAATTCTTGTTGGATTCTGATTAAATTTATCCAGTATAATCTGTATGTCCATACACAAGCAGTGCACAACTTTCGTGACCCAAAGTCACAGGTCAAAGCCAAGGTCAAGGAATAGGTCAAAATCACATAAATGGCCATAACTTCGGTTCTATATGTCACAAGGACTTCAAACCAAATGCATACTGTAAATAAACTCAAATCTATCTTCAGTGACCTTGACCGTGACCTTTGACCTTGACCCAACCGCTCAAGGTCAAACTTCATGAGAAAACAATATCATCTCCGACTCTCAATTTGATGCTTGAATACGATGTATTGTTGGTCCCTTATGCTCCACGTCAATTTTGAGTCTGATCAGATAAGCCATTGTGACGAAATTGACGTTCTTATGGCAACAAAGTCGGTCCCATTATAAGCAAAATCGCATATCCCGAGCTATCTATACTGATAACTGCCTGAATAATGATTTTGAAAATCTGTCAGTAGATTGTCTTATAAGTGAGGTCGAGTTCTTACAGCTAAAAAAATTTCAAGGTCAATTGTCAAAGCCCGAGGTCAATATTGACCTTCAATGGAAATTCGTGTAGGTCACTATGTCTCAACTGTTAATGAAAATAGGAACGCAAAAGTAAAGCCAGAATGTTGTCTTCACCTAGCCTAGAAACATTTGTATTTGCACCTAAGTCCTACCACCCACAGCCTTTCTAAGTGGCTTGGTCGAATTTGACCTTAGAAATGACCTTGACCGTCAATTTTTAAAAAAAAAAAATGAGTAGTAACTCGTTTGAAAGGTCTTCAAGATTGCTTTCCGAATCTAAATCGGATGATATTTTACGTCACTGTGACGTCAAACGTGATTTTAAGTTGAATTAGAACCAGTCGGTTCCCATAGTCATGTTGGTGTGTGCAGGTGGCATGCACCGCAAGCGCCCACCACTACTCCGTCATTGTGAATATTTACGAGGAAACAATGTGTTCAATAACAGTATTATTCTTAGTTTATGATGCACTTTTCATATTTGCAATACATTGAAAACTCACCGAGATATATTTATGGAAAGAGCAGTGGAGTAAATCTGATCTTCAACCCGTTTATACACCAATAAGTTGTGTTAAGGATTACCCCCTGTGCACGAGTCCCATTCTAACTATAATGATTCGGTCGTGTAATAACACAATATACCTCGATTAATCTAAATATTTACTTCAAAACAACATTGCTGCTGTTTTCTAAGTCAGTGATGTCCAGATGACACAAAGCCTATGAGCCATGATGTATTTACTACAATTTGAGGCACGAAACACTCCTTACTACAATTTGAGGCACGAAACACTCCTTATTATTCAAACTATTGGCGATGACGAACCGGGTTCGAACCGGGTTTTTATAAATATCTTGTATATATATGCATAGGATATTGTTACTTGACGAAATCAAACATTTTGTCAAGTATGTTGATCGGTTCTGTTTGTTACTTGGCCAAATGAAATTTGGTCAAGTATGTTGGTCGGTTGCGTTTGTTTGTTTGTTTGTCAGTAAGCACTCTAGCGTCCACAATTCCAGTTCTATCGTTCCCAAACTTGGTCGGAATATTCTGTAGGACAATGGCTCGGACGAGTTCGAAGATGGGCATTCAAGGTCAGATTTTTATGAAAGCATATATCAATGTAGGTATCAATCTATTACCACCAATACATCCAGATTTTGATTATGTTAATGCCAAACGTAAAGTACAACATTTTGCAATAGAAACAAAGCCCGACCAAATAGTTCATCCAAAGACACACTGGCGTCATCAGGGGCAGACAGTGTGTTAAATGTAGTTGTTTCTACTGTACACCTGATGGAATTAGTATACAACTGCCCAACAACCTATGAAAAAAAATATATATAAATCCAATACGAACCCCATGCAATACAAATATGACAAGTACATAAGTACCTAATCACAAGCCAAAAGGCTACTGAGTTGATGGTATCCTCGGGGACAGATTCACTGTCCGCCAGCAGTGACACCGACTCAGTGGTATGAATGTAAGTATCAATCTATTACCACCAATACATTCAGATTTTGATGATGTTAATAACAAACGTAAAGTACAACATTTTGCAATAGAAACAAAGCCCGACCAAATAGTTTATCCAAAGACACACTGGCGTCATCAGGGGCAGACAGTGTGTTAAATGTAGTTGTTTCTACTGTACACCTGATGGAATTAGTATACAACTGCCCAACAACCTATGAAAAATCTATATATATATAAATCCAATACGAACCCCATGCAATAGATATATGACAAGTACATAAGTACATAATCACAAGCCAAAAGGCTACTGAGTTGATGGTATCCTCGGGAACAGATTCAACGTCCGCCAGCAGTGACACCGACTCAGTGGTATGAATGTAAGTATCAATCTATTACCACCAATACATCCAGATTTTGATGATGTTAATAACAAACGTAAAGTACAACATTTTGCAATAGAAACAAAGCCCGACCAAATATGTGACCTTGACCTTTGACCTTGATTTAGTATTTAAAGGTCAAATGTTCGAAAATATGCGAATGCGTTCTCACAATTTTTCTGGCTAAAATTCATAACGAAATGTTTGCAGAATGTACCAGAGTATCCAGTAAGTAGACATGGTCAACAGATCAGAAAATTTTGGTCAACGTTTTAATGTCAAGGTCACAAATTAGATTATGAACACATAACTTGCCATAACTTTGGTTCTAACACATATATGGACTTCAAAATAGGTTCACATTGTATCAAGCGCCAATGCAGATCTTCTATGATCTTTGCCTTCGACCTTTGACCCTGACCTTTGAAAGGTCAACAAAGATCAACTTTTTGCATAAAATCAAATTTCATGCAAATCTATAGAGTATCATATCAACTCAGAGGACTTGAAGACACAAATTTTGTCCATAAGACGTTATTGGACGTCATAGTGACGTCATGAAAGACCTGAAAACACATTTCGTCATATCTTCAGTTCAAATTACTGGAGAGACCTCGAATTAGATTCATATGAAAGAACTCGTAATATGTGACCTTCACATTGTCTTTTGACCTTGACGGTGATCTGGTACTGGCTTTATTTCCATTTGGCCAAGTGTCGCGCTATGCGCGACAGGCCTCGGGCTCTCGTTTGTTTGTCTGTCTGTTAGCACGATACAGGCCACAGTTTTAGTGCGAGCATCACGAAATTTTTCTGATAGGTAGGTATTCACCCAGGAAGGACACCGAAAGTTTTTGAAGAAAATCGGTTTATTGATGACGTCATCAAAAATTCTTGAAAACTCGAAAAATCCCTATCTTTAACATGGGGCGATTTTTCAAAAATTCATAACTCGTTCAATTTTCAATGAATTCTCTTGAAATTTTAGTCACATGTGCAGAATGACATCCTATACACACATTATAATTTTGACCCGGATCGGACCCGGAAAACGGATTTGACAGCTATTTGAATTTAACATTGAAAACTCCATTTAACTTATATTTTATATTATATTTCGGTCTATTGTGCATATTTCAGCTTGATTTTTCCTACAAAGTGGCGGACTATCATGGTCCATAAACTGAAAAAAATTCATCCGGATGGGATCCGGATTCCGGATTTTATGGATACATTTATTTTTCTTCTGGATCCAATTTTTAAAAAATAATTCAACATTTAATTTTGAAGTTTTTTATGTAGAAAATTGCAGTGTTATTTCTAGTTTATGGTGCACTTTTCATGTTGAAAATATATTGAAAACTCGCTGAGATATCAAGACGGAAAGAGAGGTGGGGTAAATCTGTTTGTCAGCCCGTTCAAACCCCAATAAGATGTGGAAACGATTACCCCCTGTGCACTTGTACCGTCTCTAATATCAACACTCGGTCGCGTAGTAATACAATATACCTTGTATGCATCTGAATACTGATCTAAAGCAACATTTCTGTCGTTTTCTAACTCAGTAATGCACAAGTGATATAACAAAGCCTAAAACTCTTGTTTAAATACAATCTCTGGCGAGCCAGGGGCTCTTTTATATCAGCACTATCGGGGGTGACGAAAACGCGTAGGGAGCACCATTCATCTAAAAACCAAAGATCCTGTACATGAAACGGATATACGCAGGGTCTCTTCTACTTGCGGAGCTTTATTAGTTGACGAATTGAAAATTCGACAACTATGTTGGTCGGTTCCGTTTGTTTGTTAGTTGACGAATTAAAAATTCGTCAACTATGTTGGTCAGTTCGGTTTGTCTGTTTGTTACTTGCCGGAATCTAAAGATTTCGGCAAGTATGTTGGTCAGTTGGTTTGTTTATGGATTTGTCTGTTTGTTTGTTACTTGCCGGAATCTAAAGATTTCGGCAAGTATATTGGTCAGTTGGTTTGTGGGTTTGTTACTTGACGAAATTAAATTTCGTCAAGTATGTTGGTCAGTTGCGTTTGTCTGTCTGTTTGTTTGTTTGTTTGTTTGTTTGTGTGTTAGCGCTCCACAGGTCACAATTTTGATCGTAGAATCATGGAATTAGTTCATAAGATGTGCAATCAATTATAGATGGATGAGTTCATTTTTGGAAGGTCAAGGTCAAATATTGAGGTCAAGGTCACGCAAAACGATAAAACCACATAAATGGCCATAACTCCGGTTCTAATTGTCCTAGAGACTTCAAACCAAGTTCATATTGTAGATAAACTCGAGTTCTATCTTCTGTGACCTTGACCTTGGCATTTGACCTTGACCTTGAGAAGTTCGCCTAAGGTGAATGTCAAGGTCAAGTACGAAAGTCAGCGCACCATATCGAGTAGTACATCGTTGGAAAGGTCTTGACCCCCTGATTGCAGTGATACCCTATTTTCGGCGCTGCGACGTACACTGACGTCACAATGACGTCATAAACGTCAAATTTCCGAAATTTCAAAAGGCCATAACATCGTCAATACTTTATGGAATCTCTCGAAACTTGATATGCATATTGACAGCAATGTCCTCTACGAATTAAAGTACAAAGGTCAAAGGTCAAGGTCAAGGTCATCGAAATCCCAGAAAAACACGTTTCCGGTAATAACATCCGTTTGATTTGTCGTAGGTTCATGAATTTTGAACCATATCCTTCAGAAGATGTACAGTAATCGAGTGTATATGTCAATTTTATGATTGACCTTGAACTTTGTCAGGAAAATAAGGTCATATGAAGAAAACTTCAAGGTCAAATTTTCAAACTAACTGAAACCTATCAATTAGTATATCAAATGAAAGGTCTTGATTCCCTGGTACATACTTTCTCATCAGTTTTGAGATGTGACGTTTATTGACGTCACAGTGACGTCATAAACGTTAATTTTTCGAAATTTCAAATGGTCATAGTGTCCACAAATCTTGTTTGATTCTAATGAAATTACACAGGTATAATATATGTCTTCATGCACAGGCAATGCACAATTTTCGTGACTCAAGGTCAAAGATCAAGGTCAAGGTCACGCAAAATGTTAAAAACACATAAGTGGCCATAACTCCGGTTCTATTTGTTATAGAGACTTCAAACCAAGTTCATATTGTAGATAAACTCGAGTCCTATCTTCTGTGTCCTTGACCTTGGCATTTGACCTTGAGAAGTTCGTCATGAGGTGAATGTCAAGGTCAAGTACGAAAGTCAGCGCACCATAACGAATAGTATATCGTTGGAAAGGTTTTGAGCCCCTGATTGCAGTGATACCCTATTTTCGGCGCTGCGACGTACACTGACGTCACAATGACGCCATAAACGTCAAATTACCGAAATTTCAAAAGGCCATAACAGCGTCAATACTGTATGGAATACCTTGAAACTTGACATGCATATTAATAGCATTTACCTTTATGAACTGAAATACAAGGTCAAAGGTCAAGGTCAAGGTCATCGAAATCCCAGAAAAACACCTTTTCGGTTATAACATCTGTTTGAATCGTTGTAGTCTCATAAAATTTGAACCATATCATTCAGAAGAGGTATAGCAATCAGACTTATATGTCAATTCCATGATTAACCTTGAACTTGATCGGAAAAATGAGGTCACATGAGCAAACTTCAAGGTCAAATTTTCAAACTAACTAAAACCTATCAAGTAATATATCAAATGGAAGGCCTTGAACCCATGATAAATAGTTTCCCATCAGTTTTCAAATGTGACGTTTATTGACGTCACAGTGACCTCATGTACGTAAATTTTTCGAAATTTGGAAAAGCCACAGTGTCCGGTATTCTTGTTCGATTCTGATGGAATTGTTCAAGTATAATTTATATCTTCATGCATGGGCAATGCACAATTTTCGTGACCCAAGGTCAAGGGTCAAGGTCAAGGTCAAAGAAAAGGTCAAAATCACAAAAATTGCCATAACTTCGGAACTATTCGTCATAGAAAGTTCAAACTGGGACCATATTGTAGCATATCAAAAGGTCTTTGTCCGCTGACCTTGAATGTGCACTTTGACCTTGACCTTGAAAAGTTTGCCCAACGTAAAAATTTCATGAAAAAAGTATCTTTCTTCAAATTTCGAGGAGTTGTTCAGTAAATCTTTTCAATGTGTAAATTATGGGTAAATGTTTTAAATGTAAACAAATGTTTAGTCATTTCGTCAAGTGTTGGCCTATGGCCGATTTTTTGTGTGTTTGTTTGTTTGTTTGTTTCTTTGTGAACCCTCTAGCGTCCACAGTTCTTGATTAAAAGCTTCCAAAATACGTGTGCGGAATCTGTAGTATACCGGCCAGAAAACGTCCTATTTTGGTGTGTCTAGGTCAAAGGTCAAGGTCAAGGTCAAGCAAAATGTCGAAAACACATAAGTGGCCATAACTTCGGTTCTAGTGGTCCTAGAGACTTCAAATTAAGTTCATATTGTAGATAAACTCGAGTTCTATCTTCTGTGACCTTGACCTTGACCTTTGACCTTGACCTTGAGAAGTTCGCCTGAGGTCGAATATTTGACCTTGGAGGTCACCTCCTCCGATTTTCGATCTGATGCTTGGAAACGATGTGGGACCGGTCCCTTATGGTCAATATCAATTTTTAGCCCGATCGGCCAATTCGTTATGACGTAATTGACGTTTCTATGGCAACGAAATCGGCCCCATTATAAGCGAAATTGCATGTTTCAAGCTGTCGATGCTGATAAAAGCGTCAATAATGTGCGTAAAAATCTGATAATACACCAGTTTATAGTCAATGACAAGTTCTTTTTTTCCAGAAAATTTCAAGGTCAAAGGTCGAACGTCAAGGTCAATATTGACCTGCAAGTGAAAACCATGTGGGTCACTATATTTCAGGAAGTAAGCAAGATAGAGACACGAAAGTAAATCCACAGTATTGCACTCACTTAGCCTAACAACTTTTGCATTTACACCTAAGGCGTATGACCGATAGCCTTTGCAAGCGCCTGAGGTCGAAGTTGACCTCAAAAATGACCTTGACCTTGACCTTTTGCAAAAATATCGAGTAGTAGCTCGTTTGAAAGGTCTTCGATAGTACTTTCCAAATATGTTGTCATTTTTGGAATCGGACGTCAATTGACGTCATAATGACGTCAAATGTGATTTCAGACTGACATTTAGGCCCTTTGAATGTCAGAGGTGCGAAGTTATAACATTTACTGCATATCTAGCATATGTTCATGATGTGGAGTCGTCCTGTGATGGTCTCTATCAATTTTAGCACAATCGATATATCCGTTTTGACGTAATTGACGTTTTTGTGGCAACAAATCGGTACAATTTCAGAGGAAACTCATCAATTGAAGATATTATGATCTTGTCCGTTTATAATATAACATATATGAACACGATTTTTTCATGCATATTTAAAAATTCCATTCACAGTAAGTTTGCAGTAAATAATTGACGACAAATGACGTCATAATTGCGTACTCATTCCGGCAAGTGTGTGGCCTATGGCCTCTCGTTTGTGTGTTTGTGTGTTTGTGTGTTTGTCTGTACGCCCTCTAGCGTCCACAGTTTTTGCTTGATTCTTCCCAAACTTGGTGTGCATATTCTCCAGGATGATGGCTCGCGACTGTACATTTTTATTGATTCTAGGTCCAAGGTCAAGGTCAAGGTCACGCAAAAGGATGAAAACACATAAGTGGCCATAATTCCGGTTCTATTCGTGATAGAGACTTCAAACCAAGTTCATATTGTAGATAAACTCGAGTTCTATCTTATGTGACCTTGACCTTGGCATTTGACCTTGACCTTGAGAAGTTCGCCATGAGGTGAATTTCAAGGTCAAGTACGAAGATCAGCGCACCATATCGAGTAGTATACCGTTGGAAAGGTCTTGAGCCCCTGATTGCAGTGATACCTTATTTTCGGCGCTGCGACGTACACTGACGTCACAATGACGTCATAAACGTCAAATTTCCGGAATTTCAAAAGGCCATAACATCGTCAATACTGTATGGAATCTCTTGAAACTTGATATGCATATTGACAGCGATGACCTTTACGAATTTAGGTACAAAGGTCAAAGGTCAAGGTCAAGGTCATCGAAATCCCAGAAAAAAACGTTTCCGGTAATAACATCCATTTGAATTGTCGTAGGTTCATGAAATTTGAACCATATCATTCAGAAGAGGTATAGCAATCGAGCGTATATGTCAATTTCATGACTGACCTTGAACTTGGTCAGGAAAATAAGGTCGTATGAGGAAAACTCCAAGGTCAAATTTCAAAACTAACTGAGACCTATCAAGTAGTATATCAAATGAAAGGTCTTGACTCCCTGGTACATACTTTCTCATCAGTTTTGAGATGTGACGTTTTTTGACGTCACAGTGACGTCATAAACGTTATTTTTTCGGAATTTGAATCGGTCATAGTGTCCACAAATCTTGTTCGATTCTGATGAAATTATACAGGTATAATATATGTCTTCATGCACAGGCAATGCACAATTTTCGTGACTCAAGGTCAAAGGTCAAGGTCAAGATCGAGGAAAAGGTCAAAGTCACATAAATGGTCATAATTTTGGAACTAATCGCCATAAAGAGTTCAAACTAGGACCATGTTGTAGCATATCGAAAGGTCTTTTACTTATGTGTCTTTGAATGTGACCTTTGACCTTGACCTTAAGAAGTTCGCCATAGGTCAATGCCATGTACGAAGGTCAGTGCACCATATCAAGTAGCATACTATTAGGAAGGTCTTGGTCTCCTGATTCCAGTGATATCTTATTCTAGGCGCTATGACATTCAGTAACATCACAAAGACGTCATAAACGTCAGATTTTCAAAATTTCAAAATGGCAAATCCCAGAAAAAAACATTCTTGGTAATAACTTCTGCTTGAATCTTTGTATGCTCATGAAATTTGAATCAGATCGTTCAGAACAGGCATGACAATCAGATTTATATGTTATATGCATGATATACCTTGAACTTGGTCAGAAAAATGAAGTCACATGAGCAAACTTCCAAGGTCAAGTATTGAAAATCAGTGAAATCTATCAAGTATTCATTCCGGCAAGTGTGTGGCCTATGGCCTCTCGTTTGTTTGTCTGTCTGTCTGTCTGTCTGTCCGCGCGCATATCTCGAAGGAGAATGGTCCGATCAACATGAAACTGATAGGGATGAAGCGGTATCCCAGTGGCTCGATCCTCCTCGAATCTGGTCAGAATCGGACAAAAACTGTTGCCATCAATAATTGACCATAACTTCGGTTCTATTCAAAATATTTTTTATAACTAATTTTGTATTTTTCTATGGCCGATTCCTGATCATCTCATATATGGCCCGTGGTCGTACGACCAAAACTCTCCATTATCGCCCGATGTCGAAAAATTGGGGGTCACGGTTTCGGTTATTTTTGGCCAGCGACGTTCCAGTGCAAATGTCTGCGCTCATAACTCAAAGGCAAACAGTCCGATCGATTTGAAATTTATAGGACAAGAGTGCTATGACGATGGCTCAGTCCCTTTAAAATTTTGCTAAAATCGGATGAAAACGGTTGCCATGGCAACGGAAAAAAAGAAAATCACATAATTGGCTCTAAATCCAGTTCTACTTGATATTAATTTTTCCAACTATTTTTGTATTTTTCTTTGACCAATTCCCGATCGTTTGGTGTACGACCGATGGTCGTACGACGAAAACTCTACATTATCGCCCGATGTCGAAAAATTGGGGGTCACGATTTCGGTTATTTTTGGCCAGCGACGTTTCAGTGCAAGTGTCTGCGCTGATAACTCAAAGGCAAACGGTCCGATCGATTTGAAATTTATAGGGCTGGAGTGCTATAGTAGTGGCTCAGTCCCTTTCAAATTTTGCCAAAATCGGGTGAAAACGGTTGTCATGGCAACGGAAAAAAGAAAATCACATAATTGGCTATAACTCCGGTTCTAATCAATATTAAATTCTCAACCTATTTTTGTATTTTTCTTTGGCCAATTCCCAATCGTATGGCGTACAACCGATGGTCTTAAGACCAAAACTCTCAATTATCGCCTAATTTTAGTGACTGAATCTGAAGGGCGAGGGTCTGCAATCTCTGATTGTCTCGTTTTTGTGGAGTTTGGTTGTCGAATATCCCAACAAACTATTGGTATTCCAATGGATACAAGCTGTGCACCATTATTGGCAGACCTGTTTTCATACTCATATGAATCAGATTTCATCCAACATCCACAAAGAGGAGTATCAAAGAAGCACATAGATGATGTATTGTCACTGAATAATCCCAAGTTTGATGATTACTTGGATGCCATATATCCTGAGAAACTTAATATTAAAGATACGACTCCTCTAATTTTCCAAAGCATTTAGATCGAAAGCTAGAGATTTATGAAGATTATAACCTGTCAACTATACTCTGATTTCTCTAACTCGTTTACACAGGTTTTCGCTGATATTTTTGCGATGCTAAATACTATTGTTCTATAACTTGGCATACTTCACCTAAGAGTCAGACGGCGATTCTCTACCAAATTTCAAACTTCTATCACGAAAATTGAAAAAGTTGGCAATCAACCCCAATGTTAAATTTAGCCCTGTCATTTAATTTCTGGATACGCACACAATTTTGTGCATTTGCTCGGTTTTCTAGTGGTGTAATCTTTCAAAATCAGCATGTTTGTATAGAATACACCCCGATGTGTCTTCTGGTCTAAAATGACAACAATACCCCGAATCCTGATGAATGTAAACAGAATCAAATCCTCGAATAAGCTCAGATTCTCGAGATCCCATTTTTGGCTGAAATTTAACATTGGGGTAGATTACCAACTTCTTCAATTACTGCGATAGAAGTCTGAAATTTGGTAGAAAATTGCCGGGTTTTTTTCGAGGTGAAGTAGGCCAAGTTATAGAACGATACCATTTAGCATCGCAAAGACATCGTCAAAAAGCAGTGTAAACCAGTCATACGGCCTTGTAGCGCATGACACACCGGTACCCGTAAAATCACCGAAGTTAAGCAACGCTAGGCGTGGGTAATACATGGATGGGTGACCCTGTTTGTGCATTCACCTGCGCTGCTGTATGCTGTTCACCCAAACAATATAATTGGGCACCTGGCTATAGACAGATATAACAATGTGCATGAATAGTTTCTCTGCGCCTGAAAATGGCTGCACATAGAGCTGTATGCCTCCCAGGAGGTTGAGTATGTGTCGGAGTGAACAGGTCTGCCGGGGATAATAATTGTGCAGTCAGAGAGACCGACTTGAGTTGGTGATCCTAGACTATAAAATGCTCATTATTATTATTATTAAACAAGTTAGAAAAATCAGAGTATAGATTGTGTGACAAACGTGATGATTTCAGGTTTCCTTAATCGATTCCCCTTTTCTAAGCAGCAACATTCCTATTTCGCCAGCATATGGCGTGTTTGTCTAATAACTCATACGCTATTAAAGAGCTAGTTACAGATATGAGGCCTTGTTCACCGAAGTTCCCAGCTAATCTCTAAACTGCTGCGACAAGGATTTGTTTTACCAAGACTAATAGCTGCTTTCAAGAAATACTAGGAACGTCATCACAATCTGGTTGATAAGAACACTAAATCTGTCAAAATTATGCAGCAAGACCTGTGTGCATGTTAATGTTTTGGAATTCATGACGGGTGTTACCAGTCGGGCAGGAAATGCTCACTCTTTCCGGAACACCTGATTTTACCTGGTTTTATGGCAATGTTCATAGGTTCCATAAAATTTTCTAAATTTTGTATGACACTTTTTTTTGAGATTGCATAATTTTGTTTGGTTGGATACTGTATACATGGGTATTGTTTCCATGTTTAATGTATATAATATCAGCACCTAACTTTCACACTTCCTCAATTTTAGCTCTCTGGGTTATCGACTTATATTCAAAGATCATAACTTCATCATCATTGATTGATAGATTCTTTTTTAGAGCATTCAACGTCTGAATGAAATATTCCGTCATCAAGGAGCTCAAAAGCAGAGAGTCCATATCATTTTTGCCCAGCCATTTGTCACAGTTGCATTGTTTATGGTGTGTTGTTACTTAAGTATAGAGGCCCAAGAGTTGTCTTTCGTAATTCGGGTCTTCTCGAAAGTCAGGAGTACATTTTAGGAAACTGAGTAAATTTTAGATTTAGTTCTTCAGGATCACCATCATTTTCTTAACTTTCACCTTGTCCAAAGAATCACCGAAGATGTCTGAAGACATTTACGAGGGCTTCTTTGTATGGACATGGCGGCATCGTTTAAGGGTCCCTGCCTTACTGTCATAACATTTTGCTTCAGTGCAATTTGCTTTCATCTGGTAAACGTCTTCGTGTACCACGTATCAAGACCAGTCGCTACCACAACGGTTTCGTTCCCAATAGTATCCTAATGTTCAACCAGATCCATTATTCCGGTATATTGTCATTGAACCACAATGTATATTCATCATTTTGTTCCATGTGCTGACCTGTATACCTGGTTTCTGTTCTACAACAAGTTTCATCTTTTAATGACAATGAAGTATATCTTTTCTCTTATCTTATCTGTGCTTCAGATGAAAACATGTCGTCCATGTCTATCAGGTCACAGATGAAAAGTTCGAGAGTACCAATTTTCGTCAATTTTTCCTGACAGCAAACTTTGTGCAACGGATTTGTGCAACAGTTTGTGCAACGGATTATGTTTTGATCGCTTGGTCGCAATACTTCAGACTTGGTATTGGGTATGTGTCTATCACGATTCTAATCAGAGGGTGAATGTACCGCAACTATCCAGCAGTTGACTGATTTATAGCGATTAGTTACCATATAACATTGATGTAGGATGCGCAGCAAGAAGAGCTAATAACTCTAGTGTTTAATATTTTAATAACTGCAATAAAATTAATGAGTTGCCTAAATTAATGAAAAATAAAAAACGTCATCCTTGTTTGGTCCTACTGATTCATCGATTTATGACTTACACTAATTAGTTGTTGCTGGTGTATTCTAGCCTGAAGGGCCAAACACCTCTCCATATTAAACTGCTTGCAATATGCATCAGACACTTGATATAAAACAAGAACAGTCAATGAAAATTAAAACTAGCTACCTTTTTACATATTTTTTCATTTGACACATACCAATTAGAAACTAATTAAAGTACTAGTAAAGTGAAACATTTTGTGAACTTATATGAAAGTTCTCATTGATCTGAGCAAAATGGTCTTTACAGCATGTCAATATCACTATCTGCTCAAGAGTTACAGCCATTGGTCAAGCTCATAGCATACTTACGGAAGCCCATAGGTGACATGCGCGTAAAAAATTTCTATGTCTTTTCCAACAAAAACCTAGCACGTTCGAATGTGGAAGCATTCAACACTATCACGTTCGCACGTGGAAACAGTTTAGGCTAGTGTGTTCACAGGTGGAAAGTCTGAGGTTACCACGTTCGCACGTGGAAACTTCAGGAGCTACCACGTTCGCACGTGCAAAGATTTGGGTAGCATCAAATGCTTCGAACCTTTCTACGTGTGAACGTATAAACCTAAATCTTCCTACGTGCGAACGTGGAAAGGTATAAATGCTTTCTACGTGTGAACGTGGTACCTTTGAAACTTTCTACGTGTGAACGTGGAAACCTACATCTTTCTACTTTCGAACGTGGTAGGTTTTAAAGTTTCTACGTGCGAACGTGAAAGCATATATTGTTTCCACGTGTGAACGTGGTAGCTTTGGACTTTCTACGTGTGAACGTGGAAGCGTGAAACCTTTCTGCGTGCGAACGTGATAAGTTTTAAAGTTACCACGTGCAAACGTGATAGCGCTAAAGGCTTCCATGTGCGAACGTGGTAGCTTTGAACTTTCTACGTTCGAACGTGCAAGGTTTTTAATAGAAAAAACACCAAATTTTTTTCCCGCACATGTCACCTATGGGCTTCCATACATACTTGTCTAGGGTGACGTGTCCGAAAATAACGTTCGTTCCACTCTATGATGCACCGTTTCCAAAATATGGCTGTAAATGCAAATTACTAGCTCAGGGGAAAAAACAGGTACGAACATGCGTGTATGTCCACCGTCTATGTACGCGCAACATAAATACAAATTGAACATTTATAGAGATTGATATAGATGAAGTTTGGCATGCTATACAGTTTCAAAATAATCCATTGCCCTTATTCAAGCGCAAACTACTGGAACCAGCCTGATACTTGCCATTGTATTTGTATTCGTAGAGCAGACTTTAGAAACTACCGGATATTCTGTGACCTTACTGCCCGCACAAATATACATGCATACTCACAAACACAAATCAATATTTCCATTGGTTCCAGACAACCAATGCATTCTTGGACAGCATCATAAAAGTTTTGTAAATGGGTCAGTTAACTGTTCTATTGGTCATCAAATAGCCTAGTGTAGACATGGTGTCAAAATATGCATTTCATTAACAAACCTTTCATTAAATGTACCAAAACGTAATGAAATACATCAGTCATACTGTTTGGTATCACATTTAATCACTGTTGTTTATCAACAGTATGCATTAGTTAAGTTACAAGCTACCTATATTCATAAGTTTTTCTCAGACAGGATGATAATATGTAGTTTAGTAATTATTTGAAAGTCACATGCTTGCCTGGATTGGCGCTCAAACTTTATCATACCCTCAATATTCCACCCACAATAAGAACATTTTATATAGTCAATTTATTTTTTTACACTTAAAGACATTCGACACTGTTGAATTATGTACCGATAATGCATATGTGTGTTATACAAATGCGAATGGTGGACAAATGTTCTTCCAATTGAGTTGAATATCCATATATTCATTTCATTAAACATAAATCCTTAATGGAGAGTTGGCTCCCTGAACTGTTATGGTGATGAATTCATTCAATGAAACATCACACTATAAATTAAGAATTACAGCATTATGTTGATGACCACGAATGTGAATATTCAACATGGTTGCTATATTGTGAAGTGTGATGCCACGTATAGCAATTGACAGATACACAAAAGATATGTACAGTATACACGCAATAAAGTAGATTCTTGCATCAGACAATGGTGTGATGTAACAATTAGCAAATTGCTTTTGTAATGCGTGTTCACAGCTAATTTACAATAACACAGGCAATATTATGGCTATTGTGATGATCAGCAGTGAGATATGATCACAACATCATTTTGTTCATGATATTGGTTCCACATTTACGAAATAAATACTAGTATCCCACTAATGGCATTACATATATTGTGAAACCAAATCAGGCGATAAATTTCTTAAAGTTGGCAATAATACATTCGACCTCTCATACAGTTTGCATTATTCCAAGTTCCAACCCAACTTGGGACAACCTCAGCACAGTTCTCCCGGCTGTTTCCTTGGTCGGGCTGTCTATTTGCCCACCTGTTCCAGGTGACGGGTTCTCCATTGGTCTCCCAGTAGAATTCCGTGATACCGCCATTAGCAGGGCGTCTTGCAGATATCCAGTAGGTGTTTGTAAACCCCAGAGCAGCTATGAAACAGATCAGGCATGTATACTCGTAAAGCCAAGAGTATATTTCTTTGAAATATATCATATCTTTACATTATACACATACAATCACATGCCAGAATGACTGACAGTTATGTAAATGATCAGGAAAGTATCAGGAAAGAGAGTGCGAATTCTAACCTCTGTTTGTTTCCAGCGCCATACTTTCTGCCATAGAAGTGATGTCCACCAGATGAGAGCCTGGACAGAGCTCCGGACACTGGGCTAGAGCCTCGTCAAACGTCAAACCAAATCAATAAGAGGAACATACAGTCTTGTCATTGCATGTACCTCTGCACATATGTGGTAATAGATACCACCAACTGGTTTTCTAATCGAAATTACCTTTAGCTTTCCTGAGTTTCTCAGTTTGGATCCATATAAAGTTTCCAATTTTTCAATATGTAATAATATATGTATCAACCTATCACCACTTATTCACAAAATTTTGGTGATATAAATGTAAAACTAACATTTAGTCGAAAACAGAGTATCTATTCAAATTCATTATGGTAGGCAAATTCAAGATTTGTATTATTGAAAAGGTCTCACGAGTTCGTTCGTAGTATGCTGATGAAGCCTCGGTTGTCAGGTGTACTGTAGATTTGGTGACATCATGAAGAACCTCACATTTCCCCAGTCCATTGGTGACTTGGCGCAGGTTGAAGCCCTTACAGGAATCGTCTCTCAGACAGGCGAGGCTGCACTGGCCACTAGAATAGTCCACAAACGTCACAGCAGCACTTCTAGTCGAGATCGTGTTGGTACCATGAATTCGCACAAATAAGCCTTGAACAACCAACAGTCCACTCACAGATGTGGCTTTAATTATTTCTGGACATTTCTCCATGCTTTTATCTGTGGAATTGTTCGAGGACGCATGTAGATTTGTTTTCCATACAGCATTGGTCACTACCTGTGTTTTATATACATTGCCCTCGTTACTCCGTCGAAACTGTATAATCACAAAAGAACCGTGAGTGCAGAACCCGCCGCTTGCTTGAGGAATGTTCCACTTCTTCATATACACAACTGCACCTGTGAGAACAACATTTGCATCGACATCTGACAACGATGGTAATTGCAGTGCTTTAGGTGTCACTTATATATTCGATTAAGAACAATCAATCTGCCTTTTCCCTGTTCTAATTGTTACCGAGCATGCCTGAAGGATCCACTAACAACTACTGATCAATTATCCATTCGATAGTTCCACATACATATACTGTGTTCTGTCTTGTACTATATACACGCTCAAACCACGACGTAAGAAAGAGCACCAAAGAACGGTAAATAATCAACATGTGCTCTGGTAGGTTCCTAATGAAACAATGGACTTGATTATGAAAATGAAAACGAGTATTCCTCATGGTTCAATCATCTGTGACTTAATGTTGATGGACAGCAAATTAGAAATCCAGGAATCGATCCCCTGGAGAAATATATTGTTTTCGAAAATGACAAATGATCAATGGTAATACATTGACAAAATCATAATAACGTGATTGGAAACGAACACAAAACAATCGTCGATACGATTGGAAAGATATCTAACATATACATCTGGATTCAGTCGCCCAGGAGACAAGCACCTGCATCGACATATGACAACGATATTATTTGCAATGCTTTGGGTTACACATATGTCATCGATTATGAACAATCAATCTGCCGTTTCCAAGTTTTAACTGTTACCGAGCTTGAGTAAGCCCTTTAAAAACCACTGATCAATTGTCCATTCGATATTTGGCCACTAGAGCAACCAGAGCCACTAGAGCCAAATGAGCAACAATAAGAATCTGACAAGCCCAGGATGCAGTTCAGTCAGTGTAATGAATTTATTTACATTTAATCGTAGGAAACGAAGCCATGGACAACGACATTATAATCGACCATCTATTCATGATGTTTCCTTTGATGGTCTACTCGAAATATTGAGAAAACTACTAGGCCTACACTATGTTCGCACTAAATTATTTGCCATACCTCATGTTAAACTTAAAGAACTAGAGGACCAACATCCTACCCAATATATCAGAAATACCAATAGCTATGAATTCCGTCCGTATTCCATTTTCATGGATATTGCTTATCATCGGCTTTATAAATTAATACAGACTACCGAATATATACCACCCAAACGGTCTTTTCTGAAGATAAAATTTGCCAATCAAGGTATTGATGCAATCAACATCGGTAATATATTACATCATAAGACATAGTCTATTCGGTCGCAGGTACCATCATACGAAACTGGCGCTCCATCTATATCCTACTCATATGCTTCCAAGATATTCGACTACAAACAAACATTTAATGACTTAGATATTGATGATCTGTTACAAAACTCACCCTGCACTTGCATTCTCCGTTCATACACGATCCAGTTGGGCATGTTATTTCAGGTGACCTCAATATAGTGGAGAACAAGTATCCTACATTGGAGAGAATTATTTTTGTGGCCAACGGAAATATGTTAAGATGGAAAAGTTTATGTGATTGATAACCTGAATTATTGGATTAAATTGCTCATTATTCTCCATATAATAAACGAAGAAGAACATATATATAGATGTATATCCAAGCACAGACATTCAATGGTTTTAATGTTGCCCAATGTTTTGGATCAAATTGATAGTTTATGCGTCTATTTTGGTGTAAAAAAATATTTGTCATCAAATTTTATCACTTTTATATCGTAAACTACAAAAGCAACCTTTCATAATTGTTCTGCCAACATCAGAAATTCAGCTCAATGTTTTTGTTGCGCTACTGTATGCGTATGTATTATGGTAAATCAACAACTATCAGAAAGCTCCCACAGTATTTGCGTTTACTCACAAGATTAAAATATAAAACCTCAGGAAAGCAAAATATTATTTTTGAAAGTGCTGTGATCCTTTCGTTGAGATTACTTTATTTAATAAAGGATAGCAGGACCGGGCCCACTCATACCTACCCTCCGTGGGTCTGTTTTTTACCCAAACTTAAAAGACCAGCGCGACGCACTGGCCAATGAATCATTGAAGGACATTATGTCCAAGGGTCCCAAATATAGAGAGCCCACGTCGTTTTCATGAAGATACAATTTCAAGTTAATCATGGATGCAGTTGAGGAGCATGCCAGAAATTGGACGAAGCGAGAAAAGGCAGAAACTGATTCTAGATCATTGGTAATTAGATCATGGGTAAATAAACGCGTTAATGTTTTGTCCAACTGAGTTAGTAATAAATAAAGCTCTGTCTTCAATGATCCTGTGGTTGCTAATAGTTTCTTGAAACTTCAAGAAAGGTTTGTCATTGTCCCTGCCGATAAAGCTTCTAATCATGTTGTTTTTGTTTGTAAAGCATACTATTATATACAGTGCCTGTTAGATGAACTAGGTATTTCCAACAGAACTGATTCCAATAATACATACCAAGATATTACCGTGCCCGAACAGGATATCTTATCAAATCAAGTGTCTGTATTGCATTCGTTTGGTATTACCACCTCATGTAAAGATTTCAATCTACCAAACTTATATTGGATCCCAAAATTACACGAAAATCCACACAAACAAAGATATATTTCAGTTTCAGCATCATGTTCTACGGTACCGAAGCCCTTTCCAAAGTATTAACTGTTACATTGTCTAAAATTAAACAGGGTCTCCAAAAGTACTGTGAAACCATCTATTCTAGAAGTAGTATAAAACCAAATGTGGATATTAAAAAATTCCAAATCTTTACTGGAATATCTACATGCTCACACACTTTAAAAAGTGACGTATATCAAAACATTTGATTTTTCTATTTTGTACACAACAAAACCTCATTCTGAACTGAAGTCTCAGCTTTAAAAAAACTCATCAATAATTGGTTCTTCTCTAAAAAGGGACAACGTCGGTACCATTATCTGATTATATTGTAGTCAAATATAATACCGCTTATTCTGTTAAATATACTAAAATAGATTTGATAAATATGGTTAATTTTCTGATTGATACTATTTTTGTGGAATTTGGTGGTCGAATATCTCAACAATCTATTCGTATTCCCATGGGTACGAACTTATTGGCAGACCTGTTTTCATACTCATATGAATCAGATTTCAACGAGGAGGTTCTAAGAAACTAACATGTAATTTTAATTTCACTTTCCGATATATAGACGATGTATTTTCGCTAAATGATCCCTAGTTTGGTGATTAGTTGTCATTAAATGTACCAAAACGTAATGAAATACATCAGTCATACTGTTTGGCATCACATTTAATCACTGTTGTTTATCAACAGTATGCATTAGTTAAGTTACAAGCTACCTATATTCATAAGTTTTTCTCAGACAGGATGATAATATGTAGTTTAGTAATTATTTGAAAGTCACATGCTTGCCTGGATTGGCGCTCAAACTTTATCATACCCTCAATATTCCACCCACAATAAGAACATTTTATATAGTCAATTTATTTTTTTACACTTAAAGACATTCGACACTGTTGAATTATGTACCGATAATGCATATGTGTGTTATACAAATGCGAATGGTGGACAAATGTTCTTCCAATTGAGTTGAATATCCATATATTCATTTCATTAAACATAAATCCTTAATGGAGAGTTGGCTCCCTGAACTGTTATGGTGATGAATTCATTCAATGAAACATCACACTATAAATTAAGAATTACAGCATTATGTTGATGACCACGAATGTGAATATTCAACATGGTTGCTATATTGTGAAGTGTGATGCCACGTATAGCAATTGACAGATACACAAAAGATATGTACAGTATACACGCAATAAAGTAGATTCTTGCATCAGACAATGGTGTGATGTAACAATTAGCAAATTGCTTTTGTAATGCGTGTTCACAGCTAATTTACAATAACACAGGCAATATTATGGCTATTGTGATGATCAGCAGTGAGATATGATCACAACATCATTTTGTTCATGATATTGGTTCCACATTTACGAAATAAATACTAGTATCCCACTAATGGCATTACATATATTGTGAAACCAAATCAGGCGATAAATTTCTTAAAGTTGGCAATAATACATTTGACCTCTCATACAGTTTGCATTATTCCAAGTTCCAACCCAACTTGGGACAACCTCAGCACAGTTCTCCCGGCTGTTTCCTTGGTCGGGCTGTCTATTTGCCCACCTGTTCCAGGTGACGGGTTCTCCATTGGTCTCCCAGTAGAATTCCGTGATACCGCCATTAGCAGGGCGTCTTGCAGATATCCAGTAGGTGTTTGTAAACCCCAGAGCAGCTATGAAACAGATCAGGCATGGCATGTATACTCGTAAAGCCAAGAGTATATTTCTTTGAAATATATCATATCTTTACATTATACACATACAATCACATGCCAGAATGACTGACAGTTATGTAAATGATCAGGAAAGTATCAGGAAAGAGAGTGCGAATTCTAACCTCTGTTTGTTTCCAGCGCCATACTTTCTGCCATAGAAGTGATGTCCACCAGATGAGAGCCTGGACAGAGCTCCGGACACTGGGCTGGAGCCTCGTCAAACGTCAAACCAAATCCATAAGAGGAACATACAGTCTTGTCATTGCATGTACCTCTGCACATATGTGGTAATAGATACCACCAACTGGTTTTCTAATCGAAATTATCTTTAGCTTTCCTGAGTTTCTCAGTTTGGATCCATATAAAGTTTCCAATTTTTCAATATGTAATAATATATGTATCAACCTATCACCACTTATTCACAAAATTTTGGTGATATAAATGTAAAACTAACATTTAGTCGAAAACAGAGTATCTATTCAAATTCATTATGGTAGGCAAATTCAAGATTTGTATTATTGAAAAGGTCTCACGAGTTCGTTCGTAGTATGCTGATGAAGCCTCGGTTGTCAGGTGTACTGTAGATTTGGTGACATCATGAAGAACCTCACATTTCCCCAGTCCATTGGTGACTTGGCGCAGGTTGAAGCCCTTACAGGAGTCGTCTCTCAGACAGGCGAGGCTGCACTGGCCACTAGAATAGTCCACAAACGTCACAGCAGCACTTCTAGTCGAGATCGTGTTGGTACCATGAATTCGCACAAATAAGCCTTGAACAACCAACAGTCCACTCACAGATGTGGCTTTAATTATTTCTGGACATTTCTCCATGCTTTTATCTGTGGAATTGTTCGAGGACGCATGTAGATTTGTTTTCCATACAGCATTGGTCACTACCTGTGTTTTATATACATTGCCCTCGTTACTCCGTCGAAACTGTATAATCACAAAAGAACCGTGAGTGCAGAACCCGCCGCTTGCTTGAGGAATGTTCCACTTCTTCATATACACAACTGCACCTGTGAGAACAACATTTGCATCGACATCTGACAACGATGGTAATTGCAGTGCTTTAGGTGTCACTTATATATTCGATTAAGAACAATCAATCTGCCTTTTCCCTGTTCTAATTGTTACCGAGCATGCCTGAAGGATCCACTAACAACTACTGATCAATTATCCATTCGATAGTTCCACATACATATACTGTGTTCTGTCTTGTACTATATACACGCTCAAACCACGACGTAAGAAAGAGCACCAAAGAACGGTAAATAATCAACATGTGCTCTGGTAGGTTCCTAATGAAACAATGGACTTGATTATGAAAGTGAAAACGAGTATTCCTCATGGTTCAATCATCTGTGACTTAATGTTGATGGACAGCAAATTAGAAATCCAGGAATCGATCCCCTGGAGAAATATATTGTTTTCGAAAATGACAAATGATCAATGGTAATACATTGACAAAATCATAATAACGTGATTGGAAACGAACACAAAACAATCGTCGATACGATTGGAAAGATATCTAACATATACATCTGGATTCAGTCGCCCAGGAGACAAGCACCTGCATCGACATATGACAACGATATTATTTGCAATGCTTTGGGTTACACATATGTCATCGATTATGAACAATCAATCTGCCGTTTCCAAGTTTTAACTGTTACCGAGCTTGAGTAAGCCCTTTAAAAACCACTGATCCATTCGATGTTTGGCCACTAGAGCAACCAGAGCCACTAGAGCCAAATGAGCAACAATAAAAATCTGACAAGCCCAGGATGCAGTTCAGTCAGTGTAATGAATTTATTTACATTTAATCGTAGGAAACGAAGCCATGGACAACGACATTATAATCGACCATCTATTCATGATGTTTCCTTTGATGGTCTACTCGAAATATTGAGAAAACTACTAGGCCTACACTATGTTCGCACTAAATTATTTGCCATACCTCATGTTAAACTTAAAGAACTAGAGGACCAACATCCTACCCACTATATCAGAAATACTAATAGCTATGAATTCCGTCCGTATTCCATTTTCATGGATATTGCTTATCATCGGCTGTATAAATTAATACAGACTACCGAATATATACCACCCAAACGGTCTTTTCTGAAGATAAAATTTGCCAATCAAGGTATTGATGCAATCAACATCGGTAATATATTACATCATAAGACATAGTCTATTCGGTCGCAGGTACCATCATACGAAACTGGCGCTCCATCTATATCCTACTCATATACCAAGTCTGTTGCTTCCAAGATATTCGACTACAAACAAACATTTAATGACTTAGATATTGATGATCTGTTACAAAACTCACCCTGCACTTGCATTCTCCGTTCATACACGATCCAGTTGGGCATGTTATTTCAGGTGACCTCAATATAGTGGAGAACAAGTATCCTACATTGGAGAGAATTATTTTTGTGGCCAACGGAAATATGTTAAGATGGAAAAGTTTATGTGATTGATAACCTGAATTATTGGATTAAATTGCTCATTATTCTCCATATAATAAACGAAGAAGAACATATATATAGATGTATATCCAAGCACAGACATTCAATGGTTTTAATGTTGCCCAATGTTTTGGATCAAATTGATAGTTTATGCGTCTATTTTGGTGTAAAAAAATATTTGTCATCAAATTTTATCACTTGTATATCGTAAACTACAAAAGCAACCTTTCATAATTGTTCTGCCAACATCAGAAATTCAGCTCAATGTTTTTGTTGCGCTACTGTATGCGTATGTATTATGGTAAATCAACAACTATCAGAAAGCTCCCACAGTATTTGCGTTTACTCACAAGATTAAAATATAAAACCTCAGGAAAGCAAAATATTATTTTTGAAAGTGCTGTGATCCTTTCGTTGAGATTACTTTATTTAATAAAGGATAGCAGGACCGGGCCCACTCATACCTACCCTCCGTGGGTCTGTTTTTTACCCAAACTTAAAAGACCAGCGCGACGCACTGGCCAATGAATCATTGAAGGACATTATGTCCAAGGGTCCCAAATATAGAGAGCCCACGTCGTTTTCATGAAGATACAATTTCAAGTTAATCATGGATGCAGTTGAGGAGCATGCCAGAAATTGGACGAAGCGAGAAAAGGCAGAAACTGATTCTAGATCATTGGTAATTAGATCATGGGTAAATAAACGCGTTAATGTTTTGTCCAACTGAGTTAGTAATAAATAAAGCTCTGTCTTCAATGATCCTGTGGTTGCTAATAGTTTCTTGAAACTTCAAGAAAGGTTTGTCATTGTCCCTGCCGATAAAGCTTCTAATCATGTTGTTTTTGTTTGTAAAGCATACTATTATATACAGTGCCTGTTAGATGAACTAGGTATTTCCAACAGAACTGATTCCAATAATACATACCAAGATATTACCGTGCCCGAACAGGATATCTTATCAAATCAAGTGTCTGTATTGCATTCGTTTGGTATTACCACCTCATGTAAAGATTTCATTCTACCAAACTTATATTGGATCCCAAAATTACACGAAAATCCACACAAACAAAGATATATTTCAGTTTCAGCATCATGTTCTACGGTACCGAAACCCTTTCCAAAGTATTAACTGTTACATTGTCTAAAATTAAACAGGGTCTCCAAAAGTACTGTGAAACCATCTATTCTAGAAGTAGTATAAAACCAAATGTGGATATTAAAAAATTCCAAATCTTTACTGGAATATCTACATGCTCACACACTTTAAAAAGTAACGTATATCAAAACATTTGATTTTTCTATTTTGTACACAACAAAACCTCATTCTGAACTGAAGTCTCAGCTTTAAAAAAACTCATCAATAATTGGTTCTTCTCTAAAAAGGGACAACGTCGGTACCATTATCTGATTATATTGTAGTCAAATATAATACCGCTTATTCTGTTAAATATACTAAAATAGATTTGATAAATATGGTTAATTTTCTGATTGATACTATTTTTGTGGAATTTGGTGGTCGAATATCTCAACAATCTATTCGTATTCCCATGGGTACGAACTTATTGGCAGACCTGTTTTCATACTCATATGAATCAGATTTCAACGAGGAGGTTCTAAGAAACTAACATGTAATTTTAATTTCACTTTCCGATATATAGACGATGTATTTTCGCTAAATGATCCCTAGTTTGGTGATTAGTTGGATGTCATGTATCCTAAGGAACTTGAAATTAAGGATATTACAGAATCCGCTAATTTCTCCAACTATCTGGACCTGAGGTTGGAGATTGATATGATTCTAACCTATCAACCAGATTGTATGACAAACGTGATAATTTCAAATTTCCCATAGTCAATTTCCCTTTTCTAAGCAGCAACATTCCTGTGTCACCAGCATATGGTGTGTGTGTTTCTCAACTTATACGCTATTCCAGAGCTAGTTGCAAATATGAGGACTTTGTTTATCGAAGTGCCCAGCTGGTCTCTAAACTGTTGCGACAAGGATATATTTTACCAAGACTTATAGCTGCCTTCGAGAAATCCTATGCACGTCATCATGATCTGGTTGATAAATACACCAAATCTTTGACTGCCATGCAACATGACGGGTGCCACTTGTGGGGCAGGAAATGCTCACTCTTTCCAGAACACCTGATTTCACCTCCTAATGGCCATTTGGAGGGGGGGGGGGGGTTATGAGTTTCCATGTCATTTTTGTTTACTCTCACATCGTATGCCTGATATGACTTTCCGTCCACATACTATGAGATTGGATAACCATGATAACGGACCATGTTTTGTTCGCTAGGAATACTTAATACTGGTACGTCTATTGGATATACATAATATTGTGTTCATTCTTGTACTTTATGCCCAAACCATGACGTAAGAAAGAACAGTTACTGTACAGTTATAATCAATAACTACAGTTATTGGTGGCTACATCGTTCTGTTTCAGGGTCACTGCCGCATTGTAATGAAAATCTGTTCTTCGGATGTAAACGTCATGTCGTCTTTGTCTACCAAGTCACAGAAGAACAAGTTAGAGAACTTTATGGACATTTTCGGGGGTCATGAAGTTGTTCCCCAGAGCTTGACAGCGATGAATACACGAGGTGCAGTGAGTGTACAGTTGTGAATCATCACAACTTTAAATCAGGTATTTGGTCAATGTTTATCATACTTCTAATCAGAGGGTGAATGCACCTAAGCTATAAAGCAATATACTGATTTATAGTGATTAATCAACATATAACATTGAGATAGGGTGAGCAGGCACGTACAACGAGCTGAGAATTGTAATAATCAATATTTTAATAACTGTTATATCATGAATGAGTTGCCTTTAATAACACCATACCTGTTCAATCCTGTCGACTCATCGAATTACGACTCGCACTAATTAGTTTTTGCTGATGTTCTCCAGCTTTAGTCAGCCACACATCGCCCACATTAAACTGCTCGCAATCTGCACCAAACACCCAAAATATAAGCTTGATCCTCTATATTGAATAAGGACTGATAAGGTGCCAGATGAGTGGAGGTGGAGATGCAACTCCCTTCACTGAAAAATGACAATTTCTGGTCAAGTTTTCAAGAAAAATTAGAATTCTCGCTGCCCTATTACCGCCCCGGAGCAAGCGCTGGGATGATCACATACTACATCTCTCCGACTCATCATGGATCATGGCCCAGTAGGCTGTTGCTGTAGTCGCAATTACGACCAATCGGATATCAAGGGTCATGATTGCTGAATATCCCACTAAATTGCACAATCTGATCTTCTCGATCAATTTTCTCTACTTTTGCCCCTGAAGCCACAGGCGCCTGGCCAAACGGGGCTGGTCTTCCACAAAGCAAGGATCTTGTGTGACTCACTGTGACATAGAGCGCCGACAATAGACTTGCCTAGAGACTCGCAGAACTACATAAAACAGCCGATCCAAATGACCACAAGTATAGGCACGTTAGTATCCGGTCACCAGATATTGCAGCCGTGACTTTATCTGCAGTAGTGTGTACAAATATACAAATTAAAAAATGCACTATGGAATTTGAGGCAATCCGTTTCACATTTGTTATACATTTACAGATCATAAGCGACGTACAATGCGCCACCTGATACCATGCTGCAAATGAGCAACGATGTTTCCCCTAAAATTAACAGATTAAGGATATCAGGAGGTATTGAAATTATCGAGCAGCATCAAATTAATGATAGCCTGGTTTTTATCGAAAATTTCGCTCTGTTGACTACATCAAAGAAATCTCAGAACTTTTCAAATGATATGTTGTGGTAATCAACATGCAATCCAATCCATTCGGTACTACTGGACACATTGCAAGATGTCAGCGGTCAAAGCACTTTCCTGGAGAGTTTGATTATACAACCGCTGATGCGGCTGCAAACAGACTACTTTGATGCTCCAAAGATCTGCCTTTGCTAGCGCGCGTCGTTGCCACACTGATGAAAAAATAGCATTTTGCTTGCATGTAGCTCATGATGAGCACCTGGGATCCCATCATCGATAGACGGTGGATGTTTTGGTGACCTTCAACTTGACCCAAGGTGACATTGAAGGGTGAATCTCACTTTTCACCTGATATTGTTTTGGCCTGGGCGGCAAAGCCTTCGTAGATACAAACTGATCATGCCCATGCAACACTGCTGTATATTGCAAGCTTTTAAACTTTTGAGATAGAAGTCTGAAATTTTGGTAGCATCTTACATGTTCGACACCCGAATAACATATGTTGATTCACATAATGATAAAATCGTCGCTGAAAATATTTCAACAGGGTGATCACTTGATATGAGTGTCAATTAGTTAAAACAAACATGGGCCTCTACCATTTCTTCTATTGTTTGCATAGTCAGTCGAACAATTTCAAACAGTTGTGTAACTATTGGAATACTTCTATTCCAATCAAATGCCGTCGATCAGTATCTGTCGACACCATTGTCTGAGTAACAAAAAGGACAATGGAATCATTATAATAATAATAATTAAGTTCTTTTAAAGCGCTAAATTCCAACAAGCGTTGCTCAGTGCGATGAACAGTTAGTATTATCCCCGACAGACCTGTTCATTCCGACATAACCTCAACCTCCTGGGAGGCATACAGCTCTACAAGCAGACATTTTCTGACGCAGAGAAGCTAGTCAGGCACATTGCCATCTCTGTCTATAGCCAGGTGCCCAATTATACTGCTTGGATGAACAACATATATGTAATATTTATGCATTTGTATACAATAACGAAGGTGAATGCATGCAAAGGGTCACCCTTCCATGTATTACCCGCGCCTAGCATTACTTAACTTCGGTGATCTTACGGGTATGGGTGTGTCATGTACTACAAGGCCATAACATTAGGGTCCCTGATACTCTCTACGTAATGGTCTCAAGTGAGGAAGGTTACTATTGGTGTCTCGATGCGTTTACTTGGTCTGGGCATGCAAGTGGTCTCAAATACATGTGTAACTATCCATTGGTCTCGAAAAATCGACGTTACTTTTTTAGTTACGAGAGTAATCAATTTACTGATTGATAGTTCATTGCTTTTGAATGCAGCATACTTGGTTGTTTCTGGCTATTGACTAAAACATGCACATCATGAGTGTTTAATATGTAATTGGAACATCTAATCTGTTAAATTGCCCGTTCCTCGTTCGTTGCATGGTTCCTTGCTACACCCTGAACCCTTGACACCCACCTTCTGGATAACAGTGAGCCATTACATGTTGTTTGTGGCTTGTAGATAGAAGTCCATGATACATCGATCAGCATCAATTATTTGTCCTTAAAGCAGGTACTATATTCAAACATTAAACTGTCTCGCGGTTACATCAAATATGTTCAGCATTATGATACGTGGAGTTCTGCACTCTAACTTTGACAATAAAACATCCTTCGTGCCATGCAGTTTGCCTCATTCCAGTTCCCGCCCCAGCCCGGGATCACCTCTGCACAGTTCTCCTGGCTGTTTCCTTGGTCGGGCTGTCCACCTCCCCACCTGGCCCATATGACGGGTTCTCCGCTGTTCTCCCAGTAAAACTCGCCAACACTACCACCAGCAGGGCGTCGTCCAGACGTCCAATATTTGTCTGTGAATTCTAGTGCGACTGTATGATATAAAAGCAATGTTAAAGCAATGTTGTCCACTGCAGCAAGGCACGTTCCACTTCTATTGTTAACTCATTGAACGACAAACAATATCACCAATGGGGTTCAGCTGATAGCTTCTGCTCACTTAACAGTTCTGGTTTTCGAACTGTGCCACTACAAAGAATCACAGTCCTCCAAACAGAATAAAATACAGTTTTTGTAGATAAATATTCGGATTACTAACCTCTGTTTGCCTCGAGTGCCATGCTTTCTTCCATAGAAGTGATGTCTGCCAGATGTGAGCCCGGGCAGAGCTTAGGACACTGAGCTAGAGCCTCGTCAAAGGTCAAACCGGATCCATAACAGGAGCATATGGTTGGGTCACTGCATGTATCTTAAATAAATCGGAGCACCATATTCTCACATATGGAAATGTTCATGGAAACTATTCCCTGAACCCCGTTCTGTGTTGTCCGATGCGTTCATATTAAGTTTTCGATAATAAAAATTATATGGGAGAGCTGGAATTGTTATCAGGGTTATTTAGATCTGATTAATTGTGTTCAATGTTCAAAAGCTTACAGGTTTGCTCATAGTAGGCTGATGAGAGCTCTGTGACCAGGTGTGAGGCCGGTCTGGTGTCGTGATGAAGTACCTCACATTCTCTCAATCCATCGGTGACTTGGCGCAGGTTGAAGCCCTTACAGGAGTCGTCTCCAAGACAGGCGATGCTGCACTGACCATTAGAGTAGTCGGTAAACGTCACAGCAGCCATTCTAGTCGAGATTGTGTTGGTACCATGAGCTTGCACGAATAATGCTTTGTTAATTGTCAAGGCTCCCATAGATGTGGCTCTAAACAAAAGTGTCACTAACACCAGAAAATCATAACTTTTCGTGATCATTTTGTTCGTAAAGCAACGTCACACTCATTCACTGAACCACATGGGAATCTCCAACCAATGAATATATATTTCTGTGTTCATTCTGTCAGTCGTAACTCACAATAATCCAGTCCTTTGATCCTGTGATTTTGAGCATAAAGCCCATTTTTTCACCGCGGAATCATTCGCCAACAATCCATGATTTATTGCTCAGAGCGTACATAGCGAGAGACTAAGACTCTAGCGTGTTGCTGCGTGGACTCAACCCAGTGTATTGATGTGTATTTGTATGTTTTCATGGGTGTAATCACGTATGTATTGATTCCATGCCTGTCATGGACTGGGTGTGACTGTCCGCGATAAGGGCAGACGACTGAGGTGTGTTCGTCGAAAGATTTACAGGGCTGTTAGCTATTGATGACACTAACTTATCTTCCCGTCCATGTATACGTAAGCAGTTAATCCGATTGCATCAAATCAATGGCAGTGTTACATGTATGCACTCTTGTCTTTATTGTGTCACTCACCATGAAAACTGCATAATGGGCTATGAGCGTCTCCGGGCCTGCTATGTTACGATACCAAAAATGTTGGTTCTATCAAAAACGATTGAAATGATACCTAAAATTGGATTGATATTGGATGTGTTCTGAATGAAGTTAACGCATTTAGACCCTTTTTCAAATTGAAATGACGAAGAAATTATCTCTCGAAATGACACTTGACTCTCTTTTTCTTCTTCGCCTCAGTAGCTACTGATTTCAGATGGCGTCAGGCCGATGTCCCACACTGGAGTCGACCTACACACTGCTGGGAGGCGACACATGTCTTTTACTACATTCCTGATATATTTCCTTCATTTCGCAAATACTGGGTCATGGATAGCGTGATACACGTTTATTAAAAACTCGTATCATCTGTTAGGGTTTCAAAATGACGATAAATGTCACTAACCACTCCAGGAGTCTTCAAATCTATGACAAATATACAATTCACTATTCACTACTTTCACCTACTTATGGCCATATATGGGGGATCATAAATAGTTCGTTGAACTTTCCTGATTCTGCCTGACATTGAACATGTCCATAATGGTTCAATGTCTATAGATTTAGAGACATCTCGTTCATCATAAATGTGGAACTGTTATAATCATTGTCCTTATATTAAGCTTCTGTTGATGACAAATACAGAATGACACACAATCTCTAAGCTGCTTTTGCACAAGGTTTATCAGTTTATATATTTATCCATACATGACTTACAACAGGTACGAACATTACGTAGGTGACAACAGTGATACTGTTAAATTTTTTATCAATTATTCATATGCGTGTTGTACAAATGTGAATAATGGATTATTGTACCTGAATTGAATTGAATATTCATATATCCATTTTTTTACATATGGATACTTAAGAATGGACTGCAGGTAAAAAAAAAAAACACTGTAGTGATCCGTAATTCCATTCGTTATAATGTAAACAAGCAAAACCACGCAACCATTCTACCCGAAACTCCCTGACAGATATATGTGCATACTTATGGATGATGAACCGAGACATGGTTCTATAATTATTATCATAGGCATTTTCAAATTGATCATCATAGATATGACTTTTACACGCGTCAGCAAAACAAAACTTTGTATATGCACGTGTTGTTGTGTGACCACAATATAAATTACTGGACAATTAGTGGACCTACTTTTTTCCCACACACCTTGGTTCTTCTGAGCGCAACTCACCAACAGCTGACCAATGAGCTATACTAGCATTACTAGCTGCCCGCAGCACAAATTATCCCTGCTGCTCGGCATGATTTGAGTGTACCTTGTTTTATGAAAAATAAGTAACATAATGACATTTGAAAATGAATGTATATTTAGTCGAAAACGATGTCTCGGTTGATGATCCTTGATGACTATATAGATCGCCATAGTGAATTCTGTCGCCAAATGAATGTTTGCAAATTCATGATTTTGTTTTTACCTTTATATTTATATTACAAGTCAATGGAGAGCTGCCGCATTCCAGATTCGCGATTGTTACCCACAGTTCACCCTTGATGAAAGTTGAATCTCTCAACTGTTCTTGTACGGCCTGGGTCGTACTATGATGTAACACAGAAGTTCTCCTTATAGCATGACGATAATGGGGTTTAGCATGGAAAAATTGAAATGCTTCGCATTTCCCACTTTGCTTGTGACAAGGCTGACACTTCTAGTTTCGCATTTGCCCCGGCACGAAACACGCAATCAGTGCTTTCAGCCACAAATACATCGAAACACGTGATTTCTCGCACAAATCTAGTTAAATTAGTTATATTTACCTATCCATGTTAACTGAGCATATGTGTTTTGAGCTACATCTTCAACATGATTGTCCATATTGTGAGGTGTGATTTCATAGCAATTGTTAGTTACACAAAATACATTATGCACACAATTATGTAGCATTTTGTATTATTAGATAATGATGTGCTGTAACAATGATCGATTTGCTTTTCTAATGCATTTTCACAGTGTGGTGTTATATATGTATCAAACGTGTTCTGTTGTGAAGATCGACAGTGAGATTTAATCACAACATCATCATATCGAAATGAATTACACAAACACTGGAAGTTGCAGAACACGTTTGCTTTGGGATTGTCCCACTTATTCATATGCACAACTGCTACTGTCAGAACAATATTTACCTCGACATAAGACAACAATAGTATTTGCAATGCTTTGGGTTTCACATGTGTCATTGATTATGACTTTCTAATAAGCTGTTAATGGTCTTGGTAAAGATCACTGATTACAGACGTGTATTCTCAAATGTGTAATCGATTACAATAATCACAATTATATATGATGTCAGAACAATAATTCCATCATGTGTGACTTAGTATTGATGGACAGCGGATTAAACACCAGTTAATCAATACTCTGGATAATTATATAATTTCTAAAGATGGCAACTGATCAATGTTAACACAATGGCAAGTCAGAAGCACATGATTGAGAAACGGACAAATGACAATGCCAACAGTTTTGCTAATTAAGCACTGTTCACACGATAGCATATTACCCGCTGACGCGATTGTGAAGATCCTGAAGAATTCATCCTTCAAGAAGATAAGCATCTGACGCCTCGTCATATTTTATAATGGGGTGAACTCTACACAGTAATTTCAGTTAATGAGCGAAGTCTGTAGCGCATCGAAGAGTACACACATGATATATTTTACATAAAGGTGAAGTCGGTCGTCAAATATTGCAGTGCTCATGCTCTCAGTTCTGCGAGGACCTGTTCTATTCACCATCATCACCAGTTTGTTTTGGTGAAAACGGTGGAAAAAGATACAAATTATTCACAAACAGGCGATCCAAAAACATACTGCGTTTATTCCCAGTGAAGGCTTTATCACCAATATTCCATAGGAGTTTCCATCCATTGTTCCCTTTATCAATATATTTCTACACACATGTGTATTTTTTGTCGAGCTGTTGCTCTCAAGTTTGCTAAGATTTTGTCCGCAATTACGATGGGACTGGGGCAGACAATATTGTTGTCCATAATATTTGTAGTTTGGTGGTCGAATATTTCAACAAACTATTGCTATTAGTATTCCAATGGGTACGAATTGTGCACCATTATTGGCAGACCAGATTTCAGACTCGTATGAATCAGATTTCATCCAACATCTACAAAAGGAGTATCAAAGAAGCACATAGATGATGAATTGTCATTGAAAAATCCCAAGTTTGGTGAAATTTTGGATGCTACATAATAAGAACTTGAAATTAAAGATCAACAAACTCCTCCTCTTCCAAGCATTTAGATCTAAAGTTAGAGATTTATGAAGATTATAACCTGTCCACTAGATTGTATGACAAACGTGATGATTTCAATATTTCCATAGTCAATTTCCCTTTTCTAGGCAGCAACATATATGTCACCAGCATATGGCGACATAGGTGCGTTGCAGATATGAGCACTTTATTCACCGAAGTTCCCAGCTAGTCTCTAAACTGCTGCGACAAGGATATGTTTTACCAAGACTAATAGCTGCTTTCAGGAAATTCTATGGACATCATCAAAATCTGTTTGATAAGAACACTAGATCTGTCACCAGTAAGCTGCCAGACCTGTGTGCCTGTTAATGTTTTGGAATTCATGACGGGTGTTACCAGTGGGGTAGGATATGCTCACTCTTTCCGGAACACCTGATTTCACTTCTTTATGGCCATGTTCATAAGTTCCATACATTTTTTGGGGTATGCTTGAGTATTGTTTCCATGTTTGAATATGATATCAGCACATAAATTTCACACTTCCTCAAATATAGCTCTCTGGGTTATGCACTGCCTTCCCCCACTTATATTGAAAGATAATACCTTCATCATCATTGATAGATTTTCACTTAGAGCGTTCAGCGTCTGATCGGAACATTTCGTCATCAAGCAGCACCAACAGCAGAGAGTCCATCTCGTTCTTGCCCGGTCACTGGTTGCGGTTGCATTGTTCATTGTGTGTTGCTACTTAAGTATAGAGGTCCAACAGTTGTCTTTCGTAATTCTTGTCTTCTCCACAGTCAGGTGTGCGTTTCAGAAACCTGAGGACATTTTAGATTTTGTTCTTCAGAATCACCATCAATTTCTTAACTTTCACCAAGTTCAAAGATTCATCCTCACCGACGTTGTCTCCAAAGACTACATTTATGAGGGCTTTTATGGACATGGCGGCATCATTTAAGGGTCACGGGATTACTATCATAAACATCTGTTCTTCGGATGAAAAACATATGTCGTCCTTGCCTACCAGGTCACAGGGGAAAAGGTCTGGGAGTACCTTTTGGCCTTTTTGGGAGGCTCATCATCAATTTTTCATATTTTCATTCGTCAATTTTCCCTGACAGTATACTTAGGAATTGGGTAACGGATGATGTTTTGATTACTCGCAAAACACCATGTCGTCCATGTCTACCAGGTCACAGAGGAAAAGGTTCGAGAGTACCTTATGACCAGGAGTGGTGGGGAGTCATGAAAGGCAACAATTTTCGTCGATTTTTCCTGACAATAAATTTGCGGTAACGGATTATGTTTATTATGTTAAAACTTGGTATTGGGTCTATGCCTATCACACTTCTAATCAGAGGGTGAATGTACCGCAACTATCAAGCAATTGACTGATTTATACCGATTAGTTATCATATAACATTGATGTAGGATGAGCAGCAATATTTGAAGAGCTAAGAACTCTAGTGCTTAATATTTTAATAACTGCAGTAACATTAATGAGTAGTCTTTAACAACATCACACCTGTTTGATCCTACTGAATCATTGATATACGACTTACACTGATTAGTTATTGCTGATGTACTCTAGCTTAAAGAGCCAAACACCTCTCCATATAAACTGCTTACAATATGCATCAAGCACTCGATAAAAACAAGAACAGTCAATGAAAATTATAACTCGCTACATTTTTTACATTTTTTATTTGATATATACCGAATGGAAACTACTTAAAGTACTAGTAAAGTGCAAATATGATGTGAACGCATATGAAATATCTCATTGATCTAGCGAAATGGTTTTTACAGCATGTCAATATCACTATCCGCTCAAAAGTTACAGCCTTTAGCCAAATTCCTAACATACCAGTTTAGGGTGACGAGTCCGAAAATAACGTTCGTTTCACTCTACGATGCACTGTTTCCAAAATATGGTTGGAAATGAAAATTGCTGGCTCAGGAAAAAAAAACATGCACGAACATGCGTGTATGTCTACTGTCTATGTACGCGCAACATATATACAAATTGAACATTTATAGAGATTGATATAGATGAAGTTTGGCATGCTATACAGTTTCAAAATAATCAAAAAAAATTATATCCATCAAGGAGTGCTATTATTGTATATGTAAATCACTTGCATGCATATACTTATCACGTGATTTTGTTTTCTCGTTTGTCACATCATAAACCCTGTGAAAGGAATGTGATGTTTCACTGGTATTTTTGTTCATGTCATTATTGTATGTCCTCCTTATATTATTGTTTGTTACGGGGTTTCCAACGTTTTGTGGACCAAACTTCTACAGTCTTCGCTATCTTTTGTCCGTGTCGCATCATTGTCCTTATTCAAGCGCAAACTGCTGGCACCAGCCTGATACTTGCCATTGTATTTGTATTAGTAGAGCAGACTTCAGAAACCACCGGATATTCTGAGACCTTACTGCCCGCACAAATTTACATGCATACTCACAAACACAAATCAATATTTCCATTGGTTCCAGACTACCAATGCACTCTTGGACAACATCATAAAAGTTTTGTAAATGGGTCAGTTAAGTGTTCTATTGGTCATCAAATAGCCTAGTGTAGACATGGTGTCAAAATATGCATTTCAATAATAACCTTTATTTAGATTCCCCAAACATGTCAAAAGACATTTATTAATGTATTTCAACAATGCGTGCATTAGTGCTTCACATTAGTTAAGTTACAAGCTACCTATATTCATGAGTTTTTATCAGACAGGATGATAATATGTAGTTTAGTAATTATTATTTGAATGTCACATGCTTGCCTGGATTGGCGCTCAAACTTTATCATACCCTCAATATTCCACCCACAATAAGAGCATTTTGTATAGTAAATTTATTTTTTACACTTAAAGACATTGGACACTGTTGAATTATGTACCAATAATGCATATGTGTGTAATATAGATGCGAATGGTGGACAAATGTTCTTCCAATTGAGTTAAATATCCATAAATTCATTTCATTAAACATAAATCCTTAATGGAGAGTTGGCTCCCTGAACTGTCATGGTGATGAATTCATTCAATGATACATCACAATATAAACTAAGATATACATTATTATGACCCCGAATGTGAATATTCAACATGGTTGTTATATTGTGAAGTGTGATGCCACGTATAGCAGTTGTCAGATAGACAAAGGATATGTACAGTATACACGCAAAAAAGTAGCTTCTTGTATCAGACAATGGTGTGATGTAACAATTAGCAAATTGCTTTTGTAATGCGTGTTCACAACTAATATACAATAACACAGGCAATATTATGGCTATTGTGATGATCAGCAATAAGATTTGATCACAACATCATTCTGTTCATGATATTGGTTCCACATCAACGAAATAAATATCGCACTAATGACATTACATATATTGTGATACCAAATCAGGGGATATATTTCTTAAAGTTGGCAATAATACATTCGACCTCTCATACAGTTTGCATCATTCCAAGTTCCACCCCAACTTGGGACAACTTCAGCACAGTTCTCGCGGCTGTTTCCTTGGTCGGGCTGTCTATTTGCCCACCTGTTCCAGGTGACGGGTTCTCCACTGGTCTCCCAGTAGAATTCCGTGATACCGCCATTAGCAGGGCGTCGTGCAGATATCCAGTAGGTGTTTGTAAACCCCAGGGCAGCTGTGGAACAGAACAGGCATGTACTTTCGTAAAGCCAAGAGTATATTTCTTTGAAATATATCATATCTTTACATTTTACACATACAATCACATGCCAGAATGAATGACAGTTATGTGAATGATCACGAAAGTATCAGGGAAGAGAGTGTGAGTTCTAACCTCTGTTTGCTGCCAGCGCCATACTTTCTGCCATTGAAGTGATGTCCACCAGATGGGAGCCTGGACAGAGCTTCGGACACTGAGCTAGAGCCTCGTCATAGGTCAGACCAAACCCATAACAGGAGCACACGGCCTGGTCGCTGCACATACCTGTGCACATACCGTATATTGTAGTAGATACTACCCACTGGTTCTCTAATCAAAATTACCTTTAGCTTTCCCGAGTTACTCAGTTTGGATCCATATGAAGTTCCAATTGTTCAATATATAATAATATATGTATCAACCTATCACCACTTATTTACAAGATTCTGATGATATAAATGTAAAACTAACATTAAACACTAACCTATTCAAATTCATTATGTGGGCAAAAATCACACAGTCAAGATTTGTATTATTGAAAAAGTCTCACGAATTCGTTCGTAGTATGCTGATGAGGCCTCAGTTGTCAGGTGCACTGTAGATTTGGTGGCATCATGGAGAACCTCACATTTCCCCAGCCCGTCAGTGACTTGGCGCAGGTTGAAGCCCTTACAGGAATCGTCTCTCAGACAGGCGAGGCTGCACTGGCCACTAGAATAGCCGGTAAACGTCACAGCAGCACTTCTAGTCGAGATCGCGTTGGTACCATGAAGTCGCACAAATAAGCCTTCATCAACCAACAACCCACTCACAGACGTGGCTTTAATTATTTCTGTCACCAATACCAGAATAAGGCCTGGACATTTCTCCATGCTTTATCTGTGGACTTGTTCGAGGATGCATGTAGATTTGTTTTCCCTGCAACTTTGAACACTACCTGCACTTTACATTGCCCTCGTTACCCCGTCGAAATGGTATAATCACAAAAGAACAGGAGAGTGCAGAACAAGTTTGCTTTGGGAATGTTCCACTTATTCATATGCACTATCGCTACTGTCAGAACAATATCTGCATCGACATCTGACAACGATGGTAATTGCAATGCTTCAGGTTTATCGGCTAATGGATTATGAACAATCAATTTGCCGTTTCCCAGTTCTAACTGTTACCGAACCTGCGTAAAGCATCCACTTACAACTACTGATCAATTGTCCATTCGATAGTTCCACATACATTTACTTTGTTCGTTTTTGTACTGTATATACACGCTCAAACTACGACGTGAGAAAGAGCACCAAAGAACGGTAATAATCGACATGTGCACGGGTATGTTCCATAAGAAACAATGGAATTGATTATGAGAGTGAAAACGATTATTCCTCATGGCTCAGTCAAGGGAATCGATACCCTGGATAAATATATTGTTTCCGAAAATGACAAATGATCAATGGTACTACATTGACAAATCATAATTACGTGATTGGGAACGAACACAATCGCCGATACGATTGGGAAGATACCTAAGAGATACCTCGAGAGGATGAGCACCTGACGGATCCCCATATTTTACAATAGGGTGAATCTCGCAGAATGATTTTAGTGAATGACCGAAGTCTCTACCATATCGAAGCGTGCATACACGATGATTGTTACATAAAGGTAAAGTGATTGGTCAAGAATTGTGGCACTCAATAAAAATGAGCCCAAAGGATAAGGAAGGTTACCGGGGAAATTTATAGTGTTCAACCAAAACTTTTTTTTTTCAAAATTCCCGTTTTGACCTTTCAAAGTCAGTGAAGATCAAAGTCAAGGTCACCACAGAAGTCAATACATGTGACTTCCTATCTGAATGTGTCAATATTTAAGGTCCATCTTGAAGTGTTCTAGGCGTTTATTCCATACAGTTCCCATTATGAAGGAGCAAGATCACCAAAAAAAATCACCTGATGTGACTTTAAATATTCCCATGATACAAACTCAAGTGCATCTATAAACATCCTTTCTACATCAATCAATGATACCTCGATATTTACCAATCAATGTCACCCTAAATCAAGTTCTTTGATCAAGTTCTTAGATCAACATGCCCCAGATTAGACGTCTTAATGTGTATTCATGTGTATTCAAAACCTGAGAACTGTGTACAAACGTTTGGGCCCCAGAGGCAATTTGTGCATATCATTTTGGGCCATTTTGGCCTATGTCGCGTGCCTTATGACTAAGTTAAGGCACTCCACCATTTAACACAACATCCAGTATCCAAATTGGCATGTTCTGAAACAAAAATATAGAAACTTGTCAGACAAGGTCATCGAAGGTCAAAATCAAGGTCAGCAAACAAATCACCATACACGACTTTCCGTTTAAAAGTGCCAATATCTAAGACCTATCTTTAAGCTTTCTAGGAGTACAGCTGTGGCAGCTCCCATTATGAAGGAAAGAAGTGGCAACAATTTTCTCAGTCCAAATTTTTGAAAGGGTGAAAAAAATGGTACACAACAGATTTTGAGAAAATGGCTGTCAAAGTGAAAAATTGGGTGTTTTTCGATAAAACAAATGTCCGTTTCGACCTTTCAAGGTCATCGAAGATCAAATCCAAGGTCACCACACAAATCGCCATATATGACTTCTCATTCGAAAATGCCAATATCTAAGCCCTATCTTCATGCGTTCTAGGAGTACAGTTGTGGCAGCTCCCATTTTGAAGGAAAACATTGCCGGAAATTTTTAAAGTCAAAAAAAATTTTTAAAGGGGAATTTTTGGGGGGGGCTGGAAATGGCAAAACGAATAGTAATGCGATTCGGCACAGAAAAAAAATCTGCCGACCAGTCGAAACATCATCATGGCCACCACACTCAGACCGGCGATTCAACGGCGATGGAACTTATACAATCCATGAAGGGGAATATTTTAGACAAAAATCTCAAAAGTGGTCATACAGTTTTTGAGAAACTGGCCATCAAAGTCCAAAATTGGCCGTTTTTCGTCGAAAATGGCCTCCATTTAGAAAATAATGCGATCAAAAAATGAAAAATATCTCCCTCTTGAAATATTTTTAGGCATATTTGTGCAAAATTTAAGAAAGATTCGACTGTAAACTCTAAACATAAAAATGTGATAAAAAAAATGAGAAATGCCTCCCTCTTGAAATATTTTTAGGCACACTTGTGGGAAATTTAAGAAAGAATCAACTGTGAACTTGAAAGGTAAAAATGTGGCCGACGACGGATGACGGACGCAACGCGATGCCAATAGGTTATCGGACGAATAATAAATGCGAGGAAAAATGCGAGGACCAGATCAATATATTGTTTTCACACATATGAACGTATTTTGGCTGTTATTCTCAAGTTTGCTCAGATTGTGGTCGCATCTGTAATGGGATTCAGACCAGCATGAGAACAAGAATCGGTGAATAAAAAATGAATACCTAAGGAGATACACAAGAATCATACCCGGTGCTTTCTCCCCGGGTGAAAGAAGTCAATTGCGCATTCATTTCTAGCACTGTTTTCAATTTAATTCCGTGCGCATATTATATAGGCCGACCGTATTGGTCCTCATAGTAGCACGGCGAGCCAAAGCAAGACCTTCTGTAGTAGCGTGCGCAAAAATGAGGTCAAACTTGAGGTCAAATTTAAGAAAATCACTAAATAGTACACCTATAGCCTTTAATCCCCTTCATTATGATTCAAGTAACATAACTGTGTGGATTGGAACACTCCAAGTTCTTATTGGAAAAATATGAAGAGAATTATAATTTTACAAAAATCGAACATTTTTGTGCAAAAGAGGGGGGCACTCTACTATTAGGGCGCATGCCATTATTAGGACCAATATGGTATATACGATGTCCATGCAGGACGATTACCGATATGTGAAAGCAATTGGTACTGTATAGTTCGTATGAACACTGATGAATAGTAGTCCCTGATCGAGTACGCCCATCAAAAAATAGCAAGGTGTTCATAAAATCAAGCACCGTTTTCTATTTGGCTCGAAATTCAATATATTCGTAAAGTTGTTTTTAGTCGATAGTGTACAAATAGGCGACAATATATATCCTATATGAGAAGTGTCTACTAAATTTGAGTACCGTCGGAATAGTTATAAGCACCAAATTTCCATGTTGAAGGCGGTGGCGATGAACTCGGAACCCATTCCGACTTTTACACATTGCCAATGATCAATAGGCCTACCACGGTTCTCAATCTTCCCACTCGAGAAAAAAAAATAGCTCGTTATGGGACAGCGAAAACTAAAAGCGTTCAATTGTTAAAAGTGAAGATGCAGTCAGAAAACAGAACGTAACAGATGTGCTAGTTTTACTGCTCCATAACAAGGAAAGTTGGGCACTGACATGAAGTATAAGCGTGAGAAGTGAGCGATGGCTCGACAGTAGGGACAAAAGTGATACCCGGTTGACTGAATACACACCGTAGTTATGTATTTATTCTCAAATCCAGCCGAGACGCTAATGTTCACGTCAATCGGCAATAGTGACGAAAAAATTGCTCCCTTCGACGAAAATATTCATCAGATTATATTAATTAACTGAATTATTTACGTCGAGGTCTGTAGAACACACGTTCGAAGTATTTTCTCTCGAAACCAGGTTTTTCCCCCAGTCGAAGAGTATTTCCCCCATGGGAATCTCAGAGAGCGTTTAAGAAGTCTCCCCTACGGGAGACAATGATGTCTAAAAATGATGCCTTGTCGTCCATTAAAGGTCAAGATTTTCTGTAAAATGCGGAAACACTTACTGAGCTTTCTATGGCAGTCAATGTCTACAATCGGGTTTACATATAACATAGAACTCCAATATATGACAGTCTACAATCTAATTGATTTTGAATGAACAAAAATACCCAGAAGGAATATTGCAATTGTATTCAGGGTGACGTGTCTGTGTGGAAACATACATGGTCATTGTCAGTAACATATTGTCACAATTGAAACAGATTATGTTATCTTGAATCAATGATGCTGGTCAGTTTTCCATTACTCATTTGTATTTGATCTATAATTAACATCTGCTACACCATCTGATGAATAACTCTTTCTACTATGAACTCCTTTTACTATGAACTCTGTAGCCTTTTGTCTTGTGCATAGATACTTATGTATTTGAAGTAAACATACTTCTTGTGTTTCGATTCGGATTTTTAAATTGTTTTGATAGGCTGTTCGACAGTTGTATACTAATTACGCAACTGAAGAGCTACTAAGCTCCTCCAACTTTACCTCTGCAGCAACGTTATGAGATGTACAACATACGATACATTTTGTTCATCATGCATGATATCAATAGAGAGTATATCAGCAGCTAGTTCTTACAATCAAGGCCATCTATTATTAGTATCACGATTCCACCCTTTTCCTTCAATGTACAAGACACAAATACTAGTGATTTGTCTCCGCCCCCACTCCTTATTTGTCACTGCTTGATAACATCGTCTCCCTCACCAGAATTTTGTACTTCTTATAATAATTTGGGTTATCAACTTCCTTCGAGAACTTATATTCAATGTCAATGGCTTCATCATAGATTGGTAGATTCAGAGCAGTTTGCGTCTGATATCGGACATTCCGTCGTCTCAGAGCACTAAGAGCAGAGAGCCCACCTCTTTCTTACCCGGCCACTTGTCGCGGTTGCACTGTTAATTGTGTACTAGTCAAGGGCCCAGAATTTCTTTTTCGTCGCGTCGACCAGGATCTTTTTGACAGTCAGGTGTAAAATTTACAGAACTGGGGATATTTTAGATTTTCGTCAAATTCTTAACTTTCACCTTGTCCAAAGAATCATCCCCACTGAGGTTACCTCCAAAGACTACTTTTAAGAGGGCTCTTGTTTCTGTGTCTGGGTATAGCGGTATTGTTCTGTTTCAGGGTCACTGTCTCACTGTCATAAACATCTGTTCTTCGTAAGGAAACCTCATGTCGTCCTTGTCTACCAGGTTACTAGTACAGAAGAAAAGGTCTGAGAGTATCTATGGCCACTTTGGGAGGCTCATCATGAACGGCCTCAATATTCGTCAATTTTTCCTGACAGTATATTTGGAAGTTGGGTAATGGATTATGTTTCGATCACTCGCAATACTTCAAACTTGGTATTGGGTCCATATACATCACATTCCTAATCAGGAGGTGAATGCATTGCGGCTATCCAGCAATTAACTGATTTATAGCGATTAGTTAACCCATAATCGGCCCAAGTATCATACCCTGCGCTTTCTTCTATTTTCAGTAAGGATTAAAAAGTTGCGAGACGGATTAAAGGATATGTTTTCAGTGGGCGAGTAGTATTAAGGAGCAGTGTACGTTACTTGGGCCCCCTAATTTTGACGTGAGGAGAGCACCGATCTGAGGATCCGTAATAACATGAATGAGTTGCATTTAATAACATCATACTTGTTTGATCCTACTGATTCATCGATTTACTGGCCCAAGTATCATATCCTACGCCTTCCTCTATATTCAATAAGGATTAAAAAGGTGCGAGACGGATTAAATGGTATGTTTTCAGTGGACGAGTAGTATTAAGGAGCAGTGTACGGTACTTGGGCCGATTCACGTTTCACACTAATTAGTTGTTGCTGGTCTACTCTAGCTTAACAATGAACATTATAACTAGCTAATGTTTCAATCTGCGCATAATTCATACATAACAAACTTTAACTAATAATATAGGCATACAACTAAAGATTGCAAGACGCATAACGATTGTTTTGTGTTCTCTCTTAACAGAAAGACCCCAAACCAGACAAGTCTGCATCGATGTCTATCAATATAAGGATTTTCTGTGGCATATGGTAACCAAGTCTCATTGTGTTCTCAACCACAATCAATGTCTACAGTCGGAATTGTTCGTGATTTAAAGACAAATTATGCTCTTGGCATCTGTGCATGTCTGTGTCAGATCGATATCCAATTATTACAAACAAAAAAAATAATGTGATGTAATTCAGCAATATCGTTCAAGTTGATATGAAATGTGAAAGCTAATCATCGGTGTTCGGAGGTTTCCTCCACTTTCACATGTCATGGATGTGTATCTATTCTCAAATTGACCTGTGTACAGCAGCCATGTCTATGAAAGTGCGTGTAATAGTGACGTTTTTCATAGCGGTTGGGTTAATTAGTGTGCACTGGAAGTTTAATACAATAATGCAGAAGGCTTGTGTCCTTCAAACAGGTAAGATAATTGTTAGTTTATAATTTATGTATGTTTTCGATACCTAGATATTTTGTTCAACAGTATTAGTACTGATATACATGCAGATGTCGCACTAGGCTTGCATGACGTACGAGGTCTTCCATACTCATATAAATGTCGTTTATTATTCCAAGAAATTTTCTAAGCAAATGAGTCACCAAGAACGTTCTCAAAATCTTCATCTGATGTGCAAAACGTGTTGTTCACTTTCACATCATCTGGTCTGTGCATGTGGATATTGCTTATCATAACAAATATTCAAGAAGACAGTGTTTTCGGAAGGTCAAGTGCTGTATAGTAGGCCTACACAATGTGCTAACCATGTTATTTGAAACAACATTTTCAGACAGCTCTGCATTCACTCAACGCACTCAATCTGTCCATGTGTTATGTTGGATCATGGTAACAGAACCGAAACTTTGGACGCACACAATTCATATCAATAACACTTGGGTAAAACGGTGTTCGAAGGTTATTTATTTCGGCGATGTTGAGAATACGAATTTCCCTGTGGTAGGACTACACACACCTGAGTCTAACAAAACGTACCTAACTGTGAAACGTGACAAAGCTATGGACTACCTTTTCAAACACCATTTGCACGACGCTGATTGGTTCCTCAAGGCAGACTCAGACACCTACGTCATAATGGAGAATCTACATCACTTCCTCTCGCGCTATGACGCACGAGAACGGCTCCTGATTGGCCAAACGTGGAAAAACCGCGGGGGGACAGCCTACCCTGCTGGTGGAGGTGGCTATGTACTGAGTAGGGCAGCTTTGGAACGGTTTGGTACCCGAGACAAGGGTCTCTGTCATCCTCGCCGTGTAGATGGGGCGGAGGATATACACTTGTCAACCTGCCTCGCGCTGCTAGACGTATGGCTCGTGGACAGTATGGACTCTGGGGGACTGCCGCTAGCTCACCAGTACAGCCCCACGGAGCACCTACTAGGCAAGCTACCGAAGGTCTATCTCAGGAGGGTGTCTGCTACCGCCAACGACGTAAGTATAGCCATGCACCGTTCATAATATTTACTAATTTTATATTTAGTTTAGTCATATATGAGTCTTGTTGAGTGATTGATTAGTTAAACGGATGGCGGAAAGTTTCAAAGGTTTTGTTTTCCAGGCTCCGATTTCCTTGAGCAGGGAGGCATACAGTTTCCACTACCTCACCCCGGATGATATGTATGTGATGGAATATTTGATATATGGACTGACACTGATGACATAACACGGACAGTGGTTGAGTACAAAAGGAAGACATTCCATTCACTATCAGTCCTGTACACTTTTATCTTGCCATCGTAGGCACAGCTTCACCAGCCATATCTGGTTCATTTGCACAACTGATTTTGTTCACACTAATGGCATTAGCAAAGAGTGTTACATACACTCTTTGGTATTAGTTCAGTGTATTGGATCAAAAAAGAAACTAACATATTTGTAACTAATGGGAGGGGTCAAGTGGTTCACTACTATACACAAAACATGTACAGTGTATTATGATGGTTTCGTCTCTGTTCATTATTAATACATGTCAATACTTAGCATTCGCAAAATTCCAGACTACTAGTATATAGCGCCACTGGTGGCAAGGCATAACATTGCCAGAACAAACAACAGTATATGTATTTCAGGGTTTTGGGGGTCAAGGAATTCATATGTGATGTTATTTTGATGATTTGACCTATGTTTGGCCTTCAAATCTAAGATGGCGGCCAATTTTGAACTCTGAAACGTTAATATTTCCAAAACCGTTCTACTATTAGTTCTACTTGAGATTTATTTTCGGTGATTCGAGTTATGAATGGACAAATTATCAATTAAAGTGTATTAACTATATCACGGGTAAAAAGAATCAACGTTTGATGATCACAGAAAAACTGCAGACGACCCAATGAAATAGCTGTATTGAAAAAATGACATATTTTGTATTTTGTCCAATATTAAATTGAACAATTGCGGATTGAAATTCCTCGACTATCCCCGAAGCAATACACGAGGTGGTGGAACCGGTCTCTTGTCCAAGGAGACCCTGAATATCAAACAGCTTAACGCTGGCGAACATCTGTCCTTCGAGCTGTCAGAATGGCAGTTACCGGAACTTGACAACAAACTCCACACCACAATCATCGTCATATACGTACCACATTAATCAAAAGCACACCCTGTCACGATCAGTACATTTCTGACTGAATTCGGAGATTACGTAGAGGCTCTAGTTGTACACGAGTTTGTGATAATGACTGGAAACTTTTAACATCCATATATATGAGACACAAAACCCGGACACTATGAACTTCAATGAAATGTTGTGTTGTCTTGGACTACAACAACACATTGGCTGTCCAACACATAAAGTGGGAATTCACTCGACCTTTTCATATCGAGAGACAGTGATTCAATCCAGCTGTCTGATTCTCTTGCAAGTCTTCTCATCAGAGACCACTGTTTCATCGAGACACGTCTCTCGAGGCCGAAGCCACAGTGTACTCGTCATTTGAAATCCTTCCGAAAGACCAGTAAAATCAATCACAGTGCATTCTCTGACGACTTAGCTCAAGTGGTTGTTTCCTCCACAAGTATTGTGGATGTCGACGAGTTGTGAAACTTCTACAACAAAGAGCTCAGTAGGATCTTAGATAAACACGCTCCTGTCGTTGAAAAAAGACCACAACAAAGAAGATGCTTCATTGGTTTGATTAATAAGGTAATATTTAACTTATTGATCTTTATTTAATCTTTCTGAAAAATAATAGGTTTGTGTCTGAGCATTACTCAACATGCCTGTTCAATATTGCAGAAATGCTTGTAAAATTATCAACCCTAGAGCCACGTGTGTCGTAGTAGCTTATTTCGTCACAAAACGTGTCACCAATCGACGTGTGTCGTGATCTCACCATGAGACATGTCCATACAAAATATTAAAAGAATCGGTTCAGATTTGCTAGCTGTAGAGCGTCCATGAGAAGAGATCTGTGAGGCGGAGGCAAATTGGGGGATACATTAAGCGATACAATTCTTGGAATGAAATAAACGTTAAGCATTATTTTGTCACATGTAATATGTACATGTATACATGATACACATCGAAGCATGCATCAGAGGTTTCATCTGCCATCTTTTATGATTGTGCTGATGCCGACGAGGGGCAAAAAATGATGAGGGCGAAGCATATCTAAACTATTTTAGCATACCAGATATTTGTATGTATGATCAACCTGAACATGAACGCTATGATAGCATCATAGTAACCAAAGAATGAACCTTGAAAAAGATTTTTTAATGACATGACAAAGGAACCAAAGTCAATACATAAACCACACGACAGGAAATGACACTTGTTATGCTTGAGAGAACATGTATCCGCTCGTAACACTAACTGATCATCTGTTACTTCTTTACCATAGGTTCATTCAACAGTCTTACATCAGTTACTCCCACAACCATCCATGGTCCCGGTAAAAACCAACGTACCAGTGTCTCATCGGCATGCGACTAACGTGTACTAGTTCTATAAATGTTCAAGGTTAAAGTGGCATAATCTGTTTTTGGAGTGATTCGTTATAAATCAATTGGCTAGCATACTGTTAGGGGTAGAGCGCCGATAGATCCTGCAAAATACAACATGGTGATCCTGCATAGAAGTCAAAACATACCCAGAATCTGCACGATGCGAACAAAATTCTTTATTCTTGTGCTAACATAAACAAAGCCATATATCAAAGTTCACAATGATAATATTAGTTCAGTAGGAAACCTAGCGAGTCAGTTCAGTTGACACCATGAACTTATTCATGATCAACAGCATTATGAACGACCATCTATTTTAAAAAATCAGTTGATGGTCTACTCGAAATATTGAAACAACCACTGAGCCGACATCATGTCCGGACTAAATCATCCGGCATATCACATGTTAAGCGTAAACAATTAGAGGACCAGTGTCCTACCCGCCATATTAGAAAGACCAATAGCAATGAGTTTCGCCTGTACTCAGTTATCATGGATATTGTTTACCATCCACTTTACAAGCCAACACAAACTACAGAATTGTATGTACCACCCAAACTATCCTTTCTCAAAGTAAGTTTCGCGAATAAAGGCATTGGTGCAATCAACATCAGTAATATCTTGCATATTAAATCTTTTCAGTCAAAGTTATCATCATGAACGTATCAATCTATTACCACCAATACAGTCAGATTTTGATGATGAAAATAACAAACGTAAAGCAAAATATTTTGCAATAGAAACAAAGCCCGACCAAATAGTTTATCCAAAGACACACTGGCGTCATCAAGGGCAGACAACGTGTTCAATGTAGTTGTTTCTACTGTATGCATTACAGTATCATGCTTTACTGATACCGGTTTTCTAAACATATACGAAGCCTATTCCATCCAAAATATTCAATTACAAACAAACGGATAACGGACCCTGTTTTGTTTGCTCGGAATACTTAATACTGGGTATTGATTCCACGTCTATTGAATGATTTGGATATTGATGACTTGTTACAAAACCCACACACCTGCACTTGCACAAGTTCTACATTCATACACAAACCAGTTGGGCACATTATTTCAGGTGACCTCAAAAAAGTAGACACTGAATCTTCGAAAGATGCAGTGTTCAAATCTCTCAAATACGGGGAGCCCAAGTCATTTTCGTGGAGATACTGTTTCGAGTTGATCATGGAAGCAGTTGATGAACATGCCAGACGTGTACAAAGCGAGAATGATTTCTTTTTCTACAAAGAAGGGCAACGTCGTCCTCAGTATATTGTAGTCAAATATAACACAGCTCGTTTTGTTAAAGATGATTCAGATGCTACAGAAACGGATGTTGTGAAAATGGTTAATTTTCTGATTGATATTATCTATGTGGAGGTTGGTGGTCGAATATTATGAGTAATATTAGCTACTTTCAAGAACTTCTATGGACGTCATCACGATCTGGTCGATCAGCACACAAATATGCCACCAGTATGCAGCATGACGTATTTGCATGTTAATGCTCAGAAGTCATGACGGGTGCCACATGTGGAGCAGGAAATGCTCACTTTTAATCGAAAAGTGATTGAATTGGTTTGGGCTGAGCCAAACACTAGATTGGACTGTGTAGTTTTCTATATTTTCGTTATATTTGCATCACTGTATGGGAACCGCTTCATATGACACTAATTTGAATATCAGATTTTCAATGTCAAATTTAAATAAATTTGTGTGCGCATTGACTCTCTGACTAGGAATATGTAATTGACCTGTGCGCACATCACATAGCTCGGGTTTGTATTAAGAGCATATAGGAAGTCATTTATATTGGATCTTTAGGTGACCTTGAACTTGACATCAGATGATTTTGAGTGGTAAATCTCAAGGTCATGTCTGATATGATATATGTAAAATTACCATACACATGTAAAATAAGGCTTAGGTTTGTATTATGAGCATATAGGCCTCTACAGGCATATATGGAATTGTATATGGTGGATCTTTTGGTGACCCTGTATGTAGCATGTTTGATATATGTCTGCCGAAAAACCACAACACCCTTGGTTATATATTTACTCACACACATATTAACATATAATGTAGATGTCGCACTAGGCTTGCATGCCATACAAGGGTTTACATATTCATATGAATGTCGTTTTTTTTAGTTAATTTCGGCACGAAATACCCTCGTGGTTTTGTCAGAATTCTTTTTCTTTTTTTTTCACTTTTCGGTTTCCAGACGATAACTCAAGGACGCCTGGACATATCTCCGAGAAATTTTCACCAGTTATCAATCATATCATGTCGATGAACCCTATCGTTTCGGCGCCGGCTCCGAGGTCCGATTGGTCCGTGAGGATGAATTTCCTGTCAAATGGTTTCCGGATGATAACTCAAAAAGTTCTTGTGCTACACCTCTGAATGTTGACATATGTTCATATTGTGTCCGAGTTGATTATGGGGTCAATCAGTCTCATGACCTTTGACCCTGAGGTGAGTCATCATTGAGGCCCAATGCATATCTCGGAAATGGTGCATCCTTGAACGAAACTGACGTTATTTTCGGACTCGTGGCACTACACAAACATCTTTTAGGGGTATGTTGGGTGAACTTGGCCCTGGGCCAATTTTGTTTTTACTTAGTCGGCATTTTTCATTTTCGGGCATATCTCGAAAACGATCCATCATAGAGCGAAACGGATACTAAGCTTTGCCACAGATCTAGACATGCTCTGGACGTGCTTATTTATGTCACCCTCACAGGCAAATGTAGCACAATATCACATGGGCCAACAGAAAATGAATGACACAATTTTTGGAATTAGATAACTGTAAAGGATTGTTTTGTTATGTAAAGGCGAAGCTATACTAATCTATTCCTGCATACTAGATGTTTGTCCATATGATCAAACTGAACATGAATGTGATGGTAACATCATAGTAACCAAAGAATGAACAAGCATCACAAAAGCAGAACTTGTTCATGTGTGACGTCAAGGGGACAAACGAGACTGGAACAAATACTTGAAGCTGAGTGAACACAAAAACATTTAATGATGAGTGAACATGAAACCTGTTCGTTGTTTAAATGACAATGAAAATAAATGTTATTCCAAATAAAGTCTATTGTTCGAGATGCTAATAATATGTAAAGAAAACTCGAATCTGCACTCGTTTTGTAGCTATAGCTACAGTAGTTGCCTAGAGCCTACAGTAGTAGTCTAGATAAGTAGCTGCCTACCTACTGAAAGAAATTTCCCTCCAACGGAGATCAATTCTCCTCACCCTTACCATGGTCGCTACTTCACAAATATCAAAACTAACTAGTTCCTCCATGGATTTTTCTCATGGCAAATTTCAGCATTCCAGAACAGATATAGATCGGCAAACTTTACTTTCAGATTAATGAGTATAACTATGAACCATCATTTGTTAGCACAGCCTGAACTTGAAGGTCACTTCTATAATAAGGCACCAATGTGTTGAAATTGGCACAGTGATTGGTTGGTGGTAATAGATTGGCACAGTGATTGATTGGTAGTAATAGATTGGCACAGTGATTGGTTGGTGGTAATAGATTGGCACAGTGATTGATCGGTAGTAATAAATTGATTCTTACATTCGAGGTACTGTGTTCTGACAAACGAAAACACGGGCCATTCTGTTTGACCCCTTCTGTTTGACTGACTGTGAGGGTCAGTCAAGGGTAGACACTGGTCATCTTCATGGATTATTCATAAATGACCATGACTTTTTTCCATCATCAACTCACATTTTTTGTCATTTTATTGTTTGTGGATCGTCTTACATGCATCTGGGATCATTGAAATTCAATTTGATAAAAAACTACAATGTTCATGATTTGAACAAATTCCTCTTTTCTTGCCCACCCTGCACATTGATGTCCATAAGATTTGCATTTGCTAGCACACGAAGTTGCCACACCAATAAAAACCTTCACTATTTTCCTAGAATGTTGCTTCTGACGATCAAATGATCACATTCACTTTTTTTATAGAATGTTGCTTTCGATGAGCAAAGCATAGAGCGTGAGTGTTTTGGTGACTTTCAACTTGATTGAGGATGATATTGAATGAAAAAAAATGCCATTTAAACAATACGTTTGTAAATAGAAAGGGATCATACCAATTCAACAATATTGCAAGCTTTTGAGTTAAGAGTCGATATCGAATAAAATATATTTGCATATTCACATAATGATATCTATTGTCGTCGTTGAACGTGTTTGAACAGTTTGATATATATGAGTGTCAATTAGTGGCATAAACCCCTCTTTTTGTTTGCATAGTCAATCAAACAATTTTAAACAGTTGTGCAAACACTGCAATAATTATCGTCCAAACAGATAGTGTTGACAAATATCTGTCAGCATCATTTTCTGATGTCAATAAAGACAGCAGAATCATTAGGGTCCCTTATACCATTAAGGTAATGGTATCGACTGAGGAATGTATCTATTCCCAATTCGTTCAGTTGGTCAGAGCATGTTACAAGTACTCTCAAATACATGTGTGTTCATTGGTCTCGAAAGATCGAGTAAGGTGCGGTATTTGACTTTCACCATGGTGATCTAACCCCCCTCATTGGCTGGATAGGCCCCTAGCACCAACTCAAATATAATATAGCTCACTAATGGGCTCATACCGCACCTTAAACGAAAGATCCAAGACCCTTTCTTAGTTACGTGAGTAATCAATTTACTGATCGATTGTTCATCGCTTGTGAATGTAGTACATTGAGGTGGCTTTCACCTATTGATGCTAAAAAATTGAATCCTAGTGTTTTGTCTCTCGTTTAAAAAAAAGCTGTTAAACTGCCAGTTTCTCACTCGTTGTATCGCTCGTTGGTACACACACTGAACCCGTGACACCCACCTTCTGGATGACAGTGAGCCATTTACTCACATGTTGTTTGCAGTTTGTAGATAGGCATTCATGACATATCGAGCAGCAATAATTATTTAACCTCGAATAGGTACTAATACATTAGACTCTGAATCCACCAAATAATTTCACATTTGAGGCACAACATGGTATTTATTATGAATACAACACGTTGGAGCTGCCTTATAAAAAGTGTGTGCAACTTTCTGATTTCGTCTGTTATACTCATATACTCATAACATAGAGCTGTCTTGGGGTTCCATTAAATATGTTGAGAATTGTGACATGTGTGATTCTGAACTCTAATTTTGACAATAAAACATCTTTCGTGCCTCACAGTTTGCATCATTCCATTTCCCGCCCCAGCTCGGAACGACCACCGCACAGTTCTCGGAGCTTGTTCTGTGGTCGGGCTGTCCACCTCTCCACCTGGCCCAGGTGACGGGTTTCCCGCTGTTCTCCCAGTAAAACTCGCCAACACCACCACCAACAGGGCGACGTCCAGACGTCCAATAGGAGGTTGTGAAGCCTAGGGCGACTGTTTGATATAAAACACATTTAGCGGATGTTATACCAATGTTGCCCACTGCATCGTAGCAAGCTTCCATGTCAATTATTGATTCATTAAACGATAGACATTGTCACCAAAGCTACAGCTCAATTAACAGTTCAGGCCATCACAAGGAATCATAGTCTTGCAAACAGAATAAAATACATGAATTTTTTTTAAAGTTAAACATTCGGAAAACTAACCTCTGTTTGCTTCGAGTGCCACACTTTCTGCCATAGAAGTGATGTCTGGCAGATGAGAGCCAAGACAGAGTTTCGGACACTGAGCTAGAGCCTCGTCAAAGGTCAAACCAGATCCATAGCAGGAGCATACGATTGGGTCACTGCACGTATCTTAAATAGTTAAGACCATGGTCCGATATTAGCACATATGGAACCGTGAGCAGCTACTGTTCTGTGGTTACTGTTGCATGAGCCCTGTTTTACATGTATGTTGTTTTCTATGTTCCTATTTGCATATTTCAATAATGAAAATTATATGGGAGAGCTAGAATTGCTACCAGAGTTTTATTATATCTGAATAATTGTGTTTAATGTTCAAAAGCTCACGGGTTTTCTCATAGTAGGCTGATGAGAGCTCTGTGACCAGGTGTGAGGCCGGTCTGGTGTCGTGATGAAGTACCTCACATTCTCCCAATCCATCGGTGACTTGGCGCAGGTTGAAGCCCTTACAGGAGTCGTCTCTCAAACAAGCGAGGCTGCACTGGCCACTAGAATAGTCGGTAAACGTGACAGCAGCACTTCTAGTCGAGATAGTGTTGGCACCGTGAGCTCGCACGAATAATGCTTTGTTAATCGTCAAGGCTCTCACAGATGTGTTTCTAAATAAAAGTGTCACTAATACCAGAAAAACACAATTTTCCATGATCAATTTGTTTATAAAGCAAAGACAAACTCATACACTCAGCCAAATGGGAAACTCAGTACAATATATATGTATATTTCCAAGTCCATTCTGCCGGTGTTAATCCATGATAATCCAGTCCTTTGATCCTGTAATTTTAAGCATGAAGCCCATTTTTAACCGGATAATCGTTCGTTAATTTTCCGTATGAAAATTAAGCTTGAGCGAGAGACACTCTAGCGTGTTGTTGTGTGGACTCAACACAGTGTTTTGGTGTGTGTATTTGTGTGTTCTGATGTGTGTATTGATGTGTGTATTGATTCCATGCCTGTCATGGACTGGGTGTGAATTTTGTAGATAAGGGCACGCGACTGGGCTGTGTTCATCGAGGGATTTAGGACTGTTATGCCCCTTGCGTTATTGATGACATTGACTGGATCTTACCTGCTATGTACACGTAAGCGGCTAACCGGATTGCATCAAATCAATGGCACTGTTACATGTACGCACTCTTGTCTTTATTGTGACGAGCATCGTAAAAACTGCATATGGGTCTATGAGCGTCTCAATGCCTGCTATTTTACGGCACCAATAATGTTGATGTCATCGAAAAAATCAAAATGACTGCTAATAGGGATGTTTCATATGCACGTTCGTGGAGGCACGAACAGCACGTACGTACGAACCGCACGAACAGGCTGATCTGAAGGGGACCTGTTATTATTTTGGTAGGAGTCGTAACGCATGAGCAAACAAAAGACATAGCCTGTCTACTAAACCCTTTCAAAATTATTTCAGACGACAGCATTAATTGTTCCAGTGTTGTTTTTTTCTCTTTTTTTTGGACGGGGGGGGGGGGGGAGTTAGAGAGGGATCATTCCCGGGTCAACCAAGAACCCCAAAAAACAACCGGGTACCATCACATCCATCAAAAGACCATCGTCATCAAAGGGTGAACTACAATAATTCACCAGCTACTCACATAGGTACAATATTTTGAGTTGTATGTTGAATGCAGAATAGGCATCAGAGGAGTGTTAACTTCGGTTTTACAGGCTTTTAGGGGGTAAAACACGAAAATGTGAACAAGGGCGCTTCCAAATAAAATCATCGGATTGTGAGGGAGTGGGGGTTATATGCCCAGATGGTAGCATCATCACTCTAGCTATCTGTACAAGTATAATATATTTCGTGAGAAGTTTTATGTTACCACAGAATACACTGACGGAAAAATGTCAACTTTATCACTTGTTACATTTAATTGGCGTGCTGATGCCCATTACACTGATTCGAATTCAGATACCCCGCCAAACCTCCACGAGTTATAATAGATTGTCACGTGATTTAAAGTTGTTTTTAAATTATCATTCTTGGTCAATTTTGGTAATTTTCACTGAAATCAAGTATCGATGAAATATAGGAGAAATCTTACCCTGGGTTTATTTGTCAATTATGAACTTTCCTGCTTGATTTTGGTATGGATCGCCATGTTCGTCTCTCTATCACTACAGGCGTCCATTCAAGATTACAGAGTTTTGCGTAAATTTGGAAAGCAATTACTTAGTCTCACAATTGTCATGGCATATAGCCTGACAACGAATTAAAGCCGATAATGTATACTTTTCGTTGTTGCAAAAAAAAATCAAGTGTAGCAGAAATCTGTCCAGTTGTTTGTTAATAAAATAAGTTGATTGAAAATTGGGAAAAATACCCATTACGCAGATATTTTTGGGTTAAAATTGCCAATAATTTCACCCTGAACTCTAAATTTCATCCAAAATATGTCTTTGATGGACAATACACAACTCAATCTTTCCACTCGTCAGATTTGTGCACTGCCCGTTTACTCGCTCGTTACACCCTTGTATCCAGTCATGACAGGGTGTCAATATGGATAAATATTGTCAACCAAATTTGAGGAATGTACCTATATGACTACATTTGCATCGTTCGTATGTCCCAGAATGCACATAACACATTTGTAGTTCGTTTGACAAAGAAAATATTTGGCAGTAATTCCGAGTGATCATACTCGGGATATCCCACTCAGAATATATTCTTGTATTGTCCAATGTTCTAAATCCCACTATTCTTCAATATTGTACGTTGTTTTAACATGTATTTCATATACACACTGGTTTGGCCAAAAATATATATCTATGTACAAAATTCGTAACACTCCTTTAGCTTGGGGGATATGCAAAATAATATACTTTGCATAAACATCTTCTCAGCTGGTACCAGAATATGTAAATCACATTCATTAATCACACTCCGACAGGTTGGTGTGAAAAGGTTTATATTATAGCAATATATAACTAATGTCAATCCAAGATGTTTACTATCATCACTATGATAGCATATATTGCTAATCATAACACACTACGGACGGATAAATTAAGTCGCGGCCCGTGTACAGTTGATGCATTGGTCATCTCTGCGTTGCTCAGGTTGTGGTAATATCCGCGTCCCTCAAACTGTGGTCATCTCTGCGTAGTCTGTTCTGAAACAACAACCGGTCCCCTTCAGATCAGCCTGTTCGTGCGGTTCGTACATACGTGCTGTTCGTGCCTCCACGAACGTGCATATGAAACATCCCTAATATAAATGTTTCCCATAGTTTGTTCAATAATTTAACCTTTATTTATGTTTGATAAGAATGGCATGAACGTATAGCCTACCATTCGGCATATTGGATGTGTTCTGAATGAGATTAATGCATTGAGGTGATCTTGTTAGAATCTTTATTTAAATCCAGTCACCGGCACAGAGTAGGTGGAGGTTTTCATCCTGGCAACGCAAAGGTTTCTCCATTCGAATGTGCTTTCCTAATTCAAAATTGTCACTCGACATTTGACATGTGCCCCTCTGGGACAGGTCGCGCCGCTGATTACAATCTGCGGGTTGGTCGATTCTTACTTTATCTCCTCAAAATATCGCTGATTTAGGTGTATAATTCTATACCTCTGACATTTATGTTGCTAAATGACATGTACTCTAAATGTCTCTTCGTAACATAACTGCAATACAACATCATTTATTCAAATCAAAGAAAATTCGAACAGCCCGCGGCCATTTTGCCTGTGTGGGTCGCACTAATAACCGTCCGAAACCGTCCTGGACCTTCCAGGGGGCAAATACCACTGTCCGGGACCCGAGAAAACCGCCTAGGAGTGTTTTCTATATTTTTATTCAGATCTCTCATATGATTCCGAACTATACATAAAAACGAGTTAGTCACAAGACATTGCAAGAAATATTTCAATGGTAAAAATTTTATAACATCTATAGGGAAATAATGTATAATAACTGATGGGGTTTTAACACCACAGTCCTTGACTCCTTTGACATTAATAATATTTATTTGTCTCCAAGGCACGGAGAGAACACAGTAAACATACTTTTAACTGGTGCATGAAACATTTCAAGTGGTGCATTCAACTGGTGTGTTTCTTTGCGTGCAATTGCAATCACTACTGTTCAAACTTCAAAGGGTGCCGATTGAAATATCAGCAAATTATTAACTTGGCTGTGATAGTGTGATCTATGAAATTATTTGAGACCGGCTTTGAGCGGTCTCCGGAAACGAAAATAAGTGGCATGACATTGATGCCATGTTATTTTATTTTTATTTATTTTTTGTTTGTTTTCTTTTTTGATTGTCAGACCTATACTCTGATTTTTCATACTTGTTACATTGTTTCTTTGCTGATTATCTTGCGATTCCAAATGGTATCATTCTATAACTTGGCATACTTGGACTGAGAGTCAAACAGCAATTTCCTACCAAATTTCAAACTCGTATCGCGAAAATCTACTTGGCAATCTAACTCCTTGTTAGATTGGCCCCATCATGGACTTTCTGGGTCCGCACAGGAATTTGCATATTTGCTCGGTTGTCTTCCGGAATCAACATGTATACAAAAAGGCGAAAGATAAAGCAGAATATATCGGTGAGACGTTAGCAACATATTTAAATGAATCTGGTAATTAGAGTCATAAAACTGTAGAAGCTGTCTTGTGCTGTTCACCGTGGCTTCATCTACAGGACATTTCTCCAAAGTCTTACACACTTGATTGAATTAGGAGTCATCTCTGATACACTTGACTAGATTAAACTCATATTCATGGCAGACCTCCAGAGGCAGAGATTGAAATAAAAGATTGAAGATCGAATAAATGTCTATCAGCAGATTTTCTTGATAAAATCGAACTTCACATATAGGAATGAAATCAAATACTTGTTGATGAGCTACATAAGGCAGTTTTGAGAAGTTGTGGCAGGTAAGTCGAAGACGATACCTTCAAAATGCAGTAAGCGTCTATATTTTCTTTTTGAAAGCATTTCAGAATAGAGGCATCGATGGGTATCTAAGCTGAATTTTTGTCCAAAACCGGCCATTAAGCTATTTCAAAATTCTGAATTCTTGATCTGCCCCTGACATGTACATGTATAGTGTATATTATGTGGCAGTGGAAAATCATCACACTTTTTTAAGTGTTGTTTAATATGCAGTATGTTTTTTTTTCATTTTGATGATGTTGAGTTGAAAGTATAGGGTTTTAAATGAAAAGACTGGTTGATACGGTATCACCAACACATCTCCAAGTTCCCAGAGCCCCAGAATTCACCGGATAACATCTGCACGTAGAGGTCGTCTAGAGGTATTCGAACCAACTGCGCCACCTTTTTGCCAACATTCTGTATCCACCCATGTGATCTGCTGAAGCTTGACGAGTATTCAACTCACTTTTGAGATAAAAAAAAAACATGATAACCAATTGCTGGTAAGTCGATTTTCTCATTGCCAGTATGTTCATGAAATGCTGATGTTCTGGTTAGTTCAATAACAAATCTCGAACTGCATTGAAATCTGTAATCATTATGTAATTGGGACTATATTTACCGGTATGTGGAAGAATAAAATTTTGCTCCTGTTTTTTCTTGCTTCAGCATTCTTTTTTGCTTCGGTATTTTTGTTTTTTCAATGTAGATTATCCATAAAAGTCGAATTGAGGGAAGTTTGGTTATTCATTAATAGTTTAATATTTTACTTTATATTATGATATTTTATTCATTTTTATGGTAAGTTTTAGTACTTTCGATTGTGGTTTTATTTCTATGCTTCTGACTAATTTATTTTATTTTGATGGTACTATTATCAGTATCACATTCATATCTGAGTCAGAAAACATCTTGTCAATATTCAAATTAGTTCTTTAGTAATGTCTGTGATGAACAATGAACGCATTTCTCCTGTGGTTTTATGTTTGTATATCCACACATTATTAGTTACATGTATTAGCACAATGACATCACCCAAAAAGTTTTTCTATACAATACTGATTTTCAAACATTGATTATTACGTGCTCGTCGAGGCTGGCAATACAATCCACTTCCCGGGTGGTTTTCTCGGGTCCCGGACAGTGTTATTTGTTCCCTGGTAGGTCCAGGACGGTTCCGGACGGTTTTTAGTGCGACCCGCACAGGCAAAATGGCCGCGCGCTGTTCGAATTTTCTTTGATTTGAATAAATGATGTTGTATTGCAGTTATGTTACGAAGAGACATTTAGAGTACATGTCATACAGCAACATAAATGTCAGAGGTATAGAATTATACACCTAAATCAGCGATATTTTGAGGAGATAAAGTAAGAATCGACCAACCCGCAGATTGTAATCAGCGGCGCGACCTGTCCCAGAGGGGCACATGTCAAACTCGACATGGGATGGGGAAGACAGGTAGAATTGCCTACCATCATGGACCGTCGTTAAACAAATCTGATTACTACTTGTCACATATTTCCGTTTACGTATTTTGTATATATTTGTATTACCCAAACATTGTACTTAAATGGTCGAGTAGATCTTGAATTTATGTATACATTTGTTAAATGGTCAAATGTTGTGTGTATCCTTATCAAATCACTGGGGTTGGCGTAGGTTACACTTCTTTGGGGGATTTTATTAAATATTTAGTATTTTATATTTGTAGGAACATGGTGAGGGTTTGCATAACACAATTGTCTTTTTAATCAAGGCGGTGGCGGCAGAACTCTGGTCCAGCGAGTTGTTGACCAGTAGAGCGTCAACGGAGTGTGACCATGACTCTCGGTACTCGCCACGTGTCGACAGCGATGCACAACTGGGAATTCAAGGTGCGGTATGAGCACATTAGTGAGCTATGGTATATTTGAGTTGGTGCTAGGGGTCTATCTAACCAATGTGGGGGGTTAGATCACCATGGTGAAAGTCGAATACCGCACCTTACTCAACTGGGAGCGGTTTGCTTGCACACACCATGCACACGGTTGAAACTAGAATTTTACTGCTCATGGTAGCGTCGAGTAGTGTACTATGCAGACCACTGTCGTTCTATAAAGTCACGGGGTGTTAGAGACGTATTAGTTAAAGCCTGAGGAGCGCTCCATTACCTATTGGTACCAATAGGTAATGGAGCGTGACGAGGGCTTTGACTAATGTAAAGTCCACCACCCCCAAAAAATAATCCCCCACATGATAACTAGAGCTCAAGATTTACGAGTTGTGAAGACATGAGCACAAATGTGTTATATAAGTGAGATGCACGAGAAATAGTTGCATTGGGGGGCGGGATGGTGCAGTGGCAGAGCGCTCGGCCCATGATCTAAAGGTCGTGGGTTCGAGTCCGCTCAGCGTCACTTGTGCCTGAAAACCTCCCACGCCAGTGCATCCCGACTGGCGGTAAAAACAAAGGCCGGGTGGTGTCAGAGACTGTCTATGGTGTCTGGCACCTAAAAGATCCCTTTGGATTTATCGTAAAGAGTAGGGGATTTCCCCGATCCCGGGTTTCTGTCTAGGGGGCATATCATCGAGTTATGGCGCCCCCTTACCCCAAGTACCAATAGTTGCCTTCATTTCACAAACAAATGTTCAAGGGACAGCATCGTATTGTTCAAGTGAAATTCACACTATATTTAAACGTTCACGAGACAGTATACTCCTCCTAACTGAGAAAGCTGATTGCTACCAGTCATGGATATGATTATAACTCGCAGACATAACTTGGGATAATCACACACGATTTCATGGATATTCCAAATCTTGGATAGCTTACATGCCACGATAAAATTATATCTGCAGGGGACATTTCTCATACATAAAGCGATGGATATTGCGAAATTGGATATTCCTTCACATGAAACCAATAAACGGATATTATCTGGAATTGTCAGACCAGTGTTAGTAACTTGTGCTGTTCGTTCCTCTATATAAATAAGGATTAAAAAGGTGGGAGACGGATTAAATGGTATGTTTACAGTGGACGAGTAGTATTACGGAGCAGTACGAGGTACCTGGGCCAAGTAGGCTTTATGGGAGAAGAGTTCAAGCATGGGCGCCTATATGTGAATTGCTATATGTCAGTTGGCAATACTTCACCTACAAGGATGCCCACATGATTTAATCCCGTTGTGTTGCAATCAGTGAAGCGAGCAAAACTTATCTCAATATTTCACAGTTGAGCTCAGCTCCAATAATACAAACATATCGCTCCCATATTCGCACATAGCTCTCCATTACCTATTGGTAATGGAGAGAAAGAACAATAGAGTGACGTCACGGGTGGACTTTACACGGGGTTCAAACCACTGCAGGAGACACACGAGGGCCGACAGTTATTGTCTGAAAGACATGTACTTTTGGGGTTTGCGATGCCCCGTGTTTAATACTTCATTTTGTGTGCTCGTGGAGCCAACGGTACATCATTCGGTGATGTGAAGTAATTTGTATTTCGTCTGACAACTGTGAATCTGCCGTGGTGTGCACACCGTGAGTACTGTCAGTGGGGTCTGGTAGTTTAAGCGTAGTTTTTAGCCGTGTGTGTAGACAAATGCGTGGTATCGCCGACAGTGGGCGGTGTCGTGCTGTCATAATTATGTATAACCATTATCGTAGGTTTACGGGTATTTCTAATTTAATTCATAGGGTGGACCCGGATCGTATTCAAGGCTGGGGTTGACATCTAACACGTCGATACAAGGGGGTTACGTCATTCACGTGACGCGCTGGGAGTCTGGTGGCGTCGGAGTCCCCGCGAGGCGTCGTAGGACCTCGTAGTTACACGCATCGTGGGACTGCGACGTGGTGCCGTTCACTGGACGTCTGCTCAGGCGTCGTACCACGTGGGAAACGTCTTCGACTTCGTGGGACATACTTATTGAAGTGGTTATCCTTTTCATTGTGAAACCTTGGACAATGTAAATCCATACCAATTTGTCTTTTGTGCCGTCCCGTGTTCTATGTATCAGAAATTATCTGTGTAATTTGTGTGTTGATTTATTAAAAGATATTGAAATATTAGTACGGTGTTTGTTGTTTGTTGAGTATTGTCTGTATCGATCACCAAACCACTTACCCACCTCAAGGCCGCTGTTCAGATCCTTAGAATTTAGGATTGTGTGACATTAATATATAGTATATTAGCATTAATATTTATCAAATTAAAATGATATAGGACTATCTTTCGAAATGACATTTGACTCTCTTTTTTTTCTTCGCATCAGTAGATCCTGATTTCAGATGCCCACAAGCCTGATCTGTTAGGGTTTGAAAATGACGGTAAATGTCAATAATCATGAAATCTATGACAAATATATAATTCACTATTCACTAATTTTCACCTACTTATGACCATATATGGGGATCATAAAAAGTTCATTGGACTTTTCTTATTCTGCGCGACATTGGACTTATCAATTGGGTGGATACTTAGTATTGGTCCAGTGTCTATAGATTCAGAGACATCTCGTTCATCATAAATGTGGAACTGTAATAATCATTGTCCTTATATTATGCTTCTGTTGATGACAAATACATAATCATACAAAATGAATTGCAATAGTTATCTCTAAGCTACTTTTGCACAAGATTTATCAGTTTATATCTTTATCCATACATAGCCTACAATAGGTACGAACATGTATATACGTCCATCATCTATGCACGCGCAATCAGACCAAAATTAATTGAAATATTGATATTCTGATGTTTCGATTTTGATGCAGAAATTAATTCGTTTTCCTTTTTGTTCAGGAGAAAATATGTGAACATGTATGCAAATTGATATAGATGGAATTTGGTATACTTCATAATAAACGGAAAAATGTTTGGGAAAATCATTTGCAGGTAACCCTAGCCACTCATCATGTGATTTCCTTTTCTGTTTGTGTCATAGCACCAACCCAGAAAAAGGCCAAGGTTTTTTCATTGATTTTTTGTTCATGTTATTATTATTCTATGTTTTCTTTATAGTAGGCCTATTGTTTGTTAAAGTGTTTCAACGTCTTGTGGATAAATATTCTGTAGTGTTGTTCACTATCACTTGTACATAGTCCTCAGCTTAGTAATATAATCATATAGGAAGTTTCATTCGGAGCATCTTTTGATGATCTTGAACTTGACATAAGATAAGGTTGCGTTGTGGTTACATCAGAACTAAATAATGAAAATTGGTCGATAGAGACATATTCCTTGTAGATGAAGCAGATAGTTTGTATGATGAGCATATAGAGCAGTCACATCAGGTCGTCCTTTTGGTGATCCTGAATCTGACCCTTAGTGAAGTTGATATGTTAAAAGCGGCAATTTTACTGAAAAAAATTATATGTCTTGCACTTTACTTTACTCCGTTGATATTTCCTAGCCCTTGGGCTAATTCTCTTAGTAGAATGGACTTCAGAAGCCACTGAATATTCTGTGACCTGCTTAGTACATGCATGCTCACAAACACAAATCAATATGTGCATTGGTTCAGGTCAATCAATACATGTATATCCATGGACAACATCATACATCTTTTGTAAAGGGATCACTTTACTGCTCAATTGGTCATCGAACAGCCGGCCCAAGTATCATACACTGCGCCTTCCTCTATATTCAATAAGGATTAAAAAGGTGCGAAACGGATTAAATGGTAGGCTTTCAGTGGACGAGTAGTATTAAGGCGCAGTGTATGATACTTGGGCCGAACAGCCTAGTGTAAACCTGAAGTGGCCGTGGCGCAACGCACTAAGTCGTTCGCCCGCTGCTGAAGGGAATTCAATTTTCGACGTCGGCGTGTTCAAGCTCCGCTCTCGGCGATCAAAATTCACTCAGCGGATCAAGGGTTACCCTTACTTCTCAGTCCGTCGGCCTGGAGCGGACACTAATATGGTGCCCAGCTAATACATTGTAGACTGCTGCACTCATTGTATCGGCGGTGGTGAAGGGGCAGAAACCTAGTTCGCTAGGCGTACCCGGAACTGTCGTGGGCCGCGCTACAAATATGCATCAATGCAGTACACAAAAAAATCCCGTCCATACACTACATACATACACGGGAACAAAAAAAAATTGCCAGGCGCTGCACTGCGGCGACGCGCCACCAAATATCGCGGACCAAAGTTGGTCGGATGGTGGTAAGGCAAGTTCCCTTACAGGGTTACGTTAGTATCATCATCATCATCAACATGATGTCAAAATATGTATTTCAATACCTTTATTTGGATACTATCAAACATATCAAAATACATTTATCAATGTTTTTTCAACATTATGTGTACTAATGCTGCACAATTGTACCAAAAAGTACTGGAATAATCACACCAGTAACACCTCTGTGGTATCACATTTAAGCACAAATGAATTGTGAGCTGTATTATATAATTCAACATTATACATTAGATAAGTGACAAGTTATCAATGTTCATAAGTTGGTAATGGACATTATACATGTTATTGTCATATATAATGACGCACCATATCCCGGTACTCATAACTATTTGCGTGCTTGATTTGGTGCTTGGTTTACCCATAAACGCTAATCCCAACCTCAATATTCCACCCACAATAAGAAAACCTTAAATAGTAAATACATTCTTTTACATATAAGACGTGTGACACTGTTAAACGGTAATTGTTCTTATGTATGTTGTACAAATGTGAATGATGGATTATTGTACTTGAATTGAATTGAATATTCATATATTCATTTTGTTACAGATGGATACTTAAGAATTGACTGAAGGTAAAAACCAAACACTGTAGTGATTGATCCGTACTCCCATTCATTTGTAATGTCAACAAGCAAGACCACGCAACCATTCTTCCCGAAACTCCCTAACAGATATGTTCATATTTATGGATGATGAACTGAAACATGGTTCTATAATTATTATCATAGGCATTTTCAAATTACGGCGGCCCAATGCTGCCATTATTCATGCCTGAGTTAAGAGTAGTTTTGGAATCAGTTTCATAGTTAGCAAACAGTTATTTTCAGTTATGAAACTAGTTTCTAGCAAGGCACAAACCCTTTACACCCGACACAAACCTTTCTAGCAGGGCACAAACGTTTTTAGCAGGGTGAAAACTACTATAAAGGTTTGTGCCATGTTAAAAAGGTTTGTGCCATGTTAAAAAGGTTTGTGCCGTGTTAACAAGGTTTGTGCCGTGCTGAAAAGGTTTGTGCCCTGCTATAAAGGTTTGTGCCATGTTAAAAAGGTTTGTGCCGTGTTAAAAATGTTTGTGCTGTGTTAACAAGGTTTGTGCCGTGCTATAAAGGTTTGCACCCTGCTATAAAGGTTTGTGCCCTGTTTTAAAGGTTTGTGCCTTGTTATAAAGGTTTGCGCCATGTTAAAAAGGTTTGTGCCGTGTTATAAAGGTTTATCCCCTGTTATAAAGGTTTGTGCCGTGCTAGAAAGGTTTGCGCCATGCTAGAAAGGTTTGCACCCTGCTAAAAACGTTTGTGCCCTGCTAGAAAGGTTTGTGCCGGGTGTAAAGGGTTTGTGCCTTGCTAGAAACCAGTTTCATAACTGAGAATAACTGTTTACTAACTATGAAACTGATTTCGTAACTACTCTTAACCCAGGCATGAATAATGGCAGCATTGGGCCGCCGTATCAAATTGATGATCATAGATATGACTTTTACACGCGTCAGCAAAACAAAACTTTGTATATGCACGTGTTGTTGTGTGACCACAATATAGATTACTGGACAATTAGTGGATCTACTTTTTTCCCACACACCTTGGTTCTTCCGAGCGCAACTCACCAACAGCTGACCAGTGAGCTATACTAGCATTACTAGCTGCCCGCAGCACAAACTAATCCTGCTGCTCGGCATGATTTGAGTGTACCTTGTTTCATGAGAAACAGGAAACATAATGACATTTGAAAATGACAATTATCAGACATTTATGTATATTTAGTCAATAACGATGTCTCGGTTGGTGATCCTTGATGACTATATAGATCGCCATAGTGAATTCTGGTGCCAAATGAATGTTTGCAAATTCATGATTTTGTTACTTTTATATTTATATTACAAGTGAATGGAGAGCTGCCGCATTCCAGATTCGCGATTGTTACCCACAGTTCATCCTAATGAAAGCTGGATCTCTAAATTGTTCTTGTACGGCCTGGGTCGTACTATACTGTAACACATAAGTTCTCCTTATAGCATGACGAAAATGAGGATTAGCATGGAAAAATTGAAATGCTTCGCATTTCCCACTTTGCTTGTCACAAGGCTGACACTTCTAGTTTCGCATTTGCCCCGGCACGAAACACGCAATCAGTGCTTTCAGCCACGAATACATCGAAACACGTGATTTCTCGCACAAATCTAGTTAAATTAGTTTTATTTTGTGTATATATATCCATGTTAACTGAGCATATGTGTTTTGAGCTACATCTTCAACATGATTGTCCATATTGTGAGGTGTAATTTCATAGCAATCGTTAGTTACACAAAATACATTATGCACACAATTATGTAGCATTTTGTATTATTAGATAATGATGTGCTGTAACAATGATCGATTTGCTTTTCTAATGCATTTTCACAGTGTGGTGTTATATATGTATCAAACGTGTTCTGTTGTGAAGATCGACAGTGAGATTTGATCACAACATCATCATATCGAAATGAATTACACAAACACTGGAAGTTGCAGAACACGTTTGCTTTGGGATTGTCCTACTTATTCATATGCACAACTGCTACTGTCAGAACAATATCTACCTCGACATAAGACAACAATAGTATTTGCAATGCTTTGGGTTTCACATGTGTCATTGATTATGGCTTTCTAATAAGCTGTTAATGGTCTTGGTAAAGATCACTGATTACAGACGTGTATTCTCAAATGTGTAATCGATTACAATAATCACAATTATATATGATGTCAGAACAATAATTCCATCATGTGTGACTTAGTATTGATGGACAGCGGATTAAAAACCAGTTAATCAATACTCTGGATAATTATATAATTTCTAAAGATGGCAACTGATCAATGTTAACACAATGGCAAGTCATAAGCACATGATTGAGAAACGGACAAATGACAATGCCAACAGTTTTGCTAATTAAGCACTGTTCACACGATAGCATATTACCCGCTGACGCGATTGTAAAGATCCTGAAGAATTAATCCTTCAAGAAGATAAGCATCTGACGCCTCGTCATATTTTATATTATAATGGGGTGAACTCTACACAGTAATTTCAGTTAATGAGCGAAGTCTGTAGCGCATCGAAGAGTACACACATGATATATTTTACATAAAGGTGAAGTCGGTCGTCAAATATTGCGGTGCTCATGCTCTCAGTTCTGCGAGGACCTGTTCTATTCACCATCATCACCAGTTTGTTTTGGTTTTGGTGCCACGATCCTTCTTGCTATACCTCACAGAACGTGAACTACCAAACGCACAAATCACATTCAGATCACGTCCAAATTACACCCAAAACGGTGGAAACAGATACAGATTATTCACAAACAGGCGATCCAAAAACATACTGCGTTTATTCCCAGTGAAGGCTTTATCACGAATATTCCATAGTAGTTTCCATCCATTGTTCCCTTTATCAATATATTTCTACACACATGTGTACTTTTTGTCGAGCTGTTGCTCTCAAGTTTGCTAAGATTTTGTCCCCATTTGCGATGGGACTAGAGCATAGAACAGAAATAGAACATACTGGGAATAGAACATACTAGGAACGAGAAACAGTAAGTAAAACATGCATATCTAAAGCAGGATTTAGTAGTGTGATCGTATTCAGTGTGATATAGAAGTATGCAGGCAGACAATATTGTTGTCCATAATATTTGTAGTTTGGTGGTCGAATATTTCAACAAACTATTGGTATTGGTATTCCAATGGGTACGAATTGTGCACCATTATTGGCAGACCTGTTCTCAGACTCGTATGAATCAGATTTCATCCAACATCTACAAAAGGAGTATCAAAGAAGCGCCTAGATGATGTATTGTCACTGACAAATCCCAAGTTTGGTAAAATTTTGGATGTTATATAATAAGGAACTTGAAATTAAAGATCAACAAACTCCTCCACTTCCAAGCATTTAGATCTAAAGTTAGAGATTTATGAAGATTATAACCTGTCCACTAGATTGTATGATAAACGTGATGATTTCAATTTTTCCATAGTCAATTTCCCTTTTCTAGGCAGCAACATATATGTCACCAGCATATGGCGACATAGGTGCGTTGCAGATATGAGCACTTTGTTCACCGAAGTTCCCAGCTAGTCTCTAAACTGCTGCGACAAGGATATGTTTTACCAAGACTAATAGCTGCTTTCAGGAAATTCTATGGACATCATCAAAATCTGGTTGATTAGAACACTAGATCTGTCACCAGTAAGCTGCCAGACCTGTGTGCACGGTAATGTTTTGGAATTCATGACGGGTGTTACCAGTGGGGTAGGATATGCTCACTCTTTCCGGAACACCTGATTTCACCCCTTTATGGCCATGTTCATAAGTTCCATACATTTTTTGGGGTATGCTTGGGTATTGTTTCCATGTTTGAATATGATATCAGCACATAAATTTCACACTTCCTCAAATATAGCTCTCTGGGTTATCCACTGCCTTCCCCCACTTATATTGAAAGATAATACCTTCATCATCATTGATAGATTTTCACTTAGAGCGTTAAGCGTCTGATCGGAACATTCCGTCACCAAGCAGCACCAACAGCAGAGAGTCCATCTCGTTCTTTCCCGGTCACTGGTTGCGGTTGCATTGTTCATTGTGTGTTGCTACTTAAGTATAGAGGTCCAACAGTTGTCTTTCGTAATTCTGGTCTTCTCCACAGTCAGGTGTGCGTTTCAGAAACCTGAGGACATTTTAGATTTTGTTCTTCAGAATCACCATCAATTTCTTAACTTTCACCAAGTTCAAAGATTCATCCTCACCATGCTCACCGACGTTGTCTCCAAAGACTACATTTATGAGGGCTTTTATGGACATGGTGGCATCATTTAAGGGTCACGGGATTACTATCATAAACATCTGTTCTTCGGATGAAAAACATATGTCGTCCTTGCCTACCAGGTCACAGGGGAAAAGGTCTGAGAGTACCTTTTGGCCTTTTTGGGAGGCTCATCATCAATTTTTCATATTTTCATTCGTCAATTTTCCCTGACAGTATACTTGGGAATTGGGTAACAGATGATGTTTTGATTACTCGCAAAACACCATGTCGTCCATGTCTACCAGGTCACAGAGGAAAAGGTTCGAGAGCACCTTATGGCCAGGAGTGGTGGGAAGTCATGAAAGGCAACAATTTTCGTCGATTTTTCCTGACAATAAATTTGCGAATTGGGTAACAGATTATGTTTATTATGTTCAAACTTGGTATTGGGTCTATGCCTATCACACTTTTAATCAGAGGGTGAATGTACCGCAACTATCAAGCAATTGACCGATTTATACCGATTAGTTATCATATAACATTGATGTAGGATGAGCAGCAATATTTGAAGAGCTAAGAACTCTAGTGCTTAATATTCTAACAACTGCAGTAACATGAATGAGTTGTCTTTAACAACATCACACCTGTTTGATCCTACTGAATCATTGATATACGACATACACTGATTAGTTATTGCTGATGTACTCTAGCTTAAAGAGCCAAACACCTCTCCATATAAACTGCTTACAATATGCATCAGGTACTCGATAAAAACAAGAACAGTCAATGAAAATTATAACTCGCTACCTTTTTACATTTTTTATTTGATATATACCGAATGGAAACTAATTAAAGTACTAGTAAAGTGCAAATATGATGTGAACGCATATGAAATATCTCATTGATCTGAGCAAAATGGTTTTTACAGCATGTCAATATCACTATCCGCTCGAAAGTTACAGCCTTTAGCCAAATTCCTAACATACTAGTTTAGGGTGACGAGTCCGAAAATAAGGTTCGTTTCACTCTACGATGCACTGTTTCCAAAATATGGTTGGAAATGAAAATTGCTGGCTCAGGAAAAAAAACATGCATGAAAATGCTTGTATGTCTACCGTCTATGTACGCGCAACATATATACAAATTGAACATTTATAGAGATTGATTTAGATGAAGTTTGGCATGCTATACAGTTTCAAAATAATCAACAAAATTATATCCATCAAGGAGTGCTATTATTGTTTATGAAAATCACTTGCATGAATATACTTATCACCTGATTTTGTTTTCTCGTTTGTCACATCATAAACCCTGTGAAAGGCCTTTGATGTTTCACTGGTATTTATGTTCATGTCATTATTGTATGTCCTCCTTATATTATTGTTTGTTACGGGGTTTCCAACGTTTTGTGGACTAAACTTCTACAGTCTTCGCTATCTTTTGTCCATGTCACACCGTTGCCCTTATTCAAGCGCAAACTGCTGGCACCAGCCTGATACTTGCCATTGTATTTGTATTAGTAGAGCAGACTTCAGAAACCACCGGATATTCTGTGACCTTACTGCCCGCACAAATTTACATGCATACTCACAAACACAAATCAATATTTCCATTGGTTCCAGACAACCAATGCATTCTTGGACAGCATCATAAAAGTTTTGTAAAGGGGTCAGTTAACTGTTCTATTGGTCATCAAATAGCCTAGTGTAGACATGGTGTCAAAATATGCATTTCATTAATAACCTTTATAAACACGAATAATTTCTGTAACTTTTAGTGGGAAAAGGGAGTTCTTAACAGTCAAGTTATTTAGATCCCCCAAACATGTCAAAAGACATTTATTAATGTATTTCAACAATGCGTGCATTAGTGCTTCACACTTCACAAATGTACCAAAACGTAATGAAATACATCAGTCATACTGTTTGGTATCACATTTAATCACTGTTGTTTATCAACAGTATGCATTAGTTAAGTTACAAGCTACCTATATTCATAAGTTTTTCTCAGACAGGATGATAATATGTAGTTTAGTAATTATTTGAAAGTCACATGCTTGCCTGGATTGGCGCTCAAACTTTATCATACCCTCAATATTCCACCCACAATAAGAACATTTTATATAATCAATTTATTTTTTTACCCTTAAAGACATTAGACACTGCTGAATTATGTACCAATAATGCATATGTGTGTTATACAAATGCGAATGGTGGACAAATGTTCAAATGTTCTTCCAACTAAGATATACATTATTATGACCCCGAATGTGAATATTCAACATGGTTGTTATATTGTGAAGTGTGATGCCACGTATAGCAGTTGTCAGATAGACAAAAGATATGTACAGTATTCCTGCAAAAAAGTAGCTTCTTGTATCAGACAATGGTGTGATGTAACAATTAGCAAATTGCTTTTGTAATGCGTGTTCACAACTAATATAGAATAACACAGGCAATATTATGGCTATCGTGATGATCAGCAATAAGATTTGATCACAACATCATTTTGTTCATGATATTGGTTCCACATCAACGAAATAAATATCGCACTAATGACATTACATATTTTGTGATACCAAATCAGGAGATATATTTCTTAAAGTTGGCAATAATACATTCGACCTCTCATACAGTTAGCATCATTCCAAGTTCCACCCCAACTTGGAACAACCTCAGCACAGTTCTCACGGCTGTTTCCTTGGTCGGGCTGTCTATTTGCCCACCTGTTCCAGGTGACGGGTTCTCCACTGGCCTCCCAGTAGAATTCCGTGATACCGCCATTAGCAGGCCGTCTTGCAGATATCCAGTAGGTGTTTGTAAACCCCAGGGTAGCTGTGAAACAGAACAGGCATGTACTCTCCTAAAATATTTAGAGTGAATGAGTGAAGAGTAAAATTCTTTGAAAATATCTCATATCTTTACATTATACACATACAATCATAGGCCAGAATGAATGACAGTTATGTGATGCACACGAAAGAATCAGGAAAGAGAGTGCGAGCTCTAACCTCTGTTTGCTTCCAGCGCCATACTTTCTGCCATAGAAGTGATGTCCACCAGATGGGAGCCTGGACAGAGCTTCGGACACTGAGCTAGAGCCTCGTCATAGGTCAGACCAAACCCATAACAGGAGCACACGGTCTGGTCGTTGCACATACCTGTGCGCATACCGGATATTGTAATAAATACTACCCAGTGGTTTTCTAATCAAAATACCTTTATCTTTCCCGAGTTACTCAGTTTGGAGTTCCGATTTTTTAATATATAATAATATATATATCAACCTATCACCACTTATTTACAAGATTTTAATGATATAAATGTAAAACTAACATTAAACACTTTTGTCGAAAACAGAGTATTTATTCAAATTCATTATAATTGGTAGGCAAAAATCACACAGTCAAGATTTGTATTATTGAAAAGGTCTCACGAGTTCGTTCGTAGTATGCTGATGAGGCCTCGGTTGTCAGGTGCACTGTAGACTTGGTGACATCATGAAGAACCTCACATTTCCCCAGCGCGTCAGTTACTTGGCGCAGGTTGAAGCCTTTACAGGAATCGTCTCTCAGACAGGCGAGGCTGCACTGGCCACTAGAATAGTCCACAAACGTCACAGCAGCCCTTCTAGTCGAGATCGCGTTGGTACCATGAAGTCGCACAAATAAGCCTTCATCAACCAACAATCCACTCACAGACGTGGCTTTGATTATTTCTGCCACCAATACCAGAATAAGGCCTGGACATTTCTCCATGCTTTTATCTGTGGACTTGTTCGAGGACGCATGTAGATTCGTTTTCCCTACAACTTTGAACACTACCTGTATTTTACATTGCCCTCGTTACTCCGTCGAAATGGTATAATCACAAAAGAACCGGAGAGTGTAGAACAAGTTTGCTTTGGGAATGTTCCACTTATTCATATGCACAACTGCTACTGTCAGAACAATATCTGCATCGACATCTGACAACGATGGTAAATGCAATGCTTCAGGTTTAACGGTTAATGGATTATGAACAATCAATCTGCCGTTTCCCAGTTCTAACTGTTACCGAACCTGCGAAAAACATCCACTAACAACTACTGATCAATTGCCATTCGATAGTTCCACATACATATACTTTGTTCGTTTTTGTACTGTATATACACGCTCAAACTACGACGTAAGAAAGAGCACCTAAGAACGGTAATAATCGACATGTGCACGGGTATGTTCCATGTGAAACAATGGACTTGATTATGAAAGTGAAAACTGTTATTCCTCATGGCTCAGTTAAGGGAATCGATACCCTGGATAAATACATTGTTTCCGAAAATGACAAATGATCAATGGTACTACATTGACAAATCATAATTACGTGATTGGGAACGAACACAATCGCCGATATGATTGGGAAGATACCTAAGAGATACCTCAAGAGGATGAGCATCTGACGCATCCCCATATTTTACAATAGGGTGAATCTCGCAGAATGATTTTAGTGAATGACCGAAGTCTCTAGCATATCGAAGCGTGCATACACGATGATTGTTACATAAAGGTAAAGTGATTGGTCAAGAATTGTGGCACTCAATAAAAATGAGCCCAAAGGATAAGGCAGGTTACCGGGGAAATTTATAGTGTTCAACCAAACCTTTTTTTTTTCAATCAAAATTCCCATTTTGACCTTTCAAAGTCAGTGAAGGTCAAAGTCAAGGTCACCACAGAAGTCAATACATGTGACTTCCTATCTGAATGTGTCAATATTTAAGGTCCATCTTGAAGTGTTCTAGGCGTTTATTCCATACAGTTCCCATTATGAAGGAGCAAGATCACAAAAAAATCACCTGATTTGACTGAAAATATTCCCATGATACAAACTCAAGTGCATCTATAAACATCCTTTCTACATCAATCAATGATACCTCGATATTTACCACTCAATGTCATCTAAAATCAAGTTCTTAGATCAATATGCCCCATATTAGACGTCTTAATGTGTATTCATGTGTATTCAAAACCTGAGAACTATGTACAAACGTTTGGGCCCCAGAGGCAATTTGTGCATATCATTTTGGGCCATTTTGGCCTATGTCGCGTGCCTTATGACTAAGTTAAGGCACTCCATCATTTAGCACAACATCCAGTATCCAAATTGGCATGTTCTGAAATAAAAATATAGAAACTTGTCAGACAAGGTCATCGAAGGTCTAAATCAAGGTCGGCAAACAAATCACCATACACGACTTTCCGTTTAAAAGTGCCAATATCTAAGACCTATCTTTAAGCTTTCTAGGAGTACAGCTGTGGTAGCTCCCATTATGAAGGAAAGAAGTGGCAACAATTTTCTCAGTCCAAATTTTTGAAAGGGTGAAAAAAATGGTACACAACAGATTTTGACAAAATGGCTGTCAAAGTGAAAAATTGGGTGTTTTTCGATAAAACAAATGTCCGTTTCGACCTTTCAAGGTCATCGAAGATAAAATCCACGGTCACCACACAAATCGCCATATATGACTTCCCATTCGAAAATGCCAATATCTAAGCCCTATCTTCATGCGTTCTAGGAGTACAGTTGTGGCAGCTCCCATTTTGAAGGAAAACATTGCCGGAAATTTTTAAAGTCCAAAAAAATTTTTAAAGGAGAATTTTTGGGGGGGGGGGGCTGGAAATGGCAAAACGAATAGTAATGCAATTCGGCACAGAAAAAACATCTGCCAACCAGTCGAAACATCATAATGGCCGCCACACTCGGACCGCCGATTCAACGGCGATGGAACTTATACAATCCATGAAGGGGAATATTTTAAACAAAAATCTCAAAAGTGGTCATACAGTTTTTGAGAAACTGGCCATCAAAGTCCAAAATTGGCCGTTTTTCATCGAAAATGGCCTCCATTTAGAAAATAATGCGATCAAAAAATTAAAAATATCTTGAAATATTTTTAGGCATATTTGTGCAAAATTTAAGAAAGATTCGACTGTAAACTCTAAACATAAAAATGTGATAAAAAAAAATGAGAAATGCCTCCCTCTTGAAATATTTTTAGGCACACTTGTGGGAAATTTAAGAAAGAATCAACTGTGAACTTGAAAGATCAAAATGTGGCCGACGACGGATGACGGACGCAACGCGATGCCAATAGGTTATCGGACGAATAATCCGGTAACCCTAAAAATGCGAGGACCAGATCAATATATTGTTTTCACACATATGAACGTATTTCGGCTGTTATTCTCAAGTTTGCTCAGATTGTGGTAGCATCTGTAATTGGATTCAGACCAGCATGAGAACGAGAATCGGTGAATAAAAAATGAATACCTAAGGAGATACACAAGAATCATACCTGGTGCTTTCTCCCCGGGTGAAAGAAGTCAATTGCGCATTCATTTCTAGCACTGTTTTCAATTTAATTCCGTGCGCATATTATATAGGCCTACTATTGGTCCTCATAGTAGCACGGCGAGCCAAAGCAAGACCTTCTGTAGTAGCGTGCGCAAAAATGAGGTCAAACTTGAGGTCAAATTTAAGAAAATCACTAAATAGTATACCTATAGCCTTTAATCCCCTTCATTATGATTCAAGTAACATAACTGTGTGGATTGGAACACTCCAAGATCTTATTGGAAAAATATGAAGAGAATTATAATTTTACAAAAATCGAACATTTTTGTGCAAAAGATGGGCCGCTCTACTATTAGGGCTCATGCCATTATTAGGACCAATACGGTATATATGATGTCCATGCAGGACGATTACCGATATGTGAGAGCAATTGGTAACGTATAGTTTGTATGAACACTGATGAATAGTAGTCCCTGATCGAGTACGCCCATCAAAAAATAGCAAGGTGTTCATAAAATCAAGCACCGTTTTCTATTTGGCTCGAAATTCAATATATTCGTAAAGTTGTTTTTAGTCGATAGTGTACAAATAGGCGACAATATATATCCTATATGAGAAGTGTCTACTAAATTTGAGTACCGTCGGAATAGTTATAAGCACCAAATTTCCATGTTGAAGGCGGTGGCGATGAACTCGGAACCCATTCCGACTTTTACACATTGCCAACGATCAATAGGCCTACCATGGTTCTCAATCTTCCCACTCGAGAAAAAAAAATAGCTCGTTATGGGACAGCGAAAACTAAAAGCGTTCAATTGTTAAAGTGAAGATGCAGTCAGAAAACAGAACGTAACAGATGTGCTAGTTTTACTGCTCCAAAACAAGTTGGGCACTGACAAGTTGGGCACTGACATGAAGTATAAGCGTGAGAAGTGAGCGATGGCTCGACAGTAGGCACAAAAGTGATACCTGGTTGACTGAATACACACCGTAGTTATGTATTTATTCTCAAATCCAGCCGAGACGCTACTGTTCACGTAAATCGACAATAGTGACGAAAAAATTGCTCCCTTCGACAAAAATATTCATCAGATTATATTAATTAATTGAATTATTTACGTCGAGGTCTGTAGAACACACGTTCGAAGTATTTTCTCTTCGAAACCAGGTTTTTCCCCCCAGTCGAAGAGTATTTCCCCCATGGGAATCTCAGAGAGCGTTTAAGAAGTCTCCCCTACGGGGAGACAATGATGTCTAAAAATGATGCCTTGTCGTCCAAAAACGTCAAGATTTTCTGTAAAATGCGGAAACACTTACTGAGCTTTCTATGGCAGTCAATGTCTACAATCGGGTTTACATATAACATAGAACTCCAATATATGACAGTCTACAATCTAATTGATTTTGAATGAACAAAAATACCCAGAAGGAATATTGCAATTGTATTCAGGGTGACGTATCTGTGTGCAAACATACATGGTCATTGTCAATAACATATTGTCACAATTGAAACAGATTATGTTAACTTGAATCAATGATGCTGGTCAGTTTTCCATTAGACTCATTTGTATTTGATCTATAATTAACATCTGCTACACCATCTGATAAATAACTCTTTCTACTATGAACTCCTTTTACTATGAACTCTGTAGCCTTTTGTCTTGTGCATAGATACTTATGTATTTGAAGTAAACATACTTCTTGTGTTTCGATTCGGATTTTTAAATTGTTTTGATAGGCTGTTCGACAGTTGTATACTAATTATGCAACTGAAGAGATACTAAGCTCCTCCAACTTTACCTCTGCAGCAATGTTATGAGATGTACAACATACGATACATTTTGGTCATCATGCATGATATCAATAGAGAGTATATCAGCTGCTAGTTCTTACAATCAAGGCCATCTATTATTAGTATCACGATTCCACCCTGTTCCTTCAATGTACAAGACACATAAATACTAGTGATTTGTCTCCGCCCCCACTCCTTATTTGTCACTGCTTGATAACATCGTCTCCCTCACCAGAATTTTGTACTTCTTGTAATAATCTGGGTTATCAACTTCCTTCGAGAACTTATATTCAATGTCAATGGCTTCATCATAGATTGGTAGATTCAGAGCAGTTTGCGTCTGATATCGGGCATTCCGTCGTCTCAGAGCACTAAGAGCAGAGAGCCCACCTCTTTATTACCCGGCCACTTGTCGCGGTTGCACTGTTAATTGTGTGCTAGTCAAGGGCCCAGAATTTCTTTTTCGTCGCGTCGACCAGGATCTTTTTGACAGTCAGGTGTGAAATTTGCAGAACTGGGGATATTTTAGATTTTCGTCAAATTCTTAACTTTCACCTTGTCCAAAGAATCATCCCCACTGAGGTTACCTCCAAAGACTACTTTTAAGAGGGCTCTTGTTTCTGTGTCTGGGTATAGCGGTATTGTTCTGTTTCAGGGTCACTGTCTCACTGTCATAAACATCTGTTCTTCGTAAGGAAACCTCATGTCGTCCTTGTCTACCAGGTTACTAGTACAGAGGAAAAGGTCTGAGAGTATCTATGGCCACTTTGGGAGGCTCATCATGAACGGCCTCAATATTCGTCAATTTTTCCTGACAGTATATTTGGAAGTTGGGTAATGGATTATGTTTCGATCACTCGCAATACTTCAAACTTGGTATTGGGTCCATATACATCACATTCCTAATCAGGAGGTGAATGCATCGCGGCTATCCAGCAATTAACTGATTTATAGCGATTAGTTAACCCATAATCGGCCCAAGTATCATACCCTGTGCTTTCTTCTATTTTCAGTAAGGATTAAAAAGTTGCGAGACGGATTAAAGGATATGTTTTCAGTGGGCGAGTAGTATTAAGGAGCAGTGTACGTTACTTGGGCCCCATAATCTTGACGTGAGGAGCGCACCGATCTGAGGATCCGTAATAACATGAATGAGTTGCATTTAATAACATCATACTTGTTTGATCCTACTGATTCATCGATTTACGGGCCCAAGTATCATATCCTGCGCCTTCCTCTATATTCAATAAGGATTAAAAAGGTGCGAGACGGATTAAATGGTATGTTTTCAGTGGACGAGTAGTATTAAGGAGCAGTGTACGGGACTTGGGCCGATTCACGTTTCACACTAATTAGTTGTTGCTGGTCTACTCTAGTTTAACAATGAACATTATAACTAGCTAATGTTTCAATCTGCGCATAATTCATACATAACTAACTTTAACTAATAATATAGACAAACAACTAAAGATTGCAAGACGCATAACGATTGTTTTGTGTTCTCTCTTAACAGAAAGACCCCAAACCAGACATGTCTGCATCGATGTCTATCAATATAAGGATTTTCTGTGGCATATGGTAACCAAGTCTCATTGTGTTCTCAACCACAATCAATGTCTACAGTCGGAATTGTTCGTGATACAACGACAAATTGTTTAAGGTGCGGTACGAGCACATTAGTGAGCTATAGTATATTTGAGTTGGTGCTAGGGGCCTCTCTAGCCAATGAGGGGGGTTAGATCACCATGGTGAAAGTCAAATACCGCACCTTACTCGACAAATCATGCTCTTGGCATCTGTGCATGTCTGTGTCACATCGATATCCAATTATTACAAAAAATATATTGTGATGTAAGTCAGCAATATCGTTCAGGTTGATATGAAATGTGAAAGCTAATCATCGGTGTTCGGAGGTTTCCTCCACTTTCACATGTCACGGATGTGAATCTTTTCTCAAATTGACCTACTGGTACAGCAGCCATGTCTATGAAAGTGCGTGTAATAGTGACGTTTTTCATAGCGGTTGGGTTAATTAGTGTGCACTGGAAGTTTAATGCAATAAAGCAGAAGGCTTGTGTCCATCAAACAGGTAACTTGAAAGATAATTGTTAGTTTATAATGTATGTATGTTTTCGATACCTAGATGTTTTGTTCAGCAGTATTAGTACATGTAGATGTCGCACTAGGCTTGCATGACGTACGAGGTCTTCCATACTCATATAAATGTCGTTTTTTATTCCAAGAAATTTTCTAAGCAAATGAGTCACCAAGAACGTTCTCAAAATCTTCATCCGATGTGAAAAACGTGTTGTTCACTTTCACATCATATGGTCTGTGCATGTGGATATTGCTTATCATAACAAATATTCAAGAAGACAGTGTTTTCGGAAGGTCAAGTGCTGTTGATATCTTTCATATATATTCAGGATTCACAATGTACGAACCTATGATATGTTACAAATAAATGTATATATTAATATAGTAGGCCTACACAATGTGCTAACCATGTTATTTGAAACAACATTTTCAGACAGCTCTGTATCCACTCAACGCACTCAATCTGTCCATGTGCTATGTTGGATCATGGTAACAGAACCGAAACTTTGGACGCACACAATTCATATCAATAACACTTGGGTAAAACGGTGTCCGAAGGTTATTTATTTCGGCGATGTTGAGAACACGAATTTCCCTGTGGTAGGACTACACACACCTGAGTCTAACAAAACGTACCTAACAGTCAAACGTGACAAAGCTATGGACTACCTTTTCAAACACCATTTGCACGACGCTGATTGGTTCCTCAAGGCAGACTCAGACACCTACGTCATAATGGAGAATCTACATCACTTCCTCTCGCGCTATGACGCACGAGAACGGCTCCTGATTGGCCAGACGTGGAAGAACCGCGAGGGGATAGCCTACCCTGCTGGTGGGGGTGGCTATGTACTGAGTAGGGCAGCTTTGGAACGGTTTGGTACCCGAGACAAGGGTCTCTGTCATCCTCGCCGTGTAGACGGGGCGGAGGAAATACACTTGTCAACCTGCCTCGCGCTGCTAGGCGTACGGCTCGTGGACAGTATGGACTCTGAGGGACTGCCGCTAGCTCACCAGTACAGCCCCGCGGAGCACCTACTGGGCAAGCTACCGAAGATCTATCTCAGGCGGGTGTCTGCTACTGCCAACGAAGTGAGTATTTCCAAGCACCGCTCATAATATTTACTAATTTTATAATTAGTCTAGTCATATATGAGTCTTATTGAGTGATTGATTAGTTAAACATATGGTTGGAAAGTTTCAAAGTTTTTTTTTCCAGGCTCCGATTTCCTCGAGCAGGGAGGCATACAGTTTCCACTACCTCACCCCGGATGATATGTATGTGATGGAATATTTGATATATGGACTGACACTGATGACATAACACGGACAGTGGTTCCATTCACTATCAGTCCAGTACACTTTTGTCTTTCCATCTTAAGCACAGCTTCACCAGCCATACCTCGTTCATTAGCACAACTGATTTTGTTCACACTAATGGCGTTAGCAAAGAGAGTTACATACACTCTTTGGTATTAGTTCAGTGTATTAGATCAAAAAAGAAACTAACATATTTGTAACTAAAGGGAGAGGTCAAGTGGTTCACGTCTATACACAAAACATGTACAGTGTATTATGATGGTTTCGTCTCTGTTCATTATTAATACAAGTCAATACTTAGCATTCGCAAAATTCCAGACTACTAGTATCTAGCGCCACTGGTGGCAAGGCATAACCTTGCCAGAACAAACATCTTGACGTACTGTTGTCACGGGACATCATTCAGAAAGAGAGAGAGAAACGAAGAATGTTTTTGACCAAAATCACGGTAATTTAACTGTGATTTCTTTGATGTTTTGTGGGTGAATTAGCAGGAAGTAACTGAAATTAATACTTACAATTGTTTATTTCCGGATATTAGTTGGGTCACCTGCAGCAATTCCGTGACCGTTGAGAGTATAGGTACGTTTCTCAATGGATTTGACTTCTATAAGGGTTACATAAACAATTTAGCCCCCATGCTTAGCTAAAAAGTGTGGGCTAACTCCGCGAGAGCACGAAATCCGAAATGGCCGCTGTCGCCCATTTTGAAAATTAACTTTTCAGTGGTTTAACGTACAATGCTTTGTAGTATATGTATTTCAGGGTTTTGGGGGTCAAGGAATTCATATGTGATGTTATTTTGATGATTTGACCTATGCTTGGCCTTCAAATCTAAGATGCCCGCCAATTTTGAACTCTGAAACGTTAATATTTCCAAAACCGTTCTACTATTAGTTCTATGTAAGATTTATTTTCGGTGATTTGAGTTATGAATGGACAAATTATCAGTTAAAGTGTATTGACTATATCATGGGTAAAAAGAATCAGCGTTTGATGATCACAGAAGAACTGCAGACGACCCAATGAAATAGCTATATTGAAAAAAATGACATATTTTGTATTTTGTCCAATATTAAATTGAACACTTGCGGAATAAAATTCCTCGACTATCCCCTAAGCAATATACGAGGTGGTGGAAACGGTCTCTTGTCCAAGGAGACCCTGGATATCAAACAGCTTAACGCTGGAGAACATCTGTCCTTCGAGCTGTCAGAATGGCAGTTACCGGTACTTGACAACAAACTCCACACCACAATCATCGTAATATACGTACCACATTAATCAAAAGCACACCCTGTCACGATCAGTACATTTCTGACTGAATTCGGAGATTACGTAGCAGAGGCTCTAGTTGTACACGAGTTTGTGATAATGACCCGGACACTATGAACTTCAATGAAATGTTGTGTTGTCTTGGACTACAACAACACATTGGCTGTCCAACACATAAAGTGGGTTTTCACTCGACCTTTTCATATCGAGAGACAGTGATTCACTCCAGCTGTCTGATCCTCTTGCAAGTCTTCTCATCAGAGACCACTTTTTCATCGAGACACGTCTCTCGAGGCCGAAGCCACAGTGTACTCGTCATTTGAAATCCTTCCGAAAGACCAGTAAAATCAATCACAGTGCCTTCTCTGACGACTTAGCTCAAGTGGTTGTTTCCTCCACAAGTATTGTGGATGTCGACGAGTTGTGAAACTTCTACAACAAAGAGCTCAGTAGGATCTTAGATAAACACGCTCCTGTCGTTGAAAAAAGACCACAACAAAGAAGATGCTTCATTGGTTTGATTAATAAGGTAATATTTAACTTATTGATCTTTATTTAATCTTTCCGAAAAATAATAGGTTTGTGTCTGAGCATTACTCAACATGCCTGTTCAATATTGCAGAAATGCTTGTAAAATTATTAACCCTAGAACCATGTGTGTCGTAGTAGCTTATTTCGTCACAAAACGTGTCACCAATTGACGTGTGTCGTGATCTCACCATGAGACATGTCCATACAAAATATTGAATCGGTTCAGATTTGCTAGCTGTAGAGCGTCCATGAGAAGAGATCTATGAGGCGGAGGCAAATTGGGGGATACATTAAGCGATACAATTCTTGGAATGAAATAAACGTGAAGCATTATTTTGTCACATGTAATATGTTACATTGTAAACATGATACACATCGAAGCATGCATCGGAGGTTTCATCTGCCATCTTTTATGATTGTGCTGATGCCGAGGAGGGGCAAAAACTGACAAGGGCGAAACATATCTAAACAATTTTAGCATACCAGATATTTGTATGTATGATCAACCTGAACATGAACGCTATGATAACATCTTAGTAACCAAAGAATGAACCTTGAAAAAGATTTTTTAATGACATGACAAAGGAACCAAAGTCAATACATAAACCACACGACAGGAAATGACACTTGTTATGCTTGAGAGAACATGTATCCGCTCGTAACACTAACTGATCATCTGTTACTTCTTTTCCATAGGTTCATTCAACAGTCTTACATCAGTTACTCCCACAACCATCCATGGTCCCGGTAAAAACCAACGTACCAGTGTCTCATCGGCATGCGACTAACGTGTACTAGTTCTATAAATGTTCAAGGTTAAAGTGCCATAATCTGTTTTTGGAGGGATTCGTTATAAATCAATTGGCTAGCATACTGTTAGGAGTAGAGCGCCGATAGATCCTGCAAAATACAACATGGTGATCCTGCATAGAAGTCAAAACATACCCAGAATCTGCACAATGCGAACAAAATTCTTTATTCTTGCGCTAACATAAACAAAGCCATATTCAAAGTTCACAACGATAATATCAGTCCAGTAGGAAACCTAGCGAGTCAGTTCAGTTGACACCATGAACTTATTCATGATCAACAGCATTATGAACGACCATCTATTTTAAAAAATCAGTTGATGGTCTACTTGAAATATTGAAACAACCACTGAGCCGACATCATGTCCGGACTAAATCATTCGGCATATAACATGTTAAGCGTAAACAATTAGAGGACCAGTGTCCAATAGCAATGAGTTTCGCCTGTACTCAGTTATCATGGATATTGTTTACCATCCGCTTTACAAGCCAACACAAACTACAGAATTGTATGTACCACCCAAACTATCCTTTCTCAAAGTAAGTTTCGTGAATAAAGGCATTGGTGCAATCAACATCAGTAATATCTTGCATATTAAATCTTTTCAGTCAAAGTTATCATCATGAACGTATCAATCTATTACCACCAATACAGTCAGATTTTGATGATGAAAATAACAAACGTAAAGCAAAATATTTTGCAATAGAAACAAAGCCCGCCCAAATAGTTTATCCAAAGACACACTGGCGTCATCAAGGGCAGACAATGTGTTCAATGTAGTTGTTTCTACTGTATGCATTACAGTATCATGCTTTACTGATACCGGTTTTCTAATCATATACGAAGCCTATTGCATCCAAAATATTCAATCACAAACAAACGGATAACGGACCCTGTTTTGTTTGCTCGGAATACTTAATACTGGGTATTGATTCCACGTCTATTGAATGATTTGGATATTGATGACTTGTTACAAAACCCACACACCTGCACTTGCACAAGTTCTACATTCATACACAAACCAGTTGGGCACATTATTTCAGGTGACCTCAAAAAAGTAGACACTGAATCTTCGAAAGATGCAGTGTTCAAATCTCTCGAATACAGGGAGCCCAAGTCATTTTCGTGGAGATACAATTTCGAGTTGATCATGGAAGCAGTTGATGAACATGCCAGACGTGTACAAAGCGAGAATGATTTCTTTTTCTACAAAAAGGGCAACGTCGTCCTCAGTATATTGTAGTCAAATATAACACAGCTCGTTTTGTTAAAGATGATTCAGATGCTACAGAAACGGATGTTGTGAAAATGGTTAATTTTCTGATTGATATTATCTATGTGGAGGTTGGTGGTCGAATATTATGAGTAATAATAGCTACTTTCAAGAACTTCTATGGACGTCATCACGATCTGGTCGATCAGTACACAAATATGCCACCAGTATGCAGCATGACGTATTTGCATGTTAATGCTCGGAAGTCATGACGGGTGCCACATGTGGAGCAGGAAATGCTCACTTTTAATCGAAAAGTGATTGAATTGGTTTGGGCTGAGTCAAACACTAGATTGGACTGTGTAGTTTTCTATATTTTCGTTATATTCGCATCACTGTATGGGAACCGCTTCATATGACACTAATTTGAATATCAGATTTTCAATGTCAAATTTAAATAAATTTGTGTGCGCATTGACTCTCTGACTAAGAATATGTAATTGACCTGTGCGCACATCACATAGCTCGGGTTTGTATTAAGAGCATATAGGAAGTCATTTATATTGGATCTTTAGGTGACCTTGAACTTGACATCAGATGATTTTGATTGGTAAATCTCAAGGTCATGTCTGATCTGATATATGTAAAATTACCATACACATGTAAAATAAGGCTTAGGTTTGTATTATGAGCATATAGGAAATCATGTATGTTGGATCGTTGAGATGTACCAATGACGGTAACATGTCACATGAAATATGTAAATTGGCCTCTACAGGCATATATGGAATTGTATATGGTGGATCTTTTGGTGACCCTGTATGTAGCATGTTTGATATATGTCTGCCGAAAAACCACAACACCCTTGGTTATATATTTACTCACACACATATTAACATATAATGTAGATGTCGCACTAGGCTTGCATGCCATACAAGGGTTTACATATTCATATGAATGTCGTTTTTTTTAGTTAATTTCGGCACGAAATACCCTCGTGGTTTTGTCAGAATTCTTTTTCTTTTTTTTCACTTTTCGGTTTCCAGACGATAACTCAAGGACGCCTGGACATATCTCCGAGAAATTTTCACCAGTTATCAATCATATCATGTCGATGAACCCTATCGTTTCGGCGCCGGCTCCGAGGTCCGATTGGTCCGTGAGGATGAATTTCCTGTCAAATGGTTTCCGAATGATAACTCAAAAAGTTCTTGTGCTACACCTCTGAAAGCTGACATATGTTCATATTGTGTCCGAATTGATTATGGGGTCAATCAGTCTCATGACCTTTGACCCTGAGGTGAGTCATCATTGAGGCCCAATGCATATCTCGGAAATGGTGCATCCTTGAACGAAACTGACATTATTTTCGGACTCGTGGCACTACACAAACATCTTTTAGGGGTATGTTGGGTGAACTTGGCCCTGGGCCAATTTTTTTTTTACTTAGTCGGCATTTTTCATTTTCGGGCATATCTCGAAAACGATCCATCGTAGAGCGAAACGGATACTGAGCTTTGCCACAGATCTAGACATGCTCTGGACGTGCTTATTTATGTCACCCTCACAGGCAAATGTAGCACAATATCACATGGGCCAACAGAAAATGAATGACACAATTTTTGGAATTAGATAACTGTAAAGGATTGTTTTGTCATGTAAAGGCGAAGCTATACTAATCTATTCCTGCATACTAGATGTTTGTCCATATGATCAAACTGAACATGAATGTGATGGTAACATCATAGTAACCAAAGAATGAACAAGCATCACAAAAGCAGAACTTGTTCATGTGTGACGTCAAGGGGACAAACGAGACTGGAACAAATACTTGAAGCTGAGTGAACACAAAAACATTTAATGATGAGTGAACATGAAACCTGTTCGTTGTTTAAATGACAATGAAAATAAATGTTATTCCAAATAAAGTCTATTGTTCGATATGCTAATAATATGTAAAGAAAACTCGAATCTGTGCACTCGTTTTGTAGCTATAGCTACAGTAGTTGCCTAGAGCCTACAGTAGTAGTCTAGATAAGTAGCTGCCTACCTACTGAAAGAAATTTCACTCCAACGGAGATCAATTCTCCTCACCCTTACCATGGTCGCTACTTCACAAATATCAAAACTGACTAGTTCCTCCATGGATTTTTCTCATGGCAAAATTCAGCATTCCAGAACAGATATAGATCGGCAAACTTTACTTTCAGATTAATGAGTACAACTATGAACCATCATTTGTTAGCACAGCCTGAACTTGAAGGTCACTTCTATAATAAGGCACCAATGTGTTGAAATTGGCACAGTGATTGGTTGGTGGTAATAGATTGGCACAGTGATTGATTGGTAGTAATAGATTGGCACAGTGATTGGTTGGTGGTAATAGATTGGCACAGTGATTGATCGGTAGTAATAAATTGATTCTTACATTCGAGGTACTGTGTTCTGACAAACGAAAACACGGGCCATTCTGTTTGACCCCTTCTGATTGACTGACTGTGAGGGTCAGTCAAGGGTAGACACTGGTCATCTTCATGGATTATTCATAAATCACCATGACTTTTTTCCATCATCAACTCACATTTTTTGTAATTTTATTGTTTGTGGATCGTCTTACATGCATCTGGGATCATTGAAATTCAATTTGATCAAAAACTACAATGTTCATGATTTGAACAAATTCCTCTTTTCTTGCCCACCCTGCACATTGATGTCCAAAAGATTTGCATTTGCTAGCACACGAAGTTGCCACACCAATAAAAACCTTCACTATTTTCCTAGAATGTTGCTTCTGACGATCAAATGATCACATTCACTTTTTTTTATAGAATGTTGCTTTCGATGAGCACACCATAGAGCGTGAGTGTTTTGGTGACTTTCAACTTGATTGAGGATGATATTGAATGAAAAAAAATGCCATTTAAACGAGAGCCCATAGGGCACACACTTGCCGGAACCAAAATATATGTCATATACCAATGACATGACATATGGATTTGAACAAATTGCCTAAAATTTCTTCCCTACTTACTACGTTTACTTACTTACTTTACTTCATTTTACTTTAGTTTACTTCACAAACTACTCTTACTATCAATGTTACCTCATTGAACGTCGCAGCACCAAAAATAAGACATCAATGGACTCAGGAGACCAAGAACTTTCTAACGGTATACTACTCGATATGATGAGCTGAACTTCGTACTTGACCTCGATATTGAGCTCATCACAAAGTCTCAAAAACAATGTCAAATGTCATATTCAAAGTCAAATAAGAAAGGCTTCTCAATATGCTGCAATATGGTCATAGTTTGAACTCTCTACGGCGATTAGTTTCGAAGTTACTGTCATTTATGTGATTTTCACGTGATTATGACGTCATTTGTGATCATTTCTATGCTGCAAACTTACTGTGAATGGATTTTTTTTTAATATGCATGTTAAAATCGTGTTTATATATGTTATATTATCACCAGACAAGATTAAAATATCTTAAGATAATAAGTTTCCTTTGAAATTTTATCGATTAGTTGCCACAAAAACGTCAATTACGTCAAAATAGATATATCAATTGAGCTAAAAATTGACAGAGCATCACAGGCCGAATCCACATCGTCTGCAGGTGTTAGATCTGCAGTAAATGTTATAAGTTTACACACCTGACACTTAAAAGACCTGAATGTCAGTCTGGAATCACGTTTGACGTCATTATGACGTCTATAGACGTCCGATTACAAAAATGACAACAAATTTGAAAAGTACTTTCGAAGACCTTTCAAATGAGCTACTACTCGATATATTCACAAAAGGTCAAGGTCAAGGTCATTTTTGAGGTCAACTTAAAATTTTCATCTTAAGCACAGCTTCACCAGCCATACCTCGTTCATTAGCACAACTGATTTTGTTCACACTAATGGCGTTAGCAAAGAGAGTTACATACACTCTTTGGTATTAGTTCAGTGTATTAGATAAAAAAAGAAACTAACATATTTGTAACTAAAGGGAGAGGTCAAGTGGTTCACGTCTATACACAAAACATGTACAGTGTATTATGATGGTTTCGTCTCTGTTCATTATTAATACATGTCAATACTTAGCATACGTACCACATTAATCAAAAGCACACCCTGTCACGATCAGTACATTTCTGACTGAATTCGGAGATTACGTAGCAGAGGCTCTAGTTGTACACGAGTTTGTGATAATGATCCGGACACTATGAACTTCAATGAAATGTTGTGTTGTCTTGGACTACAACAACACATTGGCTGTCCAACACATAAAGTGGGTTTTCACTCGACCTTTTCATATCGAGAGACAGTGATTCACTCCAGCTGTCTGATCCTCTTGCAAGTCTTCTCATCAGAGACCACTTTTTCATCGAGACACGTCTCTCGAGGCCGAAGCCACAGTGTACTCGTCATTTGAAATCCTTCCGAAAGACCAGTAAAATCAATCACAGTGCCTTCTCTGACGACTTAGCTCAAGTGGTTGTTTCCTCCACAAGTATTGTGGATGTCGACGAGTTGTGAAACTTCTACAACAAAGAGCTCAGTAGGATCTTAGATAAACACGCTCCTGTCGTTGAAAAAAGACCACAACAAAGAAGATGCTTCATTGGTTTGATTAATAAGGTAATATTTAACTTATTGATCTTTATTTAATCTTTCCGAAAAATAATAGGTTTGTGTCTGAGCATTACTCAACATGCCTGTTCAATATTGCAGAAATGCTTGTAAAATTATTAACCCTAGAACCATGTGTGTCGTAGTAGCTTATTTCGTCACAAAACGTGTCACCAATTGACGTGTGTCGTGATCTCACCATGAGACATGTCCATACAAAATATTGAATCGGTTCAGATTTGCTAGCTGTAGAGCGTCCATGAGAAGAGATCTATGAGGCGGAGGCAAATTGGGGGATACATTAAGCGATACAATTCTTGGAATGAAATAAACGTGAAGCATTATTTTGTCACATGTAATATGTTACATTGTAAACATGATACACATCGAAGCATGCATCGGAGGTTTCATCTGCCATCTTTTATGATTGTGCTGATGCCGAGGAGGGGCAAAAACTGACAAGGGCGAAACATATCTAAACAATTTTAGCATACCAGATATTTGTATGTATGATCAACCTGAACATGAACGCTATGATAACATCTTAGTAACCAAAGAATGAACCTTGAAAAAGATTTTTTAATGACATGACAAAGGAACCAAAGTCAATACATAAACCACACGACAGGAAATGACACTTGTTATGCTTGAGAGAACATGTATCCGCTCGTAACACTAACTGATCATCTGTTACTTCTTTTCCATAGGTTCATTCAACAGTCTTACATCAGTTACTCCCACAACCATCCATGGTCCCGGTAAAAACCAACGTACCAGTGTCTCATCGGCATGCGACTAACGTGTACTAGTTCTATAAATGTTCAAGGTTAAAGTGCCATAATCTGTTTTTGGAGGGATTCGTTATAAATCAATTGGCTAGCATACTGTTAGGAGTAGAGCGCCGATAGATCCTGCAAAATACAACATGGTGATCCTGCATAGAAGTCAAAACATACCCAGAATCTGCACAATGCGAACAAAATTCTTTATTCTTGCGCTAACATAAACAAAGCCATATTCAAAGTTCACAACGATAATATCAGTCCAGTAGGAAACCTAGCGAGTCAGTTCAGTTGACACCATGAACTTATTCATGATCAACAGCATTATGAACGACCATCTATTTTAAAAAATCAGTTGATGGTCTACTTGAAATATTGAAACAACCACTGAGCCGACATCATGTCCGGACTAAATCATTCGGCATATAACATGTTAAGCGTAAACAATTAGAGGACCAGTGTCCAATAGCAATGAGTTTCGCCTGTACTCAGTTATCATGGATATTGTTTACCATCCGCTTTACAAGCCAACACAAACTACAGAATTGTATGTACCACCCAAACTATCCTTTCTCAAAGTAAGTTTCGCGAATAAAGGCATTGGTGCAATCAACATCAGTAATATCTTGCATATTAAATCTTTTCAGTCAAAGTTATCATCATGAACGTATCAATCTATTACCACCAATACAGTCAGATTTTGATGATGAAAATAACAAACGTAAAGCAAAATATTTTGCAATAGAAACAAAGCCCGCCCAAATAGTTTATCCAAAGACACACTGGCGTCATCAAGGGCAGACAATGTGTTCAATGTAGTTGTTTCTACTGTATGCATTACAGTATCATGCTTTACTGATACCGGTTTTCTAATCATATACGAAGCCTATTGCATCCAAAATATTCAATCACAAACAAACGGATAACGGACCCTGTTTTGTTTGCTCGGAATACTTAATACTGGGTATTGATTCCACGTCTATTGAATGATTTGGATATTGATGACTTGTTACAAAACCCACACACCTGCACTTGCACAAGTTCTACATTCATACACAAACCAGTTGGGCACATTATTTCAGGTGACCTCAAAAAAGTAGACACTGAATCTTCGAAAGATGCAGTGTTCAAATCTCTCGAATACAGGGAGCCCAAGTCATTTTCGTGGAGATACAATTTCGAGTTGATCATGGAAGCAGTTGATGAACATGCCAGACGTGTACAAAGCGAGAATGATTTCTTTTTCTACAAAAAGGGCAACGTCGTCCTCAGTATATTGTAGTCAAATATAACACAGCTCGTTTTGTTAAAGATGATTCAGATGCTACAGAAACGGATGTTGTGAAAATGGTTAATTTTCTGATTGATATTATCTATGTGGAGGTTGGTGGTCGAATATTATGAGTAATAATAGCTACTTTCAAGAACTTCTATGGACGTCATCACGATCTGGTCGATCAGTACACAAATATGCCACCAGTATGCAGCATGACGTATTTGCATGTTAATGCTCGGAAGTCATGACGGGTGCCACATGTGGAGCAGGAAATGCTCACTTTTAATCGAAAAGTGATTGAATTGGTTTGGGCTGAGTCAAACACTAGATTGGACTGTGTAGTTTTCTATATTTTCGTTATATTCGCATCACTGTATGGGAACCGCTTCATATGACACTAATTTGAATATCAGATTTTCAATGTCAAATTTAAATAAATTTGTGTGCGCATTGACTCTCTGACTAAGAATATGTAATTGACCTGTGCGCACATCACATAGCTCGGGTTTGTATTAAGAGCATATAGGAAGTCATTTATATTGGATCTTTAGGTGACCTTGAACTTGACATCAGATGATTTTGATTGGTAAATCTCAAGGTCATGTCTGATCTGATATATGTAAAATTACCATACACATGTAAAATAAGGCTTAGGTTTGTATTATGAGCATATAGGAAATCATGTATGTTGGATCGTTGAGATGTACCAATGACGGTAACATGTCACATGAAATATGTAAATTGGCCTCTACAGGCATATATGGAATTGTATATGGTGGATCTTTTGGTGACCCTGTATGTAGCATGTTTGATATATGTCTGCCGAAAAACCACAACACCCTTGGTTATATATTTACTCACACACATATTAACATATAATGTAGATGTCGCACTAGGCTTGCATGCCATACAAGGGTTTACATATTCATATGAATGTCGTTTTTTTTAGTTAATTTCGGCACGAAATACCCTCGTGGTTTTGTCAGAATTCTTTTTCTTTTTTTTCACTTTTCGGTTTCCAGACGATAACTCAAGGACGCCTGGACATATCTCCGAGAAATTTTCACCAGTTATCAATCATATCATGTCGATGAACCCTATCGTTTCGGCGCCGGCTCCGAGGTCCGATTGGTCCGTGAGGATGAATTTCCTGTCAAATGGTTTCCGAATGATAACTCAAAAAGTTCTTGTGCTACACCTCTGAAAGCTGACATATGTTCATATTGTGTCCGAATTGATTATGGGGTCAATCAGTCTCATGACCTTTGACCCTGAGGTGAGTCATCATTGAGGCCCAATGCATATCTCGGAAATGGTGCATCCTTGAACGAAACTGACATTATTTTCGGACTCGTGGCACTACACAAACATCTTTTAGGGGTATGTTGGGTGAACTTGGCCCTGGGCCAATTTTTTTTTTACTTAGTCGGCATTTTTCATTTTCGGGCATATCTCGAAAACGATCCATCGTAGAGCGAAACGGATACTGAGCTTTGCCACAGATCTAGACATGCTCTGGACGTGCTTATTTATGTCACCCTCACAGGCAAATGTAGCACAATATCACATGGGCCAACAGAAAATGAATGACACAATTTTTGGAATTAGATAACTGTAAAGGATTGTTTTGTCATGTAAAGGCGAAGCTATACTAATCTATTCCTGCATACTAGATGTTTGTCCATATGATCAAACTGAACATGAATGTGATGGTAACATCATAGTAACCAAAGAATGAACAAGCATCACAAAAGCAGAACTTGTTCATGTGTGACGTCAAGGGGACAAACGAGACTGGAACAAATACTTGAAGCTGAGTGAACACAAAAACATTTAATGATGAGTGAACATGAAACCTGTTCGTTGTTTAAATGACAATGAAAATAAATGTTATTCCAAATAAAGTCTATTGTTCGATATGCTAATAATATGTAAAGAAAACTCGAATCTGTGCACTCGTTTTGTAGCTATAGCTACAGTAGTTGCCTAGAGCCTACAGTAGTAGTCTAGATAAGTAGCTGCCTACCTACTGAAAGAAATTTCACTCCAACGGAGATCGATTCTCCTCACCCTTACCATGGTCGCTACTTCATAAATATCAAAACTGACTAGTTCCTCCATGGATTTTTCTCATGGCAAAATTCAGCATTCCAGAACAGATATAGATCGGCAAACTTTACTTTCAGATTAATGAGTACAACTATGAACCATCATTTGTTAGCACAGCCTGAACTTGAAGGTCACTTCTATAATAAGGCACCAATGTGTTGAAATTGGCACAGTGATTGGTTGGTGGTAATAGATTGGCACAGTGATTGATTGGTAGTAATAGATTGGCACAGTGATTGGTTGGTGGTAATAGATTGGCACAGTGATTGATCGGTAGTAATAAATTGATTCTTACATTCGAGGTACTGTGTTCTGACAAACGAAAACACGGGCCATTCTGTTTGACCCCTTCTGATTGACTGACTGTGAGGGTCAGTCAAGGGTAGACACTGGTCATCTTCATGGATTATTCATAAATCACCATGACTTTTTTCCATCATCAACTCACATTTTTTGTAATTTTATTGTTTGTGGATCGTCTTACATGCATCTGGGATCATTGAAATTCAATTTGATCAAAAACTACAATGTTCATGATTTGAACAAATTCCTCTTTTCTTGCCCACCCTGCACATTGATGTCCAAAAGATTTGCATTTGCTAGCACACGAAGTTGCCACACCAATAAAAACCTTCACTATTTTCCTAGAATGTTGCTTCTGACGATCAAATGATCACATTCACTTTTTTTTATAGAATGTTGCTTTCGATGAGCACACCATAGAGCGTGAGTGTTTTGGTGACTTTCAACTTGATTGAGGATGATATTGAATGAAAAAAAATGCCATTTAAACGAGAGCCCATAGGGCACACACTTGCCGGAACCAAAATATATGTCATATACCAATGACATGACATATGGATTTGAACAAATTGCCTAAAATTTCTTCCCTACTTACTACGTTTACTTACTTACTTTACTTCATTTTACTTTAGTTTACTTCACAAACTACTCTTACTATCAATGTTACCTCATTGAACGTCGCAGCACCAAAAATAAGACATCAATGGACTCAGGAGACCAAGAACTTTCTAACGGTATACTACTCGATATGATGAGCTGAACTTCGTACTTGACCTCGATATTGAGCTCATCACAAAGTCTCAAAAACAATGTCAAATGTCATATTCAAAGTCAAATAAGAAAGGCTTCTCAATATGCTGCAATATGGTCATAGTTTGAACTCTCTACGGCGATTAGTTTCGAAGTTACTGTCATTTATGTGATTTTCACGTGATTATGACGTCATTTGTGATCATTTCTATGCTGCAAACTTACTGTGAATGGATTTTTTTTTAATATGCATGTTAAAATCGTGTTTATATATGTTATATTATCACCAGACAAGATTAAAATATCTTCAGATAATAAGTTTCCTTTGAAATTTTATCGATTAGTTGCCACAAAAACGTCAATTACGTCAAAATAGATATATCAATTGAGCTAAAAATTGACAGAGCATCACAGGCCGAATCCACATCGTCTGCAGGTGTTAGATCTGCAGTAAATGTTATAAGTTTACACACCTGACACTTAAAAGACCTGAATGTCAGTCTGGAATCACGTTTGACGTCATTATGACGTCTATAGACGTCCGATTACAAAAATGACAACAAATTTGAAAAGTACTTTCGAAGACCTTTCAAATGAGCTACTACTCGATATATTCACAAAAGGTCAAGGTCAAGGTCATTTTTGAGGTCAACTTTGACCTCAGGCGTCATAGTCAATGGTCACATTGAAGGTCACCTAAGAAAGGCCTTTTGATATGCTACAATATGATCCTAGTCTGAACTCTCTACGACGATTAGTTCCGAAGTTATGGTCAATTATGTGATTTTGACCTTTTCTTTGACCTTGATCTTTACCTTTGACCTTGGGTCATGAAGATTGTGCATTGCCTGAGCATGGAAATATATATTATACTTGGATATTTTAGTCACAATCGAACAAGAATTGTGGACACTATGGCCTTTTGAAATTTCAAAAAATTGACGTTGATGACGTCATTGTGACGTCAATAAACGTCAAATCTGAATATTAATGAGATAGTGTGTGTCAGGGTATAAAGACCTTCCATTTGATATACTAATTGATAGGTTTCAGTTAGTTTGGAAATTTGACCTTGAGGTTTTCCTCATGTGACCTCATTTTCCCGACCAGGTTCAAGGTCAATCATGAAATTGACATATACGTCTGATTGCCATACCTCTATTGAATGATATGGTTCAAATTTCATGAACCTACGACGATTCCAACAGATGTTATTACCGGAAACGCGTTTTTCTGGGATTTCGATGACCTTGACCTTGACCTTTGACCTTTGTACTTCAAGTCGTAGAGGTCAATGATGTCAATATGCATATCAAGTTTCAATGGATTCCATACACTATTAACGATATTATGGCCTTTTGAAATTTCGGAAATTTGACGTTTATGACGTCATTGTGACGTCAGTTTACGTCGCAGCGCCAAAAATAAGATATCACTGGAATCAGGGGCCCAAGACCTTTCCAACGATATACTACTGGATATGGTGCGCTGAACTTCGTACTTGACCTTGACTTCGACCTCAGGCGAACTTCTCAAGGTCAAGGTTAAAGTTCAAGGTCAAGGTCACGGAAGATAGAACTCGAGTATATCTACAATATGCACTTAATTTGAAGTCTCTACGACGATTAGAACCGGAGTTATGGCCAATTATGTGTTTTCAACGTTTTGCGTGACCTTGACCTTGACCTTTGACCTAGAATCACCAAAATCGAACTTGTCCTGCCCATTATCCTACAGAATATGCACACCAACTTTGGAAGGACTCCAGTGAGAACTGTGGACGCTAGAGTGCGAACATACAAACAAACAAACTTCTCCACAAACAGACCAACATACTTGCCGAAATCGTAGATTCCGGCAAGTAACAAACACATCCACAAACCGACCAACATACTTGCCGAAATCTTTAGATTCCGGCAAGTAACAAACACATCCACAAACCGACCAACATACTTGCCGAAATCTTTAGATTCCGGCAAGTAACAAACAAACACATCCACAAACCGACCAACATACTTGCCGAAATCTTTAGATTCCGGCAAGTAACAAACACACAAACACATCCACAAACCGATCAACATACTTGCCGAAATCTTTAGATTCCGGCAAGTAACAAACAAACACATCCACAAACCGATCAACATACTTGCCGAAATCTTTAGATTCCGGCAAGTAACAAACACATCCACAAACCGACCAACATACTTGCCGAAATCTTTAGATTCCGGCAAGTAACAAACAAACACATCCACAAACCGACCAACATACTTGCCGAAATCTTTAGATTCCGGCAAGTAACAAACACACAAACACATCCACAAACCGATCAACATACTTGCCGAAATCTTTAGATTCCGGCAAGTAACAAACAAACACATCCACAAACCGATCAACATACTTGCCGAAATCTTTAGATTCCGGCAAGTAACAAACACACAAACACACAAACACATCCACAAACCGATCAACATACTTGCCGAAATTTTCAATTCCGGCAAGTAATAAAAGTTGTGATATAAAGTGGCCTGTCGCTTGACCCAGACTGTATTTAGACATGAGTTTTAGACTTGATTATACCAGTTTGACACCTCTGAGTCGGAAAACAAAAGAAATATTGTTTGAGATGTGCATTCGGATATATATATGATATACTGTACTAATACGCGACCGAGTGTGTATATTTAGAAGGGGACATGTCCACAGGGGGTAATCGTTTCTACAGCTTATTGTTGTGTGAATGGATTGAGAATCAGATTCACCCCACTGCTCTTTCTACTTTGATATCTCGGCGAGTTTTCAATTTATTCCAAATATGAAAAGTGGACCAAAAACTAGAAGTAACACTGCAACTGACTGCATGAAATGCTTTAGAATTTAATGTTCAGTAAATTTGTGAAAATCGGAACCATGAAAACATAAAAAGTATATGTTAAATGAAGAATTTTCATAGGATTCTGATTAAGTTTTGTCAATTCTATAGTTCAAACTTGCTGTCAATAAATTTTTTAAATATGCATGATTACATCGTGTTTATATATATGTTATATTATAACCGGACAAGATCATAATATCCACAAATGATGAGTTTCCTTTGAACTTTTACCAATTTGTTGGCACAAAAACGTCAATTACGTCGAAACGGATATATTGATTGAGCTGAAAATTGGTAGAAACCATCACAGGACGACTCCACATCGTTTGCATCTGTTAGATCTGCAGTAAATGGTATAACTTTGAACATCTGACACTCAAAAGGCCTAAATGTTGGTCTGAAATCACGTTTGACGTCATTATGACGTCAATTGACGTCCGATTCCAAAAATAACAACAGATTTGGAAAGTACTCTCAAAGACCTTTCAAACGAGCTACTACTCGATATTTTTGCAAGAGGTCAAGGTCAAGGTCATTTTTGAGGTCAACTTCGACCTCAGTCGCTTGCAAAGGCTATCGCTCATACGCCTTAGGTGTAATGCAAAAGTTGTTAGGCTAAGTGAGTGCAATACTGTGGATTTACTTTCGTGTCTCTATCTTGCTTAGTTCCTGAGATATAGTGACCTACATGGTTTTCACTTGCGGGTCAATATTGACCCTAACTTTCGACCTACGACCTTGAAATTTCGTGGATCAAAAGAAGTCATCCTTGCTTATTAACAGGTTTATCATTGGATTTTTACGCACATTATTGACGCTTTTATCAGCATGGACAGCTTGAAAAATGCAATTTGGCTTATAATGGGACCGATTTCGTTGCCATAGAAACGTCAATTACGTCATAACGGATTGACCGATCGCGCTAAAAATTTATACTGACCATAAGGGACCGGCCCCACATCGTTTCCAAGCATCAAATCGAAAATCAAAGGAGGTGACCTCCAAGGTCAAATATTCGACCTCAGGCGAACTTCTCAAGGTCAAGATCAAAGGTCAAGGTCAAGGTCACAGAAGATAGAACTCGAGTTTATCTACAATATGAACTTAATTTGAAGTCTCTAGGACCACTAGAACCGAAGTTATGGCCACTTATGTGTTTTCGACATTTTGCTTGACCTTGACCTTGACCTTTGACCTAGACACACCAAAATAGGACGTTTTCTGGCCGGTATTCTACAGATTCTGCACACGAATTTTGGAAGCTTTTAATCAAGAACTGTGGACGCTAGAGTGCGAACAAACACACAAAAAACACACAAACACACAAACACATCCACAAACCGATCAACATACTTGCCGAAATTTTCAATTCCGGCAAGTAACAATACGTTTGTAAATAGAAAGGGATCATACCAATTCAACAATATTGCAAGCTTTTGAGTTAAGAGTCGATATCGAATAAAATATATATGCATATTCACATAATGATATCTATTGTCGTCGTTGAACGTGTTTGAACAGTTTGATATATATGAGTGTCAATTAGTGGCATAAACCCCTCTTTTATTTATTCTGTCGTTTGCATAGTCAATCAAACAATTTTAAACAGTTGTGCAAACACTACAATAATTATCGTCCAAACAGATAGTGTCGACAAATATCTGTCAGCATCATTTTCTGATGTCAATAAAGACAGCAGAATCATTAGGGTCCCTTATACCATTAAGGTAATGGTATCGACTGAGGAATGTATCTATTCCCAATTCGTTCAGTTGGTCAGAGCATGTTACAAGTACTCTCAAATACATGTGTGTTCATTGGTCTCGAAAGATCGAGTAAGGTGCGGTATTTGACTTTCACCATGGTGATCTAACCCCCCTCATTGGCTGGATAGGCCCCTAGCAACAACTCAAATATAATATAGCTCACTAATGGGCTCATACCGCACCTTAAACGAAAGATCCAAGACCCTTTCTTAGTTACGTGAGTAATCAATTTACTGATCGATTGTTCATCGCTTGTGAATGTAGTACATTGAGGTGGCTTTCACCTATTGATGCTAAAAAATTGAATCCTAGTGTTTTGTCTCTTGTTTAAAAAAAAGCTGTTAAACTGCCAGTTTCTCACTCGTTGTATCGCTCGTTGGTACACACACTGAACCCGTGACACCCACCTTCTGGATGACAGTGAGCCATTACTCACATGTTGTTTGCAGTTTGTAGATAGGCATTCATGACATATCGAGCAGCAATAATTATTTAACCTCGAATAGGTACTAATACATTAGACTCTGAATCCACCAAATAATGATTTCATATTTGAGGCATAACATGGTATTTATTATGAATACAACATGTTGGAGATGCCTTGTAAAAAGTGTGTGCAACTTTCTGATTTCGTCTGTTATATTCATATACTCATAACATAGAGCTGTCTTGGGGTTCCATTAAATATGTTGAGAATTGTGACATGTGTGATTCTGAACTCTAATTTTGACAATAAAACATCTTTCGTGCCTCACAGTTTGCATCATTCCATTTCCCGCCCCAGCTCGGGACGACCACCGCACAGTTCTCGCGGCTGTTTCCTTGGTCGGGCTGTCCACCTCCCCACCTGGCCCAGGTGACGGGTTCTCCGCTGTTCTCCCAGTAAAACTCGCCAACACCACCACCAACAGGGCGCCGTCCAGACGTCCAATAGGAGGTTGTGAAGCCTAGAGCGACTGTATGATATAAAACACATTTAGCGGATGTTATACCAATGTTGCCCACTGCATCGTAGCAAGCTTCCATGTCAATTATTGATTCATTAAACAATAGACATTGCCACCAAAGCTACAGCTCAATTAACAGTTCAGGCCACCACAAGGAATCATAGTCTTGCAAACAGAATAAAATACATGAATTTTTTTTGAAGTTAAACATTCGGAAAACTAACCTCTGTTTGCTTCGAGTGCCACACTTTCTGCCATAGAAGTGATGTCTGGCAGATGAGAGCCAGGACAGAGTTTCGGACACTGAGCTAGAGCCTCGTCAAAGGTCAAACCAGATCCATAGCAGGAGCATACGATTGGGTCACTGCACGTATCTTAAATAGTTAAGACCATGGTTCGATATTAGCACATATGGAACCGTGAGCAGCTACTGTTCTGTGGTTACTGTTGCATGAGCCCTGTTTTACATGTATGTTGTTTTCTACGTTCCTATTTGCATATTTCAATAATGAAAATTATATGGGAGAGCTAGAATTGCTACCAGAGTTTTATTATATCTGAATAATTGTGTTTAATGTTCAAAAGCTCACGGGTCTTCTCATAGTAGGCTGATGAGAGCTCTGTGACCAGGTGTGAGGCCGGTCTGGTGTCGTGATGAAGTACCTCACATTCTCCCAATCCATCGGTGACTTGGCGCAGGTTGAAGCCCTTACAGGAGTCGTCTCTCAAACAAGCGAGGCTGCACTGGCCACTAGAATAGTCGGTAAACGTGACAGCAGCACTTCTAGTCGAGATAGTGTTGGTACCGTGAGCTCGCACGAATAATGCTTTGTTAATCGTCAAGGCTCTCACAGATGTTACTCTGAATAAAAGTGTCACTAATACCAGAAAAACACAATTTTCCATGATCAATTTGTTTATAAAGCAAAGACAAACTCATACACTCAGCCAAATGGGAAACTCAGTACAATATATATGTATATTTCCAAGTCCATTCTGCCGGTGTTAATCCATGATAATCCAGTCCTTTGATCCTGTAATTTTAAGCATGAAGCCCATTTTTAACCGGATAATCGTTCGTTAATTTTCCGTATGAAAATTAAGCTTGAGCGAGAGACACTCTAGCGTGTTGTTGTGTGGACTCAACACAGTGTTTTGGTGTGTGTATTTGTGTGTTCTGATGTGTGTATTGATGTGTGTATTGATTCCATGCCTGTCATGGACTGGGTGTGAATTTTGTAGATAAGGACACGCGACTGGGCTGTGTTCATCGAGGGATTTAGGACTGTTATGCCCCTTGCGTTATTGATGACATTGACTGGATCTTACCTGCTATGTACACGTAAGCGGCTAACCGGATTGCATCAAATCAATGGCACTGTTACATGTACGCACTCTTGTCTTTATTGTGACGAGCATCGTAAAAACTGCATATGGGTCTATGAGCGTCTCAATGCCTGCTATTTTACGGCACCAATAATGTTGATGTCATCGAAAAAATCAAAATGACTGCTAATAGGGATGTTTCATATGCACGTTCGTGGAAGCACGAACAGCACGTACGTACGAACCGCACGAACAGGCTGATCTGAAGGGGACCTGTTATTATTTTGGTAGGAGTCGTAACGCATGAGCAAACAAAAGGCATAGCCTGTCTACTAAACCCTTTCAAAATTATTTCAGACGACAGCATTAATTGTTCCAGTGTTGTTTTTTTCTCTCTTTTTTGGAGGGGGGGGGGAGTTAGAGAGGGATCATTCCCGGGTCAACCAAGAACCCCAAAAAACAACCGGGTACCATCACATCCATCAAAAGACCATCGTCATCAAAGGGGTGAACTACAATAATTCACCAGCTACTCACATAGGTACAATATTTTGAGTTGTATGTTGAATGCAGAATAGTCATCAGAGGAGTGTTAACTTCGGTTTTACAGGCTCTTAGGGGGTAAAACACGAAAATGTGAACAAGGGCGCTTCCAAATAAAATCATCGGATTGTGAGGGAGTGGGGGTTATATGCCCAGATGGTAGCATCATCACTCTAGCTATCTGTACAAGTATAATATATTTCGTGAGAAGTTTTATGTTACCACAGAATACACTGACGGAAAAATGTCAACTTTATCACTTGTTACATTTAATTGGCGTGCTGATGCCCATTACACTTGTTAAGTATAAACATGTACGTTACATGTGTGTTCTTTGCTGAATACTATCTAGTTTTCTCTTGTGTGATTTACTTCCTGTTCCGGTTGGCGCCATAACTTGATAGTAACCTGAAATGAATCCTGATGGAATAAATGTGTCAACAAAGCTGTTATCTTGTTTCATCAGATGAAGAATTGGACTAACAGGTGGGATAAATCCGTCGTCAAACATGGCTGCAAACGTAACAGGTTATGGGCCCAGGCATCGTTTAGCGTTTGACGGCGACGAGTCGAAATATGAACTCTGGGAAGTGAAGTTTTTGGGGTATATGCGCCTGCAGAAGTTGTATGATGTCGTGACAGGAGATGGAGTGCCTGACGCGGACAAGAACAAAGATGCGTTCGCAGAACTGGTCCAATATCTGGATGACCGAAGTTTATCACTCGTCATGAGGGACGCGAATGACGATGGGAGAAAAGCCGTCAAAATACTTCGTGAGCATTATCTTGGACGCGGGAAGCCAAGGATTATCAGCCTCTACACTGAACTTACAACTCTAAGCATGAGAACTGATGAAAGTGTAACGGATTATGTACTCAGGGCAGAGACTGCAAGTACGTCTTTGAAAACTGCCGGTGAGACGATTAGTGACAGCCTATTAATTGCAATGGTTCTAAAGGGTTTACCATCTGACTACAAGACATTTGCTACCATCGTTGGTCAGAAAGATGGTAATATGACCTATGCCGAGTTCAAGCCGGCCCTTCGAAACTTTGAAGAGACACAGAAGTCGTGTCAACCTGGCGAAGACCGTGAAGACCGTGTCCTGAAGCAGACCGACCACAGTCACATCAAACATGTTGTTACTTGTTTCAACTGTGGAAAAGCCGGCCACAAATCCTATGAGTGCCAGGAGGCGAAGAAACCGAGGCGATGGTGCAGCCATTGTAGGTCGCGGACGCACAACACGAACCAATGTAGACGTAGGAAGGACGCCGCGAAGTCTGTGAACACGTGGGACGACGACGATCCTCGCGAGTCTCGAGATGAGGTCGCAGCGCCGGACGCCGAGGACGATGGAGGTGGTCGAGACTCTTTTGCCTTCAGAGTTACTGTTGAACATGATGATGTAGATTTTTGTAATAGGGTCAGTGATGCTTTGTTAGTTGATTGTGGTGCAACCACTCATATTGTGAGTGATCGATCCAAATTTGTAAAATTTGATGAGAATTTTGATTGTAAAAATCACTATATTGAGCTTGCTGATGGCAGCCGAACAAATGGTGTAGTATCTGGCAGGGGTGATGCGAGTGTGATGCTTTGTGATGCTCAGGGTAATTCCCGTAAAGTACTTTTGAAGAATGCATTATATGTACCATCCTATAAACAGGATATATTTTCTGTACAAGCTGCAACAGTTAATGGAGCATCTGTAAAGTTTTCACCAAATTCCGCAGAGCTGAACGCCCCCAATGGGACAAAGTTTAACATAGAAAAACATGGGAAATTGTATTTCCTTAACAGTGTGATCAGTGAGGATCAAAGCCGTAGTATGAAACAGTGGCATGCTGTGCTCGGCCACTGCAACATGAGAGATGTGCTAAAGCTGGAAAATGTTGTAAATGGTATGAAAATTACAGAAAAGTCTAAAGATGATTTTCACTGTGAAGTGTGTGTGGAAGGTAAAATGTTCCAGTACAGGAACAGAACACCTGATGAACGTGCAACTTGTCCACTTGAGTTGGTGCACAGTGACCTTGCAGGTCCAATTACCCCAGTAGCTAGGGGAGGTTTTCGTTATGCTATGTCGTTTATTGATGATTACTCGGGTGTGATCATGGTGTATTTCCTGAAAAACAAAAGTGATGCTGTGAGAGCAACAGAAAAGTTTCTGGCTGATTGTGCTCCCTACGGTGATGTGAAGTGTATCAGGAGTGACAATGGTACAGAGTATACCGGTGAACAATTCAGGTTGTTGATGCTTAGACATTGTATCAAGCATGAGATGTCTGCTCCGTATTCCCCCCACCAAAACGGTACGGCCGAGAGGGCTTGGAGGTCTCTTTTCGACATGGCTCGATGTTTGTTGTTAGAGTCTAAGTTACCTAAATATCTATGGACATATGCAGTAATGGCTTCGGCATATATCAGGAATCGTTGTTATAATGTAAGGACAGGGAAAACAGCATTTGAATGCTTGACTGGTAAAAAGCCTAGTTTGTCCAAGATGCATGTCTTTGGAACGGTATGTTATGGATATGTACAGAATAAAACGAAACTGTATGCACGAAGTGTCAAGGGCATATTTGTGGGTTACGATAGGTGCAGCCCAGCTTATCTTGTATACTTTCCGGACAGAAACTCTATTGATAGAATTCGATGTGTCAGATTCACTGACAGGTTAGAGGAAACAAAAGTGTCAAATGATGTGTACGATGATATGCCAGATAATCCAAAACATGTGGAGACTGTTGTAAATAATGATGATGTTGTAAATAATGATGTAAATAATGATGTTGTGAATGATGGTGTTAATGAGGATAAAGATGTGAAACGGTATCCTGAAAGACAAAGGTCAACGCCTGTGTATCTACGTGATTATGTTGTTAAAGACAGTGCAAAGTGTACTGTTGACTATTGCTACAGGGTAGCAGATATCCCAAAGTGCTATGAGGATGCTATAAATTCACATGAAGCTAGTAAGTGGCAGAAGGCCATGAATGATGAATTCAATGCTCTAAATGAGAATGACACGTTTGAACTTACTACTGTACCCAGTGATCGTGCTGTAGTTGGTGGTAGATGGGTCTATGCTGTCAAACTTGGCCCGATGGTGAGGAAAATCACAAAGCGCGGTTTGTCGCGAAAGGTTACTCACAAATTCCTGAGGTAGATTACCAGGAGACATTTTCTCCGACAGCACGTGTTACGTCAATCAGAATGTTAATGCAAGTAGCAGTTCAAGAAGGTCTTGTTATTGATCAGATGGATGTTAAAACAGCGTATCTCAATGCTCCGATAGACTGCGAAATTTACATGGAACAACCAGAAGGTTACCAAAAATGTACTAAAAGTGGTGAGAAACTTGTGTATAAGTTAAAGAAATCCTTGTATGGCCTAAAACAAAGCGGTCGTAACTGGAATAACATGTTGCATGAACATTTCATGGGTGAAGGTTTTACCCAATCTTTAGCTGACACCTGCATGTACATTAGAAATGAATATCAATCAAAAGTGATTGTGATTGTGTGGGTCGATGATATTATTATCGCGGCCAGTAGCAAGAGTGAACTTGCCAAAGTCAAACAAGCCTTATGTTCTAAGTTTAATATGAAAGACTTGGGAAAATTGTCATGGTTCCTAGGTATTGAGTTTCAGTGTGACAGTGATTGTATTGTTATGAATCAGAGCAAGTATGTGCTCAAATTACTCGATAGATTCCAAATGATGGATTGTAAACCTAAGGCCACACCAAGTGAACTAGGTGTGAACAAAGTAGGTGATGATGAATCTGAACTGTTGTCAGATCCACACATGTATAGAGAGATTGTTGGTGGATTAATATATCTGATGGTGAACACGAGACCAGATCTTTGTTACATTGTTGGAATTTTGTCTCAGCACATGGCCAAACCCAGTAAATGTCATTTGATTATGGCTAAACATGTATTGCGGTATTTGAGAGGAACTGTTGATTATTGTCTGAAGTATGTGAAGCCACAGGCTCCATTAAGTCTGATTGGTTATTGTGATTCTGACTGGGGCATGTCTGAAGATAGACGCAGTATAACTGGATATTGTTTCTACTTGTGCAAAGAGAGTTCTATGATTTCATGGAAAAGTCGTAAACAACAATGTGTATCTTTATCGACTTGTGAAGCAGAGTATGTGGCACTATGTATGGCTAGTCAGGAAGCCAAGTTTGTTAGACAGTTGTTGACTGATATGTCAGGTTGTGATCTCAAGTGTGTGACTATGTTTGTAGATAATCAAGGTGCTATAGCTTTGGCGAAGAACCCCGTACATCATCAGAGATCAAAACATGCTGATATCAAATATCATTTTGTACGATTTGAAGTGCTTGCTGGAACTATCTGTTTGGAGTATGTAACATCTGAATGTAACATTGCTGATATATTTACTAAACCAGTGTCTAAAGTAAGGCTGAACAGGTTGTTGAATTTGAGACACATGTGAAGTAATGTTTAAGGGGGAGTGTTAAGTATAAACATGTACGTTACATGTGTGTTCTTTGCTGAATACTATCTAGTTTTCTCTTGTGTGATTTACTTCCTGTTCCGGTTGGCGCCATAACTTGATAGTAACCTGAAATGAATCCTGATGGAATAAATGTGTCAACAAAGCTGTTATCTTGTTTCATCAGATGAAGAATTGGACTAACAGGTGGGATAAATCCGTCGTCAAACATGGCTGCAAACGTAACAACACTGATTCGAATTCAGATACCCCGCCAAACCTCCACGAGTTATAATAGATTGTCACGTGATTTAAAGTTGTTATTAAATTATCATTCTTGGTCAATTTTGGTAATTTTCACTGAAATCAAGTATCGATGAAATATAGGAGAAATCTTACCCTGGGTTTATTTGTCAATTATGAACTTTCCTGCTTGATTTTTGTATGGATCGCCATGTTCGTCTCTCTATCACTACAGGCGTCCATTCAAGATTACAGAATTTTGCGTAAATTTGGAAAACAATTACTTAGTCTCACAATTGTCATGGCATATAGCCTAACAACGAATTAAAGCCGATAATGTATACTTTTCGTTATTGCAAAAAAAATTCAAGTGTAGCAGAAATCTGTCCAGTTGTTTGTTAATAAAAATAAGTTGATTGAAAATGGGTAAAATACCCATTACGCAGATATTTTTGAGTTAAAATTGCCAATAATTCCACGCTGAACTCTAAATTTCATCCAAATTATGTCTTTGATGGACAATACACAACTCAATCTCTCCACTCGTCAGATTTGTGCACTGCCCGTTTACTCGCTCGTTACACCTTTGTATCCAGTCATGACAGGGTGTCAATATGGATAAATATTGTCAACCAAATTTGAGGAATGTACCTATATGACTACATTTGCATCGTTCGTATATCCCAGAATGCACATAACACATTTGTAGTTCGTTTGACAAAGAAAATATTTGGCAGTAATTCCGAATGATCATACTCGGAATACCCACTCGGAATGTATACTTGTATTGTCCAATGTTCTATATCCCACTATTCTTCAATATTGTACGTTGTTTTAACATGTATTTCATATACACACTGCTTTGGCCAAAAATATATATCTATGTACAAAATTCGTAACACTCCTTTAGCTTGGAGGATATGCAAAATAATATACTTTGCATAAACATCTTCTCAGCTGGTACCAGAATATGTAAATCACATTCATTAATCACACTCCGACAGGTTGGTGTGAAAAGGTTTATATTATAGCAATATATAACTAATGTCAATCCAAGATGTTTACTATCATCACTATGATAGCATATATTGCTAATCATAACACACTACGGACGGATAAATTAAGTCGCGGTCCGTGTACAGTTGATGCATTGGTCATCTCTGCGTTGCTCAGGTTGTGGTAATATCCGCGTCCCTCAAACTGTGGTCATCTCTGCGTAGTCTGTTCTGAAACAACAACCGGTCCCCTTCAGATCAGCCTGTTCGTGCGGTTCGTACATACGTGCTGTTCGTGCCTCCACGAACGTGCATATGAAACATCCCTAATATAAATGTTTCCCATAGTTTGTTCAATAATTTAACCTTTATTTATGTTTGATAAGAATGTCATGAACGTATAGCCTACCATTCGGCATATTGGATGTGTTCTGAATGAGATTAATGCATTGAGGTGATCTTGTTAGAATCTTTATTTAAATCCAGTCACCGGCACAGAGTAGGTGGAGTTTTCATCCTGGCAACGCAAAGGTTTCTCCATTCGAATGTGCTTTCTTAATTCAAAATTGTCACTCGACATGGGATGGGGAAGACAGGCAGAATTGCCTACCATCATGGACCGTCGTTAAACAAATCTGATTATTACTTGTCACATATTTCCGTTTACGTATTTTGTATATATTTGTATTACCCAAACATTGTACTTAAATGGTCGAGTAGATCTTGAATTTATGTATACATTTGTTAAATGGTCAAATGTTGTGTGTATCCTTATCAAATCACTGGGGTTGGCGTAGGTTACACTTCTTTGGGGGATTTTATTAAATATTTAGTATTTTATATTTGTAGGAACATGGTGAGGGTTTGCATAACACAATTGTCTTTTTAATCAAGGCGGTGGCGGCAGAACTCTGGTCCAGCGAGTTGTTGACCAGTAGAGCGTCAACGGAGTGTGACCATGACTCTCGGTACTCGCCACGTGTCGACAGCGATGCACAACTGGGAGCGGTTTGCTTGCACACACCATGCACACGGTTGAAACTAGAATTTTACTGCTCATGGTAGCGTCGAGTAGTGTACTATGCAGACCACTGTCGTTCTATAAAGTCACGGGGTGTTAGAGACGTATTAGTTAAAGCCTGAGGAGCGCTCCATTACCTATTGGTACCAATAGGTAATGGAGCGTGACGAGGGCTTTGACTAATGTAAAGTCCACCACCCCAAAAAATAATCCCCCACATGATAACTAGAGCTCAAGATTTACGAGTTGTAAAGACATGAGCACAAATGTGTTATATAAGTGAGATGCACGAGAAATAGTTGCATTGGGGGGCGGGATGGTGCAGTGGCAGAGCGCTCGGCCCATGATCTAAAGGTCGTGGGTTCGAGTCCGCTCAGCGTCACTTGTGCCTGAAAACCTCCCACGCCAGTGCAGCCCGACTGGCGGTAAAAACAAAGGCCGGGTGGTGTCAGAGACTGTCTATGGTGTCTGGCACCTAAAAGATCCCTTTGGATTTATCGTAAAGAGTAGGGGATTTCCCCGATCCCGGGTTTCTGTCTAGGGGGCATATCATCGAGTTATGGCGCCCCCTTACCCCAAGTACCAAGTACCAATAGTTGCCTTCATTTCACAAACAAATGTTCAAGGGACAGCATCGTATTGTTCAAGTGAAATTCACACTATATTTAAACGTTCACGAGACAGTATACTCCTCCTAACTGAGAAAGCTGATTGCTACCAGTCATGGATATGATTATAACTCGCAGACATAACTTGGGATAATCACACACGATTTCATGGATATTCCAAATCTTGGATAGCTTACATGCCACGATAAAATTATATCTGCAGGGGACATTTCTCATACATAAAGCGATGGATATTGCGAAATTGGATATTCCTTCATAGTCCAGTTGCCAAATAGTCCAGCAGAACTGCAGAAAAGCATGTTTTGGCGTCATTATGAACTTTTTTTGCTGATTCATCATCTCTGAGCATTCCTGAGTCAGAATCAGCCGGGTGCCACCTTGGCACCCTTGGAGAATTTTTTTCAGAGCCGAAAAACAAAATGGCTGCCACTGAATATCGATAAATTCACTTCTTTGACAATATCTCCGCTTCTAGGCCACTTAGAAGCACAAACTTGGTGTCTACTACTAGGTTTTCATGGTCAAGGAATCCATTTATAATAATGCCAAACTTGTATATATAACAGCTCATCAGATTTCCGAGATTAACCACCCAGATATTTGAAAAATCTGGTTTTGGTCAAGTGATTAAATGCTCATGCAATTGCCACTCAGTACAACATTTATTGCTGTCCACTACTATGTATTCAGGCTCAATAAATCAATGACAATAAATGTGACAATATGATTTCACTATTAAATTAGGTGTTACATGTGGCAACATTACGAGTCATTGGCAATTCTTCGTAACTTGAACCGACATCATCATCATCTTCCTGAACAGGTTCTTTCTTGGTATGTTCATTGCAACAATCTGGTCCAGAATAACAGGCACAGAACTTTGAACAAGACATCTGTGGCACTACACAGCCACATCTCGCAGTGGAGCATGGCCGGCTGGTGGAGCATCCACATTCGACTGTTTGTAGAATGGCGACAGGTACAGTGTATACACCAGTTGGAAGCGGGGTTGGACGCATGTTGTGCCGTCTCCATCTGTATTCCGACCATATCGGGTCGGGTCAAAGTGTGGAGGATCTGATTGAGCAGCGGATTTATACATAAGAATTGTAATTGAGTACGATGTAGATGCTGAACAAAGTCATCTTTGATAGGGGCAATACCTTCAGTTTCGAGGCTAATGTGTTCTTCACAGGATGGTGGTGAACAAACATATCATCTCTCAGTTTGAAACCATGATAGGCAGCAAAAGAAGCAGTCGTTTCTGGCATCAGGTTTGTTTCATCTGCTTCTGGTTGACCAAGTGAGATTAGGTGATTTCCCCTCTTGGTGGTCTTCAATGCTGTGGCCTTTCCAATGCCAAACAAATACTGTAGTACACACAGTTTATACACTCACCTCCCCCATTGAGACATGTACACATGTCATATATTTTGCTATGCTTTGGTGTGTTCGAGCAGTTTGACGAATGCTGGAGGAAAGCTAATGTGATCCCAGTGTGGATGTGATAAAGATATAGCGGCACTACCGTGATTTGCAAAGTGATGGAACATATTCTGGTGAGCAACATGATCACGATGATGGACCATTTTGACGAACACAATATCCTAGTCGAGTGCCAACACACATTCCGAGCTAAACGTCCATATGAATCCCAACTCATCACGACCTGACTTCCCCGAAAAGATTCAAACAAGTACATATGGCCATACTAGACTTCAGCAAGACACATCATCGGGTCCTACACTCCAGACTAAAAAGCAGAATTGGACTATTATGGAATCAGAAACAAACATCTTCTATGGATTGGTTCATTTAAGGATCAAATAATCCAAAAAATCCACGTGGATGAAAATCTGGGCTCTGAATGTCTGGTACCTGCTGTTTCTACAGATCATAGATGACATCACGATGAATTTAACATCAACCACCAGGCTGCGTGCATATATTTGTTTGATCTTTCATGAAATCTCGTCAACTGAGAATCACATTCTGCTTCATAATGACATTGACAGACTGGTAGCCTGAAATCACAAAAGGCAAATGGATTTCAATACTGAAAACTGTTACATTGTAGGAATTTCACTGGCCACAAAACCTACTGCTACCTACCTACCATAGGTGACAGGACAGTACAGGATGATAACCCATAAACGACGGCGACACGGGCAATATGCTCCCCTTGTAGAAACCATATTCGATGTGACAAGTCATCCAAGCCAAAGGGGAAATTTCGCTCTCATCTGACCTCATTTAATATTGCTGTGTGGTCCGGTGGCCACATCAGGCCAAGCTATAAAACCAGCTTGGAAAGGTTCAGTGATCTGCGGCCAGATTTCTAGCAAACGAACCCTATGACAATCGTCATTCAGACAGCATTACAGCTATTCCTAATGACCTCGGATGGATATCACTCATGGAGTGGAGAAGGAGAATGACGCTGACCCGTTTCTATAAGATGGCCAATGGATTGACCATCATCCTTCTGAGCTGTCTCAGACAAGGACCAGGCGACCAAACGATCAGCAGTTCGCACAATATCAAACAACTGTCAACATGTACCAGTCATTTATTCCGGCACAACACCTGATTGAAATGGCCTTCCCCAGAGTGTGATCAGCTCGCCCTCCTTGGTCGTCTTCAAGACATGACTGGTGGCTATTCGACTGGAGTAGATGAACGGCTTCAATCGAGCCTTGTTGTAGGTTACTCTGTGAACCACTTTTCGCAGGAATAGTATCGTGTATAGACTGAGCTGATGTTTTTTTATAACATTTTTTACCGTCTGGCAAGATTTTGTCATTTGCTTTGTGTTGGTCTGTATCTATCAAAGATTACGTAAACCTCACAGCACCCCAAACGGTATATTATGCTGGCTATACTGTGCAATTTTGTATCTTCATATCTGTTTGTGAATGCCTCACCATTGGAGTCACATATGGGAGGACATCGCCTCAACTAACTTGGTTAACTAGGAACAGAGGAAACAATGACTGCCTTTATTGCGGCCTGTTATTGTTCCAAACGGAGACGTGATAAATGTCTGTTTACCGACATTTGTATGGAAGATGAAGATGGCAAACTCGAAGATCACATCAGCTGCAAAACTGAAGGTATTGCCCCATCACAAAATGCCTTTGCTCAGCATGTACACCATGCTCGGATGCAATTTTCGTGGAAATCCGCTGCTCAACAACAGGTGTGCTGTTCAAAGTTCCGTGGCTGTATTTTAAGCCAAGATTGTTGCAACGAATATACAAAGAAGAACCTGTTCAGGAAGGCGATAATGATGACTGATCAAGTTATGATCTGTGATTGGCCCACAATGTTGTCACATGTAACAGTTGATGAGTTAAAATCATACAGCTTTTGTTGGGTCATTTCTATAGATTCACTAACCCAGTAGTGAACACCAAGATTGTTGATTAAAGTGGAAAATGCTTATGACTCGAACAGAACCAAATTTTTTAAAGAATCGGGTTCGTCAATCTCGAAAACCGGATAAGCTGTTATAAATACAAGTTTGGCAGTATTATATTTGGATTCCTTGACCATGAAAACCTAGTAGTAGACACCAAGTTTGTGCTTCTAAGTGGCCTAGAAGCGGAGATATTGTCGAAGAAGTAAATTTAGCGGTATTCAGTGGCAGCCATTTTGTTTTTCGACTCTGAAAAAAATTCCCCAAGGGTGCCAAGGTGGCACCCGGCTGATTCTGACTCAGGAATGCTCAGGGATGATGAATCAACAAAAAAAGTTCATAATGACGCCAAAACATGCTTCACAAGAAAATAGTCATTTGGCAACTGGACTAAAATGACTATTTTCTTGTGAAGCATGTTTTGACGTCATTATGAACTTTTTTTGTTGATTCATCATCTCTGAGCATTCCTGAGTCAGAATCAGCCGGGTGCCACCTTGGCACCCTTGGGGAATTTTTTTCAGAGCCGAAAAACAAAACGGCTGCCACCGAATACCGCTGAATTTACTTTTTTGACGATATCTCCGCTTCTAGGCCACATAGAAGCACAAACTTGGTGTCTACTACTAGGTTTTCATGGTCAAGGAATCCAAATCTAATACTGCCAAACTTGTATATATAACAGCTTATCCGGTTTTTGAGATTGACGAACGCGATTTTTAAAAAAGTATGGTTCTGTTCAATCATATGCATTTTCCACTTTAATCAGCAATCTTGGTGTTCACTACTTGGTTAGTGAATCTATAGTACTGATCCAACAAAAGCTCTATGATTTTATCTCATCAACTGTTACATGTGACAACATTGTGGGTCATTTACAGATCATAATTTGATCGTCATCATTATCGCCTTCCTGAACAGGTTCTTCTTTGTATATTCGTTGCAACAATCTTGGCTTAAAATACAGCCACGGAACTTTGAACAGCACAACTGTTGTTGAGCAGCGGATTTCCACAAAACTTCCATTCGAGCATGGTGTACATGCTGAGCATAATATACCATTTAATATACCGTTTGGGGTGTTGTGAGGATCACGTATTCTTTGATAGATACAGACCAACACAAAGCAAATGACAAGATCTTGCCAGACGGTAGAAAATGAAATAATAATAAAAAAAAACATTAGCTCATTCTATACACGATACTATTTCTGCAAAAAGTGGTTCACAAAGTAAAGTACAACAAGGCTCGATTGAAGCCGTTCAGCTACTTCAGTGGAATAGCCACCAGTCATGTCTGGAAGACGGCCAAGGAGGGCGAGCTGATCACACTCTGGGGAAGGCCATTTCAATCAGGTGTTGTGCCGGAATAAATGACTGGTACATGTTGACAGTTGTTTGATAGTGTGCGAACTGCTGATCGTCTAGTCGCCTGGTCCTTGTCTGAGACAGCTCAGAAGGATGATGGTCAATCCATTGGCCATCTTATAGAAACGGGTCAGCGTCATTCTCCTTCTGCACTCCATGAGTGATATCCATCCGAGGTCATTAGGAATAGCTGTAATGCTGTCTGAATGACGATTGTCATAGGGTGCGTTTGCTAGAAATCTGGCCGCAGATCACTGCACCTTTCCAAGCTGGTTTTATAGCTTGGCCTGGTTTGGGCACCGGACCACACAGCAATATTACATGAGGTCAGATGAGAGCGAAATTTCTCGTTTGGCTTGGATGACTTGTCACATCGGATAAGGTTTCTACAAAGGAAGCATAGTGCCCGAATCGCCGTCGTTTATGGGTTGTCATCCTGTACTGTCCTGCCACCTATGGAATATTGATACATGTAGGTAGCAATAGGTTTTGTGGCCAGTGAAATTCTTACAATGTAACAGTTTTCAGTATTGAAATCCATTTGCCTGTTGTGAATTCAGGCTACCAGTCTGTCAATGCCATTATGAAGCAGAATGTGATCCTCAGTTGACGAGATTTCATGCAAAATCAAATGAATAACTGCACGCAGCCTGGTGGTTGATGTTAAATGTTATCTATGAAGAGTAGAAACAGCAGGTATTAGACATTCAGAGGCCAGATTTCCATCCACGTGGATCTTTTGGGTTCTCTGATCTTTAAATGAACCAATCCATAGAAGATGTTTGTCTCTGATTCCATAATATTCCAGTTCTGCTATTTAGTCTGGAGTGTACGACCCGATCATGTATCTTGCTGAAGTCTAGTATGACCATATGTACTTGTTTGCACCTGTTTTGGGGAAGTCAGGTCGTGATTCTTAATGATGAGTTGGGACTCATATGGACGTTCAGCTCGGAATCTGTGTTGGCAGTCGACCAGGATATTGTGTTCGTCAAAATGGTCCATCATGTTGCTCACCAGAATATCTTCCATCACTTTGCAAATCACGGTAGTATCACATCCACACTGGGACCACATTAGCTTTCCTCCAGTTGAGTTGGGACTCATATGGACGTTTAGCTCGGAATCTGTGTTGGCAGTCGACTAGGATATTGTGATCGTCAAAATGGTCCATCATGTTGCTCACCAGAATATCTTCCATCACTTTGCAAATCACGGTAGTGCCACTATGTCTTTATCTCATCCACACTGGGACCACTTTAGCTTTCCTCCAGCATTCGTCAAACTGCTCAAGCACACCGAAGCATAGCAAAATATATGCCAGGTGTACATGTCTCAATGGGGGAGATGGGTGTGACACTGTGTACTAGAGTATCTGTTTGGCATTGGAAAGGCCACAGTATTGAAGACCCCCAAGAGGGGCAAATCACGTAATCTCTTGGTCAACCCGAAGCAGATGAAACAAACCTGATTCCAGAAACGACTGCTTCTTTTGCTGCCTATCATGGTTTCAAACTGAGAGAGGATATGTTTGTTCACCACCATCCTGTGAAGAACACATTAGCCTCAAAGCTGAAGGTATTTCAGCATCTACATCGTACTCAATTACAATTCTTATGGTATCTTCAGCATCTACATCGTACTCAATTACAATTCTTATGTATAAATCCGCTGCTCAATCAGATCCTCCACACTTTGACCCGACCCGATATGGTCGGAATACAGATGGAGACGGCATAACATGCGTCCAACCCCGCTTCCAACTGGTGTATACACTGTACCTGTCGCCATTCTACAAACAGTCGAATGTGTATGCTCCACCAGCCGGCCATGCTCCACTGGGAGACGTGGCTGTGTAGTGCCACAGATGTCTTGTTCAAAATTCTGTGCCTGTTATTCTGGACCAGATTGTTGCAATGAACATACCAACGAAGAACCTGTTCAGAAAGATGATGATGATGCCGGTTCAAGTTACGAAGAATTGCCAATGACTCATAATGTTGCCACATGTAACACCTAATTTAATGGTGAAAACATATTGTCACAGTTATTGTAAGGTGGGAGACGGATTAAATGGTATGTTTACAGTGGACGAGTAGTATTACGGAGCAGTACGAGGTACCTGGGCCAAGTAGGCTTTATGGGAGAAGAGTTCAAGCATGGGCGCCTATATGTGAATTGCTATATGTCAGTTGGCAATACTTCACCTACAAGGATGCCCACATGATTTAATCCCGTTGTGTTGCAATCAGTGAAGCGAGCAAAACTTATCTCAATATTTCACAGTTGAGCTCAGCTCCAATAATACAAACATATCGCTCCCATATTCGCACATAGCTCTCCATTACCTATTGGTAATGGAGAGAAAGAACAATAGAGTGACGTCACGGGTGGACTTTACACGGGGTTCAAACCACTGCAGGAGACACACAAGGGCCGACAGTTATTGTCTGAAAGACATGTACTTTTGGGGTTTGCGATGCCCCGTGTTTAATACTTCATTTTGTGTGCTCGTGGAGCCAACGGTACATCATTCGGTGATGTGAAGTAATTTGTATTTCGTCTGACAACTGTGAATCTGCCGTGGTGTGCACACCGTGAGTACTGTCAGTGGGGTCTGGTAGTTTAAGCGTAGTTTTTAGCCGTGTGTGTAGACAAATGCGTGGTATCGCCGACAGTGGGCGGTGTCGTGCTGTCATAATTATGTATAACCATTATCGTAGGTTTACGGGTATTTCTAATTTAATTCATAGGGTGGACCCGGATCGTATTCAAGGCTGGGGTTGACATCTAACACGTCGATACAAGGGAGTTACGTCATTCACGTGAGGCGCTGGGAGTCTGGTGGCGTCGGAGTCCCCGCGAGGCGTCGTAGGACCTCGTAGTTACACGCATCGTGGAACTGCGACGTGGTGCCGTTCACTGGACGTCTGCTCAGGCGTCGTACCACGTGGGAAACGTCTTCGACTTCGTGGGACATACTTATTGAAGTGGTTATCCTTTTCATTGTGAAACCTTGGACAATGTAAATCCATACCAATTTGTCTTTTGTGCCGTCCCGTGTTCTATGTATCAGAAATTATCTGTGTAATTTATGTGTTGATTTATTAAAAGATATTGAAATATTAGTACGGTGTTTGTTGTTTGTTGAGTATTGTCTGTATCGATCACCAAACCACTTACCCACCTCAAGGCCGCTGTTCAGATCCTTAGAATTTAGGATTGTGTGACATTAATATATAATATATTAGCATTAATATTTATCAAATTAAAATGATATAGGACTATCTTTCGAAATGACATTTGACTCTCTTTTTTTTCTTCGCATCAGTAGATCCTGATTTCAGATGCCCACAAGCCTGATCTGTTAGGGTTTGAAAATGACGGTAAATGTCAATAATCATGAAATCTATGACAAATATATAATCCACTATTCACTAATTTTCTTATGACCATATATGGGGATCATAAAAAGTTCATTGGACTTTTCTTATTCTGCGCGACATTGGACTTATCAATTGGGTGGATACTTAGTATTGGTCCAGTGTCTATAGATTCAGAGACATCTCGTTCATCATAAATGTGGAACTGTAATAATCATTGTCCTTATATTATGCTTCTGTTGATGACAAATACATAATCATACAAAATGAATTGCAATAGTTATCTCTAAGCTACTTTTGCACAAGATTTATCAGTTTATATCTTTATCCATACATAGCCTACAATAGGTACGAACATGTATATACGTCCATCGTCTATGCACGCGCAATCGGACCAAAATTAATTGAAATATTGATATTCTGATGTTTCGATTTTGATGCAGAAATTAATTCGTTTTCCTTTTTGTTCAGGAGAAAATATGTGAACATGTATGCAAATTGATATAGATGGAATTTGGTATACTTCATAATAAACGGAAAAATGTTTGGGAAAATCATTTGCAGGTAACCCTAGCCACTCATCATGTGATTTCCTTTTCTGTTTGTGTCATAGCACCAACCCAGAAAAAGGCCAAGGTTTTTTCATTGATTTTTTGTTCATGTTATTATTATTCTATGTTTTCTTTATAGTAGGCCTATTGTTTGTTAAAGTGTTTCAACGTCTTGTGGATAAATATTCTGTAGTGTTGTTCACTATCACTTGTACATAGTCCTCAGCTTAGTAATATAATCATATAGGAAGTTTCATTCGGAGCATCTTTTGATGATCTTGAACTTGACATAAGATAAGGTTGCGTTGTGGTTACATCAGAACTAAATAATGAAAATTGGTCGATAGAGACATATTCCTTGTAGATGAAGCAGATAGTTTGTATGATGAGCATATAGAGCAGTCACATCAGGTCGTCCTTTTGGTGATCCTGAATCTGACCCTTAGTGAAGTTGATATGTTAAAAGCGGCAATTTTACTGAAAAAAATTATATGTCTTGCACTTTACTTTACTCCGTTGATATTTCCTAGCCCTTGGGCTAATTCTCTTAGTAGAATGGACTTCAGAAGCCACTGGATATTCTGTGACCTGCTTAGTACATGCATGCTCACAAACACAAATCAATATGTGCATTGGTTCAGGTCAATCAATACATGTATATCCATGGACAACATCATACATCTTTTGTAAAGGGATCACTTTACTGCTCAATTGGTCATCGAACAGCCGGCCCAAGTATCATACACTGCGCCTTCCTCTATATTCAATAAGGATTAAAAAGGTGCGAAACGGATTAAATGGTAGGCTTTCAGTGGACGAGTAGTATTAAGGCGCAGTGTATGATACTTGGGCCGAACAGCCTAGTGTAAACCTGAAGTGGCCGTGGCGCAACGCACTAAGTCGTTCGCCCGCTGCTGAAGGGAATTCAATTTTCGACGTCGGCGTGTTCAAGCCCCGCTCTCGGCGATCAAAATTCACTCAGCGGATCAAGGGTTACCCTCACTTCTCAGTCCGTCGGCCTGGAGCGGACACTAATATGGTGCCCAGCTAATACATTGTAGACTGCTGCACTCATTGTATCGGCGGTGGTGAAGGGGCAGAAACCTAGTTCGCTAGGCGTACCCGGAACTGTCGTGGGCCGCGCTACAAATATGCATCAATGCAGTACACAAAAAATCCCGTCCATACACTACATACATACACGGGAACAAAAAACAATTGCCAGGCGCTGCACTGCGGCGACGCGCCACCAAATATCGCGGACCAAAGTTGGTCGGATGGTGGTAAGGCAAGTTCCCTTACAGGGTTACGTTAGTATCATCATCATCATCAACATGATGTCAAAATATGTATTTCAATACCTTTATTTGGATACTATCAAACATATCAAAATACATTTATCAATGTTTTTTCAACATTATGTGTACTAATGCTGCACAATTGTACCAAAAAGTACTGGAATAATCACACCAGTAACACCTCTGTGGTATCACATTTAAGCACAAATGAATTGTGAGCTGTATTATATAATTCAACATTATACATTAGATAAGTGACAAGTTATCAATGTTCATAAGTTGGTAATGGACATTATACATGTTATTGTCATATATAATGACGCACCATATCCCGGTACTCGTAACTATTTGCGTGCTTGATTTGGTGCTTGGTTTACCCATAAACGCTAATCCCAACCTCAATATTCCACCCACAATAAGAAAACCTTAAATAGTAAATACATTCTTTTACATATAAGACGTGTGACACTGTTAAACGGTAATTGTTCTTATGTATGTTGTACAAATGTGAATGATGGATTATTGTACTTGAATTGAATATTCATATATTCATTTTGTTACAGATGGATACTTAAGAATTGACTGAAGGTAAAAACCAAACACTGTAGTGATTGATCCGTACTCCCATTCGTTTGTAATGTCAACAAGCAAGACCACGCAACCATTCTTCCCGAAACTCCCTAACAGATATGTTCATATTTATGGATGATGAACTGAAACATGGTTCTATAATTATTATCATAGGCATTTTCAAATTACGGCGGCCCAATGCTGCCATTATTCATGCCTGAGTTAAGAGTAGTTTTGGAATCAGTTTCATAGTTAGCAAACAGTTATTTTCAGTTATGAAACTAGTTTCTAGCAAGGCACAAACCCTTTACACCCGACACAAACCTTTCTAGCAGGGCACAAAGTTTTTAGCAGGGTGAAAACTACTATAAAGGTTTGTGCCATGTTAAAAAGGTTTGTGCCATGTTAAAAAGGTTTGTGCCGTGTTAACAAGGTTTGTGCCCTGCTATAAAGGTTTGTGCCCTGCTATAAAAGTTTGCGCCCTGCTAGAAAGGTTTGTGCCGTGTTAAAAAGGTTTGTGCCATGCTGAAAAGGTTTGTGCCCTGCTATAAAGGTTTGTGCCATGTTAAAAAGGTTTGTGCCGTGTTTAAAATGTTTGTGCTGTGTTAACAAGGTTTGTGCCGTGCTATAAAGGTTTGTGCCGTGCTATAAAGGTTTGCACCCTGCTATAAAGGTTTGTGCCCTGTTTTAAAGGTTTGTGCCTTGTTATAAAGGTTTGCGCCATGTTAAAAAGGTTTGTGCCGTGTTATAAAGGTTTATCCCCTGTTAAAAAGGTTTGTGCCATGCTAGAAAGGTTTGCGCCATGCTAGAAAGGTTTGCACCCTGCTAAAAACGTTTGTGCCCTGCTAGAAAGGTTTGTGCCGGGTGTAAAGGGTTTGTGCCTTGCTAGAAACCAGTTTCATAACTGAGAATAACTGTTTACTAACTATGAAACTGATTTCGTAACTACTCTTAACCCAGGCATGAATAATGGCAGCATTGGGCCGCCGTATCAAATTGATGATCATAGATATCACTTTTACACGCGTCAGCAAAACAAAACTTTGTATATGCACGTGTTGTTGTGTGACCACAATATAGATTACTGGACAATTAGTGGATCTACTTTTTTCCCACACACCTTGGTTCTTCTGAGCGCAACTCACCAACAGCTGACCAATGAGCTTTACTAACATTACTAGTTGCCGGAGCACAAACTAATCCTGCTGCTCCGCATGATTTGAGTGTACCTTGTTTCATGAGAAACAGGAAACATAATGACATTTGAAAATGACAATTATCAGACATTTATGTATATTTAGTCAATAACGATGTCTCGGTTGGTGATCCTTGATGACTATATAGATCGCCATAGTGAATTCTGGTGCCAAATGAATGTTTGCAAATTCATGATTTTGTTACTTTTATATTTATATTACAAGTGAATGGAGAGCTGCCGCATTCCAGATTCGCGATTGTTACCCACAGTTCATCCTAATGAAAGTTGGATCTCTAAATTGTTCTTGTACGGCCTCAGTCGTACTATACTGTAACACATAAGTTCTCCTTATAGCATGACGAAAAAGAGGATTAGCATGGAAAAATTGAAATGCTTCGCATTTCCCACTTTGCTTGTGACAAGGCTGACACTTCTCGTTTCGCATTTGCCCCGGCACGAAACACGCAATCAGTGCTTTCAGCCACAAATACATCGAAACACGTGATTTCTCGCACAAATCTAGTTAAATTAGTTATATTTTGTGTATATATATCCATGTTAACTGAGCATATGTGTTTTGAGCTACATCTTCAACATGATTGTCCATATTGTGAGGTGTGATTTCATAGCAATCGTTAGTTACACAAAATACATTATTAGATAATTTTGTATTATTAGATAATGATGTGCTGTAACAATGATCGATTTGCTTTTCTAATGCATTTTCACAGTGTGGTGTTATATATGTATCAAATGTGTTCTGTTGTGAGGATCGACAGTGAGATTTGATCACAACATCATCATATCGAAATGAATTACACAAACACTGGAAGTTGCAGAACACGTTTGCTTTGGGATTGTCCCACTTATTCATATGCACAACTGCTACTGTCAGAACAATATTTACCTCGACATAAGACAACAATAGTATTTGCAATGCTTTGGGATTCACATGTGTCATTGATTATGGCTTTCTAATAAGCTGTTAATGGTCTTGGTAAAGATTACTGATTACAGACGTGTATTCTCAAATGTGTAATCGATTACAATAATCACAATTATATATGATGTCAGAACAATAATTCCATCATGTGTGACTTAGTATTGATGGACAGCGGATTAAAAACCAGTTAATCAATACTCTGGATAATTATATAATTTCTAAAGATGGCAACTGATCAATGTTAACACAATGGCAAGTCATAAGCACATGATTGAGAAACGGACAAATGACAATGCCAACAGTTTTGCTAATTAAGCACTGTTCACACGATAGCATATTACCCGCTGACGCGATTGTGAAGATCCTGAAGAATTCATCCTTCAAGAAGATAAGCATCTGACGCCTCGTCATATTTTATAATGAGGTGAACTCTACACAGTAATTTCAGTTAATGAGCGAAGTCTGTAGCGCATCGAAGAGTACACACATGATATATTTTACATAAAGGTGAAGTCGGTCGTCAAATATTGCGGTGCTCATGCTCAGTTCTGCGAGGACCTGTTCTATTCACCATCATCACCAGTTTGTTTTGGTTTTGGTGCCACGATCCTTCTTGCTATACCTCACAGAACGTGAACTACCAAACGCACAAATCACATTCAGATCACGTCCAAATTACACCCAAAACGGTGGAAATAGATACAGATTATTCACGAACAGGCGATCCAAAAACATACTGCGTTTATTCCCAGTGAAGGCTTTATCACGAATATTCCATAGTAGTTTCCATCCATTGTTCCCTTTATCAATATATTTCTACACACATGTGTACTTTTTGTCGAGCTGTTGCTCTCAAGTTTGCTAAGATTTTGTCCGCATTTGCGATGGGACTAGAGCATAGAACAGAAATAGAACATACTGGGAATATAACATACTAGGAACGAGAAACAGTAAGTAAAACATGCATATCTAAAGCAGGATTTAGTAGTGTGATCGTATTCAGTGTGATATAGAAGTATGCAATTCCAATGGGTACGAATTGTGCACCATTATTGGCAGACCTGTTTTCAGACTCGTATGAATCAGATTTCATCCAACATCTACAAAAGGAGTATCAAAGAAGCGCCTAGATGATGTATTGTCACTGACAAATCCCAAGTTTGGTAAAATTTTGGATGTTATATAATAAGGAACTTGAAATTAAAGATCAACAAACTCCTCCACTTCCAAGCATTTAGATCTAAAGTTAGAGATTTATGAAGATTATAACCTGTCCACTAGATTGTATGACAAACGTGATGATTTCAATTTTTCCATAGTCAATTTCCCTTTTCTAGGCAGCAACATATATGTCACCAGCATATGGCGACATAGGTGCGTTGCAGATATGAGCACTTTGTTCACCGAAGTTCCCAGCTGGTCTCTAAACTGCTGCGACAAGGATATGTTTTACCAAGACTAATAGCTGCTTTCAGGAAATTCTATGGACATCATCAAAATCTGGTTGATTAGAACACTAGATCTGTCACCAGTAAGCTGCCAGACCTGTGTGCACGGTAATGTTTTGGAATTCATGACGGGTGTTACCAGTGGGGTAGGATATGCTCACTCTTTCCGGAACACCTGATTTCACCCCTTTATGGCCATGTTCATAAGTTCCATACATTTTTTGGGGTATGCTTGGGTATTGTTTCCATGTTTGAATATGATATCAGCACATAAATTTCACACTTCCTCAAATATAGCTCTCTGGGTTATCCACTGCCTTCCCCCACTTATATTGAAAGATAATACCTTCATCATCATTGATAGATTTTCACTTAGAGCGTTCAGCGTCTGATCGGAACATTCCGTCACCAAGCAGCACCAACAGCAGAGAGTCCATCTCGTTCTTTCCCGGTCACTGGTCGCGGTTGCATTGTTCATTGTGTGTTGCTACTTAAGTATAGAGGTCCAACAGTTGTCTTTCGTAATTCTGGTCTTCTCCACAGTCAGGTGTGCGTTTCAGAAACCTGAGGACATTTTAGATTTTGTTCTTCAGAATCACCATCAATTTCTTAACTTTTACCAAGTTCAAAGATTCATCCTCACCGACGTTGTCTCCAAAGACTACATTTATGAGGGCTTTTATGGACATGGCGGCATCATTTAAGGGTCACGGGATTACTATCATAAACATCTGTTCTTCGGATGAAAAACATATGTCGTCCTTGCCTACCAGGTCACAGGGGAAAAGGTCTGGGAGTACCTTTTGGCCTTTTTGGGAGGCTCATCATCAATTTTTCATGTTTTCATTCGTCAATTTTCCCTGGCAGTATACTTGGGAATTGGGTAACGGATGATGTTTTGATTACTCGCAAAACACCATGTCGTCCATGTCTACCAGGTCACAGAGGAAAAGGTTCGAGAGCACCTTATGGCCAGGAGTGGTGGGGAGTCATGAAAGGCAACAATTTTCGTCGATTTTTCCTGACAAAAAATTTGCGGATTGGGTAACGGATTATGTTTATTATGTTCAAACTTGGTATTGGGTCTATGCCTATCACACTTCTAATCAGAGGGTGAATGTACCGCAACTATCAAGCAATTGACTGATTTATACCGATTAGTTATCATATAACATTGATGTAGGATGAGCAGCAATATTTGAAGAGCTAAGAACTCTAGTGCTTAATATTTTAATAACTGCAGTAACATGAATGAGTTGTCTTTAACAACATCACACCTGTTTGATCCTACTGTATCATTGATATACGACTTACACTGATTAGTTATTGCTGATGTACTCTAGCTTAAAGAGCCAAACACCTCCATATAAACTGCTTACAATATGCATCAAGCACTCGATAAAAAACAAGAACAGTCAAAGAAAATTATAACTCGCTACCTTTTTAAGAAACATTTTTTATTTGATATATACCGAATGGAAACTAATTAAAGTACTAGTAAAGTGCAAATATGAGGTGAACGCATATGAAATATCATTGATCTGAGCAAAATGGTTTTTACAGCATGTCAATATCACTATCCACTCAAACGTTACCGCCTTTAGCCAAATTCCTAAGACACTAGTTTAGGGTGAGGAGTCCGAAAATAATGTTCGTTTCACTCTACGATGCACTGTTTCCAAAATATGGTTGGAAATGAAAATTGCTGGCTGAGGAAAAAAAACATGCACGAACATGCGTGTATGTCTACCGTCTATGTACGCGCAACATATATACAAATTGAACATTTATAGATATTGATATAGATGAAGTTTGGCATGCTATACAGTTTCAAAATAATCAACGAAATTATATCCATCAAGGAGTGCTATTATTGTTTATGAAAATCACTTGCATGAATATACTTATCACATGATTTTGTTTTCTCGTTTGTCACATCATAAACCCTGTGAAAGGCCTGTGATGTTTCACTGGTATTTTTGTTCATGTCATTATTGTATGTCCTTATATTATCGTTTGTTACGGGGTTTCCAACGTTTTGTGGACCAAACTTCTACAGTCTTCGCTATCTTTTGATCGTGTCGCATCCTTGTCCTTATTTAAGCGCAAACTGCTGGCACCAGCCTGATACTTGCCATTGTATTTGTATTAGTAGAGCAGACTTCAGAAACCACCGGATATTCTGTGACCTTACTGCCCGCACAAATGTACATGCATACTCACAAACACAAATCAATATTTCCATTGGTTCCAGACAACCAATGCATTCTTGGACAGCGTCACAAAAGTTTTGTAAATGGGTCGGTTGACTGTTCTTATGATCATCAAATAGCCTAGTGTAGACATGGTGTCGAAATATGCATTTCATTAATAACCTTTATTTATATTCCCAAACATGTCAAGACATTTATTAATGTATTTCAACAATGCGTGCATTGATGCTTCACACTTCACAAATGTACCAAAACATAATGAAATTCATCAGTCATACTGTTTGGTATCACATTTAATCACTATTGTTTATCACCAGTATACATTAGTTAAGTTACAAGCTACCCATATTCATAAGTTTTTCTCAGACAGGATGATAATATGTAGTTTAGTAATTATTTGAATGTCACATGATTCCCTGGATTGGCGCTAAAACTTTATCATACCCTCAATATTCCACCCACAATAAGAACATTTTGTATAGTAAATTTATTTTTTTACTCTTAAAGACATTGGACACTGTTGAATTATGTATCAATAATGCATATGTGTGTTATACAAATGCGAATGGTGGACAAATGTTCTTACAATTGAATTGAATATCCATATATTTGTATCATTAAACATAAATCCTTAATGGAGAGTTGGCTCCCTGAACTGTCATGGTGATGAATTCATTCAATGATACATCACAATATAAACTAAGATATGCATTATTATGACCCCGAATGTGAATATTCAACATGGTTATTATATTGTGAAGTGTGATGCCACGTATAGCAGTTGTCAGATAGACAAAAGATATGTACAGTATACACGCAAAAAAGTAGCTTCTTGTATCAGATAATGGTGTGATGTAACAATTAGCAAATTGCTTTTGTAATGCGTGTTCACAACTAATATACAATAACACAGGCAATATTATGGCTATTGTGATGATCAGCAATAAGATTTGATCACAACATCACTTTATTCATGATATTGGTTCCACATCAACGAAATAAATATCGCATTGCATATTTTGTGATACCAAATCAGGAGATATATTTCTTAAAGTTGGCAATAATACATTCGACCTCTCATACAGTTTGCATCATTCCAAGTTCCACCCCAACTTGGGACAACTTCAGCACAGTTCTCGCGGCTGTTTCCCTGGTCGGGCTGTCTATTTGCCCACCTGTTCCAGGTGACGGGTTCTCCACTGGTCTCCCAGTAGAATTCCGTGATACCGCCATTAGCAGGGCGTCTTGCAGATATCCAATAGGTGTTTGTAAACCCCAGGGCAGCTGAGGAACAGAACAGGCATGTACTTTCGTAAAGCCAAGAGTATATTTCTTTGAAATATCTCATATCTTTACATTATACACATACAATCACATGCCAGAATGAATGACAGTTATGTAAATGATCAGGAAAGTATCAGGAAAGAGAGTGCGAGTTCCAACCTCTGTTTGCTTCCAGCGCCATACTTTCTGCCATAGAAGTGATGTCCACCAGATGGGAGCCTGGACAGAGCTTCGGACACTGAGCTAGAGCCTCGTCATAGGTCAGACCAAACCCATAACAGGAGCACACGGTCTGGTCGCTGCACATACCTGTGCACATACCGTATAATGTAATAGATACTACCCACTGGTTTTCTAATCAAAATTACCTTTAGCTTCCCTGAGTTACTCAGTTTGAATCCATATAAATTTCCAATTTTTTAATATATAATAATATATGTATCAACCTGTCACCACTTATTTACACAATTTTAATGATATAAATGTAAAACTAACATTGAACACTTTTGTCGAAAACAGAGTATCTATTCAAATTAATTATTGTAGGCAAAAATCACACAATAAAGATTTGTATTATTGAAAAGGTCTCACGAATTCGTTCATAGTATGCTGATGAGGCCTCGGTTGTCAGGTGTACTGTAGATTTGGTGACGTCATGGAGAACCTCACATTTCCCCAGCGCGTCAGTTACTTGGCGCAGGTTGAAGCCTTTACAGGAATCGTCTCTCAGACAGGTGAGGCTGCACTGGCCACTAGAATAGTCCACAAACGTCACAGCAGCACTTCTAGTCGAGATTGTGTTGGTACCATGAAGTCGCACAAATAAGCCTTCATCAACCAACAACCCACTCACAGATGTGGCTTTAATTATTTCTGCCACCAATACCAGAATAAGGCCTGGACATTTCTCCATGCTTTTATCTGTGGACTTGTTCGAGGACGCATGTAGATTTGTTTTCCCTACAACTTTGAACACTACCTGCCCTCGTTACCCCGTCGAAATGGTATAATCACAAAAGAACCGGAGAGTGCAGAACAAGTTTGCTTCGGGAATGTTCCACTTATTCATATGCACTACCGCTACTGTCAGAACAATATCTGCATCGACATCTGACAACGATGGTAATTGCAATGCTTCAGGTTTATCGGCTAATGGATTATGAACAATCAATTTGCCGTTTCCCAGTTCTAACTGTTACCGAACCTGCGAAAAACATCCACTTACAACTACTGATCAATTGTCCTTTCGATAGTTCCACATACATTTACTTTGTTCGTTTTTGTACTGTATATACACGCTCAAAGTACGACGTGAGAAAGAGCACCAAAGAACGGTAATAATCGACATGTGCACGGGTATGTTCCATAAGAAACAATGGACTTGATTATGAAAGTGAAAACGATTATTCCTCATGGCTCAGTCAAGGGAATCGATACCCTGGATAAATATATTGTTTCCGAAAATGACAAATGATCAATGGTACTACATTGACAAATCATAATTACGTGATTGGGAACGAACACAATCGCCGATACGATTGGGAAGATACCTAAGAGATACCTCGAGAGGATGAGCACCTGACGCATCCCCATATTTTACAATAGGGTGAATCTCGCAGAATGATTTTAGTGAATGACCGAAGTCTCTACCATATCGAAGCGTGCATACACGATGATTGTTACATAAAGGTAAAGTGATTGGTCAAGAATTGTGGCACTCAATAAAAATGAGCCCAAAGGATAAGGAAGGTTACCGGGGAAATTTATAGTGCTCAACCAAAACTTTTTTTTTTTCAATCAAAATTCCTTTTTTTGACCTTTTGACCTTTCAAAGTCAGTGAAGATCAAAGTCAAGGTCACCACAGAAGTCAATACATGTGACTTCCTATCTGAATGTGTCAATATTTAAGGTCCATCTTGAAGTGTTCTAGGCGTTTATTCCATACAGTTCCCATTATGAAGGAGCAAGATCACACAAAAAAATCACCTGATGTGACTTTAAATATTCCCATGATACAAACTCAAGTGCATCTATAAATCCTTTCTACATCAATCAATGATACCTCGATATTTACCACTCAATGTCACCTTAAATCAAGTTCTTTGATCAAGTTCTTAGATCAATATGCCCCATATTAGACGTCTTAATGTGTATTCATGTGTATTAAAAACCTGAGAACTGTGTACAAACGTTTGGGCCCCAGAGGCAATTTGTGCATATTATTTTGGGCCATTTTGGCCTATGTCGTGTGCCTTATGACTAAGTTAAGGCACTCCACAATTTAACACAACATCCAGTATCCAAATTGGCATGTTCTGAAACAAAAATATAGAAACTTGTCAGACAAGGTCATCGAAGGTCAAAATCAAGGTCGGCAAACAAATCACCATACACGACTTTCCGTTTAAAAGTGCCAATATCTAAGACCTATCTTTAAGCTTTCTAGGAGTACAGCTGTGGCAGCTCCCATTATGAAGGAAAGAAGTGGCAACAATTTTCTCAGTCAAAATTTTTGAAAGGGTGAAAAAAATGGTACACAACAGATTTTGAGAAAATGGCTGTCAAAGTGAAAAATTGGGTGTTTTTCGATAAAACAAATGTCCATTTCGACCTTTCAAGATCATTGAAGATCAAATCCAAGGTCACCACACAAATCGCCATATATGACTTCTCATTCGAAAATGCCAATATCTAAGCCCTATCTTCATGCGTTCTAGGAGTACAGTTGTGGCAGCTCCCATTTTGAAGGAAAACATTGCCGGAAATTTTTAAAGTCCAAAAAAAATTTTAAAGGAGAATTTTTTGGGGGGCTGGAAATGGCAAAACGAATAGTAATGCGATTCGGCACAGAAAAAAAATCTGCAGACCCGTCGAAACATCATAATGGCCGCCACACTCAGACCGGCGATTCAACGGCGATGGAACTTATACAATCCATGAAGGGGAATATTTTAGACAAAAATCTCAAAAGTGGTCATACGGTTTTTGAGAAACTGGCCATCAAAGTCCAAAATTGGCCGTTTTTCGTCGAAAATGGCCTCCATTTAGAAAATAATGCGATCAAAAAATGAAAAATATCTCCCTCTTGAAATATTGTTAGGCATATTTGTTCAAACTTTAAGAAAGATTCGACTGTAAACTCTAAACATAAAAATGTGATAAAAAAAATGAGAAATGCCTCCCTCTTGAAATATTTTTAGGCACACTTGTGGGAAATTTAAGAAAGAATCAACTGTGAACTTGAAAGATAAAAATGTGGCCGACGACGGATGACGGACGCAACGCGATGCCAATAGGTTATCGGACGAATAATAAATGCGAGGAAAAATGCGAGGACCAGATCAATATATTGTTTTCACACATATGAACGTATTTCGGCTGTTATTCTCAAGTTTGCTCAGATTGTGGTCGCATCTGTAATGGGATTCAGACCAGCATGAGAACGAGAATCGGTGAATAAAAAATGAATACCTAAGGAGATACTCAAGAATCATACCTGGTGCTTTCTCCCCGGGTGAAAGAAGTCAATTGCGCATTCATTTCTAGCACTGTTTTCAATTTAATTCCGTGCGCATATTATATAGGCCGACCGTATTGGTCCTCATAGTAGCACGGCGAGCCAAAGCAAGACCTTCTGTAGTAGCGTGCGCAAAAATGAGGTCAAACTTGAGGTCAAATTTAAGAAAATCACTAAATAGTACACCTATAGCCTTTAATCCCCTTCATTATGATTCAAGTAACATAACTGTGTGGATTGGAACACTCCAAGTTCTTATTGGAAAAATATGAAGAGAATTATAATTTTACAAACATCGAACATTTTTGTGCAAAAGAGGGGGGCGCTCTACTATTAGGGCGCATGCCATTATTAGGACCAATACGGTATATACGATGTCCATGCAGGACGATTACCGATATGTGAAAGCAATTGGTACTGTATAGTTCGTATGAACATTGATGAATAGTAGTCCCTGATCGAGTACGCCCATCAAAAAATAGCAAGGTGTTCATAAAATCAAGCACCGTTTTCTATTTGGCTCGAAATTCAATATATTCGTAAAGTTGTTTTTAGTCGATAGTGTACAAATAGGCGACAATATATATCCTATATGAGAAGTGTCTACTAAATTTGAGTACCGTCGGAATAGTTATAAGCACCAAATTCCCATGTTGAAGGCGGTGGCGATGAACTCGGAACCCATTCCGACTTTTACACATTGCCAACGATCAATAGGCCTACCACGGTTCTCAATCTTCCCACTCGAGAAAAAAAAATAGCTCGTTATGGGACAGCGAAAACTGAAAGCGTTCAATTGTTAAAAGTGAAGATGCAATCAGAAAACAGAACGTAACAGATGTGCTAGTTTTACTGCTCCAAAACAAGGAAAGTTGGGCACTGACATGAAGTATAAGCGTGAGAAGTGAGCGATGGCTCGACTGTAGGGACAAAAGTGATACCCGGTTGACTGAATACACACCGTAGTTATGTATGTATTCTCAAATCCAGCCGAGACGCTAATGTTCACGTCAATCGGCAATAGTGACGAAAAAATTGCTCCCTTCGACGAAAATATTCATCAGATTATATTAATTAACTGAATTATTTACGTCGAGGTCTGTAGAACACACGTTCGAAGTATTTTCTCTTCGAAACCAGGTTTTTCCCCCAGTCGAAGAGTATTTCCCCCATGGGAATCTCAGAGAGCGTTCAAGAAGTCTCCCCTACGGGAGACAATGATGTCTAAAAATGATGCCTTGTCGTCCAAAAACGTCAAGATTTTCTGTAAAATGCGGAAACACTTACTGAGCTTTCTATGGCAGTCAATGTCTACAATCGGGTTTACATATAACATAGAACTCCAATATATGACAGTCTACAATCTAATTGATTTTGAATGAACAAAAATACCCAGAAGGAATATTGCAATTGTATTCAGGGTGACGTATCTGTGTGCAAACATACATGGTCATTGTCAATAACATATTGTCACAATTGAAACAGATTATGTTAACTTGAATCAATGATGCTGGTCAGTTTTCCATTAGACTCATTTGTATTTGATCTATAATTAACATCTGCTACACCATCTGATAAATAACTCTTTCTACTATGAACTCCTTTTACTATGAACTCTGTAGCCTTTTGTCTTGTGCATAGATACTTATGTATTTGAAGTAAACATACTTCTTGTGTTTCGATTCGGATTTTTAAATTGTTTTGATAGGCTGTTCGACAGTTGTATACTAATTACGCAACTGAAGAGCTACTAAGCTCCTCCAACTTTACCTCTGCAGCAATGTTATGAGATGTACAACATACGATACATTTTGTTCATCATGCATGATATCAATAGAGAGTATATCAGCAGCTAGTTCTTACAATCAAGGCCATCTATTATTAGTATCACGATTCCACCCTTTTCCTTCAATGTACAAGACACAAATACTAGTGATTTGTCTCCGCCCCCACTCCTTATTTGTCAATGCTTGATAACATCGTCTCCCTCACCAGAATTTTGTACTTCTTATAATAGTTTGGGTTATCAACTTCCTTCGAGAACTTATATTAAATGTCAATGGCTTCATCATAGATTGGTAGATTCAGAGCAGTTTGCGTCTGATATCGGACATTCCGTCGTCTCAGAGCACTAAGAGCAGAGAGCCCACCTCTTTCTTACCCGGCCACTTGTCGCGGTTGCACTGTTAATTGTGTACTAGTCAAGGGCCCAGAATTTCTTTTTCGTCGCGTCGACCAGGATCTTTTTGACAGTCAGGTGTGAAATTTACAGAACTGGGGATATTTTAGATTTTCGTCAAATTCTTAACTTTCACCTTGTCCAAAGAATCATCCCCACTGAGGTTACCTCCAAAGACTACTTTTAAGAGGGCTCTTGTTTCTGTGTCTGGGTATAGCGGTATTGTTCTAGCGGTACAGGGTCACTGTCTCACTGTCATAAACATCTCTTCTTCGTAAGGAAACCTCATGTCGTCCTTGTCTACCAGGTTACTAGTACAGAGGAAAAGGTCTAAGAGTATCTATGGCCACTTTGGGAGGCTCATCATGAACGGCCTCAATATTCGTCAATTTTTCCTGACAGTATATTTGGAAGCTGGGTAATGGATTATGTTTCGATCACTCGCAATACTTCAAACTTGGTATTGGGTCCATATACATCACATTCCTAATCAGGAGGTGAATGCATCGCGGCTATCCAGCAATTAACTGATTTATAGCGATTAGTTAACCCATAATCGGCCCAAGTATCATACCCTGCGCTTTCTTCTATTTTCAGTAAGGATTAAAAAGTTGCGAGACGGATTAAAGGATATGTTTTCAGTGGGCGAGTAGTATTAAGGAGCAGTGTACGTTACTTGGGCCCCATAATCTTGACGTGAGGAGAGCACCGATCTGAGGATCTGAGGATGCATTTAATAACATCATACTTGTTTGATCCTACTGATTCATCGATTTACGGGCCCAAGTATCATATCCTGCGCCTTCCTCTATATTCAGTAAGGATTAAAAAGGTGCGAGACGGATTAAATGGTATGTTTTCAGTGGACGAGTAGTATTAAGGAGCAGTGTACGGGACTTGGGCCGATTCACGTTTCACACTAATTATTTGTTGCTGGTCTACTCTAGTTTAACAATGAACATTATAACTAGCTAATGTTTCAATATGCGCATAATTCATACATAACTAACTTTAACTAATAATATAGACAAACAACTAAAGATTGCAAGACGCATAACGATTGTTTTGTGTTCTCTCTTAAGGGGTTGTTACCCTCGCCATATTTTAGTCAGTGATGCGCACTGAATATTTTTGAAAATGATTTTTCTTGAAGAAATGAACACATATTTCACATAAATGTTATATTATCATGTTAATAACTAATTTAAAGCATTTTACGCGCAGTTATTATGCATCTTATGTTAAAATTGGTGAAATTGACTACCAAAATTTCGGGACATCCGTTCTTGTGGAAAAAGTCGATTATGAATGTTCCTAGTATTTTTCTGAGCATTACTACATATGCTAGTTTATGAGCCGAGAAATATTTTTTTGAAATTCAAATCCATTGCATCACAAATGATTTTTGAAGTTCAGGCATTTATGGACAACTAAAAAATTTTCCCAAGTGGCCAGCACAGGCACTATTTTTTAACCCTTCAAGACACTGCCACTGTGAGAGGGAGACTTCAATATCATATGCTCCACTGTGCACAATGCACACTGGCCTTTACATGTAGACTGCTACATGCTAGGGCTTCTGTGTGCATTGGGCCATGACACTACTCTATTCACCTGATCAATGCAAATAACCCGTATTTCCAAAGTGACAGTTATAAGTTTAAAACTTCTGGGAAAGTGACATCTTCTTGCATTTGGCATAATTCATAACACTCTGTGTTCATCGAATAACTAACAGTACATGTATGTCTTCACTGACCCTATTGTGCATAATGCTCGGTCTATGCATACAAAGAACACAAACCCCAAGCTAGATACAGGATACATCCTGATCCCAATAACATGTAAATGTAGATATCACCAGGCTTTTGATTCATTGTCATCATGATTACATGTGACATTAAAGTATCATTATTGCACATGGGTTGTGTCAACATAATTGATGTGAAATTCACACAGTGGTAGCATTTTATTTGTACAATTCATCTTTTGACATACATGGATCACATGTATGATATCAAACATACCAGACAAGAAATGTCATGAATAAATAGTGTATTTGGTAGTATACTCCTTATCCATATGTTTATCTTGCAAAGTTTGTACATGGAAGGTAAACAAGAACAAAATAAATCAAATATAATACCAATCAAAAAGATTATGAATTTATCATAATTGGCAAACAATATTGCACATGGCCACTTGATACACTGCCATTCAAATCTTCATAATGTATATCTGACCTACACATGTGTATCAATAACAAATTTTTGATACATACAATGTGTTGGCCACTTTATCCATTAAAATATGAAAATATTATTAATTGGCCATTGAACCCCCAAATTGCTGTTGTATAAGATATCCAATTGCCTTATAGTGACATTACAATACCCAAAATGGTGGTGTGCAATTCTCTACAGGTGTTTCAGAATTACAGATCCAACATGCACTTAATTTGAATTTATATATATATTGTTTTAATATACATGTATATATTGGTGCAAACTTCAAAACACAAGTTGTTATGATTGCTCCTGGGTGCCTGTCATTGGGGGATCAGTCAAGTGGTGTGGAGCTGCTAGTGCCTGTCTTCTGATTGAGACTTCAACCAGGATTTATGGAGCTTCTGGTTGTGTTGTCTTCTGGCTGAGCTGTCAGGAAAGTGGTGTGGAGTTGTCAGCAACATCTGGAGTCATCTGGAGTCAGAAAAATATGAGATGATGGATTTGTCACATGGCACTCTATTCTGTTGCTGATACCAATCACATTGCCTTGATTTGATCATTGGAATATTACAATCAAGTAAACTTCTTGATTTAGAGAAATATATATATGTTGGTGATATGAATAACTCATATAGCTGCTTATTGATAATAACCTTATATACTTGTGCCAATCAGGGCACCTGATTTAAATTTCTTGACATACATATAGATATACATCTACATACAGTTTCATTTTGTTATCGAAATGTATTTAACCACGAACTTATGGAATAGGTACTCATAGATACTTCATCAGTGTTGATAGAGACGGGGCTCCAATATACAGAATGCTTAAATTACATGTACGTACCTGAACAAATATAATATTATATTACCTATTTGTGAAAATGAACTCCCAATGTGCAAGAAGGGTCGAAAGAGGGTTAATAATCCGCCCCAGGACATGCGCTCGACGATTTTCCGTGTGGTTGCATGCGATCACTGACCGAGACTAGACTTGAGCAGCTAGTGAGTATTGCTCTTCACATTGAACTCAAAACTCCGTGCACGGATTTCAACGGCTTTCTCACCGGAGCGAATACAAACTCACGTGGTGAGCGATATGTCAGTTATCGTCTGGAAACATGGTTTTCAGTGTTTGTCATTCCCCGATCTACAACAATTCTTTGTCTATGAACTAATATGTCTTCGATTATGTACATAATTCTGGGATTACCTCCGTCATATGCCGATATACATGCATAACACATGGGACTGTTGGTGCCTCGCGGGAAAACATTTGGAGACGAAGCTACCGAATCTCATAGTCGCAAAATATGGTCTTCACAACCGAAGGAAATATTCCGAGGATGACCGCTACCAATTGATATTACAAAACACATGTAATGTGTCGTACTGCGAACATTTCCTGCCGTAGTCCCGTTCAGTATTCAGAAAGTGGATTATTTGGTGTGATCAATGGATTAGACAGATTACCAGAATCGACATGACCAAAGATAAGTCTCGCGTAAGGATACATTAAACTTTGACCTGGGAAATATGTAAACACGATTTCGTGGCACCTGACGTTCAAAGTAGCCGATGTTCAGACTCAATTTTACGGGGGAAAACGCAATGTCACATGGCTGTGGATAGCTCGTTATGGAGTCTACGATGTACCAATCCCAAGTAAGTCAGCTATTCTTTGAAAATCATCAAAATAATAGATGATATTTCAAGTCTGTGTGTTGTCCAAATCCACGTGATATTTTGAAAATGGCGCATTTCGTAAATGTGTCAAAGACAGTCGGGCATTTTGTGACAAATGTAGGCGGTAAATTCAAAAAGTAATTCTCGGCTCATAGACACTGACTGCTCCACTATGTAAAAAGTCGATGTATTCTAAAGATTACGTGGTTGATATTGAGAACGGATGTACCAACTTTATCGTGATGATCCGGAATGATCCAGACGTTTCAGGTCGAAGATTGTATTTTTCTAAAACAAGAAAATGACTCCTCTATTCACTCCAACTGCAAAAAGTCACGGCCCAAGTACCGTACACTGCTCCTTAATACTACTCGTCCACTGAAAACATACCATTTAATCTGTCTCACACCTTTATAATCCTTATTGAAAATAGAGGAAGGCGCAGGATATGATACTTGGGCCAAAGTCACTTCGGACTACCAGAAGTTTTGTGACAAATGCTCATATTTTGTATGCGGTACTAAAGTCGTGAAATTTACTGCCAACAATCGGCAGGGTTTCACCATCTTAACAGAAAGACCCCAAACCAGACATGTCTGCATCGATGTCTATCAATATAAGGATTTTCTGTGGCATATGGTAACCAAGTCTCATTGTGTTCTCAACCACAATCAATGTCTACAGTCGGAATTGTTCGTGATACAACGACAAATCGTTTAAGGTGCGGTACGAGCACATTAGTGAGCTATAGTATATTTGAGTTGGTGCTAGGGGCCTCTCTAGCCAATGAGGGGGGTTAGATCACCATGGTGAAAGTCAAATACCGCACCTTACTCGACAAATCATGCTCTTGGCATCTGTGCATGTCTGTGTCACATCGATATCCAATTATTACAAAAAATATATTGTGATGTAAGTCAGCAATATCGTTCAGGTTGATATGAAATGTGAAAGCTAATCATCGGTGTTCGGAGGTTTCCTCCACTTTCACATGTCACGGATGTGAATCTTTTCTCAAATTGACCTACTGGTACAGCAGCCATGTCTATGAAAGTGCGTGTAATAGTGACGTTTTTCATAGCGGTTGGGTTAATTAGTGTGCACTGGAAGTTTAATGCAATAAAGCAGAAGGCTTGTGTCCATCAAACAGGTAACTTGAAAGATAATTGTTAGTTTATAATGTATGTATGTTTTCGATACCTAGATGTTTTGTTCAGCAGTATTAGTACATGTAGATGTCGCACTAGGCTTGCATGACGTACGAGGTCTTCCATACTCATATAAATGTCGTTTTTTATTCCAAGAAATTTTCTAAGCAAATGAGTCACCAAGAACGTTCTCAAAATCTTCATCCGATGTGAAAAACGTGTTGTTCACTTTCACATCATATGGTCTGTGCATGTGGATATTGCTTATCATAACAAATATTCAAGAAGACAGTGTTTTCGGAAGGCCAAGTGCTGTTGATATCTTTCATATATATTCAGGATTCACAATGTACGAACCTATGATATGTTACAAATAAATGTATATATTAATATAGTAGGCCTACACAATGTGCTAACCATGTTATTTGAAACAACATTTTCAGACAGCTCTGTATCCACTCAACGCACTCAATCTGTCCATGTGCTATGTTGGATCATGGTAACAGAACCGAAACTTTGGACGCACACAATTCATATCAATAACACTTGGGTAAAACGGTGTTCGAAGGTTATTTATTTCGGCGATGTTGAGAACACTAATTTCCCTGTGGTAGGACTACACACACCTGAGTCTAACAAAACGTACCTAACTGTGAAACGTGACAAAGCTATGGACTACCTTTTCAAACACCATTTGCACGACGCTGATTGGTTCCTCAAGGCAGACTCAGACACCTACGTCATAATGGAGAATCTACATCACTTCCTCTCGCGCTATGACGCACGAGAACGGCTCCTGATTGGCCAGACGTGGAAGAACCGCGAGGGGATAGCCTACCCTGCTGGTGGGGGTGGCTATGTACTGAGTAGGGCAGCTTTGGAACGGTTTGGTACCCGAGACAAGGGTCTCTGTCATCCTCGCCGTGTAGACGGGGCGGAGGAAATACACTTGTCAACCTGCCTCGCGCTGCTAGGCGTACGGCTCGTGGACAGTATGGACTCTGGGGGACTGCCGCTAGCTCACCAGTACAGCCCTGCGGAGCACCTACTGGGCAAGCTACCGAAGATCTATCTCAGGCGGGTGTCTGCTACTGCCAACGACGTGAGTATTTCCAAGCACCGCTCATAATATTTACTAATTTTATAATTAGTTTAGTCATATATGAGTCTTATTGAGTGATTGATTAGTTAAACAGATGGTTGGAAAGTTTCAAAGTGTTTTTTTCCAGGCTCCGATTTCCTCGAGCAGGGAGGCATACAGTTTCCACTACCTCACCCCGGATGATATGTATGTGATGGAATATTTGATATATGGACTGACACTGATGACATAACACGGACAGTGGTTCCATTCACTATCAGTCCAGTACACTTTTGTCTTACCATCTTAAGCACAGCTTCACAGCCGTTCCTCGTTCATTTGCACAAGTGATTTTGTTCACACTAATGGCATTAGCAAAGAGAGTTACATACACTCTTTGGTATTAGTTCAGTGTATTAGATCAAAAAAGAAACTAACATATTTGTAACTAATGGGAGAGGTCAAGTGGTTCACTACTATACACAAAACATGTACAGTGTATTATGATGGTTTCGTCTCTGTTCATTATTAATACAAGTCAATACTTAGCATTCGCAAAATTCCAGACTACTAGTATATAGCGCCACTGGTGGCAAGGCATAACCTTGCCAGAACAAACATCTTGACGTACTGTTGTCACGGGACATCATTCAGAGAGAGAGAGAGAAACGAAGAATGTTTTTGACCAAAATCACGGTAATTTAACTGTGATTTCTTTGATGTTTTGTGGGTGAATTAGCAGGAAGTAACTCAGGTGAAATTAATAATTACAATTGTTTATTTCCGGATAATAGTTGGGTCACCTGCAGCAATTCCGTGACCGTTGAGAGTATAGGTACGTTTCTCAATGGATTTGACATCTATAAGGGTTACATGAAAAATTTAGTCCCCATGCTTAGCTAAAAAGTGTGAGCTAACTCCGCGAGAGCACGAAATCCGAAATGGCCGCTGTCGCCCATTTTGAAAATTAACTTTTCAGTGGTTTAACGTACAATGCTTTGTAGTATATGTATTTCAGGGTTTTGGGGGTCAAGGAATTCATATGTGATGTTATTTTGATGATTTGACCTATGTTTGGCCTTCAAATCTAAGATGCCGGCCAATTTTGAACTCTGAAACGTTAATATTTCCAAAACCGTTCTACTATTAGTTCTATGTAAGATTTATTTTCGGTGATTTGAGTTATGAATGGACAAATTATCAGTTAAAGTGTATTGACTATATCACGGGTAAAAAAAATCAACGTTTGATGATCACAGAAAAACTGCAGACAACCCAATGAAATAGCTGTTTTGAAAAAAAATGACATATTTTGTATTTTATCCAATATTAAATTGAACAATTGCGGATTAAAATTCCTCGACTATCCCCGAAGCAATAGACGAGGTGGTGAAACCTGTCTCTTGTCCAAGGAGACCCTGAATATCAAACAGCTTAACGCTGGCGAACATCTGTCTTTCGAGCTGTCGGAATGGTAGTTACCGGTACTTGACAACAAACTCCACACCACAATCATCGTCATATACGTACCACATTAATCAAAAGCACACCCTGTCACGATCAGTACATTTCTGACTGAATTCGGAGATTACGTAGAGGCTCTAGTTGTACACGAGTTTGTGATAATGACTGGAAACTTTTAACTTCAATGAAATGTTGTGTTGTCTTGGACTACAACAACACATTGGCTGTCCAACACATGAAGTGGGAATTCACTCGACCTTTTCATATCGAGAGACAGTGATTCACTCCAGCTGTCTGATCCTCTTGCAAGTCTTCTCATCAGAGACCACTGTTTCATCGAGACACGTCTCTCGAGGCTGAAGCCACAGTGTACTCGTCATTTGAAATCCTTCCGAAAGACCAGTAAAATCAATCACAGTGCCTTCTCTGACGACTTAGCTCAAGTGATTGTTTCCTCCACAAGTATTGTGGATGTCGACGAGTTGTGAAACTTCTACAACAATGAGCTCAGTAGGATCCTAGATAAACACGCTCCTGTCGTTGAAAAAAGACCACAACAAAGAAGATGCTTCATTGGTTTGATTAATAAGGTAATATTTAACTTATTGATCTTTATTTAATCTTTCCAAAAAATAATAGGTTTGTGTCTGAGCATTACTCAACATGCCTGTTCAATATTGCAGAAATGCTTGTAAAATTATCAACCCTAGAGCCATGTGTGTCGTAGTAGCTTATTTTGTCACAAAACGTGTCACCAATCGACGTGTGTCGTGATCTCACCATGAGACATGTCCATACAAAATATTAAAAGAATCGGTTCAGATTTGCTAGCTGTAGAGCGTCCATGAGAAGAGATCTGTGAGGCGGAGGCAAATTGGGGGATACATTAAGCGATACAATTCTTGGAATGAAATAAACATAAAGCATTATTTTGTCACATGTAATATGTACATGTATACATGATACACATCGAAGCATGCATCGGAGGTTTCATCTGCCATCTTTTATGATTGTGCTGATGCCGACGAGGGGCAAAAAAATGATAAGGGCGAAGCATATCTAAACTATTTTAGCATACCAGATATTTGTATGTATGATCAACCTGAACATGAACGCTATGATAACATCATAGTAACCAAAGAATGAACCTTGAAAAAGATTTTTTAATGACATGACAAAGGAACCAAAGTCAATACATAAACCACACGACAGGAAATGACACTTGTTATGCTTGAGAGAACATGTATCCGCTCGTAACACTAACTGATCATCTGTTACTTCTTTACCATAGGTTCATTCAACGGTCTTACATCAGTTACTCCCACAACCATCCATGGCCCCGGTAAAAACCAACGTACCAGTGTCTCATCGGCATGCGACTAACGTGTACTGGTTCTATAAATGTTCAAGGTTAAAGTGGCATAATCTGTTTTTGGAGGGATTCGTTATAAATCAATTGGCTAGCATACTGTTAGGGGTAGAGCGCCGATAGATCCTGCAAAATACAACATGGTGATCCTGCACAGAAGTCAAAACATACCCAGAATCTGCACGATGCGAACAAAATTCTTTATTCTTGCGCTAACATTAACAAAGCCATATATCAAAGTTCACAATGATAATATCAGTTCAGTTCAGGATACCTAGCGAGTCAGTTCAGTTGACACCATGAACTTATTCATGATCAACAGCATTATAAACGACCATCTATTTTAAAAAATCAGTTGATGGTCTACTCGAAATATTGAAACAACCACTGAGCCGACATCATGTCCGGACTAAATCATCCGGCATATCACATGTTAAGCGTAAACAATTAGGGGACCAGTGTCCTACCCGCCATATTAGAAAGACCAATAGCAATGAGTTTCGCCTGTACTCAGTTATCATGGATATTTACCATCCTCTTTACAAGCCAACACAAACTACAGAACTGTATGTACCACCCAAACTATCCTTTCTCAAAGTAAGTTTCGCGAATAAAGGCATTGGTGCAATCAACATCAGTAATATCTTGCATATTAAATCTTTTCAGTCAAAGTTATCATCATGAACGTATCAATCTATTACCACCAATACAGTCAGATTTTGATGATGAAAATAACAAACGTAAAGCAAAATATTTTGCAATAGAAACAAAGCCTGCCCAAATAGTTTATCCAAAGACACACTGGCGTCATCAAGGGCAGACAATGTGTTCAATGTAGTTGTTTCTACTGTATGCATTACAGTATCATGCTTTACTGATACCGGTTTTCTAATCATATACGAAGCCTATTGCATCCAAAATATTCAATCACAAACAAACGGATAACGGACCCTGTTTTGTTTGCTCGGAATACTTAATACTGGGTATTGATTCCACGTCTATTGTATGATTTAGATATTGATGACTTGTTACAAAACCCACACACCTGCACTTGCACAAGTTCTACATTCATACACAAACCAGTTGGGCACATTATTTCACGTGACCTCAAAAAAGTAGACACTGAATCTTCGAAAGATGCAGTGTTCAAATCTCTCAAATACAGGGAGCCCAAGTCATTTTCGTGGAGATACAATTTCGAGTTGATCATGGAAGCAGTTGATGAACATGCCAGACGTGTACAAAGCGAGAATGATTTCTTTTTCTACAAAAAGGGCAACGTCGTCCTCAGTATATTGTAGTCAAATATAACACAGCTCGTTTTGTTAAAGATGATTCAGATGCTACAGAAACGGATGTTGTGAAAATGGTTAATTTTCTAATTGATATTATCTATGTGGAGGTTGGTGGTCGAATATTATGAGTAATAATAGCTACTTTCAAGAACTTCTATGGACGTCATCACGATCTGGTCGATCAGTACACAAATATGCCACCAGTATGCAGCATGACGTATTTACATGTTAATGCTCGGAAGTCATGACGGGTGCCACATGTGGAGCAGGAAATGCTCACTTTTATTCGAAAAGTGATTGAATTGGTTTGGGCTGAGCCAAACACTAGATTGGACTATGTAGTTTTCTATATTTTCGTTATATTTGCATCACTGTATGGGAACCGCTTCATATGACACTAATTTAAATATCAGATTTTCAATTTCAAATTTAAATAAATTTGTGTGCGCATTGACTCTCTGACTAGGAATATGTAATTGACCTGTGTGCACATCTCGGGTTTGTATTAAGAGCATATAGGAAGTCATTTATATTGGATCTTTAGGTGACCTTGAACTTGACATCAGATGATTTTGAGTGGTAAATCTCAAGGTCATGTCTGATCTGAAATATGTAAAATTACCATACACATGTAAAATAAGGCTTAGGTTTGTATTATGAGCATATAGGAAATCATGTATGTTGGATCGTTGAGATGTACCAATGACGGTAACATTTCACATGAAATATGTAAATTGGCCTCTACAGGCATATATGGAATTGTATATGGTGGATCTTTTGGTGACCCTGTATGTAGCATGTTTGATATATGTCTGCTGAAAAACCACAACACCCTTGGTTATATATTTACTTATATCACACGCATAGTAACATATAATGTAGATGTCGCACTAGGCTTGCATGCCATACAAGGGTTTACATATTCATATGATTGTCGTTTTTTTAGTTAATTTCGGCACGAAATACCCTCGTGGTTTTGTCAGAATTCTTTTTCTTTTTTTCACTTTTCGGTTTCCAGACGATAACTCAAGGACGCCTGGACATATCTCCGAGAAATTTTCACCAGTTATCAATCATATCATGTCGATGGACTCTATCGTTTTGGCGCCGGCTCCGAGGTCCGATTGGTCCGTGAGGATGAATTTCCTGTCAAATGGTTTCCGGATGATAACTCAAAAAGTTCTTGTGCTACACCTCTGGAAGTTGACACATATGTTCATATGGTGTACGAATTGATTATGGGGTCAATCAGTCTCATGACCTTTGACCCTGAGGTGAGTCATCATTGAGGCCCAATGCATATCTCGGAAACGGTGCGTCCTTGAACGAAACTGACGTTATTTTCGGACTCGTGGCACTACACAAACATGTTTTAGGGGTATGTTGGGTGAACTTGGCCCTGAGCCAATTTTTTTTTTACTTAGTCGGCATTTTTCATTTCTTACAATAGATTGGCACAGTGATTGGTTGGTGGTAATAGATTGGCACAGTGATTGGTTGGTGGTAATAGATTGGCACTGTGATTGGTTGGTGGTAATAGATTGGCACAGTGATTGATCGGTAGTAATAGATTGATTCTTACATTCGAGGTACTGTGTTCTGACAAACGAGAACACGGGCCATTCTGTTTGACCCCTTCTGATTGACTGACTGTGAGGGTCAGTCAAGGGTTGGCACTGGTCATCTTCATGGATTATTCATAAATTACCATGACTTTTTTCCATCATCAACTCACATTTTTTTTGTCATTTTATTGTTTGTGGATCGTCTTACATGCATCTGGGATCATTGAAATTCAATTTGATCAGAAACTACAATGTTCATGATTTGAACAAATTCCTCTTTTCTTGCCCACCCTGCACATTGATGTCCATAGGATTTGCATTTGCTAGCACGCAAAGTTGCCACTCCAATAAAAACCTTCACTATTTTCCTAGAATGTTGCTTCTGACGATCAAATGATCACATTCACTTTTTTTATAGAATGTTGCTTTCGATGAGCACATCATAGAGCGTGAGCGTTTTGGTGACTTTCAACTTGATTGAGGATGATATTGAATGACAAAAATGCCATTTAAACAATACGTTTGTAAATAGAAAGGGATCATACCAATTCAACAATATTGCAAGCTTTTGAGTTAAGAGTCGATATCGAATAAAATATATATGCATATTCACATAATGATATCTATTGTCGTCGTTGAACGTGTTTGAACAGTTTGATATATATGAGTGTCAATTAGTGGACACAAATATGGCATAAACCCCTCTTTTATTTATTCTGTCGTTTGCATAGTCAATCAAACAATTTTAAACAGTTGTGCAAACACTACAATAATTATCGTCCAAACAGATAGTGTCGACAAATATCTGTCAGCATCATTTTCTGATGTCAATAAAGACAGCAGAATCATTAGGGTCCCTTATACCATTAAGATAATGGTATCGACTGAGGAATGTCTCTATTCCCAATTCGTTCAGTTGGTCAGAGCATGTTACAAGTACTCTCAAATACATGTGTGTTCATTGGTCTCGAAAGATTGAAGTTCCTTTCTTAGTTACGTGAGTAATAAATTTACTGATCGATGGTTCATCGCTTGTGAATGTAGCACATTGAGGTGGCTTTCACCTATTGATGCTAAAAAAAATGAATCCTAGTGTTTTGTCTCTTGTTTAAAAAAAAGCTGTTAAACTGCCAGTTTCTCACTCGTTGTATCGCTCGTTGGTACACACACTGAACCCGTGACACCCACCTTCTGGATGACAGTGAGCCATTACTCACATGTTGTTTGCAGTTTGTAGATAGGCATTCATGACATATCGAGCAGCAGTAATTATTTAACCTCGAATAGGTACTAATACATTAGACTCTGAATCCACCAAATAATGATTTCATATTTGAGACATAACATGGTATTTATTATGAATACAACATGTTGGAGCTGCCTTGTAAAAAGTGTGTGCAACTTTCTGATTTCGTCTGTTATACTCATATACTCATAACATAGAGCTGTCTTGGGGTTCCATTAAATATGTTGAGAATTGTGACATGTGTGATTCTGAACTCTAATTTTGACAATAAAACATCTTTCGTGCCTCACAGTTTGCATCATTCCATTTCCCGCCCCAGCTCGGGACGACCACCGCACAGTTCTCGGAGCTTGTTCTGTGGTCGGGCTGTCCACCTCCCCACCTGGCCCAGGTGACGGGTTTCCCGCTGTTCTCCCAGTAAAACTCGCCAACACCACCACCAACAGGGCGCCGTCCAGACGTCCAATAGGAGGTTGTGAAGCCTAGGGCGACTGTTTGATATAAAACACATTTAGCGGATGTTATACCAATGTTGCCCACTGCATCGTAGCAAGCTTCCATGTCAATTATTGATTCATTAAACAATAGACATTGCCACCAAAGCTACAGCTCAATTAACAGTTCAGGCCACCACAAGGAATCATAGTCTTGCAAACAGAATAAAATACATGAATTTTTTTTAAAGTTAAACATTCGGAAAACTAACCTCTGTTTGCTTCGAGTGCCACACTTTCTGCCATAGAAGTGATGTCTGGCAGATGAGAGCCCGGACAGAGCTTCGGACACTGAGCTAGAGCCTCGTCAAAGGTCAAACCAGATCCATAGCAGGAGCATACGGTTGGGTCACTGCACGTATCTTAAATAGTTAAGACCATGGTTCGATATTAGCACATATGGAACCGTGAGCAGCTATTGTTCTGTGGTTACTGTTGCATGAGCCTTGTTTTACATGTATGTTGTTTTCTACGTTCCTATTTGCATATTTCAATAATGAAAATTATATGGGAGAGCTAGAATTGCTACCAGAGTTTTATTATATCTGAATAATTGTGTTTAATGTTCAAAAGCTCACGGGTCTTCTCATAGTAGGCTGATGAGAGCTCTGTGACCAGGTGTGAGGCCGGTCTGGTGTCGTGATGAAGTACCTCACATTCTCCCAATCCATCGGTGACTTGGCGCAGGTTGAAGCCCTTACAGGAGTCGTCTCTCAAACAAGCGAGGCTGCACTGGCCACTAGAATAGTCGGTAAACGTGACAGCAGCACTTCTAGTCGAGATAGTGTTGACACCGTGAGCTCGCACGAATAATGCTTTGTTAATCGTCAAGGCTCTCACAGATGTGTTTCTAAATAAAAGTGTCACTAATACCAGAAAAACACAATTTTCCATGATCAATTTGTTTATAAAGCAAAGACAAACTCATACACTCAGCCAAATGGGAAACTCAGTACAATATATATTTATATTTCCATGTCCATTCTGCCGGTGTTAATCCACGATAATCCAGTCCTTTGATCCTGTAATTTTAAGCATGAAGCCCATTTTTAACCGGATAATCGTTCGTTAATTTTCCGTATGAAAATTAAGCTTGAGCGAGAGACACTCTAGCGTGTTGTTGTGTGGACTCAACACAGTGTTTTGGTGTGTGTATTTGTGTGTTCTGATGTGTGTATTGATGTGTGTATTGATTCCATGCCTGTCATGGACTGGGTGTGAATTTTGTAGATAAGGGCACGCGACTGTGTTGTGTTCATCGAGGGATTTAGGACTGTTATGCCCCTTGCGTTATTGATGACATTGACTGGATCTTACCTGCTATGTACACGTAAGCGGCTAACCGGATTGCATCAAATCAATGGCACTGTTACATGTGCGCACTCTTGTCTTTATTGTGACGAGCATCGTAAAAACTGCATATGGGTCTATGAGCGTCTCCGGGCCTGCTATTTTACGGCACCAATAATGTTGGTGTCATCGAAAAAATCAAAATGATTGCTAATAGGGATGTTTCATATGCACGTTCGTGGAGGCACGAACAGCACGTACGTACGAACCGCACGAACAGGCTGATCTGAAGGGGACCTGTTATTATTTTGGTAGGAGTCGTAACGCATGAGCAAACAAAAGACATAGCCTGTCTACTAAACCCTTTCAAAATTATTTCAGACGACAGCATTAATTGTTCCAGTGTTGTTGTTTTTTTCTCTTTTTTTTTGGAGGGGGGGGGGAGTTAGAGAGGGTTCATTCCCGGGTCAACCAAGAACCACAAAAAACAACCGGGTACCATCACATCCATCAAAAAACCATCGTCATCAAAGGGGTGAACTACAATAATTCACCAGCTACTCACATAGGTACAATATTTTGAGTTGTATGTTGAATGCAGAATAGCCATCAGAGGAGTGTTAACTTCTTTCCACTCGTCAGATTTGTGCACTGCCCGTTTACTCGCTCGTTACACCCTTGTATCCAGTCATGACAGGGTGTCAATATGGATAAATATTGTCAACCAAATTTGAGGAATGTACCTATATCACTACATTTGCATCGTTCGTATGTCCCAGAATGCACATAACACATTTGTAGTTCGTTTGACAAAGAAAATATTTGGCAGTAATTCCGAGTGATCATACTCGGAATACCCACTCAGAATATATTCTTGTATTGTCCAATGTTCTATATCCCACTATTCTTCAATATTGTACGTTGTTTTAACATGTATTTCATATTCACACTGCTTTGGCCAAAAATATATATCTATGTACAAAATTCGCAACACTCCTTTAGCTTGGAGGATATGCAAAATAATATACTTTGCATAAATATCTTCTCAGCTGGTACCAGAATATGTAAATCACATTCATTAATCACACTTCGACAGGTTGGTGTGAAAAGGTTTATATTATAGCAATATATAACTAATGTCACGGCAAATGTATTTCCATAAATCCAAGATGTTTACTCTCATCACTATGATAGCATATATTGCTAATCATAACACACTACGTACAATAAATTAAGTCGCGGCCCGTGTACAGTTGATGCATTGGTCATCTCCGCGTTGCTCAGGTTGTGGTAATATCCGCGTCCCTCAAACTGTGGTCATCTCTGCAGTCTGTTCTGAAACAACAACCGGTCCCCTTCAGATCAGCCTGTTCGTGCGGTTCGTACATACGTGCTGTTCGTGCCTCCACGAACGTGCATATGAAACATCCCTAATATACGTAAGCGGAAATATGTGACAAGTAATAATAAGATTTGTTTAACGACGGTCCATGATGGTAGGCTGTAAATGTTTCCGATAGTTTGCTCAATAATTTAACCTTTATTTTTTATAAGAATGTCATGAACGTATAGCCTACCATTCGGCATATTGGATGTGTTAATGAATGAGAATGAGATGAATGAGATTAATGCATTGAGGTGATCTTGTTAGAATCTTTATTTAAACCCAGTCACCGGCACAGAGTAGGTGGAGTTTTCATCCTGGCAACGCAAAGGTTTCTCCATTCGAATGTGCTTTCCTAATTCAAAATTGTCACTCGACATGGGATGGGGAAGACAGGCAGAATTGCCTACCATCATGGACCGTCGTTAAACAAATCTTATTATTACTTGTCACATATTTCCGTTTACGTATTTTGTATAAATTTGTATTACCCAAACATTGTAATTGAATGGTCGAGTAGATCTTGAATTTATGTATACATTTGTTAAATGGTCAAATGTTGTGTGTATCCTTATCAAATCACTGGGGTTGGCGTAGGCTACACTTCTTTGGGGGATTTTATTAAATATTTAGTATTTTATATTTGTAGGAACATGGTGAGGGTTTGCATAACACAATTGTCTTTTTAATCAAGGCGGTGGCGGCAGAACTCTGGTCCAGCGAGTTGTTGACCAGTAGAGCGTCAACGGAGTGTGACCATGACTCTCGGTACTCGCCACGTGTCGACAGCGATGCACAACTGGGAGCGGTTTGCTTGCACACACCATGCACACGGTTGAAACTAGAATTTTACTGCTGATGGTAGCGTCGAGTAGTGTACTATGCAGACAACTGTCGTTCTATAAAGTCACGGGGTGTTAGAGACGTATTAGTTAAAGCCCGAGGAGCGCTCCATTACCTATTGTATTGGAGACCGAGGGCGAAGCCCGAGGTCTCAATACCAATAGGTAATGGAGCGTGACGAGGGCTTTGACTAATGTAAAGTCCACCACCCCAAAAAATAATCCCCCACATGATAACTAGAGCTCAAGATTTACGAGTTGTAAAGACATGAGCACAAATGTGTTATATAAGTGAGATGCACGAGAAATAGTTGCATAGTTGCTTTGACTAATGTAAAGTCCACCACCCCCAAAAATAATCCCCCATACACAATCACTATAGCTCAAGATGTACGGGTTGTGAAGACGTGACCACAAATGTTTTATATAAGAGAGCCGTACAATGTACGGGAAATGGCTGCATTCATTGCACAAACAAAAGTTGAAGGGACGACATCGTACTCTTCAAGTGAAATTCATATTATATTCAAATGTTCACCCTACGATATATACTCATCCTTTGCTGTGAAAGCTGAATGCAACCAGTCGTGGATATGATTCTAACTTGCAGGCATAACTTGGGATAATCACACACGATTTCTTGGATATTTCAAAAAGTTGGATAGCTTACATGTCTCGGATATGATTATAACTTGCAGGGACATTGCTTGTTCCTTTTGGATAAGCACACAGTAGGAAGACAGTCAGGATTGACTATACTGTCCCTTCGCATACCACAACCGCTTCATATATTTTATATTTGTCCGTGTGTTAAACTTTTTTTTGTTATGCGAGAATAAACTACTACTACTACTACTACTACTACTACTACTACTACTACTACTACTACTACTACTACTACTACTACTACACACAATGCAATGGATATTGCTAAATTGGATATTGCTTCACATGCAACTAATAATGGATATTATATAGAATTGTTAGACCAGTGTCCAGAGTAACTTGTACTGCTCGCCGTTCCGGCATATAAAATAAGGATTAAAAAGGTGTGAGACGGATTAAATGTTATGAGTAGAGTGCTCGAGTAGTATTTATGGAGCAGTACAAGGTACCTGGCCCAAGTACGCTTTATGGAAACAGATCAAGCATGAGTGGCTACATGTCAAATGCAATGTACACATGATTTAATCCCGTTGTGTTGCAATCATGAAGCGAGCAAAACTTCTCAATTGAGCTCAGCTCCAATACTACAAACATATCGCTCCAATATTCGCATGTAGTTCTCCATTACCTATTGGTAATGGAGAGAAAGAACAATAGAGTGACGTCACAGGTGGACTTTACTTCACCTACAAGGATGCCCACATGATTTAATCCCGTTGTGTTGCAATCAGTGAAGCGAGCAAAACTTATCTCAATATTTCACAGTTGAGCTCAGCTCCAATAATACATATCGCTCCCATATTCGCACATAGCTCACAATAGAGTGACGTCACGGGTGGACTTTACACGGGGTTCAAACCACTGCAGGAGACACACGAGGGCCGACAGTTATTGTCTGAAAGACATGTACTTTTGGGGTTTGCGATGCCCCGTGTTTAATACTTCATTTTGTGTGCTCGTGGAGCCAACGGTACATCATTCGGTGATGTGAAGTAATTTGTATTTCGTCTGACAACTGTGAATCTGCCGTAGAGTGCACACCGTGAGTACTGTCAGTGGGGTCTGGTAGTTTAAGCGTAGTTTTTAGCCGTGTGTGTAGACAAATGCGTGGTATCGCCGACAGTGGGCGGTGTCGTGCTGTCATAATTATGTATAACCATTATCGTAGGTTTACGGGTATTTCTAATTTAATTCCTAGGGTGGACCCGGATCGTATTCAAGGCTGGGGTTGACATCTAACACGTCGATACAAGGGGGTTACGTCATTCACGTGACGCGCTGAGAGTCTGGTGGCGTCGGCGTCCCCGCGAGGCGTCGTAGGACCTCGTAGTTACACGCATCGTGGGACTGCGACGTGGTGCCGTTCACTGGACGTCTGCTCAGGCGTCGTACCACGTGGGAAACGTCTTCGACTTCGTGGGACATACTTATTGAAGTGGTTGTCCTTTTCATTGTGAAACTTGGGACAATGTAAATCCAAGCTGTGAAAATTGTTGTTTACCATATTTTGAGCGAATAAGTCCAGTTTTGGACACTACCAGTATATATTGCAGTAAACCATACCAATTTGTCTTTTGTGCCGTCCCGTGTTCTATGTATCAGAAATTATCTGTGTAATTTATAGGTGGAATTTGGTATACTTCATAATAACCGGAAAAATGTTTGGGAAAATCATTTGCAGGTAACCCTAGCCACTCATCATGTGATTTCGTTTTCTGTTTGTGTCATAGCACCAACCCAGAAAAAGACCAAGGTTTTTTCATTGATTTTTTGTTCATGTTATTATTATTCTATGTTTTCTTTATAGTATTGTTTGTTCCAGTGTTTCAACGTCTTGTGGATAAATATTCTGTAGTGTTGTTCACTATCACTTGTACATAGTCCTCAGCTTAGTAATATAATCATATAGGAAGTTTCATTCGGAGCATCTTTTGATGATCTTGAACTTGACATAAGATAAGGTTGCGTTGCGGTTACATCAGAACTAAATAATGAAAATTGGTCGATAGAGACATATTCGTTGTAGATGAAGCAGATAGTTTGTATGATGAGCATATAGAGCAGTCACATCAGGTCGTCCTTTTGGTGATCCTGAATCTGACCCTTAGTGAAGTTGATATGTTAAAAGCGGCAATTTTACTGAAAAAAAATTATATGTCTTGCACTTTACTTTACTCCGTTGATATTTCCTAGCCCTTGGGCTAATTCTCTTAGTAGAATGGACTTCAGAAGCCACTGGATATTCTGTGACCTGCTTAGTACATGCATGCTCACAAACACAAATCAATATGTGCATTGGTTCAGGTCAACCAATACATGTATATCCATGGACAAAGGCAAGTTCCCTTACAGGGTTACGTTAGTATCATCGTCATCATCAACATGATGTCAAAATATGTATTTCAATACCTTTATTTGGATACTATCAAACATATCAAAATACATTTATCAATGTTTTTTCAACATTATGTGTACTAATGCTGCACAATTGTACCAAAAAGTACTGGAATAATCACACCAGTAACACCTCTGTGGTATCACATTTAAGCACAAATGAATTGTGAGCTGTATTATATAATTCAACATTATACATTCTGCCCTGATCAGGCAAAACGCAGTAACTGCCAGAATGGTGTTTTGGAGAAAATCACAATTTTGTGTTTTTAGTATCTAACTAGATAACACATAGTTCAATAAAAAAAATTCTTGTTTTGATTATTTGGATCAATGGTGATAATTAACAATCTACTGGTCAATATGATACGACTTATAAAATTAAAGATATGGGCGAAACTGTTCTTTGCCTGGATATTACCCAGGAAGTTATCATGGCAATAATCGGGTAAATAGCAGTATCTTGAAAATATGCATCTTGTGTTGCACGATCCGGGCATTCAAGTGTTTTTTTTCCGATTTTGTTAAAGGAACTATTTCTGAAGAAACTATGATCCACGACCTCTTTGGAAAATTGGAACAAAATTGATAGAAGTACATGAGAACAAAGAGTTTAGCACAATTGTGTTAAACTCTTTGATGAGAATCAACCTAGGGCAGGGGCGCCGGAAATGGAAGCATGGACACCAAAGGGTGAAACCCCGCTGAGAGTATCTGGGGAATGACCTTGAGTTAAAATGTTTAGCACTATCGTTACCATGGTTGTGTGAAATCTAACAAAGTGTGGATCACAAACAAAACGTTGACACTATTGCTACCATGGTTATCCATTTTTTCTATGGTAATTTAGGGTTTGGACAATTCGTGATTTCGCGACCCTATAGGCCTACTGGCAAAAATTATTATGATGAAGTCGAGAAATCATGTCTTTTTATACCACTTACAAAATAATTAGATAGTAATGTCTTATAGATTTGATATTTACGTTTGTTTTTGGCATCATCAAAATCTGACTATTGGTGGTAATAGATTGATACTTACAAATGCTGATGAATACAGCGTGTTGAATGCGTGTATAAAATAAATTACTGAATCTGACACTGCAGGACGAAATCGGATTCTCTGATTCTTGTGTGATAGACTGATCGTCAACGTGGAAATAATCTTAATGATCAAACCCGTGACAAAAACAATTGTAAACTTACTGCAGTCAAGATATGAAATGATGTATAAGCAATTGTATGCTTACTCCTGCATCTAAAAAATGCCATGTTTGAAAACAAAAACTAAAAATATGTTTGAAAACGAAAATACAGGTCGAAACAATAGGGGGATTTCAGATTTAGTCCGCCTGATAAATGACCGTACTCTTGAAAAAGCCCACAAACAGCCAGAGAAAAACCCCTTCAGCTTCTGGGGCCCGCAGACCCCAGGCCTATTATATAATAGTCAGGGGGCTTAGTCAAATAATTGTACAAATTGGGTTACAAGCAAAATTTTTGGATCAGACTCCGCAGGCCCCAGGCCTTTTCTGTAATATAAATTTACAGATCATTGTGATATACACATCATATTCGAGTATAGGACTGGAGGAAATTGAAATCCAGAGTGCAGGATTGCAGCACTGTTTGTGCATCACTCTGCTATGCGCAACAGCCGTCCACAAGTCAAGGTTCTCTGTCACATTTACCTATATATTCTAATGTGCAATCTATTTAAATAAGGCGAAAGTCCATCGGATATCTTGGGAAGGCTCCAGCTCTTGGGGACCTTGAGCGGCCCATCAGACCCCCCGACATCAATTTGTTCCCCCTCTTTCTAGAAAGTCTGCACACGCCCCTGATATGTATGCTTAATCATGTAAGAAATGGACAGAAAACATGCAGTTTGTTCACAAAACATAAGAACACCTGAATGGACAGGCAGAAAGCAGTAAGTCCGGTAAAAGAATGTTGATGATCTGCTTTTTGCCTGTCCATTCAGGTGTTAGAGAGGAGTTACTGCCTTTTACCAAGGCCAATATCTCCAGATTGATCAAGCCTATGGTCACCAGACTTTCACACAATATTGCGGACTTACTGCTGATTCGAATGACATGTCAAACTCAATATCGCCAAACGTGGCAGATACTGTGTTTTGCCTGATCAGGGCAGCATTAGATAAGTGACAAGTTATCAATGTTCATAAGTTGGTAATGGACATTATACATGTTATTGTCAAATATAATGACGCACCATATCCCGGTACTGGTAACTATTTGCGTGCTTGATTTGGTGCTTGGTTTACCCATAAACGCTAATCCCAACCTCAATATTCCACCCACAATAAGAAAACCTTAAATAGTAAATACATTCTTTTACATATAAGACGTGTGACACTGTTAAACGGTAATTGTTCATATGTATGTTGTACAAATGTGAATGATGGATTATTGTACTTGAATTGAATTGAATATTCATATATTCATTTTGTTACAGATGGATACTTAAGAATTGACTGAAGGTAAAAACCAAACACTGTAGTGATTGATCCGTACTCCCATTCGTTTGTAATGTCAACAAGCAAGACCACGCAACCATTCTTCCCGAAACTCCCTAACAGATATGTTCATATTTATGGATGATGAACTGAAACATGGTTCTATAATTATTATCATAGGCATTTTCAAATTACGGCGGCCCAATGCTGCCATTATTCATGCCTGAGTTAAGAGTAGTTTTGGAATCAGTTTCATAGTTAGCAAACAGTTATTTTCAGTTATGAAACTAGTTTCTAGCAAGGCACAAACCCTTTACACCCGACACAAACCTTTCTAGCAGGGCACAAACGTTTTTAGCAGGGTGAAAACTACTATAAAGGTTTGTGCCATGTTAAAAAGGTTTGTGCCATGTTAAAAAGGTTTGTGCCGTGTTAACAAGGTTTGTGCCCTGCTATAAAGGTTTGTGCCCTGTTATAAAAGTTTGCGCCCTGCTAGAAAGGTTTGTGCCGTGTTAAAAAGGTTTGTGCCGTGCTGAAAAGGTTTGTGCCCTGCTATAAAGGTTTGTGCCATGTTAAAAAGGTTTGCGCCGTGTTAAAAATGTTTGTGCTGTGTTAACAAGGTTTGTGCCCTGCTATAAAGGTTTGTGCCCTGTTATAAAAGTTTGCGCCCTGCTAGAAAGGTTTGTGCCGTGTTAAAAAGGTTTGTGCCGTGCTGAAAAGGTTTGTGCCCTGCTATAAAGGTTTGTGCCATGTTAAAAAGGTTTGTGCCGTGTTAAAAATGTTTGTGCTGTGTTAACAAGGTTTGCACCCTGCTATAAAGGTTTGTGCCCTGTTTTAAAGGTTTGTGCCTTGTTATAAAGGTTTGCGCCATGTTAAAAAGGTTTGTGCCGTGTTATAAAGGTTTATCCCCTGTTATAAAGGTTTGTGCCGTGCTAGAAAGGTTTGCGCCATGCTAGAAAGGTTTGCACCCTGCTAAAAACGTTTGTGCCCTGCTAGAAAGGTTTGTGCCGGGTGTAAAGGGTTTGTGCCTTGCTAGAAACCAGTTTCATAACTGAGAATAACTGTTTACTAACTATGAAACTGATTTCGTAACTACTCTTAACCCAGGCATGAATAATGGCAGCATTGGGCCGCCGTATCAAATTGATGATCATAGATATCACTTTTACACGCGTCAGCAAAACAAAACTTTGTATATGCACGTGTTGTTGTGTGACCACAATATAAATTACTGGACAATTATTGGATCTACTTTTTTCCCACACACCTTGGTTCTTCCGAGCGCAACTCACCAACAGCTGACCAATGAGCTTTACTAACATTACTAGTTGCCGGAGCACAAACTAATCCTGCTGCTCGGCATGATTTGAGTGTACCTTGTTTCATGAGAAACAGGAAACATAATGACATTTGAAAATGACAATTATCAGACATTTATGTATATTTAGTCAATAACGATGTCTCGGTTGGTGATCCTTGATGACTATATAGATCGCCATAGTGAATTCTGGTGCCAAGTGAATGTTTGCAAATTCATGATTTTGTTACTTTTATATTTATATTACAAGTGAATGGAGAGCTGCCGCATTCCAGATTCGCGATTGTTACCCACAGTTCATCCTAATGAAAGTTGGATCTCTAAATTGTTCTTGTACGGCCTCAGTCGTACTATACTGTAACACATAAGTTCTCCTTATAGCATGACGAAAATGAGGATTAGCATGGAAAAATTGAAATGCTTCGCATTTCCCACTTTGCTTGTCACAAGGCTGACACTTCTAGTTTCGCATTTGCCCCGGCACGAAACACGCAATCAGTGCTTTCAGCCACAAATACATCGAAACACGTGATTTCTCGCACAAATCTAGTTAAATTAGTTATATTTTGTGTATATGTATCCATGTTAACTGAGCATATGTGTTTTGAGCTACATCTTCAACATGATTGTCCATTTTGTGAGGTGTGATTTCATAGCAATCGTTAGTTACACAAAATACATTATGCACACAATTATGTAGCATTTTGTATTATTAGATAATGATGTGCTGTAACAATGATCGATTTGCTTTTCTAATGCATTTTCACAGTGTGGTGTTATATATGTATCAAACGTGTTCTGTTGTGAAGATCGACAGTGAGATTTGATCACAACATCATCATATCGAAATGAATTACACAAACACTGGAAGTTGCAGAACACGTTTGCTTTGGGATTGTCCCACTTATTCATATGCACAACTGCTACTGTCAGAACAATATTTACCTCGACATAAGACAACAATAGTATTTGCAATGCTTTGGGATTCACATGTGTCATTGATTATGGCTTTCTAATAAGCTGTTAATGGTCTTGGTAAAGATTACTGATTACAGACGTGTATTCTCAAATGTGTAATCGATTACAATAATCACAATTATATATGATGTCAGAACAATAATTCCATCATGTGTGACTTAGTATTGATGGACAGCGAATTAAAAACTAATTAATCAATACTCTGGATAATTATATAATTTCTAAAGATGGCAACTGATCAATGTTAACACAATGGCAAGTCATAAGCACATGATTGAGAAACGGACAAATGACAATGCCAACAGTTTTGCTAATTAAGCACTGTTCACACGATAGCATATTACCCGCTGACGCGATTGTGAAGATCCTGAAGAATTCATCCTTCAAGAAGATAAGCATCTGACGCCTCGTCATATTTTATATTATAATGGGGTGAACTCTACACAGTAATTTCAGTTAATGAGCGAAGTCTGTAGCGCATCGAAGAGTACACACATGATATATTTTACATAAAGGTGAAGTCGGTCGTCAAATATTGCGGTGCTCATGCTCAGTTCTGTGATGACCTGTTCTATTCACCATCATCACCAGTTTGTTTTGGTTCTGGTGCCACGATCCTTCTTGCTATACCTCACAGAACGTGAACTACCAAACGCACAAATCACATTCAGATCACGTCCAAATTACACCCAAAACGGTGGAAAAAGATACAAATTATTCACAAACAGGCGATCCAAAAACATACTGCGTTTATTCCCAGTGAAGGCTTTATCACGAATATTCCATAGTAGTTTCCATCCATTGTTCCCTTTATCAATATATTTCTACACACATGTGTACTTTTTGTTGAGCTGTTGCTCTCAAGTTTGCTAAGATTTTGTCCGCATTTGCGATGGGACTAGAGCATAGAACAGAAATAGAACATACTGGGAATAGAACATACTAGGAACGAGAAACAGTAAGTAAAACATGCATATCTAAAGCAGGATTTAGTAGTGTGATCGTATTCAGTGTGATATAGAAGTATGCAGGCAGACAATATTGTTGTCCATAATATTTGTAGTTTGGTGGTCGAATATTTCAACAAACTATTGGTATTGGTATTCCAATGGGTACGAATTGTGCACCATTATTGGCAGACCTGTTTTCAGACTCGTATGAATCAGATTTCATCCAACATCTACAAAAGGAGTATCAAAGAAGCGCCTAGATGATGTATTGTCACTGACAAATCCCAAGTTTGGTAAAATTTTGGATGTTATATAATAAGGAACTTGAAATTAAAGATCAACAAACTCCTCCACTTCCAAGCATTTAGATCTAAAGTTAGAGATTTATGAAGATTATAACCTGTCCACTAGATTGTATGACAAACGTGATGATTTCAATTTTTCCATAGTCAATTTCCCTTTTCTAGGCAGCAACATATATGTCACCAGCATATGGCGACATAGGTGCGTTGCAGATATGAGCACTTTGTTCACCGAAGTTCCCAGCTAGTCTCTAAACTGCTGCGACAAGGATATGTTTTACCAAGACTAATAGCTGCTTTCAGGAAATTCTATGGACATCATCAAAATCTGGTTGATTAGAACACTAGATCTGTCACCAGTAAGCTGCCAGACCTGTGTGCACGGTAATGTTTTGGAATTCATGACGGGTGTTACCAGTGGGGTAGGATATGCTCACTCTTTCCGGAACACCTGATTTCACCCCTTTATGGCCATGTTCATAAGTTCCATACATTTTTTGGGGTATGCTTGGGTATTGTTTCCATGTTTGAATATTATATAAGCACATAAATTTCACACTTCCTCAAATATAGCTCTCTGGGTTATCCACTGCCTTCCCCCACTTATATTGAAAGATAATACCTTCATCATCATTGATAGATTTTCACTTAGAGCGTTCAGCGTCTGATCGGAACATTCCGTCACCAAGCAGCACCAACAGCAGAGAGTCCATCTCGTTCTTTCCCGGTCACTGGTTGAGGTTGCATTGTTCATTGTGTGTTGCTACTTAAGTATAGAGGTCCAACAGTTGTCTTTCGTAATTCTTGTCTTCTCCACAGTCAGGTGTGCGTTTCAGAAACCTGAGGACATTTTAGATTTTGTTCTTCAGAATCACCATCAATTTCTTAACTTTCACCAAGTTCAAAGATTCATCCTCACCGACGTTGTCTCCAAAGACTACATTTATGAGGGCTTTTATGGACATGGCGGCATCATTTAAGGGTCACGGGATTACTATCATAAACATCTGTTCTTCGGATGAAAAACATATGTCGTCCTTGCCTACCAGGTCACAGGGGAAAAGGTCTGAGAGTACCTTTTGGCCTTTTTGGGAGGCTCATCATCAATTTTTCATATTTTCATTCGTCAATTTTCCCTGACAGTATACTTGGGAATTGGGTAACGGATGATGTTTTGATTACTCGCAAAACACCATGTCGTCCATGTCTACCAGGTCACAGAGGAAAAGGTTCGAGAGTACCTTATGGCCAGGGTGGTGGGGAGTCATGAAAGGCAACAATTTTCGTCGATTTTTCCTGACAATAAATTTGCGAATTGGGTAACAGATTATGTTTATTATGTTCAAACTTGGTATTGGGTCTATGCCTATCACACTTCTAATCAGAGGGTGAATGTACCGCAACTATCAAGCAATTGACTGATTTATACCGATTAGTTATCATATAACATTGATGTAGGATGAGCAGCAATATTTGAAGAGCTAAGAACTCTAGTGCTTAATATTTTAACAACTGCAGTAACATGAATGAGTTGTCTTTAACAACATCACACCTGTTTGATCCTACTGAATCATTGATATACGACATACACTGATTAGTTATTGCTGATGTACTGTAGCTTAAAGAGCCAAACACCTCTCCATATAAACTGCTTACAATATGCATCAGGCACTCGATAAAAACAAGAACAGTCAATGAAAATTATAACTCGCTACCTTTTTACATTTTTTATTTGATATATACCGAATGGAAACTAATTAAAGTACTAGTAAGTGCAAATATGATGTGAACGCATATGAAATATCTCATTGATCTGAGCAAAATGGTTTTTACAGCATGTCAATATCACTATCCACTCAAAAGTTACAGCCTTTAGCCAAATTCCTAACATACTAGTTTAGGGTGACGAGTCCGAAAATAAGGTTCGTTTCACTCTACGATGCACTGTTTCCAAAATATGGTTGGAAATGAAAATTGCTGGCTCAGGGAAAAAAACATGCACGAACATGCGTGTATGTCTACTGTCTATGTACGCGCAACATATATACAAATTGAACATTTATAGAGATTGATTTAGATGAAGTTTGGCATGCTATACAGTTTCAAAATAATCAACAAAATTATATCCATCAAGGAGTGCTATTATTGTTTATGAAAATCACTTGCATAAATATACTTATCACCTGATTTTGTTTTCTCGTTTGTCACATCATAAACCCTGTGAAAGGCCTGTGATGTTTCACTGGTATTTATGTTCATGTCATTATTGTATGTCCTCCTTATATTATTGTTTGTTACGGGGTTTCCAACGTTTTGTGGACTAAACTTCTACAGTCTTCGCTACCTTTTATCCGTGTCGCACCGTTGCCCTTATTCAAGCGCAAACTGCTGGCACCAGCCTGATACTTGCCATTGTATTTGTATCAGTAGAGCAGACTTCAGAAACCACCGGATATTCTGTGACCTTACTGCCCGCACAAATTTACATGCATACTCACAAACACAAATCAATATTTCCATTGGTTCCAGACAACCAATGCATTCTTGGACAGCATCATAAAAGTTTTGTAAAGGGGTCAGTTAACTGTTCTATTGGTCATCAAATAGCCTAGTGTAGACATGGTGTCAAAATATGCATTTCATTAATAACCTTTATAAACACGAATAATTTCTGTAACTTTTAGTGGGAAAAGGGAGTTCTTAACAGTCAAGTTATTTAGATCCCCCAAACATGTCAAAAGACATTTATTAATGTATTTCAACAATGCGTGCATTAGTGCTTCACACTTCACAAATGTACCAAAACGTAATGAAATACATCAGTCATACTGTTTGGTATCACATTTAATCACTGTTGTTTATCAACAGTATGCATTAGTTAAGTTACAAGCTTAATAAGTTTTCTTTCTTCATAAGTTTTTCTCAGACAGGATGATAATATGTAGTTTAGTAATTATTTGAATGTCACATGCTTGCCTGGATTGGCGCTCAAACTTTATCATACCCTCAATATTCCACCCACAATAAGAACATTTTATATAGTCAATTTATTTTTTTACCCTTAAAGACATTGGACACTGCTGAATTATGTACCAATAATGCATATGTGTGTTATACAAATGCGAATGGTGGACAAATGTTCAAATGTTCTTCCAACTAAGATATACATTATTATGACCCCGAATGTGAATATTCAACATGGTTGTTATATTGTGAAGTGTGATGCCACGTATAGCAGTTGTCAGATAGACAAAAGATATGTACAGTATTCATGCAAAAAAGTAGCTTCTTGTATCAGACAATGGTGTGATGTAACAATTAGCAAATTGCTTTTGTAATGCGTGTTCACAACTAATATAGAATAACACAGGCAATATTATGGCTATCGTGATGATCAGCAATAAGGTTTGATCACAACATCATTTTGTTCATGATATTGGTTCCACATCAACGAAATAAATATCGCACTAATGACATTACATATTTTGTGATACCAAATCAGGAGATATATTTCTTAAAGTTGGCAATAATACATTCGACCTCTCATACAGTCAGCATCATTCCAAGTTCCACCCCAACTTGGAACAACCTCAGCACAGTTCTCACGGCTGTTTCCTTGGTCGGGCTGTCTATTTGCCCACCTGTTCCAGGTGACGGGTTCTCCACTGGCCTCCCAGTAGAATTCCGTGATACCGCCATTAGCAGGCCGTCTTGCAGATATCCAGTAGGTGTTTGTAAACCCCAGGGTAGCTGTGAAACAGAACAGGCATGTACTCTCGTAAAATATTTAGAGTGAATGAGTAAAGAGTAAAATTCTTTGAAAATATCTCATATCTTTACATTATACACATACAATCAAACGCCAGAATGAACGACAGTTATATGATGCACACGAAAGAATCAGGAAAGAGAGTGCGAGCTCTAACCTCTGTTTGCTTCCAGCGCCATACTTTCTGCCATAGAAGTGATGTCCACCAGATGGGAGCCTGGACAGAGCTTCGGACACTGAGCTAGAGCCTCGTCATAGGTCAGACCAAACCCATAACAGGAGCACACGGTCTGGTCGTTGCACATACCTGTGCGCATACCGTATATTGTAATAAATACTACCCAATGGTTTTCTAATCAAAATACCTTTATCTTTCCCGAGTTACTCAGTTTGGAGTTCCGATTTTTTAATATATAATATATATATCAACCTATCACCACTTATTTACAAGATTTTAATGATATAAATGTAAAACTAACATTAAACACTTTTGTCGAAAACAGAGTATTTATTCAAATTCATTATAATTGGTAGGCAAAAATCACACAGTCAAGATTTGTATTATTGAAAAGGTCTCACGAGTTCGTTCGTAGTATGCTGATGAGGCCTCGGTTGTCAGGTGTACTGTAGATTTGGTGACATCATGAAGAACTTCACATTTCCCCAGCGCGTCAGTTACTTGGCGCAGGTTGAAGCCTTTACAGGAATCGTCTCTCAGACAGGCGAGGCTGCACTGGCCACTAGAATAGTCCACAAACGTCACAGCAGCCCTTCTAGTCGAGATCGCGTTGGTACCATGAAGTCGCACAAATAAGCCTTCATCAACCAACAATCCACTCACAGACGTGGCTTTAATTATTTCTGCCACCAATACCAGAATAAGGCCTGGACATTTCTCCATGCTTTTATCTGTGGACTTGTTCGAGGACGCATGTAGATTCGTTTTCCCTACAACTTTGAACACTACCTGTATTTTACATTGCCCTCGTTACTCCGTCGAAATGGTATAATCACAAAAGAACCGAAGAGTGTAGAACAAGTTTGCTTTGGGAATTTTCCACTTATTCATATGCACAACTGCTACTGTCAGAACAATATCTGCATCGACATCTGACAACGATGGTAAATGCAATGCTTCAGGTTTATCGGTTAATGGATTATGAACAATCAATCTGCCGTTTCCCAGTTCTAACTGTTACCGAACCTGCGAAAAACATCCACTAACAACTACTGATCAATTGCCATTCGATAGTTCCACATACATTTACTTTGTTCGTTTTTGTACTGTATATACATGCTCAAACTACGACGTAAGAAAGAGCACCTAAGAACGGTAATAATCGACATGTGCACGGGTATGTTCCATGTGAAACAATGGACTTGATTATGAAAGTGAAAACTATTATTCCTCATGGCTCAGTTAAGGGAATCGATACCCTGGATAAATACATTGTTTCCGAAAATGACAAATGATCAATGGTACTACATTGACAAATCATAATTACGTGATTGGAAACGAACACAATCGCCGATACGATTGGGAAGATACCTAAGAAATACCTCGAGAAGATAAGCACCTGACGGATCCCCATATTTTACAATAGGGTGAATCTCACAGAATGATTTTAGTGAATGACCGAAGTCTCTAGCATATCGAAGCGTGCATACACGATGATTGTTACATAAAGGTAAAGTGATTGGTCAAGAATTGTGGCACTCAATAAAAATGAGCCCAAAGGATAAGGAAGGTTACCGGGGAAATTTATAGTGTTCAACCAAAACTTTTTTTTTTTAATCAAAATTGCCGTCTTGACCTTTCAAAGTCACTAAAGGTCAAATTCAGGGTCACCACAGAAGTCACTACATATGACTTCCAATCTGAATGTGCCAATATTTAAGGTCCATCTTGAAGTGTTCTAGGCGTTTATTCCATACAGTTCCCATTATGAAGGAGCAAGGTCACCAAAAGAGTCACCTGATACAAACCTAAGTTTCATCTATAAACATTCTCTCTACATCAATCAATGATACCTCGATACTTGCCACTCAACGTCATCTTAGATCAAGTTCTTAGATCAGGATGCCCCATATTAGACGTCTTATATGATTACATGTGTATTCAAAACCTGAGGACTATGTACGAACGTTTGTGCCCCCCGATGCCAATTTGTGCATATCATGTCATTTTGGGCCATTTTGGCCTATGTCGCCTGCTTTATGACTAAGTTAAGGCACTCCACCATTTAACGCAACATCCAGTATCCAAATTGGCATGTTCTGAAATGAAAATATAGGAACTTGTCAGGCAGTTTTTGTGAAAAGACAGATAAATTGCACATTTGGGCATTCCTTGACCCAAAAGTGGCTGTTTTGACCTTCCAAGGTCATCGAAGGTCAAATTCAAGGTCGACACACAAATCACCATACATGACTTTCCGTTTGAAAGTGCCAATATCTTCCGACTTATTTTTAGGCTTTCTGAGAGTACAGCTGTGGCAGCTTCTATTATGAAGGAAAGAAGTGACAACAACTTTCTAAGTCCAAATTTTTGAAAGGGTGAAAAAAAATGTTACACAACATATTTTGAGAAAATGGCTGTCAAAATGAAAAATTGGGTGTTTTTCGATAAACAAATGCCCGTTTTGACCTTACAAGGTCATCGAAGATCAAATCCAAGGTCACCACACAAATAACCATATATGACTTCCCATTCGAAAGTGCCAATATCTGAGGTTTATCTTCAGGCGTTCTAGGAGTACAGTTGTGGCATCTCCCATTTTGAAGGGAGATGCCACAAAGTCCAAAAAATTTTTCAAAAGAGAATTGTTTTTGGGCTGCAAATTGCAAAACAAATAGTAACAAATAGCGATTTGCCACAGAAAAAAATTTGCCGACCAATCGAAACATCATAATGGCCGCCACACTCAGACCGGCGATTCAACGGCAATGAAACTTATTATACAATCCATGAAGGGGAATATTTTTTTTTCAAATCTCAAAAGGGGTCATACAGTTTTTCAGAAATTGGCCATCAAAGTCCAAAATTGACCGTTTTTCATCGAAAATGGCCTCCATTTAGAAAATAATGTGATCCAAAAATGAAAAATATCTCCCTCTTGAAATAGTTTTCAGCATATTTGTACAAAAGTTAAGGAAGATTCGACTGTAAACTCTAAACATAAAAATGCGATAAAAAAAATGAAAAATGCCTCCCTCTTGAAATACTTTTAGGCATATTTGTGCGAAATTTAAGAAAGAATCAACTGTGAACTTGAAAGATAAAAATGTGGACGACGACGGGTGACAGACGACGGACGGAACGTGATGCCAATAGGTTATCGGACCATAGGTCCGGTAACCTAAAAATGCGAGGACCAGATCAATATATTGTTTTCACACAAATGAACGTATTTCGGCTGTTACGTGAAACAGTTATTAAAAAATGAATACCTAAGGAGATACATGATGTCTAAAAATGATGCCTTGTCGTCTGAAATGTCAGGGTTTTCTGCAAAATGCGGAAACTCTTACTGAGCTTTCTATGGCAGTCAATGTCTACAATCGGGTTTACATATATATATATGACATTCAACAATCTAACTGATTTTGAATCAACAAAAATACCAAGAAGGAATATTGCAATTGTATTCAGGATGACGTATCTGTGTGCAAACAGACATAATCATCGTCAATAACATATTGTCACAATAACAGAATACGTTAACTTGAATTAATGATGCTTGTCAGTTTTCCATTCAGACTCGTTTGTGTTTGATCTATAATTAAAGCTGGACTAATAGCTTAAAAGAAGGAAAAAAATAGATTTAAAAAAATATATTTCGGCACATGTACCGCATGTGTTCATACGGTACTGTGCCGTTACATTTCCGAAAATGCCCGACTGCAGTCGGCTGTCTTCGGTTGTTCTCGGCGTTTGCTCCAAACGCTCCAGCACCGTTCAATGAAGCGTGTCATTTGTGAGTACATGTCAGCACGGAAACATTTGGGCTGTTACCGCTAAGGCATATATCGATATACCTGAATAGGAACGCTAAAAATAGGTGGATTTTGGTGGACGCAGGTATTACTGTACTATGACATAATTTTATAAATCTACTCCATTCCGTTTCAATGAACATTACCAGCTTGTGTGATAAGCTGTATCAATCGTTCATACATACCACTTATTCGTTGGCACAGTTGACCACTACATGTTGTATTTCGGAATGCTAACAGTAGCACCCCAGCCCAAAATACTATTACTGCGCGATCTATGTTTAGGCTGTGTATCTTTTATACAGTGTGATAGCATATTACAAATAATACTCACTGTCAATGATGTTTGTTAGAAAGTAGACTATGACTATAACCAATTTCGGATACAATACATTTTGTACACTAAACACTGATTGGCAATGAAATGTATACATAATTGTCTCATCGCAAATCATAGTTGATGAGCTTCTCTGCAAAGCGAAGCCTAAAACCTAACAAATATTGCTAAACAATAGTAATCCCGTTGGATTACAACTCAACCCTGTTGAGTTGTAATCCGACGGGAGAACATGCGGTAATTTCTCAATACGTGAGTTCGGAAATGTTTCTAGGTCAGGTCACCGGAAGTGGGTCAGGGGCAAGTGGTATAAACAAACCAAGCCGCGTGTCACGCTACCATTGTCGAGTCACTGTCACTGACACATTACTCGATTTCAGATGTTGACATATACCACTATGGCAAATATCGATGGACAAATGACTCTTGAAGACTTCAGGAGATGGAAGGTGGATGCCCTGAAGCAATTCATAAAGGAAAGGGGGTTCGGTGTAACAGGCAACAAAGACACCCTTGTAGCAAGGGCATTTGTTGCCTGGGAGTTGCAGCTGCCCAAAGTGCAGACGGCTGAGGAGTATAAGGCCGCTGTAGTGGTGGACCACCAGTCTTTGTTGACAGTGAGTTATTATGAAAAGTAATATTAGTGATGTTTAGATCTATAATAATAATAGTTTAATAATAATAAGGATATAATAATGATAATAATTGTCATTAATAAAGTGTAATTATACATGTACCTACACGCCTAATACAATTTTTCTAACGTATTGGTCCTAACAGTGGCACAAGCCCTAATAGTTGAGTGCTTCCCTGTTCTCCCCAAAGATTTTCACTTTTCGTAACCTAGCTTCTGTAGCAATTTTGTGTTGTTGTTGGTGCCGTGAGAGAGATGATGATGTTGTGATGTTTTTCTGTAGTATAGTCTTCCGGTACTATAACTAAAGTTCATCTGTCAGTGAAACACGCTTTTTGGCCATAGTTTTGTTTTGGATGATCCATATATTTAACCAGAAGTCGATCCCACCCAACCGGAAGTCGATCTGTGCAGAAGCATGCTGGGAGTTCTGCATGCACGTGGTCACGGCTTCGCACCCACGTGGACAAAGCTCTGCAGCTACGTGGACAAACCTCCGCAGCCTCAAGTGGTTTTGCGGAGGTGGGTGGATATAGGAGTTCGTTATACTTGTAATTCACTTCATATCTTTGTAATAAAATCTTTGAGTGTTGCAATCCACATATTTATCCTATTTCTCTCATACTGTATATATTATTCAGAGTTTTTTGTGTGGAATTTGACCTCAACTTTGACATCATTTTTGCGCGCGCTGCTGCAGGACGTTTTGCTTTGGGTCGCCATGCTACTATTAGGACCAATACGGTATACCATGTATACAGTGTACAGTAGTAAGATATTACATTCCATTGTAGGTGTGGTCCATGTGGATGTATATAATAGACGCTATATGTACAAATTAATGTAATATAATTAATAATGTATTTAAGGTAATATGGATAGAATATTGCTCCTCATAATACTATATAATGACACAACGTTATTTAATATATTAATTTTCAGATAGGACACATGGTTATTGCTGATTCCGAGACACTGACAAACTGGATACCAGTCTTTGTTGACAGTGAGTTATTAATGAGAAGAGATAAAAGTAATATACATGTAATAATAGTAATAATAATAACATCATCTCACATTTTTATAATAATACTGAAAGTTATATAGACGTCTAATAATTATTCATACAATACATGTAGTCTGATATTTCATTACATTGTAGGTGTGGTCCGTGTGGATGTATATATAATACATGTACAAATGTAATATAATGAATAATTTATTTAATGTCATATGGATAGAATATTTGATAATAGTATAATGGCATGACGTTATCATGGTTATGTCATAAAATTTTCAGATAGGACATATAGTCATTCCTGATCCCAAAACACTGACAGACTGGATACCGGAAAATGAGAGCATGTCTGCCTGGCCCCCGACAATGATACAGGACATCGGGGTGTATCTAGCGAGGCTGGAGCCGTTCAGGAAAGAGAGTCCTTCATTTACAACCCGCATGATGTCGGACTATAAAGACCAGAAAGCCTTCTCCTACTTTTCGAGCCAGTGGCTTCTGGAAATCCACTACCACCCCATTGGACCAAACAGCCAGTTCTGCTTCCTGAAAGCCAAGTGTACTCCGTCTCAGCGAATAAACAATGTCCCCCATGATGCCTGGGTTCTGTTGGATAAGAAATCGGGCGAGATCCAGAGTGCTCATTGCACATGTTTTGCTGGGTGAGTGCATGTACTGTTCACTCACTGAATCATTGATGTGTCTGCTGAAATAAAGTATATAAAATATGAATGCAGAATGTATCTTGTATACGGATAAATAATTCCATGATTATGGAACTGGTGGAGTCCTGTCTGATTTTGTGAAATGGATCATGTTTACATAAATTCAGTTTCCAGTTGTTGACTTGTGCTTTATAAATGCAATAACATCATGAAACATAACATAATACATGTAATATCATTGTGTCACAGACTGATGAATATTTACATGTAAGCAAGGCATATTTGTAATTTTATGTTGCAGCATTGGACAAAACTGCAACCATGTTGCTGCCTTGCTCTTCAAAGTGGATTTTTGTTGGCAGCATGGCTATGTAAAGAAATCTGTGACTTCACAGCCATGTGTTTGGACTGAAGGCGGGAAGTCCATCAGGGTTGAGCCTCAGCGGGTTGAAGATATGGAAATCATCAAACCGAAGGCAGGCAGAACAGGTACATGTATATGTGTCGGAAGTTTAAAACCTGTACCTCACCAAAAATATTGAATTAGCAATATTGAATTATATTGAATGGTTTTGTCTGAATTCTTTTCTTCTAATTCTAATTCTAAGTTAATGTAAGTTGAAATATAACTTTTGATGAAAAGTTTGATCTGGCTGTAATTTCGTTATCTTATCGAACATGTTGGAATGGAAATTCATATGCACTGATTTCAGTGGTGACCTTGAATTTGACCTTCAGTAATATTGAAAGGTCAGTGCAGCAATTTTGGTGGAAAAAAAGTTTTGGCTTAAGCATGTTAAGATTTTACATTTCTCTGGTAAACTTTTTTTAGCCCTTGCTCTAGTTTTTCATGCTTATCAGTAATATTTGGGGCGACAGGGATGATGGGGCTACGGGGGATACACCCAAGCGGTCGTAGGCGACCGGGGCGTCTAGTTATACTAGGGCATCCGGGGTGTTCACCTCGAAACCGCAGACCTGCTATTAAAATTCACTGTACCACACGTCCATATATATTCTTTTTCTTCAGCACCCAGGACAACATTCCACACTAAGAAAAAAACTCTGTTCCACCCTCACAAACAACACCGTGGAATGGCATACAAGGATTTCTTGGGAAAGCTCGCGACAGTCTGTCCATCAGCAGTTGTGGTCGGAGAGATGAGTGAAGACCGCTGTCCATTGTACATGGAATGGGACAGGGAGAAGGATAAGCTAGGGACAATTCCACCAGCTCCACTGTTAGATCTCATCAAGCTGTCTCACAACCTGTTGCCTTTCAGCAGTGACGAAGTCTCAATGCTTGAAAGGTCAACTCGAGGTCAAGCAGACAATCCAAAGTGGGTTGAACAGCGCAAGGGCCGTTGTACAGCTAGTGTCTTCAAGGACATATGCACGCGAATGGACGCGCTCGATCGAAATCCCACAGCTGACCCATCAGCACTCGTGTCACGCATCCTAGGGTCCACACCGGTACCAGACATACCTGCCCTGAAGTATGGTCGCCGGATGGAGCCTGTGGCAGCTGATCAATACCTGCAGGTGAAGAAGGCCCACAAGCATAAAATGCCTCGACTTTCAGAGTGTGGATTGTTCGTCGACCCAGACTGTCCATACCTTGGCGCCTCACCCGATCGACTGGTCTCCTGCTGCTGTGGGGAGGGTATTTTGGAGATAAAGTGTCCCCTAACGGTTGCTGATCAGGAACCATCAGCTTTCAATCTCCCCTACCTGAGTGCCAGAGATGGTGTGATTCAACTGAAACGTAATCATAAGTATTACTATCAGGTGCAGGGCCAAATGGCCCTGACTGGCAGGCAGTGGACAGACTTTTTTGTGTTTAGCCACAAGGGATACTATCTTGAGAAGATTTTGTTTGATGCCAACTTTTGGGATCATGTGCGAGACAAACTCAGTAGGTTCTGGCTCAAACATGTGAATCCAACCATTGTGAACTTGGCGACATTAACTAATGTCAGCACAGAAGTTGAAGTCACTACAATGTCCACTGCAGCCGCCTCAAGTCCAGGTCCGTCAGTGCCAGTCACCCTGGCCCAGCCAGCTCAGCCAGCTCAGTCAGTGCCAGCCACCCTCGCTCAGCCAGCTCTGTCAGTGCCAGCCACCCTCGCTCAACCAGCTCTGTCAGTGCCAGCCACCCTCGCTCAGCCAGCTCCGTCAGTTCCACGTACGTCTGGCAGATCGAGGAAGACCAAAACAAGGAAGCGGATCCCCCAACGCACGGTCAAGAAGAATGTATATCTGTGTGGCAAGTGTAACATGCCATGTGAGGAGCCCGACAAGTTCGACTCTATCTTAGACAATAGTATCCAATGTGACATTTGCTATTCATGGTGGCACTGGGGTTGTGTTATCCTCCTGTATATTGGATGAGGATGACGAGATACTTGGTATGGACTGGTTCTGTCCAGAATGTGTTGACTAAATATTATGTATTATCCTCCTGTACAAGACGTTACATTAGTAACCTTATACCTTGTATGTCATGCAGTTGCCATCATTGGTGTTTTATCGTAAACACTTTATAAGGTAGGAAAATTACTGTCCACTGACCTTTATAACCCTCAGGCCTAATTTTGTAAATGTTACCAGAAAGTGTTGAATGTTGTGCCTTGAAATTTAGCTTTTAAACATCGAGCTTTGGCTCTGTATATTACGAATACGGATACATGTACATTTCGGTTTTACTGGCCATCTTTAGCATATGTACAGTAAATATTTGTCAAACCACTGGTATTGTGTTACTCATTCATTGCATCAAACTCGAGACACAGTCAAACTCTGTCAAGTCATAATTGAATAGTCATTGAATATACATTTACACATCAAATCTTCATTTAACTAATGGATCTAACAGGTTGCTGAGTCCACCACATGCTTGCACAATGTCATCTGCCAATGGCACCAGAGAAATAGGCAGGATACATTTCAAGATTCTGTATCGCTTCATTCTCTCAATTGCTCTTTCAACATGGATACGCACGTTGGCTATGATTTTCGTCTCATTTACGTCCTGTGCCGACATCTGATCTTTCCCTCGTGCCCCGGGTGGGATGACTAGTTCAGCACGTTTAAGCAGGAGATCATCTTTGATGTTGAAACCACGGTCAGCCATGTACAGGTCATATGGCTCCACTGTGGCCAAGACTGAACTGTTCACAACAATGTGCCTGTCCGAAGCTCTGCCGCCCCAAACTTTTGACAGAAATCCGATTCTTCCTCTGGGTGTGATAACAACTAGGAATTTTATGGTGGTGTGCTTCTTGTAGTCACTCCAGGTCAGTGCCTGCATTTTCAAATCACGTGGTCGTTCAATGAAGACCTCAGTGCAGTCAAGTATGCCCCTTAGCTTTTTATAGTTCTTGAAACATGTTGGCAGGTTTGATCGGATATTTTCCGGTGGAGGCATGGTAATTGTTGGTGACAGGACTGATGCAATCACCTTTACCCAGGTCGTAAAAATTGATGACACAGTTGCCTCAGAAAGGAGAAACCGACGGCCCAGGTCTTGATTCAGCAGGCCCAGTCTCAATTTCATCAATGTGAGCAACAACTCATCACGCTGCTCTAGCTTGCGACCACGACCCCGTTTCTTTTCTGGTGTTTGTCCTACTGCCGTCTGGATGGTGCTGCTCCCACGCCAATAGGGCATAACCTTCACCTTATCCTTCACATAGTCATATAGCAAATCAAACACCTCTTTGGAAGGCATACCTGTGTAGAAACGTACACTACTGTCGTCAGTCAATAGTGACTTGTAAGACGTTCCTGTTTCTTCAAGCTTCTTTTTCAGAGAGTCTATCGCTTGGTCTTTCTCTGTTATAACTTCCAATTTTTGATGACATGACATGCAATGACTATCGCATGAACAATCGCATGCCATTGAAGTCCTGGCATAGTCATGTTCGTCCACCACTGCCTCCTCGACTTCCTGGGGCACAGGTGATGGTGTATCCCTAGTTTCTCCTTCAGGTTCTCGTTCAGTTTCAGGTGTTCGCAATGGCATATTCCTACTTGAGAGTCCCTGAGAGTCTGTCCCTCCCTGAGAGTCTGTTGTCCTTGTATCACCACTTTCTCCTTCAGGTTCTCCTTCAGTTTCACATATTTGCAGTGCCAGTGGCATTCCCCGACTTTCTCCCTCGGTGTCTGTTGTGCTTGTAGTACATTGTTTGTGCTTCTTTTCTGGAATAATATCTTCCAATATTGCCCTTCTGCCAACAGACTTAATCGTTCCAGGGAAAGTCAGGCCCATGTTTTGCACAGGGTAGGGATTTATGTCCGTTGGTTTACCATCTGGGAAATGAGTTGAGCACACTCTACTATAAGGTTTGGGCTCCCAAAGTTGGCCATTACTAGGATTCTTTCGTCCAATGTTGTGGATCCAGACCTTCCTAGCGGCAGAGTCTTTCTTTTCTGTTGGAAATGGCAGTAGCACAAAAGGGGGTTCACAGACACATGCACCCATGCCCTTCCTGCATCCATGCACCTCACACAATATCCTCTTCCAAAGTTCCAGCTGGTAAGTACCATTGTGACATTCTACAACTGAACAATACACTGAAGGCATGCTGTCAGATTTCTAGTGTATCTCATCTGAAAGTTGAGAAGAAGAAAGCATTCAAGAAAATGATTGCAGTGATCAGAACAAGATACCAAGGATACATCTTTCAATAGGTATAGTTCTAAAAGGGTCAATCATTATTATTATACTCAGGTTTCACACGAAACTTCATATGCTTCTTCATGGAGTATGGTTTTATGCCAAACGGGAGCCAAAAGAATTACAAATTGATCACACCATCTTTAATGAACTTATACATGTTTAACCAAAAGTCAAATGACGTTTGGTGCTGAACTTCACTTTAGCAAGTGAGTTAATTGTACTGTATGTAGATTGTATACATGGTATAGAACTAGCACTGTATGGGTATCACCAAGGCAGTCGATGTAAAGGCCCATTAATTATTCATCAGGTGTGCATGGTGGGGTAGGGGGTTACTGGAGGGGGGGGGGGGTCACACTTTCATTTTCAATATTATTGGATACTAGCTACTTTTATTAGGCATCCCGATTGAAAATCGGGAGGCCTTATGTTTTTGTCTGAAATACTTTGCTCCTAACCCCTATTGTTTTTTGTCGTGATCCGAAATCGGAGATGGTGGCCAGCGGCCAATTTTGATTTTTCTTTCATTCATTCCACCCAAGAATTCCGAAGTCAATGAGTTAACTGAATGACCCAGGTCTCATGTGTTTCAAGGGGGTTCGGAATTGGTGGGCTGTGTAGTGAAACAGAAAATGGTAGTACTCTGGGGCTGTCATGACCATACTCATGATATGACCACAAATAATTATTAGATTCAGTTGCAATGGACACTTGGAGACCACAAATTCATAATATCCCTTGTGCAACATCAACTCCTTAAAGTATCACAGGGGCGGATCCAGGACTTGGGAAAATCGGGGGTCAAATTTCCAACATTATATAGCGATTGGTGTGGGGCCCACTGAAGGGCCACAAAAGCCAGATCCTTTTAATATCCTGTGGTAACTTCCTGGTAACTCCTGGGTATAATTCCCACTTTCTGTTCCTGGTATACTTGTGAAAAAATATGGAGTGAAGCGAACCTGTCTCGGTCGAATTCCACTTGCATACCCATTGAACATGTTGAAACCCATACTTTCATGATTAATGTACAAAAATAGAAACGAAGCGATGTCTGCCGGGGATCTGGGGCACGTTGAAGGGCTACAGAAGCTTGAACCATTTTTATGTTCTGTAGCAGTTTTCTGTTCTGTCCTGTACCTAAATTTCGAAAAACTCACTTGACCAACCTCAAACATATTTGAACAATTTTAATTTGGGGGGGGGGGGGGCAAGAAGGCTGATTCCGCATATGGAAGCTCTGAGCATAAACCTGTTTTTAGGTCTATGCTCTGATGTGTATGTATTTTCTCCAAGGGGGGGGGGGCAGTCTTGACCCAATAACTCCACTCTCAATCCGCCACTCTTATCATTCATGGAAATCAGGGGGGGGGGGCATAGTTTTCTTTGGGATCTTGGTGGGGGTGTGATGGGTAAAAGTTTGAAAACATATTTCTCAACAAATGCATCCACCACTGTCCCCCCTGTCCACCCCCACCCCTCCCTCATTAACAATGACCGGCCCCTTGTGATGCAGACAGGAGTACAGCAGGGCATGCAGCAGGGAGTACATAGACATGTTACATCTATCGTAGGAACAAAATTTGATTCATATTTAGGTCAATTTTCTTCCAGAACTTACTATTCTACTATTTGTCTTCCAGTCGATAAAGCCTGTAAAATAGGCCCTACTAAACACTTGTCTACTTCGAGTTTACCACATCACTCTCGTTTGAACACGGTGCCTACGAACGTTCTGTTTATACCACTTGCCCCTGACCCACTTCCGGTGACCTGACCTACAAACATTTCCGAACTCACGTATTGTGATGTACATTCTGTTATGAATCTGTATGTGATACTTTATGTAAACAGGTCAATTGACATGACGAATATATTTATTTCCATTTTGCAGATAGAGTTAGGCAATATGATGGTTTATGCATAATATTCTAATAATATAAAATTTCTGCTGTAGACAAGCAGTATGGGGGTATGCATTCACCGGGAGTGCAGCGTGGTGTTGCAGCCCAGAGTATCGTGAGTTGAACTGGACTAAACCACATGACGACAGGCGAGTTTTATATCGACCAGCGGCACTGTGTGAGCGGAGCTCTTTGGAGCAAACGCCGAGGGCAGCCGAAACCAGCCGATGGTACTTCGGAAATGTTCGGTAATGACACGGGTGCAGTACCGCCTGGACACATGCGGTACATGTGCCGACATATATTTTTTTAATCTCTTTTGTATCCTTAAATAACATTAGTCCAGCTTTAACATCTGCTACACCATCTGATGAATAACTCTACTATGAACTCCTTTTACTATGAACTCTGTAACCTTTCGTCTTCTGAATAGATACTTATGTACTTGAAGTAAACTAATTTCTTGGGTTTAGATTCGGATTTTTAAATTGTTTTGATAGGCTGTTCCGACAGTTGTATACTAATTATGCAACTGAAGAGCTACTAAGCTCCTCCAACTTTACCTCTGCAGCAACGTTATGAGATGTACGACATACGATACATTTTGTTCATCATGCATAATATCAATAGAGAGTATATCACCTAGTTCCTACAATCAAGGCCATCTATTATTAGTATCACGATTCCACCCTGTTACTTCAATGTACAAGACACATAAATACTAGTGATTTGTCTCCGCCCCCACTCCTTATTTGTCACTGCTTGATAACATCGTCAGAATTTTGTACTTCTTATAATATCGCTCTCTGGGTTATCAACTTTCTTCGAGAACTTATATTCAATGTCAATGGCTTCATCATAGATTGGTAGATTTAGAGCAGTTTGCATCTGATATGGGACATTCCGTCGTCTCAGAGCACTAAGAGCAGAGAGCCCACCTCTTTCTTACCCGGCCACTTGTCGCGGTTGTACTGTTAATTGTGTGCTAGTCAAGGGCCCAGAATTTCTCTTTCGTCGCGTCGACCAGGATCTTTTTGACAGTCAGGTGTGGAATTTACAGAACTGGGGATATTTTAGATTTTCGTCCAATTCTTAACTTTCACGTTGTCCAAAGAATCATCCCCACTGAGGTTACCTCCAAAGACTACGTTTACGAGGGCATTTGTTTCTATGTATGAGTATAGCGGCATCATTATGATTCCGGGTCACTGTCTTACAGTCATAAACATCTTTCTTCGTAAGGAAACATCATGTCGTCCTTGTCTACCAGGTTACAGAGGAAAAGGTCTGAGAGTCTCTATGTCCACTTTGGGAAGCTCATCATGAACGGCCTCAATATTCGTCAATTTTTCCTGACAGTATATTTGGAAATTGGGTAATGGATTTGTTTCGATCACTCGCAATACTTCAAACTTGGTATTGGATCCATATACATCACATTCCTAATCAGGAGGTGAATGCACCGCGGCTATCCAGCAATTAACTGATTTATAGTGATTAGTTCACCCATAATCGGCCCAAGTATCATACCCTGCGTTTCTTCTATTTTCAGTAAGGATTAAAAAGTTGCGAGACGGATTAAATGGTATGTTTTCAGTGGGCGAGTAGTATTAAGGAGCGGTGTACGTTACTTGGGCCCCATAATCTTGACGTTTTCACACTAATTAGTTGTTGCTGGTCTACGTAGTAGATAGAGCACGAGCACCCGTGGGTATGGCTCATACACGAGGTTATTCTCGAGGCGTTAGCCGAAAGATTACCGAGTGTATGAGCCATACCCACGGGTTCACTCAAGCGTGTTCCTATATTCCACGGCAGACAGTGGTGTATGTTGAATAGACCACAGTCTGGCCTATTGTTAAAGGTGTCAACCGTGGTACAATCTAGCTTAACAATGAACATTATAACTAGCTAATGTTTCAATCTGCGCATATTTTACACATAACAAACGCTAACTAATTAAGAAACACCAATATAGACAAACAACTATAGATTGCAAGACGCATAACGATTGTTTTGTGTTCTCTCTTAACAGAAAGACTCCAAACCAGACATGTGTGCATCGATGTCTATCAATATAAGGATTTTCTGTGACATATGGCAACCAAGTCTCAATGTGTTCTCAACCACAATCAATGTCTACATTCGCAATTGTTCGTGATTTAAAGACAAATCATGCTCTTGGCATCTGTGCATGTCTGTGTCAGATCGATATCCAATTATTACAAAAAATAATATGATGTAATTCAGCAATATCGTTCAAGTTGATATGAAATGTGAAAGCTAATCATCGGTGTTCGGAGGTTTCCTCCACTTTCACATGTCATGGATGTGCATCTATTCTCAAATTGACCTACTGGTACAGCAGCCATGTCTATGAAAGTGCGTGTAATAGTGACGTTTTTCATAGCGGTTGGGTTAATTAGTGTGCACTGGAAGTTTAATACAATGATGCAGAAGGCTTGTGTCCATCAAACAGGTAAGATAATTGTTAGTTTATAATTTATGTATGTTTTCGATACCTAAATATTTTGTTCAACAGTATTAGTACTGATATACATGTAGATGTCGCACTAGGCTTGCATGACGTACGAGGTCTTCCATACTCATATAAATGTCGTTTTTTATTCCAAGAAATGTTCTTCTAAGCAAATGAGTCACCAACAACGTTCTCTAAATCTTCATCCGATGTGCAAAACGTGTTGTTCACTTTCACATCATCTGGTCTATGCATGTGGATATTGCTTATCATAACAAATATTCAAGAAGACAGTGTTTTCGGAAGGTCAAGTGCTGTATAGTAGGCCTACACAATGTGCTAACCATGTTATTTGAAACAACATTTTCAGACAGCTCTGCATTCACTCAACGCACTCAATCTGTCCATGTGTTATGTTGGATCATGGTAACAGAACCGAAACTGTGGACGCACACAATTCATATCAATAACACTTGGGTAAAACGGTGTTCGAAGGTTCTTTATTTCGGCGATGTTGAGAACACGAATTTTCCTGTGGTAGGACTACACACACCTGAGTCTAACAAAACGTACCTAACAGTCAAACGTGACAAAGCTATGGACTACCTTTTCAAACACCATTTGCACGACGCTGATTGGTTCCTCAAGGCAGACTCAGACACCTACGTCATAATGGAGAATCTACATCACTTCCTCTCGCGCTATGACGCACGAGAACGGCTCCTGATTGGCCAAACGTGGAAAAACCGCGGGGGGACAGCCTACCCTGCTGGTGGAGGTGGCTATGTACTGAGTAGGGCAGCTTTGGAACGGTTTGGTACCCGAGACAAGGGTCTCTGTCATCCTCGCCGTGTAGACGTGGCGGAGGATATACACTTGTCGACCTGCCTCGCGCTGCTAGACGTACGGCTCGTGGACAGTATGGACTCTGGGGGACTGCCGCTAGCTCACCAGTACAGCCCCACGGAGCACCTACTAGGCAAGCTACCGAAGGTTTATCTCAGGCGGGTGTCTGCTATCGCCAACGACGTAAGTATAGCCAAGCACCGTTCATAATATTTACTAATTTTATAATTAGTTTAGTCATATATGAGTCTTGTTGAGTGATTGATTAGTTGAACGGACGGCTGGAAAGTTTCAAAGGTTTTTTTCCAGGCTCCGATTTCCTTGAGCAGGGAGGCATACAGTTTCCACTACCTCACCCCGGATGATATGTATGTGATGGAATATTTGATATATGGACTGACACTGATGACATAACACGGACAGTGGTTGAGTACAAAAGGAAGACATTCCTTTCACTATCAGTCCTGTACACTTTTATCTTGCCATCGTAGGCACAGCTTCACCAGCCATATCTGGTTCATTTGCACAACTGATTTTGTTCACACTAATGGCATTAGCAAAGAGTGTTACATACACTCTTTAGTATTAGTTCAGTGTATTGGATCAAAAAAGAAACTAACATATTTGTAACTAATGGGAGGGGTCAAGTGGTTCACTACTATACACAAAACATGTACAGTGTATTATGATGGTTTCGTCTCTGTTCATTATTAATACATGTCAATACTTAGCATTCGCAACATTCCAGACTACTAGTATATAGCGCCACTGGTGGCAAGGCATAACATTGCCAGAACAAACATCTTGACGTACTGCAATTATCATTCGACTAATCTATCAGAAAGAGAAAAGAAGAATGTTTTTGACCAAAATCACGGTAATTCAACTGTGATTTCTTTGATGTTTTGTGGGTGAATTAGCAGGAAGTAACTCAGGTGAAATTAATAATTACAATTGTTTATTTCCGGATATTAGTTGGGTCACCTGCAGCAATTCCGTTACCGTTGAAAGTACAGGTACGTTTCTCAATGGATTTGACATCTATAAAGGTTAAATAAAAAATTTAGCCCCCATGCTTAGCTAGAAAGTGTGGGCTAACTCCGCGAGAGCACGAAATCAAAATGGCCGCTGTCGCCGATTTTGAAAATTAACTTTTCAGTGGTTTAACATACAATGCTTTGTAGTATATGTATTTCAGGGTTTTGGGGGTCAAGGAATTCATATGTGATGTTATTTTGATGATTTGACCTATGTTTGGCCTTCAAATCTAAGATGGCGGCCAATTTTGAACTCTGAAACGTTAATACTTCCAAAACCGTTCTACTATTAGTTCTACTTGAGATTTATTTTCGGTAACTCGAGTTATGAATGGACAAATTATCAATTAAAGTGTATTAACTATATCACGGGTAAAAAGAATCAACGTTTGATGATCACAGAAAAACTGCAGACGACCCAATGAAATAGCTGTATTGAAAAAAATGACATATTTTGTATTTTGTCCAATATTAAGGTAATAGGGGTGAGGGCAGGGCCCTCGGTCAACCACAGTTAACAACGGTAGTTCGAGTCTAATCTTTATTGACGCATCAACCAAATAACCCTGCAAGTACAGAACAGGTATTACTACATTGTCATATATTATATTGCCAATACACAACAGTAATAAACGATTAGCTCAGTATTGCACTGCGAACAGCGTCAGATTATGCTAGACTCGAAGAATTAATTAACCAATGTAAACCTCTAACGTATATTCCAGTATGCCTGAGACACACGTAATCACAGTCACTCAGTACACATTCACACAGTGCATTCACACGTATTAGGTCCAACATCAAACCTAGCAGTATTTGTGCTTACCCCAGTTAATGGAGGTTTAGGTTGATAAATCCGGGATGGTGCATGATGATGATCAAGATGATCTAAAATACAAGATAACCATATGTAAATGCAAATATACTATGATGCGAATATCACTCTAGCACATCGGAGCCAGGTGTCAAACACTGAATTACCGAAAATGACTAAAGCGCCAACTGGCATAATATGAACGCTCTCAAAGCACTTACGATGAACGAATGGGTGCCAAGAAAATACTATGAATAGTCATGATGATGGATTGAACATCAAATCAAGAGCCGTATGTTGAATATTCCACTCAACAGATATGGCGACCTGCCAACAATGTCAAAGTCACAACGTATCCTAAAACGATATGCAGTCAAGACCGTAGATTTCGTTCTTGCCAAAGTAGGCTCAGTGCGTATTCGATTAATGTCAACCTATGACATACACCCGTGTGACAAGAAATGTCGTCCCGACATTTGCTTAAGCATCTGAAATGAAAATGAAATTGAAACATTAGTAAACCCATACATATGCAGCTAGAAGTTCTAACCGAAAGCGCAGCTGAGTGTTGCCAACTGCAAAGAGTAAATACCAAACAAATTGTATTTTAAGTCACATTTTATTTGTCAAAAATCCTTGAAACGAGTTGCAGTACGAAGTCGGTCTTAGTCTGAAGGAGATCCTTGTCCGCTGACTGGCTAAACTGAGATGGTGAATATCTTGCTGGAGCTCGCCGCTCCCGTCTTGATCTTGATCTGGTCTTGAGGCGGTTCGGGACTGGGATCTTCTACTTCAACTTCTGATTCAGGCTCGTCAATGAAATCTGTCTGAGTCGGTGTTTTCACCTCCTGTGTGACTGGGGCTTGAACTAGGTCCGATGAGTTGGATTCTAGAGTTGCAGTCGGAATGGGCTCGTCGACGCCAGCAATAGTCATCTGGTTGTTCCAGAGTAACCTCCACTGGGTTAGGTTCCACCACTGACGCTATATCATCCCGACTGTCAGTTGAACCCCTGAAATCATCCCCGAGACTCTCTGTCGCATCCCGTTCTGGAGTTGATCCGACCATGGGTGCAGTTGGATTGTCGATCGAGGTTACCAAGACAACATCAGGCAACTCATCTTCACTAATTTCCGAACTTTCTGTATCCGTGGGATTGTTCTCTCGGGACCTGCGAGTGATGCGTCGGGGAATGTCACGTAAGGTTTCAGCTTGAACAGTGTCTGCCACAGGGCCTGCGACCGGGAGAAGTAAATTCCTATGGAGGGTCCTCTTCCTCCCCCCTTCGGATGGCTGAACTTCATACACAGGAATATCCGTGTCAGGTTGTTGCAGAACTCTGTACACCTCACTCTCCCATTTGTCCTGAAGCTTGTGTCTTCCCTTCATGCCTAATTTCCGGATGAGCACATAATCTCCAGGGTCCAAACTGGCGCATCGAGCAGGTTTGACCTTAACCTTGCTGGCTACCTCATCCATCTTCGACTTGACCAATTCCTGACAAAACTTGATCTTGTCCTTCAAGTCAGAGACATAAGACGAATATGATGGGGGGTCTTCAGCATCGGGAACAAGTCCGATCTGATTGTCAATGGGCAATTGAGGAGCTCGACCAAACATCAAGTGATATGGTGAATATCCGGTGACTTGATGTGGCGTGCAGTTATAAGCATGCACGAGCGTTGGGAGGTACTCTTTCCACCGTTGCTTTTTATCCTCCTGTAGCGTGCCGAGCATCTTGAGTAACGTCTGGTTAAAGCACTCACAAGCCCCGTTTCCCATAGGGTGATAGGGTGTTGTTCGGGACTTGGAGGAACCAGAAATTGCACAAAGCTCCTTGATGACTTTGGATTCAAATCCACGTCCCTGATCAGAGTGAAGTCGCTTTGGCGCGCCGTAAACAGTAAAGAAGTGGTCGTAGAGGGCCTTTGCCGTTGTCCGCGCTGACTCATTTTTGGTAGGAACCACCCGCGCAAATTTTGTAAAGTGATCTGTGATCACGAGCAGGTGTTCAAATCCCTGGGACGGCTCAACTAGCAAAAAATCCATACACAAGAGCTCCAATGGTTCGGTCGTCACTATCGGTACCATCTCGGCCTCATCTGGTCAGGACTTGCGACACACACATTTACGGCAGTCGGCAACTCTTGCGGTCACTAGAGCAGACAATCCTGGCCAGAAAAATCTATTCCTGAATAAAAGCACGATTTTATCCCTTCCAGGATGACCCATCTTGTCGTGCAGCTCCATGAAGGCATGGTCCAGTAGAGATGGCGGTAAAACCAATTGTCGAAGGATTCCCTGTTCCATCTGTGTTTCCCGACAAAGGGTGCTATTGACAACCACCAACTTGTCCCACTCCCGTAGCAACTTATCTCGGATGCTGCGATACTGGATTCCCTTCCGACTTGGTTTCTGATCGTGATCCTTACATCGGAGGATCCAAGCGATGTCCGGATCTTTGAGCTGTTCTTCACAGATGTCAATCCTTGGCAAAACATCAATGGAACCGTAAAAGTCCGCATCTGCCAGACCATCAGCTGACATCGGGAGACAGAAGACATACCCATCATCGTGTTTGGAACCTTCACACACAGCCTTCACCATTTGTTGCTGTATTTCCGGCAAGTGGGAAAGAGCATCAGCGTCTTGATTGGTACGTCCGGTTTTATACTTGATATCAAATTCGTAACTGGATAATGCAGCCAACCAGCGATGCCCTGTCGCGTCCAATTTCGCGGTGCTAAGAACATACGTAAGCGGGTTGCTGTCAGTCAGGACCAGGAACTTGTTGCCGTAGAGATAATCGCTGAATTTGTCCACAACTGCCCACTTCAGCGCCAAAAACTCGAGCTTATGAGCTGGGTACTTGGATTCGGATGGCTTCAGACTCCTGCTTGCGTAAGCAATGACGCGAGGCTGGTCTTCCTGATTTTGATACAAGACTGCTCCAAGACCATGGCTGCTAGCATCGATGTGCAGTTCAAAAGACAGCTTGTAGTCAGCGAACGCCAAAATCGGTGCCTGGGTCAACAGCTCCTTGAGGTGCTCAAAAGAAATCTGCTGCTCCGTATCCCACTGAAATGGTTCTGGGTTTTTCCGGGTCTTGCGAGGAGCATCATTGGTATGACCTTTCAGCAGCTTGTGCAGGGGTTTGGCGATGGCACTGAAGTTCTTCATAAACCGCCTGTAAAATCCGACGAAGCCAAGAAACTTCTGCAGCTCCTTGACGGATGTGGGGACGGGCCAGGACCTCACAACTTCCACCTTGGCGGGATCTGTTCTGATGCCGTCCTTTGAGACTATGTGCCCCAGGTATCGAACCTCTGGTTGTATGAAGTGGCATTTAGACGGCTTCAACTTCAGCCCAAACTCGTCTAACTTCTGAAAAACTGCCTGTAGCCGGTCCAAGTGCTCTTCGAGGGTCACAGAATGAACGACAATATCGTCGAGATAAACAAGACACTCGTGGGGTGAAAGGTCGGACAAACATCTCTCCATAAGACGTTGAAACGTAGCAGGACTATTAGTCAGGCCGAAAGGCATGGCATTGAACTCAAAGAGCCCCAGAGGACCAACCGTAAAAGCTGTCCGCTCTTTGTGTGCCTCCTCCACCTCGACCTGCCAATAGCCCGCTTTGAGATCTAAACAAGAGAAATATTTGGCACCTGCCAAGTGGTCCATGGTTTCCTCTATACGGGGAAGAGCGAAGGCATCTCGTTTTGTCCGCTTATTTAATTCCCTGTAATCGACACAAAATCGTAATGTGTTGTCCTTCTTCCGGACCAATACGATTGGGAATGCCCAGGGGCTGTGCGATGGTCGGATGTGTCCTCCATCTAGCATATCCTTCAGGTGAGTCTTGACCTCTTGATACAGTGATGGTGGGATTCTGCGGTGAGGAATCTTAATCGGTGTTTCATCGGTGAGATTAATTTCATGCTTAACACGATCAGTGTGTCCGTAGTCCATATCGTGCTGGCTAAACACATGCTTCCACTTCTGGACTACCTCTCGAAGCATATCCGCTTCCTTAGAGTCAGCAGGCCACTCGAACTTGGTCAGAAAGTCGTCTTTGCCTCCAACGTCCTCCCCTGTGGTCGCTAAGTCGAGCTCCGGGTGTGGAGATCCATCGTCTATGTCAACAGCATGTATTGCACACACTACAGAATGTTTGGGTAATTGGATGGTCCGGCTCGTTAGATTCTGAATCTCTACGCTGATTCGGCAAGTGGAAGCATGATTTGGTGTCCATTCCATTAAAGATGGCGTGATGACAAGTCCACCCGGAAGCACATGCTCCATCATGGGTTCCGGCAAAATCCAGTGGCTTGAGTGGTCATAGCTAGGTCGAAGTATCCCCTTGATCGTGACTCCTCCCATTGCTGGAACAGTCTCATTCTTGGTCGACCGAAGTAGGCCTAAGACACCATTCCAGTCAGCTTCCTGTTGCATCACCTGGGCGACAGATTTCCAGGCGGGATTCAGTTCCCTCGACGAATCACAAGAAGCAAGGTACGGCCGAATGTAATTTGTGCCTAACACCATGGGGACATCCATGCTGTATGCCTCACCAGGTACCACCAGCGCAACCACAACTTGGGAATTCTCATCTTGACCGAGATCAGACCTGACGTCAAGCTCAACATAACCCTCGTATGGTATCTTGTGACCACCGGCACCAGTAACGGTGAGAAGTTCTTGAAGGGGATGAACAACCAGATGTGATAAGTGAGAGCGAACAAACTCGGTAGATACTGTAGATACCTGACTTCCTGTATCTATGAGCGCCCTACACTCCTGTCCCTCCACTACAACTTCAGTAACATTAGCACTTCCGACTATTCTTTCTATCAAAGAGGGGCGATTGATGTGAGATCCGGATGCATGCCCCGCAGCATTGGATCTTAGGCGTTTTCCGACTTCTTGAGACGTCTTGGACAGTCGGCAATCAGATGCCCACGTTCATGGCAGTAAAAACAACGTCTGTTTTCCTGAAACGCTGCCGACTGATCATTTCGTTGGTCGCCGGGCCCGTCGTGATCTCGACGTGTTTGTTGCTGCTTCGACTTTGAACGTTCAACCCGGTCCAAGCGCGTGGACATGTCCTTGAACATCTTCAGGAGGTCATCCAACTTGGTTTCCAGATTTGAACCAGAAGAACCTTGAACATGTTGCTTCGCCTGTTTCTCAGACTTCTTCGTCATCTGTACTGACGTACTACCTGGACCACTAAGCTCGTGTTCTACAGCCCTAGCCGCAGCCAGCAAGGTCTGGTAATTTGCTCCTGCATCATAGCGGTGTCTAATGGCATTCTTTATGCCAGAGTTGTTCAAGCCAGACCAGAACCTCGAGCGTTTCTTGGCCCCGACATCACCCGAAAGGAAACCTTGTTCACACACAACATTCAGATGAGATTCCATACGACAACCCCACTGAACAACTCCTTCATCCTGTTTCTGATGCAAACTGTAGAAGTCCTCGAGCAAGTTCTCCGACTCCAAGGGAGTTCCAAAAATCACCCGAAACTTGTCGAGTATCTCATCTGGATTCACACCTTGTCCCAAATTCAACAAGACCTCGGCTGCAGTTCCTCTTACGGATCGTCGAATGGAATGCAGTATTTGAGTATGTGGATGCATCTCCGAGATGAGACAGCGTACTTCGTTCCGCCACTGTCTAAACGAAACATCTCCTTTTTCCCCGTCTCCAGAAAAGTTGGATATGCGAGGATATTGCATTGACTGAATCAAAGGCGCCACTAAGGTCCGTCAGGATAAAATCGAGATTGATTTTGAGACATGATTTCTGGACGATAAATCAAAAAGTATTCCGACAATGGCTGCATATCCTTGCATGGAGGTTAGTATACCACCAGCGAAGAACCCTATATTGAAGAAAGAATTTTTGATCGAAAGAATTTTTTGCTAGTTCATCCTTGAGGCTTCCTGCATATCTCGGAAACGGTGCGACATGGAGCGAACTGAGATTATTTTCGGTCTCGCCGCTCTAGACTGGCATGTCTCAGGGGTAATGGTATTAGGGATGATGGTACATGTCTTACTGAGTCCGCATTTTACATTTTTGTCAAAATCTCGGAAACGGTGCGTCGTAGAGAGAAATATGCGTTACTTTCGGCCCTAAACAAACATATCTTAGTAAAATCAATGTATAAGGATGAACTTTAACCCTGACCTAATTTTTTTCAATGATTCAGCATATTTTATCTTCGTTTGATATTTCAGAAACGGTGTGTCATAGAGTAAAACGAATGTTATTTTTGGACTGATCACAGGTCGCAAACATGTTAATGATACTAAATAATAATAATCAGATTTGTTTAACTATGATCCATGATGAAAGGCAATTTCGCATGTCTTCCCCATCCCCCGTCGAGTGACAATACAGAAAGGACATTCAATGGAGTTGCCAGGATGAAAACTCCATCTGTTTGTGCCGGTGACCCTCGTGCCGGTTCGAACCCTCGTCACCTACCGCCTCTAATCTTCGTTGCCACCAGTCCTATTCACTCAGCCATAGAGGCGGTTAAGATGGGGTATACCTTACAAAGGATATATAACTTAGTCTTTTCATCGAAATGTCTCCAAAATATGTGTCACAAATCGCTGATTGCTCTGCTCAAATTTAAAGGCACAGAAAAGCAGAAACTATATGCACCACATTACAGCATTATTATTAGCCATTTTAACCAACAAATCCCTGTATTTGTGTGCATCTGTACATACGATTCCATGTTTCTGGCACCTATATATGGCAATGGTGATGAATGAAGTGACATGCAATATGTATATATGAGGCTCAATGATTTATCAAAGGAAATGTTACCAAAGAATATTGAAGTTAAACATCATGATCATATTTTGAGATCCGATACGAAAAACAATGTAACAGAAGAATTAAACAAGGAAGAACAAATGACAATACAAGAAGAATTTTAAAATGTAGAGCGCTAATAACACATTGTTGAAGAGTATATTTTTTATATTCATTAGCATCCATGGCGACATGTATCTTCACCAGACCCAAGTAGCATATACCGTGTTAGATTAGTGCTCTTAAAACGGTTACAAAAAAATCTCTAAGTATCACAACAACAAATCCATAGTATCTGAGTAAACTTTGCATGGGGACCACAGAAAGGCCATGTTGTTGTTTTTTTTCTTTGTTTCCAGTCAACTTTTTTTTCGAAAAGTACCAGCCAGCCAAGAAAAAAACGAACACAGGAAAAAACACAGACTTTTAATAACACAATGACATTTTTATTCACAAAGCAGGTCATGTCAAAAACGTAAAATGAATGATATTGAACAATTTGCTGAGCTATTAAATACATTATTGATAAATAACAGAAGGGAAAACAGCAAAATGTTACCATCTTACTCAATGTTTGGTGATTTCGGGGATAAAAAACATAAATTTTTGGTGGAAAAACAACCCAAAACTTTGTGTTTTCTCTCAAAATAATGTCTATTTTCACCCGCCCGTTGACAGGAAACAAAGAATAAAGAACAACATGGCCTAAGCATTTCTACTTACCGCACCGAATTTCATAGAAGATCGTGCATTCTATGGTTTCATAGATGTCCATAAGGGTACGACGTATTCGTTTTGAGTCATTTTCCAGCAGAAATAAAGTAAAAAAAAAAAATTACCATTGAACATTTTGTTGGACTCATTTCGTCTACTCTTTCCTTCATAATGGAGCTACATGTATGTATGTTTCAAACAAAATGTACTTTGTGCTCTGAACAGTCATTAAGGTGTATCAAAAGCATTGTCAGTCACCCAATGTTGTGCTTGTATCCTTATATAAATATATTTTTGCTAACAGTGGTATATGTAGTAGTACATGTATCTGGTTTTGCTCTGGGGAATTATTACATAGCCTTCACAGCAAGGTCGTCGGGAGTGGGGAGGGGGATGGGGTGGGAGGGGTGATGGGCAGGGGCCGTCACCCTGTAGCTAGCCGTCAAACGTTATCTGACCCAATTCTATCGTGTTGGAGTCAAGTAATAATTATGTTAACGTTCTATTGCACCAGATATGAAGATATACGGGAACAAAACATATTTTTCCTTATGATATTGTTGGACTTGTTCATCGACTACATGTGGATTCCATGTTCCGAATACCCCAGAATTGTATGTATTGCTCGGAGTCCGTTATTTTATAGACCGTTATTGGGAAAAGTGTCATGTAATGTTGACACATTGCTCATTTCACGAACATCGTTCAATTTTTAATGTATTTTTTAACCTAATTTTAGTCATAAAACAATATTGTGACATGTCACATGTAGCATTGAATGCACATATTGGACAGTACGTGACAATAGGGCATGAATAGGTGTAATACACGAATAATAATTGCTTTGTTGTTAAAATGAAGTTCTGCTACCGGGGTTAACGTTCTGTGGATCGAATTATAGTCAGGATTTAATATATGTTCAGTCTCGTTCGTCCTAAACAATGTACCGAACAATGAACCTAACAGCTCGAGAATCTCAACGCTCGAGGATCTCCGCCTCATAAATGTTGCTCTCATATGGCCAGAGGAGGAATCCATGATTACCTTTCAAGCATCAATACAACGTTAACCCGATCTTCAGAACGTTATCATGTCACGGATAAATTGACAACACAAGATATCGGACGGATACAACAATGTATTGTATATAAACTTCAAACTGAACAACCTTTGCAATAAGCTAAATTTATGCTCCAAATTGAGGGAAATTTACATCCATCGCGGATTTTAGTGTTACATCGTCGAAGTGCAAAACACTTTTCATCCAACCTCTTAGTCTTAGTGTAGCAGTCTCAATGCACAAATTTTCATAACATCCTGGGACATAGAATCGAATCGAAAAAAAAGTGTACTTATTTGGAAATTGTTATTTTTCACCTGTTTACAACATGTGTCAGATTTTTTAAGACAATAGAACGCTAACAAAAACATCACCTCACCCCAACACAAAAGAATTGGGTCAGATAACGTTCGGCGGCTAGTTGTAAGGTGCTGTGTGTTCACTCTGATATTGTAAGCAGTATGTGTGTGGGGTAGGGAGGGAGTGGATGTGGAATTGTACTCGTGCAGGTCAGGTAGACTTTAGTAAACAACTGGTCTAGATTTCGCTTAGGGTTAACATGCAGATATATGTTAATATATATACACACATCATGGATATGTATCATTACTCTGATCATTATGATGTGCCGTTGTGGGTGAATAAACATGGAACCAGTGCCCAAGTGCAGATATTGGTTGGTACAGCTGGTACTGTTATCAACCAAACGATAGAGTTTCTCGCCGAGGCGAAACGATTTTTGCCCAGGCGGAAAAGTTTTTGCCCTTGTCCAAAGGTTTCTGACAAGGCGGAAAGGTTATAGCTCAGGCACAACGGTTATCGCTTATGCATTATTCTTTGGACCGAAGCGGAGAAGTTACCACTCAGGCGGGCAGGTTTAGGCGGAAATTGAATATGGCGACAAGATTCGACAAGAAATGTTTGGAGTTCAACCTTTGGTCAAACGAATATGGCATAATAATAATAGGAGTTCCTTTTCCCTAATAGATTCAACACACAGTACCTGGGTGAGAATATTTATTTTAAAGGTTAGAAATTATTCTATGTTTTTTGGAACTAGAATACTTTATTCAAATATATATGTCGATACACTTTAAGTATGGGATAAATGCTATTCACCCCGCCCCTGCTTCAAAGTGAATATTTGGAGTATCATTAGGTTTGAGCCAGTAACATACCCTAATTATCGACGTAGTTATAGGCTAATTGGGTTGATCAGGAAACTGGTTCGCGAATGCCCTCCAATAATGCGTTTATCGGATTCGCCGACCCTGAAAACATGGGTATAGACCCTGATATTGTTATTGTACATTGACCAGAAGTGGAGATATTGATGAAAATACATTTGACGACAGTCATCTTGAAAACGGCGGCCATATTGGATTATGACGTCATATAAATTACGTTTTCAATTAACCATATACTTTAAAGCCTAATGTGAGTTTTAGCCAGTAAAGTGGAGTACATGTAATTTTAATTTCACTTTCCGATACATAGATGATGTATTGTCGCTAAATAATCCCAAGTTTGGTGATTATTTGGATATCATATATCCTAAGGAACTTGAAATTAAGGATACTACAGAATCCGCTAATTTTTCCAACTATCTAGACCTGAGGTTGGAGATTGATAATGATTCTAACCTGTCAACTAGATTATATGACAAACGTGATGATTTCAATTTTTCCATAGTCAATTTCCCTTTTCTAAGCAGCAACATTCCTATGTCACCGGCATATGGTGTGTTTGTTTCTCAACTTATACGCTATTCCAGAGCTAGTTGCAAATATGAGGACTTTGTCTATCGAAGTGCCCAGCTAGTCTCTAAACTGCTACGACAAGGATATGTTTTACCAAGACTTATCGCTGCGTTTAAGAAATTCTATGGACGTCATCATGATCTGGTTGATAAATACAGCAAATCCATGTCTGCCATGCAACTAGATCTATTTTCATGTTAATTTTGGGGAATTCATGACGGGTGCCACTAGTGGGGCAGGAAATGCTCACTCTTTCCGGAACACCTGATTTCACCTCCTGATGGCCATTTACGGGGGTTCATGAGTTTCCCTGTCATTTTTGTTTTCTCTCACTTCGTATGCCTGATATGACTTTCTGTCCCCGGACTATGAGATTGGATAACGGACCCTGTTTTGTTTGCTCGGAATACTTGATACTGGGTATTGATTCCACGTCTATAGCACACTATTACACTATGAGTTTTCATAAGCGATGTTGACAACCAGATGCGGCGTGAAACCATTTTATTCATATTATATACCGGATCTGTTACCATGGCAACCGAGACGCAGAAATTTCTAATACTGGTCATATCGGTTGTACATATATATTATATATTATGTATATATTTCATAACGGTGTTATTGTGATACTCAATTAGATAACTTATGACATGTACTAAAAACCTTTGTGAAAAAATCTGATGTAATTTTTGGTATCCCTAAAAGTACTTGGTATCACATATAACTATGTCACCTTGACAACAACCAGATCGATATTCAACCAACACTCATGTCTCATTGATCACTAAGTCAATACTGACCCGCAAGTTGAAAATGAAGCTCATAGCTTATACAGCACTGAAAGAAACATAATATACATTTTATCACATATTTTGCATTATTCCATTTCACAATTAGTCATTTTCTAGTATATGTTACTTAGTACCCGTTACCATGGTAAGGATCAGGCCAATAAAGTAAAAAATATCATTTTCGTGAACTGGAGACTGATACCTTTCCAACGATACCAAAGAATGTTGGGCCCTTCTGGGGTGCAACGGAATTGAAAAATATTGGCTTTTTCATAATGGGCTCATGGACTATAGTAGCAGACGGAGTCGAAGACATTATAACATCAGTTACATGTATGTTTCCACTCAACTCCTCGTCACATTCCATGTCAACTGGAACAGAATTATCCACAGTGTGGGCACTCACAGCTGAAACAACACCGTGACTGAAGGAATCCCGAGCAAGAGAATCTTGCTTCTTGGATTTAGCGGCAGAAGCTAACATCGACATCAGTGATGCAATCTCAGAAATGCAGAGTTCATCCACGGATTCCTTCAACTTCTCCGACAGAAGCTGTGGAAACTTGGGCGGTGTGTGCCGAAAACTATCAGACTTCGTTGAAGACTCAACCGCATTACGATATTGCTCACTAGTAGGACAAGCCACGGATATTGCATTGTCACGGAATGATTTCCCATCATAAGACAAAGCCTTACTCGCCAAGTGCTTAGCACAAAATATGATGAGTGCTTCGCCCTGTTTTGAATCTGGTACAAAGACATTTGCAATGTCACCCACTCGTGAAAAGAACTTGTGTACATCAGAGGTAATCACTGGGGCTGGCAATCCAGACACCCAAACTGAACAATCAAAATCAGTCATAGTGAAATGCACTGCACAAAATCCTGAAAATGTGTAACAGCACCTGTAAAGAAAATTAAATATATATATATATATATATATATTATTGTGATTTAAACCAGAGAAAAAAAAATTATATAAACACACAGTCAAGTGTCAAAGTGTCAAGAACTATCAAACCAGAAGTTCCCAAAAGATCAAACAAGCAAACCAAGTATCAGAAAATCAATATCAATGTTGATTGGATACCAGCAAATTGATGAAGTGATAGATGGCACTGATGATATATGTTATAACTTTGTGTCACTCAATTTGTGCAAAGTTGATTTGTTGTTATTGTTAGGCAATATTAATTGTTAAGTCAAGAACAAGTGCAACACATGTAAGGACAAACACAGTTTATACCGATGTATTCAAGAGATATACACACTTTCAAACATTTCAGTATGAGTCACATATCACCAAGTATTTCACCAATTATTACCACCAATATATTCAAAACACCAATACCATACTGTCACACTATTGTATCATCAGCAACATAACCAGCAGAATAAATTTATTCTTTGACCAACAAAATTTGATCAATTTACCCACAAATGTATATCAAAAGTTCTGCAATGTGACCTCGCACAACTACACAAGTTGTATATTCCAACCTTGTCACAAGTTTTACACAGTGTCAAAATATGGCAGTCAATACCATAAATTTCATTGAATGTGTTATAACCAAGATCAAATTACACAATCTCAATTAGGTATTTAAATGTTACCACTAATTTAACAGTGGAATATATTCAGGAAATTTAATCGTATGAAATATATTCAGTATTCTACTAGATATGGCAGAAAAATGTCACACATATCACTCTAAAACATAGTGTTCAGATTGATAATCACATCATATAAGCATTATGTGAAACATAAAATGTTCATGACACAAAATTTTCTGGGGTCCCACGAAGAGCGAAGTGGTGTCGACACCGTGCGCGCGTGTACGAAGCGATCAGGGCGCGCCCGAACGAAGGATGATTTCGAAATGACGTAGTGCACTACTTGGGGTGAAGGTCACGCACCAAGGTCAGCATCCTGGAGGCTCCAATGTAATAGGGGTGAGGGCAGAAACCAGGGGTCGGGAAACCAGGGGTCGGGAAGGGCAGTAAACCAGGGGTCGGGAGTTCGATCCTCCCTGGAGGCTCCAATGTAATAGGGGTGAGGGCAGGGCCCTCGGTCAGCCACAGTTAACAACGGTAGTTCGAGTCTAATCTTTATTGACGCATCAACCAAATAACCCTGCAAGTACAGAACAGGTATTACTACATTGTCATATATTATATTGCCAATACACAACAGTAATAAACGATTAGCTCAGTATTGCACTGCGAACAGCGTCAGATTATGCTAGACTCGAAGTATTAATCAACCAATGTAAACCTCTAACGTATATTCCAGTATGCCTGAGACACACGTAATCACAGTCACTCAGTACACATTCACACAGTGCATTCACACGTATTAGGTCCAACATCAAACCTAGCAGTATTTGTGCTTACCCCAGTTAATGGAGGTTTAGGTTGATAAATCCGGGATGATGCGTGATGATGATCAAGATGATCTAAAATACAAGATAACCATATGTAAATGCAAATATACTATGATGCGAATATCACTCTAGCACATCGGAGCCAGGTGTCAAACACTGAATTACCGAAAATGACTAAAGCGCCAACTGGCATAATATGAACGCTCTCAAAGCACTTACGATGAACGAATGGGTGCCAAGAAAATACTATGAATAGTCATGATGATGGATTGAACATCAAATCAAGAGCCGTATGTTGAATATTCCGCTCAACAGATATGGCGACCTGCCAACAATGTCAAAGTCAAAGTCACAACGTATCCTAAAACGATATGCAGTCAAGACCGTAGATTTCGTTCTTGCCAAAGTAGGCTCAGTGCGTATTCGATTAATGTCAACCTATGACATTAAATTGAACAATTGCCGATTAAAATTCCTCGACTATCCCCGAAGCAATAGACGTGGTGGTGGAACCGGTCTCCTGTCCAAGGAGACCCTGGATATCAAACAGCTTAACGCTGGCGAACATCTGTCCTTCGAGCTGTCAGAATGGCAGTTACCGGTACTTGACAACAAACTCCACACCACAATCATCGTCATATAGTAACACATTAATCAAAAGCACACCCTGTCACAATCAGTACATTTCTGACTGAATTCGGAGATTACGTAGAGGCTCTAGTTGTACACGAGTTTGTGATAATGACTGGAAACTTTTAACATCCATATATATAGACACAAAACCAAGACACTATGAACTTCAATGAAATGTTGTGTTGTCTTGGACTACAACAACACCTTGACTGTCCAACACATAAAGTGGGAATACACTCGACCTTTTCATATCGAGAGACAGTGATTCACTCCAGCTATCTGATCCTCTTGCAAGTCTTCTCATCAGAGACCACTGTTTCATCGATACATGTCTCTCGAGGCCGTAGCCACAGTGTACTCGTCATTTGAAATCCTTCCGAAAGACCAGTAAAATCAATCACAGTGCCTTCTCTGACGACTTAGCTCAAGTGGTTGTTTCATCCACAAGTATTGTGGATATCGACGAGTTGTCATTGGATCATATTTGGTGGTAATAGATTGATACTTACATTCTACAACAAAGAGCTCAGTGGGATCTTAGATAAACACGCTCCTGTCGTTGAAAATAGACCACAACAAAGAAGATGCTTCCTTGGTTTGACTAATAAGGTAATTTTTAACTTATTGATCTTTATTTAATCTTTCCGAAAAATGATAGGTTTGTGTCTGAGCATTACTCAACATGCCTGTTCAATATTGCAGAAACGCCTGTAAAATTATTAACCCTAGAGCCTTGTGTGTCGTAGTAGCTGATTTGGTCACAAAAAGTGTCACCAATCGGCCATCCCGATCGCTATGGCAACCCAAATCGATGTATGCTGTGATCTCACATAAGACATGTCCATACACAATATTTTAATAGAATCGATTCAGATTTGCTAGCTGTAGAGCGTCCATGAGAAAATCTGTAGAGCGGACGCAAATTGGGGGATACATTAAGCGATACAATTTTTGGAATGAAATAAACGCAAAGCATTATTTTGTCACATGTAATATGTACATGTATAAATGATACACATCGAAACATGCATCGGAGGTTTCATCTGCCATCTCTTATGATGGTGGTGATGCCGACGAGGGGTGAAAAAAAGACAAGGGCGAAGCATAACTAAACTATTGTAGCATACCAGATATTTGTCTGTATGATCAACCTGAACATGAACGTCATGATAATATCATAGTAACCAAAGAATGAATAATGCTTTGAACAAGATTTTTTAATGACATGACAAAGAAACCAAAGTCAATACATGAACCACACGACGGGAAACGACACTTTTTATACTTGAGAGAACATGTATCCACTGGAAACACTAACTGATCATCTGTTATTTCCGTACCATGGGTTCATTCAACAGTCTCCATCAGTTACTCCCACAACCATTCATGATCCCGGTAAAAACCAACATACAGTGCCATCCATTAATTTGGAGCCACCAAAAAGTAGTGACTCATTTCAAACTGTTGCGCAGCCAATGGGATATTGATGTTTGATATAGTTGTTTCTTATTTTTTCCACATTCTGAGATTCTGGACTACCAATTACTTACATAAAATAAATTCTAAAGTGCCATATGACCATATACTCAGGTAATCCGGATTTGCGCATCTGGATCTAGGACTTTTATTCCTGATCTGTGGACGAGCACGGACCTCAAATTCGTTTCATGAATGTTTTTTATTCAATATCCTCATTCACCTTGAACGATTCTGAGCATTAAATGTTTTGGGAATGTATATATTCCCTAAGAAAATGATTCAACGAACGTATGTTCCCCCGAGATTATGTGATATATGATCCAGAACAAGTGGAAGATCCAGTCAAATCGTTACGGCTATCACTCTTATTGTAACCCGAATGTAGCCTGTAAGTTTTGTCATTGGGTTTATTGAGAATATACACTCATAATCATGTGATTGCAATATCAAATTGTCGTTATCAAGACCTGGCTAAAGTGGCTCCAAATTAATGGATGGCACTGTACCAGTGTCTCATCGGCATGCAACTAACGTGTACTGGTTCTATAAATGTCATAGTTTCAATGATTTGCAAGCCCCGCCCACTCCCATATTAACTAGCCAATCAAAAGACTTTAACATTTTGTCTTTAATATATACGCGCCAAAACGTAAAAGTCCCAAAAACAAAACCGGCATGTTCAACAGCACAGTCTTTGGAATAAAGTGGAATGACAGTGTATTTCTGACGCATGTATGGCCAAGTTAAGTCGAATAAACTAAATATTTAGTCTCGCAATATAATCTTCATTCCTCTACGAGTGTGGACATCTGAATACGGTGTTATATTTTACAAAACGAGTGTGTTACCAGAAGCAAACATGAGATGCATTATTTGCCGTTATCTCAGACAAAAGCACGTGGTATTCTGTGGGACCATTCCGGCGGTTGTCAAGGGGGCGTGGCCTGTTGCGATGCCGTTGAAACTATGAATTTCCCGCCAAATATTACCGAGCGGTCCCGAAAAGATCAGGCAGGCGACCAATGACTGCTGCGCGCAGATTTTGAACTGAAAGTGTCAACAACGGTAATCCCTTCGATTTCATCTGCATACTCACCATAGACCTACAATTTGCAGCCGATATGACTGTGTGAACCACACATAGACAGTCCACATGTTATTTTGTTGTTATATCCCAAGTTCAGATTTTATTGAAAATAATCGCCGGCAACGACAATAAACTTTTCAACCGACAAATATCACGCGCAAAACTTATAACCACGTCCATGAGAGTTTTGCATGTTGATTCCCGCATGTATTTACATACACTTTGTATGATTACACTTGTTGCCTAGGACAACGCGCGCAGCTGTGATTGGTCCGTTTGAAACTATAGATTTCCGAAGATTAGTTCATGGCGGGGAAATTCTGTGGACTAGTACATTGGCTAGCATACTGCTTGGGGTATAGCGCCGATAGATCCTGCAAAATTCAACCTGGTGATTCTGCTTAGAAATCCGAACATACCGAAAAAATGCACGATGCTAACGAATTGTGTGGGGTTTTTTATTTTTTGTTTTTGCGCTAACATAAAAAAGCCATGTTCACAGTTCATAAGTTCAATCACCAAACCTACTTATAATAACAAAAGTTATAAAAACATTAACTGCAAAACTAGCAATGTTGTGGTCGGTTTTGAATGCAATATATTTGGCCTCATTTGGCCTCATTGGAGAAACTAAAGGCCAGTTCAATGAAAGGATTAACGGTCTGAGATCTAACAGCAAAAATTGTTCCAAACAACTTCTGTAGAAGAAATAATCATCATTCAAATAACCCCTCGTTCAGTACACCTGCCCACGAAACAAGAAGAATATTGTCTAACTGAGCTAGGTGCCTTGTCGATGTAACGATAACATGTTCAGAAGGAAACCTGACGAGTCCAGAATGCAGTTCAGTTATCATCATGGATTATTCACATCATTCAAGCGTAGGAAAAGAAGCCATGATCAACGGCATTATAATCGACAATCTATTCATGAAATTTCAGTTGCAGGTCTACTCAAAATATTGAAACAACCACTGGACCTACACTATGTCCGGACTATTTACTCGGCATACCACATGTTGAACTTTAAGGTGTGATTGCACGTAACTTACCAGTGACTGCACTGAGGCACTTTTCCATTGACTTATAATGTGAAAGTAAAGGTAACAAAATCACCAAAACAATACAATCCCCTGACCTAAAACTTGGCTAGCACACACACATATACTTATGGATGATGAACCGAGACATGGTTTTCATAAATGATATCACGAAAGCTGTGCAATTTGATGATTAGATAAATCATTTTATACGTTTCACCAAAACGAAGATTCGAGTGTTCTGCTTGACAAGCACTGGCTGTTGCATATATTTATTCCTTGTTGTCGTCAAAATAATGAGAATATCTAGGGCTATACTTTCTGTGAGATGAATACAATGAGCTGAACATTGATAATCCCAAACACCTCGGTGCACCCGAGTGCATATCACCTGTGAGTTTCACTGGCCTCACTAGCCATTTGCTGTACAGCATAATCCTTTTGCTCGCGCTGTTGTGAGTGTATTTTGTAGACTGAGAAATAGGCCGGAAAATGACATAGGAAAACGATGAATTTAACAAATTTAACATTGCTTAGTAAGAAACAGAGTCTCGGTTAGTAATCCTTGATGGCTAACAATCAGAAAGGCAAAGTTTCACGTTGATTGGAAGTGTGTAAATTCATGAATTTGTTACCTTTATATTTACATTATAAGTGAATGGACAGCTGGTCAATGTCAGGTTCATGACGATCACATGCAATCGATCCTTAACAATTAGATGACCACCCGCCACCTGCCATATTAGAAAGACCAATAGCAATGACTTTCTTCTGTACACCAATTATCATGGATATTGCATAATAAATCTGTTCAGTCAAAGTTAACATCCTACTTTACTGATACTGGTACTCTGCCGGTTTCCTACTCATAGATGAAGCCTATTGCATCCAATATATTCAATTACAAACAAACATTGAATGGTTTAGATATTGATCTGTTACAAAACCCATCCTCCTGCACTTGCACAACTTCCTCATTCATACACAAATCAGTAGGGCACATTATTTCAGGTGAACTAAAAAAAAGTAGTCAATGATGAAAGATATATTGTCCAATTTTCTTGAAACTCCCGAGAAAAATTTGTCATTGTTCCTGTTGGTAAAGCATCTTATAATGTTGTTTTTGTTTGTAAAACATACTGTATCCAGTGCCTATTTGACGAACTTGGCATTTCAAACAACAACAATGCTAACATTGAATGCCAGGAAATTCATTAATAATTTTAAATATGATATATCGTCTAATCACCGGTCTGTGTTGCAATCTTCTGATATCACTACTTCGTCTAAAAAATTTAAACTACCCAGTTTATACTGGATCCTAATGTACCACTCAAGGTCACATCGCACATGAATTTAAATTGCCCTCCCAAGACAACTATGTAAATTGACCTCTTCAGGCATATATGGAATTGAATATGGTGCATCTTTTGGTGACCTTGTACTTAGCATGTTAGATCTAAGTCTGCCGAAAAGCTACAACACCCTCGGTTATATATTATTTATATCACACACACATAGTGACATGTGTGAGTGGTATTATGTATATGACTGTTCTTTACGTGTCTCTCATAACTTTTCAGTTCTTTAGTGACTTCGGTGTACTCTATAAATTTTCCTGAACATTGTAAGCATCTTGGCTTTGCATCAATATCTCATAGTGTGATTGCAGATGTTCATTGACGAAAAAAATAAACTCAAGTGCTACATTTCTGTTGAGAAGATTGTTTGTCCTCCGTCTAAAATGTGTGCCAAAAATGTGTGCCCAATATATATCAATTGCTAATCATGGAGAACATTTTGTACATTAGTCTTGAAATACATGAAAACTCAATCAAATCAATTTATTTCAAGTAGCAAAGTAATACATATAAATAATGGAGGAAAATGTAAGAGCTACTGGGAGGTGATGCAAATACCATTGGCTGTCTTCCTGTGCCACCTCCACTGGAACTCCAGTAAAAAATGAAAACCAAATAAAGAAATTCACGACTGAATGCAATGGATTCACAAACTATAAAAAATACGAAATACGACGAATCATAAATGAATGAATATATATGTAAACCAGTAAGTAAATAAGTGAATTACTTATTTCAATCATCAATTACTTGATCTAATCCACGATGGGATGCTTCATTCTACTCGGCTGTATGGGGTTAGTAGAGAAAACTTTCCTGTTTACGATATCTCTGTTATTTTGTTTTGTTTTGCATTATTACCGTATTCATTACATTTACTACCATAGTGGTCCCTTAGACTATGGACATCGAAATTTAAAATAAACAAATGGAATTGGTTAATTTTGTTGACAATAAAACATACAGCGTGACTCGCAATCACCATCGGCAAAAAGCCCGCCTCTATTGGTGTTGACCCTGACACAATCCTCCCCAGTAAGTTCTCCGGCTCTCAGACTCTCCACCTAGCCCAGGTGACGGGTTCTCCGCTATTCCTCCAGTAAAACTCCAACAGTGCCCCACCTACAGCGCGCCGGGCAGACGCCCAGTACATGTTAGTGAGACCCAGGGCAGCTGTGTGATATAACCAGTATCAATGTAAAGTTTTTTCTTTATTCTAAAAGATGTCATTATTCAAAAAATGTTTAATCGGCCGTATGACAATGTGATCGCATTGGTGGTAAAGTCCACCCGTGAAGTCAGTCTATTGTTCTTTCTCTACATTACCAATAGGTAATGGAGAGCACAGGCACTTGGAAACCATTTATTTGAGGGTACAATGTGCTATCTATAATAATATATACAAGGCACTCAAGCTCCTGTCGGGAAAATGGCGGTTGGACACTCGAAACTTCAAAGCTCCAAAAATGCTACTTGCCCACGAGATTGATACACACCTGGATATCCTGTGGAAACTGTGAAGACTCTATATCCAAATTAGTACACTGTTGAAACATATATCCATGAAAAAGGGTTTTCTAGCACATTTTATCTCACCTGTATCGCTTCCAAGACCTTGCGTGGCTGGAATTTGGATTCAAAACATCCGTTTAGCTCACAAATTTAGCTCAGAGTTCCATCTCTGTGACAGTGCCTTCGGCGAGGCCGGCCAGCAACATGCCCACGTGTACGGGTTCCGTGGTGCCGCTCCCATGGCATCTCGGGTTCTACATACGGCTACATTACCATAACTATGTAATATGCATGTTGTTAAGGAGTTGGTGAGATGCATGTGTTATGTCGTAGTGTATGACGGTCGGACTCGTTCCGGGCTGACTGTACCTGGTTGTAGTGTTCCGTAGAGTAGTGCCGGACGCCCTGTGGCGGGCGCCCGCTGAACTTTACATAACTTTTTTTCTTTTTGATACATAACACTCCTCATATGTACTCCTATGATATCTATAAACTTCATTGCGCTTGAATCGCTCGAAGTGGGCCATTTTGGAACGAATTCGGCTCAAATGGGACTTTCCCATGTTAAATTCTCCTATGCTTTATAATGGGACACATTATGCCTAATATCTCACTTAATCATGAGATTACAGATTAGGAATCAATTGTGGACATATAGGAAATGATATATGCTGAATATTCTCGTGACCTTGAATTTGACCTCTGACCTCAGTTTCAAGGTCAGAACACAAAATGGCTTATATCTCGCTTATTATCGACTCTACAGCTTAGGAATCAATTGTGGACATACAGGAAATGATATATGCTGAATATTCTGATGACCTTGAATTTGACCTTCAATCCCATTTTCAAGGTCATAGGACAAAATGGCTAATATCTCGCTTGTTATCGACTTTACAGCTTAGGAATCAGTTATGGACATATATAGGAAATGATATATGCGGATTATTGTCATGACCTTGAATTTGACCTTTGACCTCATTTCAAGGTCACAGGACAAAATGGCTAATATCTCACTTATTATCGATTTTACACTTTGTCAATCGAAGTGCCCAGCAAGTCTCTAAACTGCTGCGACAAGGTAAGTTTTACCAAGACTTATAGCTGCGTTTAAGAAATTCTATGGACGTCATCATGATCTGGTTGATGAATACATCAAATCCATGTCTGCCATGCAACTAGATATATTTTCATGTTAATTTTGGGGAATTCATGACGGGTGCCACTAGTGGGGCAGGATATGCTCACTCTTCCCGGAACACCTGATTTCACCTCCTAATGGCCATTTTGGGGGGTTCATGAGTTTCCCTGTCATTTTTGTTTTCTCTCACTTCGTATGCCTGATATGACTTTCTGTCCCCGGACTATGAGATTGGATAACGGACCCTGTTTTGTTTGCTCGGAATACTGAATACTGGATATTGATTCCACGTCTATTACAACATAGGAATCAGTTGTGGACATATAGGAAATGATATAATTATGCTGAATATTCTCGTGACCTTGAATTTGACCTCTGACCTCATTTTCAAGGTCACAGGACAAAATGGCTCATATCTTGCTCCTCTACTGAGTGTATGGCTTGGGAATCAATTGTTGACATATAGAAGAAAATTAACCCAAGGGCTAAGAGAGGTTACCGGAGAAATGTTCAGTTTTAAACCATAACATTTTTTATTCAAATTGTCATATTGACCTTTCATGGTTATTGAAGGTGAAATTTAAGATTACCACTGACACTGCAACATGATTTCCCATTTGATACTGCAAATGTTTAAGGTCTATCTTGAAGTGTTTTACGAGTTTATTCCATACAGCTCCCATACGTGAGTTCGAAAATGTTTTCAAGTCAGGTACATGTAAGTGGAATTGGGTCAGGGTCAAGTGGTATAAACATAGCCAACCCATGCTGTCCCGCTACCATTGTCGAGTCACTGTCACCAGCACATTACTCCATTTCGCTTGTACAATACTAAATACTTTGTTTACTTCGAGTTCACCGCGTCACTCACACTTAAACATGGCGCATACGAACGATTCCTGAGCTGTAAAGTCGATAATAAGCAAGATATTAGCCATTTTGTGCTCTGACCTTGAAAATGAAGTCAAAGGTCAAATATAATTCAAGATCACGAGAAAATTCAGCATATATCACTTACTATATGTCCACAATTGATTCCTAAGCTGTAAAGTTGATATTAAGTGAGATATTAGCCATTTTGTACTTTGACCTTGAAAGTGAGGTCAAAGGTCAAATTCAAGGTCATCAAAATATTCGGACTATATCATTTCCTATATGCGCACAATTGATTCCAAAGCTGTTAAATCGATAATAAGCGAGATATTAGCCATTTTATGCTTTGACCTTGAAAATGAGGTCAAATGTCAAATTCAAGGTCATCAAAATATTCGGACTATACCATTTCCTATATGTGCACAATTGATTCCTAAGCTGTAAAGTCGATAATAAGCGAGATATTAGCCATTTTGTGCTCTGGCCTTGAAAATGAGGTCAAAGGTCAAATTCAAGGTCATGACAATAATCAGCATATATCATTTCCTATATGTCCACAATTGATTCCTAAGCTGTAAAGTCGATAATAAGCGAGATATTAGCCATTTTGTGCTCTGACCTTGAAAATGAGATCAAAGGTCAAATTCAAGGTCATGACAATAATCAGCATATATCATTTCCTATGTGTCAACAATTGATTCCTAGTCTCTAATCTCAATATTAAGTGAGATATTAGGCATAATGTGTCCCAATATAAAGCATAGGAGAATTTAACATGAGAAAGTCCTATTTGGGACCCGTCAAGAAAATGAAAATGGCCGCTACAAGCAGACCGGCGATTCAGGGGCAACGAAACTTATACACATCACAGAGGTATGTGGGAGCAATCTTTTGAAATGAAAATCTCAAAACTGTCTGAACAGTTTTTGAGAAAATGGCCGCCAAAGTCAGAGATTGGCCGTTTTTCGGCGAAAATGACCGCCATTTTGAAAAAAATGCGAAAATCAAAAAACGAAAAATTAGGCCAAGGGCCGAAGATAGGTTACCGGACAATGTTTAATATTTTAGATGTTAGCCAGGTCACTGGTTGAATTCAAGGTCAAGAGAATATTCAGCATATATAACATTAAGCATATATCATGTCCACGGTTGATTGCTAAGCTGTAAATTCAATAATCAGAGAGATATTAGCAATTTTGTGCTGTGGCCTTGAAAATGAAGGGGCAAAGGTCAAATTCAAGATCATCAAAATATTCAATGTATATCATTTTCTATATAATGTCCACAATTGATTCCCAAGCCATACATTCAATAGAGGAGCTAGATATGAGCCAGTTTGTCCTTGGACATTGAAAATGAGGTCAGAGGTCAAATTCAAGGTCACGAGAATATTCAGCATATATCATTTCCTATATGTCCACAATTGATTCCTAAGCTGTAAAATCCATAATAAGTGAGATATTAGCCATTTTGTCCTGTGACCTTGGAAATGAGGTCAAAGGTCAAATTCAAGGTCATGACAATAATCTGCATATATCATTTCCTATATGTTCATAATTGATTTCCATGATGTAAAGTCGATAACAAGCGAGATATTAGCCATTTTGTCCTGTGACCTTGAAAATGAGTTCGAAGGTCAAATTCAAGGTCATCAGAATATTCAGCATATATCATTTCCTATATGTCCACAATTGATTCCTAAGCTGTAGAGTCGATAATAAGCGAGATATGAGCCATTTTGTGCTCTGACCTTGAAACTGAGGTCAGAGGTCAAATTCAAGGTCACGAGAATATTCAGCATATATTATTTCCTATATGTCCACAATTGATTCCTAAGCTGTAGAGTCGATAATAAGCGAGATATTAGCCATTTTGTGCTCTGACCTCCTTCTTGAATTATTTTTAAGTATTTTTCTGCAAAATTTCAGAAAAATTCGCCCGTAAACAAAAAAGATAAAAATGTGGACGACGACGACGACGGACGACGACGGACGACGGACGACGGACGCAACGCCATGCCAATAGGTTATCGGACCATAGGTCCGGTAACCTAAAAATAACCCCCTCTTGAAATATTTTTAGGTATTTTTGTGCAAAATTTCAGAAAGATCCGATCGTAAACTTTGAAGATAAAAATGTGGACGGACGACGCCGACGACGACGCCAACGCCGACGACGCCGACGACGGACGCAACGCCATGCCAATAGGTTATCGGACCATAGATCCGGTAACCTAATGATATACACTGAATATTTTCATGACCTTGAATTTGACCTTCGAAGGCCACAGTACAAAATTGCTAATATCTCTCTGATTATTGAATATACAGCTTAGCAGTCAACTGTGGACATGATATATGCTTAATATATATGCTGAATATTCTATTGACCTTGAATTTAACCAGTGTTCTGGCTAACATCTAAAATATTAAACATTGTCTGGTAACCTATCTTTGGCCCTTGGCCTAATTTTCATTCTCGTGTGCTGCCACCTGTCGGCAAATGTTGGTGGCGTTCAATCCTCGATATGAACGCCACCACTATAACATGACCTGGTATCTACATAGTCTCAAGTGAACACGACTCAAGTGAATAAACATGTGTAGTTTTTGGCATACACTGTTTGTACACTCACAGTCGTTACGAGCAGGTTCCACATACAGGGACAGGGCCGTACTGAAAATATGGCCGTGGTGCGAACGAAAGAATTATACATTATTTACATACATGTACCATGTAGGAATCAGGTTTTTGATACGAGTTTTTGCATACATGCATGCATTCGCCCTCGCCCTTATCTCAGGATGCTTGTTAATGCCATATACATTAGATCAGTAGTTGCGAATTTCTGAATGCCGATAAAGGACCTGAGGAGTTCACGTCTCATATTCAGCTAAATGGTGGCTAGATTCCTGTATGTATCACCTTATTATCACCATCAAAATCACATTTAAGTGATGCCAAAAGCAAACTTGAATACAAAATTATCGGAATAAATACTAAGCCCGACCAAATATTTACAACCAAACCACACTGGCTTCATCGGGGATAGACGATGTGTATATAGTTGTTTATACTTTTCAATTGGTGGAATTAGCGGAAAACTTCACCAATCGAGTGAGATCACATATTTCGTTAAGTTCGTTTGTAATGAATCGAAATTGCATACTTGCATAAATTCACACTTGCTAATAATGAAATTAACCTCTTTCTGCTTCGAGTGCCAAACTTTCATTCATAGGAGTGATGTCCACCAGATGGGAGCCTGGACAGCTTCGGACACTGAGCTAGAGCCTCGTCATAGGTCAAGTCGGATCCATAGCAAGAGCACACGGTTCTGTCATTGCATTTCCCTGCGAGCAGGAGGCAGATCGCTTTCTACAGGTCTGGTATACTGTATTAAATCTGATTCGCGACACTTGATTCGGTAGCAAGTGCATGTGTACGTGTGCATTTGTCACTCCAATATTTTCCAAAATATTTCCTGTGTAATTATGTATGTAACAAAACATCCAACAACATATGAGATCATAGTAGATAAGTTTTAATTTATACTTGTGAATATAACACCAAAACACTTTTCAGTCAGAGTGTAAGTATCAATCTATTACCACCAATACAGCCAAATTTTGGTGATTCCAATAACAAACGTAAAACACAACATTTTGCAATAGAAACAAAACCCAACCGAATACTTTATCATAAGACACACTGGCGTCATCAGGGGCAGACAGTGTGGTTATTGTAGTTGTTTCTACTGTACACCTGGTGGAATTAGTATACAACTGCCCAACAGCCTATGAAAATAATTTAGAAATCCGAAACTAACCCCATGGAATAGATATATGACAAGTACATAAGTACCTAATCACAAGCCAAAAGGCTACTGAGTTGATGGTATCCTCGGGGACAGATTTAACGTCCACCAGCAGTGACACCGACTCAGTGGTATGAATGTAAGTATCAATCTATTACCACCAATACAGCCAAATTTTGATGATTCCAATAACAAACGTAAAACACAACATTTTGCAATAGAAAAAATTAGCCCAAGGGCTAAGAAAGGTTACTGGACAATATATATTTTAGATATTAGTATTTTGTCCCGTGACCTAGGAAAACATAGGCCCAAGGGACCTGTAGCTCACCGGCTAGCCAATAGGTGATCGGACCGATGGTCTGGTAACTTCAAGGTTACAAGTATATTCAGCATATATCATTTCCTATATGTTCATAATTGATTCCTAAGCTCTAAAGTCGATAATAAGCTAGCTATTAGCCATTTTGTCCTGTGACCTTGAAAATTAGGTCAAAGGTGAAGTTCAAGGTCATGACAATGTTCAGAATATATCATTTTCTATATGTCCACAATTGATTGATAAGCTGTAAAGTCAATAAAAAGCGAGATATTAGCCATTTTGTCCTGTGATCCTGAAAATGAGGTCGAAGGTCAAATTCAATATCATGGCAATAATCTGCATATATCATTTCCTATATGTCCACAATTGATTCCTAAGCTGTAAAGTCAATAATAAGCAAGATATTAGCCATTTTGTGCTCTGACCTTGAAACTGAGGTCAGAGGTCAAATTCAAGGTCACGATAATATGCAGCATATTCAACGTCATCAGAATATTCGGCAAATATCATTTCCTATATGTCCACAATTGATTCCTAAGCTGTAAAGTCGATAATAAGCGCGATATTAGACATTTTGTGCTCTGACCTTGAAACCGAGGTCAGAGGTCAAATTCAAGGTCACGAGAATATTCAGCATATATCATTTCCTTTATGTCCACAATTGATCCCTAAGCTGTAAAATCGATAATAAGTGAGATATTAGCCATTTTGTTCTGTGATCTTGAAAATGAGGTCAAAGATCAAATTCAAGGTCATCAGAATATTCGGCATATATCATTTCCTATATGTCCACAATTGATTCCTGAGCTGTAAAGTCAATTATAAGCGAGATATCAGCCATTTTGTGCTCTGACCTTGAAACTGAGGTCAGAGGTCAAACTCAAGGTCACGAGAATATTCAGCATATATCATTTCCTATATGTCCACAATTGATCCCTAAGCTGTAAAATCGATAATAAGTGAGATATTAGCCATTTTGTCCTGTGACCTTGAAATTGAGATCAAAGGTCAAATTCAAGGTTATCAGAATATTCGGCATATATCATTTCCTATATGTCCACAATTGATTTCTAAGCTGTAAAGTCGATAATAATCGAGATATTAGACATTCTGTGCTCTGACCTTGAAACCGAGGTCGAAGGTTAAATTCAAGGTCACGAGAATATTCAGCATATATCATTTCCTTTATGTCCACAATTGATCCCTAAGCTGTATAATCGATAATAAGTGAGATATTAGCCATTTTGTCCTGTGACCTTGAAAATGAGGTCAAAGGTGAAATTCAAGGTCATCAGAATATTTGGCATATATCATTTACTACATGTCCACAAATGATTCCTAAGCTGTAAAATCGATAATGAGCGAGATATTAGCCAAACTAAAAAATACCTCCCTCTCGAAATATTTCCAGGCATTCTTGTGCAAAATTTCAGAAAAATCCGACTGTAAACTTTAAAGATGAAATTGTTGACGGACGCCGGACGCAACGCCACGGCAATAGGTTATCGGACCAAAGGTCCGGTAACCTAACAAAGCCCAAACAAATACTTTATCATAAGAATCGTTCGTAGTATGCGGACGAGATCTCTATTGCCAGGTGCACGGTTGGCCTTGTGTTTTCATGTAATACCTCACATGTCCCGAGTCCATCGGTGACATGGCGCAGGTTGAAGCCCTTACAGGAGTCGTCTCTCAGACAGACGAGGCTGCACTTGAGGCTAGAATAGCCAATATAGGTCACAGCAGCATATCTAGTCGAGATTGTGTCTGCACCATGAACTCGCACAAATAGTCCTACATCCACTGTTAATGTACTAACATATTTCAACTAAATATACCAGAAATACCAGCATATTTTGGAAATTCTTCATTTTCAATTATAGTATGTATCTTACAAGTCTGCCACATCACAGGAATGCTCTTCTCACTCAATCATTTCCTCGATTTTATACCCAGAGTCAAAGAAGAAGTATAATACCGAAGTTTTCTCAAACATATATATTCGCTTCAGTAGGCGATATGGTAATAGGTAACGCACAAATACATTACAACAATAGCATCTAAACAAAACACTCATTAACAATATTTGACCACCAGTAATCGAAGTCGGTTTGTATTCAGGATATATACATAAAGAGAAAGAGAACACCTTAATTACTAATCAACCAGTAACACATTAGAGACAGGATATGTTCATTTACAGAATTTATTGAATCAGTGAATAGTGGAGGCACCACAATTGTCTGACCATAGAAGGAACGGCTCTACAACTGTATTTGGCCACAATGGTCAAGCCCGACCACCAGATATGATGTACTACAATATCCCCCACTGGCCTCACTTATAGGGTTACGGGTTATGTGGACTGTAAACAGTGATGTCTGTGGCATGGTAAACCAGTCGCAATCGTCAATCAGTGGATGGCACATTATCAGTGTGTGTTGTATTCACATCACTTTGTTCGCTTACCAGCTGGTTCTAGGTTACTGTTCACAACTAATACATAAGCTTCCATTGTACTGCTTTGCTTGAAGATACTTGTTTAAAATATTCAATCTAGTACGTGAAAGCCCTGTATATAAATTAGCATATGTTTACATTAGCATATGTGGTAGGAATAGATCGTTCGCTATGAGAACTTACGATCGACACCTGTCGAATATCTCAACAAACAAACTCCAAAATAAAGGGCCGATTTACTCAGTTGTGCCACCACGCAGTCAAAATTTACATGTAGGACGGGATATTGTTGTCCTAAAAGCAGTCGAATTTGAACCAGAGCCTTCCTACATGTACATCACTACCTGTGCAGAAACTGTGCATTTTTTAAAAATAATATAGCACCTTGATAATCCATTTTGACTATATAACGTAATTCGACAACGGCAGACGGTCATGGCCTTCTGATTTGGGCTCCTCAGAGGCCAATCAAATGAGTACAAAATGTTACCCTTGACCAATGTATGTATCAATCTATTACCACCATTACATCGAAATTTTTGTTGATGTATTGACCAACTTGGTCCATGATAACTAACCTTCATACATACGGGCAGTCTGGTATGGAATCGTAATAGGGCTAATTATTCTCTTAATTCTCATTAACTTGGTAAATCTAGTCAACTCGAAAAATCAAGATTCTATTTCAATAAATTGAAATAACATCTCAATAAATCAAGACGTTATCTCGATAAATTGAGTCAGTTATCTCAATGAATCAAGCTGGTTATCGGCATAAATTGACTATATATCTCGATAAATCGAGATATGTTCTCGATAAATCGAGATATGTTCTCAATAAATCGAGATATTATCTCGATAAAATTAGATATATTTGAATTATCTCGAATCAGGATTTTGATAAATTTACATTTCAATGTACGAGTGAAATATAAATATGTTTCGAGCCACAATAGGTAAGCGTGCCATACCATGTTTCTTCGCCTACCTTGACAACAGCAGGATAAACGGAAGAAATAATTATTCATTTCGAAAAGAGAAGTTTTTTGTGAAGTTACTACATGTATATCACTATTTGTCGAAAGTCGCAACATGTTTATGAATGAAATGGGGCGTGTACAAAGCTCATTCGATAGGTAGCAGCATTGTAATAGAGGTAATTTTGACGCCAAATCACTGAGGAATAGAGTCTGCTGATATTACGTTTGTCAAGATGTATACACCAACCTGAAATGGAATATGCCTATAACTAGACAATCGACGGCCTGATCACCACCTGACGTCGACAAGTGGGAGGCAGTGACTAGGCAACGCATGGCTGTGTAATGTGGATGTCTGTGTACGTGTAATATGGATTACATTGAATTAGAAACAATATTATACAAATATTGACTTTTGGTGAGGTGAATACGTGAAAATATGTACCTCTCGCAAAAGACATATTCACCGAGCTTGCGAGGTGAATATGTCTTTGGCGAGAGGTACATGTTTTCACGTATTCACCGAAACCAAAAGTTAATATTTGTTTTATCATATAATACATGTGAAAAGTTCCTGCAAATACTGAAGCAATGTTCATGTATGACGTGGATGTATAATATATCCAAAACTATCATGTGTTGATTCGAATAAGTACTGCACCAGTCGAACATTCAGGCCTTTAAATTACAGTTTGATGTCAATATTTCAGGAACACTATAAACAAACGAGGAATGGTTTCTGAAACAAGCTCATTCAATTCACTATATCACTAGATACGCGATACTAGTAACAGAAAAAAACAAGCATGACAAAGCATTTGATATGCTCTTTGGCGAGAGGTACATATATGTGATATGGACCGATCGGTGAATATCAAAAAAACTTCACCACCGGCTGGTCTGGTGAATATGTACTTTTATGCATAGACACGTGATCAGCTTTTAACCAATGACAACGTCGGGATTCTTAGCAGTATATAATAATACCCAATGTGGCTGATTATCGCCAATTGTGCTCGTGCATTTCTCATCCCATCTATAATTACCACTTCACAATATTTACCACCTCAGAATTATTTCCACCCCGTCTATAATTATCACCTCATAATTTTCACCTCGTTTATAATATCCACCCCGTCAATAATTATCACCTCAGAATAATCACCGCGTTAATTCCCATCCCAGCTATATCTAACACCTCATAACTATCACCCTGTCTATGATATTTTGCCTCGAGATTCTCTGCAGTTATTTGGCTCAACCTTGACCCTAATATTTTACTGAATATTAGAAGTATTTTGGCGTTGTATTAGCATCTCATAGTACGATTGCAGAAATGATTTCATACAAGTGTTACAATTCTGTCGGAATGATTTTCTGTACTCTACAGAAATTATTTTTGTTCAAAAGTATGTTCCACATATATCAGTTATGGTTTATACAATATGGACATCCAATTCTGAAATAAACAATTGAATCGAATTACTTTTGACAATAAAACATACAACGGAACTCGCAATCTACATCGACAAAGACCCCGTCCATATTGGTGTTGACCCAGACACAGTCCTCGCCAGTATGCACTCCGTTCGGCTCTCCCAATTTCCACCTGGCCCAGGTGACGGGTTCTCCGCTGTTCTCCCAGTGAAACTCAAACAGTGTACCACCCACAGGGCGCCGGGCGGATGTCCAGTACTTGTTAGTGAGACCAAGGGCAGCTGGGTGTTATAAAACAGCGTTTAATATTGTGTTGTTTTTTCTCATGTTATCATTTCAAAAAATTTTGATGGGATCGAAATGTGGTAACATTGGTGGGAACATATTAATATACGAATTTCTAATATTGGGTTTTGAAAAAAAAATCCAACTTTAATGTATTCCATCATATATCTACCCGGATGCTACAATATCAATGCACCATATATGAACAAGAATTATGATATGAGTTTATATATTTTTGTTGATATGCATCTACCCATCAACCGAGTGATATAACCTATTGGTTTGTTATGAACTAAGATTGCAGACTTGTATGTAGTTTTATATTTGCTGATACAGCTAACCTCTTTCTGCCTCGAGTGCCAAACTTTCATTCATAGAAGTGATGTCTGCCAGATGTGAGCCCGGACAGAGCTTCGGACACTGAGCTAGAGCCTCGTCAAAGGTCAAACCAAATCCATAACAGGAGCATACGGTCTCTTTACTGCATTTCACTACAAATAGGAGGCGGGTCTCTTTCTACAGGTCTGACATTATGATTGGTTTCATTTCATTAAGTAACGCATAAATCCGTATAGTTGTAAATGGTTCATTCGATTCTTTTGCTTCAATGTTTGTATGATTATAAAAATGACAGCCAAAACTCACGTATTCGTTCGTAGTAGGCTGACGAGATCTCTATTGTCAGGTGCACGGTTGGCCTGGTGGTTGCATGTAATACCTCACATGCCCCCAACCCATCGGTGACCTTGCGCAGGTTGAAGCCCTTACAGGAGTCGTCTCTCAGACAAGCGAGGCTGCACTTGCGACTAGAATAGCCAACATATATCACAGCGGCATATCTAGTTGAGATTGTGTCCGAACCATAAATTCGCACAAATAATCCTTCGTCTACAGACAATGCACTCACATATATGGCTTTAAATAAACATGTCAGAAATGGTAAAACGAATTTTTGAAACAGTATCATTTCAATCGGGTTTTTTATTATTATTTAACACAAATGTCACATGGTGGGAATGAGTTTCCACAAAAGATGCAAACTGCATCACTTCCTTGATTTTATATCGGAATCAACCATTGGCTTTCTAAATATATAGATTCGAGTAGGTCCAATGGGTTACACACAATACCAGTATGAAAACATGATACGGATGTCACACACACAAATGCTTTTATGACAATAGCGCTACCAAAAAAACATCACGAACAATATTTGCTTTCACCTCAATAAGTTCGCATTCAGCTTGTATTCAAAGTTTAACCATAAAGCGAGACAACATCTGAAAATAACACTATTTGACCATCAAACAGTAAACACATTAGAAATGGAATATGTTGATTCACAGAAATCATTGAATCAGTGAGGATGGGGTTGTGAAGGAAACTGTATTTGCCTCCACCTCACTCGGTTCGGATTCAGTTTGTATTCATAACTTAGCCATTGAACAACTCAACATCTGAAAAATCAGTAAACACATTACAGATGAAATATGTTAATTCACAAAAATAATTAAATAGTGATAGTGGATTTGTATGTAACCCGCAATAAAATGCAATCTGATCTAGTCCAGAAATATGAATCCTCACAATTTCACTTGGCTACAACGGTCAAACTCGACTGCTAGGTTTCTCTTAGCCACGCTAAAAGGGTTGTGGGTCACATAGATTGTCTGCAAATGTCTTTAAGACACTGTAAACCAGTTGCAATCGTCAATCATTGGAGGGCATATTATCAGTAAGTGTTGTATTCACATCACTTTGTTGTTTAATGGCTGCAGGTAAACACAAACGCAAACTGTCATAGCCCTCTTGTTAATCTTTTTCTCGATGATACTTACACAACAATAAGTTCATATATTCGTGATCCCGACCCGACAATTCTTCTTGAGAAAATCACTGTAAATGATGCGAAAATAGGTGTACAATATACAAGCAAATTCATGCGGTTTCTTCTTTCTCCAGTAGGCCTATGCACAGGGAAAAAGGACCGACACTGACCAGCTTTCAACCAATGACAACGTGTGGGATTTTCAGCAGTATATAATAATACCTGTATGGTACGGAGCTGTCAGAATGCAGAAAGGCAACAGGACAATCAAATAAAGTGGCAATAACTGCTACAAGTGTGGTTTTGGTAATGATGGAAGAAAGGAGTGGAATGAAGTCACCACAACCTACAATGATATGTGACATAAAGTAGAACGATCCTGGTAGGGCTTTACCGACGTACATCATTACGAACACTGAGAAGACGGCAAGTGGCTGTGATCAATGTAGTGTCATTTGCGTCCCTGGTCTGGACCAACCGCTGTGACCACCTGGATTTATTGACACTACCACAAATCGCCTTTAGAGCAAGGTCACGGCTCACTGACCATGTTGGACACGCGCTGCTGCGCCGTCCCCATTCGCGTCTCAGGGGCACATCACAGCATATCAGCAAAACCACGTGTACACAATCATTACATTAGCTCATCTATTATACATACGTTGTTGTTTTTCCACCTATCTTTCTATTTTTTAAACTGTTGCTATGTTCTTATTGCAAGGGGGCCACAGGAAGACAGTTTCGGCTATGTGATTCCCAACACCCTTTGCCTTGTATTGTCCAAATTGTAAGTATTCTGATTCATGTGAGGTGTTGAATAAATTATTATTATTATTATTATTATTATTATAGTCTCTGTAATATCTTCCTCCTTTATTCACAGTTATATAGCGATTAGAGTCAGTAGGTGAGTCAAGATGTTTCGGAGGCATTTCGATGTAGAGACATGTTTGCCTCAAGTGAGGAGTCCAAAAATAATACCCGTTTGCTCTGTGACACATCGTTTCCCATATGTCAAACAAAAACAAACAAATAAAATCGACTCAGAAAAACAATTCAGAGCAAAGTTCATCCTTAATCTCCAATGGAAATGTTTGTCTAGGGCGAGGAGTCTGAAAATAGCCTCCGTTTGGCTCCACGATTCAGGAGACAAACAAAATTTAGGCTAGAATGTATTCACCAGAGACGTCAACCGTGGATGCCCACCGCCACTTAGATCGTCTTCGAGTCTCCTACTCCCCAAGATGCAGCACTTAGCCTGCCTGCGGCTGGCGTTTTCAAGGAGGGAAGTTCGATCCCATCTTCAAAGATCTTGTGCTCCCCGGCACTTCCTGGTGGCTGGCGCAGTCTGGACAAGTGGGAGTCGTCAGAGGAGGTGGTTTTCAACATGGGATTACACCCCATCAATCCAGTCATCTATTGAGTTAGGAACTATATCAACGACTCGTGAAACTGATTGAGCACCAGAGAGATTGGCCTCGAGTTTTAGAAACGACATCCACAATCAGAAGACGTTCCTGAGAAGGATCACGACGCACGACGCTGAGGTCCACAAGCCCGTTATTATCCATGCCCGGAGTGACCGCCCCTGTACCAGCACACACTGGAAATCCTGCAGGAAACCCTGCTGAAGCAACATCGCCTGTACGTCCGCGGCATGATGAGGCATGTTTATATGTGGACGGATGCAATTCCGCTTGTGCGATTTGGGTTCGGAAATTGGGTCGTTGGGAGTCTCGAACACATCGCAATGGTTCAAACCATTCCACAGGAGAGGCTCCTCCTGGAAACAGGCTCCCCAAACTTGCTTCTGGACCCCTGGAGCATGCGGTACGTGGTGAACGTCATCTGCCGTTTGATGGTCTGTGACCGGCCAAGCTCAATGCAGCCGAGTTCTTCGGGACAGACGTTTGAACCTCACCTTCATGGTTTTCCCTGGTTGTTGATGGCATAGACTATCTAACAGCATCAGCTGGAAAATCATTCACATCATTAGCTTTTGCCGACGTTCTCGGGTTGCTGGGTGGCGGCTTAGTCTATCTAATATCAGTTGGAGTCATCCACCATTTCATCCACCGCTAGTAACCTTGCATATATTATGATGTGAATGGTGTAGATAGTTGAATTAGATAGACTGTGATATGACTTTCCTCAAGTTGGAGGTTTAGTTTAAAACATAAGTATAAATGTAAGTATAAATATTATGTATATATAAATAAAAGTATGAATATAATGGTCCGGCTTTGTTTCTGTTGCAAAATGTTGTACGCCGTCTGGTGAAGAACCCAATTGGAAGATGTTGGACGGTACCGCCCTCTGGTGAATGAGCCATTTGCCAATGACGTCAGATTCACGCGAATCCAAGAACGACCGAGTTTGGGCGGCACATGGAATTCAGACACTGAACCGACAGCACCTCGGCCTAACAAGCTTCAACTTAGACACATAGAACAAGGCTAGATTCTACTTTAAAGCAACTGCCTTCGAAAACAAGCGATTTTTTTTTTCTGAAAATTAAACTGTACTGCAACTCATCTAATACAAGATAACAAAACATGAGCACATTGATTTTAATGATTAAAGTCCATCCGATTTGTCTTTCCATCCGTTTTATCACGCTTATTATGCCAGTTTTGTATATAAACAAACGAGCTGTATCCATCAAACCCGAATGTGAACAAATGCCCAAATTACCCTCAAAAGTTCACATCGAGTACAATTTCCAGTGTGTATCTGCATATAGTAATTAGTAAAAATAATCAGTATTTTGTGTCAGTCCATTTTGTACTTTTATGTTTTGTTTACATTTGCGTGTGATGGATACATTTCCTGTATTTACGCGTGAACCGCCTGTTCAAATGAGTCAAATTTCCCAAAGGACTGTTTGTAGTCCTAAAATTTGATGTGAGTACGTCAATACGAAATATTTAATATGAAATATAATTTTCAGAAAAATATTGCCTGTTTTCGAAGGCAGTTGCTTTAACTTCATGGTAAACTGCTCGACGTGAATAGCGTTGCTCAGTGTGCGTATATCAATATGAATCAATTGACGTATAGGGCCTTTTGGCCTCCGAAAATCCTATTTGTTAGAATCTATAATATGGATTATCAAGTGGTTATTAAACATGGGGCAGCATTGTAAATTCATTCAATTTTGGCGTCAGCCGACAAATCATTGAACTGAGTATCCAGCAACACAACTAGGTTTTGATGATGTCAATAACAAATGTAAAATACAACGTTTTGGAATAGAAACAAAGCCCGACCAAATAGTTATCCAATGACTCACTGACGTTATCAGGGGCAGGCAGTGTGTGAAATGCAGTTGTATCTACGGAACACCTAATGGAATTAGTATACAACTTCCCAACAACCTATGACGAATAATTTAGAAATCCAATGTTTGTGATAAGTCCTATCACAAGGCAAATGGCTACTGAGCTACTGCTACTGCATTGTTTGTTTGATAACAGACAAATTACAAACTATATCCCAGTAATCACCAATGTATGTTGGTATGCTGGTAACGCCAGAAAAAACCAGGGCCACTGGCCTCAAAGGAAGAGATTTGAAAATGTTTGCACAGAACTATTTAAAAACCCTTGAATACTGTATTTGATTTGGCCATGTCTTAACTATCTTTACTGTGGCCAATTATAAATCTAACATGTAAAACTAATGTAAACCTATTTGGTTACAGCTATGAATTCCCCACTGGGCAGAATATATACCTTCTTGAGCCCAATAATAAATGGTTCTTGTCATAACTATTTTTATTGTGGCCAATAAGACTTAATTAGTCTTATAACTAAAATAACTATTGTTCCGTTATATAATTGAAATCTCTACAAGTCAGGAGCTGTACCTTGTTGAGCCCATATAAAATCACCCGAGTTTTATTTGGACCAATGTGTAAGATTTTCAAGGTTCTGAATATTTTTTTTTTCTTATTTAGGAGGCACAATGTTTTTCGAGCTAGATCTAGATCTAAATCCTTTTTCATGGATTTTTTTTCAGTGTTTTGATTTATACTGCAGAGACATTTCAGCAACTTGTCTGCATTTCCAATAATTTATGACATATATGAAGGTTTTTTCGTCAAAATACGCGATCATGTTTTTCCTTGCCCAAATGGCTGCTGGTTTGAAGACCATCGTACATGTGTATAAACAGATGTCAGATGAATGCCTAAACAGTAAACTAAAGTGAATGTGTCAGCTGTCAAATCGCCACTCGCGGGACTGCCATCAAAATCAGCACTGACAATTCTCGTCGGCAATATAAAACTATAATAAACATGATGAATGAGCTATTATCCATTCGTTCCTACTTATTTCAGGATTAAAATAAATTTTTCCCCCCGACAAAGTGTAAAAGTTCGGCAAATCTGCCAAGTTTTGTTGCTTCCGACTGTTCCTACTAACTTCCTAGTCAAATCTCGTGAAATCTCGCTTCACTTCAGTGGCATTTCTGATTAGATTTCCCCATAAACAAGCTTTGTATGGTGATATTTTCATGAAGTATTGCCATTGAAGTAGGAAAGAATCACAGAAAAGACCATTTATTTGGGTCGTAACGAGTATTTCCACAAATACCACACTCAGTTGGACGATCTCTTGCCGGCCGGCATTTTGACCTTGACCCGGCAGCAAATTTTTTGCGCAGTGCGCAGTATTCGTTGCTAATTGGCGGGACTTGCTCACGTGATAATTTGCATATCAATATATCCACGTGTAGTTCATAAACATGTGGGTATGTCCGTCAAGACAGCTTCCCGATTGGACAATTCAGTGACTATCTGGCTGGCTGGCTGACTGCCGTGACTGGTTCTCGGGGCCACACGATAATTGAATTTGCCTACTTGAATATGGAATACCACCACTAACACATAATTATTATGTTGGCATATCAACTTGTTTTCCACTTTTGCAATAGCATACTGTTTCTATATATTGTGCGGAATTTATATGCAAAAGTTTGAGTGAATAGGATTGCAAGAAAGCACTATTTCAGTGAAGATCAAAACGGGAGTGGTGATGGGTATGAAACGGTGACATACACAAAAAAACGGTCGGAACACACGTCTCCTGGGATCATTATCGCTGATAACTTATTACATTAACGATTATTAGGTACACGGGCGTCATTTTCCTCCCAACGGGCCCCGGGCCCTCCCAATTAGCCAGAATTGAATGGCCTGTTGTGGTTCCAAGTGGCACTTTCTAGAATGTAAACAAAAAAAAATTCAAAAATCCCCAAAAAACAACATCATATAGGAAGAGCCCTGCTCTTCCTAAAAACAGGAGGATGGAGTAATGAGGCCTCATAAAACAGTGATGCCAGCATTCATGATGACCCCATTCGATGATCATTTTGATGGTGTTGCCTCACTTTGTACCACGGTTAAACTTCAATAATATAGCCCAGACTGTGGTCTATTCCACGTAGATACTAGTACTCATTGGTACAAGTACAATAGACCACTCACAGCCTATGGTATGACGATAAAGCTCGAGAATTGACTGCGTATTCGGCATATCCCGCGGCTCCTCGTGATCTATTCTATACATAATAGTCACACAACAATCACTGATACGTTCGATCAAATGTTTTACAACATCCTAAAACAAGTGCCGTTGAATATGCAATATGTTTAAACAACTCAGATGTCCATCTCCTTTGACGCCAACTGAAAATATGATATATTATCAATGTCATTCAATATTGACAGAAAAACACCCGCCGTTGTGTGCATAAAACATCAATCCACTCTCCGGCCATATTTGGTGAGACGACGGCACAATTTTCCCTCCGGACAAAACGGTTAGGCTCGTTTGGATTCCACCTGTTCCAGGTGACGGGTTCACCACTGTACTCCCAGTAGAACTCCGTCAGATTCCCATCCATCGGACGCCGGGCGGATGTCCAGTACCAGTCGGTGATACCAAGAGCAGCTGTGTGTTACAACACTTTACCATTGGACATATATTGAAATATAATAATAGTCTTTGAGTCAGCAGTCTAGTGTGTTTGCCTGTTGTTGAATTAGACCTTGATGAGACACTATTACTCGTTTTTTGTATGATGTACACGATTCATGGATCTGCGGGTTTTCTTCGTTTCAATACACACATTTTAGGGTCAGTTCCATAGTTCGAGTGAGGTCATAGATTTGTATGTGATGGAGTGAGAAGTTGTATTGATAGTTATAATCTCTGATACAACTGACCCCTTTCTGATTCGAGTGCCACACTTTCCTCCATGGACGTAATGTCTGCCAGATGAGAGCCCGGACAAAGCTTTGGACACTGAGCTAGAGCCTCGTCAAAGGTCAAACCGGATCCATAGCAGGAACACACAGTCTGGTCCTTGCATATACCTGGAAGTAGGAGGGGCCGAGGGGGGATTACCTTCTACAAGTCTGACATTCTGATTTGGTTCACTTCATTTAGTAACAGCCTTGCAACGGGTTTGCGGGTTACAATGAAGGGATAAAAACTAGTTTGTTGACGTTTTCGACGATTTGAAACGCTCGAGGGACAGTGATTTGAGGAGTGTGCCGGCATAGTCCCGAGGACATTTCAAATCGTCACAAACGTTATATATGACAAACCAGTTTTTGTCCCGATAATAACATGACTTTAATTAGTTATTATTGTACATTTAGACAGAATCGACACTTCAAAATGTGCTTTTCATCCACACAAAAATCCGGATTTTCAAGATTCGCATGCAGTCCAACTTTGTGCAGGGCAGGCTGCAAGCTGGGCCAATAGTGGGTCATCAAAACATTGTTGCACTTACGGAACAGCCTATGGAACAGATTTACAGACTGATGTAAAAACGTTATTCCAGTTTAGCTACACAAGACCACGTGTATAAGCTCATGGTCGAATGTAAACAAAAAACAATGCGAGGCGGGTGGAGCACAGAATACATGTACCTGGGCCGGTCTCAAAACAAATCTCAGACTAGCTTTGAGGGGTCACCGGAAACAAAAACACGTGGTGTGACACTGATGCCATGTTATAATTCCAGCTAAATGTTTACGTGAACGTGTGGTATTAACAGCTTTTCTCCAATGTTTGTATGGTTATGTGTGTACGTATCAAATGATGACCACCAACACAATCAGATATTGATGATAACAATATTAAACCTAAAATACACTTCTGAAATAAAAATAAACCTGACCGAATATTTACAGTTAAAGTCACAATGGCGTCATAATACACATTTGTTTGGGGGTCGTAACGTTTGACGCCGTCCGCTCTCCCGGATCCTCGAGGATAGTCCGCTCACCGTGGGTCAGTGCGGGCGCAGTATTTACTTCAGAACGTTAACCAGGTAGCAGTCCGCTGAGCGAGCCCGGACGTAAGGACACCACTCAGATACAGGATCATCACCGTGGCCGGCTCCCCGACGGTCCGCCGCGGAGATAAAATCCCGGACAGCCCGACGGGCTGCCAGAGCCTGTGTTGCACCATCCCAGGGCCAGAGACCGGTGATCACAGGGACGAACCCTGGTTCAGCATGGTATGCCTCCTGGGCCCCCGATTGAGTATCGTCCCAGGGGCCTCACATCCCAATTCTAGCCGGACGAAAGGGACGTGGAGCTCATGGCCGAGCTCACCCGTCGTCCTCTCGCTTTGCCAGCTCTGAGACAACTCCGAACATACAAAGCGGCTTGGTAGTATTTATACCACCAAGCACGAGAGACAAGGGATGACGTAAGACCATTGTTACAGTATAGTGGAGCGAGAGGATTAGAGAGCGTTGCATAGCTTCGAACACGAAGCGGCCAAAACAAGAATAGTGTCAACAATGAAACTCCTGCCGCGATATTTGGGCAAAATGGCCACACATACACTGTGTAAAAAAATAAGTGTTTCTACTGTCCATATAGAGTTAGCATACAACTGCCTCAAACAACATCATGGCATCACAGCAGACGGATTTAATTTATAGTTGAACTTAACATAAAAACTCTAGGATCATTACAGGCAAACTCACGGATTTGTTCATAGTAGGCTGACGAGACCTCTATCGCCAGATGCACGGTTGGCCGAGTTATGCTATGTAATACCTCACATTGCCCCAGTCCATTGGTGACTTTACGAAGGTTGAAGCCCTTACAGGAGTAGTCTCTCAGACAGGCAATGCTACACCGACCACTAGAATAATCGGCAAACGTCACAGCAGCACTTCTAGTCGAGATTGTGTCCACACCATGAACTAACCGAAATAATCCTCCGTCAACTGATATTGAACTCACACCTATCGCTTTAACTAGATATACAAGAAATACTAGACGATTTTGACAATTCTTCATTTTCTGTTATGAATCTAACAAGTAACTAACATCACATGAATGCGACTTCCACACAAAATGCATCATATCTTCGATCTCACATCAAGAAAAAAGGGTTACTTATATAAAGTGTAGTCCCTACTTGTTGTGTAAATAACATACCGAGGGATTCCATGCATATATCACACTATTGTGCATAACAATGGCACACCAAATTATTCATATAATATTTGCTTTCACCTCAAAGAAATTGGAATCAGTTTGTATTCAGAGCACAGACATACACGACAAGAAAACATCTGAAAAAAGACACGTTAATTGCTGATCAATCAGTAAAACACATTAGGAATGGAATATAAAATAATTTTTTTTAAAAGCTGGATCAGTGAGTAGTGTTGGTTCTTAAATTGTCGCTATAGATGGAGCCATGCAACACTATTTAGCCTAGAATCAACGTATCTGGTCGCCGGGTTTCCGTTTCTGACAATATCACACGAGCCAAACTGATAGGTATGCATAGCCCCAGTGGTGACCCTGTACACAACTATTTTATATCTGATGTTTATGTTGTTGTGTGAGGGTCACAGTTCCTGGCAATTGCCCAGATTATCGCCCGGACCTTTGCAGCTTCAAACGGACATGAAAACAATGACAGGCTGCCATTCAAAGATTTTATTTGTGAAGAAGCATATCTTCGCTAGAAATCCGGTATATCAATTGCATGTCAGGTCCAGTTTATCACCAGATAACAGCTTACTTTCCCCAGGGGATAATTTTCAAGTCTTTTGCTCATGGCCGCTTCAAGGGAGTGACGGCCTCTGATTGGCTGCCTCGCCAAGGCCACCAAGGTCGTCTGGAATACGGTGTCCGAATGTGACCATTAGTAACCTCGTTTTATTAAATTGTTGAATTGCCGTTGCAAACCATATCAGTGTACATTGGATGATGATACGGGTGTGAAATTTTTTTATTATGTACCTCTGATTATTTTCTGTGAATGATACAATCATTTTTATCAATAAAATACCTTTAAAAATACTACGTGTTGATTTTGTCACTTGGATATTTTTTTTTATTGTTTTAATAGTTTTATAAATGCTAATATCCCTTCTTGTTTCCACGGTAACTGATGAAATGGGATTGAAAGTATACTACTAAAGTATATAGAAACATCACACTAAAATGTGACTTTATTTTCACACATAATTATTCTGAAACATCTTTAAATAAAAACAAATCAAACAAATCCTATCAATTCATATATGAATCGGCTTAGTATGGAAGCTGAGGGACGGGTCAGTAGCGAAAAGGTTAAGTTATGTCATTTCTTAAGGGTATGTTGGGTGAACCTTGAACTTGACCTTATTTGTGTGTGTATGTGTGTGTGTGTGTTTCATTTCGGTGATATATCAAAGATACAATGCCGTATATCTGTAAACTGGAAGCCCCAGAAAAATATTCGGGGGGGGGGGGGGGTATGACGAGTGAGCTTTGAACTTGAGCTATGACCTTGACTTCGGGACCTCGATTTATCATTTTTTGTATGCATCAACATTTCTCATTTTATGATATCCTTGGAAAAATGCCTCATAGAGGAACACAGACGTAACTTTGGGACTCGCCAGCAGAGTATTTTAACTCCTGATTTGTAGTATTTTGAGTTACCCTATTTTATTCTTATGCTCTCACCAAAAAATGGGCAAAGTCTTCTTTATCCTTTGACCTAGATATTCCTATGTGGGTGAAAATTCTCAGTAATTGACAATTAAAATAGTGGGACCAATATTGATTCCGTGTTTATTTTTTAAATGGAATTTTGCACACACGAGATTTGTATTTATGAAGCTTTATGTTCTAGGACAAATGCAATTGTAATTGTCATAAATATTTGAACCCGACCCTGATTTTATATTATTATTGTATAATTTTATTGTATAATTTTATTGCACTTTTTGTTACTCTTTCTGTCTTGACTACCTCTTCTCCTTCTTTGGACCAAGGCTAACTTGGCTGCCTAACTTCTCCTGGCTTGGCATGGCCGCTCGCAAGCATGTTGTCAAAAATGGCAATTTCTCCAGACATTCCTCGACGACATCCTGCCAGGAGAACTGGTCCAACGTTGGCCCTGTCACCACGTCAGCTAGTGAGGTGATTTTCCCTTTCTGTCCACGAGCCGATACACTCATTACCTCCCGCTTGACTGTATCTGTCATAACCCTGACTGTGAGCTTCCTTCGCTGATGGGCTATTACACACTAGTACCTTGAAAGCTGACAAATACTTTGAGCTCTGGATGTACATGCAAGCTCTGTCTCTGTAGCTATGGTTTTCGTCAGCCTGCGTTTCTATATGTATTTGTTTTGGCTTGGGGGTTTCTTTCATGTCTAGTTGCTTGTGGGGTTGGGGTGTTCCCGGTAGCGACAATGCTGGCCTCTTAGCTGTCGTTGTTTTAATTGGTGTTACACATTTTCGTGTTATAGTTCTTTTGAGAATAGTTTTTTTCTGCATAAGAGATATGCAATCTGTGCAAATATAACCACCGGTGTAGTTATGAATACTAGGGAACACTCTCTTCACTGTGTGTGGAGATGCCAACTTTTGTAGTCGTTTTCTGTTAAAACCCTTAGATGATTTCACAAATTTAAATGACCACGATGAACATGTTGACTCAGCCATGTTTGCATTTGGCACCAGATCACATGATCCATATTTAGGAGGGATATTAGCATAAAACTATTAAAACAATAAAAAAAAATGTCCAAGTGACAAAATCAACACGTAGTATTTTTAAAGGTATTTTATTGATAAAAATGATTGTATCATTCACAGAAAATAATCAGAGGTACATAATAAAAATATTTCACACCCGTATCATCATCCAATGTACACTGATATGGTTTGCAACGGCAATTCAACAATTTAATAAAACGAGGTTACTAATGGCCACATTCGGACACCGTATTCCAGACGACCTTGGTGGCCTTGGCGAGGCAGCCAATCAGAGGCCGTCACTCCCTTGAAGCGGCCATGAGCAAAAGACTTGAAAATTATCCCCTGGGGAAAGTAAGCTGTTATCTGGTGATAAACTGGACCTGACATGCAATTGATATACCGGATTTCTAGCGAAGATATGCTTCTTCACAAATAAAATCTTTGAATGGCAGCCTGTCATTGTTTTCATGTCCGTTTGAAGCTGCAAAGGTCCGGGCGATAATCTGGGCAATTGCCAGGAACTGTGACCCTCACACAACAACATAAACATCAGATATAAAATAGTTGTGTACAGGGTCACCACTGGGGCTAGGTATGCAGGTCACATACACTGTGTGTTCTGTCTTTGTGACATACAATATTCGCCACAATATTTTCACATATACTCTAGTTTTACAATATTTGTACGTCTCTCTATTTGCAGAGCACCAGAATTATGTTTTATGTCAAAATAAAGCCCCCTGAAATTTTTCAAACTGGTCCGGTGATAATTTATGCATCGACTCCTGGTGGGTGTCTTCGAGACCGATAGGACGTTTTTTGTTCTCAAATCCTCTTTTGCTCGGAACGTCAATTTTGAATTCACTACAGGTCGATGAAAAGCTGTAGTGTGTGAAAGCACGCCACTATTCGATTTGAGCCATTTTCAACCAATTTTCGCCTTTGGTTGGAACTTTTCCTCCCATTATATGGGAGTCGTATCGGAACTATTAGGATAGCTTCAATATTGGCACATTCTAATGGGGAATCGTATGGATATCCAAGTGGTGACCTTGGACTTGATGATCTGAACTTCCTGAAAGATCGAAAGGTCCATTTTAGTAAAAAAAAAACTGTTAATCTGGCGGTTTCGTGGAGACTTGCTCGAAGTCTAGTTATTGCCTCTCTCACGAATTGCCACCTTAGATTTCTCATTTGCACCCTTGTGATATATTGCTTATAAATTGTCGGTCTATGCGTGGCGGCCATTTTCTGGCGGTTCAACAGAATTTAGTTTTTCTTCAATTTCAAGCTGTTGTCGTTGGATCCATTTTCAGCTTTTACAGAAATTTCACCTTTGGAAAAAAAATGTAATGCAACGTGAGTGACTTCAATTTGAAAGTGCATCTGGGAGGGTCAAAATGACAACTGGGAAAACGGTTTTTGATTTCGGCGAAGGTCTCTGGATTTTTATTTTATTTTTTTTTTGCAGTTCCTCCATGAACCTTTCGGTTATTATTGATACAGATCATAAATCTTTCCGCGTGGGAAACAGCTATTTGTTTGGCAAATGTGAATGAACCTTATAACAATTAGTATCAAAACTCATAAATGGCCATAGGATTGTATTTTGTACCGCATTATATCTTCATTGTTAAATTCGAACTTTACTAATAATACTAAATTCATGTCGAAAATGTTGCATTCCAAAAAGCAGTGCGTTAATGTCTTATCATTCTTCTTACAGAACAAACATATTTTTACGAATCTACAATACTCAATTCATATGAATTCGCAGGCAAAGAGTTCTTCAAAGATGGTTCATGGTTATGTAAGTAATCCTGCCTTTCTTCTCCATCCCCTGTCGAGAGACAAGGATTTTAACATGTAATCAACATGTTTGAGCCTGTACTTCAGTATTGAGAGAAGAAAACTGCCCGTCGCTCGCAGGTTGCATCATTCCACTTTCCACCCTAGCTTGGGATTGCGGCGACACAGTTTTCAAGACTGGTACGTCGGTTGGGATCTGCGGGACCCCATCTGGCCCAGGTGACGGGTTCTCCGCTGTTCTCCTATTAGAACTCAGATTTCAGATTTCCCTCCACCGGACGCCGACCTGATGTCCAACAGACGGTCGTGACACCCGGAGCGGCTGTATTGTGACAAGAGAAGAACAGATGGTTTTGCATGTATTTGTTTTTCCACGAACATGCATCAGTTGTGGCTCTGTTCTCGTGAAAAAGATGTGCACGAAATGCTAGCTCGATAATCAGTTCGTAACGCATTCCAGAATTGTTAAAAAATGGCACAATGATAGAAGATACTTGACTGCCACGAAAGAAAAGCCTGAATGTTTTGTTCACTAGACACGCACACACGCCAGTATTAACTTCTTTCTGCCTCGAGTGCCAAACTTTCCTCCAAGGAAGTGAGGTATGCCAAATGAGTGCCTGGACAGAGCTTTGGACACTCAGATAGAGCCTCATCAAAGGTCAACTGAAACCCATACCAGAAGCACACGGTCTGGTCCCTGATTGTTCCTGCCGACACAGGGTAGAATTCAGGGAACTGGGTCGCCAAATGGTTTTTCCAGTTGTAACTTGATGAATTTGTAATTCATGATATCACTTTTTTACAATCAGAACGGACACTCGTTCACTCAAAGCCAGAGGGAGCTATTGGCAGTGTTGACAACTGGATCTGTGATGAGCGTAAAATCAAAACTCACGAACGCGTTCGTAGTAGGCTGATGAGGCCTCTGTCGCCAGGTCCGAGGCTGGTCCGGTAACATCATGGATCAGTCCACAGTCCATTAGTGACTTGGCGCAGGTTGAAGCCCTTACAGGAGTCGTCTCTCAGACAGGCGAGGCTGCACTGATCACTAGAATAGTCCACAAACGTCACAGCAGCACTTCTAGTCGAGATTGGTGTTTTCATCGTGAACCAGTGAAAATAATCCTTGGTAATCCACGAGTGCATGTGTGCATGAGTGCATGTGTTTATATAGTTTAACTAGTTTATATAGTTTTGCCACCTACACCAGAAACACATCGTTATTTTGCTCATTTTGAGTTGTACGTTGGATATGAATCAATCGCAATTCGTAATATTATATGTCGCAACAGATCTTGAATCACTTTTCAACATATCGTGTGTGATAATTTAGTACCGTAAAACTGCTACATTGCCACGCTCGCCATTTCGTGCCACAAATCTCCTATGTATGAGTTAGTATCTCCTATGTATAACATAATATCTCCTACGTATGAGTTAGTATCTCCTACATATAACATAATATCTCCTACGTATGAGTTAACATCTATGTATATCTCATACGTATGAGTTGGTATCTCCTATGTATAACATAATATCTCATACGTATGAGTTAGTATCTTCTATGTATAACATGATATCGCCTACGTATGAGTTAGTATCTCCTACGTATAACATGATATCTCCTACATATGAGTTAGTATCTCCTACGTATAACATAATATCTCATATGTATGAGTTAGTATCTCCTATGTATAACATAATATCTCCTACGTATGAGTTAGTATCTCCTACATATAACATAATATCTCCTACGTATGAGTTAACATCTATGTATATCTCATACGTATGAGTTGGTATCTCCTATGTATAACATAATATCTCATACGTATGAGTTAGTATCTTCTATGTATAACATGATATCGCCTACGTATGAGTTAGTATCTCCTACGTATAACATGATATCTCCTACATATGAGTTAGTATCTCCTACGTATAACATAATATCTCATATGTATGAGTTAGTATCTCCTACGTATAACATAATATCTCCTACGTATGAGTTAGTATCTCATACTCTATACATACGTGAGGCATACGTAGTATGTCATATATGAGTTACAAAAAAATAACGTCACTTTTTTGCGCATGACGTGGTATGTCATGTATGAGTTACAAAAAAATAACGTCACTTTTTGTGGCACGAACGAGGCGCCATACACAGACAACCACCATGCAAGTTTCAACATACATGAAGTCTGCCACAGTAGTATGGATTGGTGCTGACTCTCTCATTCTGACCGCATCAATATATCTTTTGTGTTTGACGTGACCCTCTCCTTCGTTTACAGTGCATATGCTAAGTGTACGTTCGATTTTGCATACAAAGAATGGTAATTTGCGTGATAATTGCATCTGCATGATGTCATTCAATACACCAAATAAAACAAACAAGAGACCATGTGCCCACAATAACACGAGTATTTTCCCGTGCTTGAACCGGATGTGTTTCATATAAAACATTTTACAGAAAAAAATATGCAGATAACGGACGTTCATTTTGTTTCTGAACTATCATGTGCTACAAGTGTCAATACCTACCGGAATTTTTGTGTGTCTTGTTTTGGTGCATCGTGGTTCCTGGTTGGTTTTCCGTGTTTCATGCGGCTCAATTCAACCATGTTTTCTGTAATTTTATCAGTTTTATTAGTTCTATTGTGGGAAGCACGTTGTAAGACCATACTGTCGATACTGTCACATGCAAGGGTGACCGATTGAGCGATTTTTGTTAGCGAAGTTGGAGTGAATTTTATTGGGAGTGCTGTTTTTTTCGAGTTTATTTTCTCTCCATCAGACGATAATATGTCAGAATCCATTATTTTCTGAGGTCATCCTTTACCAACTCTTTCTTTCTGTCCCATAGGGTAATCCATAGCAACTCCCACAAACCTATACTGGTCACCGATTTAGTACTTTTTTAGAAGTAACAAATCTCCTATTCCTAATGTGTATTACAGATTTGTCAGCAATTAACGTGTCATTTACGGATGTTGTCCTGTTTCATGGCTGAGCTCCGTACACATTCTGGCTCCGATATTATTGAAGTGAAAATATACTTTTGACATGGATATTTTGGTATGCTTGCAGTAACATTTTTGTAATACACTTTGTGTGGGTTAAATGTGATCCTTATCGTAATGGCGTGTGATTACTAATAGTATAACAGACACAGCTTACGCAAATCAAATGTTTGAGCAGCCCATGTCGATTTCTCATGGTATAAAGACGAGAATGTGATGCAATATGCATTTCATGTGAGAATCGCATTCCCATGATATGGCAGATACTTTAGATATAAATTATAACAGAAAATGGAGAATCCCCCAAATCTTCTATTTCTGGTATATCTATTCAAATTCATACATTCAAGTACGTTATCGGTTGACGGAGGATTATTTGTGCGAGTTCATGGTTTGGACACAATATCAAATAGGAGTGTTGCTGTGACATCTACCGGCTATTCTAGTGGTCAGTGCAGCCTCGCCTGTCTGAAAGACGACTCCTGTAAGGGCTTCAACCTGCGCCAAGTCACCAATGGACTGGGGCAATGCGAGGTTCTCCACGACAATACCAGGCCAGCCTTGGATCTGGAGCTTGAGATCTCTTCAGCCTACTACGAACGAGTTTGTGAGTTTTGACGGCAATGAACGTAGGAGTTCTGCCGTTGAAGAAAAAAACCAATCTATTTTCATAAAGTTCTTGCAGTTTTAATTTCTCAGTATGTATTCTATGCCAATATATACATTGGAACAGAATTGCGGGATGACACATGTGAACGTTGAAAAATATTGTACTTTTCACCAGATAAGTGTCACGAATCATTTAGAAAGTGTTCTGTCTGTTACTTGCAGGTACATGCAGGGACCAGACCGTATGCTGCTGCCATGGATCTGACTTGACCTTTGACGAGGCTATAGTCCAGTGTCCAAAGCTCTGTCCAGGCTCCCATCTGGCAGACATCACTTCTATGAACGAAAGTTTGGCACTCGAAGCAGAAAGAGGTTGATTGTGCCAACGGGTATAGTCATTAATACAACCACACGGTCTAGTTTTCTCATAAATATGGAACCTATACCAAATAATGAAGTATTCTTCTAAGTGAATAAAATCATTATGCAATCTCAAAGTCCAGTATCGGGTGATGCTGAGAAAAAAGTGTGATCTCACGCTATTGATGAAACTGCCCCCAAAAGTCCACATCTTTTACATCTGAATTGGCATCTGAAACGCTCAACTCAGATTTTGGGCAACTTTTTATGATAATATTTATTCATGATACCAACAAAAGACATGGAAAACAAAATAGTAGTTCGAATGAACAACACCCAAAGTTAATCAACATCCCAGGACACACTTGAATATCATATTCAGAGACACATGGACAGAGGGCGCAAAATATTGATCACAAGCCGAAAGGCACTGACTTGAGTACGATATATAAAAGACAGAAACATTTGATTTTCCATGTTATTGTTTTATAACACACAGTTTCCCTGGGTGTCCAAGACCCCTACTGGGTATCTGCCCGCCGGCCTGTGGGTGGGAATCGGACGGAGTTCTACTGGGAAAACAGCAGAGAACCCGTCACCTGGAACAGGTGGGGTTCAAACAAACCTGACCAACAGCACAGCGCCGATAACTGTGTGGTGGCCCTCCCAAGTCGGAGCGGGAAGTGGAAAGATGTGTCTTGCAAGGGACGGCGGGTTTTCTTCTGCCAATATTAAAAAATGACATCATCAAATTTCGTGAAAAGATGTGAACATACAGTAACTGTGATGAGAAGTAAAGTTGTTCCAACATTTTGTTCATTGCGTGTCCATGGGGTGCTATGTACATCTTAACAAACGCACCAGTGGTGTTACTGTGTTGAAGATTTATATGTGAATAAAGTTGTGGGCCATTATGTTGTACGCTTCACTACACCGAGATATCTAGTTTTTATGTCTTTAGTATACTTCACAATAGCAATTGCCCCGAGAGCGTGTTAAGATAAATGAACACGCTAAATGATAAAAGATAAGCAAGCAAATACAAAACATCGGTTTTCACAGAAGCTCTTAAAGGAAATCCTGGGGGAATCTTGTACCAAAATGACAATAGAGTTGTGCATGAATGAAAATATTGTGCAAATCGAATCATTATTTTCATATATTTCCTCAGTATATGACGGTTTAGTTGTCTTTGTAGGATTTTTCCATTTAAGTTTGATTGAAATGGTGACAATTATGTACAATTTGCGGTATCTGGTGTATCCTACACAATCGATAACAAGAATGATTCGCTACTGATTATTAATTATTCGCAAGAATAAAACCACACACAAACGTGACCATTATATTATGTCTATACATACATAGTGTGCGTCCGAAGTTTCGACTCAGGCACTATGCTTGAGGGAACAAGTAGACACATTGGGTTGAGTGAGCGAATGCAGAACTGTCTGATAGAGTTTTCACGTATGTTTTATTTCAGAAATCATACGTTCATTCCGAAATAACAGTAATTGTGGTACACATAGAGTGTTCTAAGCTGTTGGATCCAATGTAACATTCATCTTGTGAGGAGAGATGAAGTAGTGATTCCAAGCATTTTTCTTCCTGAGAAACAATATGAGAACATTTCCGAGGTGAATGTAATGACAAAAATGAGATGATTAAGCTAATCATGGTCTTCATCCTTATAGACACTCAAATCATATATTAGTGAAAGCATGACACTCGAGGCAGAGAGAGGTTGTTTGTGTCAATGGGTATAGTCATTAATACAAACATGCAATCTAACTCCTTCTTAAACATAGAACCGATGCCCAGGTGTACAGTATTCAGAGCAAACAAACCGATTCCAAGTGTACAGTATTCAGAGCGAACAAAACCGATTCCAAGTGTACAGTATTCAGAGCAAACAAAACCGATTCCAAGTGTACAGTATTCAGAGCAAACAAACCGATTCCAAGTGTACAGTATTCAGAGCAAACAAACCGATTCCAAGTGTACAGTATTCAGAGCAAACAAAACCAATTCCATCATACCATCTCAAGGTGCACTGTGAGGTGAACAAATTGTCATGCATTTAGTGCACTGTGATCTCACTCTCCTTCGCAAAGCAAACATGAAACAAATGTTTCCTTAATGAAGCCAACATTTTCTATATGAAGCAAATAGTTTCTCACGGAAAGCAAATGTTTCCTTTGTGAAGCAAACATTTTCTACACAAAGCAAATAGTTTCCTACGTTAAAGAAATGTTTCCTTCGCGAAGCAAACGTTTTCTACATGTAGCGAATGTCTTTCATGGAATAGTTTTCAGCTTTTTTTTCATGAAATGAATTATTTAGTTCATGTAAAAACGTTTCCTAAGTGTAAACATTTGCTATGCGTACAAAACTATTTGCTATCTGTAGAAAGCGTTGCTATGCATAGCAAACTACATGTAGAAAACGTTGGCTTCGTGAAACAAACATTTGCTAAGTGGAGGAAACATTTCCTTCATGGAGCAAACCATTTGCTTCGTGTAGGAAACATTAGCAAACATTTGCTCTGTGCAGCAAACTATTTGCTACGTATAGAAAACTTTTGTTACATAAAGAAAACATTTGCTACATGAAACATTTCCTTCGTGGAGCAAACTATTTGCTTCATGTAGGAAACGTTTGCTACAAGTAGCAAACATTTGCTCCAACTAGCAACCTATTTGTCCCATTTGTAATTACAATATTTATGTTTATAATTTGTTTAGAACAAAAATAATATGATTGTGGAAGATTTTTCCCCCATTTTCCTACACATCCTATTACAATCACCTGAGATCGCTTGACCTGACCTCCATTAAACATGCACATCGCCAATGGCATGCAAATGCAAAATTACTCAGTTGTGTTCATTTTTCCTCGACGTTAGTGAGCTCAGACATATGGCATCAATACACTAGATACCCTTTACGTGAGTGGTGGGTCTGGTCCACGTTCTGTAGTGTGACTATTTGGGATAAATGTGACGTATATATGTGCGCATTTATCATTTCAAGTTGTGCAACAAGAAAATGCAGCTAACTGCGGGAGACGACATTAGAGCTCGAGCACATCATCAGCACCACGACAGCTGTTATGAATCTTACACAATGCTACCCCCCCCCCCCCCCGCAAAAAAAAAAGAAAATTGAACCATATCATGCCCCCACATGATTCCAATTCATTCCCTATATTATGATGAAACACATAGGCGTACTTCAATCATATTCTCAATAAGTAAACATTTATTTTGAACTCAATGAAACAGATACGCCTGATAAAATGATATTGAACCTCAATAAAATATCCTCGAATATTGGATACTATGAGGAGTATCTGCATCTGATATCATGATATAGATAACACATGCATACTGAGCAAATTAAAAGAATAGTTTAAAATAAAAAGGTTTCGCAACCCAGCATGGAACACATTCTCATGTGATAAAATATGTCAAATTACGGTAAATGTAGTCGTGGTATCGCAGACGAATCGTTGTGTTTACTTCATAACGCCAAAGAAGGCCACATGCAAGGTTACATGTACATGCATGCACAAAATGCTGCACAGAAAATTGTGTGTTCCAAAGTACGCGTCATTGCGGTAAAATTTGCTTTGCATTCTGGGAACGTGAATTTCCATCGGCTCCGCCATTTTGACGTTTTTCAGACGAGCTGACCATTTTGCGTAATTTTCTCAAACCTAAGACATCGATTTATGCATTATATATCTGTGGAATATTCAAAGCTTGCCATCAAATCGAGAGATTTTATGTCAAGGACGAAGAAAATCCTCATTTGAAGTAGGTGTACAAAGGTTTACAAGCCAAAACGGGCGTCGATAGGTAGGCATGAAACCTCCATGAAAAAGTCAGCACATAGACATGTAGAGAGTTGGGGGCTTCGCCCCCAACGCTCTAATGTCAAAAAAATGGTTGAAACTGGTTCAAGCCCATCGCGTCTGACTGGTCCAAAAATGTTTATTATTTCAGGCTCCGGAATATTTGGCGCGAGTTCCTATGAAATGGTCAATTGTTAGTAAGTTGTAGAATAACACAAAAGGAATCATGGCATCAAGATAGTTAGACTCACAGTCAAAACTCGAACCAAGGACTGGTCTTTTCGGGGGTGGAGTCTGAATGGCATTGATCATTCGTAAATATGTACAAAAGCATTTCACAAAGGATATGGCTCAGTCATTATACATATTCCAAAGTATTATATGCACAAAATCCTGATTGCACAACATTACCTACTCTATCACATTGAATGCCCTCAACTATGGTGACAATTGCCGGATGTATGCTGGTCACTGATTCCGTATTTTTAAGAGATAACATATCTCCCATTTCTAATGTGTTTTGCAAATTTGTCAGCAAATAACATGTCGTTGTTAGCTGTTATTCTGTATTATGTGCCAGCTCCGAACGGTATTGATCATTCGTTGATATGTATCAAACCATTCTACAGAGGAAATGGTCCTGATTGCACAACATTACCTAATCTATCACATTAAATGCCCTCAACCATGGTGACAATTGGCGAACCAATATGATCAGTTCCGAATGGTATTGATCATTTGTTGATATGTATCAAACCATTTTACAAAGGAAATGGTCCTGATTGCACAACATTACCTAATCTATCATATTAAATGCCCTCAACCATGGTGACAATTGGCGAACCAATATTATCACTGATTCGGTATTTTAAAGGCATAGCATATCTCCCATTTCTAATGTGTTTTGCAAATTTGTCAGCAATATACCTGTCATTTTCACCTGTTATCCTGTATTATGTGCCATTCTCTGTACACGTATTTAAGTGAAAGCAAATATTTTACATGGGTATTTTGTTATGCTTATAACGTCATTTTTTGTAATGCATTTGTGTGCGAGACATACGTCTACCGTAATGGCGTGTGATTATTGAATATAATAACATAGCTTATGATAAGCAATTTCTCATGGTATAAAATCAAGAATGTCACGCAGTTCGCGTGAGAATCGCGTTGCCATGATGTGGCAGATACTTTGGATATAAATCACAATTGAAGATGAAGAATTCCCAAATTCCTTTGGTATTTCTGATATATCTAGTCGAAGCCATTCCTGTGAGTTCATTCTGGTTTGATGGAGGGTTATTTGTGCGAGTTCATGGTGCAGACACAATTTCGACTAGAAGTGCTGCTGTGACCTTTGACGGTTATTCTAGTATTCAGTGCAGCCTTGCCTGTCTGAGAGACGACTCCTGTGAGGGCTTCAACCTGCGCCAAATTACCCATGGACTGGGGAAGTGTCAGGTTTTACATGAAACCACGTGGCCAACCGTGCACCTGGCAATAGAGGTTTCATCAGTGTATTACGAACGAGTCCGTGAGTTTTGATTGAAATGAACCAAGATTTCTGCTATTAAAGACAACTTTCTATTATCATGATGTTCTGGCAATAGTTGTTTATATGCTAAAACGGACTTTGAAACAGAAGCGTGGAATGGTACATGTAAAATGTTAAATAACATACTTGTACTTGTCACCAGAGACAATGTTACAAATCATTTAGAATGTGTTCTGCCTCCTGCTTGCAGGTACATGCAGTGACCCAACCATATGCTCCTGCTATGGATCCGGCTTAACCTTTGACGAGGCTCTAGCCCAGTGTCCGAAGATCTGCCCGGGCTCACATTTGGCAGACATCACTTCTATGGATGAAAGTGTGGCACTCGAGGCAGAAAGAGGTTGGTTATGTCTATGGGTATAGTGGTTAATAGAACCATACAATCTATTCCAGTACTAACTTCGTCAAAAACATGGAACCAATAACATGGAACCGATGAAGTGATGTCGATAACTAATTGTCATACATTTAGTGCACTTTGATCCTACTCGATTTCGTTTAGCTAACTGGGGAATCCAAAATCCTCATATAACTTTCCATGATGCCAGATATCCATGAAACCAAAAGACATAGAAAACATAGGCTTTGGAAAGAAAATGAATTCACATCCAAAGGCACCAGTGGATAGCGTCTGCAGAGACACACATGGAGTGTGTAGAATATTGATCACAAACCAAAAGGCTACTGACTTAAGTACAATGTATGAATGAAAGATATATATCTGATGCTCAATGCTACTGTTTTGTACTACGCAGTTTCCCTGGGTGTCAGACACACCTACTGGGTATCTGCCCGTCGGCCTGCGAGTGGGGGCTTAAGTGAGTTCTACTGGGAGAACAGCGGAGAACGCGTCACCTGGGCGAGGTGGGGTGGAAACGAACCTAACGATAAGAATGAGAACTGTGCAGTGGCCCACCCAAGTTGGAGTGGAAAGTGGAATGATGTTACATGCACGGGACGGCGGGTGTTCTTCTGTCAATATTGATCCATACTTTCAGTTGAGGTGAGAGGATATGAACACAGAAGAAAGCCAGTTACAAAAAGTAGAGGAGTTGCTTCAACGTTTCTTCAAATGTATCAGTGGTTACAATGTGAAGAGTATAATAAAAAAACACTATTTCAAAATGAACATTGATTGTATATGAACGAATAACTGTGTGCCACTATGTTGTACACTTCATTACACCGACTTATCTTACTTTCCATAACACTTCGTATATATCACAAGGAAAGTAAGCGAACACACAGTGTTGATTTTCACAGTAGCTCTCAATGGACATCCTGGATACATATTGTGTCAAAATGACAATGGAGTTGTATATGAATGGTGTACCACAATCAAATCGAATTATTATTCTCATATAATTCCTTAGTACACGCACGATTTTACATGAAACATGTCAGCGATGTTTGACAGTCTTCAAAGGGATGTTGTGTTTAAGGTTGAATTTAGATTCATAATGGTTACAATTATGTACAAAATGCAGTGTCTGGTATATCCTACACACTCGATCACGAGAAAAAGTCACTTCAAATAGTTGTTAAGGATTTGGGCCATACACCATACACAACACTACCTCTACACAATGTGCTTCCAAAGTTTCGAACCACAATTCAACAGAACACGTAGACACATTAGTGTTGACAGCGAAGTTAGTTAGGTAAATGCAGAGTTGTTTATACCACGATATCAGGCATACTTTCATTTCGTACTCACCGTAATTGTGGTTGAATAGAGTTTTTTAAAGCTATTTGGTGAAAACAATGTAAGCTTCATCTTTCACAGGGGAAATTGTCTAGTGTTTCAAACATTTTCACATTTAAAAGGGTGAATCCAATGACATAAATGACGTGATTTAGGTAATCATCGTGTTCAACCTTTTATACGCACTATCAAGGTGAAAATGGATAATGATGAAGGTATGGCATTCGAGGCAGAAAGAGGTTGGTTGGATCAATGGCTGTAGTCATTAATATTATATATAATCTAACTGGTAAAAACCAGGTCCACTATCCAATCTCAAAGTCCATTGTCAGTTGATATATAAAAAAAACTTTCATATATTTAGAGTACTGTGATCTCATTCGATTCATGAAGCTGTCTGTAAATCCACCTCTTTTAGCTGAATGGAGAATCTGAGATCCTTACATCACTTTTCATCATGTAGATTATCTAGGATTCGCCAGATGGCCACATGACCCATTTAACTCTTCTTTAATTTTTCATACTCAGACCTAATTGATGTGGACCTACCAGATAATTCAGGGACTATAGTGTATAACAACTTCCTTTATTGATGCAAAACATAACATAGCACATGGGAGAGCATGCAAATATATATATGTGTGGACCATTTTGACAATCTTCATGGCAAGAAACAGATAAATTTAATCACGTCAAAGAGTCCTTTCCTCTAGGAATAGGACACTTGACACCCCTACACTTCATCACATAAACACTCCGTTTGTCACATTGTATACAACACTTCTACCCCAGTGTATACAACACTCCCTCTACTCCATTGCATACACCACTTTATACCTCTACTTAACTTAAAACACTCCCTCTACTCCATTACATTCAACACTCCTGTTCCATTTGACTCAACACACTCTCCAATCCATTATACATACAATACCAGACAACAAGGAATATTACCCAATCCAACAGCATGCATATCATCCAGGCCATATTTTTTAAATGCAATAAGACACATCACATCCTTTTCTTTTTTGGTATGAGATGTTCAGTTTCTTGTCCGGTGAAATTGTAGGTGGTATGCTTTATATATTCATACTTGTCACGCAATGTCTATTACACATGCCTATCAAAATAATGCAATGGCTGACCTGAATTGTTTCAGGAACAATGCTAAAGATTGAAGTGACCATTTATCATTGGTTCAAACGGTCCGTGCTTTTACTTATATTTATTTTAATCAGCTGTATAATTTTTCTCTCTATACTAGAGAATTTCGTATGGTATCAGAGTTTCTTGCAGGGCCAATGAAAGTACAATACTACCCTTGCCAATTGAGGAAAATCAAATGTTGAAGGTCCTATACGAGAAGCATAGGCACCATCCTAAATCGATACCAATCCTGTATCTTACATTATTATTATATCAAAAAATTAATGTGTTAAATATACAATACTATACTATCTTTTTGCGTTCGAACGCGATATTGTAGCGAAACCTTCTCAGAAGTCTTGTGCGTCAGCACAATCAAATTTTCGCATTCGAACGCGAACTTTTCGCATTCGAGCGCGAAAACTTCGGAAGGGAACGTTGCGTACGAATGGGAAAACTTCACGAGAAAACGCGAGAATATCTCGTTCGAACGCGAACATTTCGCGAGGGATTTTTTCGCGTTCCCTGGCGAAGTTTTTTTGCATTCGAACGCGATCTTTTCGCGTTCCCTTGGGATCTTTTCGCGTTCCCTCGGGATCTTTTCGCGTTCAAACGCGATTTTGTAGCAAAACTTTCTCAGAACGCGAAAACTTCGCGAGGGAATGCAAAAGATCGCGTTCGAACGTGAAAAGTTAACGAGGGACCACGAAAATTTTTCACTCACATATACGATCAACACAATAGATCCTTTATTAATGGTGGGTCTTGTCCACGTTCTGTAGTATTTTGGTAGCAAAACACCGATTATAAATATGGAAATACAGCGTTAAAACCCGATAAAAATGTTTTATCGGGGTAAATGTTATATATTTATGTGTGCATTCATCATTTCAAGTTGTGCAAAAAATGGTTGAAGCTGGCTCAAGCCCATCGCTTCTGACTGGTCCAAAAATGTTTCAGGCTTCGAAATATATCGCGGGAGTTCTTGTGAAAAGGTCAATTGCAAGTGAGTTGTTGCTTAACCAAAAGGACCCATGGCATCAAGACAGTTAGATTAGGATCTGGACGAGTAGTCAGTCGAAACTCGAACCGAGAACTGGTATATTGGGAGGTCTGAATGGTATTGATCATTCGTGAATATGTGCAAAAGCATTTCACAAAGGATATGGCTCAGTCATTATACATATTCCAAAGTATGTATATGCACAAAATCCTGATTGCACAACATTACCTACTCTATCACATTGAATGCCCTCAACTATGGTGGCAGTTGCCGGATGTATGCTGGTCACTGATTCCGTATTTTTAAGAGATAACATATCTCCCATCTCTAATGTCTTTTGCAAATTTGTCAGCAATTAAGCTGTCATTTTCAGCTGTTATCCTGTATTATGTGCCAGCTCTGTATACATTCTCCGTAAACTTATTGAGGTGAAAGCAGATATTTTACATGGGTATGTTACATTTGCTATGCTCACAGTGCCATTTGTTAATGCATTTGTGTGTAACATACAAATATTATTATCTCTCATATTATGGCGTGTGATCATTAAATATAACAAATCCTATGCAAGTTGAATGTTTGGGCAGTCAACGTCAATTTCTCTTGATATAAAATCTGGAATGTCATGCTGTACGCCTTTGTGTGAGAATCGCATTGCCATGATGTGGCAACTTTGGATATAAAGCATAACAAAAAAATGGAAAATTCGCCAAAAAATTTGGTATTTCTGGTATATCTAGTCGAAGTCATTCCTGCGACTTCATTACCAGTTGATAAAGGGTTATTTGTTCGAGTTCATGGTGCAGACACAATCTCGACTAGAAGTGTTGCTGCGACGTTTGTCGATTATACTAGTGGTCAGTGTAGCCTCGCCTGTCTGAGAGACGACTCCTGTAAGGGCTTCAACCTGCGCCAAGTCACTAATGGACTGGGGGAATGTGAAATGATCAACGACAATACCTGGCCAACTGTGCACCTGGCATTAGAGGTCTCGTCAACCTACTACGAACGAATCCGTAAGTTTGACTGCCTTGAATGCAAGAGTTCTGCTATCAAAGAAAAGTCGTTCTCATTACATCGGTAGGCCTACTTGCTGATACTGTGGAATGGCATATATGGAACGTTCGATAAAGTACAAGTCATCAGATGAGATGTTACAAATCATTTAGAGAGTGTATTTCCTCCTACTTCCAGGTACATGCAATGACAAGACCGTATGCTCCTGTTATGGATTTGGTTTGACCTTTGACGAGGCTCTGGCCCAGTGTCCGAAGCTCTGTCCAGGCTCTCACATGGCAGACATCACTTCTATAGATGAAAGTATGGCACTCGAGGCAGAAAGAGGTTAGTTTGGGTAGATGGGTAGAGTCGTTAGTTCTACATGCAATCTAACTTCATTATAAACATCTGACTATTATTACCCAAGAGTATTGTATTCAGAGCAACCAAAACTGAGTCAATGATCCACTCTCAAAGCCCACTGTCAGGTGATATCGAGTTCGAATTGTCATACATTTAGTGTACTGTGGTTTCATTCGATTTATCCACATTTTTTCATGATGCCTAATATTCATGATATCAAATAAAGACATGAAACACAAAATCTTTGGAATGAAAACAAACCACAAGTGACATTCAAAGGCATGCACACTTGAATATTATGGTGTACGACGGCGGCCATTTTTGGATCGCGTGTTTTCGCCTTAAAAAGTAGGGCGAGAATGCGAAAGTATGAAGCGAAAAGACGAAAACACGAAGCGAAAACCCGAAACTGAATCTCGTGTTTTCGTTTCAGGTTTTCGTCTCTTCGCTTCGTGATTTTGTCTTTTCGCTTCGTGAGGGGTGTTGCAGGGGTACTGATAGACGGATTTAAATTAGATAATTTATATTATACGCGACTTTATAGGGCGTCAAACATATTTAGTGGCCGGACATCAATGACTAGCGGCCCGTGACGGCCGCTTATCATGGATGGAGGGACATTAAAATGTAATGTATGATTCCCTATAAAATCGTGCATAATATAAATAATATCAATCAGTTCTGTCTCTCTCAAGAGCACAAAACAAATATTGTTCTTACTAATTCTTGCATTTCATTCAATAAAGACATTTCAGACATTTTTTCATTATCAGTCAGCCATGTCTGGTGGATAATCATTGCCGACTCGTCAGGTCAGATATACACATTCTGTGTACACGACGGCGGCCATTTTGTGATCTCGGGTTTTCGGCCATTTTGCGGCCATTTTGTGATATAGGGTTTTCGCCTATATAAATGGGCGAGAACATGAAAATACGAAGCGAAAACACGAAATCACGAAGCGAAAACACGAAGCGAAAAGGCGGTTTTCGCTTCGTAGTTTCGTCTTTTCGCTACGTACTTTTGCGTTTTCGCGTTCTCGCTACTTTTTAAGGCGAAAACACGAGATCCAAAAATGGCCGCCGTCGTACACCATAGTGTATAGTGGTTTCAGTGACAGATGGACGGCAAGTAGAAATGAAAAAATCATCTGATGATCAGTGCTACTGTTTTATAACACACAGAGTCCCTGGGTATCAAAACAACATACTGGGTATCTGCCCGTCGCCCTGTGAGTGGTGGTCTCACAGAGTTTTACTGGGAGAACAGCGGAGAACCCGTCACCTGGGCGAGCTGGGGTGCATACGAACCTAACCGTTTGAACAGCGCCGAGAACTGTGCCGTGGCCCTCCCAAGTTGGCTCGGGAAGTGGAATGATGTGACATGCACGGGACGGCGGGTTTTCTTCTGTCAATATTGAATGGCATATTATCATACTGGCAGTTGGCGTGATAGGATGTGAACAAGAGTTAATTCAGCTACGACACTTGCGGAGTCGTTTTCACATATTGTCTAATATTGCATGTCCCAATAAAATCATTATGGGATAGAGAAGCTTATAAGGGACATTCAACTTTCTTTTTATTTAGGATACTTTTTTTTTGTAGAATTATTTGTTCACTTTTCAAACCCGGAATTAAATAATAAAACCGGGAATTAAGTATTAAAACCTGGAATTAAATGTTGAAACCGGGAAATAAATATTAAAACCTGGAAATAAATGTTCAAACCAGGAAATAAAATATTAATATTCAAACCCGGAATTAAATATTGAATTAAGTAGTCCACCTCAACAATAGAATGACAATAGAATCGTACTTGAATATAAAAGGTTGTGCCACGATCGAATCGAATCGTTTTGTCTTCATACAATTCCTTAATATATGCATATTTTTCCATGAATCATACCATTGGAGTGTCATAGTCTCCGTCTTGATACCATTCCACGGTTGTTAGGGTTATTCCACTTAAATTTAAATTGATAATCATACACGAACCAAAACGGTGAAAACTAGACGTCAAGGCCTAAAGGCCTTGGAGGCATTTCAGGGAGGAGCATGAAAAAAACAAAATGCTGACTCAGCAAAAAAATGATGAAGCTCCCAATGAGACCTATAAGACATTTGTGCAATTACATGTATGTGAAGGACAAACTTGATACCCCTGTATCAAGCCCTTATGTCAATACCCCTGATGTCTGTTTTCCTCTAGGTCGCACCGTTTCTGAGATATCGATGAAAACAAAAAATGCCGACTCAGCGAAAACAATTAAGGCCAAGGTCAAAGGTCATCCCTAATACCCTTAAGACATGTTTGTCGAGGGCGACGAGTCCTAAATAATGTCCGTTTCGCTCAACGATACACGGTTTCCGAGATATCGACGAGAACGAAAAATGCCGACTCAGCGAAAAACTTTCGAGTCAAGCATAAAGGTCATCCCTAATACCCGTGAGACATGTTTGTCTAGGGCCACGAGTCCGAAAATAACGTCCGTTTCGCTCTATGACGCATCGTTTCCGAGATATCGACAAAATGCCGACTCAGCGAAAAATATTAAGGTCAAGGTCAAAGGTCATCCCTAATACCCTTAAGACATGTTTGTCTAGGGCGACGAGTCCGAAAATAACGTCCGTTTCGCTCTCCGAGATATTGTCGAAAACGAAAAATGCTGACTCAGCGAAAAAATTTAAGGTCAAGGTCAAAGGTCATCCATAATACCCTTAAGACATGTTTGTCTAGAATGATGAGTCCGAAAATAACGTCCGTTTCGCTCTACGACGCACCGTTTCCGAGATATCGACGAAAACGAAAAATGCCGACTCAGCGAAAAAATTTAAAGTCAAGGTCAAAGGTCATCCATAACACCCCTTAGACATGTTTGTCTAGGGTGACGAGTCCGAAAATAACCTCCGTTTCGCTCTACGACGCACCGTTTCCGAGATATCGACGAACATGAAAAATGCCGACTCAGCGAAAAAAATTAAGGTCAAGGTCAAAGGTCATCCATAATACCCCCTTAGACATGCTTGTCTAGGGTGACGTGTCCAAAAATAACCTCCGTTTCGCTCTATGAAGCACCGTTTCCGAGATATCGACGAAAACGAAAAATGCTGACTCAGCGAAAAAATTTAAAGTCAAGGTCAAAGGTCATCCCTAATACCCTTGAGACTTGTTTGTACAGGGCCACGAGTCCGAAAATAACGTCCGTTTCGCTCTACGACGCACCGTTTCCGAGATAACGACGAAAGCGAAAAATGCCGACTCAGCGAAAAAAATTTAGGTCAAGGTCAAAGGTCATCCCTAGTACCCTTAAGACAAGTTTGTCTAGGGCGACGTGTCCGAAAATAACGTCCGTTTGGCTCTATGACACACCGTTTCCGAGATATCGACGAAAACGAAAAATACCGACTCAGCGAAAAAATTTAAGGTCAAGGCCAAAGGTCATCCATAATACCCCTTAGACATGTTTGTCTAGGATGACGAGTCCGAAATTAGCGTCCATTTCGCTCTACGATGCACCGTTTCCGAGATATGCATGAGAGCCTCAAGGATGACTCAGCTAAAATTATTTCGAACCCTAGATCAAAGGTCGTTTGACGGATCGGGCTTAAAATCAATAGGCTCCTTCCCTGGTGTTATATGAACCTCCATGCAAAGTTCCACAGTCATTGTCATAATACTTTTTGAGTTATCGTGCGGAAACCAGAAACATTGATTTCATCCTCACGGACCTCACGGACCCCGGAACCGGCTCAAAAACAATAGGCTTCTTCTTCGCAACATTTCTGACCAGCGGTGAAAATTTGGCGAAGATACATCGAGGCAAACTAAAGTTATCGTGCGGAAACCAAAAAGTGAAAAAAAAAAAAGAAAAGAAAAAAAGAAAAAAAAGATCCAAAAACGAGATCCAAAAATGGCCGCCGTCGTACACCATAGTGTATAGTGGTTTCAGTGACAGATGGACGGCAAGTAGAAATGAAAAAATCATCTGATGATCAGTGCTACTGTTTTATAACACACAGAGTCCCTGGGTATCAAAACAACATACTGGGTATCTGCCCGTCGCCCTGTGAGTGGTGGTCTCACAGAGTTTTACTGGGAGAACAGCAGAGAACCCGTCACCTGGGCGAGCTGGGGTGCATACGAACCTAACCGTTTGAACAGCGCCGAGAACTGTGCCGTGGCCCTCCCAAGTTGGCTCGGGAAGTGGAATGATGTGACATGCACGGGACGGCGGGTTTTCTTCTGTCAATATTGAATGGCATATTATCATACTGGCAGTTGGCGTGATAGGATGTGAACAAGAGTTAATTCAGCTACGACACTTGCGGAGTCGTTTTCACATATTGTCTAATATTGCATGTCCCAATAAAATCATTATGGGATAGAGAAGCTTATAAGGGACATTCAACTTTCTTTTTATTTAGGATACTTTTTTTTTGTAGAATTATTTGTTCACTTTTCAAACCCGGAATTAAATAATAAAACCGGGAATTAAGTATTAAAACCTGGAATTAAATGTTGAAACCGGGAAATAAATATTAAAACCTGGAAATAAATGTTCAAACCAGGAAATAAAATATTAATATTCAAACCCGGAATTAAATATTGAATTAAGTAGTCCACCTCAACAATAGAATGACAATAGAATCGTACTTGAATATAAAAGGTTGTGCCACGATCGAATCGAATCGTTTTGTCTTCATACAATTCCTTAATATATGCATATTTTTCCATGAATCATACCATTGGAGTGTCATAGTCTCCGTCTTGATACCATTCCACGGTTGTTAGGGTTATTCCACTTAAATTTAAATTGATAATCATACACGAACCAAAACGGTGAAAACTAGACGTCAAGGCCTAAAGGCCTTGGAGGCATTTCAGGGAGGAGCATGAAAAAAACAAAATGCTGACTCAGCAAAAAAATGATGAAGCTCCCAATGAGACCTATAAGACATTTGTGCAATTACATGTATGTGAAGGACAAACTTGATACCCCTGTATCAAGCCCTTATGTCAATACCCCTGATGTCTGTTTTCCTCTAGGTCGCACCGTTTCTGAGATATCGATGAAAACAAAAAATGCCGACTCAGCGAAAACAATTAAGGCCAAGGTCAAAGGTCATCCCTAATACCCTTAAGACATGTTTGTCGAGGGCGACGAGTCCTAAATAATGTCCGTTTCGCTCAACGATACACGGTTTCCGAGATATCGACGAGAACGAAAAATGCCGACTCAGCGAAAAACTTTCGAGTCAAGCATAAAGGTCATCCCTAATACCCGTGAGACATGTTTGTCTAGGGCCACGAGTCCGAAAATAACGTCCGTTTCGCTCTATGACGCATCGTTTCCGAGATATCGACAAAATGCCGACTCAGCGAAAAATATTACGGTCAAGGTCAAAGGTCATCCCTAATACCCTTAAGACATGTTTGTCTAGGGCGACGAGTCCGAAAATAACGTCCGTTTCGCTCTCCGAGATATTGTCGAAAACGAAAAATGCTGACTCAGCGAAAAAATTTAAGGTCAAGGTCAAAGGTCATCCATAATACCCTTAAGACATGTTTGTCTAGAATGATGAGTCCGAAAATAACGTCCGTTTCGCTCTACGACGCACCGTTTCCGAGATATCGACGAAAACGAAAAATGCCGACTCAGCGAAAAAATTTAAAGTCAAGGTCAAAGGTCATCCATAACACCCCTTAGACATGTTTGTCTAGGGTGACGAGTCCGAAAATAACCTCCGTTTCGCTCTACGACGCACCGTTTCCGAGATATCGACGAACATGAAAAATGCCGACTCAGCGAAAAAAATTAAGGTCAAGGTCAAAGGTCATCCATAATACCCCCTTAGACATGCTTGTCTAGGGTGACGTGTCCAAAAATAACCTCCGTTTCGCTCTATGAAGCACCGTTTCCGAGATATCGACGAAAACGAAAAATGCTGACTCAGCGAAAAAATTTAAAGTCAAGGTCAAAGGTCATCCCTAATACCCTTGAGACTTGTTTGTACAGGGCCACGAGTCCGAAAATAACGTCCGTTTCGCTCTACGACGCACCGTTTCCGAGATAACGACGAAAGCGAAAAATGCCGACTCAGCGAAAAAAATTTAGGTCAAGGTCAAAGGTCATCCCTAGTACCCTTAAGACAAGTTTGTCTAGGGCGACGTGTCCGAAAATAACGTCCGTTTGGCTCTATGACACACCGTTTCCGAGATATCGACGAAAACGAAAAATACCGACTCAGCGAAAAAATTTAAGGTCAAGGCCAAAGGTCATCCATAATACCCCTTAGACATGTTTGTCTAGGATGACGAGTCCGAAATTAGCGTCCATTTCGCTCTACGATGCACCGTTTCCGAGATATGCATGAGAGCCTCAAGGATGACTCAGCTAAAATTATTTCGAGCCCTAGATCAAAGGTCGTTTGACGGATCGGGCTTAAAATCAATAGGCTCCTTCCCTGGTGTTATATGAACCTCCATGCAAAGTTCCACAGTCATTGTCATAATACTTTTTGAGTTATCGTGCGGAAACCAGAAACATTGATTTCATCCTCACGGACCTCACGGACCCCGGAACCGGCTCAAAAACAATAGGCTTCTTCTTCGCAACATTTCTGACCAGCGGTGAAAATTTGGCGAAGATACATCGAGGCAAACTAAAGTTATCGTGCGGAAACCAAAAAGTGAAAAAAAAAAAAAAAAAGAAAAAAAGAAAAAAAAAAATTTTTTTTTTGACAAAACCATAAAGGCATTTCTGCTGATTAATGCCTTAATTATTACAATATGCAGTGTCATAGGAATATTTCCATACTGATAATGAACGATTCGCATCATATCCCACATACACACACGAGCTCTATATCAGGTATACACGTACAGAACGTGTCCAAAGTTTCGAATTGGTCACCCCTTTTGGAAAAGAACACGACACACTGGGTCAGTTGAACCAATGCAGAGTTATCTGGGAACAATTTACTGATGCCACTCTATCACGATAAAGGTACATTTCGAACCCACAGTTGTGGGACAATTTGAGTGTTCTAAGCTGTCTGGTGGAAACAGTGTAACTTCCAACTTCCACAGAAGAACATGAAGTAGAGGTCCCCATCGTGCATTTAATTTCTAACGAACATTCTGAGAACCTGCCTAAGGTGAATCAATAAAATCAATGAGGTAATAACGGTATCAACCTTGTAGCCGTATTGCATCATTCAATGGTTTGACGAACACAGGCCACACTATTTCACAATCAACCCAACACCAATGAAACGCGTCACTGCTACACTCGCTTGCTACTCGGTGAAGTGTGGAGTTGAGTTGGCAAACCCATACATGGACGGGACAGATAAAAGTGGTCATAGTTTCCATTTTGGGTAATTGCCATCAACAAGTGGCGAAGAGGAAGTGGTTATGAGGAGTAATTAACCTGATCCAGGTCTATTATTACTAATGACACGTATCTACGAAGATATTGATTAATAATTTTCTCAGCTCGTTATTCGTGTCTTGGTGTGTCATAAGATGAAGTGTATAATACCTCAGATGAGTACATCAGTTTTAGTCACTCACGGGGTTTTATTAGGGGCCTACATACGTAGCTTAGTTACGATGATGAAGACATTTTATCATCTTTTTCTGACACTTCTGGTACTTTTAAAACCAACACCTGTGGACACTGTGACGGTTGACGGAATCTTATTCATGCGAGTTCACGGTCCCAACACAATCTCGACTAGAAGTGCTGCTGTGACATTTGCCGACTTTTCTAGTGATCAGTTCACCCTCGCCTATCTTAGAGACGACTCATGTCAGGGCTTCATGTAATGACCAGGCCGTGTGCTCCTGTTATGGGTTTGATTTGATCTTTGACGAGGTTCTAGCCCAGTGTCAAAAGCTCTGTCTTGGTTCCCATCTGGTGGACATCACTTCTATGGCATGTCTAGGGCCACTAGTCTGAAAATAACGTCCGTTTCACTCTACTACTAACATTTTCCGAGATATCGATGCACACAAAAAAATTAGCCCAATGGGCTAGAAAGGTTACCGGAGAAATATACAGAGTTAGGCCGAGAAAGTTGGTCAAATTCAAGGTGACCACTGAAATCGCCATATCTCTAACCGTGAAAATGGGATCAAAGGTTAAATTCTAGATCACCAAACTATTCAGCATACATCATTTCCTATGTGTTCACAATTGATTCCTAAGCTGTAAAGTCGATAATAAGCAAGATATTAGCCATTTTGTCATGTGACCTTGAAAATGAAATCAAAGGTCAAATTCAGGGTCATGAGAATTTTCAGCATATATCATTTCCTATATGTTCACAATTGATTCCTAAGCTGTAAAGTCGATAATAAGCGAGATATTAGCAATTTTGTCCTGTGACCTTGGAAATGAGGTCAAAGGTCAAATTCAAGGTCATGAGAATATTCAGCATATATCATTTCCTATATGTTCACAATTGATTCCTAAGCTGTAAAGTCGATAATAAGCAAGATATTAGCCATTTTGTCATGTGACCTTGAAAATGAGGTCAAAGGTCAAATTCAGGGTCATGAGAATTTTCAGCATATATCATTTCCTATATTTTCACAATTTATTCCTAAGCTGTATAGTCAATAATAAGCAAGATATTAGCCATTTTGTCATGTGACCTTGAAAATGAAATCAAAGGTCAAATTCAGGGTCATGAGAATTTTCAGCATATATCATTTCCTATATGTTCACAATTGATTCCTAAGCTGTAAAGTCGCTAATAAGCAAGATATTGGCCATTTTGTCCTGTGACCTTGAAAATGAGGTCAAAGGTCAAATTCAAGGTCACGAGAATATTCAGCATATATCATTTCCTATATGTTCACAATTGATTCCTAAGCTGTAAAGTCGATAATAAGCGAGATATTAGCAATTTTGTCCTGTGACCTTGGAAATGGAGTCAAAGGTAAAATTCAAGGTCACGAAAATATTCAGCATATATCATATCCTATATGTTCACAATTGATTCCTAAACTGTGAAGTCGATAATAAGCAAGATATTAGCCATTTTGTCATGTGACCTTGAGAATGAGGTCAAAGGTCAAAGTCAAGGTCACGAGAATATTCAGCATATATCATTTCCTATATGTTCACAATTGATTTCTAAGCTGTAAAGTCGATAATAAGCGAGATATTAGTCATTTTGTCCTGTGACCTTGAAAATGAGGTCAAAGGTCAAATTCAAGGTCACGAGAATATTCAGCATATATCATTTCCTATATGTCCACAATTCATTCCTAGTCTCTAATCTCAATATTAAGTGAGATATTAGGCTTTAAGGTAGTCCGCTCCAAACAGTGAGGGGAGGGGGTCAAAGAGTTTATTAAAATAAATAACTGTGTCAACATATTCTAGAGCTTCAAAATGATATATGTTATAGAGTAACTGTTCAGCATCCTAAAACTGAAAAGAAAATAGGGGGTCACCGTATCCGTTCTCATGGAAAACACGATGCAAGATGTGAATATGGACGAAAAAATGTGCAAAAATGCCAGAATTTAGGTCATTTTAGGTAAATATGTGTGATTTTGATCGAATATGTAGAAGAGACGAGCACGGTGACCCCCTATTTTCTTTTCAGTATTAGAATGCTGATCATTCACTCTATAAAATAATATAATTTTGAAGAGATAATATTCAAGAAATGACTTTTAAATTTTGACTCTCCGTTACCTCCATGTTTGTAGCGGACTACGTTAATGTGTCCCATTATAAAGCATAGGAGAATTTAACATGGGAAAGTCCCGTTTGGGCCGAGTTTGGGCCCAAAATGGCCCACTTCGAGCGATTCAAGGGCAACGAAATTTATACATGTCACAGGGGTACAAATGAGGAGTGTTATGCATCAATAAAAAAAAAAGTTACTGAACAGATTTTGAGAAAATGGCCGCCAAAGTCCAAAATCAGGCATTTTTCGTCGAAAACGGCCGCCATTTTGAAAAAAATGCGAAAATCAAAAAACTAAAAAATACCTCCCTCTCGAAATATTTTTAGGCATTTTTGTGCAAAATTTCAGAAAAATTCGATCGTAAACTTTAAAGATAAAATTGTTGACGGACGACGACAACGACGACGACGGACGACGACGACGACGACGCCAGATGCATCGCCATGCCAATAGGTTACGGACCATAGGTCCGGTAACCTAAAATGCCGACTCGGCAAAAAATTTTTAGGTCAAGATCAAAGTTCATTCCAATTACCCTTAGATATGTTTGTCTAGGGCCACGAGTCCGATAATAATGTTTGTTTCGCTCTACGATGCACTGTTTCCGAGATATTGACGAAAACGAAAAATGCCGACTCGGCAAAAAAATTTAAGGTCAAAGGTCATCCCTAATACCCCTTACACATGTTTGTCTAGGGCGACAAGTCCGAAAAAATGTCCGATTCACTCTACAACGCACCGTTTCTGAGATATGCTGGAAACCTCAAGGATGACATGGCGAAAACTCTAGGTCCCGACATCTAGGTCAAAGGTCGTTTGACGGATTGATCCCAAAATCGACAGGGTTCTTGCCTGTTGGTATATGAACGCAATGAGCCTTATTTAGCTCATTGTATGAACCTCCATGCAAAATCTGCAACCATTGCCTGTATACTTTTTCAGTTATCATGCAGAAACAAAGTCCAAAAATTGACATGGATTTCATCCTCACGGACCTCATATCCGGCTGATAAACAAGAGGGTTCTTCCACATATGTCTGACCAATGCTGAAAATTTGGCGAAGATACATCGAGGCAAACTAAAGTTATCGGTCGGAAACCAAAACGGCGGGGGAAAAAAAAGGAAAAAAAAAATCTGCTAAAACCATAAAGGCATTTCTTCCTAAATGCCTTAAGGTAGTCCGCTCCAAACAGTGAGGGGAGGGGGTCAAAGAGTTTTTTAAAATGAATAACAGTGTCAACATAATCTAGAGCTTCAAAATGATATATTTCATAGAGTAACTATTCAGCATCCTGAAACTGAAGAGAAAATAGGGGGTCACCGTATCCGTTCGCATGGAAAACACGATGCAAGATGTGAATATGGACGAAAAAATGTGCAAATATGCCATAATTTATGTCATTCTAGGTGAATGTGTGTGATTTCGATCGAATATGTAGAAGAAACGAGCACGGTGACACCCTGCTTTCTTTTCAGTATTAGGATGCTGATCATTTACTCTATAAAATATGTCATTTTGAAGAGATAATATTCAAGAAATGACTTTTAAATTTTGACTCTTCGCTACCTCACAGTTTGTAGCGGACTACGTTAAAAAAGAAACAAAAATCACAAAACCATAAAGGTACTTCTGCTGAAATGCCTTAATTATCAAGCAGATTCCGAAACATCTCACAACGAAAGACAACAGATAACCTACGGACCCCCAATCATCAGCTTATGTGGGCTAAAATCACTTCGTTCAGATCAAACTGCTTTTGTTTTCCCAAATGCCATTGTGAAATCCCAAATGACACCTCATAATAATTTATTGACATACAAAAAGTGCATGAACATTATATTTTATGTCCATAGAGATGATACTATGTATACAATACGAATCTTCAACTTCATGAATATATACCGTGATGGTTGTTGTGAGAATTTGAGTTTTGATTATGTCTACATATACTTTTTCTTATTTTTAAGAACTTAAGAATCTGGTTGGACTTACATCACAATCCAAATAACTTTTGTTCAGGAATTTGAGATTTATCAAATCTAGAATTTCAATAAATATAGTACAAAATACAAAATATACATGATTCACAAATTTCATTCATACACAGGTTCTCAGTTAGTGTTTTTGTGTTATCGTTGTTTAGCCTCCTGTTGTCTGTCTCTCAAAGCTCTCCGGATGAGGCGGTCAAAGCTGATAGAGTAGGCGATGGACACTATTCGGAGAACACTCATCAGACAGACCTGGTGAGAAAATATATGGTCTGTCATTTGAGTGATATTCAGTGATTCATTTCCACTTATACATGACAATTATGTGATTTTGGACACCTGACAATTAAAATTTGTATGAGTTGTGCTGCCAAATTCATTCAAATGTACAGGATGCCATCAGAACATCAACAATGCCTGTTATATACACATCTGATAAAGCCTTAACTGACCTGTACGAGAGCGTCCAAGACCGAAGTCACGGGCGAGAAGCCAGCTGTAACCACAGCAAGCATGAAGCCATCAAACCCCACGTAGGACAGGAAGCGGCCCCTCTGAAACATACGGGTTAGGGTCAAGTACAAATGTAGATGGTTCCATCACAGATGGCTGTGTAACTCAGCATCTGTACCTCTCAACAGCTGATGGTCAAGGCTCTGTTTGATTGTGCGTGAATTTCCACATTTGCACCATGGATTGTATACTATTATACACATGCTACAAAATATCCACGTATTATAAATATGAACATGGCAGGTGAAATTCCGTAAGAATATATCGCAAAAAGCTAGTTTGCAGACTAAATTCTACAAATTCACCGGGAACCAAAATCCAAGCTGCCAAGCAAAAATGGCGGTGGACAGAAAAGTGAAGCTTCTGCGCAGCTGCACGCGCATATGCGCAGTGGTTTTGGTGGCAAAAGGAGCGCTCGAGTCATGCAGGCAGACGATCGTGCCTTGCTTTCAGTACGCGAATTTCTATCCAGAACGATCCAAAGGTCTGGATCGAAAAGGAGCATGTAGTAGTTTAGATTGGTGATGTATAAAATAAACTATCCAAAATATCAAATTCAAACATTTCAACTTCAAATTTCACTAATATTACTTTTAAACTTTCATCAGCAATATGAACTTTATTTTGTTTGTGCATTTATACTGTTATCATTTCAGTATCATACACCTCACTTTCACTATACTGTTATCATTCCAGTTTCATACACCATACTTCCACCATAAGTGAGTAACTCACCAACGAGTCCTTGAGAATGGTCTTGGCCACATATTCTGGGTCAAACAGTCCTGATGTATCAGAGATCAGTTGGGTGATTTTGGGCTGTAATACAAACAACAATAAAGGAATAAACCTGAATCCATTAGCTTTGTCTACCAAATCTATAGCATTCAATGAAATTGCTTCATTCATAAAAACATAAATATCAGTAAAATTGTGAGGTTTTCAGTAAAAGCCTTTGACGTGCAAGTTTCCCACATTTAACCTATATAAATGGTGAATGACAAACATATTTGTGTGTTTCAAACCTTTCTAATGTTCTCTGTTTCGAATCCAGGGGTATCAGTGTCGGCAGGGTAGGACAAAGTCACGTAAATATTGTATGGTTTCACCTGAGACAGTAATAATACAGAACTTATAAATGGATATACCGGTAAGTTACATTAGTTCACCAAACAACTTATTCCATTCATATCTGTCAGTGGTTCCTTTACAGTTCATTTCAGACTTCTTCAAACTGCCAAAGGGAATTCCCACTATTACAAATCCAGTACACATAACACATATTATCACACATTCTAGAGCCAGGACAACGTCAGAAAACTGTTCTTACCTCCATCTGAAGAGCTTCAGCAAGCCCTTGAAGCGCAAACTTAGAGGCAGAGTACCCAGTGAGTCCGTAGATCGCTGCTTGTCCCGCCTGTGAAGACACGAACACGACACGGCCACGGCCTCGCCCCTTCATCCCTCCAATCACAGCCTTCGTGGTCGCCACGGTTCCCAGGTAATTCACCTCCATCAGGCTCTAGGATCGCGGAGAAATGCTCATTTCTTGGACAATTCAATTGTATGTGCTGGGCAAAATACCGTATTGGTCCTAATAGTGGCACGTGCCCTAATAGTAGAGCGCCCTCCTCTTTTCACCAAAAATGTTTGATTTGTGAAACCTTGTTATTCATTTCATATCTTTCTATAAAACTTTGGAGTGTTCCAATCTACATATTTATGTTATTTGAATCATAGTAAAGGGGATTGAAGACTATAAGTATATTTTTGAGTGATTTTCTTAAATTTGACATGAATTTTGACCTCATTTTTGTGCGCGCTGCTACAGGAGGTCTTGCTTTGGCTCGCCGTGCTACTATTAGGACCAATACGGTAACTAAAATAGTATGTATGGCAGGCGTTCGAAACCTCTCTAGTTACCCTGAATTCCTGCATGGTCAAATTTTCAAACTCGTCAGCGATGGAGAACCCAGCACAGTTAACGAGCATGTCCACTGGGCCCTGGACCTTCTCAGCCTGGAGAGGAAGGAACATGGGAAGGGATCATGTAATTCTTGTCATAGATGATATGGTACAGTGTTTGCACATTTGGTATCACATCATGTACACTTTTAAATCTGTACACTTTTAAATCTGTCAACTGAGACTTTATGTATAATGTCTTGAAAATTCATAAAACAAAACAAAAAACACAACAATAACATTGTACAAGCTGACCTAACAATTAGTTCACACATGTACCTTCTCGATCTCTTTCTGTAATGTGTCATAGTCCCCTGTGATATCAACAGACACTGCCAGAACTTTCTGCAATATTAGATATACAGTGTACACGATGTAATTCATACCAGCACAGGTAACTTTAGGCCAGCACAAAATTTCTGTTTATTCGATTTATATCATGCTTATTTGATAATTATAAACAGGGATTGTAGCCAGGACAGTACCACATTGTTTCAACAAATGTTTAATGTTGTTTGCAATGATATTTACATGTATAAGATACACAACAGAAAGGAAACAATAGATTTATAAAACACTGTGCCTCACCTGCTTTTCTGGGTTGGGTACCAGCTGGTCTATTTCTTGCTTTGCTTGCTCAAGGACAGTCTGAAGATTTACATAGCTGCGTTATGAGTCACTACAGAATATGTACACTTCCCATGAATGCGAAAAAAATATTCAATTTTCAAGCTTCAATTTAAACCAACTTCAACATTTATCATGTACATACATGTATATAAAAACTTATGTAACTTTCAAGCAGATCAATGCAAGGTGCAAAAAAACCCCACAAAATTAATATCCATCTGTAATTTATACATCAATTGTATAGTTATCAGTAATCATGGTAATGCTATTGGCACAAGCATCTTAAAAAGAAGATATGAAGAAGTCTGATAGATTTATGATTGTACCAGGACACAAATACATGTACCTTTCTTCGGGCTAGAATCGTCACATTCGCTCCAGCTTTAACAGCTTCTATCGCCAGAGCCCGGCCTATTCCACTCGACCCTCCGGTGATCTGTGCACAGATTTCATACATTTATTTTAGGTTCTTATCATGTTATTTCCTCACACCAACTGATTAAGTTTATGGAATGTATAATATTGCTAGTGTTTTTCTGTGTTTGAATCCTTACAGTTCCCAGGCAAATTTTCAGTTTCAAAAAATAATATCATAATTTGCATTTTTGCAAGGGAAATCTGACAATCATGGACAATTATGTACACATGTTGTTCTATATTAGCTTGATTAGGTTTGTACTACTACTGAATAAAAGTCCTGTTTACAAGTACGATTCAATATTGTTTGATGAAATATTCTATTCTCAGAAAATAATATTCGATGACCGCCAATTTACTTGCCAATGATAGAACACAGTAGAGGGCTGTAGGACACTAGCCAATACATACCTATATGGTTTAATGTGTGATGACATATAATAACACCTGTTGATGTGGTTACCAGTGTATTACGATCATATCATTAAAATGAGGCAACATAACTGGCTGAACAATTGATAAAACCGTCAATCACTGCAATTTAATCAATATAGGTGCATGCAATGTGCTACGTACATTATACACCAGCATGTTTAATGCTAATGTTGATATTGATTGCATAACTGCCCTGTTTATGCTGTTTATATGGTTACCATGTAAAAGCCTATGTAACGTTGCATTGGATAACTCTCAGATGTCAAGTCCAACTTGATGAACGAAATCCAGATCCATTGACGTTACTGTGTGTGGCACAATAATGCCCCGAGCTAGGGTTTGTGTTCACGGCTACACTGCCGTCGGAACATTAGTTGGAATCTTAATTCTTTACTATATGACATTGGCACAGACACGGACCTCAAAATTATCTCGGGGAAATGCAGCGTCCCATCATACTTCAAACAGGATAGTTTTGAATGAAACAATACTCAGTTCCCATGGAAAAGGAGTAACTGTAACCAAGGCAACACCAACAAGATCACAGGGACGGCAAGATAGGAAGCCAATATTCCTTAGTGCCCTCCCCATTGGGCTTCTCGGGAACCAGATGTGTACATATGCAGTGCTCTACGGCACAGCGAGGCATAACAATCGCACGGCTCTGCTTCCCAGGGACAGCTTCAAGATTCTCTTGAATGTTTTCAAGGTTACCATGGCAACAACACCCGACAAGGACCTGGAGAACACTACACTTCTAGCATCTGATTGGTCCAGGATGGACGAACAAGTTTCCGAGTTCCGACATCTATCGGCGAAGAACTACACGATTCATGGGATGTTCGGCACCGATGAATTCTATGAAGAATTCAAGGAGGAACTGCGAAAGGAGTTTACATTCTCGGACAGAATTGCTAGTGAAGCCAGGGCCTTTCTGCGAAATGTCACGGAAAGTTTTTCACAACCAACTGCGACAATCATTGGCATTCATATTCGGCGAAGAGACGCACTATCGGCAAAACGGGAAAGAAAAGGCTTTTCACAGCCTCCATCGACTTACTACGAGAATGCTATTGAGTATTTTCAGAAACGATACAATGATAGTTTGTTTGTCATCACAAGTGACAACATTGAATGGTGCAGTGAGAACTTCAATGATCCTCGGATAGTTCTAGCAAACAACACCTCTTATGCCACCGACATCGCCATTTTGGCGATGTGTGACCACATTATAACCTCTGTCAGTACTTATAGCATGTGGGCCAGCTTCTTAAACAAGGGGATAACTGTGCAATATGCTGGATTTCCGCCCAAAACTGGAAAGGCGAGTCTGCTTGCCCAAGGGGATAAAGAGAGGAACAGTGTTAATCATAACCAGAAAATTGTGAAAATTGATGGCTGATTAGACAATATATACCTATCCACATACCGGTATCAACACTGGCGCTAGACTACTGGCCAAGCATTAACAATGATTAAGTTTACTGACCTCATGAAGTTGTCTTTCCATAGGAATAATTGAGTGTCATACGGTTATAACCCGGTAGTTATATTGAAACTAGTTGAACAGAACTGAAAGTTAAACTACCATAGAAAATTGATATAATATTTTTATAGACTGTATATTCTAGATGGGGCCAGTGTATTTCAGCACTTGAGAAGTGGCCGACCCGATGGAAATGATATTGATGTATGCCCCTCAAACATGTCAAAGGGGGACACACCATCACAAAGTCACTTTCTGAGTTGATCAACATCACACATTTACCCCGGTAGTCATTTTTCAGAGATTGATATATCACATATTAAATGTTAGTCACCATGGTCACTTAAAATTTAGAGCTTCCTATGCGTTCAAATAACCTGGTCAGTGACGGATCACTGATCTCCCCCAGGACCCTGGGTGTGGTACACCAATATGAAAAAAATATACAAATATTACACACACATATTTCATGATTGATCATGACACATTTGTACATTAAGACATACCTAGGTACACATACGAGGACAAATAAAATCGAGCTAACAAAATTACATATCATGATATTGACACTTGAACTGCTGTTGCTCGGGTTTGTTGTTGCTCGGGTTTGATGAGTTTGTTGTTGTTTTTAATAAGTCTGCGTCCTACACTTCTCTTCCAATCGTTTTTAGGCTACATGAAGGACGTCAAAACATCGGGATTTAGTCAGTATTTGATCACAGTTATTGTTGAGAAGGCCAACATCATAAAATCATTGCTACCTCTTTAAGAGGCCTACATGTATAGTAATTGATAGATAGATAGATGGGTAGATGGATAGATATCGCGATCTGTCCTTATGTCACGCATTTGTGTCCTTTTGTTGCAGGCAATTGTGACTTTCGTACATGTTGTGTCCGAATGTCACATTTGAGTGTCCTAATGTCCCATTTGTGTCCTTTTGTTGCAGTCCGATTGTCACATCTTGTCCTTTTGTCTCATTTGAGTGTCCTTTTGTTGCAAAATGTCCGATTGTCACTTTTGCCATCTACCTGTGACAAAAGTACATCATGCTTAGTAGATAGATCGTAGACCACTGCAGATAGATAGATTGTATTCCACGAAAGTACTAATGTCGCATAACATAGTACTTTTGCTACACATGATAGATAGATAGATAGTTCTGTTTGCCAGTACTAATGTCACATAGCATTGTACTTTTGCTACATGTAATAGATAGATAGTTTTGTAACTGGTACTAATGTCACATAACATGTACTTTTGCTACACATGATAGATAGATAGTTCTGTTACTAGTACTATTGTCGCATGCCATTGTCCTTTTGCTACAATAATCTGGAGAGCATATTCTCACGTTCGCCAGATGGCAGCAAAGTATTACGTGACAAATGTACACAATATGTTGTACAAATGCTTCATTGACCATCTATCTATCTCATTTTCACAGAAAATATTTTGAAAATAAATGATTATTTTTGTATAAAAAATCTGAATTTTTTTGACGCAAGACATCTCTGGTAGGAGGTATACATATGTGAAATCACGCTTGTAGAGTGAAAATTGACGAAAATAGGAAAAAGTCATATATTTTTTTGACAAAAACAGTGTTGGGTTTTCTTTATGTGCCGTAGAACTGAATTATACACATTATGAAAAAAAATCAAATTATTGACATAAATACTCTTGGAGATATTGAAGAAAATGTGTCAATTGGACAAGAAACGGCTGCAATTTTGAACCAAAATATGTAAAATTTGTGTATTTTTTGCAGTATGTCACTACCATGCAGCAATAAAAATTTCGTGAAAATATGTGAACATTTACAGGAATTATTTAATATTTACCTATTGAAATGTGACAAAAGGACATAAAAATGTGGCAAAAGGACACGTATTTCTAAAGATTTGAAAACAAATATTATATGTCAATTTTGTCTACAAAAAAACTTGAAACTCTCAGATATGTTAGACTATGTTAGTTTCTATCATATTCAAGTTTTGTTTCGAAATTTTGCACATTTTTGGACTTACAAAGTCAACTTGAAAATTTCGAAACCTCAATTTCAGTAACCGTGTCTCCAGGGTATAACATTGCCTGCACCTTCTGACAAGACCCAAATTTCTCGAAATTTCAAACTATTTTTTTCAATTGTTTTTTGTTCTATTTTTTGATAGATTTTTTAAAGGTTCATTCACACAAAATTTGGTTCTGGAAAGTGTAAAATTGAAGAAGTTATTTTTTGCAACATTAGGACATGTAGATAGTTTCAACACCTATACAAAACCCCACTAATGGAGTTTTATAGCTAATTTTTGTTGTGTGAAATGAATGACACTTAGGCTATAAGATATTGAAAATTTGTTTCGATTATACTTTAATTTTAAGACTTATAGTACTATCTATCATCATGTAACATTATGCCAAAAAAACGATCGATCCATATCGCGTTATGGGTAGATAGATAGATAGATAGATAGATTTTATTTCAGAACCACAGAAAAATGCGTGAGAATACAAATGCCAATATCAGACAGTTATATGATTCTGAGCTGTGGGATTGAAGTCTCAACAGACTGTAAAAACCTCTGACACAAAAGGTAATGATCGCACAAAACTGATATCTGAACATATATACAAAGAGGCATCCCACAGCTCGATGAAAAATAAAAAACCTCAATAGAACATATTTGATAATACTTATTATGCATTCATTCAATATATATATTCATGCATCCACCCCCACCAACACCCCCCGCCCCCACGCACACCCCCCCTCCCCACACGCACACACATGCAATACAACAATACAATGCAATTTTAACCATACACCGCTCTACAGGTGGTCTTATCCTGCGCGTAGGAAATATATTTCAACATACCTATTATGCATTAACACAATAATATGTTCATGCATCAGCCCATCTACGCTCACGCCCCCCCCCCCCTCCCCCCCACCACACACACACATACAGACAATCACAACTACACACACACATATATATGGACATTTGTTGTCTATATTTGTCACATGGTGCACACGCCGGACGCACCCCCAACCTGACTCGCGCCGCCACCCAACACCCCAGTCAAACTTCAGTCCGCCACTCACTTCAGAACGCCTACATATTGACAAGTGTCTGGTGAATATTAAGATAAAGGTCAGAATTCAGGTTATTCCAAATAATAGGTCCCCTTTTTACAATTGATCTGCAAGCAACTTTGCTATTTAAGTTGGATGATTTTAATTTACATGTAGCAGAATGACGTGTGTTGTGATCATGAACATTGAGCGAAAGTGTGAAAAGATTTGCAAGGGAGGCAGGCAGTATGTTTAATAAATGAGCTAGTATATATTTAGAGACATACATATTGTATAGGTCCTGCAATTTCATAATCTTTAGGGATTTAAAAAGAGGTTCAGTATGAGCCGTGTATGTGGCGTTAGCGATGGTTCTCACAAGTTTCTTTTGCATTATTATCAACTTATTCAAATATGTCTGGTGCGTACCTCCCCATAAAGTTATTCCGTAAGTAAGATGAGGGTAGGCAAGAGTGTGATAAAGAATTTTCAGTTTTTCTTTAGGCAGCATCTGTTTGGCTCGATTTATTGCAAAATATGCCCGTGAATTGGCGTGAAATACGACGATTAATAACTTTAATGTGTTCTGTCCATTTTAATCCATTATCAATATTGATTCCGAGAAATTTGGTACAATCACAATGTCCTACTAATTTATCATTTCGAGATCAGTATTTGATCTCAAAATGGCTGCCAAAAATCCAAAATTAGTGACTTTCTGACAAAAATTAACAATTTGACCTTTCAATTTTAATGAAGGTAAAATTCAAGGTCACTACTATCTTGTCATACATGTATATTACTTCCAATAGAAGTCCAACATATTTTTCCGAAGAGAAAACAGTTTTCTTCTTGCAATGCTGAAAATGGCTCAAAACACATACTATAGTAAATCAAATTTGGATAACAAGGACAAATTCCACCACCATGGTAACCAAAATCAATAGTTGTCACAGATTTACTATAATATGCACTGATTTAAAATCAGATGTGACCTGTAGAGCGCTCATGAGGAAACCCAATCGCAAATCCCTAATATCCACCGAAATTTGTTCAAATCATTTTTTATTGATATCTATAACAGTCGGTCATGGTGGACAGCCTGACAGGAAAATGCTTAGCAGACCACTTCACGCAGTTAACATTTTCTGTTACTCGGCTCGTAACTCAATTCAGACATTTCATTTGATTTATTCGGAATCCAGAATCAGACAGGAACTAAAATTATACTCTTTGATTGCCACAGCGCAACAGGATTCGAGATGAGAGATGCTCCAAGAATGTTATCTAAGGCCAAACAAAAAAGTATTATGGTTCTTGTTAGGCGCGCGCGTCAGTTTTAACCCCGCACATCACTCGTTTGAAAAAAAATCTCGCACATCACTTTTTGAGAGCTGAATTTCCTTTTTATTTTAGTAAATTGATACCCGTAGACCGATTTTCGGGAGACAATGATCAAGTAAAATGGTCCCGAGTGTCTTCGACATGGTGTATGGCTAATTCAACCGGGTCGCTTATCAACAGCCAATTTTAGGGGAAAATGGTCAGCCAAATGAGCCATATTTGACCAGATCAGTCATTGGCCGCCAATTTTAGCAAACAAAAATTAAAATAAAAAAAAAAGAAAATCGCATCGTCGCATCACTTTTTCGGGGACCCCAATAACCAGAACCATAATACTTTTTTTGGGGGCCTAAACTTTTATCATATACACGTAGTCACTAGTCAGATCTACTAGATCTAGTGTCTATACTATTATCTACGGTGGCTGATATATGCCATCATAATGACTTTTTTCTCGGAACACTCCTCAACCCAGGCAAAAAAGGGTACAGGTAATAAGGCCGCCAAAGTGATCAGGCCGCCATTGCAAACTATCAAACTACAGGTTAAGTGATGGATGACGAGTGTTATGACACTCGTGCATACGGGTATGATTAGGTATGGGCGCGTTCGTCAGATGGCGCTCGCATTGCGGAAATTTTTTTGTGCCAGTAAGTGTCCCCTTCAAGTGACGAAAATGGCGTCCAATGGGTGGGCCATTTGGGGAGGGAAATCTGGATGTTTCCCTTGACGTAGGTATAACAACGTCATATTAATCAATTCCAGAAGATATTGATCCATGTGTATACGTCATTGAAACTTGTGTACACAATCAAACTTCCACATGGTGAGCAACGAAAGTGAGAACGACAATGTAAAATGTTGGAAATTGACAAAATTTAACAACTTCGCAGTATTTTGCATTGTGGAGACATATATTACGACAAAGTTAAATATTTCAGTGAACTATTTGCCAAGAATTAGCTAGCGCTTTTCAGCGCTTTTGCCGTATTTGGCATTTGAAGTTGGTGGGGGTAGGCCGTTTTGGGGAACTTTTTTTTTTGAGCAGAGCCTATGTGTTACGTTGGACGTGCGGTGTGGTATGTGAGGGCCACATGAACTCGATGCATGCTGTTCGGGATGATTGACAAATATTTGAAACACGATTGAGAAATATTGTAAACATCATCATTCTATGCCCATGCCTCTTGGATCGAGTTTATTACTCTACACAATTTTTCCATGCATTTCCTCAAATGTTTTTTTAAAAGACATTTCTTGTTTCTGTTTTTTTCATATTTTTGTTATAAACACAGATAAAAGGGGCCTTTTGTTGGTTATTTTTTTATTCGGGGCCCTGAAATGTCATGTTTGAGTGTTTAACCTTACTTCTGTATTATATCATGTGAGAAAAAAGGCAAAAAGTGGTGGAACAAACATATTATTCTCTATTTTTAAACAAACAGTGCTCAAAATTTCGAGAGGGTACCTGTACTCTTGGGTGTATACAGACTCTCAGTATCAATATTTCCACATAACCTGGTATTCTTTCAATTCAGTATATAATATGTCTGTGCTTCAAACTAGTATAGTGATGATGATTAAAAATAAATATTTTTACTATCTACAATTGCAAAACATTTTTTTGGCCAAATTTTAACTTTTCGACCAATTTTGGGGACCTACGGGTGTGTCAATCAAAGTTCTATAACTTTGTCAGTTTTGAAGGTAAAGTGAAAACAAAAACAGATCTGAAATACTGAGATTCTCAGCTTTCTCATGGTATGTTCACTTTCTGTGTAGGTTCAGTCTTTCCAAATGGGTGACCATACTAGTATGATAATATGCGACCTGGTCGCTTTGGCGGCCTTATCGCTTGGTAACCGGCAAAAATACAATATATTTACCAGAACATGACCCGACTTGATGTCAAGTGGTGTGGGCGATATTAGGCGATTTATAAAATATAATCCGCCGATTATGATTATTCCAACAATAACAAAGATGAACATTATGGTGAGTATGTCCAAACAGACGGTATCTGTTGAAGAAGACGATTACTGCAGTTGTATTGCACGTATATTCAGAATAACTTTTGATAAATGATCAGCAACCAATATTGCTTTTTTTGTCATTTTCCAAAGATGCATCCAGGTGGCAGGACGGTTCCAATATTATACTCGCCAGGTGGCGGGACAGTTCCCATCTATATTCACCAGGTGGCGAGATGGAGCACAGCCGAGAACTTTGGCGTTTTCACGAAAGGCGGCGCTCCAGCACCCACGAAAGGCGGCGCTCCAGCACCCGTCTTTCACACAAGCAATACTCTTGTTTGATTGTTAAAAAGAATGTGCGGCAAAAATGAAATACTCCAATGGACAACAGTTCTTGGATGACAGATAGCAAGTTACGATGAGAGCGTTATGATTTTAATAAGGCTTGAATTTCGTGTTAGGCGCTCCATAGGTTTTCCCAAGTTTACACGACTTCCGGGCACAGATCAACGCCATGAACACTGAAACGTATTGTTCTCGAAAATATATGTAAAATACTAGTGGTTTTCCACACACATGAACACGTTCATGATATAGATCTACTGACGTACATAATATGGTAAATATTTTATATTCGTATTAATCATAACACGCTTATTAAATTTCCCCTCACATAGGACCACGATTACGATCGCTGTAAAACAGCGTGCATTTTGATTGCATTCGGTGCAACCACTGTCCGGAAGTGCAAATTAACTGCGGTAAAGCGGAACTAGTGCGCCGTTCAGTGATACAATAGTACGGCCGGACCGGCCGCACAACAATTCGTCCTTTGCATTCTGGGATACCGAAAATAGTTCCAACATGGATGCCTCTATGAATCGAAATAAATTTGAATGTTTGGGATATTTTGTTACTGACAGGACATATTGTCGAAAACTATACAATTTTTTAAGAGATTGTGATAGAATAACTCCAGTAGCGGTGTCCGTGGCAATCTTTAGTGCCTCTGAAAAATCCATGGCTGAGTCATGACTGTCGGGTCGACCCCTGGCCAGCCCTGGGTCGACCCATGCAAAACAAGAAAGCACGTGCTCGTGTTTACAAAACGCGCATTAATACGGACTATTTTGTTACCGCGCATTGACACTGTCCCCTGATTCAGGGGACCAGAGAATCGGTTATTACAAAGACGGGTGCTTCAGAGTGCCGTCTGGTGGACAAAACGAGAACTTTGGGTAGCCCAAAAGCACACAATTGTAATTTCTTGTTTTAGCAATTATTGGTGCCCCCTTTCATTTCAGTTGCCAAATTGATCGTCCATGCCTTTTGTTAAAAAAAAATGGTAGTTTTTGTACTGATCGATCGATATGTCACTTCTAAAAAAAAATCTACAATATAGCACCGGCGTGAAGTTAGCTACTTGTTACTAGTTCCTTATTCAAATCGAATAAGTAACCAGGAGCTGGCTACTTATTCAGTCTGGCTACTTATTCAGACATAATTTCCTGATGGATCAAGACTTGAGTGGCACTGTTGAATGTATTACCATTCGACCTTGTAAAATATTTTTGGTATATCTACATCTGCTTATCATTACGCGAAATATACTTTTTTGCTTTATTGTAGGTGTGGTACCAACCCCCCCCCCCCCCCTCTCCCTCACCCCACCCCCTGCTATGCCCCACGGAGGGTTGTGTAGCTGGTGATGCCTGTTAGCTTTAGTGTATCAGGACCCAACGCTGGTTCAAAGCTGGCCATTTGTCCATTTTAACATAACTTTTTAGATATTCTAATTCTTGAGCCACCTTAAATCCTATACTAGTTCGAAGATACATATTAGATATATCAATCAGCATTAGTCCAAGACTGGCTCAGGATTCTATTCTCGAGGTATGACCCATTGAAATAAAAACTTAAGGTAGTTCGTTTTTTTTTTCGAAATCGACCAACTTTACGTATTTTCTGACAAAATCCTAATCCTTGAGCCACCCTAACTAATATATTACTTTGAAGCAATATATTAGAAGTATCAATCAGCATTAGTTCAAGACTGGCTCAAGATTTCATTTCCGAGATATGACCCATTGAAATGAAAACTTAGCAAAATTCACTTTTTGGGTATTTTGACCAACTTTACATATTTTCTGACAAAATCCTAATCCTTGAGCCACCCTAACTAATATATTTCTTTGAAGCAACATATTAGAAGTATCAATCAGCATTAGTTCAAGACTGGCTCAAGATTTCGTTTCCGAGATATGACGCATTGAAATAAAAACTTAGCAAAATTCACTTTTTGGGTATTTTGACCAACTTTACATATTTTCTGACAAAATCCTAATCCTTGAGCCACCCTAACTAATATATTACTTTGAAGCAACATTTTAGAAGTATCAATCAGCATTAGTTCAAGACTGGCTCAAGATTTCATTTCCGAGATATGACCCATTGAAATGAAAACTTAGCAAAATTCACTTTTTGGGTATTTTGACCAACTTTACATATTTTCTGACAAAATCCTAATCCTTGAGCCACCTTAACTAATATATTTCTTTGAAGCAACATATTAGAAGTATCAATCAGCATTAGTTCAAGACTGGCTCAAGATTTCGTTTCCGAGATATGACGCATTGAAACAAAAACTTAGTAAAATTCACTTTTTGGGTATTTTGACCAACTTTACATATTTTCTGACAAAATCCTAATCCTTGAGCCATCCTAACTAATATATTTCTTTGAAGCAACATATTAGAAGTATCAATCAGCATTAGTTCAAGACTGGCTCAAGATTTCGTTTCCGAGATATGACGCATTGAAATAAAAACTTAGCAAAATTCACTTTTTGGGTATTTTGACCAACTTTACATATTTTCTGACAAAATCCTAATCCTTGAGCCACCCTAACTAATGTACTACCTTAAACCAACATATTAGAAGTATCAATTAGCTCTTGTCCCAGGTTGGCTCAGGATTTCATTTTCAAACTATGATGTACTGAAATAAGCATTCTTCATGAAATAGATTTTTCGTGTATTTGTCCATTCTAACGTAACTTTTCAAATATTCTAATCCTTGAGCCACCTCAATTCCTATATTATTTCGAAGATACATATTAGATGTATCAATCAGCATTAGTCCAAGACTGGCTCAAGATTCTATTCTCGAGGTATGACCCATTGAAATAAAAATTTAAGGAAAATCTTTTTTTTTTCCAATTCGAACAACTTTACGTATTTTCTGACAAAATCCTAATCCTTGAGCCACCCTAACTAATATATTTCTTTGAAGCAACATATTAGAAGTATCAATCAGCATTAGTTCAAGACTGGCTGAAGATTTCGTTTCCGAGATATGACGCATTGAAATCAAAACTTAGTGAAATTCACTTTCTGGGTATTTTGACCAACTTTACATATTTTCTGACAAAATCCTAATCCTTGAGCCACCCTAACTAATATATTTCTTTGAAGAAACATATCAGAAGTATCAATCAGCATTAGTTCAAGACTGGCTCAAGATTTCGTTTCCGAGATATGACGCATTGAAATAAAAACTTAGCAAAAATAACTTTTTGGGTATTTTGACCAATTTCACATATTTTCTGACAAAATCCCAATCCTTGAGCCACCCTAACTAATATATTTCTTTGAAGCAACATATTAGAAGTATCAATCAGCATTAGTTCAAGACTGGGTCAAGATTTCGTTTCCGAGATATGACGCATTGAAATAAAAACTTATCAAAATTCACTTTTTGGTTTTTTGACCAACTTTACATATTTTCTGACAAAATCCTAATCCTTGAGCCACCCTAACTAATATATTTCTTTGAAGAAACATATCAGAAGTATCAATCAGCATTAGTTCAAGACTGGCTCAAGATTTCGTTTCCGAGATATGACGCATTGAAATAAAAACTTAGCAAAAATCACTTTTTGGGTATTTTGACCAACTTTACATATTTTCTGACAAAATACTAATCCTTGAGCCACCCTAACTAATATATTTCTTTGAAGCAACATATTAGAGGTATCAATCGGCATTAGTTCAAGACTGGGTCAAGATTTCGTTTCCGAGATATGACGCATTGAAATAAAAACTTATCAAAATTCACTTTTTGGTTTTTTGACCAACTTTACATATTTTCTGACAAAATCCTAATCCTTGAGCCACCCTAACTAATATATTTCTTTGAAGAAACATATCAGAAGTATCAATCAGCATTAGTTCAAGACTGGCTCAAGATTTCGTTTCCGAGATATGACGCATTGAAATAAAAACTTAGCAAAAATCACTTTTTGGGTATTTTGACCAACTTTACATATTTTCTGACAAAATCCTAATCCTTGAGCCACCCTAACTAATGTACTACCTTAAACCAACATATTAGAAGTATCAATTAGCCCTTGTCCCAGGCTGGCTCAGGATTCTATTCACAAATTATGATGTACTGAAATAAGCATTCGTCATGAAATAGATTTTTCATGTGTTTGTCCATTTTTACGTAATTTTTCAAATATTCTAATCCTTGAGCCACCTCAAATCCTATACTATTTCGAAGATACATACTAGATGTGTCAATCAGCATTAGTCCCAGACTGGCTCAAGATTTTGTTCTCGAGATATGACCCTTTGAAACAGAAGCTTTGGGCAATTCATTTTATATTGGATTTTGACCAATTTTACGTAATTTCTGACAAAATCCTAATCCATGAGCCACCTCATGTGCTTTTCTATTTTGAACACTTATATTGGATATATCAACCAGCATTAGTCCAAACTGGCTCAAGATCGTATTCTCGAGATATAACCCATTGAATCGAAAACCCAGGGAAAATCCCTTTTTGAGTATTCTGATCCACTTTAAGTATTTTTAGAAAAAAAATCCCAATGCTTGAGCCAACCTAAGTACTATACTGGTTCGAAGCAACATATCAGATTATGAATTAGCCCAACTCCAAGGCAGGCTCTCAGCATTTTATTCTCCGAGATATTATGCACTGAAATAGTCTGCATTCTTGACGAAATGGATTTTTTTGGGTGTATTTGTATATATGTCAACCTAAATCCAAAGACTGGCTTTAGATTTTATTCGCGAAACATGACCCATACTAGTAAACACGATTTATTTCAAATCTTTTTTTTTCACAGAATCCTGACACCTCAGTCATCCTAACTAATATACCTTTTTTGAAGCATCATCCCGTATTATTTTGAATGAACGAACGCAGCAGACACGAGCAAGAGACCATTCAATATTGTCAGTTGCATCACTTCGGTAAGAAACGTTTGTTCTTTGTTACTAGGGTTACTGGGGTTGGGAAGGGTGTTTCCACTTGCTTGGGTCTGTTTCCACTTGCTTGTGAATTTTGCTAAGTTTTTATTTCAATGGGTCATATCTCGGAAACGAAAACTTGAGCCAGTCTTGAACTAATGCTGATTGATACTTCTAATATGTTGCTTCAAAGAAATATATTACTTAGGGTGGCTCAAGGATTAGGATTTTGTCAGAAAATATGTGAAATTGGTCAAAATACCCAAAAAGTGATTTTTGCTAAGTTTTGATTTCAATGCGTCATATCTCGGAAACGAAATCTTGAGCCAGTCTTGAACTAATGCTGATTGATACTTCTAATATGTTGCTTCAAAGAAATATATTAGTTAGGGTGGCTCAAGGATTAGGATTTTGTCAGAAAATATGTAAAGTTGGTCAAAATACCCAAAAAGTGAATTTTACTAAATTTTTATTTCAATGCGTCATATCTCGGAAACGAAATCTTGAGCCAGTCTTGAACTAATGCTGATTGATACTTCTAATATTTTGTTTCAAAGAAATATATTACTTAGGGTGGCTCAAGGATTAGGATTTTGTCAGAAAATATGTAAAGTTGGTCAAAATACCCAAAAAGTGAATTTTGCTAAGTTTTGATTTCAATGCGTCATATCTCGAAAACGAAATCTTGAGCCAGTCTTGAACTAATGCTGATTGATACTTCTAATATGTTGCTTCAAAGAAATATATTAGTTAGGATGGCTCAAGGATTAGGATTTTGTCAGAAAATATGTAAAGTTGGTCAAAATACCCAAAAAGTGAATTTTACTAAGTTTTTGTTTCAATGCGTCATATCTCGGAAACGAAATCTTGAGCCAGTCTTGAACTAATGCTGATTGATACTTCTAATATGTTGCTTCAAAGAAATATATTAGTTAGGGTGGCTCAAGGATTAGGATTTTGTCAGAAAATATGTGAAATTGGTCAAAATACCCAAAAAGTTATTTTTGCTAAGTTTTTATTTCAATGCGTCATATCTCGGAAACGAAATCTTGAGCCAGTCTTGAACTAATGCTGATTGATACTTCTAATATGTTGCTTCAAAGAAATATATTAGTTAGGGTGGCTCAAGGATTAGGATTTTGTCAGAAAATATGTAAAGTTGGTCAAAATACCCAAAAAGTGAATTTTGCTAAGTTTTTATTTCAATGCGTCATATCTCGGAAACGAAATCTTGAGCCAGTCTTGAACTAATGCTGATTGATACTTCTAATATGTTGCTTCAAAGAAATATATTAGTTAGGGTGGCTCAAGGATTAGGATTTTGTCAGAAAATACGTAAAGTTGGTCGAATTGGAAAAAAAAAAATTTTCCTTAAATTTTTATTTCAATGGGTCATACCTCGAGAATAGAATCTTGAGCCAGTCTTGGACTAATGCTGATTGATACATCTAATATGTATCTTCGAAATAATATAGGAATTGAGGTGGCTCAAGGATTAGAATATTTGAAAAGTTACGTTAGAATGGACAAATACACGAACAATCTATTTCATGGAGAATGCTTATTTCAGTACATCATAGTTTGAAAATGAAATCCTGAGCCAGCCTGGGACAAGGGCTAATTGATACTTCTAATATGTTGGTTTAAGGTAGTACATTAGTTAGGGTGGCTCAAGGATTAGGATTTTGTCAGAAAATATGTAAAGTTGGTCAAAATACCCAAAAAGTGAATTTTGCTAAGTTTTCATTTCAATGGGTCATATCTCGGAAACGAAATCTTGAGCCAGTCTTGAACTAATGCTGATTGATACTTCTAATATGTTGCTTCAAAGAAATATATTAGTTAGGGTGGCTCAAGGATTAGGATTTTGTCAGAAAATATGTGAAACTGGTCAAAATACCCAAAAAGTGATTTTTGCTAAGTTTTTATTTCAATGCGTCATATCTCGGAAACGAAATCTTGAGCCAGTCTTGAACTAATGCTGATTGATACTTCTAATATGTTGCTTCAAAGAAATATATTAGTTAGGGTGGCTCAAGGATTAGGATTTTGTCAGAAAATATGTAAAGTTGGTCAAAATACCCAAAAAGTGAATTTTGCTAAGTTTTTATTTCAATGCGTCATATCTCGGAAACGAAATCTTGAGCCAGTCTTGAGCTAATGCTGATTGATACTTCTAATATGTTGCTTCAAAGAAATATATTAGTTAGGGTGGCTCAAGGATTAGGATTTTGTCAGAAAATATGTAAAGTTGGTCAAAATACCCAAAAAGTGAATTTTGCTAAGTTTTTATTTCAATGGGTCATATCTCGGAAATGAAATCTTGAGCCAGTCTTGAACTAATGCTGATTGATACTTCTAATATATTGCTTCAAAGTAATATATTAGTTAGGGTGGCTCAAGGATTAGGATTTTGTCAGAAAATACGTAAAGTTGGTCGATTTCGAAAAAAAAAACGAACTACCTTAAGTTTTTATTTCAATGGGTCATACCTCGAGAATAGAATCCTGAGCCAGTCTTGGACTAATGCTGATTGATACATCTAATATGTATCTTCGAACTAGTATAGGACTTAAGGTGGCTCAAGAATTAGAATATCAAAAAAGTTATGTTAAAATGGACAAATGGCCAGCTTTGAACCAGCGTTGGGTCCTGATACACTAAAGCTAACAGGCATCACCAGCTACACAACCCTCCGTGGGGCATAGCAGGGGGTGGGGTGAGGGAGAGGGGGGGGGGGGGGGTTGGTACCACACCTACAATAAAGCAAAAAAGTATATTTCGCGTAATGATAAGCAGATGTAGATATACCAAAAATATTTTACCAGGTCGAATGGTGATACATTCAACAGTGCCACTCAAGTCTTGATCCATCAGGAAATTATGTCTGAATAAGTAGCCAGACTGAATAAGTAGCCAGCTCCTGGTTACTTATTCGATTTGAATAAGGAACTAGTAACAAGTAGCTAACTTCACGCCAATATAGCCTATTTGCAGGATCTTATTTGCAGAATATTGCATTATGTTCCGTTTATTATAAGCCCATATTCAATTGTTAGAACGATGATGGTCACAGTATTCAGAGAAAAAAAATTAGCCCAAATGCTAAGATGGGTTACCGCACAATTTTGACTGTTTTGACCGTTCAAGGTCAAATCATAGACGTTCACGTCTATGGTCAAATTCAAGGTCACCACATAAACCAACAAATATGACTTCCCATTTGAAAATGCCAATATGCGCTCTATCTTCAGGCGTTTTATGAGTACAGTTCTGGCAGTTCCCATAATGAACGAAAAAGGTGTCCAAATTTTTTTTCAAAGATAATTTCTTTCCCTGGGAATGACCCAAAACGGATAGTAGGCCTTACGCTATTTGGGCAAGAACTGTCAAATATAGCGACCTGTCAAAAATTCAAAATAGTCGCCATACGCAGACCGGCGATTCAAGGGCAAACAGCAGAAATGCCTTTATGGTTTTGACAATTTTTTTTTCACTTTTTGGTTTCTGCACGATATCTTCAGTTTGCCTCGATGTATCTTCACCAAATTTTCACCGCTGGTCAGAAATGTTGTGTAGAAGAAGCTATTGTTTTTGAGCCGGCTCCGGGGGCCGTGAGGTCCGTGAGGATGAAATCAATGTTTTTGGTTTCCACACGATAACTCAAAAAGTATTACGGCAATGACTGTGAAACTTTGCATGGAGGTTCATATATCACCAGGGAAGAAGCCTATTGATTTTGAGGCCGATCCGTCGAACGACCTTTGACCTAGGGCTCGAAATAATTTTAGCCGAGTCTTACTTGAGGCTCTCATGCATATCTCAGAAACGGTGCGTCGTAGAGCGAAATGGACGTTATTTTCGGACTCGTCATCCTAGACAAACATGTCTAAGGGGTAATATGGATGACCTTTGACCTTGACCTTGAATTTTTTCGCTGAGCAGGCATTTTTCGTTTTCGTCAATATCTCGGAAACGGTGCATCGTAGAGCGAAACGGACGTTATTTTCGGACTCGTGGCCCTAAACAAACATGTCTTAAGGGTATAAGGGATGACCTTTGACCTCGACCTGAAATTTTTCGCTGAGTCGACATTTTTCGTTTTCGTCTATATCTCAAAAACGGTGCGTCGTAGAACGAAACAGACGTTATTTTCGGACTCGTGGCCCTAGACAAACATGTCTTGAGGGTATTAGGGATGACTGTTGACCTTGACCTTAAATTTTTTGCTGAGTCAGCATTTTTCATTTTCGTCAATATCTTGGAAACGGTGCGTGGTAGATCAAAACGGACGTTATTTTCGGACTCGTCGCCCTAGACAAACATGTTTTGAGGGTATTAGGGATGACCTTTGACCTTGCCTTATATCTTTTCGCTGAGTTGGCATTTTTCGTTTCCGTCGATCTCTCGAAAACGGTGCATCGTAGAACAAAACAGACATTGACAGATAGTCTTAGGGGTATCAAGTTTGTCCTTCACATACTACATGCAATTGCACAAATGTCTTATAGGTCTGATTGGGAGCTTATCATGTTTTTGCTGAGTCAGCATTTTGTTTTTTTCATGCTCCACCCTGAAATGCCTCCAAGGCCTTTAGGCCTTGACGTCTAGTTGTATCACAGAGGCACATAAAGAGAATGTTTTGATACAAAAACTGTTCAGTTTTGAGAAAATGACCGTCAAAGTCAGAAATTGGTCGTTAAACATCAAAAACAGCCACCATTTTGAAAAAAAAAAGTGAAAATCCAAAAACTAAAAAATATCTCCTCCTTGAAATATTTTCAGGTATTTTTGTGCAAAATTTCAGAAAAATTTGCCCGTAAACTTTAAACATAAAATTTGTCACGCCAGACAGACAGACGGCAGATGAAACCAAGTTAAGGGCCTCTCCCATTTTAAATTTCCTACGTGAAAACTGGCCCCCAAAATAGAACTTTTGGCCTAAACCATAGTTGCAGGGGGCCAACTTTCTTGATTTCTCCAATGTGATGACAATGATACTTTGTTTGACAGTTATGGTTGATAGAAAAAATACTTCACATCAATGAGCATACAAAGCAAAGAGGAAAGGCATATTGAATTTTCAAGTTTATTTTTTGTCCACCGAATCTTAGTTTTTGTGTGGACTTACTCAGCTGTCAGAGTTTGTAGGGAGGGCACATACACATATATCACGGGATATATCGTCACCATGGATACCATACATACTCAAATTTATTATCACATGATTCAGAGCTTTTCAACAAAATGTAGCACACAACAATACTCCACATAAATAAAATTTATACAACTGGCACAAATGATTATGTATCAGGGAAAGTATTATTTTGCATGAACAAACAAGGCATGGAGAGAAAAATTCCATGGGAATTAGTTATAACATACAATATTTCTTGGATATGTTTTACTATATACACATTCGTACAGCTGAAATTTATCGCACACATTTTTCAACCCCTCACAATCTTTGTGATCTAATAATATAATGCATCTAAGAGACTTTTACACAAAACTGAACAAAATCAGGCTATTTGTGAATCGTAATATTTGTAGAACATAGCATACAGTGCATACATGAATGGTAATGCAGAAACCGAATGAATCGGATACTGACACACACACGGTGGATCTTAAAACGGTAAAACCAACCTAGCCAATATCTACAATACTTTCAAGAATATACTCTGATTTTTCTAACTCGTTTACACTGTTTTTCGCTAATATTTTTGTGATGCTAAAGCTATCGTTCTATAACTTGGCATACTTCATCTGGGAGTAAAACGGCAATTCTCTACCGAATTTCAGACTTCTACCTCGAAAATTGAAAAAGTTGGCAATGTACCCCAATGTTAAATTCAGCCCGGTCATTTAATTTCTGGGTCCGCACACAATTTTGTGCATTTGCTCGGTTTTGTAGAGGTGCAATCTTTCAAAATCAACATTTTTGTGTAGAATACACCCCAATGTGTCTTCTGGTCTAAAATTACAACAATACTTCGAATCCTGATGGATGTAAACAGGATCAAATCCTCGAATAAGCTCAGATTCTCGAGATCCCGTTTTTAGCTGAAATTTAACATTGGGGTAGATTGCCAACTTCTTCAATTATTGCGATAGAAGTCTGAAATTTGGTATAAAATTGCCGTTTGTCCCCAAAGTGAAGCAAGCCAAGTTATAGAACGATACCATTTAGCATCGCAAAGATATCGTCAAAAACCGGTGTAAACAAATTAGAAAAATCAGAGTATAGTTGTATTATTTAAGACACACACACACTCCCTCAACATATAGGTGCACGATGAAACGTTTTTATGGCAACATGCTTTCATGCCGAAGCTTTGTGTTAGCAAAATATCAATCATAGCCACCTGAAAAACAAGTTTTCTTTCTTCAGAAATCTAGCAGAAACTATGTTCTTGTGGCAAACTGTCTTTTTTTACCATGTGAAAAGCTAGTACACATACAGCAACATAGAACTAAGTCTCAACTATGATTTGAAATAAATACATGCATATTTGACCTGAAAGCTAAACTTTAAAATAGGAATGTACACAGCAGTGATAGCACTATCTTCGCTTCATCTTCCGTTCCATCTTCTTCGTCTTCTTCTCATCGACTTCTGGCGGCTCAGCGAATATCCAAGGTTGTAAAATGTTCACCCACAACATGTAAAACGCTCTGCCTGGTACCTGAAATAATAAACAAAAATTACATGTAATTTTTTTAGCCCTACTATGTGATTTGAATAATCTCCTAAATATGATATGAGAGTTTAAGTTTACATGTTTAATCTCATGAATATTCATCAAGTTTGAATAAAACATCCTTGAGAAGATTTTAATTGGTTTTTCATGGGGAAAATCCAATCCCTGAAGGATAGAACTTTACCAGAAGGTACAAAAGCCAGAAGTAGTTTGAGATCAGACTCATTGTTTGGACCCCAGCAGAAAGCAGAATCAAATCCTTCATATTCCTGCAAACATTCATAAAACATACTTAATACCTACATGTAGAAATGTCTTCATCTAGGTCAATTTCCTGACATTTTTCACTCTGAAGATTCAAATTTAATAGCGCAGATACATTCTGAACAGTATAAATTACTGAAATAATCCTATACAACATCATAAAATGAACCAGGATTATATGACTATAATATGACTAGACCATATGTACTGACTCAGCCATGCCCTGTTCCATGTTGAGATCTATCCCGCCGTCCATTAGCGCCCCGGTACTCGGTTCGTAAGTCGCCTTCGCCATCGAGGTCATGAACTTGTAACTGCCCAGGTATGCTGCGCCCGTTAACAGGAACATGAACTGAAACAATACACATAACATCTAGGATATCGCATAAAGTGGAAGTTGTACAGTAAGAGGTGAATTTTTATGCACTGGTACTGTTTTTTTTATCAAAACAAGTCCACGGTTATTATAGCTATGTCAGTATGTGATATTTGTGATCTGGTAATTTTAATAGAACATATATGACATGGATACAGATGAAGTCATTCACAAACCATATAGAAGGCAGTGAAAGAATCCCAGAATACACTGAGCTGTAGAAGCAAATACAGTCCCTGAAACAGACAAAGTTTACAAGCATTGATAACAGAATTATATCTCTCGTGTTCATCTGTTACATGTAGCTGTGGCTAGCTTCAAGTCAACGAGGATATTAGATTTATGCCTAATAGAATTGATTAATGTTTTTTTTTGGAGGGGGGAGGGGGGAGGGGGTAAAATCCCTACATGGATATAATGTTGACACAATAGTGTACATATATTTAAACAAAACCAAGGATAACACAAGAGAGCATAAAACTTGTGGTCCTCATGTAAATTCAAGATGATCTGGCCGAACATACTAGAAACAAAAACTGATACAATATATTTACATTTATGTACTTTGTTACCGTACATGGACCAATGTGTTTGTATGCACAATTAATAAACATACTCACATTGGCACCAATTATGATGTATCTGTAAAACTTGAGTGTCTCCTCGTTTTCCTGCACGATCTGTTTCTGTCCCTTGGTTCCTTGCTTGCCTTTAGGCTGAAAAGGCCAGAAACAATGACAAATTGTGAACGAGATATAATAGTTATGATTTTGAATCATTTCTGGTAGTTACTTCAGCAAAATTATGGTATTCACATCACAATATTAATGATTAATAAAACCATAAAGGCATTTCTGCCGAAATGCCTTAATAATGAACAAAACATTAGGTCAGGTCTGTTTTATTTGCCAAGTACCATCACCTAAACCCTTACGCAAATTTCCAGTGATTAGTGTTTTAAATTACTGATTCAAGTTGCTAGTTTATAGTGATTATTGAATTGATATATATTTGCCATTATGATTGTGATTTAATCATGTATTGACTGCCACATCTTCATTAGCTTAAATAGTGATCACTGTCTCCCCACTGAGCATGCTGAGTCGGTCGGATCCGAATATTTTGTTGATCACTGACCGCTTTTCAATAGGAGAATTTATTTTAGTCATAGTCATCAAACTATTTTACCACTGCAAATTCATTACAATGATAGATCAACTCACACGCATGCATGATGTAACAGTTCTGAAGACAAATTTGCTACAACAATACAAACCATAGTATCGTAATAATATAAATGTCAGCAACTCACTGATCTATATTGCTTATGAAAGATTTCATTTTGTGCCAAGATTTGCTATACCAAAACCAAAATCACCGACCATGATTCAAGATTTCCTACATGTAGTCCCCTGCCTTCAACGAAATTTCTCAACACTTATCGTGCTGATGTATGGAATACCCACAGATTCCAAGTCCTGACCAAAAGTATTCAATTATATTAGACAAAATTCAATATATTCAGTTACTGGTAAATATGACCAAGTATCTGCACTGCAAGAACTTGCCTATATTGAGCTGCATAGCATTTGCATTTAATATTTTTCAGATTTTCAAGTTTACAATACCCACGCACTCTGGGACACTTTCCCAAACAAATCTGTTGACAGCTTTACCAGCCTGCGATGTCAAATAAGGTCAAGCGGTGTGATAGAAATCAGGCCAAGTCCTGAACAAATTGTGATTAACAGGAGTTTTAGAGCTTTTCCTTGAATACCAGAATATATAAGGACAATATTAAACACTCAATGAACAGTCAAACAGATTACAATTTTGGTATTTGCTACGAATGATCAAAATAGGACATTTTATCATTGCTTATGAAATACACAAAAAGATAATTGCAAAATGAATTAGCTTTTTTTGTTATATTCAAAATTATTTTAACAATTACCTATTTTTTGGTAACTTCAGTCCAACTTTCTTGTTAAGTTGCCTGTTGTGAAGTCTATTCTGTACATCTTGCTACAAACTTGACAAAAGAGAGCTTTCACCATGAGCTGTACTCTCATAGAATCGTAACAATCAGTACACACCATGGAATTCACAGCTGACATCCGAACAAGAAAGATGGACTGAAGTTACCACAATGAGTAGGGAGGGCCCTGTATGGTGCTACAGATGGCCGCAATTCAGCTCTCCTATGGTAACCGATTTTAACAATTTAAAAGCTTCAGAGAATGGGAAGTATTATACATTAATATTTCTGCTCGAGAAACAGACACACTTTAGGCTTAATTTAGTTTGAATCAATATTACGGTCAGGATGAGTAGTAAATTGGCGACCCGAATACCCTTCCTAATTGACTTGAGCTCTGAATTAGTGCCAGACTGATATAAATACGGGAATTGTGCTTGGATTGTTATCTATTTTGTCAGTCAGTGTTTATAGTTGAGTATATTAGTCACATGACCTTGCGAAATGGCTGTGCTGATATATTTTTTGTTTGGACATAATCGAAAGATCTCCGGCAGCTTCCCAGAAATGTCAGCATGAATTCAAGCCAGCAACTACTAGAACTACTAGTATTCAATATCAATCACGGGTGTGGGTACGAATTATCTGACCAGGGCATTGTTCTAACCCGCAATGAGTTCGGGTGTCCGTCGACTCGTGTAGGCGCTGTGGGCTGTAATTGATACTTCAAAAATCAATTGCTGAGAAGTCTACGCCTACAGCACTTTATTCATTTTTATTAAGATCACCATAGATCATGATTTCTGAAGTGCAGACAACTGCTGGGAACCCCCGTTAATAAAAAGACCCGATAATACGCCCCTGGGTGTATTTATGGAATAGCTTCCCGAAAATACGCCCATAGCGTATTTCACGTATATTTTGGTGTGTCGTCATAAACAATGATAACGTTACTACGGGGACATCACGAGCACAGATTTGTTCACGAGTTTCTGTAACAATCGACATTTTAATCACCATCTGTAAATGGAAATTGAGGCCGCAAGGCCAGTTCAAGCTATACATGGATGCATGACATATATATATATGATATGCAGTCTTCGATTATGTTCTCACGAACCAGCGCGAACGATCGGTTGTTTAAAACCTCATTCCGAAAATATGCCCATGCATTCATACTTCTAAACAGGACATTTTCTGTGAATGCGCCTGGGGCCTATTAATGAGGGCTCCCGGTAACACTCACTCATTTTCATTTTCCGATGCACAAGGCCACACTGGAGGCTACTGAAATCAGACCAGTGTCAGTTAAGTCAGTGTTCTTCCCAGAATCTCTAACTGTCGCGCTAGCGCTATGCTTCATTATTCTGCGCTACGCTATTAAGTTTCACGCTACGCTTCTTTTCTATGCGCTACGTTCATTTTAGGTTACCGGACCTATGGTCCGATAACCTATTGGCATGGCGTTGCGTCCGTCGTCCGTCGTCTGTCGTCGTCCGTCGTCGTCGTCGTCGTCCACATTTTTATCTTTTTTGTTTACAGGCGAATTTTTCTGAAATTTTGCACAAAAATACTTAAAAATAATTCAAGAAGGAGGTATTTTTTAGTTTTTTGATTTTCGCCTTTTTTCCAAAATGGCGGCCGTTTTCGACGAAAAATGCCTGATTTTGGACTTTGGCGGCCATTTTCTCAAAATCTGTTCAGTAACTTTTTTTCTTTTTGATAAATAACACTCCTCATATGTACTCCTATGATGTCTATAAATTTCGTTGCGCTTGAATCGCTCGAAGTGGGCCATTTTGGCCCAAACTCGGCTCAAATGGGACTTTCCCATGTTAAATTCTCCTATGCTTTATAATGGGACACATTATGCCTAATATCTCACTTGATATTGAGATTAGAGACTAGGAGTCAATTGTGGACCTATAGGAAATGATATAGGCTGAATATTCTCGTGACCTTGAATTTGACCTCTGAACTCACTTTCAAGGTCAGAGCACAAAATGGCTTATATCTCGCTTATTATCGACTCTACAGCTTAGGAATCAATTGTGGACATATAGGAAATGATATATTCTGAATATTCTCGTGACCTTGAATTTGACCTCTGACCTCAGTTTCAAGGTCAGAGCACAAAATGGCTTATATCTCGCTTATTATCGACTCTACAGCTTAGGAATCAATTGTGGACATATAGGAAATGATATACATGTATGCTGAATATTCTGATGATCTTGAATTTGACCTTCGACCTCATTTTCAAGGTCACAGGACAAAATGGCTAATATCTCGCTTGTTATCGACTTTACAGCTTAGCAATCAATTATGAACATATAGGATATGATGTATGCAGATTATTGTCATGACCTTGAATTTGACCTTTGACCTCATTTTCAAGGTCACAGGACAAAATGGCTAATATCTCACTTATTATCGATTTTACAGCTTAGGAATCAATTGTGGACATATAGGAAATGATCTATGCTGAATATTCTCGTGACCTTGAATTTGACCTCTGACCTCATTTCCAAGGTCCAAGGACAAACTGGCTCATATCTTGCTCCTCTATTGACTGTATGGCTTGGGAATCAATTGTGGACATGATATACATGATATAGAAAATGATATACACTGAATATTTTGATGACCTTGAATTTGACCTTTGCCCCTTCATTTTCAAGGCTACAACATAAAATTGCTAATATCTCTCTGATTATTGAACTTACAGCTTAGCAATCAACTGTGGACATGATATATGCTTAATGTTATATATGCTGAATATTCTCTTGACCTTGAATTCAACCAGTGACCTGGCTAATACCTAAAATATTAAACATTGTCCGGTAACCTATCTTTGGCCCTTGGCCTAATTTTTATAGTTAATAAAATGATCGTGTCCTGAATAAACCCAAAAGCATGAAACTTCCCGACCTCCCGCTAATGACAACAACAGACATCTAACAGCTTTTCCGTAGAAAGTCAGTTTGGCTCACCCGGTATCTGATTTGCCACGGTCGCGCTATGACAATGTTATCTAATGGGAGGTCATTAGCGGTCATACCGCCACCTGCGGGAAATTTATTTTTAGCGGAGTCATTTTGATTCTCCTGGTGAAGTTTCCGTATATCCGAGCGGCGGACCAAAAAAGTCACGTCAAACTAGTGGCAAGATTAATCATTATTCCTTGCCGGTAATCTTGTTGCCAGTAATGTGAGCCATTGATTCCTGGCAACAAGATAACGGCGTGGTTCAAAGAGGGCCACTGTGAAACATGCAATAATCAGGTCAGGCAAGTGTGTGTCTGTGTGTGGGGGGGGGGGGGGGGGGGGATAGCCAGCTTTCTGTCGTGGCTTTGGCTAGCACCAGGCTGTGCAGTGTTTGGTCCATCTAGATGCGTGTCAGTCCGTATGTATGCAACTTTGCAGTTTTGTCTGCTGAGAGACTGAGGAATTGATGCAAGCATGCCAGTCATCAGTACTCATGATACATGTATTGCATCTGATGCTACGGATGGTTGAATTATTCACATGAGCCTCTCTGTTTCAAGCTTGCCTATATATATTTTTAGTGGTTAAACTAGATCTATATTAGTTTCAATAATTTAATATCCACGACTTGACACAATCTGAATTCAACTAAATTAAATAAGTCTTTTTTTATCTCTTCAACTTTACCATGAAATTGAAAAAAATAACATTGGTAAAAAAAAAACATTCCAAGCATGCTGGGTCGTATGTGCAGGGAGCATGCATGTTATCAGCCAGAAATGATTGATTTTTTTTTGTGCATTCATAAAACATAATAAAATCATGACAATCCTGTGAATGTTATTTCTTTATATAGAGAGCTCACTGAGCCCCCAGAATGCACCATTCAACACCAAATGTTGAGCAAGCTAACTTATTACGACCTACGGCGCGTGCTAACTTATTACGACCTACGGCGCGTTGGCGGCTGCGCCGCTTCATCACCCATTTATTTCCAAGTTTTGCATGATGCTTCTTTTTTTTCCTGGGGAGAACACTGTAAGTGGGGTCCACCGAAATATGCCAAAACCCGGGTTTTGGCATAAATGTAATCAAAAACACTGGGTCACAATAAAAAAAACCCTCCACAGAGGTGTCACTTGAAAATAACCCGGGTTTTGGAATTTTCGGTAGGCCGCTCAAGATCAAGTGTGTGATGGACTGTCACTGTATTATCGCTCATGCAATGATTACAGAACTTCGTTGATGGTTCATTTCGATCTTCAAAATATTTCGCATTCTGTTTACCGGCATATTGCAGTCCGGAAAACTTTCTCAATTATTTATATATAACAGGAATTCCACAAAAGCAGAACGAAATATGTTGCAGTTTTAAAGCGACAACACAGATATTTCGTGATAAATATTCCTGACACGCATTCTATGGAAATACATTTACGCATTGATTCTCCACGTTTCGTAGAAGAGTCACACTAAAAACCTGTTTAGTAACTTAATTTTTCTGAGACCACAGGCATGTTTTCAGTTGATTTGGAACAAATAGTTTTTTCTGCCAATATCAATTTAAGTTGTCATACGAGTAATGTTGTACTACTATGGCGCCCCGTTCGTGCCACCAAAAAGGGAAGTTATTTTTTTATTTATCTCATACGTATGAAATAAAAAGTCATACGTAGGAGATACTAACACATACGTATGAAATACTAAGTCATACGTAGGAGATACTAACATATACGTATGAAATACTGAGTCATACGTAGGAGATACTATGACATACGTAGGAGATACTAACTCATACGTAGGAGATACTAAGTCATACGTATCAAATACTAACTTATTTCATACGTATGAGATACTATCTCATACGTATGACTTATTATCTCATACGTATGACTTAGTATCTCATACTTATGAGATAGAAACTTATACGTATGACTTATTATCTCATATGTATGACTTAGTATCTCAAACGTATGACTTTTTATCTCATACGTATGACTTTTTATTTCATACGTATGACATTTTATTTCATACGTATGACTTAGTAACTCATACGTATGAGATACTATCTCATACGTATGAGTTAGGAAAAAAATTAATTCTCTTTTTTGTGGAACGAACGGGGCGCCATATACTACTGTATGGACTTCATGTTTTTACAATATGTAACACTTACAACTACAACTATTACATGCTTGATAGTTCTCAGTGTTACAGTGTTTTTCCCTTTTTTTGGTGAAAATGAATCAAAATAAAAACTATGGAAATCTTTTAATCTTCTGATTAATCTTTTTTTATGAATCTTCTGATTCGGACCTCATGTGGTGGACTATAGTTAACTCCTGGTAGTCAATAGTGCCGGCCGTGATTGTGCCACAGGGCGGGACGCTTGCACCCTATAACTGGCGCCATACATTACACATTTTCACTAGAGGAATTAAGTGATAAGTTTTATACAACATGCTTGGTGATTTTTAGGTTACCGGACCTATGGTCCGATAACTCATTGTCGTGGCATTCGGTCCGTCGTCCGTCCGTCCGTCCGACTAGCCATATAACGAATGTATACATACAAGTAACTACTTGCCAGGGTTGATTCATGAAACAGAACACCAACTTCAGAAAGGCCTTGGACCCAAGGACGATGCTGGTCACAACTTTTCACCACCTAGCATCTGGAAACCACATCTCTTTTATTTAACTGCCTCACAGACTTCTGCTTCCGCAATCCTGCCCAGTTTCACCACCACAGCATCTCCGTAGCACCGCCATCCCCACAGTAGCACCTCAAGGACACAATACGGTAACCCGTTTAGCCAATCAGCGAGCGTTCACCTCACTTAGGCAATTTAAAGAGAAATTATTGTGAAACATCAAGTCGTATATTTTTTATGCCAGATTTCTGGACGAGTGTATATTCATCTGAAAGAATACCTGGGAAATAATGACACGGTTTCCAAGGCAGTATCTTGTTATCGTTCTTCTCAGGAGCTGAGGAAGCAAAAGGGTTTTGTATGGCCATCAGCGCCCATAATTGCGGGTATTTTCACCCCGGATCCATTCAAGGCAGAATAGCAAAAAAAATCCATGTGTCGTCAAATGTATTCATACTTATCATGCAATGTCCAATACGTCAATCAATAACATTAGCATAGTGGTTAGGCTGGGCTAATGGACAACTCAATTACTATCATACGCCCTCAGTGGCCCCTCAATGCTGCCTCCAACATCGTAGTGACATCTCCGTGTATCTTCTTTAGTTCCTTAGCACCACCGTGAAGGAAAGCACACATTTGATGAGTAGGGAAAAATATTTGAAAAGTACTACTGGACGTGTCACTACTGTAATGGCAGGTAATCCAGTGGTACACCCCTAATCCAGTGTGACGGCCTGACGGGGGTATTACCATCCGCCAGATTCCTTGAGCTACAAGTTGGAAAGCATTTTGAATAGACAACTTTGTGGAGCTAGCCCAGTGTGTATGTCCCAGCTTAAAAGGGCTAGACTTCACAATATAACCAAATTATTTGAAATTGAAAACTTCAAACCCGCAATTCTCGCCCTTCTGTTGGTCCGTGAAAAAGGGGACTGACCACCCCCTCTACGCCCTTGGTATTCAAGAATGTTTTTGCCTATTTCTTTGTATGTTTCCTTTGTTACCTTGGTGAGAAATTTGGTGATGATATCCAAAAAATTTCTTGGGTGTACTTATGCTATTGTGGATTTTGGGTGGTTCACACACATGACTACATGTTCTTTGATTTCTTATTTTACCATGGCAATCCCATTTGCTTTGTGATGTATTTTAATTGGAGAAAACTTGTCCATAGAATAATGTTGAAGACCATGCTAATCATGATGTCTATATTTAGCTTGTGCATTGCTGTAGTGATAAATCAACCCAAAAAGTCGGTTTTTACGTATTTATTGTCTCTTGAAAAACATACCTATATCAAGTATTCCACCATTAGCCTATATTATCACATTCTCCCGATTTGATTATTCGCATGCCACACATGGTCTACAATATCAAAATATAGGCTTATGCCCCAAATAAAAAAGTTAAACATAATTCCAGAGCAATATATTTCAAGACCGACGTCAGAATTCACTTGCTCAGAATGTTTGTACCTCGTCCGCGTATTATTCACTCTCTTATTGACGCCTTAGCTACTGTATAAAAAGAATACTAGACGGGACTGACGTCATAAAGGTCTCACTCACTGGCGAATTCAGCATCTGATATGTCGTCGTTCGGCCCGCAGAGGACATTAAATGTGATGCTGGATGAGAATTATGGTTGCTGCACCGGGATTCTCAGCAGTGGTGATGGGGAACTGATAGATGTACTAGTACCCTGATCTGCTTCAGGCCGCTGTATAAATTTTTACCATACAGTATATACACCACACAAAACATCGTGGGTTATCCTTAAGGGTCATCCCCTGAATAAATCCATCCAGATAATTTTCCACCAAATTTTGGTGGCAATGCCAGTGTTATTATGGGATATCGATGATTGATATATATTGTAATAACATTTCCATACAAGCAATCAATATTTTTATTTAAAATATTAAAATCATCATAAATTGTTGTGGTATCAAAGTGAGTAATATTTTAGAATTGGCAGTTTCTGTTCGTAACCACTTGGTATTCAATTAATTAGAAAAATGAGTAAAATCAGCAAGACACTTATTTCAGCTACACAATTTTGGTATTTCCTGATACGCATGCGCAGACATGTTTACAACTTTTCGTGAGTTGCACATTTCAAGGGGAAAAGTCGGAAAAATAGCTGAATATTTCAATGCTTTTGTCTAATAATCGCGACAGATGATGCATGCAGTCGCAGACTATGGGAACGCAGGAGTTCCTGCATTCCTTCAAAAACTGTGGACACTGGTTGAAGACGAGAGCACGAACGACCTGATTGCTTGGGATGCGGTCAGTGTACTATTTACCGACCAACAGATTTCATGATTCTCTGGGTCTCACTGACTGCTCAAATAACTAGTCTAACACAATAACCGGTTGTGATTACGAAAGGCATAATTGCCTAAGTTCAATAGATCTAGACCTTTGACCTGTTGACATTGTTGTTATTTGTTGATAAAAAAAATGATGCAATATGCAGCCAGCAGCAGATCTAGATCTAGAATGTCTAGACTTTTCCTTTGGTGACTTGTTTCACTGTGTGAATTCAACATCATTCAACATTTATACCCTATTTTTGTAATAATTTCTCATGAAGACACTTCCTGAAATTTCTACGGGCTTCCTAAAACTCATTGCACGCATCATGCTTATTGTCAAATTGGGTATAAAATTTTCATGGAAAGATATGAAAATGCAGCAAATTATGAGTGATAGATTTGGTAGTTCATGTACTAACTAGTGTTGTGAATGAGATGTATTGTATGAACATTGGAAAAATATTGTCTTTGCAGAGCGGGAAAAGCTTCCATGTGTTTGAGCAAAGTCGGTTTTCCAAGGAGGTTCTGCCTCTATATTTCAAACACAACAACATTGCAAGTTTTGTGCGGCAGCTCAATATGTGTAAGTATTGTGTACCTATCAAAATTGTGAGAAACAAAAGAGTTTACCACTTACCAGATTAGAACTTGTAACAGTTTTGTGAATGATTGTTCTGCGATGACAGATGGTTTCCGGAAGGTAACAAACGTGGAGCACGGTGGACTGAAGATAGAAAGGGACGATATGGAGTTCATTCACCAATACTTCCAGCAGGGCAAGGAAGAGCTTCTCGAACATATCAAGCGTAAAGTCCCCACCGGGAAAGGTGACGATGTCAAACTCAAAACGGATGACGTGACCAAGGTTCTACGAGACGTCCACGGAATCAAAGGTCGACAGGAGAACATCACATCCAAGATGGACGCACTTGAGAGGTCAGGGTCTTGCGAGTGGTGTCAATTTCTTGTGGAGAATTGAATTACATTGTTACAAATGTAAAAGTCTTCAACTTATGTATGAATTTATTTGGGATGAACAGATATCATGCATAATATAAAACGTGCCTGAGTTAAACTATAAATAAACACTTCATGTCAACTTGATAGGGAGAATGAAGCATTGTGGAGAGAAGTGGCTGGATTACGACAAAAACACCACAAACAGCAGAAAATTGTCAACAAGGTAAACTAAATTGTTTAGTGAATGCGATGAAGTAGGAATGAATCAGAGTCATATTTGTGTATTCAAACCCTCTGGTATTTGTTTGAATCAACATTTATTGAAAGTTTACCCTTCCACTGGAAGCTTAGCTCCATCTTTGGCAGATGATACAATCTATATTCACTCACAATATACTGTTCTAATGTCGCCTATTTTGCTGCAGTTGATCCAGTTTCTGGTGACGCTGGTGGGCAATCGTGGACTGGGGGCTGGACTGAAACGTAAAATGCCGCTGATGATCAACGACGCGAGTCAGCTAGAGAACCAGCGTCCCACAAAAATGGCCAGACCATTCACTCTCGACTCATCAGCTGGGAACTCCGACAATATCCAAGTCATACCTGTGAGCAGTAATCTTTGTAAAAAAAATTATTTTTGTTTGCAAAGTTTTGCATGACAATAGTGTGAATATGAGAAAGCTCTCAAACCAACTGTGGAAGACTCCGTTGAGTTTCACTTAAGCAAGGGTCTCTCTATCCTGTTCCAATCACTTGATGGAATTTTGTAACAGTAACAGTTCATAAGTTAGTTTCTTTGGTTAGGAAGTGAAGTCGCCCGGGTCGGTGTCGTCCTTCACACCACAGAGCACTGTCAAGATCGAGGAGATGGTGGACACAGCACAGCCGCAAGTGTACACAGTCGTCAGCGACCCCGCGACCTCAGGAGCCAACACAGCGCCACAACAACGCATCATCGTTCTCAACAAAAACCCGCAACAGGTCAACACAGACAATTCAAATCAATTGAGTTTAAATTCATTCAATAAGTGTCTCACAACAGGCATCGATCCCCTCATTACAGTTGAACATGTATGCTATGCAGTGTGCTCGCCAGCAGTTCCAACATGTGACCATAACGCTGTGTATTCCAGATGTCAATTCCTCAGAACACCGTCGAGAGCCAGCCAGTGACATACGAGGTTGTCGGCGCGTCCACATCACAACCTGGACCTGCGGAGACGTCGCCTGCATCCAGTAGCGGTTTCCAACAAACTCAGCAGCAGTTAGACGCCTTGAACAACCAGCAGTACTCTCTGGATCTGGGCGAAGGACTGCAGACCTCGGTGGGCTCACAGTCTGGTGCCAGCGTGTCACCCGGGCCTCCCGCACCACAGAGAACCTCCACAGCCGTCGCGCTCCCAGAACAACCATTGCTAGACTCGTGAGTTGTTTTTCTCAAGTTTTGCCTTCCGCAGACTGCATGTGGTATTTCAGTGTCTAGTTTAGGGTTCACACAGTTGATTTGTTCATATAATTGTTTGCATCCCACAGAAAAAAATTCTGGCCACTTGATTATCGTGTATATATAAATGAGTATCGGTGTTGAGTGACGCATACATTTCAAGCAGACATTTGATGAAATAATTTGTCTGTTTCAAAGCAACCATCTGGCTGATGTAAGTGGACATATTGTGTCCGTGGAGGATTCCTTGGACAGCCTGAAAGATTTACTTGCGGGGAATATCGACCCCCAGGGCATGTTTAATCTGCGTCTAGACACGGACACACTACAAGGGGTATGTATTTGGTTATTTACATGCAAGCACAAATCGTTCAACTCTTTGATCCAATATTAATAAGGTGCACTCCTCAAAAATAAAACCACTTAGAATAAGATACATAATCTGGTTATTGCTATGGACAAAGACTTTTTTCAAAGATATATTGATCAATGTTGGTGCACTGTGCTGGATTCATTTTCATGACTAACTTGCACATGATGTTACCATGGTTACAGTTGTTCACCCCAGAAGCCCCAATACCACCCACCCCTGAGCCGGTAAGGGCTATATTAAAATTATACAGATATCTGGGTGGTTAAAATTTGATTGTCCTCAGTCCCATCAGCAAATTTGTGGTTTCAACTGTTTTTATTTTGCGGTGAACATTAAGTTTGTCAATTTTGTGTAGAATTTATGTACCCAGCTCAATGTTTGTGATTGTTTTACAGTACCTCACTGCACCTGAAGGAGATAAGCCTGTGTTTCCAGAGAGCTCAGACCAAATATCAGGTGATTGTACATGTAGGATCGATTCCTTGTATAGGTTCTATGTGTGTCTTATAAAAGGACTACTACTGGAGTAAATGTCTCTCCTAATAAACCCGTATAGTCAAATCAAAGCTCAAGGTTTTACACATTGGGAAATTGAGCAAAATAGTGAAATACTATAATACTGATCTACATACCGGTATATCACCATGGTAAATCTTAGTAAATCTTCCAATTGTATCTGTCGTTTAATCTTTGTGTTTGTTGTACTGTAGACCTACAGTTCTTTATCTCTATTCACTGACTATTATGTACCACTAATGTCTCGTGTGTCTATGCTACAGGCCAAGAGCTGATCCAGTACAACCCCCAGGAGGACCTGGGTAATCTGTTTGACCTTGACATGTTGGGCCCGTTGCCGTCCGACACAGGCGGTGACGCGTCTCTCGAGGAAGACGAAGGCGGCCTCAGAACCCCGTACTTCGATGTCACCTCACCGCTTGCACAGCGCAGGAAAAGCAAAACCGACCGCATCTCCACTGACGATGTTGACTGAGGTTGCGTTTTTCTGAACAGTTTAATATGTCTTCTTTTGTGAGGCTTGAACAAAGTGGTTAATGCCTCAACAGATTGACTTGTCATCACAGAGTTGGTGCCTGAATCGTATGTTGTTTTTTTTCCATCATGGTTCTGTTCTCAATGGCTACTTAACTCACTGGCACGGTGTTATGCAAGAACTTGATGTCTTTGTGCTAAATTATGATGAATTATGAGCCGTATATAAAAGTGCTGCTATGAAGTAAGCAATACATGTATTGATGTACATATACATTTAATATGAGCATGTTATCGATCAATGTCATGCAAGGAGTGAAAACACTGGGTGGGTTTCGTAAAAAAATATATAAAATGGATACTATTCTAGGAGAGTTTATGGGTAGGTTGTGTTTAATAAGTTCAATACGTACATCACCTCGTCCACATTTGATTTGTTTTGTAATCAATAATCATTGCTTTTGTGGTTACATGTACATTCTATTATTATGAATTTACGCAGTATGACTAGAGGGAGTTGAAAATTGTAATGTGTTCATTTCTTGCTGCAGCAGGTTTTGGAGTATGTTGTGTATGGTTGTTTTTGCTATGTTTTTGGCTGGAGTTAACTTGAGTCTCCAAAGTTGAGAAAATGTGGCTGTCTTTTCAGCTGAATGCATGGATCAATCTTGGATGAGTATATTGTATTTAAATAATGAATGCATGTTGTTTGTTGCAATGTAATAAAACTGCAAAAAGTTTCGCTTGTTAATTCACATCATTGCAATGGATTTTGCATTGGATTTGTTTATGATAATCATAGGAGGGACTTTGTGACCAAATAAAAAAAAACTACAACCACATAAAAAATTGGCCCAAATACTAAGAAAGGTTACCGGACAATGTACATTTTAGGTATTAGCCTTTTGCCCATGACCTTGAAAATTGGTCCACAATTGATTCCTAAGCTGTAAATTCGATAATAGTGAGGTATTAGCCATTTTGTGATCTGACCCTGAAAATGAGGTCAAAGGTCAAGGTCATGAGGATATTCGGCATACATGTATATCATTTCCAATATGTTTGCAATTGATTCCTAAGCTGTAAAGTCGATAACAAGCTGATATTAACCTTTTTTGTTCTCTGACCTTGTAAATGAGGTAAAGGTCACCCAAATATTCAGCATATATCATTCCCTATATGTTCACTTTAGATTCCTAAGCTGTAAAGTCGATAATGAGCGAGATATTACCATTTTGTTCTCGGACCGAAAATGAGGTCGAGTTCAAGGTCACCAGAATATTCAACATATATCATTTCCTATAAGTTCACAAGTGATTCCTAATCTCTAATCTCAATATTGAGATAGAAAAAAATGTTTCCCATTATAAAGCATAGGAGAATTTAACATGGGGAAAGTGCCATTTGGGACCCATCGAAAATGGCTGCCAACAGCAGACCGGCGATTCAATGGCAACGAAACTTATACACGTTATGGGGGTATATGAGGGCAATCCTTTGAAACAAAAATCTCAAATCTGAACAGACTTCAGTTTTTGAGAAAACGACCGCCAAAAATGGCCGCCATTTTGAAAGAATTGCGAAAACTCCCTCTCGAAGTATTTTTAGCTTACCGGCCCTTTTCCCTATAAATTTGTCAGAACATACCTTGGGCCAGTATCTAAAGACGTTTTTTAAATTTTTTTGATTGAATCGTTCTTGCCTATTTGGCGGCCATTTTTGACGAAAAATTGCCAATTTTGGACTTTGGAAGCCATTTCCTCAAAAACTGTCAGTTTTGAAATTTTTTATTCAAAACATTCCTCTTATGTACCTTTATGACGTGTATAAGTTTCGTTGCCCTTGAATCGCCGGTCTGCGTGTGGCAGCCATTTTGATTTTTTGACGGGTCGGCGAAAAAAAAATTTTTTGTCCCAAATCAAGTCACTATTCGTTTTGAGCCATTTCCAGCAAAAAAAAACAATTTTTTTTTTTTTTGGCCATTGAAAATTCTTTTGGACTTGGAAAATTTCACCCAATTTTTCCTTCATAATGGGAGCTGTGCGGAGTAAACTCATAGGAGACTTCAAAATAGAGCCTAAGAATTGGCACATTCAAATGGGAAATCATATATTGCGGTTTGAGTGATGACCTTGAATTTGACCTTCAATGACATTGAAGGGTAAAAAACGATGAATTTTGTCTTTGGTGGCCATTTTGTCAAAATCTATTCAGACAGTTTTTCTCAAAATAATGTATAAGATTCTCTTTATGTACCTTTGTGATGTAAAATTTGATTTTGTATTATAGTCCATGCAGAAAATGTGTTTCCAGCAACATTCACGAACATGTTTTGACAATTAGAGTCCAAGATCAGTGTAACAATTTATATGTTGGAAAATCAATACTCTGCGTTTCTCATGATTGCCGGTAAGCTAGAGCACCCTTGGTGCTATGTTTAGGCATTTTTGTGCAAAATTTCAGAAAGATTCGATTGTAGACTTAAAAGATAAAAATGTCGACGGACGATGAGAGACAACGACGGACGCAACGCCACGGCAATAGGTTTTCGGACCAAAGGTACGGTAACCTGAAAAGGGAACTTGTATAGTTTCATTGAAACGAAATGGGATGTGAGATGAAAAGTTTTAACTGCCAACCTATATGTAGTTCATGGAAGTCAGTCTAGTGACACGTACTGATGATAAAAAAAGGTAGAGACATTGAGAAATTTGGCATTATTTTCCAATCATTGAGGAATTTTGAGCACAAAGACTCGTACCAAGGGAAATGGGGAATAATTGGACTCGAGTAAACCATTTTGGTCAAATTGGTCTCATTCCGAGCTTGTATTACATGTTAGATATGAGAGAGATGTGGCAGGTGTTTGTATTTCATTCAAGCAAAAAATAAGCCCAATGGCAAAGAAAGCTTACCAAAGAAATGTACATATATACAGGTCACATAAGTACGTCTCAAAAGTTTTTGAGAAAATGCCCGAAAAATAGAGCGGTTTTTGTTGAAAATGGCCGCAAAAATATATATATGATATATTTAGAATAGAAATATAAAAAAATATTTTTAGGTATTCTTTACAAAATTTCACAAAGATGCGACCGTAAAATTTAAATATAAAATGTGGACGAACGACGGACGCCACGCCACAACAATAGGTTCGGAACATAGGTTCGGTAACCTAAAAAAAACACCAGACGTTCTGTCGCAAACAACAACGACAAGGGTGTATCCCCAGTTCCCAATTGTGCATTCTGACAGAAGAACGAGGCTGATTAGATATATGATCATCTAGGCTTTTCCGATTAACTGTGAAAAATGGTATAAAAAAATATATTCTGGAATATCGCCACACAATTCAAAATCATCTCTCAAATTATAACAATATCAGTTTTCGACACGAATGACAAGCATGCAGCAGATTTTTCAGACTTCAATGACAATCAAATCTTCCAAGGTCATCGAGTCCAACGCAATAATTATTAGTATATGTCTAAGATTCATAGGTTCATTAATTTCACTTGGCCACGTGTTTGAAATGCTAACAATGGGACACCCGACCTATCCTCTTTTCCCCTTCTGCTTGGAATAACATGAAAGCAAATTTATCAAAAACATTTGTGCAATATTAGCACCACGATCTCACAAACCAGCTGTATGCAGACATCGACGTGCAAACCATAGAATTTCCGACATGCCTGCAGAACTTACATTAGATTTTTTTTCTCGTTGGGAGGCGATATATGATATCCAACAGTCTCTAGCTAAGGTTCCAGAAAGTCGTTTGCCAACCAAAGGTTAAGTACCAGGATCAAATTCTAGTAGTTTGAAGTGATTATTGATCTTGACGTTACTGCCTCGATTTTATGAAATTTATCAAATGAAAAAGCGCTGGTGTTAATTTAAATGAAAATCATGAATTTGAATGAATGTCATGAAGACATCCTTCATGATTCAGCTTCATTTTGACATTATCACTCACTTGTCGCGTGCTTCCTTCTAATAAATGTACTGAACAAAAACTGACAGTCTGTGCAGTGTAGCGAGTGTCTTAGTGGTATCGCACTCGGATTAGACACCAACTGCAGGTCAAGTAATATCCACCGCTTTCATGGAATAATCTAATTTGTTCCGCACTTATTGACTTGATGGTTAGACAATGTGAGAGGATAGACGCCGCTGTGATTTCTGGATTTCTGAGACTAGGCGCAGAAAGTTTTTGTATACATTCCCAATTGTAGCAAGTAAACCTTCTACTAGAAATGCACAGCGAGTTATGTATTTCTGTTCTACAGTGAATTGTGAATGTCTCGACGTTTAAAAAAATCACCTGACGCCAACCAAACCAAAAGAAGGGTAATAGTGTCTCTATTCAGTAAAATGGAGTCACCAGTCGTGGGTGCGCAACCCCAGCCTCTCATCCACACCCTCCGTCCCTCCCCCCCCCCCCCCCCCCCAACCCTTCCGACCCCACACAATATTCCTCTCCCCGCCGGCGGCGCACTGAGCTTTCCCAGCCAGCCAAGCCACTGCCAAGCAGCCATCAGCATAATCTAGTCCCGACTCCCGACCGGCCGCGGGATGACATCACTCAGGCTGGGCTGATTGCTGTGCCAGCCAGGGAGAGCAGGCTGGGGACACACCGGAGCAGGGCTGGCAGTGTACCAGATGGGAAGAAGCATACAGACGTGGAACAGTATTGGCTTGCAGCTGGAAATAAATGGAGTCAACGGACAGCTAGAATGGAAAGATCGTCTTGAAATATTGAGTGTTTTCCTGACACGGTAGGTGCCGATGATTTGGTGCGCGAGGTTTTAGGGCTCTATCAATGCATCCATGTTCGATCGAAAGGAGCTGGTTTATTGCCCATTTACATCCTTAATGTCCTGGTATGTTTATTTACGGGTCTTTGTCATCACGAACCCACACGGGTTAGTGCAGGTACATAAGACCAGTCTCGAACGAGTCGATAATTCACAGGTTCGAGGCACATTCGAAAGAATGTATGAAGACTATTACAAAAATATGTTCCACATTGAATTATTTTGCATTTAAGATGACTCAGTTAGTCGGTTCATTTTCCAAGAGAGAATACATCTGTTCTTTGTCAAAATGTTGAACATATTGGTGGTTTGTTTGTGATAGATTTGGGGTGTACAGTCATTTCAGTCATTTCTTTGGGTGCTTAATTGAGTCATATAAGTCATGCACTCATATGGCCATTTTCTAAATTCCGAATTTTCAATTATACCTACCCTGGATTTTAAATTTGAAATGTTCACTTGGAACATTAACGCTGACTTGAATCTAAAAGTGGAAGCGATCATCTATAGCCGAAGAATAAAATCAATGCGGTCTGTATTAGTGGGTATTACTGTTGTGGATTGGATTTGTTTCAATGAAACTGTTCAGAACACCAGGAGCAATTATATCGATTCCAGGCCATGACACGAAGGTTGTGAGCCAATAAAGTATCCGGGTTTGCTTTTCCAAATTTGCCATTAATTTCGCTGGTCATGATTTTGAGATTTATACGTGTAACTCAGTAAAAAATCAATGCTGGCATTCAGACTGATAATGCAGTCTAGGGCTATAGTTTGTCACAAACATTTCATGTTTTCATGTTGTCACTATGCCACTAAATGATTGATCGAAACTTTCCAATTTCGTATACATAACATATATATGTAAAAACATAATTGCAGCCCTTTTTCTGTATTATATGATTAAGGGACATTTGCTTTCAGCTGACTGTAATCTGCTCAACACTGTCATCGATCAATTAAATTTTTTTTTCTAAGTAGGGTTAGATTTCTCGCAATGGAAATTATAATCTGAATCAGTTGATCAAAAGATATAGTAGTTAGTCTAGTTCGCTCATTACTCTGCTGTCAAGCTGATAAATTAAAACAGAAATCGATATTAAGATGTCTGCACTCCACAAAATAAACATAATACCATGAAAAGTCTCGACAATTATCCTATTGTTTGCTCATTGAGTTTTTTCATCATTTTAATAATTAAGAAAATTTTGACATTGTTTTCATGAGTTTGGTGCGGTATTTGAATTCTTCGCAAGAGAAAGCACCACCAAATTAATTTGTTTTCTCAAATTCAGGTTTCCGAGTCAATAGTGCTCAACAAAATGGCTATAGAAGCATTTAAATCGAAACTATATTTTATAGACGCAGTGAAGTTCAGATATATATATATATATATATATATATATATATATATATATATATATATATATATATATATATATATATATATATATATATATATATATATATATATATATATATATATATATATATATATATATATATATACATGTATTGTCATATATGGAGTCCCTTCGACCTCAATTGACCTGGAAGAAGATTTCTTGATTCTGATATACGTAAATAGAAATATCGTATGTAACTATGTATAGCATTTCTATTCCGGCGTTCCGATTTGAAACATGCACTGTATATACAGTGTATAAGGACCATATATTTTTATCATTAGTTCCCAACCAACTACACGACCATCAAGTGTTCCAATGCAATTCGTCCAAATTGCTTTTATACGTGGATCAGCCTGGAATTTATTCGGACACTAAAGCACAAACAAGACTGCAAAACTGATGTATATCAGGGTGGACAGTCAGATATCTAGTCATATATCTGCATGAATATGCTAGCTACACTCATTGTATAGGCTGACTTCCGCAAACATAGAAATTATTTCTTAATATATAATATGTGAATACATTGATTTATAACGTTTTGACGTCACAAGAGTCCTGAACACATACACTGTATGTTGACAGAGTAAAGTGATGGATCCCGCTGAGCCGAGCCCGCCGCCTAACACGGCCGAGTCCATGACCCCGCCGACCCCGCCCGCCTGTGAGGACCGCCTTCACTCGCCGCCCTCTTGGGCCAGCCTTGACGACCTGGTGTCTGACGGCGAGGGCGAGGGCTCCGCCGCCACGGCGCTCTCCCAGGCCTCAGCCAGGGTCTCCCGCAGTCCAGGGAAACTCGTCAACAGGCTCTCCCTCAAGGACGAACTGGAGGCCGCCCTGGTATTCGCCGAGCAGCGGGAGGAAAACGAGAGCGAGGAGACTTCTTCTGACAGTGGGCAGGGAGCGAAGGACGAGGATGATGTGGAGGAGGCGATTGAAGCTCCATTGTCTGCGGTTCCTAGGCGAGATGGACCCACATCTAGTAGGTTTGCCGTGCAGAAGGCACAGAAGAAAGCCGACTTGGAGATCGACGCCGTAGACTTTGCCGAGTTGGATCAGAAGTTCTACGACACACTGAGTAGCATGTCAGACACACGTCTCCTTTGGCGGGTGACTCCAGAGCTCATGGCTCAGTCCACGACTCCCGGACAAAGACTGCGCACCCCTAGTGACCGTGACACCGAGTCTGTGTATGACACTGTCAGCAGCACCTCCAGCTCGGCGCCTTTGCTTCGAAAGTTCACGGACACCCAGAGCGAGAAAGCCAAACCTCCAGAGTTACCAAAGTGCAATTCCTTGGACACCAACGGTAAGAATCTTCTGACCAAGACCCTGGAGCAAGTCAAGAAGAGCCTGGAGGATCTTGCACCGTCCCCAGAGGCAGAACTATTCTCCAAGGTGATGGGCACACCTAGTGTGTACAAACTCTCAAGAGTGTACCTCTCAAACCTGTTGATTCTCAGTGTGTGCTTCATGATCCTCTACACAGCTTTCTTCTCTCTGAGGAACCTCCAGAGTAGCATCAACCAGCAGGGCGGGCTGGGTCTGGCAGGTCTCGCTTGTCTCTCAGCCTCGTTCATAGTCTTCTGCCTCGTGGCGCCATCTATCGTTAGCAAAGTGCGCCCAAAGTACGCCCTCGTGCTCTCGATGAGTGGACACATCCTCTTCGAACTTGCCAACTTCTACCCAAGTTTCTACACGATCATCCCCGCGACCCTGCTGCTGGGCTGCACGATGTCTTGCCTCTGGGTAGCCCAAGGAACCTACCTGACGAGTGTCGCCGTCACTTACGCCACGATTACCGGCAAGAAACATGATGGGATCATCGGGCTCTTCAATGGCATTTTCCTCTTCTGCCTCCAGCTGGCCCAGATCCTCGGAAACCTGATGTCCTCCTTCGTGTTCAACATCTCCCTCTGGACGGATAGTGATGAAGCGTCCTACGCAAACTCCACTGCGAAGCTCCGGAACCTTAAAACAGACTCAACCCAGAAATCCTACACAGAAATCTTCATTGGGAATGATACCCAAGTGCGAATACATGAGGCGTCGATGACTTGTGGGTATTCCTACTGCCACAGCCACATCATCGAGCACGCCGACCTTCGGATAGGACAAAACACCCTCTATATCCTCCTGATGATCTTCATCTCCCTCAGCGTGATTGCCATGACGATCATGGGCCTGTTCCTGGACAAACTAGACGTGATTTTCCACAGGAACAAGTCGAGCATGAGCCAGCAGCTGGCGTCACTCGGAGGTCTCCACAGGGAGCACAAGATCTGGCTCCTCATCGGGCTACTCATCTTCCTTGGGATGGAGCAGGCCTACATGTTTGGCGAAGTCACCAAGGTCAGTAGTCCGGAGTACTGGGCAAGATCACCAATTAACTGGTGAAACCTATCGACGGAAACAATTTGTAAAGGGTTTATTGGATGGATTTGTTGTACATCTACTGGTTGCACATCCAGATTGAGGTTCTAAATGTTTTCTTACCAATTTTCACGTTTTGCAAGTTGTTATCCATATGTATCTTGCAGGCGTTTATCACGTGTCCACTAGGCGTACACATGATCGGGTACGTGATGGTGTGTTTTGGCGCCTGTGACTCGCTCATGTCCTTCGTCTGTGGACAGCTGCAGAAGACGGGCAGCACGAGGGTCCTGCTCACTCTTGGTGAGTAATGCAGAAGTGAAGGCCACATCAATGTAGTTTTTTGACAAAAACAGAAGAACATTTTGAGTCCAGAACATGGGGCCCTTGAATGATTATAATTTTAAATGATAATAATTTTTAACAGGTGATTTTTAAAAAGGAATCTACTGTAAAATGCCACTGATTAGAGCGTGTTGTTCAGGTGCTACGAACTATCATTTTCAGGTTCGATCCTGCACCTAGCTCTGCTGATAGTAGCCTTGTTCTGGATCCCGGACCCCTCACGCGTGTACCTCGTGTTCATGTTCGCTGGATCACTTGGGATCGCAGATGCAATCTGGCAAACACAGATATGCAGTCAGTATATTGATATTTCAACACCACCAATGGCATTACAGACCAATGGTGGTGTGAAAAAAATTGTAGCTATTAAGCAGATAAAATTCCTCACAAATGTATGGTAAATGATTACTAATCTTTAGTAGTAATTTCTAATGATTACTTAAAAGGTTAAATGTTCTAGGATTAATTCGCTCTAAAAATATACCACAAATTGTGCCAGAACAGACATTATATGTTAATATATCCTTTGAATTTCTGCAATTTTCCACGTTTCAGACATTATCGGCTGCCTGTACCCGAGGGACCGCGAGGCTGCGTTCGCCAGTCTGCGGATGTACGAAGGAATCGGTTACACGCTGGCTTTCTCCTACGCCCAGTACCTCTGTATGGATATCAAAACCTACATCCTGATTGGTGTCCTCGTTGTCGCTATGGTTAACTACTTTATTATGGACCTGCTAGAGTCAAAATCGGCACAGCAACAAGTCTATCCGCCAGTCGATGTGTGATTGTTTTGGTAGATATGCAAATTGATCAAGGAATTGTTGATAATGCTGGGTTATGGCTATGTGAGGTAATGTGAGATAACTAAGCAAATCATTGTTGTCTGCTATGTTGTCCTAATTATATACACACAATGATATATGGTTGAACAGTTTACTTGATTTTATATATGGGTGCTATAATTTCTTCTTCAAAAGTATGATGGCATATACAAGTATACATGTATTATTTCTATACACGTACCAACATTATATAGAGTTTTTATACAAATAATTTCATATTACACTGATTGCAATTGAGGCAAATTTCACTTACTCCGCTAATCTGACATGCTTAGTTATGCTAGATTGTTCCAGTGTAAATTTAACCTGAACATTTGAGTATTACACTGTATTACCATTATTACTATGTATTAATTTATTTGAGATTGGAGTCATTGAAACGCTAACCAAATAAATGTGACTTGAAGATATGTTTTTTTTATCTGTATAAGATGTAGTAATGAAAAATCAATACATGTACATAAAACTGTCGCTTTGCAAGTTCCAACACAGACAAACTTTGAACTGATCATGACTCACAAGATATGGACACGTTATTTTTCACATTGTCGTAATGCATAGGTTCCTGTGAAAGCAATGAACCTCGACAAAAATTTCATACCTCTCAAATATAAATATCAGAATTTTGTTTTAAAACAAACTATATAAGTGCAATTATACTGACCAGATATCAATAGTTAAGTACACTTCGGCAATATGTCACTACTCAATGAAATATGGAACACAACAGTATTATAATTGAAACTGAAAAGTATGAATTTTTAGATAAATACTAACGATACAGTGAAGAAACCCAAAACATTTCATCAGCGACTTTTAACCATCAACATAGATACCACTCTAAACAACAATAAATTATATAAACAAAAATCTCACAGGAGTTTATGAATTTGATATTTAATGTCCACATTCAATAATTATGCTAAAGATGATAGTTAACACCTGAGAGTTGACACATCTGTTTATAATTCAACAGCTGTAACTCAACAGGTACAGTTTGTGGAAGTAGATTTTCAGCGACGGTTAATTTGTCAACATCAGATATGCAGGCAATATACAAAATGTTATAACAAAGCAAGCAGAGCAACAGATCATCAAGCATTCATTCAACATGATTTCCTCAACAATAAATATATGATTAACCTAACAGTCTAAACAAACAAAGTAAACAAAATCTTTTAACTAATAAGGCCAAAATCAGTTGGTTCTTTGGTTTTTGGACTGTCAGATCGTTCATGCATGTATACATCTCCTCAAATATTTACGAACACAAATGTTGCTCAAAAATGTTTTTAAAAATACTAACAATCCATAACAAACAAATAATAAGCTCCCATAATTACTAGTACTCAGTCAAACATTTACAGTATTAATATTGACCAGAGCAAGAATAAGGAGAAAATACCTAGTTGAAGGAGTATACTTGCTTTATTCGAGTTTTAAATGCCCAGACTGACTTGGCCTTGCAATTTGCACCAGTGAAAGTAATAAATAACAAATGTCGCTAGAACCAGCCGAATCGTTTCCGTTGTTTCTCCTCCTCTTTATACTCGACGTCGGTTTCCTCACTAATGTCTCTATCGTAGCCCTCGACGATGTCGTATTCCTCCTTGCGAGTGGCGAGGCTCTGAGTAGTCAAAGGCAGGTTCCTGAGAGCGGCCTCTAGCGGCAGAACGTGCAGGTTGGATTCGTAGTCCTCGGATAAGATCCCGAGCTCCGATAGGACTTTGACTGATTCCTCAGCTGCAAACTGGATCGTGCTGCCGGTTTTCTGCTGGACCCAGTCTTGGATCCTATTCTCTAGCAGACTCTGGGGCATGGAACCTAGGGAGTGCAGAGAAACATAGCAATTAAGTCATCAAAATTGTTTCAGAATATCCAACAGTACAAGATTTACAATCTATAGTTACAACTGAATCTACACATCAATATACATAAGACGATTGGTATATGAATTGGTATATTTAAATGTATATGATACTGGACTCAACAAAATATTTTCAGTTTAAACATTTATTCTGTTTGAGCTGATTCAATTCTACAAAACAATATAACACCGCACATTACCTAGCTCCACCGGTAGCTGGTCAGAACTTTCTTTCTCCTGCGCCGATGGTGGCCTGTTGGCCAAGAGGAACGTGTAACTCAGCAAGCATTCCTTGAACAACTCATCCTCCGCGCGATCAACGAGCAACGCCAGCAGGCCTCGATTGTTAGCGATGTTCTTGAAATATAGCATCCTATTCAGGTCTAGCAGGTAGGAATTGTGACGATTTCGGTAGACGCTCCACGCTCGAAAACCTACGAGACCGGTCACTCCCGTAAGGATGAGGGTCCAGTCCACTTGGATATGTGCCAAGTATGTTACTAACTTTGCGATGATGCCGGTGATAGCTACACCAGCTGAAAGAGTCATCAAGCCATGATCAAACTTTGTCATTTCAATCTTCCCGTCAGGAAGCAACTGCTCTAAAGCGTTGACTGGCACTTCTTTAAAGGCCTTGAGAAGAAGTTTGTCATCGCGCTTTAGTCTGACCGCGACTACAACGCGCTTGTAGTACTCCAGGGGTGGGGCTGGCTTCCGTCGCATCGCTGCGTTGACGAGTTTCTCCTTCAGGGTGGGAGCGACAGTCGGACTCTCCCGCCCCAGCGCCCAGAACCGCAACACATCGTACTTGTCTGTGTCCACGGAAACCTGCAACCATGGTACAGAAAACTGCTTATTTATTTCTGTTAGGAACTTAGGATCATGTTTCTATCTTACAAATACATCCACTGGAGGAAGTCTTGTCATTTGAACACAGTTAAATGAAGTTTTGAAAGCTTTTGGTTTTTTTTACTTATAATTATTAATCTAAAGCATTATACATATTAGTAATGGCTTCAAAAGCACAAACAATGTGTGTTCATATGTGCTAAATGATTCAATTCCCGGTACTTTATGCCCAATACTACCTAACATGTAACTCCTGACATGATCTCAAACAAGATCGGTATAAGAAGTGTTACGTACCATGACCCCCTCCCGTGCCTGGTGTTCACTCATTGCTTTCTCAATAGTTGAGCGCGGCAGTTCATGAAAGTTTGCCTTTTCCATAATGGCTCCGAGTTTTTGGATGAGCCAGAACTCGTTGTCCATTCGTTCCCGTCTGTTCCACTGTCGTGTGCTAATAGTGTCCTTGTCAGGGTTGATTGGGTCAAACAATGACTGAAATTCCATAATATTGAATCCATAAGTTAACATTCCACTTAGTCTTCATGCACTGGCTTGTGCTCAACCTTGTCTTACTCTCTGTGGATTATTTATAATCATGCAGTTGGGTTGGGTACTAATCCTGCTAATGTAACATTACATTGTTTTGATCATTTGATGCGATATTAGAGCATGGTACAGCTTTTGAAAATGTTTCAGGGAAAATTGAATACTTCCGTGGCTTGTTTAGATCAATAAGTGATTCATAGCACACAAAGAACCTAAAATTTACCTTGAGTTCTTGAAGCACTCCATGGTACTTGTTAACAATGGCACTATCCAGAGCGAGAGAAAACTGCTCAAACTTTTTGAGTTCTTCGGCAGTCAGGAAGTTCTTCTCTTGCATCAAATGACGAATGACCGAGCGACGTGTAATTGGCACAAAGTGCTCCCTGTAAGCCGAAAAAAATGGACTTGAAAATGAATATATGTATAAGTGTCATGATTGATGGGCAGGGAATGAAGATATATGTATTTTAGTCCGATACATGTATTGAAAATTTATCATTACCATGATTACATGAAAATTCTGAACATACATCGCAAACTTATCGAATTATGCATCTAGATTTAGTGAAGCACAAGGCAGAAAACTTGAACAAACAAAGAGCCCTGATCACTGCTCTTTAATACCTGAATGCATCTTTCTCAGTTGAAGTAACCAATTCTGATCGTGCCTCAGTTGGTTTTGAGTCGTCCTTGTCAGAACTGCTAGCGAAAGTCCTGCACTGCCCATATGTTTGATTTACCGTCGGACGCACAAGAGAAGCCCTCAAGACAACCTTTCAAAATGGACAAATACCAAAACAGTGAGCATTTTGAGTCGAATCTACTGTACATGGAGGCAAATTCATCGTCCTGAATTTGTTGTGTTTATTATCAAGTTACTGGTACTCTTCAGGCACCGATAACAGTCAGTCAATCATATATTCATAATTTATAGGCAATTGAGCGTATATGTAGAATAAATGTTGACTGGTGTTATAACATGGTGTGTGCTTCACTGGATACCTTATGATTTGGCTATACATTATAGGCTATCAGTGCTCGGCACTCGCGCTCGTGTGAAACTAGACATAAAAGCCTATAGGCTTTGTGGCATCCCCCAATTTTTCTGTTCTTTTCTAATGGTGAAACTTGACTGTTATTATAATACATATACCAGGATTATTGAACACAGGTGGGAGTGAGAGTTCAAATTATAGCAGTTGCTCACTAGACAAATGTCCATCAGATATTTGTTTTAATCTCAATAGGTATTAAATGTACAGACATGACAGACATTCATAATACAAGCAAAAAGGAAATTATTCTGGGTTCTGGCTAAGTAAAACAATGATAATTTGGTCACTGCATGTGAAATACAGCTAGAAAACAAAACAATGCATGTAGTTTCATCCAGATAAACACAGTGCTGTTTTAACTGAATACAATGAACAATTGACCGGCAACCAAGGCCCAGGCAGACCTTCAAAGCTGTTATCTTCAGTTTGGGTCATCATTATATAACCACCTATTGTTTTCTTTAGAAAGGGAAGGAGGGCATTGTTCCAACTTGTTGGTGTTAGTATAGTAAACTGGGGTGAGGGGACAGGAGAGGGGGGGGGGGGGGAGGGGGGAAGAGGGGCAGTGCATACAAGTCACTGATACATTGCTACATTCATATGCAGATTAGACTGGCTGACAGTGGAGGTGGGGGAGGGAGAGGGGGGGGGGGGGGGGGGTATTGCCTTATCACAGGCATTACTGAGCAGGGCTCTCATATACTGCACTGGCTGAGAGGGCAGAGCCTAGCCTCATGCTGGACACATGGGACATGCAGGCTGCAGTCAGTGAATACAGTAGCATGGCTCAGTCACAGTATTACATCTGCATGGGGGCAGGCGAGGGAAAAATTTTAAGTCCAAAAAAAAATACACCCAAAAAATTTTTTCCCCCTGGAAATTGCCTGAATCAAATTATGACATTGACAGGAATCGCCCGATTTTTTTTTCCAAAATGGCCGCTGGCGGCCATCTTGGATTTCGGGTCTCGACGAAAAACAATAGGGGTTAGGAGCAAAGTATTTCGGATGAGCTGTGAAAATTTCGGAAAGATAGATTAAGGCGTTCAAGAGTTATGATCCGGAAACCGAACGGCGGAAGAAAAAAAAAAAAAAAAAAAAAAAAAAAAGAAAAAAAAAAAAAAAAACAGACAAAAACATAAGGCCTCCCGATTTTCAATCGGGATGCCTAAATATATGCTCCCATGTTACGGGACTGATGTATTCACACCAGATAAACTGATGAGCTATCCGCAGTTAGTGTCATCATAGTCAATTGAATTACTGCAGTAGTTTTCACTGGATATTTACAGTAACGATCAGAAATAGCTATTTATTCTGAAGTGTGGCATGGGATGATCTCGAAACGTTCAAGTTTTGCAACCAAATAATGAACATCAGTAACGAATATTCGAATCGTGTAATTGTAGTGCCTCTAGTATCTTACATATGTTATCAACGTTATAACGTATCCTACATATGTTATCATCTCACTGATGTCAGTGGTGTGATAAGTAACGCGACATCCAAATGTGGACGATTTCGAAATCGCTGCTGCGCGATTTGCAAATTTTCGAATCGCGCGACGATTTCGAAATCGTCGCGCAATTTGAAAATGACAGGTATCTCGCGTTTTGGCAATGGCAACTGTGAGCTATTCGCAAATCGCGCAGCGCTATTTGGATGTGAATGTTGCCTGCCTCGAGCTCGCTTAATATATTGTGAACAACTGTGAACTATTGAATTTTTATGCCGGAATGAAGTCTCTAAAGGACGACATCACTTCACATGCAGCTACACGGACCTGTGGAAAACTTGTGCGATTTGTTGTTGATAAAATACGTTGATGAAAACAATGCCTATAATGTATAGGGAGATAATAGAAAACACTGCGCCGCAGGTAAATCTGTGCATTTACTATGTATTAGAAACTGGTTACCATATAGGCCTAGGATCGAACAATTGTGAAAATCGCGCTGCGCGATTTGCGAATGGTTCACAGCTGCCATTATCAAATCGTGCATTAGATCTATTAGTCATTTTCAAAACGCACGACAATTTCGAAATCGGCATGAGATTTGAAAATTTGCAATTCGCGCAGAGCAATTTCGAAATCATGCTAATTGGCAATCGTGCACAACATGATATATACTTAATGCTAGCTGCAGTGGAAGGGACCTGACAAGTGAAAAGGCAATTTTATAAGGGGGTGTCTTAAGATTCATTGTACAGCCAGTAGTCTAGTGGGAGTGGTAGCTCTGCACTGACTGCAGGCAGTGAGTGAGCTGGTGAGTGCTACGAGTACAGTACACTACAGTTCACAGTCAGTTGAGCAGGTCAGTGGGTGTACCCATTGGCAAAAGTTCATACGTTTATTAACGAGCTTATCTTGTTCAAAATTGATTATCAGGCCATCATTGGTTGACTATATAGTGTAATTTTCAGTTGGACAGTGTACCTTGACCCGGGAGTGTTGTGAAATGCGCTGAAGGACAAATCCTCCCCGGCGAATGACTGTAGCAGTCGCCATTTTCCCAGGTTTAGTGTCGATGACGTTCGCCAGGTGGCCAAAATTAATGGAAAGGATTTTACGCAATATTCCGTAGCAAACTGCTGGACGTTATGATGATGTGAGGGCCAGCGTAGTTGACCACAGACATGTCACACAAGACATGAATGGCTAAGGATAAATTAAATTCCATTTTGACTTGAGTTAGACTTTAAAATGATTATGTCACATTTTGTAAATGCTTAACTGAGTGACGTCAAAGATTCACATGGCTGTGATCAGTTGGTGATTATATTTACCGGGGATCCCCGTGTTTACGCCTTTCTTTGGATAAGCCCATGGGCTAATACAAGGAGAGTTCTACTCATGTATAACAAACTTATGAGCTTCTAAACGGAATAAAATTTTGCATCGCATCAGGACTGGGCCTGTATTTGGGGAAAACGTTTTTTTTTTCATTTTTTATTACGTAGAGAGACGTTGATAAATGCTCTTTCTAGAAGGTACTGAAATGGCTTGAATAAAAAATGCCCGTGTGCATTGCCTAGGACTACTGTTACGTATGCGCGTGATCAGCTGGATTTATCCGGTCATGCATGCATAGGCATGTATATGTGTACCTTTTTATTCGTCGTAAAAAACGCTTAATATGATTATTGACACTTGTGATTAAACACTAGAATAAATGTTTGAATAAATATAATTATCACACATAAGAAATGCTTTCCTAACAAATCCATTCAGGAAAATCAAGCGTGCAAAATAATCGTGAAATAATAATTATTCTCCAAATATAAGCCCATGGGCCTATATATGGAGTAAAATTTCATTGCACACAACATCCTCTTTCCGATTATAAGCCCTGGGCTAAATACGGGGATCCTCAGTATAGTTGCAACATTCAACTATCCCTGAACACGCAGTAGCTGGAGATATATGCTCAATACAACATTCCATTCTGATTATCAAGCAGTACTTTGCACCCAGAAATGCATTATCACTGTAGTTGAAATAAGATAAGGCATGTTTTACCTGGTTTTGGACTCCATCATAGGATATACATTGCATTTGCCAATTCGATGCTCTCGATTTATTTATAGAAGGCGAGGGTCATGAAGGGCCTTGACTGAGAATGATTGGGATGGCTGTACAATGAAAACACTGCTCGTGACACCCGGGGTTGCGACATGGGACCCTAGAAGCCAAAGCTTCTTTCCTTTCGGAAATAAATGTGATAAATTTATCCTCTTTCTTTTCCGCCTTTTTCCGTCTCTTCTCTTTTTCCTTCTTTTTTTCTGGTGGTGGTGGTGGTGGTGGTGTGTGTAGGGGGGGAGGGGGGGGGGGGTCACCCTAAAACCGCCCCTGGTAAGGTGTGTCCTATGCCTAGGACACATTGACATATACTCTCACAAACGATCTACCCGGTACTCGCCGGGTGCAATGGGACATATATCCATTCTAAAAAAAAAACCCTAATCATGTGAGAATATTGAAGTCAAGTTGAATTATGTTTATTCGTTACTGAGATAGATATACTCGTGTCTGAAAATCAGTGTAAAAATGGTCCTTTATTAAATGCTTAAACACTTTCACACGAATTTCAAAACTTTCATTCAACCCTGGTTGTCTTGTCCTATTTTTGAGACGGGTGTCGGAATATCCTTTCCATTTTGAAGACGTCCTTGACCTTCATGATTCGCCGGCAAATTTGACAAGTGAACAAAACAAAACAATTTCTATTTTTAGGATGGATCCGTCCGAAGTAGAATTTCTGGCTGAGAAAGAGATGATTTCCATCGTTCCTAATTTTTCACAGGACAAAATATACTTAATTGGAGTAAGTCTGAACCAACTGGGCCTTTATCTCAGAAATAGAAATGAAAATCATAACGTCAACATTAGCTATGAAGCGGATTTACTGACAAAAATACAGGTCGTGTCGTTTTAGTTTGGTTTCGTGTGATGTGTCCGTTCGTACGCTGTTTTACTTTGAAATCGCATCGTGTTGGTTCATGGTTACGTGCTTCATTTTAACATAGGTTCGTGGGCGATGTCCTCTTTTCGTGAGTCACTTTGACACTAATTCGTAGGATATGTCATATCTTCATAGATCTAGTTGTCGTGAGATACATATAGGCCTAAATATGCCATCTTTTCATTCTTTAAGTCACAATCTCGTAAGTCATTAAGACACTGATCACTGTTTCGTAAGCAATACCAATCTCCCGTGGTGCATGTCACTTCGTAACACTCTCTGTTCGTAAGCGATCTTATCTCGTGGGCTTTGATTTGAACGAAAATGGAACGTTCTTTGGGTCATAATTCCCATCCCGTTTGCATTCACTGCTCTTAGATCCGTTATGTGCTGAGCTCTGCTCTGTTGTGCAATGTGGCTGGTCATTCATGCTTTATTAAATCGCGCTGCCTGATTTCTGAATAGTTCATAATTAGCCATTGTTAAAACACGTAGCACATTTCCAAATCAAGCCCCATTAAACTGGTAGGCCTACGTGATTTGAAAATTTGCAATTCGTGCAGCATCGCCCCCATTTGCAAATCACCCACATCACGCACACAGCAATAGCAGCGCCCATTGGTATCATAATCAGTGTGAAACCTTCTAATTGGTCAGACACATTGCATCCGGGGTGGGGTTCTATGGCCAAGTTTTTATGGTGTAGGACTATTGCAGAGGAGTAAAGGGGGGGGGGGGGGGTTGGAGTGGGGTCATGCTACGTAACATAATTTGTTTGGTAAAAAATACAATTAATCCCAAACTCGTACATGTATAAATCCAATCCATGTGCTGTAGAATTATCTAATATTTGATACTACCGGTATTTGAATGGTATCTATACTCTAATTTTTCTAACTCGTTTACATTGTTTTTCATTGATATTTTTGTGATGCTAAATGGTATCCTTCTATCATTTGGTATACTTCACCTGGGAGTCAAACGGCAATTTTATGCGAAATTTCAGACTTCTATCGCGAAAATTGAAAAAGTTGGCAATCTACCCCAATGTTAAATTTAGCCGTGTAATTTTTTTTCTGGGTCCTCATAAAATCTTGTACTTGGGCTCGTCTTTGTAGGGCTAAAAACGTTAGAAATCAACATGTTTGTGTCGAATACTCCCCACTCTGTCTTCTGGTCCAAAATTACAATAACATTTGAATTCTGATGGATGTAAACACGATTAAATCCCCGAATATGCTCAAATTCTCGAGATCCCGTTTTGGCCTGAATTTGTCATTGGGGTAGATTGCCAACTTCTTAAATTTTTTATATAAAAGTCTGAAATTTGGCATAAAATTGCCGTGTGATTCATAGGTGAAGTATGTCAAATTATAGAAAGATGACATTTAACATCGCAAAATATCGCCAAAAACTTGTGTAAACGAGTTAGAAAAAAATCATTTTATAGTGCATTTTTCATGATTATATTATACCATTCATAAAGCCGATAAGCGTGAAAGACCAGACATATATTCACTGGGTGTAAACCTGATGTAGGTAACTAAGTTACCTACATCCCAAGATGGCCACGGGCAAGAACACTTCAAATTGCAATTGGCAATTACAGATGATTCAGGAGGTTTTGGTTGAAGAACTGTGTATAATTACATAATACTGGTAATATTTCTTGGCATACAATCATCCTTGTTCGTTTATTAGGCTGGAAACGTGCGTTTAGAGCGATTGTATTTTCCGAAGGGATGTAGGTAACGGTATGACTATGCGTACCCAATATGTGGCTTTTGATGATTCAGTTTCTGACACATTACCTATGGAATATGGTGTTCCACAAGGATCAATACTGGGCCCTCTACTGTATCTCATCTATGTAAATGATATAGGTCACTCTGTCTCACAAGGAAAAATCCTCTCATTTGCAGATGACACTTCACTTTATATTTCTGATAGTAGTATAGACAATTTGTATCTCAATGCAAACAAGGAAGTTAATAATCTATATAATTGGTTTTGTGCAAATAGATTATCATTAAATGCCAAAAAAACCAAATATGTCCACATCAGATCACCCAGAGCCAATATCAATTTATCACACAATAATATATCTATAAATGGCACAGTCCTTGATAGAGTTGGTAAAGACCAAATAGAAACTAGTACTAAATTTTTAGGTGTCAAAATAGATGATCATCTCTCTTGGGGAGACCACATTAAACATATCAAAACTAAAATATCTCGTGCCCTATTTATTATCAGGCAAGTAAGAAACTTTCTTCCACAGAAGTGCCTGAGAACCCTATACTTTTCTCTAATACATCCATATCTTACTTATGGCCTATTAGCATGGGGTAATGCCTCCACATCTCTTTTAAATTCCATTTCAATATTGCAAAAACGAGCAATTAGAGTTATAGGTGGGGCTAGTTATAATAGTCATACTGAGCCATTATTCAAAAAACTAAATATTCTCAAACTCTCAGATCAGTATGAATGTGAAATTTCCCTATTTATGGCGAAATATCTTAAAAATAAACTACCTGCATCTTTCAATGGCATGTTTGTTGTCAATCATGAAATTCAATCACATCATATCACCAGACAATCAGAGCAGCTTTATGTCCGACGTGCCACAAGTGACTTTGCTGGCAGGTTTCCTATTTTCAATTTTCCTCACATCTGGAATAAATGGCAATCACTTTTGCCAGACCATAACTCCATGTCAATAAATCAAATTAAAACATATCTCAGACACGCAATGCTATCTAATTATAAAAACATTGTATGGTGCTCAAATCCTACCTGCAAAGACTGTATGTGAACCTACAACCAATATCATCTCTTCTGATGACTGGGCTAATATGTATCATAACGTATGTATGCACATACACACATTGATTATTACAAATCATTCTATAACGGATGTCCTATATCCAGATCAGATCACACTAAATTGATATACAATTTCAGGATATATATACTGGTATATATCTTGGGATTGTATATAAATGGGCATTACATTTTCAAGGGTCTCAAGGGCGGGTGGGATTCGTGGGCTTGTTTCAAGCATTATGATCTCTGATCGTGACTTGGCCAATATCATAACGTATACATACATATACATGTATCGTTTATCACTAAATCATCACAGAACCTTTTGTATATGTGTTTGTAACATGGGTCAGGGCACACTAATCTGATGGCCTATTCACCATTTTTTATGTGTGTGGAAAATATATCTTTATCTTTTTCAAGGACATTATGAAACAAATATATGTTTATATCCATGGGCTTACACTGTCAATGATCTCTAGTACGGTTTGGGTCCGTGGATCTTTTTACAACCCACATTACTGTTATTCATTAAATTTCCAGTTCATTCATTCTGAAATTGAATAATAAATTCATAGTTTCATTGTTGTTCCATGGCTTTTGAACTTTTCTTGGGTCAGTAATTTTCCAACCAAAGACAAAACATTCTTTTCCAATTACATATCTACATTATAATGTTAATAAAATTGACACCTAGGGTCGTCGGGGTTCCCAGTAGTTCCATCCACCAAAATGTCACACTCAAGTGTTCATTTTTTTTTCTCTCTTTACTTTCTTACTCATTACATGTACATCTGATTAGTATGTTATTTCCTTTGTTTTATTATTTCTCATTACCTGTATTTTCGTTTAGCATTTTCTTTCCTTGGTTTATGTTTTCTTGCCATGTATCTATCTATCTTTTTCTTCTTTTTTTTGAGGCCATACATAATACAGCCCTCAGGCTTTGTATGGTCTCTTCAGCAACTTACATGTATCAATGTCTGTTTATCTCATATTTTGTCAGTACATGTATATTCCACTATCATTTTTCACTTATTGCTTATTATTTCATATCATTTCATTTCAAGTTGCTGAATAAACAAATAAACAAATATCCTACGGTAACGACAAGATGTAGGTAACGGTACTCGGACAAAATTTAATGATGTAGGTAACGGTTGTTGAACATGTGCTTTGGCTGAAAATCTAAACACTGAAAATACACTAGAAACACGGAAACACTGACTACACTGAAAATCTGATGGAATTTTGATAGGTATGCTACCTCCTAACCGCCAAACTAGGGATAATTTTCAAGAAGATTGGATGCGAAATAGAAAAGTTGGCCTGTCTCGCGGTGAAATCGACAGGGGACCCGTCCCGATCGTTTTCCTACTTCGTTATGTATAGGCCAAATAGGCTAACTTTTTGTTCACATACTAATCACTTCGAAAATTTAAACCTTGTTACACTCTTGCGAATTTTTTATCGAAATAGATCCGATATACATGAATTATTAACGAAATAATCCCGAAAAACACTGCGGTTTTCATGTGTCACTTTTACATTGTGTAATTTCAATACAATCCACAGTAAATAGCAAAAACGGTGCGATTATGAAACATATGATCGGGATAGTTCCTAATTAATCCGTCTTCTCCATAGAGAGATGAGAGCGCCGTCGAGCTCAAATCGTTCGAATCGAATTTATAGCTCGAACACCAGCCCATATAGCGCACTGTCCTCTATTAATATAACTGAATGAATATCATATTTGATCCGTCGAAACATTTTGAATCTTCATTTAATTTCATTGAATTTCTTCCAAATTGTGAATAGTATTAGTGGAGTACACTGCTCTACATACAATACTTTGATGGGGCTAAATTCAACATGGGGTAGACTGCCAACAATTCATGTTTTCGAGCTAAAAGTATAAAACATTGTAGGAAATTGCCGTTTGAGTCCCAGATGAAGAACATGTATACCATGTTATAATACGATATACATTCATCGTCGTGAAAATGTCCGCAGAAAACGATGTAACGAGTAGTATCATAGTATGCCTGTTCATACCAAATTGCATCCTATTAATTCACTTATTGACATGCAATCTTTTCAGAGTAAATTCCACCTGTGAAGATTAAAAATATGTAAGACCGATTGAGTATGACATTCATTCAGTGGGTGAGTAGTATTAGTTAAGTACAGTGTGCCACTTGGGCCAAAGAACTTCATGACCCCCACAAGATTTTGTGCATTTGCTTGATTTTTGAGAGCAACTTATTCGTGTTGAATACACCCCAAATGTCTTCTGGTCCAAAATGATAACAATACTTCAATTCCTGGTGGATGTACACATAACTAAACACGGAAATATGCTCAGATTCCGGAGATCCCGTTTTGGGCTGGAATTGGACAATGGGGTAGATTGCCAACTTTTCCAATTTTCGCAATAAAACTCTGAAATTTGTTAGAAAATTGCCGCTTGACTCCCATATGAAATATGTCAAATTATAATATGAAACTATGCAGCATCGCAGAGATATCCCCAAAAACGGTGTATACACATATTTTTACTTGCATTACCCTTGCAAAAATGTGTCAAATACACTGTTCAATAACAAATGATTGTCTAATTACCTCCATTTCGACCTCTATCGCTGAAGTCGTCGAACCAGTCAATGTGAGAAGTAAGTAATCAGTAATAAAACAGCATGTATTGAATTTATCGCTCAATATATTCACCTTGTGAATAATCCGTTACCTACATCTTACCACACACGTTACCTACATCTTCTTGTTAGCGAACCTTTCCGTTACCTACATCCCTTCGAAAAAAACAATCGCTCTAAACGCACGTTTCCAGCTTGATAAATGAACAACGACGCTTGTATGTCAAGAACTATAACCAGTATTATGTAATTATACACAGTTCTTCAACCAAAGCCTCGTAAATAATCTGTAATCGCCAATAGCAATTTGAAGCGTTCTGTCCCATGGCCATCTTGGGATGTAGGTAACTTAGTTACCTACATCAGGCTTACACCCAGTGATATTGCACAATGGAGCAGAGCTCAGCACATAGCGAGAAATCTAAGAGCAATGAAGGCAAATGGAATAGGAATTATGACCCAAAAAACATTCCATAATAAATCAAAGCCCACGAGATAAGATCGCTTACGAAGTGACATGCACCACGACATGCAGTGTCAAAGTAACTCACGAAAATATGACATCGCCCACGAACCTATGTTAAAATGAAGCACGTAACCATGAACCAACACGATGCGACTTCAAAGTAAAACAGCGTACGAAATGTCACATCACACGACAACATGACCCAACACAATATACGGCTTTTCAAAAATAAGCACGATGCGACTTCAAAGTAAAACAGCGTACGAACTGACACAGCTCACGAAACCAGAATAAAACGATACGACCTGTATTTTTGTCACTGAATCCGCTTCATAATTAGCATTGTAGGACATAAGCATCAAATGAGTGGTTCTCTGTCTGAATGAGTTAAAAATTTTGCATGTAGGAGCAGTTTTTATAGCCAGATTGTTAATGGCTTGCATAGCTGTTTAATAGTGTTTATATACCAGTAGGTTTTGAATTTGAGAGATAGATCTAAATATAGCCTAAATGAAAATCATAATGTAATAGATCTAGCATCAAATGAATGGTTCTCTGTTTGAATGTTTTTTTTAAATTTTGCTTGTGTTTTAACAGTTAAGTGCAAACAATTCAATAGACCTATTATGGAAATGTGCATCACATGAATTGTATTTTATAACATTCACGCTATTAGTATATTACCAATACTTTCAGGGAGAAATTGGTCCATTCAACCCCGGATTACAGATGGATGTGCCAGTTTGGATGGCTATCAACCTGAAACAGCGCCAGAAATGTAGAGTTATTCCACCGGAGTGGATGGACACTGGTCAGCAAAATTTGCAAAATTCCATTTCAGAAATATTGTTGAATATTTGGTACTGTTGTGCAATTCAGCGAAACATTTATGCATTTTCACACAGAAACACTGGAAGCCAAGAAAACTGAGGAGCAAGAATCCAAATTCTTTACCAAGATGCCAAGTAATCATTACATGGAACTTACACAGTTGTTACTCCATCAGTGAGTTTTCTTATTCAATAATTTATCGATGTTTGATCAAACTACCATAGAAAGGGGTCTAGTACAATTGCATTTTTGGCATTGACTGCACTAGCAAATAAGAAAGTTACCATTGTATGTGATAGGCCTATTTATCGGTTCATTGTTTCAGTGCGCCGGACAACATTCCTCACGCAGATGAAATTCGGACACTGGTCAAAGATATCTGGGACTTAAGGATCGCCAAGCTGAGGAGCAGTATTGATGTGTTTGTCAAAAGTGACATCACTCATGCCAAGGTGTGTTGATTTAATCTTTTGAATTGGTCTGTTTATGTTCTTAAACGTATTGTTTGTTGAACATTTTGTTCAATATATGTTTCCAGTTGAATCACCTAACGTTGATGGAACTGAATACTGTTCGACCATTCCTGACGAAAGCACTGGATAACATGCAGCAGTTACGACTCAACATATCCCATGGTGCCGCACTGCGGGCTACGCAGGACTGACACTCTCCACAATTTATGATTTATATGTGCAGTTGTTTATGCCTGTGTGTACATGTGTTGAATATCATTGTATCTATAAATGATCTGGTACATAACATGCATAATATGCTGTTGAGTTTATGTACTGAATTAGAAAAGATGCAAGATATTTTCTATACACACATAATATCAAAGGACAATGGTAATTTCGATGTCCTAAATCTGCCCCAACAGCTCAGGAAGCACTCAGTTACTGGTAGGGAGGATTCCCATATACCAGTATTGAGAAGACCAATTTTGAAAATCCAGTAACTTAAAACACTTGATGTAAATTCTTCACAAGTGACATGTTTTGTGCATGGCTGTGTTCACAGTATAGATCTAAAAACATGTATTTACTGTACATTATGTAGGATTGAATAATAAGAACATTTCGAACTGATTATTGTTTATTGTTTCCCATAGAAATGACGGAATGTGACACTACAAGCAAGGAAGACCATACATATTCCTAATTAGCATAATTTATGCATGGTATTCGCATGTCCCAAAGCATACAATAATAGATCTACTACATTATAGTAACACAATAATATATATGCACAATCATATTACATTTTTCTCATATTCATTTGTTAGCGACAAACAGAAATTATCCGTATTATCATACGAAAAACCACTGTACAAATTTAATGTCAGTAAAAAACATGAAATGTCTTCTAATTCATTCAAAAATAGATTTATGACTGTTCTGTCATCAACAACGAATCCAGACTGGTTCTGTTCAAGCCCATGGCTCCAGATAAATGACGATCACATGTTAATTTATGGCAGCAAAATTTCCTACTCTGAATACACCACAATATATACAGTTTAACAGACGGCTAACAAACAAACAGCTACCGGGCGGTGCATATTATACTTCTCAGTAACGGAACAACTGGCCCCTGAAAACTTGGTGTGCATTATGGCATACAGACTCATCGAAAAAACGGTCCATGTCTGTATCGAACCAGGATTTATACAATAGTATAAAATGTCTCTCGATGGACAATGTTGTTTTCGTTTGTACAAAAGTACACAGATCTATTTTGAATATACATACGGTACACTTGTTACTTGCCAAATGATATTCTCCAGATAAATTTAGAAGATGACACAAAAAAACATAGGTACCATTTGCCATATATGTACAGAATTTCTAATTTCCCCTGATATGATTACTGTTATTATTGGACTAGAGTGCACATGAAATGTCTGAACTTTGATATGTCTACTGGAATTACGAACACTTAACTTTATCAAGAATCACTTGAGAAATGTTGAAACAAAAACAATTTGAACCTCCGTTGCATCAGTCTTTAACAAAGTCGCAAAACTACTATGACAAAATATCCCTAGAATATGGCAGTGAAGCGAATATAAATGCAAACCATTAACAATCTGGTTAAAACTGCTTCATAAAACAACCGAATAAGCACTCAACTTGTTCAATGAAAACAAATCGATTACGCAATAATGATAAGAAATGCTGTACAAATTTGTTGTACCCAAATAAATACTGCAAATGCTGGTGCAAAATGATTGTACGTGTACAGAAAACACAGCATAGTTTCCCTTTGGAGTGGCCCATATAATGAACATGATTGTGCTTCACAACGATTTGAATGACCCTCTTTATCTGCACTTCCCTCCAATCTAGCTTACACATTGGTTACCATCACTACATGGAAGCTGTACTGCCGAGCACAGCAACTGTTGCATAAACAACACCCAACAGACTGCCGCATGCTCATATAAATACTAAAATGTGTGCAAAATCAGTTTGTATACACATTTAAACTTAGAAATATCTATCTGTCATGCAACCACAAGACACATGTAGCAGCAACCAGCCTTGGCATGTACATTTTGTAATGTTGCAGGGGTTTACTCCAGAATAACACATCCACCGTTGAATTCCACCAAGTAAGAATTACTCCACCGCAAAGGGAGAATCCAACCACACTATCAAGTAACGTCCTAATTCATTCCAAGTTGCTATGGTGATGCCTGTATCACCGTGGTAACTTAAGGCACTTTTTCAGCGAGTCAAGATTCTGTTGAGTGGCGAGTCTTTCTTCCATCAACTGTTGTTTCTTCTGGAGTAACTCCTGAAAACAACAGAAATTATAAACTTTCAGACACTGGAATACATCAAGTTATAAAGATAAACTCACAACTCAACATTTGATGTGATTATCTTCTGTACTTTTTCAGGTTTTTTGACAGGCAACATGTCCCGAGCCATGTTTCAACACACTGCCCATTCCCTACATTGTACTGAGCCATGTTTTACACTATTCCCACTCACCGCCATGTGTAAGCTGAGGCGTTCAGCCGTCCGGTTGAGATCACAGTTCTGTGTTTGGAGATGCTGACACTGCTCCTGGAGAATTTGCTGCTCCATTCGTGAGCCTGGAACATTGTTAAAAAACATCAATTTCTATCACATCTAGTAAACAAGTATCAGTATTTTGAATATACTTTATAATCAACTGGCTGTAAGGTTCCTAGCACTACACGAACCTTCCATATGCCTCTGGTAAGCCTCAAGGATGGCTTCGATGCCGGGCCAGCGGTAGCCGTCAATGCTGCCATCCATGCGTCTGTCCGTCCCGCTAGGCCCAGGGACACTGGCAGGGAGGGGCAGGCCACGACTTGGCCCGAGGGGCTGGGTGGACGGTACTGGTGACACCGAGGTCTGCCTCGGAGCCCCATTGTGACCACTCGGCGCACTGCTCGAATCCTCGTCCATCGTGTAGTGCACCTCCACCGAGGGATTTGGGTTCTGGGCTGTTGGAAGGCAAAGGGTTCAAGTTAGCAGCAGTTTCAAGAAGTATTAAACTGCAATTTAACACAGAATGTACTGTTATCGCCGACATGGCAGAAATAATCTACATCACTCATTTCAGAGACATAAATTTACCTCAATACATGCATAGAATAATAGGTTTGCCAGAAGGCAAAATAGATTCGGAAGTGTTTGCCTACCATTTTTACTCTGTTGCTGTTGTCTTGTGGTCTGTAGAACAGATTCCAAGAACTCCTGAGCGAACTCTTTGCCGATGGCACGCCTGGCGTGATCCTTGTCGCCCCCTGATGGCGCTGGCGCTGGGGCCCCTAGCGACGAGAACGCCGAACTGCCTGAGGCACTGGGTTTCCATAGCGACTGACTCTTGGGTGGGACTATCACAGGTTTGGCTGGCGTTGATGTGGCCACATGGTTAGCGGGAACTAGTCCGTGGTTCCGTGGGGCAGAAAGTTCTTTGTTGAGAGACGACAGCATCTCAAGGGGACTGTTCTCGGTTGACGTGTCGAACATCGGCTTCTTGCTGGGGACGTCGGAGTCGTCGGCTTTACGTTTGATGGGACTGGGGTAGGCGGGGAGGGGCTGGGGGCGGACCAGGCGGTCATACCACAGAAGGTGACTGTCCATTGAGAGGCGAGGGAATGGTACGTCCTTCGGGCCTCCGCTCCGTCGCTTACGGTCCCACTCGCAAACCTGATGTATCATCTCCAACTCTGTCGGGGAAAACATACAATTCATTATAAACGGTTAAATGATACAATAGTGATCACAGTTGACAAGATATAATACATGGCCATTTCCAGGTTCACAGTGTATTCAAGTCCACTTCAATGAGTATGTGTTATACAGTCCCTTGAAAAGGTCACCATATACAGTCACTGGAAGATGTTGCCAATAGAATATTGCCTGATACTTTATGACCACATTTCGGACATGTGAACGGCATGTCCAAGTTATTTGCCTTGTCTTATTCTCACACACATTTTCGCTGTGCACTCCCTGATATACAGCTCCCAGTCTGGCACAGTTCAAGGTCATCACAATGTTATATCTAAAATGTTGGCATACAATATTTATAAACAAAACAATTCACTGCCCAAACAAGTAGATGACAGTCTTTCAAAGAGGAGAGGATGCATCATTGTTGACCAATGGGAGAGTTTTCCTCGGTCTAACGATTTACAAAAGCTGCATATGACTCTATTCACATCTGGCCACTTTCCAAACAACAGAGCACCTGTCTACACTGTGTGTACACTGGTGCTAGCACTCTGCTTGAGCGCACACAGAGGCTAATCAACAGCCCTTGTCTACCTCAGCTCTTTTGTCATGGCCTTGTTGCTTCATCAACCAGCTTCTGTTTGATTTTATCACTGGGCTGTCTGTTGGCAATTACTGAGTTATCATTTTAAAACATCAACTGCATCACATAGTTCTGCCATTTTAAAATGTAAGCAAGCCACAAAAAGCCACTGAATCAGGCTGAGATTTCAAACACAGAATTAACTTTTCCCCCTGGTTCTGAAACAACTCAGATGCACAATTTCCAATCTTAAGCTAATCATGCTTCTCAATTGCATGTACAGTGATTCTATTTGGGGTTGACATTTTGTACATATATCTACATTTGGTGGTGTTTCCACATACACCTGTCAGAGCTTGTGGACTGCTCACCGTGCTGCCGCTGTAGTGGGACGGGCTCGAGGCCGAAGCCATGCAGAAAGCGTCTCTTGCTGCGGTAGTCTGACTCTGAGTTCAGGTCCTCCGGGTTGACAGTCGATGGCTGCAGCGGACTGCTCCTCGCGACGTCATGAACCTCAATGGGACTGACACTCGGCTCTCGGTAAATCCGCCGACGCTTCAACTTGTGCTCAAACTCAGCCTCTGTAAATGTTGGTACATGTTATAGCGTTAGAAAGTTTTTGTTATGGTAACATACTGTATTCATGTCCTAATCACATTCTTTTCCTTCTGCTATTTTCATTATTTATTACTAAATATTCAGTAACCAATGAACATATGAACATTCGTGTACAATAGATATTATTTACACACAATGAATCCAAACTAAAAGGCTCCACAGTGTATTCGTCACCATCATCCTGATACCAAGCTACACACAACCGAGCTCACCTTTTCGGCACTGTTGAGTGGTCAGCCCAAACTGCCCGAGGAAGCCGAGTTTGTGGCGGGATCGGTTGAGTGGGATGGCGGGACCTGACTTGATGAGCAGGAGGCGCTGGTGTTTCTCGGAGAGGTCCTCCAGCTCTTCCTCGAGGTCATCCTCAGAGTCACTGTCATCGACCGCGCCCGAGAGTCTCGCCTCCCGTAGTCGCTGCTCCTCCTGGTCCAGCTTGGAGACCGCAGGCGCGGCGGGGGCGAGGCTGGGGAGCAGCGGGGGCGGAGCCTGGCTCGTCATCAGGCTGTGTAAGTGGCCGTGGGATGGAGCTACGTCAGGCTTGAGCTTGGCAGGGTCTGGGGCGGAGAGATTCTTGTGAGGGATGGACTTGTCAGGTCTCTCTGGTATGTGATGGTGGTGGTGATGGTTGTCGCTATGAGAACGGTCTGACGTTGGCAGAAGTGCAGGGATTGACGGTACCCCCTCTGCTGTCACGGATGAGTGAGATCGTTTAATGCTGCTGCTGTTATTGGTTCCAGTGAAAGACCGCGGGTGACTCAGATTTTTGTTCGACCACTTGTCGGGATTTATTTTGTTGTTTTCTTGAGCTAGGGTGCGTTCACTCATCAAGCGACGCTCGAATTCCGAGTAGGATTCCTTCTCGAGCCCATTAACGACCGGAGTCGAGCCCGAGTGCTTGCCTTCAAAGGGTCTGTGAAACTTTGAGTCAGCCCCCTGTGCCTCGCGCACAAGGGTGGGGTGAGGGGCTGGGACCTTGGGGATGGACAGAGTGACTGGTGACTTGGAGGCAGGAGACTGGTTGTTGCTATGTTGACTGTAGGGTACAAATCCCTGTGAGCCGTGCGATGTGGAGTGTGTCCGTGACTCCTTCTCGCTGCGATGTCTTGAGCTGTGTTGTCGACCTTCTCGGTCATGGAGAAGGATGTCTTGTTCTCGCAGAAACTGGAAGAAATGACAGAATTTCCATGTTCATAACGACCAGAATTCAATTGAACATTTATCAACATGATCAAATCAGCCATAGAATCACACTTATCGTAACAGTTCGACAGCAGATATAACAGATAACCATATTCTACAACCAACCTTGTTATGCATTTGCTGCCTCTCCCGTTCCTGCTCCAATATAATATTCCTGGACCCGTTTGTGGCTGTTCCCTCATGTGGACGTCCTCCCACTTCAACACTATCCTCTTTCTTGTGTAAGTTTAGCGGCTGATCCTGTGGTTTCTGGAAGCCACTAGCAGTCCTAGGCGGGCTAGCTCTGGGAGCCAGTAATCGCTCAGCGGAAAAATAACTGGACGAGTCTCTATTCGAAGGTGACACTATGTGGTTAACGAGATGATTTGGATGGCTATAATGGTCCTCCCGTTTGATGCCTGATGAGGACGGACTCTTGTTGTGAGCGGGGTGAGCGTCAGTCCCGTGACCCTGGCTATGGCCATGACTGTGACTGTGACCCTGGCTGTGACCGTGGCTGTGACCGTGGCTGTGACCATGGCTGTGATGCGAGTCGCGGTGCTTCTCGACCGATCTTTCCCGTTCTCGACGCTCTCGTTCCTCGCGTTCCTTTTCGCGTCGGTGCTGCTCCTCTCGCTCGCGTTCTCTCTCGCGCTCCCTCTCACGCTCCCTGTCACGTTCTCGTTCCCGTTCTTGTTCCCGCCGGTGCTCCTCTGCAGACTTGGGCCTGCCACACATCACAAACTCCATATTAGTCATGTTTTCATCTATTTCCAAACAAATACAGATTTAGACAATTTAGATATACATTCTTCTGTTTAAGTTATTTATACTTTCATACTGAAAGTTCATACCTCATACTGAAAAGTTAACACCTTGGTCATGATAAAATGGAATGAGCCTGTGAATCTCTGTATATAGCATGGTTACAAGCACTGACCTTTCTGCAGCTGACCCGGGGGAGGTGTGGTCGGTTGGTTTGGCACCGGCGCCTAGAGAGGCCAGGTAGGAGAGGTGCTGCTGGGTAAGGAGATCCTGGGGGTATCGGCCCCCGACCGCCGCCAGGTACGGGTGCAGGCCACCTGGGGGCCCCAACATGCCCGGGTGAGGGTACTGGAACATCTGACCTGCCTGCAACAGTCGGTACCGCTCCAACATCAGCGGGTCCGTCTCCATCCTGATGAGGCGAGAGTAGAGAAATTTCTTTATTTTATGTCATGATTTGTCATAAGTAAATGTATATGTAAGATATGATATACCTCACCTGTATGCAGGGTGCGGGGAGTAGGGGTTGGGAGGTGCCATCATCCCCTGATACGCCATGGCCGAGTACAGTGGATCCAGTTGTCCTGGAAATGGTGACGGGAATGGTTGTGCCCCCTGGTGTCTGTTGGTAAGGTCGTCGCCAGGACGATATGGCTGGAATCCCCGGGCTGCCTCCTCGGCCGAGTGGGGGGTGCCACGAGGGGCCAGACGAGAGTCCATGGCCGCCGCACCTTCCTTAGGGAGGGACGGGTCATCGTCACCACGAAGACGGTCATGGGGGAGAGATGGCATCGCGGCCATCTTGTCGTGCTCCTGTTTGACAGAAGCGATCGGGTCCTGCGTGGACGAGCTACTCGTCACATCAGAAGTCTGAAACAGCGAGATGTCAAAATGTTCGTGAGTACACATGGAAACTAATATATCATCGGGTGAATGTCATCGGTATTCACATACTCTTGCTGTCTATTGAATACACTGCAAATTTTACATGTATCATGACCTTTTTTATACAGCGATACTGGACACTACAACACATAGACCGGTCTGCCTCACGATGATGCATTAACAATATTGCCACGGGGTTACATGACATTAGGTGCATTCTTACATGGTAGCCATGAACAATGACAGGTAACTGTCACCATAGCAACCATGTGACATGACCAAATGCCTGGATTCTCTTGTGACTGGTTTGATGCATTAGCTGTTCATGTTCAAAACTACCAACTGACCATGAACAGTTCAGCATGATCATGAACTAGAAACTGTGTGATTGTAACTTGAACAGCTTTACCCTAGCTCAACACTGCTATCTACTCATAACAGTATCACACTGGCAGACTGGTAACCATGGTAACTGTAATGAGTAAGTCATGAATCACAGACTTCCCCCTGACTCTTTCCATTGCCCCTATCTCATTCCGCCCCCCCCTCCTCCCCCACCCACAACCTCATAGAATTGTATACATGTATATGCAATGATGCAAATAACAGTACAAGAAACATAAGGCTAGAAATTATTTTGTTATCAAAACAAGCAGTTCCCTAGTCAGGAAATGATCACCATGGTAACATAGGAAAGAGTCCTTTACATTCAAATGATGTGAAGTAAATACTGGTATAAAGATGTGTCATGCACAATTGTGTTTTGGCTCAAATCATGCCTGATCAGACAGTACATGTGCAACCAGAAACCCATAAACCTTGTGGTTTTCTGGTATGACCGGCCAGCGACCGCTTGGCTACACGTGTGTAGTGATGTCAGCTGACCGTGGCATCATATATCTTTGCAACTGCACTTTCTTCGTAATGTCACTTCGGAGAAATATACTGCTTCTTGATGTTCGTGGAAATGATGCCCATTAATTTAATATTCATGTCTGTATTGTTGTCCTGTAGTAGCAACAAAAGAAGGCCTCAATGATTGTGTGTGTATGTGAACTGAATGGGCGACAGTAGACAGTGTAATTTGTGTACAGGTGTGAATAATTTCTCACCTGTAACCTTCAGCAATATATCCACAACCATTCTAATCCAAATTATCCGCGAAGATTATAACCCATGGGTACAATGGAGTGGCAACAGTTATCTGTACACAAAATCAACATGGCAGCCGGAGGGTACATGTATTCCAAGCCAGTCTGAGCGGCCAGCAATAAAGATCATATCACCAGGAAAGTCATAATCGTGACAGTTTGCCAATACAGTATGCAATATTATCCAGAGTTTCACGGCCTCTGACATAACGTTATCCCTCAGTACAAGTGGCGGCCAGCGGTGATAAATTCGCTCGTTACACAGGTGATGTATCTAGTATTCCAGGCTCTGAAGCACATCTGCGCCGAGTTACATAACTGTTCCTCTCCTGACGATTGAGTTATGATCCTTGTGAAAACACTGCTGACTTCCCCATAGATTCTTCCGCACTTTTTTCCATGTTTACAGCCTTGTGGTGGCAAGTTACGAATTATTTTCAGGGAGATTTGTATCCGTCTGCGAGGGAAAATACATATAAATCTGGATGTTATCAACACACTGGCTTCCAGCTGTGTAAAACCTGGATCCACACGGCCAATAGCGTCTGATCCTGATAAAACATACACATAATCCTGCACCACTACGCCGCCACTACAGATTAGCTCCGAGTAAACGTAGCTTATCCCCGGTATGCACTCAGCTAACAAGCTGTTTATGAATTCCTTCCACTCTCTACAAAACCACAGAATCCTGATCAAGTCACAAACAATCGACACCAATCCAATTGTGCACGTCTCCGGCAGGTCTTCAAGTCATACCATGAACACGATGTTTTGACCTTTCAGACGTCAGTAAAAAACGCTTCCCAATGTAGAAAGCCAATGCCGACTCAGACTCAGAAACCCGTGTTCAAACATCAGAAAGCACTCAAGATTGCTATCGCGTTCTGTCCTCTCCCAGCCTCGTAACTCCTGAGCAGCCCGCGATGGTTCCACCGACTTCCTGCAACCAGCTTTTTTCTGCTCACCGCTGGCAGCGGAGCTTTTTTTTGGCAGCAAAGTGAAAGAACAGGGAATATTTCCTGATAATATCCGTGGCTACCAGCTACCATCTCTATTGACAGTGATGCTGCACATTAATCTTGGCTGGACCGGCGTTTTTGACAGCAAATATTTCCTTGGTTTCTTCACTGGAGGCAGGCAGTGAGTGGGGGGTGGTGGTTACGGATCAGTTGGAGAGAAAATCTGTGTTTATCCAGGCTGGGGCGGGTGATTTAGGGGGAGAGAGGAACACTGCTGCCCCGTCCCAGCGGGGGAATCTCATGAAATACGCTACAATTGGCAGACATTAGCCATGGCCCCAATACACAGGGAGATATCCACGGCAGACAGGGAGGCTTCTCAGAACGACGTCCCAGTCCCCGCCATCACACAGGCACTCACACCGTGCAGAAGGCTGCCAGATACAGTATGAACTGAGCGGCCCAGATTTTGTGGTCTCGTGCACTGCATACAAACACAGCCAGTGGAAATGTGACCATATGGAAAACGCCAACAACGCGAGCTGTCTTTGTCTGGCCGTGTAACTGAAGAATGTAAGTCTGTGAACTGTTGTGCCACACGGGCCAGGGTCCAGCTATTTTAGGTGCGGGGTCCTCGATCAGTCACACACGCACACCACACGTAAGGTTGTATCCTGTACCAGTCCAAGGTTCTATTATCTCGTGTTTCTTTCTCCTCCCTAAGTTCCCTTTGTTGTTGTCTGGGTGCTATCAGGCTACAAACGGCTACGCTCAAAGCAAACAAATACTCCCGCACACCAACGGAATCACAGAGCTGTGCAGAAAACAAAACATTACATCTTGGCCCCTACAACATGCTCACCGCGGAAAGAACACTTGGTCAGATTTCCTGACTATGGTGCACTTCTCATGCCCTGGGTGATGATACACATGTTGTCTGCTGCCAATAAAGAAACACTTGGGCAGCTGTTAGGGGAATGCCAGTGTGGCTGAGCTAAGAGACTCGCGGACAGACGGACGGACGGCACCCTGGTGTGAGCAGTGATCAGGGTGGGGGAGAGGGGGGGGGGGGGTATTTACAGGCCAACAAACCGACCCCCAAGGGCATCTAATAACCTGACGAGATGAAGACTACATGTAGAGTCGGATGGAGCGGAGTGGAATCTTGTAGCTGATTGGGAAAAGTGTCTACACCGGGAAATCATTGCTACCCTATTTACACCTACCTAACAGTCATCTCCTACTACCAACCCAAGGTCCATAACATGGCAGCGGTGAGGTGACATCCTCTGCCCTTGCTTGGTGCGTCTCAAGGAAATGAATGCCTGAAACAGGCCAGGTCATTCTTTTATCTTTCCATGCTAGGACCCGGGCTAGGACATGTAAATTGGACAGCTCAAGACAAAAGGCTCAGATCACTGTGGAGTAAATCCTAGATGTAAGATGCTAATACACCATAGCCCCCAGTATTCCCATCCACGGTACATTGACATGTTCCTGGGCAATATTGTCATAGAAAGCGGCAGACAGGAGAGAGAGGTACAAAACCTGGCGGCTATTCTCCTCAAGCACTTAACGGGGATGAGTTGGAATTATAGCGCGGTAGAGGATTGAATATGATCAACAATAATTGGTCCCAGTAATGAAAGGTCTCGGTTTCACGGAGGCTCACTGCCTGCTGCTGTGAAGGAAGGGAGGAGTGTGTTGGGGGGTCATTAAACACGTGTAGGGGTGGCTGAGGGGGGTGTCTTGGACTGAAGGAGACAGGTGCCTCATTAGCTGTAGAGCTTAACACACATAACAGCCATAATTTGTTCTCACAGTCAGAAAATCACTGGAAAACTAGCAGTACACTCTTGATTTCTGTGGGTTACCCAAATGTTAACGTAAATATATGTAGCATGTACATACCAACATGTACATGTAATTCAATAGTCATTCAGATACAATTGTGTATTGAGGATCATATCTGTTTATCATGCTTACAGTAAGAGTAATGTAACTAGTTTACATTCTTCTTAATTTATTATGTACTTACTCACCAGTACGAGAGATCGAAACATTGACTTAAAGTCATGCACTAATCACCTCGCCAATATTGGCGAGAACTTCTGCTAGTCTATCCCAGTGAAAGTGATATCCAACAGAACACTGCAATATCTCCAGGTTCACAGTGGTTGCTTCCTTCTTGAAAATAATCAATTTCGGACAAGGCTCTCAAGCCATTGAGTCCTTGTGGGCTGTAAATCACTGATTGCTGAATATCCATGATATCCTGTGCTCTGACCTCTCATGTGGCATTGATCACGCGAGTGGATGCAGCGTTTCGCCCGCCAGCGAGGCAAACATCGTGTGCTGCGGGAAATTTGTGCCCTAATCGCCACTACCGCATGATTTATCGCTGCTCGTTCTCTAGATCGTACGCGTAGGTGTGCCCATCACATGTTGATTCGAATGCCCACGCCGTCCAATAACAATAAAGCCGATCTTGCTTTGTGCCATTATCGCTAATAATTACATGTATTCATGCGAGTCTAAAGCACCACTGCCATGTCAACAGAGCGATATAATCCTCGACTGCGGCCACCAAAGTGCAACCTTACGCGAGAGCCGATTGTCAGCAGAAAACGACACTCTGTGGTTTCCCAGAGACAATGTTCCTTACAATCACGTACGCTGGCTGTTTGAGTAGTTTCTTTGCTGTATTTCTAGGTGTAGGTGTATGGAGTCTGACATGCATCAAAACTGGGCCATGTATCATCCATCCATCCATCCATCCAACCATCCAATCGTCTGTCAGTCGGGGGACTGTGCCTGCCGTGACCTTGTAATAACGGGGAGACGACCAGCCTCAGCACAAGGACTGTGACAGACAGACGCCAGGACAACGCACGTCTGCAACCCACACCGCCGCAAAACCTTCCCACAATCCCTCGCTCCTGCCACTTCCGCTGATCGGCAGAAATGCCTCGTTTGTCCCCAAGTCTATGGCATCTAGCGGTCGCTATTACCGTCTACATCTCCTGACGAGAGCCCGACAGACCGGGTCTGTTTGGGCGGCTCGGCATTCTCCCAGAAGTTACGTTACGTCGACGGTCGAGGGGATGTCTCCTAGAAGATCTGTGTAGAATCTGCGGCGTAATCCAATCTTGCCGCTCTAGCTTTTAATATGATAAACGACGAGTGGGTAGCGGCTTACACGCGGGAGACAGAGAGACACTCGCCAGCCACATCGTCACGACGACGGTGAATGGCATCCGAGGGACAGCGGACATTTCTTAGACATCAGCAAACCCACTGGTCCCAATGGTGTCACTGCTGGCCACCTCATGTACATGTAGTGGTCCGTTCTTGACGACGTCATGATCCACTCTCGGCGATGTCTCAGTTCGTTCTTGTATGTATGTTGGACCAGGTGGTCGGAGCCTGGCGGATGTCAGGGATGACTGCTGCTGACTGGAGAAAGTCACCACCAAACAGCGGCCTTTCATGCGTATTGATTCACAGTCCACATGGCGAGAGACAGCAAAATTCTAATATCCATCAAGCTTCTTGACATCATCGCAGCACGTCAATATATCCAACGTCGTCTTTGAACCATCAGTTCCTCAGGCTAATCAAATGGGACACAGTTTTTCCAGTTCACTTTTGCTTGTATCAATGGCATGGAAAAGCAGTTTTGCTCTGATTTGACTGCACAGTCGCTCGGGGCTGGGGGGGGGGGGGGGGGGGGAACTGCTTTGTGCTAAATATCCCCAATGTGGCTGTCAGATAGGCAGTAGAGTCAGAAGATAGATGAGGTTTGTCGTGAGGGTGGGGCCGGGAAAAGTGAGATACTGGACAGAAACGAGACGATCTGATGTGCCATGGAAGACAGAAGGTCTTCAGGGATGACAAAAGGAAAGGTGTTGGTTATGTCTTCGCATGATATTGACGGCATATGACTTTTTTCAGACCAACTGCTCATGCAGTCCTGAGAAATGATGGTGCGTGTTGAACAAAGCGTCGCAGACAGATGGATTATTGATGAGGTATACACCAGCGTCGGGTGCAGGGAGTGCAGAAAACTTCTGTGTCGGCAATTAATTACAGTTCGCTGCGTCACACATAATCAGGCTGGTGACATCAGGCAATCAGTATTGACCAAATCACAAGACTGTCTTGATAACGGCTTTGTCATCAAGTATTTCTCACACATCAAATTTTTTTAACTATGTTACTATTTGGACGCCAGCAAAAGCCAGTCCCACTCCAAGCATGGGTTAGGAGTGTAGTATCAGATTCCCCTGTCATTCACTAGGTGGCAGCACAAATAGAGTATGTAATTTTCCTATCATACAAAGCAATCACTAGGTGGCAGCAGTGTACGTAGAATCACAGTATTGACCTCGGAAGTTTTCTGTACCTCTTATCGAAAACATGATTTCTTTGAAAGCAAATGAACCACTAAGCAGGAACAAAGTCTTGTCATCAAATCTATGACAATCCATACAGATCAATATTAAACAATTTCACGGCATCAATTGTCTGAACCTACTGGTACATGAAAATCAACTACAATGTATGTTTCCCTTGGAACTGTTGCCAAGGTTACGGCCTGTACATACCCGCCGAGTGTTGAGGTAGGGCCGGTGGGACGGTGTGGGCGCTATGGTAACCACAGGGGTGGTGCTGGGAGTTGTGGCGACGTGTGCACCCGGAAAGCCGCTGGATGGGGGCGTGGGCTTGCTGCGGGCTAGTTCATGTGTCGACTCTCTAGAGGGCGTGGCGTGGCTGCTTCCTGTTGATGAGCCTGGGGACGTGTCCAGCACTGCATCGCTGGGATCTGTAAGCGATGGTAACCACAATAGTGGATATAGATAGGCTGGGAACATTATGACGTACAGGCAAATAGTCATCATAATGCTCAAAACATATGATAACATTGATTAGCAACAGTTTCTCATCATGACGGTTAAAGCGTGTATTTTCAGAAGTATTCAGTTATTGTTATCCATGATGTCTGTTTTACCAATCAATCCAGGTGGTGGGGTGGCCGAATCAATTTTCATATAAAATATTTGCATAAATGTTCTTTGAAAACTAACAAAACTTGACAATGTATACAGTTGAGAAGCCCTTTTTCTCTTGGCAATTTCCAAGAAATTAATTCAATGACCCAAGTGTCAACAGGACAGTAACATCCAAAATGACAATAGATATGTTAGGATATATATCACTTTATTACACCTTGTGAACATTCAACATTTTTTGTATGTATATCTTCACAGGTCTGCCCAATGGGCTCGATCTTACGCAAACAACTAGCGCATAAAAAGTCCATAAAGACTGATGTTTACAATGTGTTATTACAAGAACACTCGAACTACGAACCAACGTGACAAAAATACATCAAACGTGGGCCTTCGAGTGAGAGGGTCCAGGGTATGCCAAAGTGGGAAAAAAATTACTGGTCCATTGGACCAGTAAACATTTCGATATTACCAGCCCAGAGCAATTTTTACTGGCCCAGAATTCATAAGTCACACCCAACAAAATAGTAGAATTGAGATATGCACGGCGATATGTAGATCCGTTGTAGTATATTAAGCAAATAAATTGACATTGTCAGCTTGAATTGTGCATATTTCCAATCAGCCGTCTTACTGCCCCCAGCCTCAAGCTGAGGCGTATCATGCTCATGATTTGAAGATCCAAGATCTGGTTGAATAATATATTACTGACAAATGAAATATTTTAATATATTAAAAATTTATTTTACTAGAGTTATGATATTTTTGCTGATAAAAACTTTCCGGCCACCTGGGCCAGTGAAACTGTTATTATTACCAGCCCAGGATGTTTTTTACCAGTCTTGGGCTGTGGGCTGGTGACTTTGGCATACCCTGAGAGGGTCAAATGTGCATGAAACGCCTATCAAGGTGGCGTTTAACTCTGAATTTATATCTGTTTGAGCACTATTCTTCGCAGCAAATAGATGTTTTATGTCCGGCAGTGTGTATGCACGACATGACGAGACCATTTTTACTACACTATTCATCCGAATAAAACAACGGGTGACATCTAACCCCCCACCCCCTCCCACCAACATGGGAAACATCAGTGCAAAAAAACAGAATTTATGTAGCTACACGATGCTTCTGCTTGTAATTTATTAAATCCTATCATGGCACACTGTCATGCAGGGGGGGGGGGGGGATGTGCAGTCGACAATTGTATGTTGAGCAATAGAAGAGCTACCATATACTGTAAAGCCACAAATTATTCGTGACCTTTTATTTTCACAAATTTCGCGAATCCAATAAATCGTGAAATTAAATGGACGCACAATATTTCTGATGACAACCCACATTGTTACGAAGAAATTGTTCAAGACGGCCAAATCGCGAAATTAAATGGCCGAGAACATGGTCTGATCGCAAAAACGCGAAAATTTGCAGCAGCGAACTTTAAAGGGTTTTACAGTATGACACAAGCATTAAATGTGCCATATGAGTTACAGCCGTATCTTCGGGAAAAACATGAAATATATAGAAGTGCTGCCCTTTACAAATTCACCAATGAATCATTTTTTGTCAACACCCTGTACCTGTGTCGCCAGCCTGTTTTGCGAGTTTTCGGAGGGCTGCGGCAAAACTGGACTGTCTGGTCGCATTGAGGGCTGAGTTACTGCCCACCGACGTGATGCTGTTGCTAGGCGACGGCTGGTTCAGGGGTGGTACCGTGGCGGTTGTCCGGGTGATGGAGTTGACCATAGCCAGGGGCGAAGGCTTCACTCCGGAATGAGGAAGTCCTGCAAATAAACATTTTACACATGTACAAACTTTTTGTCGTAATAGAGCCAATACAATGATTTAAAATAATACACACAATACACATGATACAATGTTAATCATAATTGTGATCCCCAAATAGGATATTATAGTCAATTAATGATGTTTTAAATGTCTCTTCAGTTTTTTGTTTCACGTTTCACAAACACAACACACATGCATTCATGTACCAACATTGTGATAACTACATTGTATTGTACCCATTGCTCTGGTCATTAACAATGTAAGAAGACACCCAAGAATCCATCCGTCGGAACAATCAGGACAACGTTCTTGTGAAAACTACCTGGGCTTTAACAACCTCCCATTTATGAAATATACAGTGTGATTCTGATAAAACTTGCGTACATAAATAGAGCAGAGATAACAGGCAATATGCTCTGTGCTGCGTCACAAAGATCAGGCAGATATAATTCATGAGCAACCTGTTATGTCGCTTCCCCCGCAGACATAGGAGTACATCAATTGTAACAATATTTGCATGGCATGGGGAATATCGACTTCCCCGGAATATCTACTCAACTGTTCCTATTAAGGTGATGGCTATTACCACAGTATTTTATATAGATATATGCATGTACAAAAAAAATGTATGTATATACACAGGAAAGTCAATAGAGGTATGGTTCAAATACATAGAGCAGAACCAATCACATTTCATGGTCAGCCTAATCAGACGCATAACGAATTATCTTATGTATTAATAACGTTCACCTACATATTATCCTTTTGCTATACTCATAATACAATGTACTTGAGTTTGCAATATATATTCACTCACTTATCCTCTTCAGTGCAAATCGCCATTATTATCGATAATTATCACACACTACAAAATGATCCGACAGTGACTGATAGTGCCCCCATGGTATATTTATAAGCCTACTATCAGACTTCTAATCGATATCTGTGGTAGGTATTGGAGGGGGTTAGTGGCGTATTATGCGTAAACACGCAGCAAAAAGCAGGGTGACAGAAATCTATTGACCCTCGGGTGAGACAGTATGACACTCGCTTGATTTGCGACAATAATCATAGACAAGACTGACTGGGGCTTGACCTTTGCCAGCCGTGTTATAGAACGATTTGTATTGATTTTTCATGTTCAACATGGCTATGCCAGTAGAACGGCTTTCCAATAACATAAATGTTGTAATTATTATTGATGACAGAGATACGAGGCTGACATTTCCTACGCAACCTCACACTTGTTTGGCCGAGAAACCGAACAAGTGAAGAATCAATACGGATGATGAGGCTTAGCTGTGTGTAAGCTTGGCGATTATTCTGTTGCAATCAAATGAAATTTCAACATGCTCGACAGCAGGTGTTTGAAATAAAACATTTTGTAAACGCGAACAGATGAAATCAAATCAATAAGATTGGGCTAATGCATCTGCATGTACATGTCAAACATTAGCATCAGTACCAGGCAGTGAAGTTGCTTATTTACAATTGAATATCAAAGCACTGCGCTTTATCAATCGATAAAAATTTGTGAAAATAAATACAGTCCTCAAACCTTGATTCTCACCATACTTATCACAGTATCTTCCTGTATAAAACCTACTTGAAGCCAACTTGACCTCCTTGTCAGATCACCATACAACTTAGAGCCTATCTCCATGATTATCATTTGCTCTTCACCATGACGACTGGAATGCTACCACATTGTAATTTGCCAACAACACCAGCTCCATAATGACAAACAAATTTTTATATACTGTTTTGGGGTTTTTTCTGGAACTTTTGAAAACAATATTTACTATTACAGCACATAAACATCGATGTTCAGACAGCATACCTCCGCGGTAATACATCGTGGTCCAAACATGCCTTGGTCCATGTCATACATCCAGTGTAATATCCGAGAATTAACTATTCCTTCAACGTATTCCACAATATTAATCCATCCAGAGACTGTGCATTCACACCGTACTACACAACAAGCTGAGCGTTCCCTCACACACAGGCGTAAAAAGTCTTGTTTCCGGTAGAAGTTTTATGTTTTACTCCGATATCACCACAGCGGACAATAAGTCATGTGTGTACTGTGTGTTGGTGTGTCGGTGTGCGTGCACTTGTTGAAAAACCTCCAACGCGTAAAACTCCCTACGTGACTAATACTCATTTACAATACATGAAAAAACATGAAAGACGAACATGTCGCCTCGGCAGTCCACGCCGTGACAAGTGAAGTAGTCGGTGCAGAGTTTCCCTCCCTATTGCGGTAATTCTCCAAGCCTCGGTTAGCTTTCATAATATATGGCTGCAAAAAGTAGTCCATGAAGCGAAGCAGTCCCGGCAGAAAACGTTAGTCGTTAATTGTTAGCCATGCAGTGACAGCGTACTATTATGCTAATTTTGTGCAATGGAGACGCCTAATGGATAGCGTGACATCACAGGCAGCTCAACGATTGCACGAAAAAAATAAACTGTGTCAGTGCACATTAAAATACGCTTTACGGAACTGAATTGATTTTCGTCGTGATAACATCTATAATCACTGACAATTTAACTCTTTTGTGCGTAAGGGACATATCCGTGGCAGATGTTGATATATTGCATGGGTGACTCCACATCAAATACTTCCATATCAATCGACTTACACTACGGTACATACATTCTCTTCAAACAATGTCATTCGCTCAGTGCATTTTCTTTCTTATCTAACAAATAATCCAGTGGAACAGCAGTCTGCATCGTATCAAAATCCAACTCCATTAATTTCCATCAAATAAAAGCCTTCACACGAAGAACAATTCCGTCTGCCAGCGGAGCATTACAACCAATGATAAAACATGACAGTAACTGATCCAAACACAAACTACAGCTAGGCAGGTGGTTTACTCCGAGTAGAAAAACAGCAATGAAACCTGAACAAAGCGCGCGACCACTCTCCGAACCATCGACGATATTAAAACATTCACTGCGGACTCAACATGATCATCGTACATATTGTGCGGTGATGGGCCATGACCCTGACAATATTTCTGCGGCCTGCCCCGTAGCCTTTGTTCTGTTTGTAAGTGAATGAATTGACAACCTTGTAGTGCGTGGAGTAGACACACATCTGCTACAAGTAAAGTTCACCATTTACCTGCCTCAAACATCGTGAACATGATACTATCTGTCCCCCCCCCCCCCCCCCACACACATACACACACAACTCTAGTTGTCCCTGACTGTGTAGCAATATCATGCGAAAAGTGCTTGGAGGCGTTGTGAGGGAGGGGGGAGGATGAATACCTTGATATTATGGACGCCCCATGGGTCACCTGAACATTCAAGCTAGTCACCCACTGACAATAATTAGTCAGAAAAAGAGAGAATTGATTCTTCCCCTGTTGGTCAGGTGGCTAGATTTCTACAAGGCTAGAGACAGACTTCGCAAACATTACAGCCTCCTAGCGGTCTGGTTCAAGTCGATTCTGCAAATGCGCTGAGGTGGCCACTTATATTGACGTTCCATCTAAACGATCAGCGTTTTATTAGTGGATGGGGGGAAACGTGACCTGCGCGTTCATTATCCGCCTAGAAATAGCACAGCTGGTGGAGAATCCGTGAAGTTTTTGGTCGCTCAGGTGTCAGGGAATAATTTCTTGCTGTGTGGACGACAATTATAGCCTTGATGAACTGTGGTCTGTATATGGTGGTAATTCAAGCTTTTAATGCTTAATTATTTCAAATGCACACAAAGTGGACCGGAACAGTTTTTTTCAGAGATCTCCGATACTTTCAAGCAAAATTTATTCCTTCAACATTAATGAAACTGTACCAGGCAATTAATATAAAAATGCATGATTTTCTCTGTACATGACCTAGTGGTATATTTAGCAAATCATTCAAAGAAAAATGTAGGAACAAAAGACACTGAAAATATGAAAACTTTGCCACACATGTAAATCTAGGACAACAACAGGTGAGATTACAGAGAAATTTATCTCCTGAAGCTCAGGCCTCAACTCAAGCAAAGGCTGTCTGGGAAGAAACTACAGGCAGGGAAGGAAGGATGTAGGGGTCATGCTGATGACCTTCTGCCTCGGGTAACACCCAGGGGTCAAGTTCTATCTTTGTTGTACCAAGTCAATGACAAACCGCCCAGGTGAAGTGCTCTCAAGATTGCATGAACCATCTGCCAGGCCACACGCTTTGAGGGGGACCTGCTTCTTTGAACCCAGATCTTATCTGGTATTGCATCATTGAATACCACACTACCTTCAACCAGACCCCCCCCCCCCCCCATTTCTCTCCCAGCCTACCGTAGTGATTTTTTAGACTGTCAAGCATCACGTGCAAACTGCAATATATCACTGATATAGAAGCCATCAATGTCAAAAGTATTTTCATAATGTACATGTACCTGTAAATTCTCTCTTTATGACAGTGAATCATGGCAACACCACACGCGAGTACTTGTATATTAATACCCCTAGCTGCCACAATGGTGTCTTTCTCTGCAGATAGATTCAATATTGACATAGTAAAGCCTCATATGTATAGCTTGTGGCCTGATCAGGTAGACTCTAAGAAACTGATATCACATGTATCAAGGGGCAAAAATAGGCCGCCTATACACATGATTGTGATAATTGTGTCGTTATACGACCATACTTCTTTGATGCATTTTTTTTATGCTTGTGTGTGGCTATTAGCAGCAATTGAATCTATTCGACCATGCATATGCTTTGGGAATGCATGAATTGAATGCCAATTACCTCAACTTTGCCCCATAGTAGCCACTTACCAGAGCATGACAATACTGGGGCTGGGGTGAGGGCAGGGTTGGAAGGGTTGGGGGGTGGGGTGCCCCGCAGGGGTCAAGGCACAACAGATGGCAAATCTGGTAAGGTTGTAGCTTTTTATTGTGTTTAGTTTGTCATTACACACATTACATACATGTACCATTTTGAAACATGAGGCATGATCAATTTGCAACTGTCATGACAGTCCTGTCATTGGTAGTTGAGTGATGGTACATGGGGCAGTTATGATAGCATCATAATGCTCAATGCCAATGCCTCAGGCTTGTGTCTGCAGTAGAAAGCCAAATGTTTGCATGATGATATATCGTTTGTGCACTTGTGACTTGTGAGACTTAATGCAGCAAGTGTATCTGCAATATTTCCTTTTTATCACAATCATAGCCCTTATGAATCATGAATATCCCAAAATACATGAAATTGCATAGAATTTCACACCATTTACATACTTGCAGGCAAGCATCAACATGTATGGCAGCAAGACAGACACCAATAGTATCACAGTGATATTGAACTTTGGGGCATGAATCACCATGACTTGCCATCAAAGTACACAAGTATAAGTACAAGTACAAGGGCATGTGATGTATCCAGAATCATCCGTCCATGTACTTGGACACAGTGCCTCTTGGACAAAAAGTTACAGAGCCTGGAATCTATCAAGTGGAGTTTTTCCGTCAAAAAAATATGACAAAGAATACGCTGCAGATGTTGCATGCTGGGATTCCCACAAACTCCCGGCATATGTGGTATAAACATCGGCACAGGGAACATGGTTTGGGCAATTTAGCCGCCTGAAGTAAACATATCTTTCAACGTTGTAACTCCTGTGTTTGCGGCAGTGTTGCTCATTGTTTATGTAACGTAATATTCCTGCATGCCCCGTGTGTCCGTGTGCCCATGTGTTGTCGTGTCAGTGCAAGGTATGGGATTTATCTGGTACACATTAGCCACATGTTCGTGTCCATACATCAAACAGATACTGAATATGCTTAACTAGTTGTGCGTCTGTGTGACGAGAGTTTAAGATTTGAGTTTTTGTACTCATAAATGTTTTTCTCTTCAATGACAATGACAGAGAGGCGAGAAGAATAATAAACCCAAGGTTGCATACTTGAAGCTATGCTATTTCTATATGATATCCTTTAGTCAAATTTATGGCTTGGTTCACGGATTTACATGACCTACCAGTACATGTATGAACGTTCATGTACTACAAGGAATGGTAGCTAGCCCTTGATCTGTGACCTTCGACCTTTGACCTTCACCAAGTGACCTTTTACATTGTATTCGTCTCCCAGCAGACACTACCCAGGCATATTCCAAACGATTCACTTCACTCACCCCATCCACAGACCCTGTGACCCTGCGGATAAAGTAAACAACGGGGCCCACCATTGCCGTCGGGGTATCCTGTTATAGGACGTTACGCTCGCTCCACGGTTCCCACAGAGCGCAGTCTATTGGGGTCGCGACCTCTCTAGGTCGGGTGCCAGACGAGGAGTGTTATGTACACAGTGGATAATGGCGGCGGAGGGGAGGGTAAACAGCGCCCCCACACAGGTGCTGAGAGCGTACCTGCGGGGAAATGTTATTGTCTCCGCTCGACTCCACGATACTCTACTCCCGTTCCCTGGATACGCTTTTCATTTTGGTATTTGATATTTTGCATCATGCTTTGAAATTTTTATGTTACCTGGAATTCTTTCATGAGATCAGAATGCTCACAAATAAATGTCAGTTTTAGTTACATGTACTCATCCTGCCTCTTAGTGTGCTTTAATAACAACATTCCTGCTTTTAAATATTTCCAGAAATTTATTAACCAGATGCAGTTTTCTTCAAAGGAAACTTCCGATAGTAAATATTTCTCCTTCAACTAGGTGTCAAGATAGCTAGAGAACTAAAGATTTTGCACCTTTTTCCAGCCTGCTGCGGTGATCGGTGGATGGAGGGTGTTACGCCTTAGATCGTCATGATTATAGATGCATTTATGCGGCTATACTGACTCGCGCACAACATAAATATCCCAGTGAGCTATCGAGAGCTAATATTGACAGTGGCCTGGATGTAGCGGCGGTGACCCGTGCTGAGAGCTACGGCCTCTGACCTGTGAGACGACAGACTTCTGAGTCCGTCACCTGCCGTGTTGGGTCAAAGGACCACGCGTGGAAAAACGCACCTGTTAGTCGTGTTTTCAAGGGAGTTTTTATAGCCGAGAAACAGATTTTAGTGTTTTTCGGTGTGTGTTTTTTTTTCAAGGTATTACATGCAAACTAGAATTTTGTGAAGAACGTGAAGAAAATTGTCTGCACACCACTTGATTCAGCAGATGTTTGTGGAGAGAAGATCAAATTATTGTAGGGGAAAAAAAATCATGATTTTTCTCATCCTTTGTATAGCATGTATAGAGAAAGATCAAAATCACGTGTGATCTGTGCAGGAAAAAGTCAAGAGCCAGTGATGTTTTCTGAGGCACGTTTTCTCCCGCAGATAATTCTGCGTATCCTATCATACAGTATCTGCAATTACGCCCCCTTCTTATAAAAACGCCCTAGAAAAAATCGTTCACAATACCTCAAACAAGCTGTTTGGGTTACACGAAAGGTGAAGGGGTCTTGCCGAGCGTACGGAGAAAAAATGTGCAGTTCTCGAAGCCTGCACTAGAGATTCTGGGCAGGCGTGCTTCGTGCTTCCGAGGCCCACAATACCGGTATTGTGAGATCTATTGAAGGATCATACACCAAAACATGTACTAGTTCCTGGAAACCAGTATCTTTTTTTAAGGCATATGGCCACTTTCACGCTTAAGTGTATTTCACCGTCCCGACAAAATCACTGAAAAAAACTTATGGCATGTCATGCTATTTTGGTCTCATTCATAAAAATAAGGCTGTAGCTATATAAAACAAGCAAAGAATATACAACTTTAAAAGAATATCAGTCTGAAAACGCTCATTGAAGAAGACCCCTAAAAATGCGAAAAAATACAACCTAATCATATGCGTTAAACTGAACATCACAGACACCAAGAACAACAATACTGATGATTGCAGATGAAATACTCGGGTATTGTGAACACTACGAGCGGAAAAGCAGATTCTAAATTCAATGTTAAATCTTTCAGAATTCGGCATATACGGGATACCCCAATTGGACGGACATTTTAAGCAGCTAATTGTCCTGACATAAAAAAATAACCCACATCATGTCCTGTAAGTGGTTCTTTTTATATGAGAAACAGGTAACTAAAATATATATACATAAAATTATTTTAATTAATTAGTTTTATACACCTTTCTACAACGTTTAAATTTTTTGTAGAGAACGTTATACAGACGGAATTGTAACGTTCGCATCATGGACGGACATTATAACGTTAGCACCCTGAGGACGGATATATATATATTGGGTCCACACCAGTTAATATTTCACACTTCACAACGCAGTTTCAACCATTGCTAACAAGTTCACACAGGACCTTTCCAAAATAAGAGGAAATGTTAAGAGGAAATGTTAAATAAGTCTTTAGCACCAAGATTGTTGTATCTCTGTAACGTTCGCAACAATACACGTTGAAGTAGAAGTAGACAAGATAAGTACACGTAGATAAAATTTATGAATATGGATACATGTATATATGACAAGAATGACTAGAGTTCATACACATCATGAAATAGTACAGTTTTCAGCCTTAGTACAGTGGAATAGCCGTCCGGATGCGTATTTCTAGGGTGAGTTCCAGCACTTGGGAGCGGAGACTGCAAAAGCCGTCTGTGGCACTTGAGAAAGGCTAGCTTAACCTGACCTGAGACCTCGTGATGGATGGTAAGGAACCAACAGTTCAGTGATGTACGATGGGCCTCCGTGCAGATTTAAATGCCAGAAGAGCTACCTTGTAACGTACATGTATTCTCTGGCCTATAGGTAGCCAGTGGAGTTGCTTCCTATGAACGGTGACTGACTCTTGTTTGGAGAGTTTGTAAATTATTCCGCACACATAGGTTCTGAATTCGTCTCAGCAGCCCACCATCACATGGAGGTCAGAAGACCTCCATTCCAAACACCATGAACTCCGTTTTGTCATTGTTCAGTTCAAGACGATTTTCACACATCCATCTGGAAACATCAACCAAACATCTGTCCATGAGACGAAGGGCTGCATCAAATTCCATTGGGAGGCATGACAGATATATCGTCCGCATAGAAATGGAACTGAACCCCATGCGAACGCAGTGAACGCGTCTCCGAGTGGACTTGTTTAGAGGATGTACAGCAGGACGTTAAGCCGGTTGGAGGGGTTACATGAGTCGATGATTGTTCAGGAGTGATGTATATATATTATATATATATGGATTGAGAGTATTTTGAGCTCATAGATTTGACTATCTTTGTCATTGAAGACCACATCGTGAACATGCTGTTGTGTAAAAGGAAGCTCATCGGTAACTGGATCAAATTTCTGCTGAATTAGTTGAATTTTGATAACGAATTTTGAATTTAGTTGAAGATTGGATAACGGACCCTGTTTTGTTTGCTCGGAATACTTAATACTGGGTATTGATTCCACGTCTATTCTGCTCAAAACACGTTGCGAAAAGCTTCACTTTCATCATTCGCACACATAAGCTGATTACTGTTGTTTTTTCCAAGCAGATGATCAAGCATACCATGGAACTGCTTTTTTGTATCTGACAAAAGAAGGCAATTGACGAGATTTATCTGTCTCTGTCACAGTTGTTTGTGAATCTCAAGTTTGGATTTTTGCTATTGCCTTTCTATAGAGCGACGCTTTTTCTTTTCACAGTATTTCCTCAGTGTACCACTCACAGCGCGGCCTAAGCCATGAGGTCACTGTCTTGACCGGCACGTGCTCTTGCAGCAAGTGATTGACATCTGGGCATTGTATGAATCAGCGAGTTGCTGAAGGTCGTCCATCTCACTGAAATCTGATACCAGACGACCAACCATTACATGTAGGTCTGATTCAAATTGCAGTTTGATAAGTTCCGAAATGAGCGAACAGTTTGACATCGTTTCTACACAGAGGGTTTGTCCATGTTCAAGTTGGCTACAATAGGGTTATGGTCCGAGATACTGTTGATGTCAACTGACAGGTCTGATTCAAATTGCAGTTTGATAAGTTCCGAAATGAGCGAACAGTTTGACATCGTTTCTACACAGAGGGTTTGTCCATGTTCAAGTTGGCTACAATAGGGTTATGGTCCGAGATACTGTTGATGTCAACTGACACTTTTTGGATGATGTTTTCGGATGCTGGCTGCAAGAGCAAGTCCAATGTATGGCCAGCTCTGTGTGTATGCTCCCTTTGATATGTTGATTAAGGTCAAAGCACCATCATGTCGAGGAATGTCGAGGAATATCGAGCATCATTATTATGTGAATCATCAACATGAAGACTGAAGTCTCCAGCAATGATCAAGTTAGCAGAAGACTGCATCAGTGACTCAATATATGAGGAGAATTGTTCTATGAATAACGAGAAACACAGCTTGTTTTTCTTATTTGGCGAAGAGCGGTAAACCATAGCAAGTCGGAGTGTAGCAACCGATGAACGGACACGCATGCCCAAGCATTCAAATGATGAGAAGTCATTGACACCACAAATGTCGCATGCCAGTGGCAATCGGTAAATCAGCAATATACCACAGCCACGCCCTTGTGTCCTGCGAGCATGTCTATCTTGTATCCACTGCAGGATAGCTGAGACAGAACATGAGAGTCCCTGGAAACGCCCACCAGAGAATACTCTGTGATCGCCAGCACATCAATTCTACGTTCGATCAAGAAGTTAAAAATAAGTGTTGTTTGTTTTGTACAAATTGTGCATTCATATGGGCCAACAAAAGATGTTGTTAAGGATTGATTGCATGTGATCGTCATGAACCTGACAGTGACCAGCTGTCCATTTACTTATAATGTAAATATAATGGTAACAATTTCATGAATTTACACACTTCCAACCAACGTGAAACTTTGCCTTTCTGATTGTTAGCCATCAAGGATTACTAACCGAGACTCTGTTTCTTACTTACCAATGTTAAATTTGTTGAATTCATCGTTTTCATATGTCATTTTCCGACCTATTTCTCAGTCTACAAAATACACTCACAACAATGCGAGCGAAGAATTATGCTGTGCAGCAAATAGCTAGTGAGGCCGGTAAAACTCACAGGTGATATGCACTCGGGTGCACCGAGGTGTTTGGGATTATGAATGTTCAGCTCATTGTATTCATCTCGCAGAAAGTATAGCCCTAGATATTCTCATTATTTTTACCACAACAAGGAATAAATATATGCAACAGCCAGTGCTTGTCAAGCAGAACACTCGAATCTTCGTTTTGGTGAAACGTATAAATGATTTATCTAATCATCAAATTGCACAGCTTTCGTGATATCATTTATGAAACCATGTCTCGGTTCATCATCCATGCGTATTTGTGTGTGTGCTAGGTCAGGTTTTAGGTCAGGGGATTGTATTGTTTTGGTGATTTTGTTACCTTTACTTTCACATTATAAATCAATGGAAAAGTGCCTCAGTGCAGTCACCGGTAAGTTACGTGCAATCACACCTTAAACTGGTGAGTGTCCTGTGAAAATTAACATCCAGATGTGTCCGTCCGAATTGTTAACGTTAGCATAATTTGTATTGCCTGTGTCTATTTCAGTAACCTACAATGTAGAGCACTGAACTTACCAACGAATTAGTCAATGTTTCCTTTTATTCATATTTACCACACCTGAGCATCTAGTTTAGTTACAGACGTGGTTTCACACACTAATAATGCGAAGTTTGATATTTCTGTCTGTCCTGGTAGTAACGTTCACAGAAATTTGTCCGTCCTCCTCGTAATGTTCACCAGATGTGTCCGTCCAATTGATAACGTTAGCATAATTGGTATTTCTTATGGTCTATTTTGATGAGCTATGACAATAAGTTCACAATTAGATTCGTTAGAAGTTTCCTTCTATTCATATATTTATCACCCATGAAAAGGTTAATTTCTCGTACACTAAAAGCGCGTTTGTTATTTCTGTCTGTCCTAGCAGTAACGATCGCACCACAGTATCCGTCCTAGAGTCTAACGTTCGCATCGCTCGTGTTGATCAAATGCCTTGAACACATGCGATTATCGATCTTAAATTGAAAACTAAATAGGAAACTGCGCAATCTATGAATATGCTCTATGTGATTCTGAGGTTGAGAAAGTAAGTAACAAATTATACATTGAGGGCAACCACGGTTTTGATTGTCCTTCTGATAACATTCGCACCATTAGTCCGTCCTATTATATAACACTCGCACCATTAGTTCGTCCTGTTGTATAACGTTCGCACCATACGTCCGTCCTATTACATAACGTTCGCACCGGGAATGCCCGTGAGTGACTTAACAACGTATTGTGTGGAGTTCCAATTGGCGGTACATACAAGCGTTTGGTGCCAGTTCAAAAACATAATATTGTATTTACGATAATGATCAACTCTGAGCGAGATGCAATGCATTTTGTTGTTGCGAACGTGACACATTGCTAATGTTACTAATTGGACAGAATTGTTGCAATCAACAATATGCTGGTAACGATTGTCACCTTCTTTTTTGCTTGGCAGCCTTTCACGACTGCTCCTGGTGCCGCAACCTTGAAACATGAAAGTAGGCACGTTGTACCATATTTCAGTGACGTGTGCAAAAGACAAAACTGTTGTGAACGTTACAAATGTTGGACAGACAAAAAAGCTGTAACATTCGCAAATATTCATTGCTTATCAAAATCATGGTATGGAAAAATATTGTTGTTGAGAGTCTATATTCTAGTAAAACTGCAACAGCATATAATGTGAATAAACTGTGACATTGTTTCAGACTGAATTTAATAATATCTCGGAACTTTGTGTTTTGGGAACGTTAGCAGTCCGTCTTGGACAGACAAACAGATGAAAAAACATGCAAATTCACAGCATCAGAAAACGAATAATTAACATTTGTTGTGTATACCTTTGCAATAATATCACGCAGTAGAATGTCGGCTATTGAAATGGACATCAGTTGGCACTGTCCTTCGTGTTTTATCACTATTATCTCGTTCGCAATAACATGTGTATAAATATCGGGACAGATTCCGTCCTAAATCCGTTACGTTTTAATGAGTTAAGGTTGAAAAGATAATGTTGTTTATGATCAAAGATTTTCTAGTTGTTTCTACTGTATATATGGCTAAATCTTACCAGATGGGTGAAGTTCATATGTACTTGGTATGAAATGCACAAAAAATATGCGGTACCCCCAAAAATTCGCAACATCCCCCACTTAAGCGTGAAAATGGCCATATCTCATACATGATATTTCCCACTACTACCGGTATGTGTATGAACAAAATGCATTTTTATATAGTTTTTGGTTTACATGTATATTCAGCATATATTTACATGTGATCTAACAATGTTAATACATGTACAATGTTCAAACAATGTTAATATTTACTGGAAGTCCTGTCATCCATCATAATATTCTACTTCACCTTGAATACAGTATGATTGTAACGTTGTAATATATATTTACATGCACACTCAAGGTAAGATGGAGAGACTAGAACATGCTCGAATGGTTTGGTCGGGGGTTGCCAGGAAAAGGTTTTAACTTAAAAAGCAAGTGAGATTAGAAATGCATGCAATGTCAACACAGAACATCATGATACTATTTGCGCATTGATCAATGTCTGTAATCGCTTCAGTTCTTCGTAAATATTGAGTTGACGAGCTCGGAGGCAGCTCAGCGGCCCGTAACAGCTGCTTGCAGCCTGGCATACATGGGGCAAGATGGCGGTACGGGAAGGATAATACAGCTTACAGTGCACTGTATGAGAAGGATAATATAGTATTTACGATTGTAGATGCATGTCACAGAAGTAAATCCCTAGTGAATTTTTATGCACGAATGACAGTAGATGACGAAGCAATATGGTGCATAAAATATCCATCAATTTTGCTAGACGAAGTATATTTATCAATTTATTATCCAACTCAAAATGTTGAGATTACAACATTACATTGCGTTAAAGTAGGTATAGATGATTATGACAATACCCAATGGTTTGATAAAGGTGTGTATGTATGGACATGAGTAAAATGAAATGAAGAAGCAACAAAGTCAGTGATAACAAACAAAAGGTATTTGCGAGACAATTCTACCAATAGTTATAGCATTTACTGCCTTTTCAGTCCATCCAATTTCTAGCTAAAAGCAGCCGCTAAAACCTTTGACCTTTGCTGACAGCGCCGCAACATCCAAGAACAAAGCTGACAAATTTGGACGGCATTTTGCCAATTATCTCAAAGATGCCTGCAGATTTGTCTCTCTCATATCCCCCAGAATGCAACAGGGTGATAATGACACATAACCGTTGCCACGACAACCAAGTGTTTGACTTCTATGGGAAGGACGGGTGGAGACGAGAATGTTTTTCTGACAAGATGCGGAAACGACAAGTTGACGGCAGAAATATGGTTTCTCCGTCCACAGAAACTGGTATTGGACCCTGTGTCTGGAGGGGACCGCCTCAAACTATGGATCCCCCACAACAGTTGCTAGGCAACGAGGTCATGTTGTCTGCTCTTCAGGGACACTTTTTGACCGCTAACGAGCCGGTGACAAATACATATTTTGTCACAGGGAGGAGGATTTCCCGCTGTGACTGCAATTGATTCCATTATGTGAAATTGTCTTTCTGCGGACTACCACAGAGCTTAATTAATCCCATATATATCGCAAGCGGGTGGGTAGAGGGGGGAGAACATATAGGCAGGGCACTGGCAGCAATAACAGTGATGTTTGTTGTCTTCGACTCGCAGTCTGTCAGATTTGTGGGATATGTAGGAACAAACAATATGGGAGCAAAAGTAGACTTTTTATGTTTTATTTGCATGTGTCACATGTGTATTCTGTGCAAATACTCACCTAAATAATGTGCTCTGAATGTCTGACCCAGTTCAAAAACAGAGGTCAGCATTAATTGGAAGCCAATATACATAAAATCCAGAGAAAAACCTCTTGCAACTGTTAACATTCTACATAATCACTCGAGTCGCATGATATCATATTTCTTGTGTTAGTGAGAACTCACAAAATATCGTCTAGCATCACTTGCAAAAAGTATTAATTGGCTTTCTATTCTGAGTATCGTATTTATCTGCATAAAACAGCAGTGATATAAATTACTGGGTACAAAAGGTCACCGACATTGATAGCCCCCATTTCCTCAAAATTATACATGAAATGTTCTCCAACAACAAAAAACATCATAATAATACGGTAGTAGGACAAACATACGTTCTAAGTTGCTGATTTCCTATCATGATAACAGAACATCGCACTGCTATTATGATTAAAACATAGTATACTACCACTGTCAACCTCCGGCCCCAACACCGACCCGACACTCTCCAATTTATAGACCCTGAATAATAGGGACGGAATATTGACACATCAAGATTTCACACCGATGACCCTGGAGACATAAAATGTTGTGTGAGACAAGAACAAAAATTTAATTTAATCGACTCTATACATCAAACGGTCACCCCCAAGCCCTGTACTCTACAGGCAAACAGCGCCTAGAGACAGACCACCGTCTGCGCAATATACTCAAGGTGATGTCAATTAGTTTTTTCAACAGAAACTTCTTTATTTCTTCTCGTTCAATTTCTGTATGTGCATGTATTTTACCTTCTTTTAACGGCATTCCAGGTATGTTTACCATTGGGAACATGTCTGGTTTATTTTGAATATTATTTCAGGAAAGAAATGCTGTATGACAATTGCACAACTTAGATGAACAGTGTACGCTTTTGTTCGCTAAATTAGATTTATTTATAAACATGACAGAGCCACCCCAGCAAGTGTGAAAACCAGCTGACTGAAGTACATACTTGACAAAACTATGCATAATTTGCAAATAAATTTTGTCCAGTGGTCACACGATTTTAAAGTTGTGGTCGCCAAGGTATGATAAAAGTGCATGCTTGATGTCATCTACATGATATAAACAAGAAGTCACGACATCATTTTCCAGTGAAGAGACAAGGATGTGCTAAGGATGATTTTTATGACAAATTTTACCTCAGTACTGTAGAAACACAAGCCTATATTTTTTTTTTGAAGCAATCAATGTTGACAAGCACCCTCCAGATTCTACCCAATCACATCAAATGATCCAGTCGACACTTACCGGGTGCCGTGGGTAACCCAGGTGGGTAGTACTGGGGCAGGCCGAAGGGTGGGTAGCCTGGGTAACCACTGACCGGGACCCCTCCTGGGCCCCCAAGCCCCCCACCAGGGCCCCCTCCTAGCAGATTGTTGATGGACATCGGTCAACGTGGCTAATCCTCTTTTAGAGGAGATCTGAGGTCAATCGTCATTTGCATCGCAGCTGATATCCCAGAAAAATGTATCCACCAACGTGTGATTTCACTGAAGAAACGTCTGTATCCAAATAGTAAAATATATGTGTATCCTCAGAAGTGAATTTTGGAAGAGTATGAAGCGATAGTAAGTAGTCGAAGCTTAGTTGACCCGTGGGTCACCAGTGCTCAAACACACGTCCCAGGATGATGTTGTCAGCTACCATCTCTGTTAGCCCCGACTTGAACAAACAAATCATTCCGTGCTCAGAAATCATCTGTTGATTGTGCCCAAAATAGCCGATTAATATGGCCCTGTATTGAGGAAGCTTTCTAAGCTATTGATCAAACGAACAACTCAAGCCTTCAGGCCACTCAGTAGATATGACACATGTATTCGAGGTAAAGGTTTCCAGTGGCCATGTTCACATTAGCCAATCAGAGCGGTCAAGTCGTTCTAACAACGATTTATTCACAATCAGATGGTCTGGTTTCACGGAGCGCGGACACTTCAAGGCTGCGGGTCCCTTGTGCTCACTCAGCGGCTGGACAGACGAGGGTGCTCAGTCACAATGTATCGGGCCTGACAGCGAATCCATTTAATATAGCACCCGACGATAAATCATCTGCTGGAGTGATCTTGAACCAAGATGGCCCCTAAATGTCCTCGAGTGATCGACGCACATCGGGTCCAAGTCACACATAAATGTCAGTGTGACAGTTAGCGCCACTAACGGCTCTGTGAGTTGGGGGAGGGAGAGGCACCAGGTTGGTTTTTGTGTTTACTTCTGGGAAAGCCAGCAAGTTACGAGTAGGTCCAGTTTGTTGACAAGCGTGTATGTCATCTCCGTTAGATCACAGGTGGCCTTTGTGTGCGGCTGACAGAGCAACGGTTCACAAGGTCATGGCTCCCTCACTGCCGTATTGTCCAAGGCAGTCACTGGAACATGACGTGGCAGCATAAATATCCTAAGCATAAGTATCCTTTCGCAACATGTGCCTAATTGTGAACATCTATGGCTTGAAACGGTTCATCAAAGGTGTTCTTTGTTCAGTGTCAAAGCGCAGGCAGGGGCCGTGAGAGACGATAGAACCACCGTCGGGTATCAGCGGAGATCAAGAGTGTCTCGCGAGGGCCATAGTCAGCTCACTCGAGGGAGGGTCCACGGCGTCTCAGCGGGTCACAAGGGTCGCGGTGCTGGCGTCTTGCCTCACAGACTGTGGGAGGTCATCAACTTGTAACACCGGCTCCCAGTGATGGCGTCCGTCTCTGGTCTCCTATCAGAGCATTCGCTAATGTTGTTCTTGGCAGTCAGAACACGGTCTACACTTGTGCTCACGTTCACGCTTTGCTGAGGTGGTGTTTGCATCAAATCCACTGTTTACCAACCTAAGCTCTCCTAGAAGCAATAGAGATCCACCTCTTGTGAACTAAAACTCGTAAAAGACAGCCCTGTATGATACAGCAATGATACGTACATGTAGAGTATCCGTCCAGGAAATCTCTCATTCTGACTCACAACTTGTCGTGTTTTGCCACTGTTTGTTGATCTGCGTGGTTCCATGCAGGCGTGATGGCCCAAATTGACAGCGGCACTTGATAAAATCCACAGGAGCCCTCCAAAAACTGTTTGGACTTACCAAGTAATCCACTAGAATCCACGGCAACCAAGTTTGTTGAAGGGGGATGGTTGTGTTGCGTAATACAAAGTGGTCGTTGTTTAGATGCTGGTGTACTGCTGCAAGTAGGTGTGGGCCTGTATCAGATGCTGTTACTCTGCTGCTGGCCTGGAGGTTTCCATAGTCACCCTGCTGATGTAGCTTTATCCCCATCAACCACATAGATATCACACGGCTGGGTTATCGCCCGGGTTATCTGGCAGGTCACAACCACTCAATCACACGGCACACGCTTCCTACTCAGACGATTTATCCACTCACTGCTGAGCTACACACAAACACGCCGCGGCGGCTATCCTGATTACTGCACACTGGTGTTCACGGTGTTTACGATCCCGCCACGGTTCTCCGTCATCCCTGGAGCATCACGTGTAAACACACCGTGCTGAACGGTGCACTCACTGCATCAGTTACCACTGAATCCAGCCATTAATTCACACACAAAAGCGGCTGATAGTCGACTAGACCTCGTGTGACACCTCGATCTGAGGCATGTTTGTCTGGCGCACGATGCACTTGATCAATACTGTGTGTGAGACTCGCCTCTGCCTGCCCCTCCGTCCGTCCGTCCATCCATCAGTCAGCAATGCTAGGTACATCTGTTAAAGCTGTCAATAATCCGGTGGCCGGGATGACTGTGATTATGACGCTGGCTGTTATGATAGGACAGAGAGGGGTGTCGGTTTACTCCAAATATCCCAGTGAGCCAGTCACGCAGGGAGACGGCACGAACAGACCTAGATCCCTGACCCTGAATCCGACACGCTGCCAGCCCGAGGTTCTACCACAGCAGCCCGCAGACTACTACGCTAAAAGCTTACTCAACGAGCCTCGTAATTCCCAGTCTGGGCACTCGCTTGCAAGGGGAAAAGGGCCAGTCGTAAAGGAGCCGATAAAAACTCCCATCTTTGCAAAGTTGACCTGTGTCAATCCACCGCGGTAAATGAGCCTCGCTCACGAGGGCAAGCTCTCCTAGCTTGGCTCCCTCATGGACGGAGGGAGGAGAGACCCTGCTGTGTTTTATGTGATGACCTGAGGACCTTGGTAAAGCCCTAGGGGTGACAAGATGCTGGGTTTTGGCCTGTGACAGTGACCTGCGGGCCGTAGCTTCTGATCTCCTGGGGTGGAGGTCACTGCAGAGGTCGTGGGGGTTCCCTGGCGGGTCAGACGGGTCACAGCGGGCAGCACAATCAGCAACGGAACTCAGCAATCTACAGCTGGGGTCTGGCAGTGTAATAACACTCTGCTAGGCTGCCCTATAGTGTAGTGGCAGCGGCTGGAAGCTAGAACCTCGCACCTGGTTCATCATACACAGAGAGATAATGAATATTATACTGGGCATGTATTACCAGAAAGGATGCATGCTCCTGTACAACATGGACTTCTGATGCTTGAGAATGCCAGAAGTCTCTGAACGTGTAGTTGGGAATGACCTTTGACTCAGTGATGGACATGGTCCCGCAACATTAATTTTGTTCTGTTCAGGTAATGACCACTGTCAGCTGAAAACATTGTGTGTGTGTGTGTGGCAAGGGGGGGGGGGGGGGGGATGTTGTGTTAATGATGCATGATGAACTACCAGCACATGAAATCACATCAGGTCTCTAGCAATCCTATCCCTTTCTCCCATCACTCACTCACACCAAGAGTTTATTTTTATCCAGAATTAGATTCATGTACTGAATTTCTCGTCCCTTTTCCCTCCTTTTTGTAGCCGTCTAAGCACAAATCTTCCCGTGTTTCCCTGAAGTGTTTTACTTTTGTTCTTTTTGGTTGTGTCACTCCCTTCCCCCCATCCAGAGCACGGTTTTCATGTGGGCAATGCCAGTAACACTGTGTGAACGTGTGAGGTCTTCAGGGCCTTTCCCTCCCCCAGTCCTCCACACTTCTCTCAGCCTCTCCCTCAAGCTCATTCTCACCACAACCTATTACAACATCCAAAATCAATAAAGTGCTTGATGCTGGATCGGACAAGCCGGTAGATCCGACAAGAACTCCCTCCCCTTCCTCCCGGCTCCCAGGGACTCTCACAGTATGCTACTGTGGGCTGCTAATGCTTGCCAATTACCATGCCTTTTTAATATCGTGGACCGGTATTCCCCACCCTTCCACAGAAGTGAATGCAGAATTCCGTTCACGTGCGGTGGATAGTGACAACGTCGATCCCTAGTGCCCCCTGTCCCTGTCATGTCACCATGGCGACTAGAACAGGGCCGCCGCCCAGAGGCACCCATCAATGCTTCCATCTTCTCACCAGGACAGGGGCCGCGACCTTGCATTTGACCTTCGACCTTGTCTTGGAGTCTTGAATGAGGCCATTAGTGCCTGTGTCAGGCACACATGACAACCTGGTTGTGTGTGGGTCTGGGGGACGGGGAGAAGGTGGGAGAGGTGAGGTAGGAAGGGAAGGGAAGGGAGAGGGATGAAAGCATTGTGTTTTGTGCAGACTATTTGGTGTGATTTTCAAGTGATACAATAGCTCATTCTCTCCATGACTTGTTCCATAATATTATGAAAATACTGCGAACAAAGCAAATTAGATGATTTACAAATTAATATCATATTACAGAAGGTATTACAGTACATGCTATGTTACATAATGATGCTCAGAAAAAAATCTGTCAAAATCTAATAATGAAATATGATGATGAGACCTCGGATTCATTTTGTAGTAAATGATTATGAAATACAAATTACAGAACTTGTTGTATAGCAAAGTACAGTGTATATTCATGTCTTCTATTCATGTTAATGATGATATTTAGAAGACCTCCATGTTAACAATGAGCACAGTATCAACAAAAACATCATCTCATTTCTAACACAACAAATTACTTTTTCTGTAAACCACATGTTTTTCACCCCAATCAGACTAATGTTGTCAATTAGGTGCCTCAAAGATGCTGACCAGACAATAGAAGAGACAGGCTGACCTTCTAGGTTCAGAGGTCTCGGCTTTGAGTCATCAATCATCCGCGGGACTGGCAGAGGTCAAAACAACACAAACCAGGAGCAATTCCTACTCGTGAACTGACCACAAATAACCAATGTCTTTAACCTTTGCCCAACAACCAATACCTCATCTTAGTCAGGACTGTTTTGGGGAATTGTCCTTGGGACTTTTACAGACATTCCATGTACTGTATGGTATATCAGCACACTGTACAAGTTGATGCCTAGAGTGGATAATCTACAATGCCTAGGGGGAACAGGTTAATGAGTTCCCAGTGCAGTTCTAAAATGTTCCCAGATCAATATCACCGCATAGATCCCAGGACCTCACGTGACACCACTCAATATTTCAACAATTTTTTTCCTGAGGCGGCCTAATCTCAGATGCACAAGTGCTACTACCTCGACTGAAATCCTGAGCAAAAATCTGGCCGTCTCTCCTCCGAATGCAATTGCCATATTTGATCCCTCACCGTGACCCTACACCCCACATATTCCCTATCCCTACAGTCAATAGCCAGAGTTCCTCCCTCAGCAAGCCCTGGCCAAGGTGAGGAGAGGCCGCAGGCTCCAGCTCGGGAGTCCAAGACCAGATAATAACACATGACCTCCCACTTGACACCTCAATAAATTACGGCTCCTGTGAGCCTTGGGGGAGTCTGGGAGAGGTGGAATTGGGGTCAGGTCAAAGGTCAACCATTGATTTCTGGTGACGGAGTGGAAATGTCAGAGCTGGCCTCCAGCGATCAGCAGAGGTGAGGGCTTTTAGAGCTGGCGGCCACAGACACAGAACTGAAGCGTCCTTAGTGGAGGGGTCCTTCAGGTCGTGGTTGTAAAGCGGGAGGAGGGATATGTATGGCAGGAGATCCACCAGGTCACAGGAAGCCCAGAAATAGATGGGAATGGATTGACGGAAGGTATGGTGCATATGACAGGAAGTGTGGGCATGAAGAGGCGCCACTATTATTCCACTGTGGCTAACAAAAGCTGAAATATGATACGTTGTTGTAAATGATGATTTGCACCATGAATGCTGATTAGTTCAGTATGACTGCCCACCCTGGTGGCCGTCTGTCCTGCTGTCTGCCCTGATGACCGTCTGCCCTGATGACTATCTGCCCTGATGACCGTCTGCCCTGATGACTATCTGCCCTGATGACCGTCTGCCCTGATGACCGTCTATCCCATGACTGTCTGCCCTGATGACCGTCTGCCCTGATGACCGTCTATCCCATGACTGTCTGCCCTGATGACCGTCTGCCCTGATGGCCGTCTGCCCTGATGGCCGTCTGCCCTGATGACCGTCTGCCCTGATGACCGTCTGCCCAGATGACCGTCTGCCCTGATGACCGTCTGGCCTGACGACAGTCTGCCCTGATGATTGCCCACCCTGATGACCGTCTGCCCTGATGACCATCTGCCCTGATGATTGCCCACCCTGTTCCTTCACATCATGTAAAATGGTATGATCAAAGACTCGTTCATGGAATCAACAAGGAGAATCTCCTGGTGGGCAGCCACATTATCACCTTGGAAACATGGGGATGGGAGTTGAGCTCCTTCGATTGACCTTGCGCGGGGACATCATATTTCTGCGGTTTGGGTTACTCTGTGTTTAACCAAGGCTAGAACAGACTGACAAACGTCCCTACTCTGCTCAATATTCCATCTGCTTCGTGCCGGTGACAAGCCCGATGCACAAGATGGCGCAGTACATGTAAACATGCAGCAATATTACCAAGGCCAATGCACACAAATTGATTCCATGAGATTTGACGGGTTATCAGCTTTCCAGTGGAGAACCCTTGTCATCTTCAACAAAATCCTCCATAAACCAGAAGTCTTTATCACATTTCATGCTGGTAACTAAATTTAGTCTCCTTCATTTCCAGGACAGTTCTGATCTCCACCCCTTGGTACATGTAGCCCCACCCCCAACCCCAAATGCTACCTTCCATCCCCCCCCCACCCCACAGACTTACACCCACCCCACAATCCACATCCTGAAATCCACTCAAATCTACCCTGCACTGAAACAGGCGCAGACAAATACCCAATAAACCAGGACCACAGATCAATACCGAATCCCGAGATATAAGCTTTCCTGGATGTCGCCCCGGCAAACAAAGAACAACCCCCCACATACACTCCCCCACACCTTCCTCTCCTGTCCCTGCCTCCATCCATTCTCCACATTAATTTGTACTGATCAGGTCCCAGTTCCACGACCCCAGTTACACACACGCCCCCAATCATGTCGACGTGGACGCAATCACCACCCGTAGCAACCACGATGTGCCAAAAACCCGGAGCCTTTGACAAAAGGGGCAAGTTTCAAGTCGCGCAGTTTTACAGAAACATTGTGGGAAAGGTCAGTGCTTGAAGAGTCTCTGACTTTGGGAGCGTAGAAGACGGAGTGATGACCTGCGAGTCTCAATCGATGGGACACCATGGTCTCCACCTAATTACTCCCTAGGTGGCGCTAGTTGTGGTCTCGGGAACGGAGACGGGAAGTGAGTGGTGCCGATGTGTGCGGTAGGGAAGGAGGGGGGTATGACGGCCGTGTAAGGTGATATATTGGCACTTACGACACAGCCTCCTACAATATATGGCCTCCAGGAACAAAGGACGCTGATCCTTCGGAGCTCAAACTGGATAGAACGTTAACTTGTGATCTTCTAGATTTTTACATCCTCCCTGTTGGGTCTGAGATTTAATCATTCAAGTTCTCCTTCAAAACCATTAGCAGATTAGTCACACAAATGCATGAATGAAATGCACAATGATTTTTTGATTGCCTACTATCATGACTCGAGGTAATTCACTAGATCATGAATGGATTATGAAAAACTTCTGAGCTGCACTTCCGATAGAATCTAATATGTCATTTACACTTCTTTAGTAATTTCTAATATATCAGTCAATCCTGGCAACTACACCCAAGCTCCTGAGCTTGCTAACACCCCAAGAACGGTGGAGGGTACTGATCGAGCGATCTATTTCTGACAAACGCCCGGCTCTAGCGTCCCCTGACCTTTCTGACAGCTCGGCTGTAATTTACTCTAATGGAGGCCGGGAGACCAGCGCGTCAGGAGTGGCTCTCTGCTCGGAATTTGTTTCCGCTGGTCCCGGCTATGGCCCCCGACATTTATTGAGAGAGGTTCCTGGATACAGAGGAAGTGGTTGCCCCATAAACACGACCTATTCACCTCCTTCAACTGAAACACATGTGTCTGTTTTCCTGGAGTGCATGTTAGTTAGCAAGCCACTCTGTGCAGATGTTAGTCTGGTTGCATCAGATATGTTGCTAAGCATTCACCAACTTTGATTCACCAACACACAAAACATATATATGTCCATAATTTATAATTTGTCTCACAATTCAAACAGAACAAAGATTGATGGTTCAAAATGCCATCTGGTGAATGAAAAAACACAAGTAGACCACTCACAAGATGGCAGCACTGTTCTGCATGCCATGTTCAGTGATGACGAGAGGAAAATCATAATGCTCAGTACAAACACCGTCTGTGGACTCCATTCTTGGTATATATTTGCCTGTAGCAGGTGTATTACTGTAGGTGTTCTACATGATAATGCGCTCTCTCATGAAATCTTCGGTACTTCACCTTGGAACTGGTTAGAATATAACTCTGATCCAGTTATCCGTGTTGGAACTAACTTTCCTTTATTTGTTCTATATTCAGACAGTGACTACATGTATGAGACTGACCGACAGTGTGTCTCGTGTATCATATACATTGAATCTCTGATACTGGCCTGACATGTGTCATTTATTGCAGACTGTGACACTGACAAACACTGACATTCTGACACTGACCTGGCAAGTGTCGCTCTATTTCCGCATGATCTTACACTGACAGAAACTAACAATCTGACACTGACATTGACAGACACTGAAATTCTGACACTGACATGTGTCATTCAATCTCGTCATGCTCTTACACTGACAGACACTGACATTGACATTGACAGACACTTGACATTCTGACACTGACACTCTGACACCAATACTGACATTGCCAGACAATTGACATTCTGACAATGACACTCTGACACCAATACTGACATTGACAGACACTTGACATTCTGACACCGACCTGGCAAGTGTCGCTCTATTTCCGCGTGCTCTTACACTGACAGAAACTAACAATCTGACAATGACATTGACAGACACTGAAATTCTGACACTGACCTGTGTCATTCAATCACCTCATGCTCTTACACTGACAGACATGACACTGACATCGACAGACACTTGACATTCTGACACTGACACTCTGACACCAATACTGACATTGACAGACACAGACACCTGACATTCTGACACTGACACTCTGACACTGACCTGGCGTGTGTCGCTCGCTCTCCTCGTGTTCTGACATGGACTCAACATCGACGTCGACCGACGTACACCCGCTGTCAGACTCGCTGACCTGGCTGCAGCGAGCTTTCTCCGGCTGCGATTCTTCATAGTCCTGGTCCTGGGGAAAAATGTCAGAAGCTTACATTCAACGATTCACTGTCAACCAAGAGACTTGCCTTTACCAAGTATTCAGCTGTACTTGCAAAATACACATCGTTTTGTATACACCTGGTACATACCAATATTGTTACCAAGTGAATAATTGTAACCCTGGGTAATACATGTAAATGTAAATTGAACAACAACCAGTCATGACTCACAACTTTTCTGGAAAACACACCAGAAGCATGTGCTATTATCCACAGACGAACGCACAGACGAACACAAACAGTCAAACACCATTCAAACCATGGTTTTACATGTTTACCTGAAAGAGCTGATCCACAATAACTTGATGGAGGTTTATATTCCCCATCGGTCAGCCTCTATGTGTATTGGTCAGTGCTTTAGTTGAATCATGTTATCCTCTATAATTTTCCTGCACCTGATATAATCATAATTTTTCAGCATGGTCATATTTGTCGAGCCATCTCCCAATAACAAGTCTATAACTTGCCATTTATTAGTCCACTCCGTTGATTCGCATGAGAAGTTGGTTCAGGAAATCAAAGTTTTATTCTGTGCCTTATACGATATGGTACGGTATCCTCTTTTCATAAATATGGCACATGAAGCAAAGCCAATTCCTGGTCGGGTTATGACGGGCATGACAGTCATCAAAAATAGTCCGGTATTTTTTCGTGCACTTTCATCTTAGGCTAAAAGCATTGTGTTTGCTGAAACAAGTGACTGTGGCTGATGTGATGTCAGTAGGCAGGACATCCCCAAAAAAAACGAGCGAGATAAAAATATGAAAATGCACAAAGTGTCTTTTCATGACGCTCAGTTTTTTTTTGTGCATGTGAGAAAGAATGAGAAAGCTGAGTGCACCTAGGTTAATTCTTTCCCCTGCTCAACACTGAAACTGCTATCTTCCTCCAGGTTCAGACAGAAAAATTTCGAGAAAATATTTCTGCATTTTTCCATGAACTGCGGAAGTTGTAATTCTCGATAAGCAAATGGCCCAGTTTTTCCTCTACATGAATTCAGGGGCCTATACATGTATAATTGCCTCTTGTCTGTCACTATCAGAGTCTATTCAGGTCATCCGGATTAAAAACTTGTCAGTTTTCATCACGATTATTAGAATACACGCATTAGATGTACATCATATTTGTACGTTCTATGCAAGGACATCAATCATGCTTCGCTATTCATCACATTTCTTATCTTGATCCATCATTATAAATGTCCTCTTCATATTTAACGATTAAATTTCACATCCTTGATCAAGTTGATCCTATGCAATTTCATAAATGCTTCAGATTGAGTTCCTCATTAAGTCAGCATGTGTTCAAAGTGTTATATAGTATCACTGATTTACTCCGGCAGAGAATGTGAAGTATACGCAGAGTATCATGGAGAAACACCCACTTCCCAAGTTACATTTAAACCGTTGTAAGTTCAAAGCGCTATTATCATACGACAAGGCGTGTCAACGTTTGCATTGGTAACATTATGCCGCAACCAACACATACACACGCACACATGCATACGTATGCACAGATATTTTTTTAGCCTTTTTTTTCTCGCATTGACTACACACAATCGAGAGCCAACAGCCGATGAAAAAACTAACTACAGGTGTAGTAACAGAAGAAAAATGTCAAAAAGACGAAAATAGACCAAAGGACAGACAAAACCGAGGATAAAAACTGGGTCAGAAATTGAAGTTTCACGCGGGCACGCTGCCGAAGCACCAGTTAGTACTGGCGGGCGTGCGAGCAGACAGACCTTCGATTGAAGATACAATGTCAGGAATCCACCTACGCCTGGCCTGTCCGTGCACCCGGCCATGGCCATAGCGACAAACAAGTGGCCTCGGCTGCTATCAGGCATACAGTGGGGTGTTAACAGCCAGCAGTGCTTCGTGTGTATACATAGCTCGTTAACACCTTGATCGAAATGATCACTGCATGTCCACGTGCTGGTGTTTTTTCCCTGTTTTTTTCTTTCCCCCCCCCCCCCCCCCCTTCTTTCAGTCAATCTGGCGCTTGCTTTAGAATGAGGCCATTGATTATTTCCTGAATGACATGCAAAACAAACTTGTCTATCTGTATTGTCATCCTTGTTCCATGCTGTTCCAAGTGATGAGTTTGTCTGCTATGACAAGTCTGTACGGGTCACAACGGTAACGGTACACTTCCCCATCTCGGCATTGATGCAGGATCCAAGGACTGGCATCGGTGCTGACTGAGTTTACTACTGCATTCTGACTGATCTCGGGGTATGGAGGCCACGCCATTGATAATTTTTTTAATGTACATGGATGCGATAGATTATGATTTTCCATGAGTACATATACTCAGTACTCTTAAAAGATTCATTACTATACAAGAATATTTTCTGTCCCTACTAAGTATGCTATTGAAGTGCAGATCAATAAATATCACCGGTAAATTGAGTACAGTGCATCTGGGCTATAAACAAACTTATTAAAGCTTTCCTGGAAGAAATGGCATCAAAAATAGTTACAACTGTGGTTAGCAAATCTTTCCAAACGACATAATAAAATCTGAACTCCGAAAAACAAGAGCATCAACATGATCAAGATAGGAGTAAATGTTCAGCAATTTTCTTCCCAACAGATGGCAGCACAATTTACAGCTGATAATGCTTAGTGTAGATCTGACTCCCTAGGTGGCAGCACTACTTCTAGTAATACTCGGACAAAAAAAACTTGGCAGCCGTAAGAATTTTGGCGAGGCAAAACTGCGTGAGAAAGTAGAGTCATTCTCCAACTGAAGTCGTATGTCATCCTTGCTCGTGACTTAATTACTAGTATAGTATTTTTTTCCTAACAAAGCGCCACGGCAATTGTACTTTAGCCTAGTTGTCTGCGTCATGCTCATAATTTATCTGAAACTGACAATTGCAAATTTATACTAGTATTATCATCAGGATGGTTTTAGATCTAGTTGTTTTGTTGTGGGTTTCCCATCAATTGTTTCTCAGTTACCATTGAAGTCATTGTCGTTTACTAGACACTAAGCAGAATTAAGTACTTCAGGCGAAATCCTACCAAGTTTTGCCACCATGGACCATGTAGCCTATAGATATCAGAGTCAGCAGTTTCAATATATACGATATATGACGAGGGGTAAAAACATTTTGATGGTATCAAACATGATGTTCATGTACATCACATGGTATTAGTCAGGCAATATTCCGGTTTGTGAATTTACTAGCAGACCTACTTCATCAAAGTTGTAGGTATTGTTACAAATGATGTATATGCACGTGATGCATATAAGTACTCAAACATGGTAAAGTGCCAGAATTCTTTCCGGTGATGGGGTTGTTGGCAAATACCACAAGTACACGATTTTTCAAAGAAAACATTATTTATACATGTCTTATACAAATAAATTTTGTTCAACAGCCTTCAATACTTGTGGTGCAATCTTCAATGCTGGAGTTCTGTTTTCAACATAACTGCAAAAATTGTGATACCATAACATTCCTGGAAGACAAAAACTTCCCACATGTCGATAACAATCACCGCATCTCAAATATCCAGTGAGCAAACCATGAAAACACAAGACAATCTCTGCTATGTTATTAGTACTCACAGGGCATCAAAAACCGGCATCATCCCCAACACAGAGTTTTCTTTCCCATGATAAACATGATAAAAAAAAGTATCATTGTAGTATTTTTCTTGAAATGGAGTTTGTCAAAAGTAATGTGATTTGTTGACTACAGATGGACAGTGACCGAGACAACAGTTTTCGGACAAATCGATTCTACAAGTGCAGGTTGTTGTCCTGTCATGAACAAATTTCTTGGTGTATTTCTAATGGGACACCCTCAAGAACTGCTGGTATTTGACGAATTTTTCTTTTGTTAAAATCTGTTTGTAGGATGAGACAAATATCTGGACTGGAGTGCACTGCCGAGAAATGACAGGGATCAAAACATTCGTAAATCCGCGATCCACCAGCTTTTCGCGAACAGCTGCCACTTGAAAAATGTCCAGACCGCTTCCGCAAACGGTCAATTCCACCTGACCAGAAAACTACAACAGAGGCCCCTGGATCCCAAACTACGCCGTTTAGAATACTCGCGGCAGAGGCAACATTCTTGTTGTAGTAGAGCATGATCATGGAAATTTTCTGCAAAAACCTGCTTCATACATTGTATTGAACCCATCACTTGCATGCACGATCATCGTAAGTACTTGAAATGACGTTGCTCATTGTGCATGTTCATGCTTCAACAGGTAACAAGCAGCATTGTCTCTATTGATATGCAATTATGCATACATGATGAAGTGGGACCTGCTTTCGAGGCCACCTGCAAGAAAATGTCCACATGTAAGTCCCTAGAAATGCTAAAGGTAGCTCACTAATCACAGTTTGGGGAACGATCAGTTTCCATATAAACTAGACGTCAAGGCCTAAAGATGCCTTGGAGGCATTTCGGTGTGATGAATAATTTATAATACTAGATATCGACGAAAATGAAAAATGTCGACAAATTTCGGGTCAAGGTCAAAGTTAATCCATAATACCCCTTAGACATGTTTGTCTAGGGCGACGAGTCCGAAAGTAACGTCCGTTTCGCTCTACGACGCACCGTTTCCGAGATATCGACGAAAACGAAAAATGCCGACTCGGCAAAAAAATTTCGGGTCAAAGTTCATCCATAATACCCCTTAGACATGTTTGTCTAGTGCGACGAGTCCGAAAATAACGTCCGTTTCGCTCTACGACGCAACGTTTCCGAGATATCGACGAAAACGAAAAATGGCGACTCGGCAAAAAAATTTCGAGTCAAGGTCAAAGTTCATCCATAATACCCCTTAGACATGTTTGTCTAGTGCGACGAGTCCGAAAATAACGTCCGTTTCGCTCTACGACGCACCGTTTCCGAGATATCGAAGAAAACGAAAAATGCCGACTCGGCAAAAAAATTTCGGGTCAAGGTCAAAGTTCATCCATAATACCCCTTAGACATATTTGTCTAGTGCGACGAGCCCGAAAATAACGTCCGTTTCGCTCTACGACGCACCGTTTCCGAGATAACGACGAAAACGAAAAATGCCGACTCGGCAAAAAAATTTCGGGTCAAGGTCAAAGTTCATCAATAATACCCCTTAGACATGTTTGTCTAGTGCGACGAGTCCGAAAATAACGTCCGTTTCGCTCTACGTCGCACCGTTTCCGAGATATCGACGAAAACGAAAAATGCAGACTCGGCAAAAAAATTTCGGGTCAAGGTCAAAGTTAATCCATAATACCCCTTAGACATGTTTGTCTAGTGCGACGAGTCCGAAAATAACGTCCGTTTCGCTCTACGACGCACCGTTTCCGAGATAACGACGAAAACGAAAAATGCCGACTCGGCAAAAAAATTTCGGGTCAAGGTCAAAGTTCATCAATAATACCCCTTAGACATGTTTGTCTAGTGCGACGAGTCCGAAAATAACGTCCGTTTCGCTCTACGACGCACCGTTTCCGAGATATCGACGAAAACGAAAAATGCCGACTCGGCAAAAAAATTTCGGGTCAAGGTCAAAGTTCATCCATAATTCCCCTTAGACATGTTTGTCTAGTGCGACGAGTCCGAAAATAACGTCCGTTTCGCTCTACGACGCACCGTTTCCGAGATATCGACGAAAACGAAAAATGCCGACTCGGCAAAAAAATTTCGAGTCAAGGTCAAAGTTCATCCATAATACCCCTTAGACATGTTTGTCTAGTGCGACGAGTCCGAAAATAACGTCCGTTTCGCTCTACGACGTACCGTTTCCGAGATATCGACGAAAACGAAAAATGCCGACTCGGCAAAAAAATTTCGGGTCAAGGTCAAAGTTCATCCATAAGGTCAAAGTTCATCCATAATACCCCTTAGACATGTTTGTCTAGTGCGACGAGTCCGAAAATAACGTCCGTTTCGCTCTACGACGTACCGTTTCCGAGATATCGACGAAAACGAAAAATGCCGACTCGGCAAAAAAATTTCGGGTCAAGGTCAAAGTTCATCCATAATACCCCTTAGACATGTTTGTCTAGTGTGACGAGTCCGAAAATAACGTCCGTTTCGCTCTACGACGCACCGTTTCCGAGATATCGACGAAAACGAAAAATGCCGACTCGGCAAAAAAATTTCGGGTCAAGGTCAAAGTTCATCCATAATACCCCTTAGACATGTTTGTCTAGTGCGACGAGTCCGAAAATAACGTCCGTTTCGCTCTACGACGCACCGTTTCCGAGATATGCAGGATGAATCAAGGATGACTCAGCAAAAAATTATTTCGACCTCTAGGTCAAAGGTCGTTTGAGGTATCGATCCCAAAATCAATAGGGTTCTTCCCTGGTGATATATAAACCTCCGTGCAAAATTCTGCAACTATTGCCTGAATATTTTTTGAGTTATCGTCCGGAAACCAAGTTCCTCGATTTCATCCTCACGGACCTCACGGACCTCGGAGCCGGATCAAAAAAAAAAGTACACCCTAGAGATGTTTGTCTAAGGCGACGAGTCCGAAAATAACGTCCGTTTCGCTCTACGACGCACGGTTTCCGAGATATGCAGGAAGCCTCAAGGATGAATCAGCAAAAAATTATTTTGATCTCTAGGTCAAAGGTCGTTTGACGGATCGATCCCAAAATCAATAGGGTTCTTCCCTGGTGGCATATGAACCTCCATGCAGAGTTCTGCAACTATTGCATAAATATTTTACCAGTTATCGTCCGGAAACCAAGTCTTAAAATTAGCCTTGATTTCATCCTCACGGACCTCACGGACCTCCGATCCGGCTCAAAAAGAATAGGGTTCTTCCTCATATCATTTCTGACTTGCGGTGAAAATTTGACAAGGATCCGTCAAGGCAATCTAAAGTTATCGTCCGGAAACCAAAAGTGGCGGAAGAAGAAAAAAAAGAAAAAAAAAAAAAAAAAAAAAAAAAATTCTGCTAAAACCATAAAGGCATTTCTGCCGAAATGCCTTAAATAGCATGAACACTGAACAGGAAGCAAATGTTTTGCTATATGGAACGGCCAGAGGCAGATCCAGAAATTTGAGCGAGAAGGGGCGAAGAACCCAAAGCGAGCAACAATGCAGTCAGGGATTTTATGATAATCATCTGTGACAAGCCTTTTTGGTCTCTCCCGTCTCCAGAGTAAACACATTTCAACATTATTATTCACAATGTTATTTATGGCTGGGGAGGGGGGGGGGGGAGGGTGGGGGGGGGGGGCAGATCCATACAGTTTGAGATTTGCAAATTATTGGAAATACATTGATGTTCAAGGAATTCACAGTTCCAGAATGTTACTGGTACTTTCAACTTTCAAAAGTAACCGTGATACATTTAATAATATATAATTTGAAAATTCATTTGGCACAGTTTATCTGAAGAATGAAAATGTGTGTGCAAATGTACGAGGGCTGTTCAAGAAGTTTCCTGAAGGAATTTGGTCATGAAATTGTCAATAATGGAGGTACATCTATGAAATTTTCACTATTTTATCTCCAGACTGTTTTGAGTTTCTGCGCAAATTATTGGAAGTTTGCGCGCAATATTGTGCATATGGCTGTAACCATGGCAACGCGTGCAAGTGTAGAGCGGATCACTTGTAATATTGCTCGATATGACTAATTTTTGTCTCCAATAAATATACCGGTACATTTATTTCACAGAAATATATGGAACGAGTTCAGAAATACCTAGATGTAGTATTGTGGAACAAGTGTTCATTCTTGTCCGAAATATCGTCCATCAGCGATGATGTATATATTACGGTGGCGGTCCGCAAAAGATGGAAACGCAAAATGGAAAACTCAATTTTGATTCCTGTGCACTGCCGATTTCAGATTGGGCACATTCTCGAAATTCTTGTCCCGTAACTCAGCCTTCAGTTTCGGGAAGAGGCAGGAATCAGAGGGTGAGTATAGTCAGGGTGTCAGGAGGATCATATAGTGGAACAAGGGCCACTGGCCTCAAAGGAAGAGCTTTGAAAATGTTTGCACATAAAAACCCCTGGAATACTGCATGTTATTTGGTACATATATGTTGTGGTCATATTGTAACGGTAGCTTTGGCATTGTACCAACTGACCCATTACCAACTGATTTGCTTATTGTTAATTTGGCCTAATATTAAATTGATTAACACGTAATGATATTGTCATGCCTTGTCCAACGCACATGTCTTTGACCTTTAATTATTAATTACTGCAGTTATATATATGAAAAGTTACGGTTTTGTAGTGGCTTGCAAAGTTTTCCTGTCGAGATTTCAATCCCGCTTGCCATCCAATTAATTATTCATCAGGCTATACGAGGCACGCTAAGCCAACGACCAGTCGGCCCTGCGCAGAAACTTCTGGGCATCGGCATAACTTCGAGACGGATCCTATTTCTACACAATTTAGATATTCAATGCGGTAAACAGTGGTAAAACACATCTGACCGTTCGGCAGACCTGACTCCTCTCCTCGCCCCCCCCCCCCCCCCGCCCCGCGGCCACTGGCCAGCCGACGTCTTCACTGGTAAGAGGTGCATGGGGGGGGGGGGGGGGGGGCTATCGGTAGGCGAAGCCTGGCTCGCAGGACTACTTCCTGGAAGTAGAGCGAACACGAAAGGGGCCACACGTCATCGCATTTGGCCTACTTGATATACCAGCACTCGCCACAAATTTTCAATTTTTATGTTGCCGTATCAACTTGTTTTTCGTTTTTGCAACAGCATACTGTATCTATATATTGTGCGGAATGTATATCCAAAACTTTGAGCGCATATGATTGCAAGAAAGCACTGTTTCAGTGAAGATCAAAACGGGATTGGTGATGGGTATGAGACGGTGACATACAAAAAAAAACAAACGGTCGGAACACACGTCTCCTGGGATTATTATCGCTAATAACTTATTACATTAACCGTGATTAGGTACACGGGCGTCATTTTCCTCCCAACGGGCCCCGGGCCCTCCCAATTAGCCACAGTTGAATGGCCTGTTGTGGTTCCAAGTGGCACTTTCAAGAATGTAAACAAAGGGAAAATTTCAAAAATCCAAAAAAAACCAACATCATAGAGGAAGAGCTCTGCTCTTCCTAAAAAGGAGCATGTTAAGACCAACAGTTTTGATCATTTCCATGGTAACACAGAATTTGATTGAATTTCGTTGTGCCAGAGTCAACTAATACACCATTTTGCAGTGTGATGAATGTCATTTAATTTCAGAGATAGATTTTTTTGTGATGTTTGTTTTACATGGCAACTAACTAGCGAAGGTTACCAAGGTAAACCCCATTAGTATCTACAATACGGTATTTACAATATTTGAGAAGTTATTGTGTGGTGTTTTGAAATGTTTTTATCGGTTATCTAGCAATTTCTACAGGCGATCCATGTTACACATTCACATGTTGCCATGGTTACAACCATATGCGTGATAATGCGCACAAACTTGCACTGATTTGCCGACAAACTCACAACTGTCTAAAGATAAAATATTGAAAAATTCATGTATGTAACTACATTATTAACAATTTTATGATCAAATTCCTGAAACTTTTTGAACAGCCCTCGTACATGTATGTAATGTTAATTGTTAATTTGTTATACACACGTCACATATGGCAAGACAGTGCAATCATGCTGTGTGCACAAGGCAGCGTTTGTCAGCAAACATGAAAGATGGCAAACGTTGTAGGCATACATGTATAAACACGATGTTGGAGCTTATATTATAATGAAGACCATCAGTCTTGCAGATCTGAAACACCTGATATCAAACTGATATATCGTTTACAAAGAAATTCCGATTGTAAAGCAGCCAGACTTATGAATACGCAAGAGACTGTTCTTTCAAACCCAGACAGTTGGTAATCAGTGCCACCTGGTGATCGACTGAACAATTAGCCCTGGTCACGATAAACAAATGCAGAGAAAGCAGAGAAAAAACAAAAATCAAAGATTTCAAGGTGCTGTTGACTTGCGATAAAAAAATTCAAGTGTTGATACAGATCATGTTCATGAATGTGAATCATGTGTTTACCTGTCAAAAACATATGGTCCCACTACCCCATGTCTTGGATCATGTGGATGTATCTCTGACCATGGCAAGTACACTTGACGAGTAGTAGACCTCTATACTAGTAATAGTGCAATTCACTGCTATTGATAGTACACTTGTACGTACACTGCATGTTTGGGACAATCAGAAAAAGGTTACAAAGTCAAGAGTCAGAGAGTACATGTACATCACTGGGATATATACATTGATCACTGAATCTGAGTCAGTGAGCATTTACTAGTAAACCCAAAGTGCACCCACTGGCTTGAATTTTCTTTGTGTTTGCAGTACGAAGCCGATGGGCATCAGTCACTAACTCACCATCGAGCATCAACTAAAACTTGCTACAGGTCTATGGACTGAAATTTTTCTAGATGGATGTTGAGTAGTTTTGCCAATTGTAGAGTCTGATATATATAAGCAACATAATCAGTATTCGATCCAACCATTCAGACATACATACATGTACTCACGGACGCTACTGGTCACAAACAACATACACAATATTTCACAAAGCATATCACCAAATGTATTCCATACACCAACGAACCTGCAATACTTCCTGCTTGACCTGTACTGGTTCACTGCTCCCCTCGCTCTCCAGGCTCCCTCTAGTGTCCGTTTTCTTACTCGACCCTCCATCTCTCCCCGCACCCTGCACTCGGTCAGAGCTCACAGACACTTTTCTCTGGTTCTCTTTGACCTGTTCTGCCTCTGTCCCTTGTTTGGACGCCCCACTCACGCTGTCCTGAGTCTGGCACATTGAGCTTAAAGTCTCCGCTGCGGCCAGGCGAGGGTCCGGCTCCGTGGCATCCGCCGGCGCAGGGTACGGATATCCCGGCATGGGAAAAACCGGGTAACCGGAGAGTGCCAAGCCCGGGTAGCTGGTGGGCGGGAGGTTCCCCGAGGGTGGGACCATGTAGTGTGCAGGAGAAGCTATCGCTAGGAGACCGTTCTGGGAACCACCAGTGCTACTTGAGGACAAACTGGAGATTGAGTGGCTCTGCTTGGACTTTGTCACCTTCGTGCTAGACGCAGCCGTCGAGATGACGATGTTCAGAGGTTTGGGACTCTGGTTGACCTCGGTTTTGACCTTGATCGGTGTGGCACTTGCTCCAGGTGTTGGTTCCCTGGCATACTGAGGTTTCTTCTCGCCTGGGGTGGTACCCGGTTCAGGTTGGTCTGACATCGGACGTAGCAGGAACTGACGATGAGTCATTGGCGTGTTGGAGCTCTGATAGAACTGCCATTGACGCTGCAGGTAGCTGTAGCATGCTCGGCAGCACAGGGCTCGATTCTCAGCATCCAGGGGACTTGATCCAGGTGGCCGCTTGAGGCTCTGGACAAAAGGGAAATACATGGAGTGTTTGCTGTGTTCCCCTGGAGCCTGAGTGTAGAGCAGTCGCATGCAGGCTCTGAGGTTACCCTGACCACACAGGTAGCAGATCTCTTCTGTTGTGGGTGGTTTCGTATCTGGCGGGGCTGCTATTTCAAGATTGGACATCTGCACATGCTGGGATCTTGCCATGGCTGCACTAATGTCAGTGATCGCTACCCCATTGATTGAGTAGGTTCTCTGGGGCTCTCCAATGTTGTTGGACTCAAAAACTCGCCACTGCTGTCGAAGTGTTTTGTGGCACATGTAGCAGACACGAGTGAGGCCATTCCTGTTGATGGGCATGCTCCCTGGAGGCTCAGGCAGTGTCTCTAGTATTGGAAAGAATGGTTCGTCTTCTGTTCCACTTGGTCGTGTGTAGATATAGCGCAGAGCGAAGTGGGGAAAGCTCTTACAACACACATAACAAGTCATCTTGGCTTGCTCTTGGCTCTCATCTTTTGATTTCTCACGTTGGTCTTTCCTGGACCGAGGCTTCTCACTAGGAACTCTCACATTACCCTTGGACACATTGCTTGTGGCTGCAGACAGGTCCAGAGCTCCACTGCTATCTAATACAGGGACAGGTCGTGCAGCAACCTTGGATGATTTCTGTGCCTTGGGGGTGACATTAACCGGTGTTGGAGTTTGCTGAAAGGTCGGTTCCACAGCTTGACCTCTCGGCAGTCCCGAGGAACAACTGAAGGCACTTGACCCCTGAGATCTGGATCCCTGCGGATGTTCCAACCACATCATCTGTGCGACGTACTCTCCCTGGACCCGCATCTCTGCTCCTGTGAAGGCACCATTGTCGTTCCGCTTCAGCCAGTACAACCGCTTGATGGCTGGTGTCTTGGACCGCTCATACGAGTCCCATTGCTGATTGAGGAATGCGTAGCAGACTCGGCACGAGTCCACACGTCCACTGGTGTCAATGGGCCGGGTGCCCTTTGGGGGGTCATGGGTCTCCAAGAAAGGGAAGTACGATCCCTTGCTCCTGGGACGAATGTGCAGGTAGCTGTCAGCTCCATTGCTTCCACATACATAACACACACCTGAAGGTAACATCCTGGCAGTGGCTTGAATCCACGTCTGGCGATGATGGATAGGAAACTGTAAAATGACAATGTATAATTGATGTAACATACAGCTGAACATCATCAACATGATCACCAAGAAAGTGTCTGAGGTGCGGACGTGGCGGCTTGACGACCGTAAATCTATAGTATCTGCCGACCGTCATTCGGGCGATACAATAAGATCTTTAACATAATCAGATGATAACTGTTACCTTTAAGTGTGTGAAAATCATCAGTATGTATTTCAAGCAATGAATGATCAGTGATTATATCAATAAATCTAATTTGTCCAAGTTAATTTAATCCATTCATCATGATCCATTTAATATAAGCATCTGGGAGATCATGGGTGCAGTTGACTTCAGGCTGGACAAACTCAACCGAAATTGCAACTGAACTGTAACAGGTGACGTGTTGAAACATAGAGTTATTGTTTTGAGAGAAGCCTCCACAGGCGGCTCATTCCACTGGAACCAAAGATGCTGGAAGTGCTCCGTTGCTCAGCATCATCAAAACAATGACGTCATTGGTTGCTACTCATTCATTCTCCAAAATTGGAAGGCGTGGCCCGCTAAGATCAGTTTATTTTCTATTTTACATTCGATAGTTAGCTTTAAAAATATGATTTCTTCGATTTTGAAGTCATCTAAATGAATACTCCATGTTCGTGAAACTCAATTGTTACCAAATTGCGTTTGAATTTGATAGGAAGTCCTCCTTTAATGAATACGTCATGTGTGTGAAACTAATTTGTTACTCGTACCAAATTGCGTTTGAATTTGATGGGAAGTCCTCCTCCTTCAAGTGTTCGAAAACTGTATGGTTTTATCTGTTGATGCCTGGACAATTAGTTAATAGAGGAAGTTGATATTTATCCTTTATTCGAGCATGTAAACTAGCGGTGCACCTTCAAGTTGACATGATCCTGTTTATGTTGAATCCCTACTGTTATTCACAAACGCCTGATTCAAATTTATCGTCGGGGTACCTAATCATCGATCCTGTCCTTAATCATCGACCCCTGCAAACCATGCCAAACAGCTGTGCAAAACATACATCTGACAATAACCGCATTAAAAGTTCTTCTAATACACATTTCACATTTTAGTTTAATGAAGTTTTGTCCAGCCGTTTGCAGGGGTCGAGGATTAGGGAGAGGGTCGTTGATTTAGTTGATTAGGTACTCTGACGCTAATTAGTACTGTAATTGATTGTGACATTAGATCTACCAATAATTCATTGACAATTGATTGTGGCCATGAGAACAGAATTTTCCCTAGATTTCCCAGATGTTCCCTGAGGCTGAGGTAAGTGTGCACTGTGTCTGTGAGTGGTTCACAATCTTAGTCTACATAGTAGAGACTAGCACTGCAAAACAGGGCTCCATCGCGTTAAATATCTGTTGGTGTACGCGATAATGGCTACGGTATGGGTCTAGAGTAGCAAGAACAGTGGTTTTTGGATTTTGGGGGGAAATTAATTTTTACATATTTTTCCCTTTTAGAACTCAAAATTAGAAACACAAAAACACCTCAAACACGTTTCTATCGTGAAAATTGACGAAGTTATGAATTTTCAAAGAAATTTATGATGAAATATCTGTCTGTCAAAATTGGTGCGTTTTGGTTTTGCCAAGGGTGTACTCGTATAATCTACTATAAATGCACCAATTTTCATCAGAATGACAAGCTGTAAAAAGCATGGTAATCAGTGAGGATACATGGATAAAATAAAGAAGAGCACATGGCTCTATGTTAAAGATTCATTATTGTATAGGCATGTACTTTTGATTGATGAAATAACTTTTTTTACTTATGGTAAAAAAACATACATCTTTGACTCTCTTTCTCTAAGTTCACTATGTTGATGACGATGTACAAGGTGCAGGTTCTGTATTCAGCTGTACTGCAAAGAAAAATTATTGATCAAACTTAAATACACACTCAACTGTGATAGGTGATAATGTGAGGGAGTCATCAAAATGATCAATGATGGTGAACGATTATTATCCATCAGATTGTTGTCTTCCATCAGATTGTTGTCTTCAATGGTATCCATGTATCCAGTTCAATCAGTGCATCAAGTCAATTCAAAAGTTCATCTGAACAAGGCGCGAAATTTGGTTGGAATTGTACCACACATCACATCCTAGAGTCTCGTTCGTCAGAGCCAAGTTACGAGCATATGCTCACCTGCAACTCTTCAAAACTTGACGTAATGAGTGAGTAATAAATAATATAATAATAATTGACATTTGTATAGCGCGCTTTTCATGGTACAATGTTCAAGGGTGCTTTACATGGTATATACTGATGTATACATGAACATTTGAATTAATACATTTAAAACCGACAATGAGTAAATACTAGTGAGTGTGTACAAATAATCAAATTATCTTTTTCCTCGCAGTCTTGTGATTGTTCCATCAAAGTATTTTTTTTAACATATCGGTTCCCTTGTAATTAAGGTGAAGTCCATCTTTAGCAAACACTGTATGGTCTACATCCTTGCCCTGAACGAAAGGCTTCCAGTTGGGGATGAAAAAGTTTCCCTGTTCTTTGCAGATTTTTTCAACTTTAGGTTGACATCACGGCGATGTTCTTCTTGTGCAGATGTATCGATTGGCCTTGGGATTATCGCTGATATTCCAATTTTACATGATTTATTCCGAGCATGAATTATCTGAATGAGTCGTTTGTATTGAGCGATGACTTCGTCGGAGGTCTTCGATTGCAAGTCATTCGTGCCATTTGTGTCATTTGGGTAGGGGATAATATAATACTGTTATGAATTTGCATCATTGGTATACTGTATTACTATTAGTATTTTCATGATTAGTCATAATATAAGACAGTGATAATGTATAATAATAGATAAAAGATAGAAGACCAATGTCATTTCTTTACTGATGAAGAACACAACTAATATTTATTTCGTTTTCTGAAAATTAAGAACATAATTATTAAAATTAGTCCAGAGGCCTGAGATAGGTTACCGGACAAAAATAGTGTTAACATGCACAAAATGGCCCAAAACGGATACTGACGTGATGTCAGACGGAATTTCTCAAAAAATCAAAAGCAGGACGATTCAAGTTCAATGAAACATATACATCACGAAGGAACATATATGGGAATATTTTGATAAAATGACTTTCAAAGTCCAAAACTGGTTGTTTTTGGTGGTTGAAAACGGCTGCTATTTTAAACAAAACTAAATAACTGAAAAAACCTTCTTTGAAATATTCCTTCCATATTTGTGTGCAATATTCCAGAAGGATTCAACCGTAAACTTCACAGACATAATTGTTACGTACGAATGACAGATGGATGAACGCAATGCCATGCAAATAGGTTTTCAGACCATATGTCCGGTAACCTAAAATTATCAGATGAAGATAAACTGTAAAACAATTAAGCAAACAATATTAAAACACCAATTACATCATATTACAAAAGTAATCAATCAGCAAACACCAGGGAATACAACAAACCTGAAAGAAATTTATTGAAACCGAGCAGTAAGACGTACAGTCAATCGTGCACGCTCAAAATGGCCAAAAATTACGATTGCCAGAAGGGGGGTGCAGTCATATATGGGTCATGCGCTGGGATGCGCTGATAGCCCTAGTAAAACTGATACATGTATCTTGAAGCCCATACAATACTGCACATTCAGGAGCTTATTCGAGCTTATCCGTTCATAAATAGGTATAGAAACCATCACCTGAACTTTGACGAACTTCAGTTGCTCAGCAACACCAGAAAAACATATCAAATGTCATAAATTTTTACATCTGTAGAGAGCTGAAACCTCCGTCTTTGATATGACATCGAAAACGAAACTGCGATGTAAGTGGCATCCCTCTAAACACGGACCAACAATTATAACCCCACTGAGAGCGCCCGAAAAAAACGTGCATTTTGTCCGTTCCATTCGCTTACCCCACCCCACTTCAAATAATTATTTACATGTGTTGTTGATTTTAAAAAAATATTTAAAAATATACATATGGAAGAGGTTGTATTTTTCTTCCGGAAAAATATACCAGCTTAATTTTAGAAAGAAGTTTGAGCATTCCAGGAGGTGATGAACACTAGCCATTTAACATGATGACAGATGGGAGAAGCCATTTTCCAGAAACGCTGTTCTTGCTATCTAGAGCTAAGTAGAGACTAAGAAACAGGGCCAAACGAATGCTTATCTGCATCCAAAAGTCGTCATGGTAATTCATCACAGATCTAACGAACAAGCAGCATAAGTTTTGTAGATGGTAAATATATACCTTATTAAGGAATCAACGGAGAAACTAGTTGGCAAATTGAGTGATTACAACTCATTTCCGAAACCGTGATTTCATGGAGATCGCCATCTTTGAACAGCTGTCAACGTATCCCATGATGCTTTGCAGGTATGACAGGTGATGCTGCTAAAAACTGCCAAGGGAGTAATTATTAATTGGGCTTTGCAAGAAAAAGTCCCCACCGGCTTCTAACGTACATTAATGCAATTCCGGGGAAGAGAGTCAAGTTAATATGAAAAAAAAATCCATATAATTTTTCCCATACTTTTTTTTAGATTTCCGAGTTTTAGATCTTTTTTAGATTTCCAAGTTTAGCGGCATCAAATTGAAATTTTGTGATTCCTCTGACCAATTGCACTCATAATTTATTTGGACCTCTACATCTCAAACCGAAATATTTGGCAATTTATCTATTAAACAAAACAATATATTAATAAGATATGGCATCGAATATACCTTTACAGGAATGGAAATATAAATGTGTGTACAGTTTGCTGTCGTCCGCTATCCCAGATCCTCGCGGATAAGCCGCTCACCGTGGGTCACGGCAGACGCACGCCCTCTATCCCCGGATCCTCGCGGAAAGTCCGCTCCCCGGGGGTCACTGCGGGCGCAGTTTTTACTTCAGAACCTTAATCAGGTAGCAGGCCGCCAAGCAAGCCCGTGGTGTTAACTGTGGCCGGCTCGCCAACGGTCCGCCTGGGGGACAGAACCCCCGTACATCCCGACGGTCTGCCTGAGTCTGTGTCGCACCATCCCAGGGCGAGAGACCTGTGATCACAGGGACGAGCCTCGAATCATCAAGGTCCCCCTCCTGGGCCCCTATGAGAATTGTCCCCAGGGCTCTCGCGGGCCTTAGCCAGTGAGTAGGGACGTAGAGCTCATGGCCGAGCTTTCTGTCGTCCTCTCGCCTTGCCCAGCTCTGAGACAACTTCACTGAACAAGATGGCTTCAGAGAATTTATAACCCCTAAAGCACCAGACACGAGGGATGATGTAAGACCATTGTTACAGCACAATGGAGCGAGAGGATTTGAGGGTGTCGCTATGCAGCGCACGTGCTTCGAATACGAATCGGCCAAAACAAGAGTAGTGTTTACAAAGAATCTCCTGCCGTGATCTTTGGGCGAAATCGCCACCTGTGCCTTCCCATATGGGGTAGATCTCCACCCAAGTCGTGTATGGAAGGGGGGGGGGGGGTGGAGAGAGAGAGAGACATGAACTCGAGGTTGAGCAGGTTCAAGTTGAAGGCCATATTACAAGAACAAAATCAGCTTCACAAACATGCTGATTATAACATGCTTGAAGATGAATACGCTTGAAGATGAAAAAGATATAAATTGCATGGTCACTGTCACAAACATAATAAGAAGTGATAGAATCTATGTTGATAGTGATAGAATATTTTGAATATACCATGTATCCCAACTTTAATACCGCCCCAGCGCATGCACTGGGATGAAAACAATGCACATGTTTCCGTTCCGCACTGTGTGAAGCCAACAATTATTGATGGATCATGGTCCAGCAGTCCAATATGGGCTGTTGCGGTAGTCTCTGTCACAACCGGAAGTCCCAGGTTAGTCCCATATAGTACTGCAGGTTAAAGAACTGGGTGGAGAACTCAAGTCCATGTAGTCTTCCATCTGGTCAGAGGAGGTGGAATGGTCCCTCCAGATTTCTGTGAAAGACGAGGGAGGAGAGAGAGCAGGATGAATACACAGCTGGTTAACAGAAATCTGGCAATGGAACCGAAGACAATCCTTGTACATCCATAGCCGACTGTTGAATGAACTTTATAGAGGCACCTCGTCATAGATAACTTGGATGGTCGGAGTCGGACCCGCCTCAGCCAACTGGGACTTGAGTGCAACTGGAACTCACACTATGCGGTCCCGGGTGGCCCGTCCCGAACATGAATTGGACTATTTCCTGTCACATGATAGCCGGATCAGTCTAGGGTAGCTGTGTCGGGATGTGGATCATGTTAAACAGGGGCCCACCTGTGTGACAGCGTGTAGGGACATACATTCAGTGCGATCAAATCCAACTGTTGAGCACAAAACTGGTGTGATGCATACATTCAAGCATAGTGGTAGATTGGCATGTGTGACTCAAGCAAGTCGGGCTTGGCATATTTCTGTTCAAGTAACAGGTAGACGCTCACAAATTTCTGATACTCCCGCATGTCCGTTGTTCAAAGCAGACATTGGGTCGGCCCATCCTCATGCAACAGATGCATAAGCGCTAGCTGAAAGGAATCATCTTCTGGAGGCCCGATCTCATTGTGAATATGGAAGGTAGCCATGCTACCTCATACGTGCACAGGCACGATCACGCTTGTACTAAAGGCTAGATCAGTACCTGGTTCTGAGCTTCTTCAGATGACTACAACTGGAAGTTGGTCAAGGATTGACTGGGTATAACGCCTGCTGCACCCAAGCCTTCTACACGGAAATGGATGGCCAAGGCACCAAAGGGTCAAGACAAATAAGTCACGTGCCATCACGGTATGGTTCTGGTGACCAACAAACATAACCCTATTGTTTTATCTGGGTAATATGAGTTTTAAATTGAGTATTACTCATGTTAAACAAAAGGTGTATACTGGGTGTATGTTTGTTGGTCACCAGAATCACACCGTGACGGCACGTGACTTACAGACCCTATATGTGCCGTCGGAAATTGGGTTCGATGGTAGTCGTAGCAAAGATTTGCACTCTCACAAATATGCGTGACTGAGCATTTCTAAGTCGAGAAACCCAGGATGACTTCAATGCTAGGGGACCTCACCGGCGAAGTTCCTATTGTTTACCACTCCTCTGCTAGCAAAGTTTCTATTGTTTTTGCTTGTTACATAGGGATATATAGAGAGTGGGGTTCTTATTGATATTACACTCTTTGGTCATAGTGGCAATTAGAAAGATAAGAATGACAGGAGACGTACTCAACCAGGTACTGATCTAGCCTTCAAGGATCAGTACAAGCGTGATCGTGCCTGTGCACGTATGAGGGAGCATGGTTATGTCCCATAGGCTTAATGAGATCCCAGGGTGGAGTCAGATGAAGTCACCACATCATATGCAGTCAATTTCCCTGACCCGAGGGTCAGAGGTTTGGTTATGGGCAGTGGCCACTGGCCAGTCATCCCGGTTGTTCTGTCTTCCCTGATCGGTTAGGCACTTGGACATATAACTGATGAGGCCACACTCTTCCAGTCCCTGCACGAGCTCAATGCATCTCTACCAGAGCTTGCTGCAGTAGAAGCAAGTCCAAGGGGGCTGCAGCAGAGAGTGTAATATCAATGAGAGGCTGTACTCCATAATTCGAGGAACTCAGGGTGATTGCAATGCTAGGAGGCCGCTCTCTCACCTGCAAAGGTCTTATTGCTCGCCACTCCCTCACCTGTGAAGATTCTTTTGTTCTTGCTTGCACATCTATTGTTCTTGCTTGCACATATACAGAGTTCCGCCTCTAGATATGTTAAACTCTTTGGCTACAGTATGTTGGTATGTATGTTTCTGCCGCAGTTGAATACATAATATCCATAGGCAGATTCAGCTCATGGCTATACAGCATCACATGTGGGGTCACCCCGTTCGAGGCATGCAGAGAACACATGTACACCATTAAGACATCGGGAGGTGGTCATCCCATTCGTTTGCACGATCGCTGACAAAGGCCGCCAGCATATTGGGGACAGATCGATAAAATTTCTCAATCTGTGTGTCAGACTGGGGCCTGTAAAGGGTGGTACACACCTCGGTTTTCCCTAGCATTTCCGTTAAGCCCTGAAACAGGACCCTTTCTAATTGCGTGCCCTCATCCGAGTGTACCTGCTTGGGTATGCCATGGTACACAAACAACCTACTCACCAGTAACCTAGCCACCCCTTCCGCGGTCTGGCACTGCAGATGTGTATTTAGTGAAGTAGTCCAAAATCACCAGGATATACCGATACCCACGCGGAGTGACCCGGTGAGTGTCCAGAATTCAGGTGATCCGGTCAAAAGGCATGCCAGCTTTAACCGTAGTCAAGGGGTGGCGGCCAGGAGCTGGAACTCCCTTTCAAGCCTGGCACCGTGGGTACGTTGCGCATCATCTCTGCACGTCCAGGAAGCTACCAGGCCAGCGAAAGTGCTGTTACAGCTGGTGAATGGTCTTCTGGACGCCCAGATGACCAGTCACCCTAAGGTTGTGCAGTAGATGGAGCATTTCCCTCCGCAGTGCCGTGGGAGAACACCAGCTGCCAGAAAACAGGCGTAGGGTGTGGGGGCTCATAGCATCGTTTTAAGAGGCCGAAAGCACTTGGTCATAGTCGCCACCGCAAGGAGCTCGTGGTGGGTCGTGCAGTGGATGATTTGAGAGCAGTTCAAACCACACTCGCATACGCCACTACACGTTCCTGTCTGTCTACAACCTGTGAGAGGACACCATCAAGCAAAAAGTTGTTCGCATCAGTGTCCAGTATGAACTCACAGTCGGTAAAGGTGTGCCGAAACACAGGCGCAGATGTCAAAGGCTTCCAGAGGTCCACAGAAGCTACCTCCTGGGAGGCTTCCCAGATGAAGTCAGCACTCTTTTCAATGAGGACGCTCAAAGGACACGTGATCTCCGCCAAGCCCCTGATGAACGGGCGGTGGTAGCTCACGAAGCCCAAAAAGGACCTCACATCAGCCAAGTTGTCCGTGGGCCACCTCCGCACAGCATCAAGCTTCGCAGGGTCTGGGAGGATGCCTGTTCCTGTCACCATGAAGCCCAAGTACGAAATCTCCTGGGCAAAGAGTTCACACTCGGTCGGTTTCAGTTTGAGTCCTGCATCCTTGATATAATTGAGCATCATCTGGAGGTCGGTGAGGGTCCCCTCAAGCGCCGGTACATGATGACATCAAAGCCTTTAAGCACCATCTCCATTAAACGAAGAGCCCAAACAGCATTACCTTGAAATGGTAAAGGTCGTTCTTGGTGACAAAGGCCGTTCTGGCCTTGTCACTTTCCTCCATCTGGACTTTCCAGTATCCAGAGGCCAGATCGAGCACACAGAAGTAGTGGACAAGATCCAATTGATACACAATTCGGAAATGCATCATCATGATTATGTAGCCCGGTGTGTTGAGCCCGAGAGCCATGGGAGTGGCATCCCAGAACACGAGCACGTGGGCATGTTGCTGGTCAGCCTTGCCAATGGTCCACCATGGAGATGGAACCCAAGATAGCCTGCAGAGGTTTGCAGAGGCTGTACGCACCATCCCAGGTCGAGAGACCAAAAATCCAGGTGCGTGAGCACCAGATCAATGTAGCATCCCTTCTGGGGCCCCATTGGAATTGTTTCCGGAGCCCTAGAACCCTCTACTCAAGATGGAGGGGACAGGAGCATATAGCCATGCCAAACCGTCGTCCTCTCGCCTTGACAACTCTGAGACAACTCAAAGACACCAAGACGTGCTGGCTGTATTTATAGCAGCCAGTACATGGGAGTGAGGGCATGACGTGTACAGACTTGTTACAGTGAAGTGTATCTCCAAAGAGACGTGAGCTTCGAAGGCGATGCGGCCAAAATAGGTCTCCTAAAGTGGCCAAAAGCCTCTCGCGATCCCCACACATGTAAATAACAAGTCCGTGTCCAGATGGTCATGTACAATTCAGACCTGCATTCAGACCTGCATGATTCCTCTTCATATGAATTTGTTGAGATGCCAGTACGGTGATTGCATTTGGACTGGGCCAGACTCACGAGTCATCATGGCTAACTAAAATGAGATGCTTCGTCAGTCATCATATCATAGGCAGTCAATGCCCCTGACCCGAGGGTCAGAGGTTTGGTTATGGGCAGGTGGACAGTCGTTCCGGTTACTCAGTCCCTGATGGGTGAGGCATTCGGGCATGTGGCTGGAGAAGCCACGCTCTCCCAGTCCCTACAAGAGCTCAATGCACCTCTCCCAGAGATTGCTGCAATAGAAGCAAGTCCAAGGAATCTGACGAGCTTGGACAATGTCCAAAGGCAACATTCCAAACTCCAGGCCTGATACTTGTTGTCACTGCTAATCGTGTCGAGGTCGGGAGATGGTGCAGGGCATTTGCCATCAAATCTTAGTCAAGCAGGTAGCAGGGTATTGTAGTCTTCGCCATCTTATTCGGCAGCTAGATTACCGTGTGATGTGCCAGACTGAGGCGGCTACGGTATGTCCTGGTCCCGAGCAAGAGACTCGACACGGAAGTCTCAATCACCTCTGAATGCAGGTTGGGTGAGGACTGCTTGAGAGAGTAAGTGGCCAGCTCAAGGAGACCAGCGCAAATTTGTTAGCTGTCTTTAGGTGTTACCCTCATCCGGTTATAGAATTGGGACCTGTAAGTCCCAACAGCTGCCAGAGGGCTGAGTATCTGTCGTAGCTCTTGGGCTATGACAGCGTAATATACACAACCTGATGGGATGTTGATCATCACGAGACGAGTAGCGTTACCTTCCTGATTATTGAGAAGTGGAGTTTTCTCATGGGTGTCTATCAAGCCATGAGCAACACCACACGTACAAGGTGAATAAGATAATTGCTCAGGTCATTCCAGCAGGTGTTGTACTAAAGGCTCCAGACGGATGGGCAAGTAGTCTTTCTCATGACCCTCTGGAGTTCAGACGTGGATGGTACTGTTTGCTGAAAGATAATCATCCAGTACACGACTGCACCCGCCTTAAGTATATATGGTACTTGCCTGTGAACAGGCGAGACAGAACTACCAGGAGCATACCCAGCCTCAGGAAGAGTACTCTCCTGGTACTACCTGGACGTACCCTGTGAGTGACGCCATTGGCGGTGAACCTGAAGGCAGCACGGCTGATAACTGTCAGTGAGGAGTCACAGTGGGTTCTGCTGGTATTACTGGAATGTACCCTGTTGTTGAAGCCACTCAGCCTCAGCTGACCATAAGGCTGACTTACAGCAGACTCTCCTGGTGCTAGTACATATGCAATAGGGCTGAGGGCAAAGAACCTGAAGCGATAACCCACTGTGGCCGAAGGTCTGAGGCCTGCTGAAGAGCCCCCATATGTAAGCTACTTTTGCATGTTATGCGGTAGCTTCTGTTACTTCCCTGGTATTACTAGTGTAAAGTTCGGCAACTCCATGGTAAAGAGGTATACCTCATGAGTGTCATGGATTGTCTTATAAGGCCACCAGCATCTGTGCACCATAACCGTGGTATTACTACTCATGTAGCCCCACCACGTCAACGCTACAGTGCTTCCCTCTTTTGGAGAGACCTCGTCCCTGAGGTCAGCTTTGTCCCACTGTTGAGCCACATCACCTAGTCATGTTAATCACCCATAAGGATGCCCCAGACAAGTGTTATACCTGTGGTCACAGAGCAGGAACCTGATATTCACATGTGATGTGAGTCAACAGTGGGCACCGATCCAGGACTGATGCCATGACAAACCCTTAGTGGTTCGAAAGGGGAAAAAGTATGGCACCAATGTAAAGTTCAGTGACCCCACGATAAAGATGTATACTGGAGTGTCATCGAATGTCTTTTAAGACCACCAGCATCTGTGAACCATAACTGGCTGTTTTATGTTAATAAAACTAGTGTTATATACTATACTTACCTCCAAAACACATTACGGGTTATGGCTTATTAGCCTTACTGACATAGGAGTTCTCCATAGAGAGAACCCCATTTGGAAAATGGGCTAGACAATGAACGTGACCGGATGGTGACCGGATGGTGACGTCATTCTCGTCGATTCTAGGAACCAACCAGAAGGAGTACGCGGGGCCGGCCGGGTGGGCACTCTGAATGTGTTTTGGAGGTAAGTATAGTATATAACACTAGTTTTATTAACATAAAACAGCCAGTTATATGCCTATATCTTACCTCCAAAACACATTACGGGTAAAATCAGAATAAAGATTGGAGGCGGGGTGCTCCAAAAAGAACTCTGACATAACCAAAAGCTCAACCCTAGGGCCTCAGTGAGGGACAGGGTGGGCTTTTCCCCTGAATGATTGGAGGAACCAAAGGAGGGTGTCCTCAGGGTCACCAAAACATTTATGGTTTAACAATAGGGTAAGTAGAAAAAACCACTTACCTCCGAGTGTCGAGTGACTGGCTTCCGGTCATAAGTGACGTAACGTATGTACATGAGGATATGCCTTGCTGACGCAACTGAGTCACAATGCATACCGAACTAAGGAGTACGACCGTACTGACATAGGAGACCAATTTAACGGTAATCGGAACCGGAACTCGCAACACGGAACTTCAACATATGTACAAGAGGAACGTATGTACAAGATGGGCCACGTCATCCTCAAGGGGTGACGACGCTCCGAGCAGCTACCACGGGCCCGAGGTGGTAGCCCTCACTCCCCGTCCACGTCAGGTCTCTAAGGTAGAAAGACGTAAAGGTGTTATGGGATTGCCATGAACATGCTTGCATGACCTGATCAAGTGGAACCCGTCCCATATATGCAAGAGAGGCCGCCATGGCCCGAACATCATGGGCGCGTACCTTGAACGAACAGGCGGAGTCCTGCTCGGCCAAATCGTAACAGGTGCGGATACATTTTTGAATCCAGGATGAGATGGTAGCGGAACGTATGTCCCGTTGGAATTTCAACTGATGTGAAATGAACAACAGTCGCTTGCCAGCCCGGAGACCTTTTGTCCGCTTAAGGTACAAGCGCAAAGCCCGCAACGGGCACAGGAGACAGTCTTCCTCGAGATTCGGGCCTACAGACGCCGACAAAGCCGGAATCGTGAAGGCCAGCGGGGGAGACGACGCCAGCTGGGTTTTCGCCAGGAAAGAAGGGATGACCTGTAAGGAGACCTGGAGGCCATCCTCTCGCCATCTAACTTTTGAGAAATCCAAGGCGTGGATTTCGCTCCTGCGACGTCCAGAAGCCAGAGCCAGCAGGAAGACTGTCTTCCAAGTAAGGAACTTTAGGGGGGCGGAAGACATAGGTTCAAAGGGAGCAGACGCCAGACGGTTCAAAACCAGGGATAGATCCCACTCCGGAACTGAGTTACGGGTAAGCGGACGTTCAACTTTAAAGTTATTGAGCAAGGCGCTCAGATCTTGATCCTCGCCGAGATTGATGCCAGTGTGAGGCAAAATAGTCTTGGCTAGAGCGGTCCTATAACCCGCTAATGTCGAAGGGGCCGCACCCGCTTGGAATTTCTCCAAGAGAAAATCAGCTACCGTCTGAGCAGAGGCGTTGAATGGATCAACCTGCCTGCCATCGCACCAAGCAGCGAAGACTCGCCATTTAGACTCATAGACTCCCAAGGATGAGTTTCTATTAGGGCGGGCGATCCTACTGGACACTTCTGAAGAAAATCCCTTTGCGCGAAGGGATCGCTGGACAGAAGCCACGCGTGGAGGTTCAGGCTCGCGGGTCGGCTGTGAAACAGCTGCGCCCGGGGCTGTTTGAGAAGGTCGTCCCGAGGGGGTAGGGCCACTGGTTGATCTACCAACAGGCCCAGAAGTTCTGGGAACCAAGGCCGCTGTGGCTGGTATGGAGCGACCAGGAGAATACGGCATGTGTGGGACCTGATCTTGGCCAAAACCTTGGGCAGCAGAATCGCCGGAGGGTATGCATACCCGAACAGGCCGTCCCAATCCGTGGACAACGCGTCGATGGACATCGCAAGGGGGTCCGGAAGCGGAGAGACAAACACTGGAAGCTTGTTGTTCCACCTGGTCGCGAAGAGATCCACTGTAGGGCGGTCCCACCTGAGGCACAGGGAACTGAACACCTGAGGATGGAGAGACCACTCTGTTGGCTGGATCTGCCCCCTGCATGACAGCTGGTCCGCCAACACATTCAACCGGCCCGGGATGTGACGTGCACGCAAGTGAATGTTCCGAGACCGGCACCACAGAAGAAGCGTCGTGGCCTGCCGACACAGGGTAACGGACTTTGTACCCCCCTGTTTGTTTATGTAGGCCACGACAGTGGAGTTGTCCATGGACACCAGGACAGCACGACCAGCACACTCCTCCTCCCAGTGGGCCAGGGCCAGGGAAACCGCCTCCAACTCTAAGCGGTTGATGTGCCACGAGCTCTCGGGCTCTGTCCACACCCCAGACACTTCCTTGAAGTCCAGGTGTGCCCCCCAGCCCTCCGTAGAGGCATCCGTAAATAGATGCTTGGAGGGAGGAGGCTGACGGAAGGGTGAGCCCCGAGTGAGGTTGGTAGCGGACATCCACCACAGTATGGACGCCTTCCCTGCTGGAGAAAGGACGACCGGTTGCTGAGGGCAATCCGTGGCTGCGATCCACTGGGAGCGAAGGTCGATCTGTAACTCCCGCATGTGGAGTCGACCGTAAGGAACTAACTTCTCGGTTGCTGCCAGCAACCCGAGCATCGACTGCCAGACCTGTGCTGACTGACTGGGCTCGTCCAAGAATCTGCGGAGTAAGGACCGTATCTTTGACAGCCGCTCCTCCGTGGGAAAAACCATACCCAGCTGTGTCCTGTACCGGTACCCGACAAACACGAAGTCCTGGGCCGGCGTTAGCTCTGATTTCTGGAGATTGACCAGCAAACCCATGCGTTTGCACAAGTCCAGGACCCACTGTAAGTGCCGAGTCAGAACCTCGGGAGACTGGTGATAGACAATCCAGTCGTCTAGGTACTGGTAGAGGATGCCCTCCTTGTGGGCGAGTATCTGTAACTCTTTCACCACCATTGTGAAGATCCATGGAGCCGGGGACAGTCCGAATGGCAGGGCACGGAACTGATACACGGTGCCCCGGTGCACGAAGCGCAGATATTTGCGGGAGACCGGATGAATCGGGATGTGAAAGAACGCGTCCTTCAGATCCAGGGAGACGACCCAAGAGTTCTTTGGAAGGGACAAGCGGATCGATTCCGCCGTCTCCATGGCGAACTTGGGGGTCTTGACATGGCGGTTTAGAGCGGACAGGTCGATCACGGGGCGCCACCCGCCTGAGCTCTTGGGAGTCAAGAACAGGATACTGTAGTAACCTGGAGAGGAAATTCCTACTTTTTCGAGCGCGTTTTTGGCCAGCATATCGGCGATCTCGAGCGAGAGTGCTAACCGTTTGGCGTGAGCTCCGGGAAGTGAAAAGGGAATAGGCTCGGTAGCCAGTGCAGGACGCTGACTGAACTGGATGCGAAAGCCCCTGCGAAGGACCGACACGATCCACGGGCTGGCTCCGAGTGTCTGCCACTCTTGCCAATAATTTGTTAGACGGGCGCCCACAGGCTCGCTTGAATTTTGGAACGAGGGTGGGACAGCCCGAGGTATCGCAGGGTCCATCGCAGGGAGCTGATTCTGTGAAGTACTCACCTGCTGCGGGGGCGGAGGACTTCTTCTCCCCTGCTGGCTTGGGCTTGCCCTTGTGCTTTGACTTCTTGGTCGCTTTACTGCCGGCAGGGGCCCTCTGAAAGGGCTTCTTCTCCTTCTTCTCCTTGGACTTGGTCGGTGGAGGCTTGGAGGAAGAGGGGGCGTACGCCTGAAGAGGGGAGGCCAGACGCTTGGCGATCGTCTCCGTGAGACGCTTACTGGTCGAGACCGACTCCTCCTGACGGGCCAGCTCACGAGCTGCAGGCAGCTTAGACTCTAGGCCGGCGAAGAGAGGTGGAGGAGAGGTAAGAGCAGCCCCTGCCTCTGGATCTACGAGCGGGGCACAGCGAAGCTCCGTCACCAAGGCCGGGGGAAGCTTGAACCTAGCTTGGCCTAGAAAATCGTCTCTCCTCAGTAAGTGGAGGACCCACTCCACGTACGTGGACTGCTCCATCCGGTGGGCTGACGCCAAGTCACAAGACTCCAGGAGTTGGGACGCCGAACGGAGGTGGTCCCCCAGGGACACTAGCTGAGACGGTGGGGATTCCAGGTCTTCCAGCGCTGTCAAGGCAGACTGTAGTTGGCGGTAAGCCGCAGTACGGAACCAGTCCTCCAGGGAGGACACACAGGTGGCGGCGCGGACGGCGTGGTTCAGGGAGAGTAAGGTCTCCGGCTGAAGGGTCACGGGGCGAGCCTTGTCGCCAAGGTACTGGGCCGCCGCCTCGGGGAATACCGCTGGCTTATCCAGGTAGTCCGGGTTGGACGGGAGGTAGTCCTTCTTGTGGAAAGGAGGCCGACGGGGAAACTTCCCCAACTCTGTTTTCCCCTGGTCCAGTGTCTCACAACGGCGCCGGGAAAACTCCTCGCGGAGCCCGTCCGGGATAGGGAGACCCCGTCGAGGCTGACGTTCCGGGGAGCGCTGGGATGCCAGCAGCGACGTCGGACGCTTAGACACTGTGGGCTTCGGCTCAGCTGGAAAGAGGGTGGGCTCCAAGGTCGAACGCACGAGGTCGAGCTTGTGATCAAAGGAAAGGTCCTCCTCTCCCTCCTCACTGTCGGCCGGCTCGGCGTCAAGACGAGAGCGCTTGTCGCTGGGAGCCACGGAAGCCACGACGGAAGCTGGGCGCTTCCTGGAAACTGGAGCCAGTGGCGCCGAAGGAGTAGGCACATCCTGCCCGCACGCAAGCGACTCCTCCCCAGAGTCCTCATCAGACTCCTCCCCGAAGATCTCCGCAGGCAACTGCTGGGGAGGCTCCAAGGCCTGAGTACGCCGTAAGGCATCTGACGTGGGGGGAAGGGACACACCCGCGCGGGCGTCCAGGGCTGCCAAAACAGCCGTAACAAGGCTAGCCACATCCATCGCTGGGGCCGCTGGGGGAACTCCAGACGGAGAGGGGGGCCGAGAGACCACCGAAGAAGGACCTGGCAAGGAAGGCTGGGCCGCCGAGCTAGTCGTCACGGTGAGAGAGGCCGAAGAGGCAGTCAACGCCGATGAACTCTGCAAAGAGAAAGAAGCGGTAGAATTCTCTATAGAAGCAGCTGTCAACAGCATGCACTCAAGGCTCGGACCCCGTAGGACGGGGGCCGAGCCCCGAGCGGCCAACGGCAGGGCAGAAACAGCACTGAGAGTCGAGTGCCGGATCCGCACCCCGGGGCCCGGACCCCGTGGCACGGGGTCCGGGCCCCGTCGTACGGAGCCTGGCCCCCGTGACACGGGGCCCGGTCCCCGAAGCACGGGGGCCGGCCTCTGCGACTGAGGCTGTGCCAAGCGCAGAATACCCGAAGGGTCGGGGTCCGGACTCCGCGCCATCACACTAACCAGAGCACCGCTACGACGGGCCACACAAAGCCCCTGGACCGAAGTCCGGGGGCCGGACCCCGTACGGGGTCCGGACCCCGAGGGCCGGGAACCGAAAAACGCGGGAGAACTGGCCAGAAAAGGCGCGGGCGCAGCTGCAGGAACCTGTTCGCCGATAACAGCGGAGGTGACACGCGCAAACAGGATCCCCGCTGACGGTACATGAAATACACAGTGAATTGACTCCCGGGGCGTGCCACCGTGGGTCGAGTGCGACTCTCCCACCAGCAGATCACCCGCGGAACAAAACAAAGAGGAAGGGGAAGAAAACTTAGCTTCTAGGCAAACCAGGGTACGATCCAGCTTGCCCAGCAGGGCAGAAGTCTTCCTCTCCTGACGGCGGCGACGCTTGGCCGACGACGCGGAAGATGAAGAGGACGGGGCTGGAGACACTTGACGGGACATCTTGTCTCTCCGTGCGAGAACAGCTCCAAGAACCTGCCCCCACTCCTCCCGCGAACGGTCCGCACACAAACCGCACGTAAGTTGATCCGTATGCACCGGGTCCTGGCACGCAATACACTCTGAGTGTACTTCCCACGACGGAAGCTGCTGCCCGCACTGAGCACAGCGGCGCATCACGGCAAGAGGGGAGTCCGCGCTCCAAACACAAAACGAAGTCCGAGGAGCGGAAACTATCCACGCGAAGCACGCCAAAAGAGCGAGGAAAAGAAATATCCAAAAAGGCATGCAAAGAAAGTGTTCGTAAGACGATGAAAACTAAAAAATTCGCAAAGTTATGTCATCAAGGCAAATCCAATGTGGTAGAGCAGCCATAGGAGACGAGAATGACGTCACCATCCAGTCACGTGGGTTAGTGGCTTGGACAATTCATTGTCTAGCCCATTTTCCAAATGGGGTTCTCTCTATGGAGAACTCCTATGTCAGTAAGGCTAATAAGCCATAACCCGTAATGTGTTTTGGAGGTAAGATATAGGCATATAACTGTGGTGTTACTACTTGTGTAGCTCCATCAAATCATAATGCTACACTAGTACCACACACGATTTTTCTGGGTATGCTCATTTTTTTTTTCTTTCCAAGAGGTTTGGGACGGCCTCCCAGGTGTGAGCAGAAAATAAATAATGCATTTGTCCTTTAAATGATGAATTTTATTAAAATATAATGAAGTACATAACAAATATAACATATTGTATACAATTCCTATTTCACACAAAATGTGAACAGGAATTTTTTTCTATGATTAAAATACATACATTTTATTGATACACAAAATTTGAACTACCGGTACTGCATAATACCCACCCAGAATTAACCAGACTCGATATATATCCCCACAAAAGTTTGCAATGATTTACAGGTGTTTGGACTAGATTGCAATTGGCAGAAAAACTAAGGTATATATACGAAAACATTTACCATTATACTCACTTGAATGGAACAATTCCAGGAAATTATAATTCTGACAGTATGATTAAAATAAGGCATGTATGCGTTAACTGTATGCGTATGCGTTAATGAAAACTGTATTAGCAGAGAAAACATACAACAGCTGATTGCTGTTGAGGTATGGAATCACTATACACATAACACAATGTCAAGCAAGCATTCTTTAATCTTGTGTAAATATGCAAATTAGAGTTTATAAACCCAGATGCAAATCAAATTGGTGAACTCCACGAACTCTTCACCGTCCATGAAATGAATTTCATGACATGAATCGTCATACATACTTCTCTGGGACTGTTCAAACATACTCAATTCTCAAATATGCAGAATATCACATGTTGCTTTTTCCTGCTTGAAAATTATGGTATTTACAATTCGATTACAGATGTTATTTTACAATATACCACACAATTATTATGATCCTTCACAAGGGTCATCTTGAGATGTATAACCATTTAACCAAAGGTCTGTCATTGCGATAATACATTTATAATCGTTTTAATAAAGAACAATCTCAACAGAAACTTGTCAATTTCTTCACTCAGGTGATAACGGCCATTATAACTGGTCTGTTATCATCTTCACAAAGCATCATCGAAAGCATCACTGTTATAAATATAACCTATGGTGTTTAAACATTTTCCGGGATCCGCACTATCATAAATACCACAGCAATGTGCTAGAAGTGCTAGATGTGGTTAGGCCAAGTGCAATTAAATTATAGATGCGTGTGTGAGGGTTAATGAACACTGTACATCTATTCAGTTACCTTACCATAAATATATAAGGTCAACAATTGCAATTTACCTAGAGTGAACGGAAGACACAGCTTAGAACTCACCATTCACCATTGTCAATATTGTAAATTTTTCATTCAGGAGCATCATTCGAAAAATAAATTCAGTGTGAAAATCATAAGTAATCTGAATAATCTGCAGGCATAATAATGAATTGTCTGCATAGATTCATGTCACATAGTGACAGATAAATGCAACTTGAGAAAGTATTCATTACAAGAAAAATCATAAATGAGAAGTTGGAAACAAACAATACCAAGCAATAAAATCTAAGTAAATGGCTCCTAATTCTCTTTGCTGTTAGAGAAAAATGGATAAAAACAATCTGTCCATACACTGTGCATAATGGTATATTTCAAAGGATGGTAGCAAAAGAAAAGTGTGGAATCTCTACTGTAACAATATTAGTGTCAAGCAGTGCTTTTACAAAGTTCCTTATATGAGTCACACCAAACACACAAGCACATTATACAATCTGGAGATTGTCAATTTTGCCGTCACTTTTCCATCTATTGCACAACCAAGATCAATATAATCTACGGGTACTTATATTCTCAGATGCATGGTTTGTCACATCTACAGAAGGTCATACAACAACAATTCATCATTTCCCACAGTGGGTACTAATTAATATAACCCCAGTACTTAATACTTCATGCCGTCATCAACATTGGTTTGCCCTGCACAAGGTACAGTAGCCTCTCACATAAAAACACGATCACTCATGCAGTACTGGACACACTGGAACATGACACCAAGAATTGTCGAGTTGGAATGCTATGTTAGGACTCAGTTCCCCCGCCACAGCACGATTTCTTCTGAGGCTTGACGTTGGTCCGCTGTGACTGTCGACGGCGGAGCATGATAGTGTCCGAACTCGACTGACTAACTGCTGTTGACATGTCCAATGTTGCAAGCTTCTTGCCTGCAATGATACAAAACTGCCGTAAAAGTGCAGTGATTTCAACACGGAAATATTCATTAAAACTTTGTCAAACGCTTTAAGCTTTTTCATACGCTCGAGCTACTGTAAAGGTAGTAAGGTACTGTGACAGTTATTGAATTTGGCAGTTTTGACCCCCAAATTATTTAGCGACATTTCATCTCTTACCATACATCTATTTAATTTTATGGAAGATTAATTTAGCAGTTTCTTCTTCCGTACCATCAGAGCTGCCAAATAAATTGGCAGAAATGTTTGTTATAGTAGTGTTGGATTCTGATCTAAAAATTCATTAGCTTACCCGGACAGGACACTCTGTGCATCTCATGTTACTTGTGATACTCAACCACACAATCGATACTGTATACAAACATATCATAGCTTACTAATCTCCATGAAGAGAGGGGCTATGTTCACTGCAGTTTTGGCACTGGTTTCAACAACGAAGGATCCCTGAGTCTCGGCATATGCAGAAGCATCTTGAATGGGCGAAAGTACAGAAACAAAGTGTGTATTTTTCAAGATGTAAGAACTCCGCAACATATTTTTATCCACATCATTAGGTCTTCATGCAAGATACATTTTCAATCTTCACAGATAACTTGGATATATGATTGAATATATAATACAAGATAATACATACCCCTGTAAGGAACCTCTCTCAAGTCTTCCATGTCGAGTTTATTCCCAGCCACCGCCAGGACGATGTTCGGAGATGCATGCTTCTTCAGCTCGGCCAGCCAAGACTTCACGGATGCGAAACTGTTCTGTAAAGCAACAGGTACCGGGGTGATACATTTTTTCTTTGTTTTGTTGTTGCTGAGCATTTGACAGTTTTTTTTTTTAATATTCAAGTTCTTTGAGAATATGGTTATCGTTCTGCAATCGCTATTAAATAATCATACAACAACTAGTTTCTACCTCTCGTGTGATATCATAGACGATAATGGCAGCGGCAGCACCTCGATAATACATCGGAGCCAGGGCTCTGTACTGTAACAATCAAAATGATAATAGTGTATGATAACATATATATGTACAGTCTTATATAAGGGTTACAGTCATTGACCCTTCGAGTCCTGGAAATATCAAATAGATAAGTTTAAAACATTGCAATATTTTAATAGATAATATCCCATTACTGTTAAACAAATATATAAATGGATATATATTTAAGTGAAGGCATTCAATAAAGCATGCAGTATCAAGATTATCAACCTTTTCTTGGCCTGCAGTGTCCCAGATCTGGAACTTGTATGTTTTCCCATCAACGACCATTGTCTTTGTCAAAAACGCCGCTCTGAGAACCATAGATACATGGTATATCAGTCAGTTACCATAACAACAACATCGGAGTGACACAGAGAAAAGTTTACAATATTTCACAAACATATTACATTCTTCACTGTAATATGTGTGCTCAAATATATTTTATATGTAACAAAACACATACCCGATGGTATTCTCCATATAAGAGCGAAACGAATCATACACAAATCTGTGCACAATACTGGACTTTCCAACTCCAGAGTCCTAGAAAATCAGAGATCATCTCAATATTTTAGGCATGTTTACACCATGAATAACTTTGTGTTTGACATTCAAAATTTGTTGGAAAAATAAGGTGGTTAAAAAAATATATATTGTTACAATTCCTGTTACATCTCTGGCAGATAAAAGATAATTTCTTACTCCGAGGAGACAGAGCTTGACCTCCATAACCGACATGATGACAACGGATTTATGTTCTCCAACTCCTCATCACTTGCTGCTCCTGACCAACTCCTTCAGTACATGTATATCAGACTGGAAACAAGACATGTAAAGCTATTTTTTTACAACAAAAATATTAATTGGATGGACAGGCCATCATTTTCCTACAGCTCTCATAAAATCTGTATTTTAATGACAATGAAAATTGAGTTTCTCTAGTTTTTACATAGTTAAGCATACAATAATCATTTGATGGGTTCAACCTGTTCAAGTGCTCTCAAAACACAAAGTACAGGATCTTTTAAACAACCATCAAGTATGAAGTGAAAAAGCTTTCCACTTCCTTTGAACTGAAACTTACATGGCAATAAACATTATTGGCATTTCATACATAGATTAAACTTGAAACAAGTTCAATTGAAGTATGGTGGCAATTATATACATGTACCTCAACTTAAATCATTTGTTCAGAAATATATCATGAATTTGTCATTGATGTATATATATATATCATATATACTCAACAAAATATTTGTGTAACAATCTGGGATAGACGCCTGCGCATGTGTATTTGCATTTTTCTTAATTGTTTAGTTAGTGTCATTGGTTTGTCTGTTAACATGTTTTTGACGCTGTCAAGATTTGGTGGACATTTTTAATTGATGAAAACTGTTTTAATACGAATGTTTCATCAAGACATACATGTGTCAAATATATTCTTAGTATCACAAACTTTTTTCACACAATGCTATACAGTCAGATATATTAATTTTACCAAAAATTCATATTGTGTGTTAACAAAACACACTGTCTTATGGAAAGCTGGTGCGACTTTCGGTGACAAGCAACATGTGAAAAGTGACGCACGCTCGGGTGGCAAATGAATCATGTCGGGCTGAAAATAATCTGAGCTGGGCAGAAAATAATCACTACGCCCTTTAAAAATATATTATTGTTATATTCACACAATGAAATGTTCCATTGAATTTGTCTACCGGGTATCCCTTGCCGCAGTGTTAACAGATAGCATACTGTCATGACTGTACCACAAATTATTCGCAACCTTTTATTTTCGCGAAATTCGCGAATCCAAAAAATCGTGAAATTAAATTGGCGCGAAACATTTCTGATGACAACCCACATTATTATGAAGAAATTGTTCAAGAGTGACAAGACGGCCAAACCGCGAAAACGCAAAAATTTGTGGCAGAGAACTTAAATGGCTTTACAGTAGCTGTCTGTACACCAGCTTTCAAAGTGTCATATAGAAGATATTATGAATTTTTTGTTAATGAACATGAGAGCAACAGTTGGTCAACAGGTCAAGACGTGTATTCAGTATTCATTGGTATTCGGGCATGATCTGATCATGATTGACAGGATAATCAGATATAGAATCTAGATCTAGATCAATTTTACTTCATTTGTACACTGGACATTTTTTGCGGGTTGATTGAACTTGATTCAATGATACTGACCCAACGTTCTATATCAAAACATATTTGATCTTTCACAAGATTGATAAAACAGTGTAACTGGCAGTGTTCGATAAATCTTCAACTTGTTTCTGAAGTTTTGTTTACATCTGTAAAATGGACTTCCTCCTTTTTCGATAACTCGGGAGGTCTTGTTTTCTGAGGGGAACACGCGATGTATGGCGCACCGTAATGAAAAAAAACCCCGACCACGTGGACATTCGTTCAAGTCGAATCTTATATACACTGATATATATATGGATGTCTATAGGGAATACTTACTTGAGAGTGGGCCATATACTAGATATAATCATTCCAATATTTGACATAAAGGGTCTCCGACAAGCTAGAACTAGATTAACTTTATATGCAGGATTTTATTTGGGAAAAGCCGTAGGCCTAGGCCTATTATCTGATTATGCCTATGATAGGCTATCCATAGGCCTATTTTGTGGGCTTCAACATCGCCAATTCATTATCATAGCCAATTCATTATTTATAGGTGCTCAATCTGGGGGGGGGGGGGGGGTGTCCCCATGCATGGTGCATCCTGAGCAATAATGTACGTGAGAGCATTAAATAATTTAAATTCAAATGGCCTATAGCATCCTCCTGGATCCGTCTATTTTGTCCATGTTCAAATGTCAATGACTGCTGAAACATATTTCGGCCCAAGTAGCGCACCTTACTCCACTGATACTATCACCCACTAAATGTATACCATATTTAATCCGTCGGGCACATTTTTAATCTTCATTGAATTTAGAAGAAATAGTAACCTGCGCTACATGGGCCCATATTTGGATTTAAAAAATCAGCATACAGTATACCAAGATCTGTTATAATGCAGCTCTGATGTCTATAACTATGCTTGGTCCCACATATAGGCCTATAGCAGGCGGAATAGAATTTGATACCAGTATTACCAGGGCAAGGCTGTGGCCTATAGGCTGTACTCTAGGCGTAGTTTGCAGGCCTATATGTCATTAGAACATATAGGCTTACAGGCCTAGTTGGCTTATAATGTACTCCAGCCTATCGGGAACGATCTGTTTTCACCATTCACGTACCCACCGGGTGCCTATCTATGCACACATGTGTGCAAGACGTAGGCCTAGTGCTTAGCAGGAATATATTTTTCATCTGACTGATACAGAACGCTTTCATACTGCACACCGATATAGGGACGTCAATGTGGATCGATATGTTCTTTGCAGAATTGATAGGTCTGCTATGCGTTGAATCAGAATATTCCAGGACCGGGCACAGGACACATATACCTACCTACCTGTCTAGAACTATATAGGCTCCTATATACTTCGACAGGAAGGCTTAGGCATATATTATAGTCATATGTTATTTGCATGCCATATAGGCCTATGTTTGTGCAAAAGAAACATATTATCATAGGCCTAGGCTAATAGATCTAGTCGTCCACACACGTATGATGGTTTAAGTCTTGCGATTCATTAAAACTAGGATGGGGCGCTGTTGGATTGGCTCACCCTGGTGCCAGATGCATTCCATCATGGAAAGGAATGCAGACGTATGTATGCCACTGCCAGTTATATTTCCCCCTTCTCTGGATGCATGTGCTTGGACACAGCTCGAGGTTGACTCAGAAAATTCCCCTGGCATTCAATTTTGAACATGTCACATGCTCAACGCATATTTCGTTCAAGGTCTCATACCTATCAAACACAGCCGTGGATCGTTAAGTTTTTTCTGGACTGGGTGGTGATGTCATAGTTTGAATCGTTGCCAAGTGTGCTTCGGAAGGCGTATTTCACAACGCCAATCACAAGCCGCAGTCTGTGTTTTATCAATTGACGTACACACCAGACTGAAGGAGGACGGATTTTGGAGGGCTGTCATGTTTTCAACAATTTTACAAGCAATCCGTCGTAACGAACAGTAATTGTAGTTTGAATGATTTCATGAATATCGTTGGAATGGAAACTGATAATTTTCAGACGTTAAGTCCAGGATTCGGAGACACAAATTCACCAGAATCTTTGTTCACGGAAGGTAAGGATAAATTTATCTGGTAGACATGTTCGATGTTGCGCATGCGTGCATAATTACGGCGGTCAGGTTGCCAGGAAGCGCGTGACGTTTCCCGCACGGCCCGGCAAATGGCTCGAGAAATACAATGTTCTCCCGCGGTCCATGTTCATGATGATGTTGCCACTGGCTTCTGAAGATAATGATGTTGACGATAACATTATTTTTATTTGATAGATCTAGATCCAGATTTATTTTTACTCTAGATCTAGCAAGCTGTCTAATTTGTACAAATGACCACTTCTAAATAGAAATCTAACACTGTCAGTGTCACAATCATACTGACCCTTGCCAGGATGGCTCTGAGAGAGCCAGGCAGAACATAATGATGTTGGCACGACGGTTTATTATTTTTCATTGAGCACCACGACTTTTTAATATAATTAGTTTCAGTTACCTATAATCTCTCCATTAGCAGCAGTTTAGCAGTCGAGGAAGTGAGTTATATACAAGAAATTTCCACAATCTCAGACGAGGTGTAATTTCGTTTTTCCCACCGGTCATTTTTGTCTGTGAGCTTTCATTCGCCAGGGGTCTCTGAGGTTTGGTGCACAAATATACAACTCGGCAAAAGTCACTTTCGATCTTCTGATCGATACCAAATCAACCAAAATTTGGTTTAGCAGATTTATATCAGAAGTTGAAGGTGAGATGAAATCTTCCAGAGGGGTTGCGCGACTGTCGAAGTGAAACTTTTGGCATTTTGGAGGAAGGGAGTTATGTACTACATACCAAATTTTTGACCAACAGTATACACACAGCCATTTCCTGTTTCAGTTTCAGAATTTCTTGTCAGATTTGAAGAAAAAATACTAAAACTCCTTCTTTGCAGTGAAAGGTGGGAAAAACTTTCTTTATTCACGCACTTTGTGTATATTATTCATGACACAATAGATTTATAACAGTTTTGGATAGTCTGGCAGTACCTCGTTTTTTATTCGACTTTACTGCCTGGCTCTGTCCCAGAGCCATTCCTGGCAATACTGACCCGTGTACAATAAAACATACTAAAAGTCAGACTGTCAGGTAACTAATCATCGACCCTGTCCTTAATCATCGACCCCTGCAAACACTGCCAAAGAGCTGTACAAAACAGACATCTGACAAAAACCACACTGAAAGTACTTCTAATACACGTTTCAGCACATTTTACATTTTATACTCTGATTTTTCTAACTTGTTTACACCGGTTTTTGACGATATCTTCGCGAAGCTTAATGGTATCGTTCTATAACTTGGCATACTTCACCTCGGAGACAAACGGCAATTTTCTACCAAATTTCAGATTTCTATCGCAATAATTGCAGAAGTTGGCAATCTACCCCAATGTTGAATTTCAGCCAAAAACGGGATCTCGAGAATCAGAGCTTATTCGATGATTTGATCCTGTTTACATCCACCAGGATTCGAAGTATTGTTGTAATTTTAGACCAGATGACACATTTGGGGGTATTCTACACAAACATGTTGATTTTGAAAGATTGCATTACCACAAAACCGAGCAAATGCATGAAATAGTGTGCGGACCCAGAATTTCAATGTCAGAGCTAAATTTAACATAGGGGTAGATTGCCAACTTTTTCAATTTTCGTGATGAAAGACTGAAATTTGGTAAATAATTGCCGTTTGACTTCATGGTGAAGTAGGCCAAGTTATAGAACGATAGCATTGAGCATCGCAAAAATATCAGCGAAAAACTGTGTAAACGAGTCAGAAAAATCAGAGAGTATAGTTTAGTCAAGTTTTGCCCAGATCAAGCGAGCGCGTCGCTTGGACTGAGTTTTGCCCAGCCTTTTGCAGGGGTCGAGCATTAGGGAGATGGTCGATGATTGGGTACTCTGACGTTACAGTACAGAGAGTGACCAGACTCAACAGGTGCCTGATGTGGACTGAAACATGTTTTAGAAAAGCTACATGTAATGTATTTTATTCACTTGCAAATGAAGAATGAAAAGCTGTGAATGGAAACTGAAAATTTCATGCATTTATCTTTAAAATCAAATAAATTATATCTGGAGGTGGAGGAGGGGGGGTGGGGGAGCATTGTTTGATGAATATTTGGTAAATGCCTAGATAAAACCTAGATAATTCCAGAAACCTACTTTTTATGGGGATAATCAATTAAATCACATGGATGTTAATTCCCAGACTCCAAATGATCCGAAATTTCTCTGCATTCCATTTTATTTGATACTTGCAAATTCCGTGAATTGAAAAACGTGAGGAATTATCAGATGATTGGGGAAATGTATGCTGATTTTTTTTAGGTTATCAGATATACTAGTATTATAAATGAGATATCAACATATATATATATATAGGTTTATTCAAATTTTATTGTATTCCATGTAACACATGTTATATTTGAAGTCATTGTTATTGTCCACACATGTGCGACGATGTGTGCGACTGTCATGTGTCTGGTTTTCCCAAAACATGCTAGACATTTAAAAAATTCTTCCCCCCCCCCCCCCCCTACCGACATGAAACTGCTGGCAGGAAAAACACTGGTATTGTACACCAACTTTCAAAATTTTTGTCAAAATACTAGTACTGTACTAAGTTCTACATGTTCTACTACTTCATCATTTGCTTGGAGAGAAATGTCCGTACATTGATGTGAAACAAGTTTATTCCCGAAACGGTTGCAGGAATGTACTGGTGTTAAATGCCAAGGTTGACTATTTAGAAATGTTTCATCCATCACTGATCCACTTGATACACAGATCTTGCATACTTATTGATCTCCTGGCTGCCACTCAGTAGCTGGTAATCTTGTGCTCCTTTTGATAACACCAAGTCATGATACATGTCAAAAGATTCCCAGCTCAGTACATGTTGCTACTGAATTGAACATTTGAATATTAGAGAAGATTGAAGAAAATTATTAGTAATTTAGGCAGATGAAGTTCTCTGATGAACTGATATTAGGATGTGGCCATGAGCGCTAGTGTTGTCCGTGAAATAGGTGAATATTTACGCTGATGATCTATGTTTAACCTAGCTCTTGCTGGCTGATTCAGGCCGACCTAGTTTTATTGTACTGGCCGTGTGAACTCGCTCAGTGCGTCTCGGTAAACTACAGTGAATGTTGTTAACTGTAAGGACATTTAAACCCCACAGGACTTGTTATGTGTATACTGGTAATAATTGAATGTAGAAGAACCTGACAGTGTGCATGTGCTCCCCTTCATATTGATAATGCACACAGAAATGGTAACATATTCTCCTACGAAAAAAAAAGATTCTCCCCTGCAGAGCGTATTGTCAGAGTATTACAGTGGTGTGGATGTGTAAATATGTACAGTTCTGTGTAAACATAAGTAATAATCCTTCATTTGTGCGAGCACCGGATACCCTTATCCTGAGTTGTCCAGAGGATTACCTCCACAATGTACATATGTCACAGACAGACAAATATATGCAAGCTTTCTGTGGTTAACTCTCCAGATAACTGCTAAGACCAGTGTCGGTTATGTCCCAAGATTTTTTGGCAGAAATCCAACAGTATCGATTCATGGCAGCCCAGACTTGTTCGAGCTGCCAGACAGACTACATGTTGAGCCTGGGTGTTGAAGTTTCATGTATGCAAAGCACAGCTCTGCAAAGACACTCTGGCAAGCTTTGCACATTGGCAACTTGCCAACACTTTTATTCGCCAGGTAACCTCTTTACCACATTACATGTCCATGCTCAATGAGTTTCAAGTGATGGACATACATTCATGGACCTACTTTTGAAAACATACAAAAAAGTTAGAAGTTTTCCTGACGCTCATAAATATTGTGTTAACAGTTTAATTACTGGCGTACAGCCAAGATATATGTGTGTCCCCTCCTTGGTAACTGAAACATTGCGGTGGTGTATGCTGTTGCTTGCTTCGAGGAGTGGCAGCTTTGCATGTTCCACCATGAACATGCAAATTAGCTCCATAAATAATACGTCAAGCTCACTTGAACTAAGTGGACCTCTTGTAGCTTGCGACTCAAGTGTGCAGCTACACAGATAATTTTTCGCTTGCCCTGCTCAGAATACCAATTCACAATTGTCATTATCGGGACAACTATGGGGCAATCAAGTACACAGATTTGTGATATTGGCAAGTTCCTGATTTGTTAATGACAAAAGTGTACATCATTGAGCATAGCCACTCTTAATCATGATTACAGGAAATATAATTTTTCTGGAATGTTTTTGCACGTATTTTGTAAATTTTGGCAGTAAATCGATCTCCACATCCATGTTTGTAAATCTCAGACTGCTCACACACGTGTCTGACAAAAACATCACTCTGTCATATCCCATGAGGAAATTAATATACTGTTGCTTATTAAACGTATGCCAGCTTGGTCATAATATAAAAGCGATGCTGTACTGCATGGTACCTTTGTAAAAAAGAAGTCAATTTATGTCATGTCACTTCAAATATGAAACACCAAGCTCACTGTATATCCCCATCAGGCCATCACCAGATATCTTTGCATTTATGGCACTGATTCTGTTACAAAATTTTGAATTCTCTAATGCCACTGACAAGAGCTTGAGTCATGCAGAGATACCTGGTAATCTAATTGTCCTATCAGTCAACCATTTCCCATAGTAATGGAACATGCAATGGAACATGTAATAGCATGATACTCTAAACTCATTTAAGTTCGCTCCCATTAATGTTCGCATTTTTGAAAAAGCGACTTCGCTAACCATTTAAGTTTGCGTTCTGTTCCTTTTATGTCAGTTTCAATGCAATATTTAATGTTTGCAATCAATTAAAGTTTGCGGTTTTGTTCAAAGAGTGAAATTAAAGAGTAGCGAACATTAATGGGTTCACAGTACATCACCACCAGAAATTAAATTGAACTTGCCAATGATTTTGAATATTCTTTAACATAGATCTTGTAGCTCAGAGCAATGCCTGAGATCATCATGAGAAATATTCTGTGAATAAATAATGAGGTGGTTTTATGTCTTTTGCTACAGAAGGATCAAGGAAGAGGCCGTTTAACTTGACACTCAGCAGTGTTGGTTGTGCCCAAGGCTGTGCAGAACCTGACACTGGGGGGTCAAAACCATCCGGCTTCATAATAAACAAACCCGCCGGTAAGTTAGGTGGCATTTTAGAAATACTGTTTCCAGTTTTCACCATAAACTGTCTGAGACTCTGAGTACACAATTCAAGTTAAACTTTGTAATTTAAATTTTCCAGCCATGGAAAGTTTTGGAAATCAGCCAGATTTTTCCAGTCTGGATCAAGAAAACCCAATGGGTGAGATGTTCCCATCAGACCAGTCAATGGGCCAGCTGGACTTTGGAGGTCAGCTGGACAGTACAAGGTTCCAGATCAGGCCAGTGACCAAGGAGGATGATGACGAGGAGGCACAGTCCCAGTCGGACCTTAGTCCCCCGTCCAGTCCTGGGACATTCTCACCACATACCACCTATCCCGACAACACCTGTCTGACGCTGATCAACCAATCTGAGGGTCTCCAGCTGGACGACACAGCTGTGGATAGTCTGTGGACAGTCATGCCACAGTTCACGAGTCCGGAGTTGGCAGAGCGGCCAACATCGCCTAAAATCCGCAAGTCTACACGTGTCAGTGATGCGTCTTCTGGTGTCGCCTACGATGAGTCCGAAGTCGGCTCTGTGACAGAGTCTCGGGGCCGGTCACCGTCCGACTTCTCCTGCATGAAGTTTGAGCAGAATAACCAGGTCGACACGCCATCACCGACACCCAGCGGAGGTGGAAGTCTCTTAGACTCAGAGTGAGTCAAGCTATGCAGAGTATTGAGTTCAAGATTCATAGTGGTCTCTCTTGTTAGTCTGACAAGTATCATGTTTGTCTACGTGCTCCCTTTTACAGCCCATCGACCGGTTCCCAGTTCTTGTCAAAGAAGCAGGCATCAGGTCTGCCTGGCAAGGTTTTGAAGGGAGGTGCTTATCGGCCCATGAAAAAACTAAAAGAGCCAGCTCTGAACCTGCCCGGACCTGCGAGGATGGGCAAGCGAGAGCTGAAGATCCTGACCCAGCCGGAAGAGCAGCACCGTGCTCGGTACCTGACGGAGGGCAGTCGTGGCGCCATCAAAGATAGGTCGCAGGACGGCTTTCCTGTCGTCAAGGTAACCATATAGCATTTTAACTACTCTGAATAGTTTGACTTCAGACAATGTCTTTCTGAAATCATTTTTGCATCATAACTACCAGTAATATAATGTAAGAGTCGTTTTCTGTTTTGTGCTTGTATTTGGAAGCAAAGTGTTCTGAATGTATGTTGTCTTTCCTCAGAGATATATCCTCCTTCCTGGTTTAGGATTTCCATCATGATACCTGTGTTTGCATTATAGATTAGGTAATCAATCTCTTGTCCCGCAGCTTTGTGGTTATGAAGAAGCAGTCAAACTGCAGATATTCATAGGCAATGACGTCGGGAAAGTAAAACCGCACGGCTTCTATCAAGCGTGTCAAGTATCTGGAAAGAATGCCTCCCAAAGCATTCAGAAAGACATCGAAGGAACTACCGTCATTGAAATGCAGCTCGATCCAGCGTCAAGCATGACTGCCACGTATGTATGGGGATGGGTCATTGAAAAGGAGCTTAGTTGGCACCAAGCCAAGTCTCTGGTGTGTGAGAGCACCAAGATCCTTGGGTGGTTTTTCGAAGGGTCGTCACAGGGGAATACCCTGAGTAGTGATTCTAAGAGAGACTGAAGAAATAAATACTGTGCCATATTGTGAGAGAATGCTGATTTCAATACTTTCCTTTATGTAAAAGTTGGCAAGGAGCATAAATATTAAATAAATATCAAGTGTTGTCAAGGAACATAATTATGTTTTAGGTTGAATAAATCTGACATAAATGTTTACTCCGTAAACATTTTTGAAAAGAATTTTTTAAAGTAAGTTGAGAGCCAAAAATTATCTTGGGTCCATGTGAGATCATACTGCTATTTATGGTCATTGAGAGTATTTTATAGATAGATATGATCTCATTCTTGATTAGTTGCCAATTAACAAACCAACCTCAGAGTATCTACAATAGTCTGAATACATGTATGTAAGAATACATGTATGTGTGTGACAATGCAATTGAAATTTCCATGGACTAGCTCTGAAGCACAGTTTTGAAAATATTAGAATGGTGTGCCTTCATTGTGCGGATACACTATGTCACTTCACCATAGATACTCCATTTCTAAATTTCTGGGCCATGGTCAATAAACTGACCATCATTCTATCCATCTGATGTCCACACATAAAGATGTTGTTGCTGGACAAGAACCAGTTTCTATACTCCAATGACATTCTTCTTTCAGTGTGGACTGTGTGGGTATCTTGAAATTGCGGAATGCCGATGTGGAGCAGAGAATTGGTTTGGCACGCTCCAAGAAGAAAAGTACCAAAGCACGTCTCGTGTTCCGCACGAACATCCCTAATCCAGATGGCACTTACCAAACCTTGCAAGTCGCCTCCAGCCCCATTCTGTGCAGTAAGTTGAAAACTTACTCCCAAATAGAGGAGTTAACATTTCTTGCAAGAAGTTTATTCACGTTACATAGTCATCAGAATCTTCAATCAATACCTCATGTAATCTATATAGCATGTCATTTTAAAGACGACGGACAGAATGTATATGTTTTTGAATAAATTTACTGCTTATGTTCCTATGGTATGTAATGAAATGAATCAATGTACAAGTCCTATCACTCCAATGTGCGTTTGCGATCAAAATACGGTTCGCAAAGCTCCAGCTGTGCCGTTTGAGGCACAGTGTTGAGAGGTAGCGAGAATCGGGACGTCGAGGTAGGTCATTATGGTTTCCATAGAGCTGTAAGAATGCGGGATACCTATAGGACATTTTCTACTTATCCTGAGACAGCCACTGTAAAGTTTGAAAAATGACGTAGCCTGAGATATAACAGGGCGGTCACTTGAAAATATCATTGATATCATTCATAACTCATAGGACTCTAATATATAATAAAAACGAAGTGACATATCAATTTTTCTCCATCCGTCGTCTTTAAATGTCCAACGTTGACTTTTCGTCATTAATCGGGAAAAAATGTACATTTCTCTACCCACATGACAGCCCAGCCACAGGGAGCGCCCGAGATCTGCAAGAAGTCGCTGAGTGAGTGTAGTGTGAGCGGAGGCGAGGAGCTTTTCATCATAGGCAAGAACTTCAGCAAGGGCACACGCGTGACTTTCAGACAGGAACAGGACGGGGAGGAGGTCTGGAGCACTGAGGCCGACGTCGACCAAGACTACTTCCAACAGGTGAATGACTGACTTTTGATGTTCCAATATGAATATATGTATAATATTCAGAAGATATCGGTTAAAAGACACTTTCACTAATGCTCTGTGTTGCCTGTTTAGACGCACATGATTGTGACTGTTCCACGGTACCACGACCAGACGATCCGGGAGCCCGTGTCCGTTCTGATCCAGGTTCAGAGTAGCGGGCGAGTGAGTGAGACCTGTCCCATAACCTACCTGCCAGGTATGTGTCGATACGCGCCGCGTCCTCAGGTCACCACCGACACCAGCCGTATAACCTGATTCATGCCCTGGGCACCTTCTGGACCGTTACCTCTCTTCCAAAGGCCTTCACACACTCCTCAGAGTAAAGCAAAATATTCCGAGCTGATAGTTTGTTTTTCGTTAATACCATCATTGTTTATAATATAGTAGCCCTCATGGCTCTTGAAGAAAATTGTGCTTGCTCGGATAACATTTATTGCAAAACTTAATTTTCATAAAAAAAATGATTGTGTTTGCTTAAGTACATTCAGTTTCTTCAATTGTGATCAAAAGTTATTTCTTCAAAATTGAATTGTGTGCTCTGTAACATTATATGATATAGCATGCTTTCAAGTTGGCTTGGAATTCCAAAACTGCATGTTGGTGACACTGGTATAGCCAGTTATTCTGTATATAGCTTGGCCATTTGGCCCAGGTATATGGTTGTAAAACACTGATCAATGCATTCATTCTTAGTGGGGAAATGGGGAAATTTCCACTTTGACAATATTTGCACTTGACTCATTAAAGCAAACCAACTCAGAAGCATGCTGTTCTAGGCCCCTGAGAAATTCAACTTTTATGCAACCATTTGAGCCCAGGGTATCAATCAGGTCTATTTCTGCTAGCTTGCATGCTATTCAAAATTTAATTGTTAATGCCTGTTCATGTTGGAAAAGGTCTTGAAAAACTACTTGAAAATTTTTTGACGCCAGTTTGCAAAATTTTTGTTAGGAAAGTTTTTTGTAAATCACTCGAAAATTATTGATGCTGTTTGCAAAATTACTAATATCAGAAGTCTTTGAAAGACCACTTGAAAATTGTCCTTTTGTTAAGCATTGGAAATCGAAAGTATTATCGATATTTTGATCTTCTGCAAAATGCCAAGGCATCTGTTTCATATAGATAACTTTGACATATCTCCCCGGACTTCACCACTGTGAAGATTTGGATGCAAAAAAAAGTTTTAAAGCTATCAAAACAAAGAAAAAAGCTAGCAGGGCTGGTCTAATTGTCAGGTTTCAAACAGCAGAGGCTGGTATGTCGAGTCGAATCCTGACACTGAGCTGTACAATTTCCTTCCACAAATGTTTGTGGGCTAGATTACAAACTGCAAATAGTTCATGGCTGTGCTATTGTTCGATTCATGAGTTCTGCAGGTTGGTGGGTGAAGGGCAGCGTTGAAAATGTGAAAATTCACATAAATTTATGTTTAGATGGTAAAATGGTTTTTGCGGATATTGTGTTCACGTGTCAGGACTAAGGCTCTGATATTACACGCCCTGCTGTGTGTGCAGAGCTGTCGGCATGACAACCGCCATGTTCTGTGCCTGCTGATATTAATCTGGTCCAGTCAAGAACGTACAACTGCCGAGGAAAAGCAAAAAGGGGTTACTTTGGATAGCTAACTGACTTGGGTTGTGCGATTAGATGTTTACAGTTGTACGTTCTTGGTTCATACCATGACTGAAGCACTGAAGTTTGGGGTTGAGGTCGGGTGGATTATTCTTGGGAGTCAGTGCTATTTAGACCTTGAGCTGCAGTCATGACTCCATGTTTAACCTGAGTTCTCTCCTCGACTTACTGTCGATCCGGGCTCGAAGCCAGGCTCGAAACAGTCTTGAAGAAGTATGATGACCCTGCTGAGCTAAACAAACGACCGCTCCGCAATTTCGGCCGCTGCACTCCAAATTTGTGAAAACAGCATACTGCTTCAAGTAAATATGTTACTCCAGACACAACCTGGATGCAGCCTTGTCACACTTTATCCATTGGTCAAGCCATGCAACTGCAAACTTACACATTGGACTTACACATTCACATGACAAGTATAACAGCTGACAAATTGACTGGACATGCTGCAAGGCTGGTTTTGTCTGGAACACAACCCTGCTGCCATAATGATTATCATACAGTGATGTAATGTATGTGGGTTATGCTGGCTGTGTATGAACAATGTAGACGGGGGGCAATCCATGTTGGTTTTTCAGCAGGTGTCCGGCACAGGTGTGGAAGAGGCTGAGGATAAACTTCGTCCGGCTGTGTTAGGCCCTCACTTTATGGTGAGGTGTATGCAGGTCTCTAGCCTGCCGTTCTGGCCAACCGTGCCGCGTCCACACTCGTGTGGCCGGCTCTCGCACAATCACAAGGTTTTTCAACGTTTTGTAGTCGATTTATCACTTTACTAAAATGAAAAACAACATAATATAGGCAGTTAAAGCGAATAGGAAAAAATTGACACTGTTCTGTATTATGTTTCACAAAAGTTAACGGAAGCACATAAGCATTTGTCTGCGCACAAAATCTCCCAAAGACCCACTTCTTCCTCAGTCTACATTGTCTGAACTCATCACTGGAATGATCATTACTCAACTGCATTGACATTCTCATCTTTGATTTTTTTGGTTGACTACCTACTAACAAGAGTAGCTTTGACTGCTCCTAGATTCTTCTTTTATCCGTCTATATCGTGCATTGATACATAGGTACACTGTACAGGCGTTTGTAATGGACCAATCAGCTCTGTTGGCACTTACTGGTTGCATCACTGGTCTAGAGGCGCTTGCGTAGCCACACCGGGTCATAGGGCATCACGACCCCAACCAAACATTCATCATCCGCACCAGGCAAATGTTTGTTGGCTTCCCGTTCACTTTTTAAAACGTGACTGTATACCGAATTGTTAAATCTAGGCTGGACTTGGGTTGGGTGGGTCAGTTGTAGCTGCTGTCAAGGAATTTTTCACAGAAATCTTTGACTGAGAACGAGTCGTTCCCAATTTGAGTGTAAGTTTGGGTATAAGTTGATTTGGTGTTGTCTGTTTGTGGCTGAGTGTTTTGACGGTCTAAATGATGCCAGCTCCAATCTTGAGTCAGCTGTCATGATTGTATTGTATTAACCCCAAGATTGGAGCTGGTATTCACAAGTATGGGACCGTTCAATGTCCTGGAAAGAAAGTTGTGTGAAAATACACCACTTGAATTTTGAAGTTAGTTGTACATATATCTTAGATTGGGGGATATGATAATGTTTTGCCAATTGTAACCATTCATTTCTGCAGAATATGGAGCAGACCTCGGAAGTGAAGGACGACCACTTTGCCTTGCAGTCCTCAGGATGACATCAGTGGTTCGATTCTGGCAGCATTCTCACACACACACATCACAAACATAACTATGACCAACTCCAGAGTCTCAGTTTCACTATTTTGATGCATACCAGTTGAATTAATTGTTTTGAAACGAACCACATGGTTGGTAAAGAATGATAATATTGTTTTAAAAAATCAGGACATTATTATGAAATGAGATTCTTGTCTTGGTTATGGATGGTACTCAAATTTGTTTTCTGGTGGAGAATGCAAAGTGCAATTCAACTGCAAAAGTGTGATGCTCTGATGGGGAGCCAAAAGTGGGAAACCAGGCAAAAACCAGTTTAGACTATTGTTCCTCTTTATTTGACCTGTGTTAAAATTCCATCTGGAAACTTGCAAAGTTGGGTACTCTCCACTCGCGTTCACACACACAATCACACCTTTCTCTCCCAATGATGTGGCAGCAGTGACGTATTTCTAATCTCTTGACCTTTGACCCTGTCAGCCTCTGTGACGGTCAAGGAGGAGACAACGAGCACGTCGAGTGTGGCCGTGGCCCCATCTGTACCGATGGACCTAGTCGACAACTCCGAGCCGTCCAAGCTCTCCAAGTCTGTCTCTCCAGGTAAACAAGATATTTCCAATGTACTTCTCCTGATAAATATGTAGAAATGCTGTTGGTGATATAGGCTGCAGTTGGAGTAGTGTTCAGCTCTCGTTTCCTGACTTGTCTTGCAGTGGCACTGGAGTATAACAAGATGTTTCAGCAGGCCACGCAGAAAGGCACACTGACATCGGAACTGCTGCTGCAGCAAGTGGATCCCCCGCCGACCCAATCGAAGGCTGACCTGGGTGGGCAGCAGCAGCCATCTTTGAAGCAGGAGCTACCCAGTCCCACTGGTGCCTGGAGTCAGCCGGCTTCTGTGGCCTCGGTGGACATGGCCACCATTCAGAACCAGCAGCAGAATGCTACAGACCAGATCCTCGACAAAGACCAGAACTCGATGCACAACACCTCTCTTGACCAGATCATGGAGGTCATCCAGCCCAAGACGGAGCAGGTTGCCATGGCATCAGGCAGCCAGCAAAGCCCTCGGGTGCGCAGCAATCCTGTCACTGGCTCTGATTTGCAGATGGGACAGCAGACTATAGATAATGATTCTTTGAATGTGGCCTTGAATTCATTGCTGCAACAGTGCAATTCACAGCAGCAGCAACTACAACTGCAACATGTCCAAAGTATCCACTCCCCGGCTGAGCAGTTCACACCCACAACACCCCACACACCACACACACCTAACTTCACATCGCCCCCGCCAGAGATGGTTCTCCAGGAGCGCAAGGAGAGCCTCAGTGACAACAAGGTGGATATAGTCGACTGTATCGGCGAACTCAACAAGCTACAGGAAGAGAACAAGAAAGGCGACGAGTCTCAGACGTTCTCGCCCGAACAGACCTTCCAGGTGCCTGATCAGCTCAACCAGAGCTTCACTGGGAGTGACTACGAGCCACAGCCAGACTCTGTGCCATCCACTCCTCGGTTCTCCAGCTCCACACCACTGCAGGAGTCACTCCAGGCCCCCGAATCTACTGGCGACGGTTTCCGACAACAGGACTTCACCGAATCTCCGAGTTCTGGCTTGGTACACAGTGAGGCAATGGACACTGACAGTATGCCCCGACAGGGTGAGAGTGTTTTAAAAGCTTTGCTGACGAGTGGAAACAATCCTGGAGCAGATGTGAGATCTGGTGGCATGAGCAGCAGCCAACCCCTGCCCAAGTCCGAGCCTCAACCAACACAGCAACAAGAGACTTCCCAGCAACAGGAGCTAACCTCAGCAAGTAACATCCTAGATGAATTGGTTCAGTACCTAAACGAGGGGGAAAAAGACAGCAACATGATCCATAACATCATCAGCAATGAGACGGCACCACCAGTCAAGCTGGAGGGCCAGAGTCCAGTCACGCAGTTTGAAGGACTTCATCGACGGGAACAGAGCATGGAGACCCTGTGCAGTAATGATGCCTCCGTCTCTGATCTAAGAGGGAAACCCGGTGACCAACAAGCAGTCTTCAACCACAGCCCTACATCCACTGGCTTCACACCACAGACTTTCCAGTTGCCTTCGAGTGCTAGCCAAGGCCCCGCTGGGTCTAGTATGGGGTCCTGGGCATCAAATTCCACCACAAGTAGTCAGGCCTCCATATCCCCATCAAAACTGACCGTTGATGATTTCATTGCTAACGCATTGCTGCAGAATGCTATTGCCAGTACTACACCGATCTTGATGGGTGATGTTCAGAAAGAACATCAGCAGCTGGAACAGCAAAGAACAGAGCAGCAAAAACAGCAAGAGAGTGACCAGCAACAGTTGTTAGAACAGCAGAAACAGATGGCTCAGCAGTTGGAGCAACAACATATTCTGGACCAGCTCAACGAAATTACCCAACAGAATTTAGCACAACAAGAACTAGACCAACAGTTGGCACAACAGCAACATTTAGAACAACGCAAGCAGCATATGGCTCAGCAGCAACAGCTAGAGCAACAAAAACAACAACAAATAGCTCAGCAGCAGCAAATAGAACAACAAAAGCAACTGGCTCTGCAGCAACAAATGGAACAAGAAAAGCGACAACTGGCTCAGCAACAGCAACTAGAGCAACAGAAGCAACTGGCTCAGCAGCAGCAAATGGAACAAGAACAACAACAACTTGCTCAGCAACAACAACTAGAGCAACAGAAACAACACCAACTGGCTCAGCAGCAGCAAATAGAACAACAAAAGTTGGCTCAGCAAAAGTTGGCACAGCAGAAGCTGATATTGCAACAGTTGCAACAACAATTGCTAATGACACAGCAGAAACAAGTTGAACAAAAGCAAGAAACAGAACGGCAGGCATTGTTGCAGAACAAGTTTGCTCCGGAGCAGATTGTCAAGTTACTGGGGGCCAACCCCAACAATGGCAAGACGTATGCTGTGGCCACAACCGGGCCCCAGGGCCAGACAATCATCCAGTTGATTCCGTCCAGTCAGATACAAGCTGACAACAAGTCCACTCCACTGGCCCCCAAGCCTGAGCCGGCTTCGAGCCCGCGCATCGACCTTGCTTCTCTTCTCATGCAGAAAGACGTCAAACCGTCAAATGCACCAACAACCAATACCACATCTGTGTTCACCCAGCACCAGCCCATCATGGCTAACTCCACGGAGCAGACCGCCAACGCCAAGCCCACGGTGCCTCAGCAGGGGTTAGCGAGTCCGATGGCTAACGGGGGAGAGGGTGTCGCACCGACACTACAGACAGTGCTTGTCAACCTGCCTGCAAGCGTCGCCAGCCAACCACAGATGGCCAGGGCCGGGACTTCAGCAGGGTCAAGTGCCTCGGGCCTTCAACAGGCGGTGCTCAACGTTCTGCCAACTACATCAGGCATCACGATCATAACAGGTACTCTATCACTCCAGAGTGTTGGTCGGTCAGTCCCAGTATGTAGTGTACATGTAACTGTGGCCTATACTGATGATGAACTCACAGATAATGTCATCAATCCCCCTCTCTTCTATGCCCTTCTTTGATGTTTTTCTCTTGCAGCTTTCTATTCAGGTATGTATCAGCTTAGTGCTGCATCCCCCTCCCCCCGCCCCGCACAAAAACTGCGCTGCTTGCCGACTAACATCCCTCCCTTCAAACCCTGCCTAATGCTATTTGTCGTTCTCTACTTTAGATGGGACCTTGCGAAATGGCGTAGTTCGTAGCCTGTCCTCGGATGGCGATGTACAGCTTTCCGGGTCAGGCTTTCATCAAAATACACAAGCCGGCAGCAAAGCCTCACCAATTATCGGTGCAATGTGGAACGGCCATGGCCAGACCAGTCTACCTGATTTAAATTCCTTGATGGATGGTATATATCTTAGATCATAAAAGTATTAGAAATGAGTTTGCAGATAGGTTTAGTTGTTTTTCACACTTTAGTTTGCATTATGCAGAGGAAGGAATGAATTCTCTATATTGATTTCTAGGCCTTAGGTTCATAGTGAATAAAATGCTGGATTTGTTTTGTCGAAAGCAAGTACATACATTTACTAGGTCCTCTCCTGTTTCCACTGCTTGGAATCACCCTCTTCCCCTTTCCCTGCCCACCATAAAACAACGACAGTGACTGTTTTATTCGTCATTTTGTTATTTACAGGTTTCAGAGGTAAGTGCACATTATACATGTGTGAACATGTGTCTTGTGACGACATAAAAATGCCCACTAATGATACTCTTTCTGTTTTTTACAGGCATCATGGAATATGGTAACTATAAAATGTCTAATATATGTTTGCGTTGTAATCATTTGGTCTTTTTGAACCCCAGTCATTATTTTCAGTGCCCCTTTTGAGTAAACATGGTAAAGGAAGGTAAGTCTGTTAACACAGCCCCGCCGAGCCCCCCCCCCCCCCCCCCTCTCCCCACAGCCCAAATAGCGGCCCCCAAGCAGTGGAAACAATGTTCACTGCGGCTGATGTTTCATGTCCTGTCACTTGCTGTTCCAGTGGATCGAGTCCTGGACCAGGCGCCAGCAGGCCCAAGGTGACCCAAGATCACATCCAGATAGTCTGTGGACCGCCCCTCTCCACCTGGACCGGTTACAGCTTGTCTGAGGAAGACTGCAGCTTGTAGTGTCTCCCCTGCTCTCCGGCTAGCGTGGTTGTCATGTTGACATGCACTCACACATGACGAGTGTATGTTGTGTTTGGAATCACTGGGGATATCGTCTCCAGTATGATGAAAAGACTGAGAGTTTGGTATTACGATTACCAACTCACTTGTTTCTCTCTGATGTACAAAGACCCAGCGAAGCATGTATGCTGTATGTCTACTGCGTGTGCATTTAGTCTGGCCAAACATGTACCTGCTGTTGTACAATCATATATGTGCGTATGCGATATGTGTGTATTCACTATTCAGTGTAGTTTGGTGTTGCGAGTTGCAGTATATTCATGCTTGAATCATTATCACTGTACCAAAATATGGTGTTCGAATATTTATTTGTGGCATTAATTTTATTGCTTTGTGAATGTCCAACATGAGCATATATTGACATGGCTTATATCTATATGCTTGAATATTAACGAAGTGCATGTTGTAATGCAACCGAGGTTTTGTGAGTGTTGTTTTGGGGGATTTAGAGTTACATATATGGTGTATTGTAAAACAGATGTATATATCTTTGAATACCTATGGTAGATATTCAGTATTTCTCACTAACAACACTGATGATACACCGCACAAAATCGGCAATTTTAGGCCTTCTAATATGTATTCCAGCATGCATGTCTGTTTGTACTTATTTTCAAAAATATATTTGAACTTAGGATTACCTGTGAATGCTATCTTTGAATTTTGATAGTAAACTTACCTATGATAGCTTGTAAATTTGATTAATCACATTTTGGGTCAAAGTTCCACAAATATGAAGGAAATACTAGTGACTAAGATTTGTGACGACATAAGGGCTTGCTGATGTACATTGTACATAGTATACTAGAAGAAAATATACCACTATTTTGTTACATTGTCCACAAATCATATTTCTTATACCTATGAGTGCTTAGAGGCTTCTGTGTGTTTTTGATAAGATTAACAATGATTTGTTCAGTTTGTACCACTAACTTGGTTACATGTAGTATGATTTCGATTATTTCTATGGCTGTAACATATCTTCTCAAAGTATTGTTGACGTGATATTCCCGTACGGTAGATATATATTCCATGTCAAGGCCTTACATCGTACGTGTACATGTCAGGTCCAGTAGTATTAGCGTGCTAGTACCAGAGACGGAATTCGTAAGTAATATACTCATTGCGTTGTGAACATTGATATCATTACATATTTGATTACGAGTTGTGGGAAAGTGTGTGAATATATAAATGCATATATTTTGTGTGATTGGTATGTGCACTAGCGAATATATCGTCAAACTGTTTTCATTTTCGCATGTCGATGTATATTCACTGATTTATAAACATCATCGTTGTTATGTTATGTTAATATTTTGAAATATTTATTTGCATTTAAATTATGGCTGCTTGACCAGTGTAGTGAGCTTGCGTGGTTTGGTGGATGTACATTTGTCCGCGGCTGTGCTTGCCTGGCGGAGCGATCATGTCCAGTATGTTACTTGTATGTACATAGTCAAGTGTTGATTGTGATAGCTGTGTCTTGGTTGCTATGTCCGATCAGATGCTACTACAGTGGTAAAGTGGCCTCTCACCGTGAGTAGAAGGCATTTGGTTGGCTTCAGATTAGCTGACTTTTAACTACTGTTTACTAATGCTTGCCACCACGACAACTATGCTGAGGAAAGCTCTCTGTTTTCTGTTAACATTGATAGGTATTTTCACTTGTGTGAATGTCCCTGGTGGTTTTGACATTTTATTATGGTGCTCTGTTTTGTTTATTAGTTGTGAATATTTTGCGGTTTATGTCGCTGGCGCCACACGATAGCTGTATTGTGATGTAGATATATGGTTCTGCTACTGATCGGGATTTGCTGTATTTTATGATAACTATGCTGAGCAACACAATGAATGCTTTTGGTACAGTAAATTGTAAACATGCAAATTGGAAGGTAATTCTGAGTCCGACTTTGTAATTTTCTGGTTGTAATCGGCTGTTATGTTATATAAAAGTTCTAATCTATTCCATATACTTGGTGGGAGACATGATTTTCACTTGTCATTCACATCAAACGGATATTTTCAAAAGTAATTACTATGCCAGGCTTGCTTAGTGTATGTCATGTCAATAGTTGGCATATGCTAGTTGTGGGTAAATATGATTGAGAGAGACTTATGCGTGTTACTCGGATATTTTCAAATTGTCACTATAAAAAGGGATATCAATGCAAACACATTTAAAGATATTTCTCGACTGGTATATTTGCTGTATGTACGGCTCATGTTTATGATAATTTCGACTCTGCATAATGTGTTTGTACCCAGAATATTAGGCAGCATTTCAATGGTACGCCCAACAAATATTTGCTCATATTTCATTTCAAAATTCAAACACGGCTGACATTGCAGTGGATTATTACATGTAACATGTTATTGAAAAATTATAATAATGTACAACTTGACATAAACAAATGGGAAGTAAGTCTTCATTACAAATGGGGCTTCACAGTATGACAAAATGCCTTGTGTATATATGAACATTTCTATACGTATTGCCTGACAGATAATATACCGTATTCGCGCGCATACAGTCGCATGTGCGTATAGTCGAAGGTGTGCGTATATTTCGAATATACGCACATGTGCTTGTGATTGAAAAAAAAATCAAAATCAAGAATGACAGTAAAAATTTTTTGACCGTAAGATCATCGGTTCCATGTCATGTGCTTGACTGATTTCATGCAATCGTGACTTCGTCAGTTCGTGTCAATCGCGGCTGTATCTGCGGTCAATGGATTGCAAACTGTCAAATAAGTTGTGATGTTGATTGCCTAATTACGGTGAGTGTTACCGACACTTGTGATTTCGTTTGACATCCTATGATCAGGATGTGTCATTTCTGTTCATGAGTGTGAAATAAATATCTTGAAAAGCCCTTGTTTCGTTCATGTTTGTGATGTTTGCCGCCCAGCAGGAAGTTGCCATCTTTCTAGCATGTACTCATTAATATTCATGAGCTGCTCCACATTCCAACCAATCAAAAGTTACCTTTCAAAACGAATCAGCCAGTGGTGAAAGGCCAGATATGACGTCATGAAGAACCCCACCAATCAGGCTGCTTGTTTCACTTTCTTCTTCCAAGTGACATGTGGATTTGTTTTGAAAAGGCAACGACCCAAACAACAAAGTTTATTTGTTTCCCGAAGTCCCAACAGCTTCACACAACAATATATTATACATCATGCACTTACACCAACACAAGTACCGATGTCTGAATTCATTCATGCACCAAACCATGTAATTGCAATTGACAAGTCGGGGCGGTTTTGACAGTCGTGTCGGCCTCGTATAACTGTCAAACTATCTGAGCCTGATCAAAGGGATTTGCAGTCAACCCCTTATCGAAAACGATCGCACATGTGCGTATGTACGAAATATTTTCCAAATTATAAGTGGCCTAAAACAAGCAAATTTCGGATAAACGCACATGCGACTGTATGCGCGCGAATACGGTAGTATGTGGTCATGCTGAACATGCTGAAAGTTTGTAAAGCATTATATTATGTGTATAATGTATTTGATTTGCACATCTTTTTTAACGCTTTTTATTGGTGCGATATACAGATATGTTAGATTGGTAAGACTTACCAGTATTTGTTTAGTTCTGTCATTTGTGAAATTTTCTGAGCAGTGGATTTCAGTATTGTTTTGGGATCATCGATCAGTCGTAAACTCAGTAATTCATTAAGACTCATTCTACGGCACAATCTGTTATTTTCTGTAATGTTGTTGACTCCCACTGTGAGGGTTTGTTGTCTGAATATATTAGATTCCATGAACAGAAATTAACATAAAACAAAGGTTAAATTTATTGTTCGGAACCTCATTGATATAAAGTTTCACTCACTGATTGTATTCGTTAAAGTTATGTGGTAAGAATCACAAATTCATCCGTTATTTGGTTCGACCTGTGGAGTTGTATCCATGATAAACTGTTTTGTCAGACATTGAAATTCTGAAATTTGTGAAAGGTAATAAAACATTGTTTCATCAAATATTGTTATGTTTCTGTTTTAAGGTACCGTAGTCCGCTCCAAACAGTGAGGGGAGGGGGTCAAACAGTTTTTCAAAATAAATGAAATCCTAAAACTGAAAAGAAAATAGGGGGTCACCGTATCCATTCTCTAGGAAAACAAGATGCAAGATGTGAATATGGTCCAAAAAAATGTGTAAAAATACCATAAATTAAGTCATTTTAGTAAATGTTTGTGATATTTGATCAAATATGTCGGAAGAAACCAGCACGGTGACCCCCTATGTTCTTTTCAGTATTAGAATGCTGATCAGTTACTCTATAAAATATGTTACTTTGAAGAGATAATATTCAAGATATAACTTTTAAATTTTGACTTTTCATTACCTCCCTGTTTGTAGCGGACTACGTTAAAGACATGGATGCTCACAAATCACTCACGACAATATCTTATCGGCCCATGCGCTCAAGAAAGCTGAAAGTGATCAATCTATGTAATAGTAGTAGCCCTGCCGATAAGTCAGAGACCCAGTGGTTCTCGCCTCGTTACTGTCAGATCACAGACTTTTATTTGATCTGGATGACTTTCAAGTATCGGACTGATTCTTCAGCTTGATTCATGTGGAGAATTGGTTGAGCCCATGTTATAGATAGATCTTATGATAGTATTGAGTACTTGGGTGAAACGTCACATATATGACTCTCATAGTGGTGACCTTGACTTTGACCTTGGATGACCTGAAGGTGAACACGAGTCATTCAGCTCCTTGAAATACCCTACGTCAAGGGGACATATCTGATACCCTGTATTAAGCTTTCTCAATTTCAAGTGTTCTGTCAGATTTAATGTCAATGAGGCTATGATAAGGGGCGAGATGAGAAGATCTAATCTTGTCGCCAAGAGCGACAGAACGTCTAGTTCCTCGTAAGGTCACAAAATGGTAATAATCAAGTCTGTGATACTTCTAAGTATTGTTATTTTTGACGAATGCATTCCTCTATAATTGTAACTAACAAACATAGCACCAAGGGTGTTATAGCTATTGAGCTTTAATGATGAAGGTGGTCTGAGGTCCAGATCAAAGTCACCAACAGTTCAAAATCACCATATATGTGATATCCTATATATATACCCGTAATACATGAGATCCATCTGATACTGTCTGCAGAGAATACATAGTTCATCGCAAACATGACATCTGAGGAAAATATTCAAGGTCACCAAAATATCCAGCATATATGACTTCCCACATGCCCTTAGTACAAACCTATTAAGCCCTGTCTTCATGCATTTTGTCTGCAGGGGCCAACTCACATATTTGAGGTCAAACGTGACCTTGAGATACCACTCAAGACCTGAGGTCAACTTCAAGGTCATCAGAAGATCCAACGTATACTAGTATATGACTTCCTATATATGCTCACAGTTTACAAACCAAATGACTATCTACAAGCATTCTTTCTGACATTGAGTTCGTCCAAGGTCAAATTCAAGGTCACCAAAAGATGCACCATATATGACTTCCTATAGGCTCATCTTGATCCATGTGGTGTTCAAAAGCTAAGTAATGAATTTTGGGCCTTTTAGGACCAAACAAGTTTTGAAGAGCATGTTTCCCAGTTCACCTGCAGTGATTTGTGTGCAGGCCATGTTAGCATCGATGACCACAGTGGTTAAGTGGATACTTTTTTGCATGAAAAAAACCCGCAAGTTCAAGACTGGTATTCGTTGTGGCAGCAAAATTTATTTGGTCACAAAATTTTCATTTATCACAGTTATGATGCATTACTAGTACATGCGATACACATAATAATGCACACATGTGCATTGAAATAAGTAGTACAAGTTCGAAACATTTCACTCTGAACCTCCACCATCGGTATCATTCATGAAGCCAGCAGGAAGCCAGTATTGTCCTGGCATTGCACTGAATGTCAGGGGCGACCTCGGTGAGGATTACCCCTTATTGTTTCTTGATGACAAACTGATGGCATGTCTGCCGTGCTGCTGCTGGCCAGTTACATCACGGACGTTTCCCGTGCATGCATTCACTAGAACTGAAAGTGGACTGCGAGGGGAGGAGTACCCATGCCCTAACCACTCCTTCCTGATATGTCCAAGGACGTAGGACGAGTTACCGTCGGTGCCGTCCTCCAAAACATAATGTCCAGGAGGAAGTTGAGCGAACTCGCCCTCAAAGACTGGATCAGGGAGAGTTATGATGGAGAGGTCAGCCTCTGACTGAGACAACAGACGTGTGTGTTTTGTGAAGACGCTAGCAGGACTCCAAAGGGGCTTCAGCGTTAGGAAGTCGGGTGATGCTGTGAGTCGTTGATCTTCCTCTGGGGTTGGATGACCATCTGTAATTATCGATGAGGTGGACAGTTCGTTCTCAATCAACTCTTCTGTGTTGCAGTGAGTTTGTGATGCTTGCGGCATTTTTCTACCCATGCTTTCTGTTGGATTCTCAAAGGAGTTCCTTTTCGCGAGGAATTGGTTCTCACGTGCACCATTGCTATCCAAGTCCAAATCATCAGTTCTAGCCCGTTGTGTACTGTATTCAACAACACCTGACGCAGTTGGATGGTGTGCTTGTTGAGGACTTGCTCTTCCATGGAAAGCGACCTCTGATGAAAGGTTACCGTTGTTTTTCATATTCTGGGGTATCGTTAATACTTGAATATCTTCTGTGGCACAGTATGCCACAGTGGTATCTTCAATTGGGAACTGGAGAGTGGCGTCCTGTTCTTGGACATCGTGCGGTCCTTCTTGCATGGAACAACCAAGTGGTTTGTCAACTGATACAAGATCATCATTGAAAGAATTTTTTTCATATGATGAAGGTACCATCGTGATAGTGTCTGGTTGATTTCCACTAGTCGGTGTGAAACTGTGTAGACCATGGGTGATGTCCTTTAGGGACAATCTGATCGGTGACTGTGGAGGCGATTTTCCCACGATATAAGGCAAATTCAAAGCCATTGGTTGTTCTGTAGCCCGATTGCCAACTGTTTGAGCTTGTGCATCAGACAAAAACTCACAAAGAGTCAGAGTAGTTTGGCCTTTTCTGGTTTTGAGCTTCCCCTTCTTGTGGTGTTTGGGTGCAGCTTTCGACATTGTCTCTTCTGTTTCAGCTTCTTGTTGAACGCCAGACAAGAACTCACAAAAAGTCAGAGTAATTTGGCCTTTTCTGGTTTTGAGCTTCCCTTTCTTGTTGTGTTTGGGTACAGTTTTTAAGATCGTCCCGTCTGGCAGTCTTTCGAGCAATCATTGCATCTGTTTTTCTTGTTCGTATTGTTGTGCAACTGTATGTATTACTAATAAGTCTTATGAAGTCGAATGGTTTATACACCGTAGACACAGTGTTTCCATAGCTATCCTGGGTTATAACATACTGCATGTCGTGAAAGATAATGAGGTTCCTTTTGTCATCTGGATCGCCACCATGTAATTCAAGTGTAGATAAACCATAGAAAGAGTCTACTGTGCCGAATACATACATACATGGACTGTGACGTCATAATCGCACGAGACCTAGCCACGGTGCACTCCGCCTTGATTGCGTGGGCGGATCCATGAATTTTGAAAGGGACAGGGTGATCACCAAGATCAAAATACGGTCGGTGATGATGGGCAGTACCCATGGAAGTTCTTATATACCGGTACATATATATATTTTAGGGGGGGGGGGGGGGGCTTATCCCAGTAACCACCCCTCTAGATCTGACTACTGTTGCACGCGACTGTTATATCAATTCCAGCTGGGTTACTTTATACCAAAAAAATATCATTAGGGCCTTAGGGGTTCATGCTGTTACCAAACTAGATGCCCGAACAAATAACTAGAATCCGCATAATAAAGGCATATTGGTATAACCCATTGTAAAATATTTTTCATAGAATGCTTGGCCGACAAAACATGCCCCAGCTATGATGTTTCCAACGTCCTGATGGTATAAGTCATCCGTACACGCCACCCTCCATGGACATCACTGTCTAATTCAAGGTCCGAATTGCCCTGGTAGTCCCTACGAGATACGCCATGACCAACATCGGTATACTGATCTTCCACTAAGTAGCTGCCCAGTCCCTGAGGCCGATGGCGTCCGCTCTGATCCCAAGAATATTATCACCATCACAGGCGACTGTCGAGTACCCAACGGCTGACCTTGCTCAACAGGGATATGTGCCGTCCAACATCTGCTTGCCGATCCCGGTGGCCATGTAATTATGCCCAGTCCACACAGGTCAGGACTTCAGCGACTGGTACCACCAGAGTGACTTCACTGCCTGGGCTAGCTTCCTCTGCTGCTCCTTCAGCACCAACACAGACCCCCAGCTTCAACCGCGTTAACTACGCTCTCGACTGCTGTGTAGCCCAATAAGCTTGCCTCGAGAAGGTAGCCCTCATGAACAAACCACTACCTTCCATAGTATGCTTCGTTGAAGTATTGAAGCTCTCACCTTCACCCTCAACAATCTTATGACCACACCATAGAAGACTCTGCCACCTGCTTCTGGGACGCTGGGAGCCTGTACCTCACTTACACTCTATACAAGACGACTTCCCATCCATCCACCGCGAAAGGCGTGAAAACACCAAGCATTTCCTCAAATGATTTTTAGTTGTTGCCAGACGAATCTTCACTGATATGAGTCCATCGTCCAACCAAAACATTATTATCGCACAGTTTTGAATGGCTTACCGGTACTGGAAGGTATCGCTGACAACGGTCATGCCATGAGTTTCAACACCTTCAGTGAAGTGCTTAATACCATGTTCAAATCAGAATGAACATTCCTTCGCCTCAAACAGAACTCGTTCATATCTGCCGCCTGACTACACTGTGGCGTACTGCATACTGGCGACAGTGACTCCATCTGTCTGCAAGGCTTTGATAAGCAAACGATTTCTAAAGACTCTCATGAGTGGGTAACCCAGGCATCCCAAAGTATGGCTGCCTGCTTGAATGGCTTACCGGTACTGGAAGGTATCGCTGACAACGGTCATGCCATGAGTTTCAACACCTTCAGTGAAGTGCTTAATACCATGTTCAAATCAGAATGAACATTCCTTCACCTCAAACAGAACTCGTTCATATCTGCCGCCTGACTACACTGTGGCGTACTGCATACTGGCGACAGTGACTCCATCTGTCTGCAAGGCTTTGATAAGCAAACGATTTCTAAAGACTCTCATGAGTGGGTAACCCAGGCATCCCAAAGTATGGCTGCCTGCTTGAATGGCTTACCGGTACTGGAAGGTATTGTAATATTCGTTGATGTCTTTATGTGATTGCAGCACTGCTGCCTTTTATGCCTGGTGTTGTGATTGTAGATTTGTGCAGATACTACAGGCGAAACTTTGGCCAAGTTGAAACGACATTTATATATGTAAGGAAAACCTTGTACGACATGCGGGTCAAATGCGACATACAAAACATACTCGATAAATCTGATCATACAACATCCCCCTTCTTGAGAAACAACATTATGTGTTACAATAAGCATTATGACATAGTTATGCAACAGAAAATCTCAACATGATATTACTCAGTTCATGCCTGAAAACCAAAACATTATTCATGTTAACGATGGTTTCGAAATCAATTCAGAGTCACATAACTTGTAGTAGTCTCTGAGGAGCTTTTATTTCACGTCTTGGTCGCAGATTTGGCTTGCGGGGTGGAACATGGCTGTTCTCCTTCCTCTGTTTATTGTCCTGAGAGTTCCTGTGTTGTGGTGGATCCGCTGATCGATTCTGTTCTGATTTTGATCCAAGAGGTCTTCTATTCTGTTTTGTCTGGTGGTTTGGTGGATCGTCGCTGGCAGTGGTTATCTGGGGGTGATCTTCTGGTGTCTCTTCTAACTGGAATTCAACACGTCTTGGCCTCAACAGTTCTCTGTTTCTTCTCAAGTATCGACCAGACATGCTGCATTGCACAGTGTATGACCGCGGCTCTGGGCCAACACCGACAATCTTCCCCGGGGTCCAGGTTTTCTTCGCAACATCTTGGTAGAACACGGCTGCGTCAGGGCTCAACTCTGAGTATTCTTTTACTGGACCTTCTTCTGTCACCGCAGGCTTCAACTTAGACTTGATCTCATCTCTCAGTGGATTTGATGTGTGTACTGGTAGGTTGTTTGGTACTTGTCTCCCGAACAAAAGTTGAGATGGAGATGGTAGGTTCGGACCTAGAGGTGTCACTCTATGACACAAGAGTGCTAGATCTGTGTCCTGTGGGGATTTTCGGATGAGACCTTTGACTGTTCTTATTTGCCTCTCGATGAATCCATGAGATCTTGCATGATGTGGTGAAGATGTGATGTGAACAACTCCATACCGCTTCATCGTTTCCTGGTAAGCTCTTCCGACAAACTGTGGGCCATTGTCAGATATCATCTGGACTGGACAACCAAACATTGACATCACCGTGGAAGTTTCTCTCGCAACAGTGAAACTGCTGGTGTCCTTCAGCTGGGTGATGATTGGGTATTTGGAGAAGTAGTCACACACAATGAGGTAGTCTTTCCCATCATGATGGAATAAGTCAGAGCTTAACGTGTGCCAGGGAACTTGTGGATAGTCCATGTGCAGGAAGGTTTCTTTTCCCTGGGATGCTTGGTATGTTTGACAGATCTTGCAGCTGTCGACAATGTTCTTGATATCATCATTGATTCCTGGCCAGTATATTGACATTCTGGCTCTCTGCTGACATCTGGTGACACCCTGGTGACCTTGATGTACCTTCGTGAGATAGGCGTCACGCAGACTCTTGGGAATGATGATTTGCTGGCCTTTGAGGATCAATCCATCTGCGATTGAGAGTTCGTCTCTGCAGTTCCAGTACTTGCGAATTTTCTGATGAATGTCTCGAACTGATTCTGGAAATCCGGACATGATATGCTTTTTTAGATGACTGAGTTCCTCGTCAGAATCTGTGTTTTCTCGAAGTTCTTCGAGTCTTGGTGTTGAGAACTGCACGAATGCAATTTTCACATCCATGGTTATCTCCTTGTCTACTGTGGACTTCGGGAGTCTTGACAAACTGTCGGGTAGGATCATTTCTTTCCCTGGTTTATACTGGATTTGGTAGTCATACCGTTGCAAACGGAGTAACATCCGTTGAAGTCTTGCAGGAGCTGCTGTCAGGTTTTTTCTCGAGATCATTTCCAGGGGTTTGTGATCTGACTCTATGATGAATGGTTTGCCATACAGGTATGTATGGAATCTCTCGGCTCCGAAGACACATGCAAGCAGTTCACGTTCGATGTTGGCATATCTCTTCTCTGTGTCTGTTAGACTTTTGGAAGCAAAGGCAACGGGCTTGTTGTCTTGGATTAGAGCAGCTCCAAGAGCCTCCTGAGATGCATCAACTTGTAAGACAGCTGGTTTGTTTGGGTTGAAGTAGATGAGATGGCTTGCAGTTTTGATGGAGGTTTTGATGGTGTCGAAAGCTTTCTGTTGTTCGGCGTTCCACTGGAACTCAACATCCTTGCCTAGCAGCTTTCTTAGTGGCGCTGTCTGCTCACTGAGCCTCGGTATGAATGGAGAGAGGTACGTGATCATCCCGAGATAAGATTGAAGATCCTTCACTGACCTTGGGGCCCTGATGTCAGTAATTGCTTGAACTTTCATTGGGTCAGGCCGCGTTCCATTGGCTGTGTATATGCTGCCGAAGAAGGGGACTTCCTGCTGTTTGATTGAACATTTGTCTTTGTTGAAGACAAGTCCTTGTCGAGATGCTCTTTCCATGAGTAGTCGTAGATTCTCGTCATGCTCATGCTCATCTCGTCCATGCACTACGACATCATCGGCAATGGACACGACACCAGGGAGGTCACGCAGGACGCAATCCATCGCCCTCTGGAATACATCTTGTGAGGTCTTGAGCCCAAATGGCAGGCGTTTGAAGCAAAAACGACCAAACGGGCTGTTGAACGTTGTGAGCAGCTGACTCTCTTCGTCAAGCTGGACAGCCCAATACCCGGACCTGGCATCGAGTTTGCTGAAAACTCTGGCTTCACTGAAGCGATGAGTGAGTTCTTCCACTGTAGGCGTGTGATATTGGCTTCTTCTGAGTGCATTGTTGAGGTCTTTGGGATCAATGCAGATTCTTAGATCTCCGTTGGATTTCTGCACATACGTGATGCTGGAAACCCAGTCAGACGGTTCAGTCACGGGTCTGATCACATCTAGCGACTGCATGTGCTCCAACTCTCCCTTGATTTTTTCTCGGAGCTGGATGGGAGCTCTGCGTGGTGCGTGCACAATTGGTTGTGCTGATTCCTTGAGGATGAGCTTGTGTTTTTCAGGGAATTTCCCAATGCCTGTGAAGCATTCGGGGTACTTGGTAGCGAGATCATCAGCTGACGTTACTGTCATGCGAGAGGTAGTGTTCTCAGGCTTTGCCGTGTCAACGACACAGTTCATCTTGACTATTTCTAGTTCCTCGCATGCTTGGAGACCGAAAATGACAGGACCTTGTGAGTCAGTGACAAAGAATGTGACATCCCTCCAGTCTGTGTGAGCATACTTGCATTTCAACGAAAGCGTTCCGTAGTGTGGTATTGGTGTTCCATTGTATGCCCTTAGTCGGATGTGGGATGGTTTGGTGAGACTGGGTGCTTTTTTTTCATCGACTGCACCTGGGAACATGTTGTGATATGTTCGTATCGGCAGAATATTGCCCTGTGCTCCTGTATCGACTTTTCCTTTCAAGTAGGTCGTCTGTCTTCTATGTAGATCAATCATCAACGTTGCATAAGCTTCATTGCGAGGGTTTGCATCGACATTGTTCACGGTGATAGTACTGAATGTGATATTGTCAAATTCGGGAATAGGATTTTCGTCTGGTTGCACACTGTGCACGTCTTTATTCCGGTCTCTGTTCCTGGACTGATGCCTTTGGTTTCTATAGCGACGGCGAGATGAAGCTGATCGATGACGTTCATGTCCATAGCTGTTCTGTCGACCTCGGTGTGATGGGCGAGGTTTCCGTGGGTGTTCACACACTTTACCCCAGTGGCCCATTTTTCCACATTTGTTGCACTCTTCGTCTCGTGTTGGGCATTCTGTTCGGCGGTGTGGATCTAGACCACAGAATCTGCACACCTGAGCATTTCAGGTGCATGGTGATGCGACTGCATCGATGCTTGTGTTGTTCATTGCTTTGAACTGTTGTTTTGTGGCCTCATAGGTACGGGCTATGTCTATGGCAGTGGTCAATGTGAGGACTGTAGGGTCACGCTCCAGTAACTGTTTCTGTACAGTTTTGTGTACGGTGCCATAGATGAACTGATCTAGGATGTGATCTTCTTCTTGTGTATCAGTGAAGTTACATTTTTTGGCGTGTTCACGAAGTCGCGTCATGAATTCGTCAGTGCTCTCATCGACTACTTGCTTTATGTCACGCAGCTGGAATCGGGAAAGTCGAAAATTGGACTTGGGTTGTAGATAGGCTGCAAATGCACTCCACACCTGAGACGGATCCGATCGTGCGTCAGCACTCATTGTCCAGTTGTCGAATATTTGAACACCTTGTGGTCCTAGCCATAGAAGAATGTAGTTCACTTTCTCAGCACCAGACTTGTTAGAGTAAGTTGGTGTTTTCAATATGAGTTCGCAATATCGACGAAATGATGGAAATGACTGGGGATCCTGCCAATTGAAGGTGGGTGGTTGAATTCCTAACATGTCATTGGACTGCACAATGTATGTGGGCTGTTGACCAGGTTGTACCTGTTGCTGTGAAGTATCTGCTTGCTCTTGGTCAGGCATGTTTATCACGATATGTGATTTGATTTGTTTACGACAGTTTATGTGCCTAAGGAATGTCAGCAGAACATCACTGGCTACGCCCCTGACTCACTGAGTGGTTGGACAGAAATGTCATTTGTCATATCAAAAAGTGGTGAAAAAGTACACTCGTGTGCACTAACAAGGTTTGTTTTCAACAACCAGGCATATAATCACCGATTATAGTTCGTTTGTTGTGTTTTGTCGACTCGACAATATGCATGCAACATGTGCGTATGGGCGATAATGCAGGTGATAGACGGGGTAAGTTCACTGAACTGTGTTGATTTCTGACGTAACAGCAAGAGTTCGTGGAATGTCCGATCATCGCTGACAACGGTCATGCCATGAGTTTCAACACCTTCAGTGAAGTGCTTAATACCATGTTCAAATCAGAATGAACATTCCTTCACCTCAAACAGAACTCGTTCATATCTGCCGCCTGACTACACTGTGGCGTACTGCATACTGGCGACAGTGACTCCATCTGTCTGCAAGGCTTTAAAAGCAAACGATTTCTAAAGACTCTCATGAGTGGGTAACCCAGGCATCCCAAAGTGTGGCCTGCAACGAAGGACAAATATTTAGAATAAGGACCTTCCATTGACTGCAACCAAGCCAAGAGCTCGAAGCTAATAAACATTTAAATCTGCGCCCAACCCGAGGCAGCCTGAAGGCGTGGAAACATCTCCACCCGAATGAGTGTCTTCTCCATGGTCATTAAAATATCTCTGCATATCTCTACTGCACGAACGGGTGTCCACTCCATTGGGTGCCCGGGAGGCTGGGTGGCACTCTACTTGAGTTGCAACGGCACGTCGAAGAGTGAAGTGGATCTCCGACTATCTCCAACATGCCACATCCCGGACAACACCCGTGTCCGCCAGCCAGCTGTCGGCCGACTTTTGTCGCCTCTGTCGCCACCTCTGTCACCACACTGGTTGCCTGGTTGCTACACTGTCTACAACAAATTTGATGGAACAATAGCCTTCTCTCTCGACAATCCATTGGCCACTTCATGACAATGCCCTAAGGTCGACTGAATCAATGTTGCTACGAAGCTCCCATCCTCTTTGCAACTCTCGATCGCATAGTTATTGCTAAGGATTTTTGGTGCTTCAGATATTGGCTGTCATCCAGCAGCTGAAGGTTGTATCACTATTTTCTGACATATCGTCACAAAAAAATGGACTGACATGTGTGTCCTCGTGCTAGCGAAAAGATTCAATATTTGTCATACTGCTGCACTCCACTGCCACCCTCGTTACAGCAGCGCAACTGTGCACTAGAAGGGAAGAGTTCTGCTGCCTGTTAGAGCAGGTACTAGTAATCGCTGTCCAAGTTAACCTGGCAAGTGATACACCCTCCTCAGACCTGTTCTCTGCCTGTGAAGAGGCATCCAGCTTCTCCTGGTTGAGCATATTGTGGTCATCATGCACCGAATGGTCATGTGGCCAAAAAAGTGACTTTGCTGACAGAAACTGCGTCATGACCCTGGTATGGGAAGTGGTCATTGCTGTGTCCAAAGTGGAGAGTCGCCACCATAGCACTCGAACTGTGCGATCAACACCACCCAGTTCATCTGATTGCCAATGACCCCAATGACTATTCCGACGAAGACTGGCTGGCGACTTTCGGTGGTAAAAACCCACGTCCATCCTCCACACTAGGTAATTATATCCATAATAGGAAATTATGTCCTAGAAGTCAAGCAAAACCGTTTTTTTTACAATGTAGACCAATGCGGGGTTATCGGGATCAGCACTGTTTTAAGGGGCCTCATGACGTTGTTGTCCTGTTTTTTTCTGGGGCTACCAGTAGATACCCATTTTTTTATGCCATAATTTACGTCGCTTTATTTTTTCACTTTTATTTAGTGTGAAACCCTTCATTTACATGCAGTCATCTTTGTGAATCGGACAGCTCTTACTATTTGCAGACAGTCTCATAAACGAGACTAAAGTCGAGCGAAATTGGCACTACTTCATGGATAATGAAATCTAACTTACTCAAGTTGAAAGAATTTCATAATGAGTGATTATTGATGACCACACACAAGTAAATTGCTTTTATTAACAACTTTGAAGAAATCTTTCTCTGAATTACCTGTACATACATGTAGTACCATAAAATATGTAATCTTTGATGCCCGCACAAGCGCCCCGCATCTGAGCACGGTCGCGGCGGCGTTGTAATTACTCAACTACAACTAGGTAACAGTCCAGAGAGGGCTCCTTCCACGACGAGGACGTTCGCGGAAGAGAGGAGTTTTCTCCCAGATGGGGGCTTGATGGGAAGAACTACTCAGGCGACCAACCTTCTTTTCCAGGTACCCAGAACAGGACCCTTCACAGATGAAGCCGTGCATGCAAGACCAGCAGAGGACGACACTCGCGGATGAACAACTTTCACAGAAGAACGTCTTCATGGGCTCTTAGCAGATGACAGTGTTCGCGGAAGAGGCCTTCTCATGGAAGAACTTCTGGGTGAGCTCTTGGCGGATGATTTCTTTCATGGAAGAGTCACGGGAGACAGTGTTTGGGGAAGAAGAGGGTCTTCACCAAGCCGATAGCCAAGACAACCAGCCCCTGGAAGAATCAAGCTTCCATTTCAGATACTCAGGGAGGCCGGAGAATCCATCCTTTCTCGTCATCAGGTGATGATGGACCATCCTCAGAGAGAGGGACTGACAGCAGCCATGGTCACCCAGGACACGAGAGGCGACCACCCAGGCGGGGATCACAGCTGCACAGACGAAGCCCCAGGTCGAGACAGAGACAGGAGGACTCGTCGTCCGAGGACAGCTCAGTCTGACACCAGAACAGCAGAAGGAACCTGACACCTGACAAGTCTGATGGGACATCCATGGAGTGGCCGGTGTACCGGGATCACTTTGATGTTGTCACAGAGGTCAATGGTTGAGTCATACAAGGCGATTTTAGGGCAAAGAATCCGCAGGAGAGCTGAGACACGCCAGCAGTACGGGTATGAACTGCAACGGCTGACAAGCCGTGGTTACCCGGATATGAATTCCGCAGCTCAAGAGGCTATCACCTTGGACCATTTCTGGAAAGGCCATTCAGATGAGGATATGAAGGTGATGGCACTCATGAAGAGAATGAGCACCATGGAGAAAGCCATAGCTTTCATAACCCAGTGTGAGTAGACGATAGACGTGGAATCAATACCCAGTATTAAGTATTCCGAGCAAACAAAACAGGGTCCGTTATCCAATCTCATAGTCCGGGGACAGAAAGTCTATCAAGCCTGAGCCTGGAAAGCCGGTGATGTCCATCAAGTCGGGAGACTCCGAGCCAGCAGTGGGACAGATTCTGCAGATCCTGGAGAACGAGCAGGAGAGTGGCGCGACCACCTGCAGGCAGCAGAGCAACTACCCGAATGCAGCAGGTCTACCCAAGCTTCCCTACTTCAAGGGGCTTTTTGAGAGCCAGAATAAGAAGCTGGACCACCTGATCAAGCTGTGTGAGCAGGTGCTGTCCACTAAACCGAAGAATCTTCAGTTACTTTTCTACAGATAGTTAATAAGTTCCACAAGTATATGGCCAGAGCGACAGGATAGACGCAAGAGGAACTCATGGACCGACTCATTGAAGCACTAGTGAGCAAGCTTGTTGAGATGAACGGGAGTGCAATATCATACAGACCGATGGAGTCTGGGGCCCCTCAGAGACATCGACATGATACAGACAGATGGAGCTGTGGAGTGTCTGGGGACCCATGGAGACATGATCGAGGATTCTGGTAGCAGCAATGAAAACCAGCATGTCACAACCTTGAAGCTAGAGACTGCGTAACAGCAGGGACCCCCATTCAACTGAACCAAAGGCGGCCATGAAAAATTAGATGAAGGGCAAGGTGAGCGGAAGGACCAAGGGGCCAGCGCAACAGCCATTGCTGATGGACTACTCAGTACTCATCTGGAGCGGCAGTTCCGAGGGGAGCACATCCTTCGAGATGACAGAAATGACCAGGGTGGTGTACCACTGTTGGTGGACGACTCATTACTTATCCAGGGTGGCAGCCCTGAGGGGAGTGGCAGCTTCCTTAAGATTGACAGAAATGGGCAGGTGGTGCTGTTGTCAGCCGGTACCCGAGGTAGATTGGCGTGGTATGCGGCGTGCCCAATATGGGGAAGGTTGCTTGTATGCTTGTGGATACAGAGGCCTCTTTCATCATTCAGGACGAGTGTCTCTTCGACCAGCTAGGTAACGAACACAAAGCAACGATAAAGCAAATGAACATAAGGTAACGGGCAGCAACAGGAGACTACCTACAGTTTCAAGGAGAAGTAACTGTACAATTTCTAATGGGAACACAACTTTTGTCGGTGGAAATACTGTTAGCCAAGCTGGGAATCCCAGCATGCTGAGGCTCAACATACTTCAGGTTATTGGGGGACAACTAGATCTGTGGAGGGGCGAGTGGCAGGTGGGTGACACTACAGTAGTGCTGAGTTCGGGCCGCGAGGACACTGTCTGTCTACACACTGATGATGGAAGAGACTGCCCCCCCCGTTTTCCGAGATAGTAGTGGACCTCAAGCTGATGCAGGCCTCGTGCAGTCAGCAAGAGAACCGATGGAGGACAACCCCCTCGTAGTCGGATGGGCCCTGGTACGACCCCGAGGATGTCTGGTTCCGATCGTGCTACTGAACGCCGGAGCTGGAGTCTACACCATGCCGATGGGGACCATCCTAATGGAGCTTCAGGATATTGAGGCTGTGATCAACCTAGTATTTCATCTCGATGGCAGGCATACAGCCCAGGACAAGGCTGAGAGAGAAAGATGGCACCGGGAGAATGAACCCCTTACATCAAATTCCACCAAGTGGCGGAACCGGACGCCAGAGCAGCCCAGAATGAAGATACATGCCATTAGGCATGTAAATCGGAGGGAGATTTTGATATCGATGATCGTTGCCTTCCACCGAGCGATCATCGATCATCGAATCTGACCCTTGACTCGGCAATACTCGCGCTTGTTGATGGGCAATATCGGCTGGAACCGCCGCGGTCATGGCCGCGGTCACTGAGGCGCTAGTGCCATGATACGATGGTGGGGTTAGCATGTATTATAGGGCACAGGAAGAAATAAATGAATAAACCACAAGGTTTTAATAATAGTCCAAAAAAGTTGTTTGGTAATTGATGATCCGAGTCAAAAATAGCAATGTTTGAAGAAGTTTCATTCGAATCATCAAATGTAGATCCAGTGTATCCGCGCTCTCGAGGCCCGGATCCGAGTCAAAAATAGCAATGTTTGAAGAAGTTTCATTCGAATCATCAAATGTAGATCCAGTGTATCCGCGCTCTCGAGGCCCGGAGGGCCGGCCCTCCGGGCCTCGAGAGCGCGGATACACTGGATCTACATCAAATGTGGAGCCATTTCACACCTCATGAATGTGTATCCACACTACACGGTGCACATACGCGGCAAAAATAGTCCTCAACAATCCCCAAGATTAGATCATAATTTAAGCAATATACTTCGCCTAATCCTTTTGAAAAATCTGCATAAATTCGGTTACGTAATCTAATCTTATATCAAATGACGGATAATGAGTAATGACGGAAACATGCGGTGAAAACAATTTGCATTACGGTCGGCACCCACTGGTCTGACACAGGCTGCATAGACGTGCTGTAGGAGTTCTCTCGATGTATTCATACGCGGCTACAAAACAAGAACTAGCTTTTTTAAAAAAAGGCGCACGGCCAAAACTGCCCACTCACGAAAATATCCGAAACAATTTACGATATGAAAAAAATCGATTCCAAGTATTTCACATCGATCATCGCTCGGCCCAGTACAATCGATCGATCATCGATATCATCGATTTATCGTTACATGCCTACATGCCATGCAGTTGGAACCATCAATGGATACGCCAGAGTGCCTGGAGCATCTACAACCGCTTCTGGAGGGAATGCATCCAGACTTGACAGAGAGGGAAGTGGGCATCATCAAGGACCTCCTTCAATGCCACCAGCAGGTCTTCATGGGACCAGATGAGAAGTTGCGCCGGACATCCATGGCGAGCATCATCGACATGGGAGATCACCCCCAATCAAGCAGCCTCTGTCGAGAGCCCCGTACTACCAACAGGAGCTGTTCGAGAAAGAGGTGGGCAAGATGTTGAGAGCTGACGTAGTGGAGCTGAGTGACAGTCCGTGGTCCTCCCCCATTGTACTGGTGAAGAAGAATGACGACACACTGAGGTTTTGTGTCGACTAACGCCACCTGAATGATGTCACCAGAAAGGATGGATACACTCTGAGAGTTTTGACACCTTATCAGGAGGATGATATTTCTGCATGCTAGATTTGGCCAGCGTCTGCTGGCGGGTTGAGATGGATGACAAAGACAAGGAGAAGATGGTGTTCACCACCCATAGCGAGCTCTACCAGTTTAAAGTGATGCCATTTGGACTGGCGACGGCCCTGGCTACGTTTGAGCGACTCATGGAACTGGCGCTGAGAGGACTACAACGTAAGTGGAGTCTAATTTATTTAGACGACGTCATCTGCCTGGGAAATCTTTCCAGGAAGCCGGAAGCAACCTCTAGGACGTGTTCCAGAGACTGTAGGCCGCTGGACTGAAGTTGAAGCCAAGCAAGTGTGAGCTGTTTCGATAACAGGTCCACTTCCTAGGTCATGTTGTGTCCGACCGAGGCATCCAGTGTGACCCTGCCAAAGTTGAAGCAGTGACGAAGATGGTACCACTTACCACTTCGACGGAACTAAGGAGCTTCCTTGGGTTCGTGGGGTACTACCGCCGGTTTATCCTTGCCTTTCAACCCGATCGAGAGTTCTCAACCACCTTTTGAAGAAGGAAGTCAACTAACACTGGAGTGATACTCATCAGCAGGCATTTGAGACTCTGCATCAACCCCACACCGAGCACCCCCTGCTGGTATATCCTGACATGAAATGAGAATTTATCCTAGATACGGATGCTAGAGGCTAACGAAGTGGGAGGAGTCTTATCTCAAGTGCAGGATGGGAGAAAGTGTGTCATCGCCTATGCTTCCGGGGCCCTGAGGACACCCAGCTGAACTACTGCACCAACAAGCAGTTGTCAACATGATTCACCATTTCAGACATTTCTTGTGGGGGAGAACGTTCCTGTTGTGGACCGATCACACCTCCCCCAAGTGGCTTTTGAACTTCCAGAATGCAGAAGGAATGATCGCCAGGTGAGCGGTGTGAATTGCCAGTCACATCTTCCGATGTGAAATCTGACCTGGAGTTCAACAGGGGAATGTGGATGGGATGTCCAGGTGCCAATAGTGCTGGAGGCCAGATTGGCCCGCCTCTCGACACACCACAAGACCAGAAGGAGAGGAGGAGGCTTGTCCTACTCAGTGTAGTGTAGTTTTCACGCAGTCCGTATTTTATGTAGATGTTTTCAACGATATAATTATTGACGCTTCGGAAATGATATAAGCAAACTGTACTCCCGGTGGCGAATATAAGTGTTTCTAAATGTGATCAGTGTTATGAGTCTTATTTGAATTGATAAACATTACATTTTGGCGACGAGATGGAGGTTTCTTTGTCAACATTACCTCATTTTGATGTCGGTTACGATGGTGGTGACATCGCTGACCGCTTGAAAAAGTGGATCGCCCGCCTGAAAAATCTGATGCTGGCTGTCAACATCGATGACGTTCACAGACAAAAAGCACTGCTTCTGCACTATGCTGGCGAGGAAGTTCATGATATATTTAACACTTTGGCGGATACTGAATGGTGAAAATGCGTTTGACAAATCAGTAACAGCCCTGAAGGGACATTTTGCGCAAAAATAAAACAAAGAATTTGAAATCTACAAGTTTCGTCAAGCCTCACAACAAAAAGGTGAAAACATATCACAATTATACACTTGTTTGAGGCAGTTGGCCACAAGTCATGACTTTACGAACACTGACGCAGAAATAGAGTCAAATCATTCAGCAGTGCTCCTCAAACAAATTGAGAAGAAAAGCCCTGTCAGATCCAGACATGACTCTTTCCAAACTCCTCGAAATAGCCAAAATCATAGAGGAGACCGCTGTAAAAGCCGAAGGTATTGAATCACATACTGAGAGAACCAAGAGTGTCAACAAGCACACAGGGACATGCACAGAGACACCCCCAAGCAAGCTCACACAAACAGTGTTAGTATCAAACACAGAAGTGCTCACAGTAATAAAACAACCTCAAACAACCTGTGTTTCAACTGTGGACAGTCCTGGCCGCATGAGGGTGGTCAACAAAAATGTACAGCGAAAGGACATGTGTGTGAAAACTTTGAAATGAAAAATCACTTCGGGTCATGCTGTCAAAATGTATCTGAAGGACAACAAAGTCGTCAGATACTCAACAAACGCAGAAGACGTAGACGGAGGAATCCAAATTCGTCTGTAAGGAGAGTCGAGGCATTAAGTACAGAATCAGACAGTGATGAGTATGTGTACACACTCCACCTCAATAAACTGGGCAAGTCACTCGGGAACACAGACTCCAAGCGTCCCACATTCGAAGTCACCACGAACAGTCAAACAATCACACTCACAGCTGACACTGGGGCAGAGGTGAATGTGATGGATGAATGAGACTTTGCAAAACTGTCCCCACGTCCGAACTTGGAAACTACAAACTCCCTAATATTCTTGTATGGTTCACAAAAACCTTTGAAAATTAGAGGAACTTTTCGAGCTGATGTTCAGCACAAACAAACACAAACGAGTGAGAAGTTCTATGTCATTGAAGGCTTCGGTGCATCTCTGCTCAGCTACAACACATCAGTAAACCTCCAACAGACGTCAGTGGAGCATGGAAACAACAAAGACTTCATCACCAAGTTAATATCTGAACACAGAGAGCTCCTCACAGAACTTGGAAAGCTAAAGAACTTCAAAGTCAAGCTACTTATCGACCCAGAGGTGCCCCTTGTTGTGCAACCCCACCGGCGAGTTCCATTCCACATCAGAAAACAGCTGCAGGAATTAGCTGAATCGGGATGAAGCACTCAGAGTGATTGAGCAAGTTGAAGGACCAACTCCATGGGTATCTCCGCTGATCGTAGTCCCTAAGCACAAAAACCCTGACCAGATCCTGTCTGTGTGGATATGCGACATCCAATAAAGGTATCATAAGAGACAGGCATATCAAGTCAGCCATCAATGAAATGGTGAGCTATCTCAAAGGCACGTCTGTGTTTAGCAAATTGGATCTCAACCAAGGGTATAACCAGCTGGAACTTGACCCAGAATCAAGATACATAACGACATTCTCGACCCATCTAGGGAGTGTCAAGTGACGCAGAGGTGTTTCAAAATGCCATTCGCCAGACTCTGACTGACCTGCAAGGCACAATCAACATAAGTGATGATATCCTGGTGTATGGTTCATCATAAGAAGAACACAACAAGAACATGAAAGCAGCCTTTCAGCGACTCAGTGAAGTTGGCCTGACACTGAATGAAAGCAAGAGTGTGTACAACAAAACCACTCTAGAATTCTTCGGACATGTGTTCTCGAAGAATGGCTTGTCTGCTGACCCAAAGAAGGTACAAGCTTTCGACAACATCAGCACGCCAACAAATACAACTGAGCTCAGAAGTCTGCTGGGCATGCTCAATTTCTGTTCCTGGTTCATTCCGGAGTACGCAGCTCTAACCCAGCCCCTGTGTGACAGCGTGACTCCAGCCCCATGGAACTGGACCTCAAAATGTGAGGCCGCACTGAAATCACTAAGAGACTCACTGAGTGCTGCTCCAGCCCTTGCATATCTTGACACCACAAAGCACCCAGAGCTCTACGTGGACACAAGTCTAATCGGACAAGGTGCTATACTAGTCCAGAGAAACGCTGGGGACGAAAACCTCAACATCATTGCATATGGAAGCTGTGCTATCACACACGTCGAGCAGAGATATTCACAAACTGACAGAGAGGCACTTGCTGTGATCTGGGTCTGTGAGCACTTTCACCTGTACATCTATGGGCAGGCAATAGTGATCTTCACTGATCATTGCCCCCTGGTGTCAATCCACGGAAACCAAAACCTGAAATCTCCTGCAAGAATCGAACGCTGGACTCTCAGACTTCAGGTCTACAATGTGTGCTATCGACCTGGGTCAGAAAATCCGGCTGATTTCTAGTCGCGACACCCCTGTGTATCCACCAGAATAACATCTTGTGAAGAGAAAGTGGCAGAAGAATATGCGAACTATGTTTTGACAAACACTGTCCCAAAGTCGATAAGTGTTAACATGATCAAGCAAGAAACTCTACGAGATCCAACTTTACAAGCAGTCAAAGGAGTTATACTCTCCGGCAAATGGCGCCTGCCACAGTCACATGACGTACATGCAGTTGCATATCAACAGTTTGAACGCCTCAAATGCGAGTCAACAGTGTCATAGGAAAAAGACATTATACTCCGTGGACATAGACTGGTCATACCAAAAATGCTACAACAACAAGCCATCCAGATAGAACATGAAGAGCATTAAGGTATCATCCGGACGAAAGCTATGCTAAGACAGAAGGTGTGGTTCACTGGAATTGACAAAATGACAGAACAAGCAATAAAGTCATGTATTGCCTGTCAAGCAGCAGTCCCAGAAACAAAATGTGAACTGTTGAAGACGTCAGAACTACCACAATGTGCTTGGGAACAAGTCAGTGTTGACTTTGCAGACATCCAAACTGGACAATACATCCTTGTATTTATGGATGACTACTAACGATTTCCGATAGTCGAGATTGTCAAATCAACCTCCGCAAGCACAGTAATAACCAAAATGGACAAGGTATTCTCAGGGTACTGAATCCCTTAGGCGCTTCAATCAGACAATGGACCTCCATTCCAGAGCAGAGACTTTGCGAACTTTGCAGAAACTCTAGGATTCCACCACAGGAAAATTACACCATACTGGTCCAGAGCCAATGCCGAAGTAGATTGGTTTATGTGCATGTTGAAGAAGGTGATCAAGACATCGATCAGTGAACAGAAGACCTGGCAAAAGGAAATGCATCAATTCCTGCTAAACTACCGCACCACTCCTCATTGTACGACAAATCAGTTACCATAACACCTCATGTTGTTACGACCATTCAAGGGAAAACTTCCCCAGAAACCTGGAGACTGTACGACGAGGAACCAGGAAGAGCTAAAGAAACGTGATCAAGTCCAAAAGGGAAAGACATAATCACACTCGGATGCAAAAGTATATGTCAAACCCTCAAATATCCAAGTAGGGGACACCGTTCTTGAGAAACGCACCAGAATATACTCAAAGGGACAGACTCCGTATGATCCAAGACCACACAAGGCCACAAGATCAAAGGATCGATGATAACTGCAGAAAGGGGTGACAGTTCAACAGTAACAAGGAATTCGTCGATGTTCAAGAGGCTGGATCACCAGGACATCTTAACACATGATTACGCAGCAGACTCATTGCCTCCAGAAAATGAGCTGCAGTTTGTACCTGATGTTCCTCAGATTCAGAGAGATCGTCGAAGACCCCGCTACTTGGATGATTGGTTAAATGTGTTGAATAGACGTGGAATCAATACCCAGTATTAAGTATTCCGAGCAAACAAAACAGGGTCCGTTATCCAATCTCATAGTCCGGGGACAGAAAGTCATATCAGGCATACGAAGTGAGAGAAAACAAAAATGACAGGGAAACTCATGAACCCCCGTAAATGGCCATTAGGTGATGAACATGTTTGAAATTTGATCAGGTTACATTGAAAGGTTTTTATTACGTCAAAAATTGATGATGTTGATGATGTATGCCATGACGTAGTATATGTTCTAAATGGAGGAGGAATGTAGTGTAGTATTCACACAGTCCGTATTGCATGTTGATATGTTCAACGATAAAAAATTATTGACGGTTCGGAAATGATGCAAGCAATCTGTACTTCCGGTGGCGAATAGAAGTGTTTCTAAATGTGATCAGTGTTGCCCTTTTTGGCCAGTGAATAGTTATAGCGCACCTTGTCACCTTCCACAAAAGCGGGCCTACTCTTAGCATGGGCGTCATAGCCTCGCTTCTGCCAGATAGCTTGAGCAAAGTCATGGGTGTTCGCCAGGACGCGGCAAACCCACTCCATGTACTCTGGGCCGCACTGCGGTACTGGGTCGGTTTCCACCACAGTTGGATACATAATATTCACAGGCAGATTTAGCACGCGGCTATACAGTATCGCATGCGGGGTCACCTCTGTCGAGGCGTGGACCGACGACCTATACACCATCAAGGTGTACGGGGGGGCCGCCAGCATGTTCAGGACAGATCAGTTGAACCGTTTGACCTGTCTGCAGACTGGGGTCTGTAATAGGTGGGCCAGACCTTGGTACTCCATAGCATTTCTGCTAGGCCCCAGAATAGTTTGCTTTCAAATTGCGTGCCCTGATCCCACTGTACCTGTTTGGGTACGCCATGTTACACCACCCACGTATTCACCAGCAACCGAGCTACCTCGTCCGTGGTCTGGCGCTGCGGCAGGTAGGCGAGGGTGTAATAGTCTGAAATCACCAGGATATACCAGAACCCACGCGAAGTGACCCAGTGAGTATCCAGAATATCCAAAGTGATCCGGTCATAAGGCGCACCAGCCTTAACCATGGTCAAGGGGTAGCGGCCAGGAGTCAGAACTCCCTTACGAGCCAGGCGCTGCGGGCAAGCCGCACAACATCTCTGCACGAAAGCGCTGTTGCAGCTGGTGGATAGTCTTCTGGACGCCCAGATGACCAGTGTCGAAAGGTCATGCAGTTGGTAGAGCACTTTAGTCTGCAGTGCCGCAGGAAGCAACAGCTGTCAAAAGGCAGGCTTAGGGTACAGAGGCTCATAGCGCCCGTAAGGTACGCTTTCGTGGAGAGTGAGCTGTTCCCACTGTGAAACCAATGCTTGGTTCTCCTCCGTGTAGGTTTTCCGCTACATATTCGAAGGTTTCTGTTCGGCCTCAAGGGCCTTTATTACCTGTGTTAGGGCATGGTCCGCCCTTAGCTTCGCAGCCAGTTGTTTCGGAGAGTAGCCACCCAAGTAGGTTGGCTCTTCGTCCTTCAATTCCTGCTGCGTCACAGCGGCCATTACCAGGAGGGTAATTGCCACTTGTACTCGGATGGTTCCCATAAGTGAAACATTCCCAAAAAAGTCACCTATTTTCTACGTCTGAATTCAATAGTTTGTACCACACCCTTGTATATATATTAAAACAGTGAAACACGATTAAAGTTAAGAAACAAACCTACTGAACGTGGACATATCGTTCTATGTTTCTTTGTGTTTATTTATTTTCTTTTTATTACTTTTTGATATATTTATCATACAAGTTATGAGTTGCTCAGTCCAATTTAATTTGTATATTAAAAAAATGTTTTCCCCGTAATTACGTTTTGAGCCTACAGTCCCTCGGACTCTTCACTCTTGACTAGACTATGTACATAAGGTATCTATGCCTAACACTATATGTATAACTCAAAATGTATCATAGTTCTGAAATAAATTTGATTGATTAATTCCCACCATCAAGGGGAACTCGCTAGGGTTCAGTCACGCCCAATGATCGAACTAGGGTCGGTTGCGCTGGTAATGCTGCATCCGCGTGGAGGGTTGAACTCCTGTTGCCCGGGCTGCCATGGTATTGAGGTCAGCGGTGGCCTGCAGTCTCCCCGGAAGGTCTAGGTCAGAGTCCAGGGCGAACCCTCGCCACACTGGAACAGGGTCATTCCTGCGCAGTCCAGATTCTTGCACTTATGGCAACAGGACAGTCCTTCAGCATTACCATGTTGCTTTCCAGTGCGGTGCTCAATTTTCATGCCATATTCCTGGAGATTAAACAAACCACTGGGCCATCAAGCCATCGGTCTTACTATAGTTGAGCAGCCATCGGAATGAACTGTATTCAATCCGCAACCGGAAATGGTAGGTCATAGTTACAACTGCGAGAAGCTCGCGTTGAATTGTGCAATAGTTCATTTGAGAGCGGCTCAGGGCCAGCAACTCCGGACATTTCAACCAGAAGTGTCTCTGCTTACTGCAAAAGTAGTAGGGCCGGTTGGCGATCGGTCCAGAGGTGAACGCGCAGCAATATGTGAGGCCCTCCACATTGCACTCATCCGAGGATGAACATGAAGCAGTGGCCGGAGCCGCTTGCACCGCTGTCGTTGGCTGGTGGGATTGTGCACTAACCCACGGGGGATTATGGTCCACGGCGAGCGTGTACAGCTGCGGCCGGAGTCGAAGGCATCTGTCTGGTTCTGACAGATGCCTCTATTGCGAGTGCTGCGATGGGTAGACATCTGGATATACCCCGCTGCTACTATGCACGGATGGAGCCCCCGCCAGTCCTAACAAATAGGATGCTGGTGAGGCAGGGTAGCCGGCGTAACTGGGGGCCGAAGCAACGGTTGCCGAGAACGGAGCAGGTGCTGCCGATGGGTAGACACCCGGAAATAATCCGCTGCTACTAGGCATGGAGGGAGCCCCCGCCAGTCCTAATGAATAGGACGCTGGTGAGGCAGGGTAGCCGGTGTAACTGGTGGCCGAAGCCACACGTTGCCAGCCAACTCCTAGGGCGCAAGTGCCCCACATCTGAGCACAGTCACGGCGTGTCATAATTACCAGGTAACAGTCTACCGAGAAAGTCCAGCCTCCATACATCACTTGGATATTGCACCATCATAGTAATGTAGCCCGGTGTGACGAGCCCAAAAGCCACGCATGTGGGCATGTTGCTGGCTGGCCTCGCCAATAGTCCACCACGGGGATAGAGCCCGGATAGCCCGATGTTCTGCCAGAGCCTGCACACACCATCCCAGGGCGAGAGACTACCAATCCATGGGGGCATGAGCCCTCGGATCAAAGCAGCCTCCCTCCTGAGCATCGACTGGAATTGTCCCCTGGATTCTCGCAGACCCTCTAGCCAGACAAAGTGGACGAGGGCGAGGGTGTGATGTCAAAACCATTGTTACAGTATAGTGGAGTGAGAGAAGACAATGCGTCTCCAAGGAGATATATAAGTTATAAACGTGAAGCGGCCAAAATAGATAGGTATGGAGTACGATAACGGCTGAAACTCCTACCGCAATTTTGTGGCGAAATCACCCAAATAATATCAAATGAAGCCTCATAATACAAAACATACCATACTCATCGTAAAATGTATTGGGTCACCACGGCAACCATATAATCTGTACCAATGCAGTTGCTAGGGGCTTTAATTTGGGACTGATATGCGAATTTTAATTATATTGGACAGTTATTGGAAAAGGCCACAGCGTGATGCCCACGTCGATGCCGCCTTTGCAAACTTGAGACTGAGGTCGCTGAAAAATCACAGAAATTTGACACAAAACCAAGTTTCGGTTTGGTCCTAACATTTTCACCTCTTTTGTGGCACATAATTCAATATTCGTGGGGCTTGCACCTCTAGCAACCATGGTTGGGACATATCATATGGATAGTTACCTTGGAAACCAGTTTTAGTAACTGAAGTACTACTCTGATTAGCACAAGTGGCCATCATTTACGATTGAACATAGAAATTTCATTAGCCTAATTAACTTCCTGTACCCTTGCAACGTCACAAATACTACTCATTATGACACATAATGAGTGTAGGTGAAAAGAAAATTCTACTAGAACTGTCCTATCTATATAACTAGTTGAGATATTGACATACTATTAAAACGTCCATACTAATCCATGAGATTTACTATATCATCCTTGAAAAATAAGTATCCTGGCTTGGTTTATTTTCACTCTCTCATACCTTATAACTGTACAGGAATAAATTGTTAATGGTTTATTATTCAAGTCATATATATTTGGTTTATTGGTTAATCATTTTATTTCATTTTTTTCATAAGACAAACACATGTATTCATGTAAAGAACTGTGCTGAAGTGACACCAACTGACGCAGTGGCAAATATTCTTGCCATACAGACAAAAATATTCTACATTCATTTGTACACCTGTTTATGTACATAAATTTTCATGCGTAATGAAATGAAAGCCTTTATCATGCCCACATAGTGATGTATATACAGCAGCTCAGCACTAACAAAATGGATTTTATTTTGGATCACCATGTCAAATTGTATATAAATCTTCCATGAGAAACAAACCATCGGGTATTTTCTGTACATACATTTCTCACGGAACAACAAAATACAAAACAACAATATATATACATAAATACATGGATTCAGCACGTTCACACTAACAAATATCACTGACACATACAAACAACCACAACACTTGATGTGCAGCGAGACATCGAGGAAAGTACATTGAAGATGCATTTGCATCTGAACCTTTATATCCTGACCAACATTCAGACAGATAGTTTAAAGATGGTTTAATGAAACCATCTACTAGTAAAGCGTTCTTTCTGTAAGAATAAATAAAACACCACTCACTCACTGATCAATCATACAGCATCGTTCCAATCGTTGACAAAGTTTGAGAACTGTTGTAAGCATATCTAGCTAAGCATGCATACTAGTAATCAAGTGTAGATTCATATCACTGTTTATAGATATCCCTGTACACCACTGGAGAACCAAAACATTAAATAGGTTGACGTCTACATCAATGGGAGCTATGAAGCCCATTTAAAACAATGCTCAGTGAACAGTTGTTAGTTTATTCCAAAACACTCTTTCATGAAAAATTCTAAGATATTCAGTTGTCATCATGTGCCAGAATCAAAATTTGGTCCCTAATAGGCACATAAATTCCATTTTGGTTTGGTCAACAGTTACATACATGTAGTTAGTATTCTCAACATTGTTCAAACATGTGGACAAAGGTCTTAACATGTAACTTGACAAATGACACAAACTACTGAGTACAGTACACAAAAATATTGTGATCAAAACATGGTTTGAAATGTAAAACTGGGATGTTACAAGTTGCTTTCCTAGGTAACAACAAGGTAAAATGTATTAGTTGCAAATGAGTTGAACAAACCAACAGAGTCATTACTGCTCTAACGCACCTGAACAAACAAGTCTGTGTACTGGTAGCCTTTAGATCAGGCAAGGTGACGAGTACAGAATCTACATTCGTATTGTTTCAGTCAAGTATCACAACACACAATACTGTGTAATAACATATGTCATCACCATGTGCTCAGTAAAAAGTTATACCGTATTGGTCCTAATAGTGGCACGCGCCCTAATAGTAGAGCGCCCCCCTGTTTTCCCCGAAGAAGTTCCCTTTTTGTAAGCTTGTAATTCACTTCATATCTTTCCAATAAACTCTTAGAGTGTTCCGATCCACATATTTATGTTATTTGAATCATAATAAAGGGGATTGAAGGCTATAGGTATATTATTTGCTCATTTTTGCGCGCGCTACTGCAGGAGGTCTTGCTTTGGCTCGCCGTGCTACGGTGCTACTATTAGGACCAATACGGTATTCCTACATCACACATCCATGATTATATAAATAAAATTCACTCAGATTATCAAAGCGTGGAAAATTTTATCCAATTCACAGCTGTACCTAGATAATAATCCTTGACGTTACAGATAACGGTACTTAACTGAAGGATAAAGCTAACAAAAAGACTCGACTAACTAGTGAACCTAGGATACTATACAAGTACACTTTAAAACTAGACGTCAAGGCCTAAAGATGCCTTGGAGGCATTTCGGTGTGATGAATAATTTATAATACTAGATATCGACGAAAATGAAAAATGTCGACAAATTTCGGGTCAAGGTCAAAGTTCATCCATAATACCCGCTAGATGTTAGTCTAGGGCGACGAGTCCGAAAATACCATCCGTTTCGCTCTACGACGCACCGTTTCCGAGATATCGACGAAAACAAAAACTGCCGACTCGGCAAAAAAAATTCGGGTCAAGGTCAAAGTTAATCCATAATTAGAGATGGCATCGAATGTCGCGACATTCATGCATCGTGATATTTGAAGTTTGACGACGTCGCGATCTGCATTTTCCCGACATCGCATCGTCAGTTTTAACAATTCAATCAATCTTTTCAATGCTAGACGTCCAGATTTTCATACATTTTCGGTGTGTCAGATTCAACGCATGTCAGATGTCAATATCCATGATATAAGCTTATGCCGACATCGTATGTAACACGTATTGTGATTGGATGGTGAGAATATCCCATACGTGACGTCAGGTTTCCTAAAATCATTTGATTGTGACTGCGCATGCGCCTGTTCATGCTCGCCCGCCCACATGATGGAAAGGAAAAAATAACAAACACAAGAGAATTGTATCAGTTTATCGAAAATTCAGGGCTTTTTCAGGCCATATATTGACATTATATCATATTTAATACTAAGATATGCACTCACGTAGTGTTATATACCATGAATACGAGTACGAGATAATCAGTGTCCACAGTTATGTCGACATGTGTAGATCGCGATTTGAACTTGCCGACGTCGCGACTTAAAAAAAAATCACGATGCCATCTCTATCCATAATACCCCTTAGACATGTTTGTCTAGGGCGACGAGTCCGAAAGTAACGTCCGTTTCGCTCTACGACGCACCGTTTCCGAGATATCGACGAAAACGAAAAATGCCGACTCGGCAAAAAAATTTCGGGTCAAGGTCAAAGTTCATCAATAATTCCCCTTAGACATGTTTGTCTAGTGCGACGAGTCCGAAAATAACGTCCGTTTCGCTCTACGAAGCACCGTTTCCGAGATATCGACGAAAACGAAAAATGCCGACTCGGCAAAAAAATTTCGGGTCAAGGTCAAAGTTCATCAATAATTCCCCTTAGACATGTTTGTCTAGTGCGACGAGTCCGAAAATAACGTCCGTTTCGCTCTACGACGCACCGTTTCCGAGATATCGACGAAAACGAAAAATGCCGACTCGGCAAAAAAATTTCGGGTCAAGGTCAAAGTTCATCCAAAATACCCCTTAGACATGTTTGTCTAGTGCGACGAGTCCGAAAATAACGTCCGTTTCGCTCTACGACGCACCGTTTCCGAGATAACGACGAAAACGAAAAATGCCGACTCGGCAAAAAAATTTCGGGTCAAGGTCAAAGTTCATCAATAATACCCCTTAGACATGTTTGTCTAGTGCGACGACTCCGAAAATAACGTCCGTTTCGCTCTACGACGCACCGTTTCCGAGATATTGACGAAAACGAAAAATGCCGACTCGGCAAAAAAATTTCGGGTCAAGGTCAAAGTTCATCCATAATTCCCCTTAGACATGTTTGTCTAGTGCGACGAGTCCGAAAATAACGTCCGTTTCGCTCTACGACGCACCGTTTCCGAGATATCGACGAAAACGAAAAATGCCGACTCGGCAAAAAAATTTCGGGTCAAGGTCAAAGTTCATCAATAATTCCCCGTAGACATGTTTGTCTAGTGCGACGAGTCCGAAAATACTGTCCGTTTCGCTCTACGACGCACCGTTTCCGAGATATCGACGAAAACGAAAAATGCCGACGGCAAAAAAATTTCGGGTCAAGGTCAAAGTTCATCCATAATACCCCTTAGACATGTTTGTCTAGTGCGACGAGTCCGAAAATAACGTCCGTTTCGCTCTACGACGCACCGTTTCCGAGATATCGACGAAAACGAAAAATGCCGACTCGGCAAAAAAATTTCGGGTCAAGGTCAAAGTTCATCCATAATACCCCTTAGACATGTTTGTCTAGTGTGACGAGTCCTAAAATAACGTCCGTTTCGCTCTACGACGCACCGTTTCCGAGATATCGACGAAAACGAAAAATGCCGACTCGGCAAAAAAATTTCGGGTCAAGGTCAAAGTTCATCCATAATACCCCTTAGACATGTTTGTCTAGGGCGACGAGTCCGAAAATAACGTCCGTTTCGCTCTACGACGCACCGTTTCCGAGATATGCAGGATGAATCAAGGATGACTCAGCAAAAAACTAGACGTCAAGGCCTAAAGATGCCTTGGAGGCATTTCGGTGTGATGAATAATTTATAATACTAGATATCGACGAAAATGAAAAATGTCGACAAATTTCGGGTCAAGGTCAAAGTTCATCCATAATACCCGCTAGACATGTTTGTCTAGGGCGACGAGTCCGAAAATACCATCCGTTTCGCTCTACGACGCACTGTTTCCGAGATATCGACGAAAACAAAAACTGCCGACTCGGCAAAAAAATTTCGGGTCAAGATCAAAGTTAATCCATAATACCCCTTAAACATGTTTGTCTAGGGCGACGAGTCCGAAAGTAACGTCCGTTTCGCTCTACGACGCACCGTTTCCGAGATATCGACGAAAACGAAAAATGCCGACTCGGCAAAAAAATTTCGGGTCAAGGTCAAAGTTCATCAATAATTCCCCTTAGACATGTTCAAGGTCAAAGTTCATCAATAATTCCCCTTAGACATGTTTGTCTAGTGCGACGAGTCCGAAAATAACGTCCGTTTCGCTCTACGACGCACCGTTTCCGAGATAACGACGAAAACGAAAAATGCCGACTCGGCAAAAAAATTTCGGGTCAAGGTCAAAGTTCATCAATAATACCCCTTAGACATGTTTGTCTAGTGCGACGAGTCCGAAAATAACGTCCGTTTCGCTCTACGACGCACCGTTTCCGAGATATCGACGAAAACGAAAAATGCCGACTCGGCAAAAAAATTTCGGGTCAAGGTCAAAGTTCATCCATAATACCCGCTAGACATGTTTGTCTAGGGCGACGAGTCCGAAAATACCATCCGTTTCGCTCTACGACGCACCGTTTCCGAGATATCGACGAAAACAAAAACTGCCGACTCGGCAAAAAAATTTCGGGTCAAGGTCAAAGTTAATCCATAATACCCCTTAGACATGTTTGTCTAGGGCGACGAGTCCGAAAGTAACGTCCGTTTCGCTCTACGACGCACCGTTTCCGAGATATCGACGAAAACGAAAAATGCCGACTCGGCAAAAAAATTTCGGGTCAAGGTCAAAGTTCATCAATAATTCCCCTTAGACATGTTTGTCTAGTGCGACGAGTCCGAAAATAACGTCCGTTTCGCTCTACGACGCACCGTTTCCGAGATATCAACGAAAACGAAAAATGCCGACTCGGCAAAAAAATTTCGGGTCAAGGTCAAAGTTCATCAATAATACCCCTTAGACATGTTTGTCTAGTGCGACGAGTCCGAAAATAACGTCCGTTTCGCTCTACGACGCACCGTTTCCGAGATATCGACGAAAACGAAAAATGCCGACTCGGCAAAAAAATTTCGGGTCAAGGTCAAAGTTCATCCATAATACCCCTTAGACATGTTTGTCTAGTGCGACGAGTCCGAAAATAACGTCCGTTTCGCTCTACGACGCACCGTTTCCGAGATAACGACGAAAACGAAAAATGCCGACTCGGCAAAAAAATTTCGGGTGAAGGTCAAAGTTCATCAATAATACCCCTTAGACATGTTTGTCTAGTGCGACGAGTCCGAAAATAACGTCCGTTTCGCTCTACGACGCACCGTTTCCGAGATATCGACGAAAACGAAAAATGCCGACTCGGCAAAAAAATTTCGGGTCAAGGTCAAAGTTCATCCATAATACCCCTTAGACATGTTTGTCTAGGGCGACGAGTCCGAAAATAACGTCCGTTTCGCTCTACGACGCACCGTTTCCGAGATATGCAGGATGAATCAAGGATGACTCAGCAAAAAATTATTTCGACCTCTAGGTCAAAGGTCGTTTGAGGTATCGACCCCAAAATCAATAGGGTTCTTCCCTGGTGATATATAAACCTCCGTGCAAAATTCTGCAACTATTGCCTGAATATTTTTTGAGTTATCGTCCGGAAACCAAGTTCCTCGATTTCATCCTCACGGACCTCACGGACCTCGGAGCCGGATCAAAAAAAAAAGTACACCCTAGAGATGTTTGTCTAGGGCGACGAGTCCGAAAATAACGTCCGTTTCGCTCTACGACGCACGGTTTCCGAGATATGCAGGAAGCCTCAAGGATGAATCAGCAAAAAATTATTTTGACCTCTAGGTCAAAGGTCGTTTGACGGATCGATCCCAAAATCAATAGGGTTCTTCCCTGGTGGCATATGAACCTCCATGCAGAGTTCTGCAACTATTGCATAAATATTTTTCCAGTTATCGTCCGGAAACCAAGTCTTAAAATTAGCCTTGATTTCATCCTCACGGACCTCACGGACCTCCGATCCGGCTCAAAAAGAATAGGGTTCTTCCTCATATCATTTCTGACTTGCGGTGAAAATTTGACAAGGATCCGTCAAGGCAATCTAAAGTTATCGTCCGGAAACCAAAAGTGGCGGAAGAAAAAAAAAAAAAAAAAAAAAAAAAAAAAAAAAAAAAAAAAAATTCTGCTAAAACCATAAAGGCATTTCTGCCGAAATGCCTTAATTATTTCGACCTCTAGGTCAAAGGTCGTTTGAGGTATCGATCCCAAAATCAATAGGGTTCTTCCCTGGTGATATATAAACCTCCGTGCAAAATTCTGCAACTATTGCCTGAATATTTTTTGAGTTATCGTCCGGAAACCAAGTTCCTCGATTTCATCCTCACGGACCTCACGGACCTCGGAGCCGGATCAAAAAAAAAAGTACACCCTAGAGATGTTTGTCTAGGGCGACGAGTCCGAAAATAACGTCCGTTTCGCTCTACGACGCACGGTTTCCGAGATATGCAGGAAGCCTCAAGGATGAATCAGCAAAAAATTATTTTGACCTCTAGGTCAAAGGTCGTTTGACGGATCGATCCCAAAATCAATAGGGTTCTTCCCTGGTGGCATATGAACCTCCATGCAGAGTTCTGCAACTATTGCATAAATATTTTTCCAGTTATCGTCCGGAAACCAAGTCTTAAAATTAGCCTTGATTTCATCCTCACGGACCTCCGATCCGGCTCAAAAAGAATAGGGTTCTTCCTCATATCATTTCTGACTTGCGGTGAAAATTTGACAAGGATCCGTCAAGGCAATCTAAAGTTATCGTCCGGAAACCAAAAGTGGCGGAAGAAGAAAAAAAAAAAAAAAAAAAAAAATTCTGCTAAAACCATAAAGGCATTTCTGCCGAAATGCCTTAATAACAAAACAGCGTGTCTGGCTCAAAGTGAGATCTGCAAAGTGTCACCAAATAATGATGACCGAAATCTTCACAAAAATATAGATTTGATGTAGAATTTGCTTCAATATGAGATGCAAATATATCGTGGAGATATGAACCATTTCCCTAAATACTACAGCACGGTGCACAAAGCATTACTGCAGTCAGCTCTTACTGTTCAGACAAAAAGCCTTGCATTTGCTGCTAAAATACAAAATAAACACAACAAAGCTTGGGCAGTATACAAGGAAACGAGGATGGCATGGACTGATGCAATGAAGTTATTGTCGAAGGTTTAGCTTCGTCCCGCCGCTGTACCAGACTGCTGTCTTTGAGCGACCTTCTGCTTCAGCATCGTCCAGTCAAACACGTAGTCATACTGGTAGCTGAGAGTGCGGAACAGGATACGGAAAAGCTGTCGCAAGTAAAGGTAGTCAGGCGCTTCATCAAAGCGCAGACCTCGGCAGTAGTTGAGGTACATTGCAAACTCTGCAGGGAATCCTTTGCAAAGAACTTCCACGATCGTGTCCATTTTCTTCTCACTGATCTTCTCATACTTCTGCTTCTTGGTTGCAGCTTTCAGGCCTTGCCATGGCAGGCTGCCTCTGTTGAAGTACATCAGCACGTAACCGAGGGACTCCATGTCATCACGCCGACTCTGTTCAATCCCAAGGTGAGCGTTGATGCTGGCGTAGCGGGCAGTCCCTGTCAGATTCTTGTCCTCTCGGTAGGCAATGTGAGTGCGCGTCCGATTGTCGCGGAATTTCTTCGCAAGCCCGAAGTCAATGATAAACAATTTGTTACAGTGACGGCCGATGCCCATCAGGAAATTGTCTGGTTTGATATCACGGTGAATGAAGTTTTTATTGTGGACAAATTCGATGCGACCGAGCATCTGATCGGCCAACATCAGAACAGTTTTCATGGTGAATCTTCTTGAGCAAAAGTTGAAGAGATCTTCAAGACTTGGTCCCAGTAAATCCATCACAAGAATGTTAAAGTCTTTCTCCTGGCCAAACCAACGGATGTGGGGAATGCCCACTCCTCCCTGCAGAATTTTGTACAGTTTACACTCGTATAGCAGTTGCGGATGCCGAGCTTTGATGGATTCCATTTTGACAGCCACTTCTTCGCCATTTGCGACATTGATGCCAAGGTAAATGTCACCAAAGGATCCACTGCCAATTTTACGAATCAGTCTGTATCTGGTTTTGGAAACGTCCCCAACGACAAACTCAGGTTTGCTCGATGACCGGTCGCTTCCGCTCTCCACTTTTGGGGGATTCATGTTGAATTTACTTCATTGAGTGACTGAAAAATACACAAAAATGTCCACACCTGACGACCGTTTTTGTTCAGTTGCCACCATACATATTACCCACAATGCACTGTTGCTGTATGAAGTGCGCATGCGCACTAGGTCAATCCACATCTGTCAAGATGACAACAAAAGCTGTGAGCGGGTGACAAAGTGTGAAAAATTCTACGAAACACTCATACAACGTTGAGGGATCGCTTGTCGGAGCAGTCACAGTATACGTGGAAGCACTTGACGCGTGCAGTGGGTGGCTGTTTGGGTGTTGAGACACTTAAATTACATAGGAGGGTTGTTTGTACCAACATGTCCGAAACGTGTGAAAGCAGGGAAGATGGGAGACGGCTTCCCAGGTCCAAGTCCCTGCACGCACCACTGGTCAGCAACCCTTTTGTGCACAGACTCGGCCTGACAACACGGGACAAGATACAGGTCAGATCATACTGGCAAAGATCATACATGCATACAACATGCCATGTTGTTTGTTCACTTAACAATACACAACCATTGATAGGGTTAATTAGACTTATCAAAGTATTTAGTTTGTAGACCCCTATTTATCTCAGTCAATATTTGTCATCTAGTCTAGAGTCTGTGAATCGCTGAAGTGGTGTGACAACTCACAAATGCAAGACTGCAATTATTCCGTCATTTGTTAATCACATTTTAAAGATGCCAGATGTACTAGACTCTATTGTGAAATTAAACTTCAAATCAGATTATTTAATGTGACTAGATCTAGAGTGTATGTGAGTTCCTTTGAAGTTAATAATACACATATAGATTCGACTGCACATATGGTTCCATGTACATGTATTACTGCACTACATGTAATATGAGCCCCAGGTATGGCAATGAGTCTAGACAAAAAAATTCAATTTAAACCTAATTTATATCTTCTAAGTAGGTATAGTAAGTGAGTAATTTTTATTTTCAAATTGCACACAAGATGAACATATTCAATAGATGGTATGAGAAAGGTACGATTTGTGGACCCCACCAGAGGCCGATGCCTGTATTACTTGATTGTTCAAGCAATGAAGCCCATTAAATTGAAATAATAGTAACACAAAATATGGAGCGGATAGGAACAAAATATTCGCAAGCTGGACTCGAGTATAAGTTGCATACTACATATAACAACATCACAAACATGTAGATATATATACATTAATTCCACGTAGAAATACACATATGACTACATATGTTTTATTAATGTATGTTTTACAGATTGCGGTGATGTCTGTGACAATTGTGCCGATTCGTCTACTGATCATGTTCATCCTGCTTGTCATGGGCTGGCTGTGTGCCTTCATCACACTAGTGGGCCGTACGAAGGAAGAAATAAGCCAGCCCATGACCGGTTGGCGTCGGTAGGTGTTGATGTGATAGTCATATAACCATTCAATGCTTTGGAATGCTTTGAATGAATATCGTGATTATGCCTAGTTTGAAATACAACATGAAATTTAGTTATTTGCTTGGAGATATCAAATTAGTGAAATGATTTATCGTTACTACAATTGCAATCACAGGACATTGATGTAGTCTCATGATTATGGGTTTGTGGCATATATATATATTGTATAATGTGGCGAATTATTTGGCTGTTCGAGACACATGATTATGTTACGCATCATAAAGTAGCTAATTAAGTCATTGCTTGCAATCTGAATATGTATATACTAGCAATACTTCCCAATGTTATGTGCAATAGACGGAAATTATTTCCTAGTACCGGTAGTCAAAAATTCACTGCAACTAGTAAAATGGCGAACTTTTTTACACCTCAGTGCGAATTACACTCAATTTATGTATTTAGCATGTTTATATCTGCATCAGTGCGAGATAACATGACTCACTGTCATGCGACTTGTGTGTGTGTGCACATATGGTCCGTATGATATTTATCAGCAAATATTGAGGTTCCCTGACCTGCAAATATCATTTAACCATCTGACATGTGATTGCGAAAATTTACATTTTCTTTTATGATGTTGGATCAGTCCCAACATTATACAGACAGACAGACTCTTATATTTCTTTTTATAATAAATTGTAATTATCACATGATTAGAATATGTTATATATATTAGGTTGCCAGTATGCAAGTATTTATGTATTTGACTTTTCTACATCCTACATGTACACGCCAGACTGTCAAGTGAGAATGCGTAGTTCAATAGGTCATGCACTCATTGACCTATTCACACATACATATTGTATACTGTAAACGTACTAATCTTTGCGGTGGATTTATTTCGCGGATTTCGCGATAATATCAAAACCGCAAAATTAAATCCACCGTAAAAATGCGTCCATATGGGAGAACGAAGTAAAACGAAGGCAGAACCGCAAAATTAAATCCACCGCAAAACGTCTGAGGTACATAACCGCAAAATTAAATACCCGCAAAATTAAGAACGTTTACAGTAGTTGCCAAAAGTTAACATATATATGCTGTTATTTTATTATTACATACCGGTAGTTCAGAATGCGCAATCATGTCATGCAACTCAGACTTTCAACTATTGACATTTTGTATTGATATTAAGAGGAGTTTACATGGTACATACTGCTCGGCATCATTTCAGAGCACCTAGATATATGGGAAATCAATAACGCCAGTGTTGGCAGAAATCATTGTATTCAAATGCTTTTTCTGTACAACAGTTATACATGATTGATATAACACATACGATGATTAGTTTTTTACTTGTATTGATTCGTGACTAGTATTTTATTAGGGAAACACATGTAGAGAAAATACTACTAGTAATAATAAACAGACACAAATAATAGTTATTTTGTACATGTTTCATGCACTTCAAATCACTTATATAGCTATTTGTATTGAATTCATACCAATTGTAACATTTAGCTTATAAATACTCGTAGAGCTAGCAATGTACCCATGTTCTAATATTTCTCAATAGTTGTTGTACAATACAGAAAACACAATATGTGTCAGATTATTACCGGTATATCTATATCCATTACCGGTAGTGCTGGTGGTGTCAGGGCAATTCATGATACTGATAAGGTTATAGCAGTGGTTTGTGGTTGAAATTGTTTGGATCTATTATTTATGACAAACGTTTGCCCTGTACAGACTGTCTGTGTGACCGTTCTACCAAAATGATGTTTGCCCCTTGAAAATATCTATAGATTTAATAATTTACGACATTTCTTGCATGCAGTCATATTATACAGAAAGGATTCGGTAAATCAGGCATGCTAATCATGTTTGAAATGTGGCATGTATGCTATTATACTTGCTAAGTTGCTACACACACATGCCAGTAATCACTATTTAAAAACTTGAAATGGAATCTGTTGATGACAAATTTTGCTATTTTCAATTTCCTTGTGCTCATAGGACCGCAATATAGCGGCTGCTTGTGTCTCCAAGTATTGATTCTATTATGTAGGGGCAGGTGCCAATAGACCCACAGCTTGCCGTGGTTACCAGCTGGTTAGGTTCCAGGCCTGGGGGAGGAGGGGGGGGGGGGTGAAGTGGGGGTCAAGTACTTGGCTGGTGAAAAATTAACCAAATTAATTTATCAATACCAGATCTAAATATATAAGGTATTTATTGTCAAATCTCTAGATTTGGCTAGATAGAGCCTTTAGAAGTCTCCAATGGTCAGATCAATGTTGATTAATCCCTTTTAAGAGCAATCAGTATTCATTATTAAAAGCCATTCAAGTTGTTCCAGGGCAATGCTGCATACTGAGATCTACATTTTGTATGTGAATGACAATTGGGACAGTCCACACTGAGTCATTGTATCATGTTTATGATATTGATCATTATAAGCATGATAAGGGAGACATTGGGCATAACAGCTGGTTGTCTGTAACCTTTCACAGCCTTCTCAAGTGTTTAGCTTTAATATATTGATCATATTGGCGAAAATTTGTACCATCCTTTCTAAAATACACATGAATTATGTATCAACTGATGGGCTTCTTTTGAATTTACAAATTATTTTTTGACTGATAAAGTCGTTGTCATTGAAAATTCTCATCCAGGCTGTATCATGAGTGCTTAAAGCAAACAGCTACCAATCCCACCCTGAATGACTGTGATCATTCGTCTGCACCTTAAATTCAAATCACTCAGCCACCTCCGACACCGCATTGCTTTTCTGCTTGCAGTGCCATTCGACCTCTGTCCGTCTTCTTTTGCCGAGCAGTGTTTTTTGTCGGTGGTTTCCACTGGGTGACCATCAAGGGCCGACGAGTCACTTCCAAAGAGGCACCTATCCTAACAGTCGCCCCTCATTCGAGCTACCTCGATGCAATTCTCAGCATCAAATTTGGACTTACTTCTACGGTTGCGAGAGCCGGCTCAGACGAAGTTCCGTTTTTCGGCAGTAGGTGTCCCACTGTTCACTTCCCTGTCTACTCATGCTGTACATATCTATATCTATTGTTTTCTGTTGTCATCTCTTGTTTGCTTGACCATCCGGTTATATGCTGCTTTTCCTGTATACATGTACTTGTGTTAGATAAAGACTCTAGAGACAAGGCTTTCTCTGTATGTTCCAAAAAGTAGATGTATATTTGCTTTTCTATCAGTACTGCAAAAACTATATTACTATTTTAATGTAAATTTAATATGATGGGATACTAGTACTAGTATGTTGTAGAAAATTATAATTCTGGTCAAAAGTTCCACAATATGAGGTTTTTGCAGTGCTGATAAAAGTTCTGCGGATTAGACACTGTACAGTCCTCGCTCGCTATCTTCATACTTTCTGTTTGTACATACATTCTGATACTTGGAACAAGTTCAAAATTTATGACGTTACCGGTAATCGTCATTATGGAGCTGTCACTGAGCACTATTGGTAATACTACAGGTAATTCGAATCCAGAATTTTCTTGTGGTTTTTTTACTGACCAAACTTTACCAGCAATATGTAGTGTACCTCCTGAACAGAGGTGGCAGTCCATCCCACGTCTTTGAATTGAACTTGTCTGTAGCCCAGTACATGTTGTAACAGCACATGTACATATTGTACAGGTCCACAGCCTAACATGTATTTCTCATTTTGGTGATTGTGACAGCTCTATATTTCTGAACAGTTGCATGATCATGCTTCAGTTGTACATATTGTGTGTTGGTTGTCATGGTAATGGTATGTGTGAATAAATCCAGCTTGTGCATGATGTATAACCAGTCAGTGCTTATCAGTGCCACATATCCTGTAAATATGCTGATTTTTTGTGAAATTCATGAAATCGTTTTTTTTTCATCGATGAAATTTCTCCACAGGATGCCAGGATGAGAAAATTTCCCCCCAAAAAGACAAACACCAAACACATGCTCCCAACTACATAATTATGTACCACAATCTAAATAGAATCGTTGAAATCGACCTCACAATATTTTTTCTTCGCACATTGCTCCTCCCCCCCCCCACCCCCCCCCCCATGTGTCCTTGCTGTCTACCCATCTCCCGTTGCCATGACTGCACCAGACACATGGACTGGCCAACCTGGGCCTTTCTGCGAGGTGCGATGTTCATGTTGGGCTTCCAGTATGTCCGTGTGCGCGGTCGCCAGGCGTCCGCATCCGTGGCCCCTGTCCTGGTCGCGGCACCACATTCGTCCTTCCTAGACGGCATTGTCATCTTCATCCTGCGACACATTCCTAGTGTTGTTAGTCGCGTCGAAAACGCCCAAGCCCCCGTACTCGGCAGTACGTATTGCACTCGCACGCCCCACGGTGTAGATCTCTTGGAGTGCTTCAGTCTTCAGGATGTATAAATTACTTTGATAAGCAAATAATAATAATAAAAAAACATTTTCTGACATGCTAACGGACATCCTGAAGGCACCTTGTATATAACTGCTGATTGGAGTTGCTGTACATAATATGCTACCTGTTTGTATCGACAATCCTTTTAATCACGTTAATTAAGGATACATGCTAATACTAGAACTGGTTACTAAGCTACTAAATCAAGCATGCTTGCCCTCACTCAGCTCAGGTGAATTCGGTTACTGACTGTGCCCAGTTCTGGAACCTGTTCCATCAATTTCCAATTGACGGTCAAAAAACTGTATGTTCATGTCATACACCTGACGAAATCACAAGATTTACTGAAACTTATAAGGTCCTCAGTGGGTCCAGTGTACATCCATGCAGCATGTGCAATATAGTTTAACGGCCTTGAACTATTATTTCTTTTTGCTGGGTCATCCTTGAGGCTCCCTGTAATTCGGCCATTATTTTGGGACACATGGCCCGAGAAAAACATAGTTACTGGTTGAAGTGTGATAGATTGGGCATGTTGGCTGCATAGACATTGATTATAGATGGAGTAAATATCAGTGAAAAATTGGGTTGACCCGATCGGGACTCGAAGCAGGGACCGTCCGCTTCAACGCTTGCCGGGCGACTGGTGGAGTAGTCTATAATCAATATTTACGTGTGTTAGGGATGGACTTGAACCTCCACCTATTTTTGGGTTACCGGACCTAAGTGGGGCTTTGGTTATGTTGGAAGAACTTTTTCCTTAAATGCCTTCAACATTTTCAAGGCATCTTTATATACTTTTAGACCTTTGCGTAACATATGATATATTTACCAATATTACAAAGAGAGTTGGTTGCATCTATTTCATATACTGCATGGGTGCAAACTGAACCCATCGGAACTTTACCTGGTGATTTCTGGTGATTTTGATTTACAGTGTAAATAAATTGGGTCAGATGGGCATATTCGGCGTAGTGCTTGATATAGAACTTTCCAGGACTGGGCACAAATTTGACAATCAGTTATGCCCCCCTCCTTCCCACACCTCTTCAATATGCTCCATTGTGCATGTATTCGCTTGCAAATTAAAATACTATGAAATTCGTTTTCTTCCAAAAACTCCTTCATGTTCCATACATACATTTCACAATGGATTCTGTACATTTATACTGGACATGAAAAGCTTTCATCATTGGTTACACCTGACTTTTTTTCTTCAGGTTTCCGGACCTTTGGTCCGATAACCTGTTATTGTGGGTTGCGTCCGTCGCCAGTCCGTTCACATTTTAAGCTTTAAAGTTTATGGTCGAATCTTTCTGAAATTCTGCCAAAAAAATATCTTTTTTTAGATTTTCGCTTTTTTTCCCGAAATGGCTCAGTTTTGTCCTTTGCCGGCCATTTTCTCAAAAACTGTGTGATCAGTTTTGTTTCAAAAGATTCCCTTTACTAGTATGTATAGTACTTCTGTGATATGTATAAGTTTGGTTGCCATTGAATCACCGGTCTGCGCGTGGTGGCCATTTTGATTTTTTGATGGGTGGGTAAAAAAAATTTGTTTTGGCCCCATATCGCTTTACTATCCATTTTGGGCCATTTGTGGACCCAAAAAAAAATTTCCTTTGAAAAAAATTTTGGACTTTTTTCGGCACTTTTTAGCTTACCGGCCCTTTGGGCCGATAAGCTATTGTCGTGGTATTTCGTCCGTCGTCCGGCGTCCGTCGTCCGTCCGTCGTCCGGCGTCCGTCGTCCGTCCGTCGTCCGTCCGGGTCTGTAACTTTTTTTTGACATGATGAATTTCCCCATAAATTTGTCAGAACATACCTTGGGCCAGTATCTAAAGACGTTTTTAAATTTTTTTTGATTGAATCGTTTTGGCCTATTTGGCGGCCATTTTTGACGAAAAATTGCCAATTTTGGACTTTGGAGGCCATTTTCTCAAAAACTGTCTGATCAGTTTTGAGATTTTCGTTTCAAAACATTCCTCTCATGTACCTTTATGATGTGTATAAGTTTCGTTGCCCTTGAATCGCCGGTCTGCGTGTGGCGGCCATTTTGATTTTTTGACGGGACGGCGAAAAAAAATTTTTTTGTCCCAAATCAAGTCACTATTCGTTTTGAGCCATTTCCAGCAAAAAAAAAAAAAAAAAAAAAAAAAATTTTTGGCCATTGAAAAATTTTTTGGACTTAAAAAATTTCACCCAATTTCCCTTCATAATGGGAGCTGTGCAGAGTAAACTCATAGAACACTTGAAGATAGAGCCTAAGTATTGGCACATTCAAATGGGAAATCATATATTGTGGTTTGGGTTATGACCTTGAATTTGACCTTCAATGACCTTGGAAGATCAAAACGACCTTTTTTGTCGAAAAATGGCCAATTTTGGATTTTTGATGGCCATTTTCTCAAAAACTGTCTGATCAGTTTTGAGATTTTTGTTTTAGAACATTTCCCTCATGTACCTCTATGATGTGTATGAGATTCGTTGCCCTTGAATCGCCGGTCTGCGTGTGGCGGCCATTTTGATTTTTTGACGGGTCGGCTAAAATTTTTTTTTTGTCTCAAATCAAGTCACTATTCAATTCGAGCCATTTCCAGCAAAAAAAAACAATTTTTTTTTTTTGGCCATTGAAAAATTTGTTGGACTTAAAAAATTTCACCCAATTTTTCCTTCATAATGGGAGCTGTGCGGAGTAAACTCATAGAAGACTTCAAAATAGAGCCTAAGTATTGGCACATTCAAATGGGAAATCATATATTGCGGTTTGAGTGATGACCTTGGATTTGACCTTCAATGACCTTGAAAGGTCAAAAACGATGAATTTTGTCTTTGGTGGCCAATTTGTCAAAATCTATTCAGACAGTTTTTCTCAAAATAATGTATAAGATTCTCTTTATCTACCTTTGTGATGTGTCACTTGATTTCGTATTATAGTCCATGCAGAAAATGTGTTTCCAGCAACATTTACGAACATGTTTTGACAATTAGAGTTCAAGATCAGTGTAACAATTTATATGTTGGAAAATCAATACTCTGAGTTTCTCATGATTGCCGGTAAGCTACAGCACCCTTGGTGCTATGTTTTCCTTCATAATGGGAGCTGCCGCCACAGTACTCATAGAACGCTTGAAGATAGAGCTTGGATATTGGCACTTTCAAATAGAAAGTCATATATGGCGATTTGTATGGCGATCTTGAATTTGACTTTTGATGACCTTGAAAGGTCAACACAGCCGGTTGTGTGTAAAAAATGCCCAAATTTGCTTCTACAGACAAAATGCTTGTAGATAGAGCTTATGTCTGCATTATGAGCATATAGGAATTCGTATATGGAACATCACTTACTAATGATGACCTTGAGCTTGATTTTGGATGACCTTGAGTGCTAAATGTCTGACGTGAAGTTACACCTGACATTGAATGTGTGTTAGCCGCTACAGACAAAATGGTTAAGCTAATGGCGACTCTTACGGTGAGGCTGAACTTGACCAAGATGGCCTTGACTGGTGAATTTCGAGGTCATCTCTGCAATGGTCAGAACTAAAATTGTCTGGTAACCTATTTTAGCCGTTGGGTTAATTTTTTTATGGGCAAGTATCCATCAAATTTATTATGTAGTAGTATCAGGAGAAAATGACTCTTTTAAAAAGACTAAACTATAAGAGAAACTATCACTTTATTTTACATCATGTATTCATAAAAGTCATTCCAAAATCACAATACATGTATTTACAAAAAGGTCCTACTTATGCACAAACTGTTGACTCATACTGTAAACCCATTAATGTTCGCTACCTTTCTAGTTTTGCAGATTTCGCTCCTTGAACAAAATTCCGAACTTTAATGAATGTATTGAAAATTACATGAAAATGAACAAGACCCAAATTTAAATGGTTGGCGAACAGTCAATATTCCAGAAACTCGAACATTAATGGGAGTCAATTTAAATGGGTTCACAGTAATATAATGGTGGTGAAAATAATTGATATGTTTTGTATTACCATAAAACTTTTGTGTTACATTTCAGTTTTTCTCATTTCTATTTCTCCTGTATTCAATGTTCAGTTCTCTTTTCATGGTGTTTACTGCATGTATCTTTCTAGATGTGCTGTTTTACGGTTGAACTTTGGGAATATCAATACATAATATAACATGGATAATGACTTCAATATTCAGACTTGTATAAAGTGCATATTTATGTACCCATGTCATAATCATTGTAGTTTTACAAGATGATGGTAATAAAGTTGAAATAACTAGAAAATATTAATCAGCTGTTAATATAGCTAAAATAGGATTTAAAAAAAAACTATTATAAATATAGTGTGTCTACTGTCACGTATCATATTATATCCATTTCCAAATACTCTCTATTTTCATCTGTCGCCAGCGTTGACAAACTTCACACAGCCAGTGCTCGTATCCCGAGAGGATCCTAACTCTCGACAGAATACGATCAAAGAGATCAACCGGCGCGCAAACTCCGGAGGTGCCTGGCCACAGGTGCTCATCTTTCCAGAGGGCACCTGCACGAACCGGTCCTGTCTCATCGCATTCAAACCAGGTAAGGTCACCATATGTAGGGGGCAACACGGAGTATTAGCTTTTCTCTTCTGGGTTTCCCACATGTTTTCTGATACAGAAAAAGAGAAATCCTCTGTAATGATGTGAACGTTTATCTAATGTATGATTTTACATTATGGATGTGCCGTATGGAACATAATGTATGTTGTGTTTACATTGTTGTCTGTGAGTTATTGAAATGTTTCCTGTTGCTATGGTACCCAGGCGCATTTTACCCAGGAGCTCCTGTTCAGCCGGTCTGCATCAAGTACCCCAACCGACTGGTCAGTAGCAGTTAATACACTGTCCAATTTAAAGTCTCACTTCAATTCCGATATATTTTCGTACCGGTATATGTATTAACTATATTTTAGTACCCGGTACACTTAGTTGTGGTGTTCCATTCACTAAATGTCTCAGTTTTCTATACCATTTACCAAGTGATGGAGTTTTAAGGAAGTTGTACATTTACTTCCAACATATACAATACACCTTTATATGATATTTATTTCTCTAGGACACTGTGTCATGGACGTGGGATGGACCGGGAGCGTAAGTCCGGAAATGTTTCAAACGTTTTCAAATTTGAGTTTTCAGATCGGTTAGAATGTTTAGAAAATATACAGATCTTTAATGCTTGGTTACTTGTACTTCGAATCTAAATTTATACAGTCATGCGTGTATCTACATAGAAAAAAACATGGTTTATATTTGAATCATTGCAGGTTTTCTGTTCTATGGATGACGCTCTGCCAGTTCCACACCGCTTGCGAGATCGAGGTCAGAGTTCACACTAAGCTTTATTGTTTTCATTTTTTTTGTAAAATTTATATACATTTATTATGATTACGTATGACTTTGGGTGTATTTCCGGAAATTGTGGTTCTGTAGTATGAAAAATCGTAGTATTTCTGCCTACATACATCTAAATCGTGATTTACGAATTTTTATAAATTTGTCTTCTTTGATCTCACACTTCGAAAGTTACGTTGATATATATGTATAAATATATGCATCAATTAACCAATATAATATAGCAAGATGGAATAAATGACACTAAATATTGCTTTAAAGAAAGCGTATCAACATTATACCGGTAATTGTCAACTGACTTCCGGATCACAAGTTCACAGAACCAACTATCCCACCCCCGTAGAAAGAAGATGCTGTTCCCTAGAACTGAATAAATCATGTCTTACAATCTTTTTTGATGTTCATTTCTCATTTCAGTTCTTGGACGTCCATGTTCCAACCGAGGCCGAGAAACAGGATCCTCGGCTGTTTGCAAAAAACGTCCAAGACAAGATGGCAAAGTAAGTCACATCTGGTACTGTGCTGTGGGGGTGGGCCAAAATGTATTCACTGTCATTGACTATATAACCATTGATACAGTGTTCACATCACATCGGGGATCGATGACTTTTCTGAATGTGATCCAATTTGTAACATATTTTCCAAGTATTGAGTTGATAAATGTCTTGCTTTCATGTTAAAATTGTCACTGAAAATTAGTTGCTCAGTTTGTGGCCAAGTGTAAATGTATTGGGTTTTCCCAGGGCTCTGGACATCCCGACCACTGACCACACATTTGAAGACTGTCGACTGATGTTGTACGCATCCAAGCTCAACTTTCCCGCGGCCTCGGGGCTCGTCGAGTTCCAAAAACTCAGCAAAAAACTTGGGTGAGTATCTGACAATGGTCCATGGAATTCAAGTACTTTGCAATATACTATGATGAGAAATCTTACTCAATATTGATAAATAAATTTTAATAAAAGTTATGTTATGACTTTGCCTGTCAGTATGAGCTATGACAACTTGAAGGAACACCTGAAGAAGTTTACGATGATCGCGCAGGACAACAAGGGCCATGTTACTTTGGATGAGTTTGCCAAGTTTTTAGAGCTGCCGGTGTCGGATACGCTCAGAGAGATGTTTGAACTCTATGATAGGGTAAGTTTTCTGCCGTGGCGATACTGCTAATAGCTATATTATGCTACATATCAGTTGTTGTCATGTTGCATTGTATTAGGTGTACAAAAATATGAAATGTTGAATGAAAAAACCATAATGATTTACAGTACTGTGATGATAATGATTTACAGTACTGTGATGATAATGATTTACAGTACTGTGATGATGAAGTTTGAATAAATACAACGTAACTTCAATATAACCCACCAACATGATTCACGCATGATTAATAGACTCTGATACATTTTTGCGCTGTTTCCCCACAGGACGGCTCGGGGACGATAGATTTCCGGGAGTATGTCATCGGGCTCCACGTCGTCGCAAAACCTGCAAACTCGGAGGATATGATCAAGTTTGCATTCGAGGTCTGTGTTGAACGGAAATTAGATCTAATTTTTTGTCAAAATTATTGTAATGATATAATGTACATGCAAATTTATTTAATGATACTTTAGATTACTGTATTGATACAAACATAATGATACATACCTAATTAATGATACAGTACAATTTAAATATACCTAAGATTATTGTAATGATACCAACGTAATGATACATACGAAATTTACGATACAGTAACATTTGATATCATGAAAATGAGTTTGTTGGCCTGAGTGGTATCAGTTGAGATGTAATACATCTTCATGTACATGATGTATCTATTTTGTGACTACTGTTTGTTGTCTCAGGTGTTCGACTCGGGCAATAAAGGCTACATCACGGAGACAGAATTGTCAGAGATTCTACACAACGCCTTCGGGATGGAACAGACAGATGTCGCCAAACTTTTTGCTCAAGTCGATGCTGACAGTGACAACAAAATCACCTTTGGTACTTATATAAATGTATTTCATGCATATTTGTTTCTCAATAAAAACTTATAGTGATATTATAATACCTGTTAAATTGAATGAATATATTAGAAGCACTGGTAGCTTACTATTTGAGAGAGGGAACAATGTTTTAGTACCAGTATATTTAAATCAAGCACCTGATGACAGAAACTCATCAATCACTAGAGCATGTTCTTGTTTGAAAATAAGTTTGACCAGAGTAAATGACTTCCCCAGACCTCTGTGAGGCATAAATTGTCTGAACTCATCCCTTACAGACGAGTTTAAGCAATACGCAGAGAAGCGGCCAGAGTATGCTCGACTATTCATGTCGTACCAACAGCTGCAAGCCACACAGACAGAACAGGAGGCCCTGCGCCTGTCTCAGGAGTGGGGGGTTCCACAGGCCAACGGAAATCCCAAGGTCAAGGACGAATGATGTCATCCACTGTTCTGCAGTCTGATTGGTTGTTGTGATTGTGAGTCTGTGTTTCAGGCGTTACAGATCTTGAATGTTATGTTCTGTTTGTGTGTTTTTTCGCCTGACATTTCATTCCTATCAGCCCTATGTACAAGTGTGTTGTGGTTGGATGTGTCCCGGTGTTAGATGCCTGTACTCAAGTCATTCCTAGAAGTTCTAGAGTACTGTAGTGCTGGTACCAGCAACATCAGAGTGTCGGTGACCACATTGTTCCTGTCATCTGCTCTGAGTTTCTTAAATACAGCTGATCACTATGATGCAGGAAATCTCAAACAGCTAATGCTTTGATCTTAGATCTGTTAAAACCTGTATAAATAGTATTTATTACTTTTAATTTTGTTAAGAATGATCTGTTGAATGTTCACACCTCACATAATACAGTGCAATTTCTGTCCCATGAACTTTGAAGAATATACATCAGAAAAAATATCATCCGTGCTTTTATTTCCATGTCCAGCTTTCACCAGGAAATTTTTTTCACTCATATTGGTGGATTGTTTCTGCAGTAAATTCATTGATCTGTTAGCCTACATTGTATCGTAGGAGGCGTTAGAATGTTTTGCCTGACTACTGGCAAGGCAGTAGCCATGATATCATGAATATTGCTACCAGTTGAAGCAATTGGCAGGATGAACAACAGTGTATTTTGAATATTTTCATTGCGAAAATGGAAGATTGTTGTATTTAGTTCATGTGTAACTTTGGTATGGATTATGAAGATCACAAATTAGAGATATTGTTCCATTGAAAATGAATGGGTGACAGATAATTCCGGGTGTGTTTTCACAGTACTGAATCATGAGGACTTGTGTCTGAAGCGATTTTCTCCATTTTCGTTTACATTCATTAATTTTAGAGAGTTGTCCGACCTGTTCCTGTAAATAACTTTTTTTCTTATACACATATATATATATAGATATGACATATGTGGGGGGATTTTTTGAGTGCAAATATATTTTTCCGTGATTATTTCATTTTAGATGTAAAAAAACCACAGTGGGTGGATTTTTAGAGCTGCATTTGTACTGAAAACCTTCTAGCTGTGATGTTATCATATAGTAGTATACCAGTGGTCGTGTGTGGTGACCTGGTCATGTCATGTCGGAACTTTGCAATGTCGTGCGTACTGGCAAGGTAATGATGATATAAGCATTTAACCAGTGTCACCGCTTGGTATACAACTGTACCTGTACAAAACACTTGTCTGAGTATTCTTTCTTCTTTATATTTTTGCATTCCATATGTATCTTGGATATGAGGATGAATTGGATTATCACGAATATTCGTTGCTATTGTGTCTTTTAGCCACTGAAAGACCCTCACAGTTCACTTGTCATTATATTCCGAAGGTACAGTGTGAACTATCAAACTTGTGTTTAATTGACCTATCGCCAAAGCCCCCCAAAGTTGTCCGAGTTTCACAAATTACGTCGGCAAACTTCTCTTTGGCCAATGATAATGTTTTGCAGAATGCGTCGTAAATGGCGTAAAAAGACTCGGACAAATCGGCTCAGCGATAGGTCAATTATGTCCATGCCTATTAACTTCCCGAGATTTCACCTGATTTGCGAAATTCTCAAAGAGCATAAGGACCCTGATGATTACCGGTTTTACAGTACTGGTATATGACACTGTACATAGAGAAGATGACAGGAGTGTGCGATTCACTGCAGCAGCTATACAGTAGATAAAAGGGGAGAGTGTTCTATTATAAACATATCTGGTTGTTCAACACAAAGTATATTTACTCCAGAAGCTAGGTTTTCGTTGCTGGCGTAGTATTTGTCAACGAGTCAATAACAGTCATACTTTTTGGTATGTTGTGTACCATACCTGTGTTGAATTGAGAACTGTTTTATTAGCTCTAATCTGTCTCCATATAGTGTGCCCAGGTATGCTGAATGTTGAATACAGATCCAATGGAATTGATGTAACTTGCGTATGTATGTTTCAACAGATGTATATATGAACTGAGATACATGTTATGTTTGAGCTGTGCAAAGACCACAACATTTCACCTCTGATTTGGTTCCTGAGTCACTCGTTATTGTTCCCAGATGGACTCCTAATGATCATAATTAATAACTAAATAATAACAAACCATGTCATGAATATGCTTTAATATTCTTTGTAATATCAGTGATAATACCCACAAGTGATACACATAGCAGATGCGAAAAAATTATTCGATCACACATCAATCTATCATGAGAAGCCATATTATAATCTCAGTCAGTATATGTAATTACATTGTCAATACATTGTCTGCTCAAATGTTTGATGGTGTGAAAATGTAGAGTGTATGCAGCCATCCTATTTATTTAGTATTTTTTATGACTTAGATACAGCAGAGTCTCAATGATAAAGTGTGCAGTCTAGTCCTGTTCAAAAGACAAATGAATACATTAATTCATGGAGAAAAATACCTAATTTTTGCACGAGCAACAAAGCCATTTGAATGATTCATTGTAAATTGTGACAAAATTTACAAGTGAACTAGTTTAGTTTTATAACACAACTGGACCAGGGAGGAAAACATAGGTACAATGTAGTTTACTTGAGTTTGTATCATATTTATGTCACACTCCACAGTATTTTGAACCTCACGACAGCAATATCTATTTTGCCAGTATTTTGTATATTTTTATACAGGACCTTCCTGGTTTTGAATGGTCTGAACTTTAAGTCATACTGAATACTGATATAGGTAACTAGCTAGATGTACATTGTGATGTCTTTGCTGGAACCAGGCTTAGATTCTTGTGATTATTGTGAAACTTGGGACAGTTGTTATGTCCTTGATTCTTCCTACAGCAGAAATATTCATCAAACCAAATGCACATTTTCACCCTGCGCAAAAAGCTTGCTGTTACAACTATATGCATGCTTAAATCCATGTCAGTGCCACACTGCGGTAAACTGCTGTCGATCATGCTGAACATGTTGGGGGTCATATTAATGTTGGTTTTTGGCTTGTGATCTGTTCACTTGATTCTGTGTGCATTGTTATTTGTAATAGAAATTTCATTGCTAAACTTTGTACAGTGCGGATGTACTTAGCTTCACATTCAGTGCAGATGTACTTAGCTTCACATTCCAAACGTTATTCCTTAGCTTTGCAAATACATGCTTGAAGTGGAAAATATGTTATTTCTCTGCATGTCAATAGACAGTGATACCAGAATATCTTACAGTTTCATGTTGTATCGTGGTTACCATATAGGGTACCCCAGGCAGAGCCTCTAACAGAGCTGCTATAGAACCTCCAACATCCTGGTTTCTGCTTCAATTGTAGAAACTGTACAAGTACCAATTACAGAATGGTACCGGTAAATGATTACTGCTTAAAACTGTCTTCCTCGATACTGACATGTTGTTTGCATTGTACATGCAAACCCATATGGATGTGCAAAAAGTTAATTAATAAATTATATTTTCCTTCTCTCTATGGCCCAAGTATCGTATCCTTGCGCCTTCCTCTATATTCAATAAGGATTAAAAAGGTGACAGGCGGATTAAATGGCATTCATTTAGTGGCTGAGCAGTATTAACCTTTTCACTACTCATGGTTACGCTGCGTAACCATACCACACCCCTCCTGCTGTACTGATGGTTACGCTGCGTAACCATAACTTTGACAACCAATAGATGTATAGGTAACTGTCCACTGATTGTATTTAATGTTATATATACCCGAGAATGTACCTGCACGCTAGAGTAGCACATACATATTGCCACCGATTGAAAACTAGAAGCTGAATTGACTGTTTAGTTAATTGAATAATTAACCTCTCATTAAACTTGTGACGTCACAAGTACCGATTACAATGGGTCGGACTAATGACAGTTTTCACTAAAACTTTAACATCTCCATAACTAATCAAGATATTGACATGCTGTAAACACCATCAGAACTCACGATATTCACTTCATCACAAATATAGAAGACTACAAGTACTAGAGTAAAACGTATTGGATTATATCTCATTACAAATTCTAATATGGCTGTATGATAAAGAAAATGGAAATAGCCATCTGTTTACTCCCTAGAATTTTTTCTCGTTTCCACGGTAACCGATGAAATGGGGTTGAAAAGTATACTATATAGAAATAGCACACTATAATATGACTTTATTTTCGCACCTAATTATTCTGAAACATCTTTAAATAAAAATAACCAAACATATGAAAATCCTATCAATTCATACATAAATCGGCTCAGTATGGAGGCTGAGGGGTGGGTCAGTAGCGAAAAGGTTAAGGCGCAGCGAATGATACTTGGACCCTCTCTATTACCATATTAGATTCATATGGAATGTTCATATGTTAATACTGGATATGATATGTCGATTGAATAAATAGTTACTGTTTGTTCACATTCCACAGCCGGCAACTGGAAGTTTGCTGCGAAGAAATGTACGTTATTTCAAGGTGTTTTGTTTTCGAGTTCCATGAGTATCATGAGGATAGTTGCCTTCAACTGTTCTGAGATGTGCACCAAAAATAAAACTCAAGCAACTTTTTTTTGTGTTTGTATCTTTCCTGTTTCCCAGTTATTATTTATTTTTGTGTTTTCTCATGTACTAACTGATACCACATATATAAAATTATATTGAGGCCTGGCTATTATTCATAATATCAAATGAGTTACACTGCTATACTGCTGTTGTTCCGTTTGTTTGAGTTCTACAAAACTGTTTCACTGTAAGACCACTGCGCAATTGTTTCTATTTGCTGCAGCTATAAAAAGAATCCAGTCCATGGACTACTGTATTCCTTTAGTTGGAATTACCGTATTGGTCCTAATAATGGCGCATGCCCTAATAGTAGAGCGCCCCCCTCTTTTGCAAAAAAATGTTCGATTTTCGTAACCTTATAATTCACTTCATATCTTTCTAATAAGATCTTGGAGTGTTCCAATCCACACAGTTATGTTATTTGAATCATAATAAAGGGGACTAAAAACACAGTTATGTTATTTGAATCATAATGAAGGGGACTAAAGGCTATAGGTATACTATCCAGTGATTTTCTCAAATTTGACCCCAAGTTTGACCTCATTTTTGCGTGCGCTACTGCAAGAGGTCTTGCTTTGGCTCGTCGTGCTACTATTAGGACCAATACGGTATACAAGAATTAAACCTTCCTGCAACTGTTTCTCTCTGTTGCAGATTCAAAAACAAAAATCTATGCCCTACTGTGTTCTTTTTGCTGGAGTTACACTCAAATTCAGTCTTCATGCAACTGTTTCTTTGTTGAAGCTACAAAAAGAACCCAGTTACACGACAATCTGGTTTCTGCGCTACTGTTCCTGTTTGCCACAGCTATGAAAAAATACATTCTAGACTATAGACTACTGTGATTCGCTTGTTAGAGTCACACAAGAGTTTGACATGGATCCAGTCTTTGTGCAACTGTTCCTCTTTGCTGCAGCTATGAAAATTCCCAAGTCTATGGACTGGTGTGTTTCTTTTGCTGGAGTCACACACATATCCAATCCCTGTGCAACTGTCTCTCTTCGCTGCAACTATGAAAAATTCAAGTCTATGGACTGGTGTGTTTCTTTTTGCTGGAGTTACACACACTTATCCAATATCTGTGCAACTGATTCTCTTTGCTGCAACTATGAAACATTCAAGTCTATGGACTGGTGTGTTTCTTTTTGCTGGAGTAACACACACTTATCCAATATCTGTGCAACTGTTCCTCTTTGCTGCAACTATGAAAAATCAAGTCTATGGACTGGTGTGTTTCTTTTTGCTGGAGTAACACACACTTATCCAATATCTGTGCAACTGTTCCTCTTTGCTGCAGCTATGAAAAATTCAAGTCTATGGACTGGTGAGTTACTTTTGCTGGATTTACTCAGGAATACAGTCTCTGTGCAACTGTTCCTCTTTGCTGCAGCTATGAAAAATTCAAGTCTATGGACTGGTGTGTTTCTTTTTGCTGGAGTAACACACACTTATCCAATATCTGTGCAACTGTTCCTCTTTGCTGCAGCTATGAAAAATTCAAGTCTATGGACTGATGTGTTTCTTTTTGCTGGAGTAACACACACTTATCCAATATCTGTGCAACTGTTCCTCTTTGCTGCAACTATGAAAAATTCAAGTCTATGGACTGGTGTGTTTCTTTTTGCTGGAGTAACACACACTTATCCAATATCTGTGCAACTGTTCCTCTTTGCTGCAGCTATGAAAAATTCAAGTCTATGGACTGGTGTGTTTCTTTTTCCTGGAGTAACACACACTTATCCAATATCTGTGCAACTGTTCCTCTTTGCTGCAACTATGAAAAATTCAAGTCTATGGACTGGTGTGTTTCTTTTTGCTGGAGTAACACACACTTATCCAATATCTGTGCAACTGTTCCTCTTTGCTGCAGCTATGAAAAATTCAAGTCTATGGACTGGTGAGTTACTTTTGCTGGAGTTACAGAGGAATACAGTCTCTGTGCAACTGTTCCTCTTTGCTGCAGCTATGAAAAATTCAAGTCTATGGACTGGTGTGTTTCTTTTTGCTGGAGTAACACACACTTATCCAATATCTGTGCAACTGTTCCTCTTTGCTGCAACTATGAAAAATTCAAGTCTATGGACTGGAGTGTTTCTTTTTGCTTGAGTAACACACACTTATCAAATATCTGTGCAACTGTTCCTCTTTGCTGCAGCTATGAAAACTTCCAGTCTGTGGACTGGTGTGTTTCTTTTTGCTGGAGTAACACACACTTATCCAATATCTGTGCAACTGTTCCTCTTTGCTGCAACTATGAAAAATTCAAGTCTATGGACTGGTGTGTTTCTTTTTGCTGGAGTAACACACACTTATCCAATATCTGTGCAACTGTTCCTCTTCGCTGCAGCTATGAACAATTCAAGTCTATGGACTGGTGAGTTACTTTTGCTGGAGTTACTCAGGAATACAGTCTCTGTGCAACTGTTCCTCTTTGCTGCAGCTATGAAAAATTCAAGTCTATGGACTGGTGTGTTTCTTTTTACTGGAGTAACACACACTTATCCAATATCTGTGCAACTGTTCCTCTTTGCTGCAGCTATGAAAAATTCAAGTCTATGGACTGGTGTGTTTCTTTTTGCTGGAGTAACACACACTTATCCAATATCTGTGCAACTGTTCCTCTTTGCTGCAGCTATGAAAAATTCAAGTCTATGGACTGGTGAGTTACTTTTGCTGGAGTTACAGAGGAATACAGTCTCTGTGCAACTGTTCCTCTTTGCTGCAGCTATGAAAAATTCACGTCTATGGACTGGTGTGTTTCTTTTTGCTGGAGTAACACACACTTATCCAATATCTGTGCAACTGTTCCTCTTTGCTACAGCTATGAAAATTTCAAGTCTATGGACTGGTGTGTTTCTTTTTGCTGGAGTAACACACAGTTATCCAATATCTGTGCCACTGTTCCTCTTTGCTGCAACTATGAAAAATTCAAGTCTATGGACTGGTGTGTTTCTTTTTGCTGGAGTAACACACACTTATCCAATATCTATGCAACTGTTCCTTTTTGCTGCAGCTATGAAAAATTCAAGTCTATGGACTGGTGTGTTTCTTTTTGCTGGAGTAACACACACTTATCCAATATCTGTGCAACTGTTCCTCTTTGCTGCAACTATGAAAAATTCAAGTCTATGGACTGGTGTGTTTCTTTTTGCTGGAGTAACACACACTTATCCAATATATGTGCAACTGTTCCTCTTTGCTGCAGCTATGAAACATTCAAGTCTATGGACTGGTGAGTTACTTTTGCTGGAGTTACACAGGAATACAGTCTCTGTGCAATTGTTCCTCTTTGCTGCAGCTATGAAAAATTCAAGTCTATGGACTGGTGTGTTTCTTTTTGCTGGAGTAACACACACTTATCCAATATCTGTGCAACTGTTCCTCTTTGCTGCAGCTATGAAAAATTCAAGTCTATGGACTGGTGTGTTTCTTTTTGCTGGAGTAACACACACTTATCCAATATCTGTGCATCTGTTCCTCTTTGCTGCAAATAGGAAAAACTCAAATCTATGGACTGGTGAGTTTCTCTTGCTGGAGTTATAGAGGAATCCAATCTTTGAGCAACTGTTCCTCTTTGCTGCGACTATCAAAATTCCAGTCTATGGACTGGTGTGTTCCTTTTGCTGGAGTTACACAGGAATACAGTCTCTGTGCAACTGTTCCTCTTTGCTGCAACTATGAATAATTCAAGTCTATGGACTGGTGAGTTTCTTATACTGGAGTTACACAGGAATACAGTCTCTGTGCAACTGTTCCTCTTCGCTGCAGTTGTGGAAAGAATCCAGTCTATGGACTGGTGAGTTTCTTATACTGGAGTTACACAGGAATACAGTCTCTCTGCAACTGTTCCTCTTTGTTGCAGTTGTGAAAAGAATCCAGTCTATGGACTGGTGAGTTTCTTATACTGGAGTTATACAGGAATACAGTCTCTGTGCAACTGTTCCTCTTTGCTGCAACTATGAATAATTCAAGTCTATGGACTGGTGTGTTCCTTTTGCTGGAGTTACACAGAAATACAGTCTCTGTGCAACTGTTCCTCTGCTACAACTATGAATAATTCAAGTCTATGGACTGGTGTGTTCCTTTTGCTGGAGTTACACAGGAATACAGTCTCTGTGCAACTGTTCCTCTTTGCTGCAACTATGAATAATTCAAGTCTATGGACTGGTGTGTTCCTTTTGCTGGAGTTACGCAGGAATACAGTCTCTGTGCAACTGTTCCTCTTTGCTAAAACTATGAATAATGCAAGTCTATGGACTGGTGAGTTACTTTTGCTGGAGTTACACAGGAATACAGTCTCTGTGCAACTGTTCCTCTTTGCTGCAACTATGAAAAATTCAAGTCTATTGACTGGTGTGTTCCTTTTGCTGGAGTTACACACACTTATCCAATATCTGTGCAACTGTTCCTCAACTATGAAAAATTCAAGTCTATTGACTGGTGTGTTCCTTTTGCTGGAGTTACACAGGAATACAGTCTCTGTGCAACTGTTCCTCTTTGCTGCAACTATGAATAATTCAAGTCTATGGACTGGTGTGTTTTTTTTTGCTGGAGTTACACAGGAATACAGTCTCTGTGCAACTGTTCCTCTTTGCTGCAACTATGAATAATTCAAGTCTATGGACTGGTGTGTTCCTTTTGCTCGAGTTACACAGGAATACAGTCTCTGTGCAACTGTTCCTCTTTGCTGCAACTATGAAAAATTCAAGTCTATGGACTGGTGTGTTTCTTTTTGCTGGAGTAACACACACTTTCCAATCTTTGTGCAACTGATTCTCTTTGCTGCAACTATGAAAAATTCAAGTCTATGGACTGGTGTGTTTCTTTTTGCTGGAGTAACACACACTTATCCAATATCTGTGCACCTGTTCCCCTTTGCTGCAAATATGAAAAACTCAAATCTATGGACTGGTGAGTTTCTTTTGCTGGAGTTATAGGGGAATACAGTCTCTGTGCAACTGTTCCTCTTTGCTACAACTCTGAATAATTCAAGTCTATGGACTGGTGTGTTCCTTTTGCTGGAGTTACACAGGAATACAGTCTCTGTGCAACTGTTCCTCTTTGCTGCAGTTGTGAATAGAATCCAGTCTATGGACTGGTGTGTGTCTTTTGCTGGACGTACACACACATGCTGTCTCTGTGCATCTGATTGCCTTTCCTAGTGGATTGCACTGTCGCTTTAGGTAGCTTGCTAGAGTTCAAATCCCATCGTATGTGACCTTTGACGGTTCATTGTCGGTTATTGAATGTGGAGAGTTCGTAATTGCCGCCACATTCCATGTGTTGTGTGACAAGTCTTGATTGGAAAAGGAACTTACATTCCGCCTCAACTGGCGACGCCTCAAATCTAGTTCACTCGGAAGCGTGAAGGGCTCGGAATCTGGTTCGACCTCGGTTCGAATGAAATCAGAGGCGATCCTAAGAGAAGAGTCCAGTCTATACACAACTTGTTTATTGGTTAGAAAACGAATCCAGTTTATGCACGAAATCCCCTCGATCCTAAGAGTACATTGTTTCAATGTCCAACTATTTCTTGGTGTTAGAGTTGGATGCAACCCATGTCCCCCTTCAATATACATATAAAGATGTCTCACGAAATGGGTAATTGATCTAATACATTATTATATCATAACGGAATGGAATTAATGTAATTATGGAAGGATTCAGTAATTTTTAGGTTACCGGACCTGTTGCCTGATAACCTATTGGCATGGCGTTGCGTCCATCGTCTGTCGTCGTCGTCGGCGTCGTGCGACCACATTCTTGTCTTTAAAGTTTTCGATCTTTCTGAATTTTTGCACAAAAATACTTAAAAATATTTCAAAAGGGTTTTTTTTATATATTTTTTTCGATTTTCCTATTTATTTTAGAATGGCGGCCATTTCCGCCGAAAAACGGCCAATTTCTGACTCTGGAGGCCATTTTCTCAAAACCTGTTCAGTTTTGAGATTTTTGTTTCGAAAGATTGCTATCACATACTTCTGTGATATGTATAAGTTTCTTTGCCCCCGAATCGCCGGTCTGCGTATGGCGGCCATTTTCATGTTCTCGAAGGGTCTCAAATAGGACTTTCCCATGTTGAATTCCCCTATGCTTAATAATGGGACACATTATGCCTAATATCTCACTTATTATTGAGATTAGAGACTAGGAATTAATCATGGACACATAGAAAATGATATATGTTGATTATTGTCATGACCTTGAATTTGACCTTTGACCTCATTTTCAAGGTCAGAGCACAAAATGGCTGACATCTCGCTTATTATCGACTTTACAGCTTAGGAATCAATTGTGCACATATAGGAAATGCTATAATCCGGATATTCTGATGACCTTGAATCTGACATTTGACATCATTTTCAAGGTCAAAGAACAAAACGGCTAATATCTCGCTTATTATCCACTTTACAGCTTGGGACTAAATTGTGGACGTATGGGAAATGATGTATGCCGACTATTTTGATGACCTTGAATTTGACCTTTGACCTAATTTTCAAGGTCAGGCTCAAAATAGCTACTATCTCGCTTATTATTGACTTTAAAGCGTAGGAATCAATTGTGCACATATAGGAAATGATATAATCCGGATATTCTGATGACCTTGAATTTGACCTTTTACCTCATTTTCAAGGTCAAAGAACAAAATGGCTAATATCTCGCTTATTATCGACTTTACAACTTGAGAGTCAATTGTGGACAGATAGAAAATGATATATGCTGAATATTGTCATGACCTTGAATTTGAACTTTGACCTCATTTTCAAGGTCAGAGTATAGAATGGCTAATATTTTGCTTATTATCAACTTTACAGATTAGGAATCAATTGTGGAAATATAGGAAATGATATATGCTAAATATTGTCACGACCTTGAATTTGAACTTTGACCTCATTTTCAAGGTATCACAGGACAACTTGGATAATATCTCGTTTATTATCAAATTTACAACTTAGGATTCTGTTGTGGACATACATCAAATGATATATGCTGAATATTCGACTTTTAATTTGACTTCTGATTTCATTTTCAATGTCACAGGACATAATGACTAATGTCTCTTAGGACTGAATTTACTGCTTAGTAAACAATTGTGAACGTATAAGAAATCAAATATGCTAAATACTCTCATGACTTTAAATTTGACCTCGACCTTATTTTCAAGGCCACAATATAAAATAGCTATTATATATAATAATATATATATTGTCCGATAACCTGTCTTAGCCCTTGGGCTAATTTTTTTAACGGAAGAATCATATGATTAGATTTTGTTAACTAGTGATCCAACTGAATTTCATGCTTATTTATGTGAGGTTTACCATTCAGTTGGGTATTAATTTGTTGTAATTTCACTGTCATGAGTTTTTAATAGTTTAATATTTGACATCTTGAAAATCCACTTTTATTCGAAGGTGGTGGCTCCACTGGACGCAGACAAGGACCAGGGAGAAGGAACACCGGAATCCAATCAGTGCCAAACGAAACATACAAATGACTCATAATGTATTTCATATCGATGCAAAATGTAGAACATAAAAGAAGTTATAAATTTGTTAAATTGTGTTTGATTATGTACATATCCCTAAAATCTGCATGGAGGTCGAAACAGGAAATTGTCAGCATTCTAATTTCTCCCGATAGAAATATTGGCTGTTATAAATTTGAAGCAGTTTTGTGCTCATCGGAGTTACTTGTTTTAGGATATATTTTCTGAGTGAACATATTAGTCGATCGTGGCACAATATTGGGGACTACATGACCTCACTGTTGGAATAATGTCTGGTCATCAAAGTCAGTGTAACCATTGCAAACTTTCTATTTTTCCAGCTTAAAATTCTTTTAAAAATTGGCGTTTGACTTCATCGTAGAAGACGTCAAATTACATGATGATAACTTTATTGATTGCAAAATCTTAGTTGATTTCAACGATCTTAAGTCAAAGATGTGTCAATCTCCGAAGGTAGGAAAACCATTGGAGGCGTACACTTGAAGATAGAACGCAGATATTCATATAAATAGGAAATCTTATATTGTACATCTTCTGTGACCTTGAACTTGACATAAAATGAGTGCTCGAACTCCAGGTTTTGGTCTAGTTGAAATATAATAAAATGGTTTTTGAACATTTAATATTTGAAGTAATTGGGATTTTTCGCGTATAAAAATGCATATACACTGTATATCTTTTGGGCGACCTCGATCGACATTGGTCCTGACTACTATGAAATCTGCCAACTGGTCTTGGGAGAGAAAATTATCAATACTGCATGACATTCATGAACACAGTGTCTCACTTACCGACCCATAAGTATAAACAGACAGTCATAGTGTTTCTTCTGTTCGAAAGCGCTTTGTTAGTCTGAAGACCTCCCATGAACTGAACACAACATTTCCTGGGGGTGTTTTGCTTGTGCTCGTTTTTGAATGGACATCGATTTCTACCACCATTTAATCGTCAATTTCGCTTTCTTTGCATTCTCTCCCACTTAATGCAATGGTTGCTTATTCTTAACCGGAATATTGAGGCGTTATATTGTTAGTTGGACACGGCCATCCTCTCATGAACACAGAGCCTGAATAATGAGGCGTTATATTGTTAGTTGGACATGACCAATCTAATCATCAACACAAAGCCTGAATATTGAGGCATTATATTGTTAGTTGGACACGGCCATCCTATCATGAACACAGAGCCTGAATTAAGGCCTTATATTGTTAGTTCGACTGTTGGACATGGCCCATCTTATCACGAACACAGAGTCTGAATATTGAGGCGCTATATTGTTAGTTGGACACGGCCCGTCCTATCATCAACACAGAGGCTGAATAATGAGACGCTATATTGTTAGTTGGACATGGCCCGTCCTATCATCAACACAAAGCATGAATATTGAGGCTTTGTATTGATAGTTGGATATGGTCCATCTTATCCTCAACTTAGAGCCTGCATATTGAGGCGCTATATTGTTAGCTGGACACGGCCCATCCTATCATCAACACAGAGCCTGAATATTGAGGCGTTGTATTGTGAGTTGGACATTGTGTATCCGATCATCAACACAGAACCCGAATATTCAGGTGTGATATTGTTAGTTGAACATGGCCAGTCCTATCATCAACACACAGTCTAAATATTGATGCGTTATATTGTTAGTTGGACATGGTTCATCCTATCATCAACACAGAGCCTGAATATTGAAGCGTTATATTATTAGTTGGACATGGTCCGTCCTATCATCAACACAGTGTCTGAATATTGAGGAGTTATATTGTTAGTTGGACATGGCCCGTTCTATCATCAACACAGAGTCTGAATATTAAGGAGTTATATTGTTAGTTGGACATGACCCGTCCTGTCATCAACACAGAGTCTGAATATTGAGGAGTTATATTGTTAGTTGGACATAGCCCATCCTATCATCAACACAGAACCTGAATATTGAACCGTCATATCGTTAGTTGCACATGGCCCGTCCCATCATCAACACAGAGTCTGAATATTGAGGAGTTATATTGTTAGTTGGACATGGCCCGTCCTATCATCAACACAGAGTTTGAATATTGAGGAGTTATATTGTTAGTTGCACATGGCCCGTCCTATCATCAACACAGAGTCTGAATATTGAGGAGTTATAATGTTAGTTGGACATGGCCCGTCCTATCATCAACACAGAGTTTGAATATTGAGGAGTTATATTGTTAGTTGCACATGGCCCGTCCTATCATAAACATAGAGCTTGAATATTGAGACTTCATATTGTTAGTTGGACATGGCCCGTCCTATCATAAACATAGAGCTTGAATATTGAGACTTCATATTGTTAGTTGGACATGGCCCGTCCTATCATAAACATAGAGCTTGAATATTGAGACTTCATATTGTTAGTTGGACATGGCCCGTCCTATCATAAACATAGAGCTTGAATATTGAGACTTCATATTGTTAGTTGGACATGGCCCGTCCTATCATAAACATAGAGCTTGAATATTGAGACTTCATATTGTTAGTTGGACATGGCCCGTCCTATCATAAACATAGAGCTTGAATATTGAGACTTCATATTGTTAGTTGGACATGGCCCGTCCTATCATAAACATAGAGCTTGAATATTGAGACTTCATATTGTTAGTTGGACATGGCCAGCAAATGCACGAATTCAATGATGGGGCAAAATTGTGGTAGATTGCCGTCTGACCCGTGATATCCTGACGGGGGTTCCCCACTGAACGCCCGTGTACACTTCATAACACTGACACTCAACACAAATAATTTGTAGCTGATTGTCCATGCTTGCTAAAAAAATTGCTTTTATTTTATTCCTTTATACATGTATTTCTTTTATTGCTGACTATTTCTTTATAAGCTTGAATCGTCATGCATCGCTGCGGAAATAGTATCGTGTGCAATGGGTATGACGCGTTGTCATTCAAATACCCACATGTACATGTATATATCGTGAATGTGGCAACGTCTTTTTATTATCACAAGTACCTTCACATATATTTCACATGAATATTATACAAGAGCACTTACACATAACACCTAATGTTCGCTTTGTTCGATTTTCATAGGAAACTGGGTGAAAATAACAAAAGGTGCGCGCAGTGACCCATAGAAAAAACGGTCTTAGT